>CM054115.1:92129231-94600125 GCA_028673005.1 Tanypteryx hageni
ATTATTATAATTTGATTTCAAGGAATGCAATAAACAAAGTATACTTCCTGTGATGTTTTTGCCTTTGTCGTCCTGATGTGACTAAAATCCATTAATTTTTTCTCATTTATTTCCGGCTGTACTTCAATAAAAAATTCAATCGATTATAATACCGATCTACAAAATGATGAATTTATTTCAAATGATGAATTTATTTCAGTGTTCTCTTGTAAAAACATTCACAATGTATGGAAACTAATATTTTAGATGAGATATTTATTCTCTTACAAACCCAAACTGACTTTGTCTGATTAAAGATCTTCAGTACTTAATTTTCACCGATTGCTTTCTCAAAATAGCTTTGCATTCCGAAAAAAATGCCTTTGCGGGCCGGATCCGGCATGCAGGCCATAATTTCCCCATCTCTGCTGTATTGTATACTTACTATCCGTAGTAATTTTTGACTTACACAAATTTAGAGTTACGTACCGGGTACCGGAACGCATTCCTTACATAACCCAGGAAGTGCCTGGATTGTGCCATTGCCCTCCAAACCTCTTGATGACATAAAATGCCAAACAAACATGCTCTTAAGTCTAGGGGTATGTTTGTAGTGCTGGAGAGACACGCTTGTAAGTTGAAGGTTAATGGATGAAATAAGGATAAGGAAACTCTGACATACCCAATTCTATTCCTTGACTGGGATGGAGCAACAGGTGTACATATAAAAGGCATGGATTCCACCGAAGACCGTAATGGAGAGAAGGGCAACTTTCGCGATGGAAGGAGTGACATGATATCCAAACCATCCTCTTCATCCCTCTTTCTCTTTTCCCTTGACCTGGCTGAATGCATAGTATGTGAGGGTAGGAGAGGAGGGCGAGGGGTTGGAGGCATGATTGGAGGCAAAGGAGGAGGATTCCATGTTTCCCGTGCTTTATCCAGCATTGTGCCTATCAAAGTGGCTTTTGTCTGAAATGCTACAAATGACTCTTCCTTTGCATGATGAATCTCAACTGACATTGGAACTGGCCTTGTTACTAAAATAAACATGAAAATTGTAAAAATTAATCGAGATGTTTGTAAATAGATTAATCATTTCCTATAATTTGAGCAAATGAGCAATAATTAATATTTTAAATCTTTGTGGGAAATTTGCATTTACATAATGTCTCTCACCTTCTTTCCAACTATGCAGAGTTCCACTGTGCCGAGCACAGTATGAAGCTAAGCGTCTGGTTACTGAAGGCAATGCTGAAGCATATCCATTCACAATGGCATCTCGCACAGTTTTCAAGTTCTTATGGCGAGCATTAGTTACACCTTTCCTGGTCTCCTTTCTAGCTGGCTTCTCGGAATTATTGACACGAAGTGCCTCTATAACCCTGCCCAAGTTCAATTAAAAAGATTTCAACATTATTACTAAAAGAATCAAATAAAAAGCTGACTTGAAAAAAGTGTACATAAGATGAAATAAACAAAAAATTATTCAGAAATTTATGATAATTGCTAGGTACTAATTTAAGGTATACCCAGATTTCTGCCAAGGATATGTTCCTGAAAAGTGCAGCATTAATTGATTTAAATTTAAGCACTTTTTCCCATAAGAATCAATAAAATTGAGAGAGGGATGTGTGCAAGAGTTTAGGACAGTTAGGCACAACCGATTCAGCATGGGACAATTCAGCGCCAACAGGATTCGGCATGGCAAAGTTCCAACGTATATTGGCAGGAATGGGGTAATGAAACTGTATTCTGCTGGGGCCAAATTGTCCTGTGTCATTGTCCCATGGAATGGCCAAGTTCGGATGAAAAAATGCAGGAAATGGATCCAATAGAAATAGTATTAAGTAAAAACATGAATGAGAATACCCTGAGTAAACAGAAGTGCTGTGTCCCAGGGGCACCTGCATTAGGATCAGTGAAGTAGAAAAAGTATCAATTCTTTAGGATAATAGTGTTTAAGAATATAAAGACAGAATTAATAAAGCGAAATACAATTATTTATATTGTTACTAAACCTTCAGTTTAGTAATAAAAAATATTCTTTGAAAGCTTAAGAAATTATCTGTTAATCCGTATCATAAGAACTAAAAAGGTTATTTATTGGAATGGAGTCTTTAAAAAAAATAAATTTTGACATTTCTGCAAATTTTGTTCACTTGATGAACCCCTCTAAATCAATTAAGGAAGTAGTTTCCTGCAGATTGACTTTTTTTATGTCTCCAGAAAAAATGGGAGAATGTCATTAAATTTTTTAAAGGTGTTTGATTAATATTATATATATATATATATATATATATATATATATATATATATATATATATATATATATATATATGTATTATATTAATATTATATATATTAATATTTATCATTTATGTTATTGTTATTCATAATCTATCAAGAGGAATGATAAAAAAATTTCTAAACATAAAATGTCATATCTCAGCTTCTACTGATTTATTAGCGACAAATAAACTTAGTGCACCAAAATTTTTAGTTTCTGTAGCATTAAATCTTTTTAACAAATTTAAAAAAGTTATATGTAAAATCAGATTAAGCATGGAAATTATTACTATTGAGCATTATAATTTCACTTAAATGACAAGTCTCTACCTATAGAATAGAACCTTGGTTTTGTATCTCGTTATCTCCCTCTGTATTTCTCTCTGAATCTCTGTATTTTATATGGGAATTACATTTACGAAAAGCAATGCAGCATAATTTTCATTCACATTTTTAAAATGCTTCGATTCATTGTACAAATAAGGTGCTTGAACCAAACCAAACCATATATTCATTTTGAATATGGAAATTTCACCTTTTTTGGGTTTAAAAACTTCCGTCATCAAGGACAGCTGCATTGTTGCAACTAGGAAAAATTTAGCTCATCCCTTAGAGATCCATCACCTCTCCACTCCCCTGGCACTGTCAGTCTCCCTACCATCCAATTTTTTAACCACAAGCATGCAAAGACGAGTGTTATTACTTTGTAACAAATATTGTAATTATTTTAATATACAATTTGTCTTTAAGTACTTAAAAGCTAAATTTATACAAAAACAATTTACATCTAAATGTAGGATGATTACCATTTGATGGCTTAAATTACTTTGTGGAATAATAATTATCCTTTATAATTTTGTTTTCATATTGAGGATAAACACTCAGTTGTAATTTTGTACCTCAGGACCCCCAGCTAGAATTGTTGGTTGACTTTTAGGCCCTGAGGAATGAATTTCTGGTGGACAATTCCCTCACAGTAAAAAAATCACCAACATGCTTTTGACATTTGACCTGACCTGCCTTGCTTTCTTCAGTTGTGGAGGCATGGGACTCTTCCATTGGGATGACTGTTGCTTTGTTTCTGGGTCATAACCATAAACCCAGCTTTCATCACCCATTATCATCCTAGAAAGGAAGCTTCTGTCCTTGCTAACCTCACTCAAAAGGTCCTGACAGACACACAGATTTGCTTCTGGTTTTCAGTCAGCAAATGCGGGATGGACTTCGCCAAGATTCACCACATGTTCAAATCTTCTGAGAATGCACTGGCATGTTCCATAGGTTTGGCCTAACATGCAAGCAATGTCAATAATCATTAGTTAGTCTTCATGGATGGTTTCACAGACTTTCTCCATGTTTTCATCAGTCCAACTCGATGACGGATGACCTGAACGCTCCACATCCTCGACCGACATTTCTCCATGCTTGAAACAGGAAAACCACTCAAATGTCTGCATCCTTCCCATGGCATCGTTACTGAATTCAGTTTTCAGTATTTCATGTGTTTCTGAGGCAGTTTTGTCAAGTTTGAAACAACATTATGCAAATTCTTTGCTCTTTCAAATCTGCCATTTCCATAGTCTTAAAAAATCGCAGAACTCACTAAACACTGACTAACTCATAAGGAAGCAATACTATGGTACCAAGCAAGCTGTACTGTGCAGCATTAGCGCTTCCCATGGATTGCACCTCATACAATCTTCGATATGACATGATAATACGTTTCATTTGCATTTGAGAGTCAGAACATGAATAAGGTACGTGAATGGAAGAACAAATGAAAAAATGAAATTTTATTTTAAACGATAAAGTTGATTCTGATATATAACATTATAGAAAATTGTTTTCTTTGAAAAAAAAAGGATTTAGTTACTTTATGTTTCTATTTGGAATAAATGATTTCAAAGAAAGATAAGTATGAAAATTAATTTGAATAACAAATAATATATTCCTTCCCATCATATTGATGGGGTTATGCACTTGTTTAACATAATCATAACAATCTAGAGGTGAAGATTTCTGAAAAGCCAGAGAAAAATTGTCTTGACTGTGAATCAAACCCAGCATTACTCATTGAGGACATTTGTTTAGGAGAAGATGATAACAGCTTGGATATCCTGATCTCAGTGCAACAAATACTAGATTATTAAGTGGAAGAATTAGTCTGCCATGGTAGCTCAGTAATGGGCTCTATTTTGGTTCAAGGCAGAATTTTCTGGCATCTTCATGTCTAGCATATGCCTATCTGCATAGAAACTTCACCTTCACCATTTGTGGCTATTCTACAGGTGGAATGCACTAGAGCTAGTCATCGGATGTTGTGCGACTCTACAGTGAGCAAGTGTAATAAAATCTGTCATGTGTTTAGGTGTTCCAAGTATTTCACATCTGAACTCACCAATTTTTTTTATCACTAAGTTCCCTCAATAAAAAACTCATCAAAGGCAACACATCAAGCCATCACCCAGAAAGCATTGGCCTGAGTTAGGAGTGACACTATATAGAGATATTTAGATGTTATATTACAGAGAGTACATATTTAGTTCACAGTACAATAAAATTTGATTTTTGTTTAGTATTTTAATCAGATGATACCACAGAAAGATGGCAATGAACAATTTAAAGAACCTTAGACTTGCAGTGACGTAACTTCGATACAAAACAATGTAAATCTATACACAGGTATTGATAGGCAATGCAACTTCTAATTGATGTAAATCGGGATGAGGGAAAATGGGGGTATCCCTTTACTTAAAAGTGACAAATAAAAAGATAAAAAATTACTTTCTTTGAGAATAGAGATGATTTTGCTGTAGATATGTAATAAATATTCTAAGATACTCTCTTACCGTGATCTCTGCAAATAGTACATGACACAAAGTTCTTGAGCTTTTGCATCCTTCTGGGATGAGAGAAATGTTATAAGGCCATCTTCTTCAGTGGGAGTCAGCGAATTTTGCAAAACCCATCTAAGCTGTTTCAAATCCCCACATCCTAAAACAATTTTTAGCTAATGAAATGACACAAGGATTCTTATATATGTTTCATCAGTCATTCAGCCCATTATAAAAATTTGTGTATTCAAAACATTTTAAAATAGGATAAAATCAAATACTACTCACCATTAAAAAAGTGATGAAGGAGCTCTTGAGAATTTTGATCATTACAATGTTTTCTTTGGTAATTGAAAGCCTCATGCACCAACCCATTTTCAAGTAAGAGAGTTAGATTAAGCCTATAAAAAAATCCAACTATTAAGTTATTTTATAAAAAGAATGTTGACTTAAAATTTTCCAGCAAGTAACTCAGTTTAGTTACAGTTAAGAAACTACAATCTAAATGCACACAAAATACTAATATTAAACTTTACTTGAGATCTTCGATTCCACCTAGAGGTGGCTGACGAACTCGAACATATTTCAGTGCCTTTTGAGGCTCTCCTTGGGCAAGAAAAGCACGGACCACGCAGCGATGCTGCCACAGTTTTATGTCTTGAGGACAAATCAATGGGTCCAAGAACACATTGATAGCCACCTAACAATAAAAGATTATTCAAAGATAATTACAAAACTAGCAAAAATAATTTTAACCAACGAAAAGGCCAAAATATTCCTTTAAATGGCTTCAAATTTCAATATACTCGAATAAAAACATACCTCAAAATCTTTGTGATCTAACAGCCAAAAGGCCTGTGTCAGCTTGATAATGCTAGGGCTTAGTGAAAAAGCTGAGGGAAATTTTATCAGTTGACTTATTGAGGAACCATACCTGAAATAAAATTTTAAATTAAAATGATTTTACCAAAATAAACAACAGATCAAACAAGCACCCAAAGATCTATGGATGGAACAATAATATTTGGGCCAAATGAATAGTCACAGAATCTAATCATAACATCAAGTTACAAAACATTCTACAGATATACTCGTGGTATGCTCTTTTGCAACACATTTTTGTTTTACGCTCATTATACTTCATGACTGCACATCTCAATCCGCTTGCTTGATTCAGACATATGCTCTTATAAAACTGAACAAAGAGCCTTGCTCCGCCAATTGCAAAGAACAGACTATGGCAAGGAAAAACAACTTTTTTAAATTCCACTTTTGAAAATTTGTTTAATAAGCCAGTTTGATGCTATTGCATCATCTTCAGGGTTATATAAAAAGATTTTTAGTTCAAGTTCCATATATATGGAGAGGAAAATCAACAAAAATATTACACACAATTGATTGCTTAGATTCCAATTTTCTAGTAACCATCTGAGATAAATTGGCAAAATATTAAGAGATTTTTCAGCATTCTTTACAGAAAGGTTTATAATTTTTTGACAGTTTTATGTTCACTCCAAGTGAAATGATTTCTCACGTATGTACAAATTTTCTGGGAATTTCGTAATTCTATGTATACAACGTGCAAGTATATTTAGACAAATATTAATGTTAAATAAAGTAATAAAATTTCTAGTTTTCAGTTGGGTGAATACAATATGTGATCTGTTATTCATCATTTTTTGTTATATGTTAATGACCTCCCACACTGTATCCCTCTTGGTAATGATATTAACCCTATACTTTATGCTGATGATACAAATTTTATTCTTTCCTCATCTTGTTTTGATGGTCTGTTAAATAATGGTAAGTTGGCTGCTCAGCTTTTGAATAATTGGTGTCAAAATAACTTTCTAACCCCCAATGTTGACAAATCACAGCTGATATGTTTTTCATATGCAAATAAACCTTGTAAAATGCTTTCTGTTGATATTAATGAGAAAGCTATTCCCCAGGTGGAAAGAGCAGATTTCTTGGGAGTCTGTATTGATTCTCATATTTCGTGGGAAGTTTATATTCGTAAATTATCTAGTAAGCTTAGTTCTATCTGATTCCTTATAAGGGCTATTAGATCCACTGTCTTTATATTATGGTGAGTTTTACTCACATTTAGTATATAGTCTACTTTTTTGGGGCTCTTCCCCACATGCTATTTCTATATTTAGGATTCAAAAAAGGGTTTCTCGGCTGATTGCTCATGCACCTCCATGCCGATCTATTTTTTTTAAATTAAATATTTTGCCATTACTATACAAATACATTATGATAGCTCTGATTCATACTAGAATGAATTTAAATGAATACAAGGAAAATTTGATTGTTCACAGCTATAATACTAGACAGCATAGTGATTTACATGTTCCCTATGTTCGTACTCGAGCAACTGCTCTTGGCCCTAAAGTGATGGGATTGCAATTATACAATCACCTCCCTCATGAACTGAAAAACATCAGAGAAATTTCTGCTTTCAAGGATAAGTTAAGGATTTTCCTGCAAAATAAACTTTATTATAACCTCAGTGAAGGATCCATTATCTGTGCAATAATATGCTGATTGCAATTTTACTATATACTGTCTTTTTTTCTTTTCTTTCATTCTGACTTGTCCTATATCAGTGTACTTTGATCTTTGTGACCAATAAATTATTATTATTAATAAATTCATACGGTGTTTAAGTATATTACCAAATTTTCCTTTGAAAACTATTACGCAGATTAGCTGTTTTTCAGCTATCCATGCCTGCACCAGTTCCAATTGACACAGATAATCAAGGATTTACTCTTCATGCATTGTTTGAATATCCCAATTTTTGACTCATTCTAAGGAACATCTCATTTTTTTAACATTATTCTAATTTTAAAATGTTTCGCAATATGCTGATTCACAATATGCTTAGTTTTAAGGACTCTTTCCAAGTGTATTGCAATGTATATGAGATTAATATTTAGAGAGTCCAATTAATCCTAAATGGATACTAACCTTTCATTGGAAAGAAGGGCAGCAAGATCTAGAAAGAGGTATATTACTAGGCAGTGCTTGTCTTCAACTGGAAGTCCATCCAGAAGATATGTAAGGAGCAGTGCTTGTAGAGAAGGTGGAGGATATTGGCCCGAAATTTTGCTGCCTCTACTTTGCCATGTCTCCTTTGTAAGGCGCTCACCACATTCTCTGACTGCCCCATCAATGAACAAGACATCTGACACCTGAGACACACCAGGCAAGCCTTTTAACTCTTTGCGTCTGCAATTAGACAAAGGAAAGCTATGTTAAAAAATTTGTTTTCTAAATAAAAGTTTTAGATGAACTGAATGGTGTTAAAACTGGAATGACTTAATCATTCATTTACAAAAGGATTGGGCCATCAGATGGAATGATCAACTAATGCAGGGGTTCATGAGCAACAGGTTGCTGGGGTGACAAACTGGTGGGTCACTGCTTATATTCCAATCTTATGGTACAATCTATTGGTGGTTTACCTCTTAGGACATGGCAACCCACCAGTGGGTTGCCATACAATGCATATTTTTCCTCCTGTCAAAAGCAGGTGCCTCAGGTGCAGATAGCTAAATCACCAAAGACACCCTATACTTAGCACAAAATACCTACATTGTATTATTGTCAGGATGAATTTTATCACTCATTAGATAAAAATAAAAATCTGATGTGGCCACCACATGACTTTTTCCATATCTGTAATATTTCTAAAAATTCCAAATAGGTTACATAATAATAAATATTTTAAGAAACGGTGAGAAAATTTTAGACTATACAAAGAACAGAAATAAACTCAAACCATAGACTTCTGATATTGGATATAGCCACAAAGCTCCAACAATTAAGAAAAGAAAAAGGTTGTTTCTAAGACGTAACTAAGCATCAATTGTTAACAATAGTTGTCGGTAGGTGGCGTGGTGGTGGCAGCTAAAAATATAAGATATCTCTTAAACAATGCATTATATGGAAAAATGTTTTAAACAAAGGTTGTAGAAAATTAAATTTCTTATAACTTAGCTGGTCACTTTTAAAAATTTAGGAAGAAAGATTACTTCCTAATATATCTAAGTTAACTTTTGATACCAAAGTATCTTATTATAAAGTATATGGGATGCTGACTTACCTCTTCTCATAAGCTTCAGAGAGAGTTTTAGCAGGATATGGAATGCGTGGCACACCCATGTTAGAAGCCTGAATTTCAGCAGCTGCACAGTCCTCATCTGCTAATTCAGGTAGTAGACCAACATGGCAAAACCACTGCACCACTTCAGTATGGAGAGCCAAGACACCCAAGACCTCACACCATTGCTCCATCTCTTGAGATTCTGGGGAAAAAATGAAACAAAAATAATAATATCAATTGATCAAATCTAAATTCAATATTGGGAATTCAAAAAAATATTCCCATGCAATTATTTGAAAAGTTGCATAATCTCCCAAACTAATTATGCGAATTAATTCAAATGTGGTGTATTTTAAGGAAAAACATTTTATAAAGAAAAATTTGTATTCAAATTAAGGTCTATTGTTATTATCTAATTCCCCCTAATACTGAGAGCACTTTCTGTTATTTAAAAAGAAATCCATACATGATTGTCTACAAAGCTTGTTAGCTTAATTTTTCTTATATAAAGAGATTTTTATGGAAATTTACCAAACAGCAAAAGAACTACAGTACAAAACATTGCTTTCTTTTTTGCTCATTTAACAACCATACTTTTTTCAATTTTACTCCAGTTCCCCCTTTTGGGATGAGAAGAAAAATCAGAACCCTTATGAAACGGTATGCTTGCTTATATCCTAAAATTTCTCTCTTCAAGTTCACCGAATGCCATCCAAAAATCAATTTTTCAACTTGGATAACATTATATTGAAGATAACTGTGATTGTAAACAGGGATGAAAATCATTGGAAGATACAAAATTTTTAAATTATAACATTTAATAAGAACGCTGATGATGGATGTACTCAATTGAAAATAAGACAAAAGCCTTACTAGTCAAAATGCACAACCAGTAGAACAAATTTATTTGGTAAGCAGAGTTGAAAGTAACGTTTAACCCTAAAGAATAATACAGTAAAATCCTTATTTAATGTTTCTCTGGGGAAATAACTATTTGTACATTAAGTTAGGGTAAACAATAAATAGGGGTTACATACTATTACAATAAGTAACTTTTAAATTTATTACAGCAAAACTGCTTTATATCACTTTTTCTGTGAATAAAGTTATTATAGATCTTAAACATATGGTGTGCGGAAATTTCTTCACCAACATTTGTTCAAAAAATATTTCTTTGCGCAGAACTTCGTTCGTACGGAAATCTGTTCGACCAACACTTACTCGAAAGATTGAGTAATCAGTCGTAATTTGTGCTTATATCTTTGCAGCAGAACTAACAAACTAACAACCCCTAAATTTATATTGAAATGGCATTAGAATTTGAGAATACTTCTAAAGACACACAAAAACTATGTTTAGATGGTAGCGGGACACGATGCTGAAAGATATGATGCTGTAAGGCACTATGCCGAACGCAAACAATGCCGAAAAAGCAAAAACAGGTAAAATATATTTCAGTGGTCGCTAATTTAACAAAAATAATCATGCTGGAATGGGAAGCTAACTCTGTATTTTATATTGCCATAATTAACATATTTCTCTGCATATAAGACGCACTCTTTCTCCAGAAAAATTACCTCCAAAATTAGTCTGCATCTTATATGCCAAAGGTAAGATTATTACTGTTCGCAATACTGACACTAAAAAGCACACTCATCTCCTAAATGGAATAATTGGCAGTCATTCATAGAAAAACAATAAAATATACATTATTAATAATTAATAGTGAAAATTTTGTTAATATACACAGTAATACCTTATGCAATGTGAATTCCAAGGACGCATTTTCATTATTATGCTTTAATACATGTCCGCTCACAGTGATTACAATTTTGGCGCATTTGCGATGTTTTAGTTCCTAATGAGCCCGTTAAATTCCGCAATTTATGTCACGGAACAATAGAATTCATGTAGATGTCATAAATATTTTATACATATATAGGATAAATAACATTATGTGTATTGAGATCGCAATGGTTACAAAAGTGAAAAGATATGCCTACACTATTAACTATATGCTTCAGGTGATTCAATATGCTAAAACACAGGGAATCCAAGCAGTAGCATATCATTTTGGTCCATCTCCCATAGAAAAAAGGATCCATGAATGGAGAAAACAATGAAAAGCTGTAGGTGACAGGAAAAGAGAAACAATCTTCGTAAGGTTGGTCTTAAATGGCCACAACCAAAGGAGGAAGTGATGGATAGTAGAACATATGTATCATTATTACATATGCATTCCATTTATTATGTATCCCATTATATTAAAATATCATCTTGAACATAAGTTTAAGTAAGTACTATTGGTAAAGGTATCTATAATGTGACATGTTCGGCGCACTCTGACAGCTTTAATTAATATGACTGCAGAGTTCACGCAGGGCACATTTAGCTATACTAGTCTCAAAGCAATTATTTATGTTTTAGATCATCCCTATTTATTTTACGAATGAAGTTTATCTAAAACATTATATTTAACTGTTATCACGCATATTTTCTGTAAATGACTTAATCATGGCTGGAAATGATACACAATGTGGCCCTTCCTAAATGCCTTGGTGAACCAAAATGCTTTTTTCCTGAAAAATCTTCTAAAAAACCGGGGTGCATCTTATATGTTGAGAAGTATGATACTTCTCTTTCGTGATTTTGGCTTTCTTGGTGTTTTCCAGGAACATAACCACCATGAAAAATGAGGTCTACCTGTATACATTTATTAATGCACCAATTTTATTTGACAGAGAGACATAATCGAGTCATGGTGTTCAGCTGTTTTCTGGTGTGCGTTCATTCAAAGTACACATATCTTTTAGCTTCAAATATTCCATCGCATGAAACACCTATTTATGATACAATGTAAACTTTTCAAACTTGTCAAAAATATGAAAGTATTTATATAACTACCTGATATCATTACTATGTCACAAATTGGATTGTTACTTTGCCTTATGGCAATGACAATCAAATGTTATCATTTCTGTGATTTTCATGGCCGAAATCAGACATGAAACACATGGAACACCTTGCCATATGAGCTATTTTTTGTCCTAGCTGACCGCCGAGTCACACCATAACAGAGCAGCAACAGAAACTTCAATACAATCCATCATTCTGGAATAAACTGTGTGAACACTGAGACCTGTGGTTGCTTGATGAATGATAAATTATAGTCAGGCGTGGTTTGACTCATGGTCAGCTTGGACGCAAAAAAATCACTGTAAACAATACAATGCCAGCACAAGGAGGATCATCTCATATAGCCACTTGGCTACATCTGAAATTCAGACTAAAAATACAGCAGTGTTGCAATCTATTGTGGGTGACCCAGAGAAGCAGTACCTTATTGTCCTGAATATAAAGCAACCTCAAATATAACGCAACCCTAAGATTTTTGGAAAGTTTTTCAAGAAAAACTAAACTTAGAATTTAATATGACCCCAAACAACTTTCAGCCAATCTAACACAAGTTCCTCATTCATCTACCCCTTCTCCTGTGCATGAAAGATTACACGTGATGGTAACTTTTCCTTTGGCATCCTTTTACGATTTAAAATTATGCAGGGAGTTAGTTTTTGCCTGGCGGCCGTGACTGCAAGCATAACAGTTGTCCTTGATTTCTCATTTCCGGTGGATTTTAACAACACCGATTTAGCTATGGCTATTTTAAAATTCAAGTTATAACTTCATCGGATTCCTCTGATAACCTTGGGAAGAACCTTTTATCTCAACATGATCAACACCCTTTTTGTCACCCATTGTTAAAATAACGGATGGCTAAAAACTCGCTAAGGTAGTTACAAAGAATATGCTGACACACTTATAGCTTCAATGCAATGACTATTGAGGGGTTCAGCCACCAATTCAACTCGATCTATTCTTGCCTCGGATGCTTTTCAAGTACAATGTAATGTATGCCTAATGTGTCTACAATGTAAGTAAGTAAGTATCTTGTATCTCATAAACAGATGTGTGGAATGTATGGTGATTTTTCAAAACATGATTTTATGACCTTTTAAAATCACTAGTACTCAAATATAACGCAGAGGCTACTTTTAAAATTTCATTTAAAAAAAAAATCGCATTATATTCGGGACAAGACGGTACTTGTTTACTCGGATGGAAAGTGTATGTAGCCACCTAAAACTAATTACATTGGATCCATTGCCTGTTGTTTTCCAGTTGGAACTAAAATTTAAAAAATCCTTGTGTGGTCGTAGCCTGATTGTGGTAGCAACTGCCAAGTTGCACTAAATCAAGGTAGGTTTTTAATGAAGTGGTTGAAAATTTATTAAACTAGATTCAGGTAAAACACTAAATCAAGGAACAATAATTCGAAAAAAATAATACATTGCTTAAATGGGGTGCTTGATGGCACTGCAAAAAATAAACATTAAATGTGGAAAAACATTACATGCAGGACTCTTAAATCAGGGTTTCACTGTATTAGATGTTTTGGATTATAAGGATTACTTGATAAATCAAATTACATCTAATACAGCAAAAAAGGCTACCAAAATATAAATTAAGTAAAAAATATAAAAAGAAGTTTTGCACACATACCATCCACAAGTATCCAGGAGACACACCGCTTCAAAATTTCTTTGAGTAAAGTTGATAAATGGTTCAGCTGTCGCCCACAAAGAGTCATAAGTCTTGAAGCTTGTGGATCTGGCAGGAGGGCACCACCACAATCAAAAAGTGGTATGCTGAGTTTGGAAATGCACTCCCTGATGACCCATGCTCTTTCCTTAACCCAAGACATAAGGAACCCCAACGTGACTCCCAAGGAGCTCCCAGACCCATCAGCCGTCTCCACAGCACATCTGATCAGGTACGACACCAAGTGATGCTCCAGCGAAAGCGAAAGAAGGAATTCTCGTTGCTCAGACTAGAATGTAAGTGAATGTTAAACATCATTTCCTCATAAAATAATTCTATTAAAGATGTTTCATTTTCTTGCTTAAATGAGTACATACCACTGGTGTGGTAGCAGCATTGTGGATGTCTACATAGAGTGGCTTTAGTCCTGCAGCAACACACTCGTAAAAAATTGATGTAGGGTATAAATAAGTCCTTGGTCCTAAGAACTGCAACTTGGCTAACAAACTTCTCTGAAGACCAGGAGTAGACATTTTAATAACACATTGAGAGCCAAGAAGAAATGACGACTCTGAAAAATAAAAGACCCATCAAATATTTCTATTTAAAAAACAGGGATCTCAAGATGCAGACAAGAAATCACAAAAGAATTTGGTGATTTTTGAAAATTGAGTAAAAATACTTTCAGAAAATTATTACAAGAGCAAACGAATTATAATATGGAAATATTGTAAATTGATCTACCATCCCGATTCTTTAAGATGCCATATAAAAATAATATATTTTCACACATTTAAAAGATTTTACACAGTTCATAGGGTTTGACATGTCTTAGCATGGTTAACCCATAAAACAACTACTTATAAGGTTTCATTAGATTAGCTGCAAAGAATACCGTATTTACCCGAAAGGAAGACGAGGTTTTTACACAAAAATGCCATTAAAAATATATTAGGTATCGTCTTAGAATGGAGTAGGAGGATTTAAGGTGAGAATACGCCCCTATTTTAAATGCACCATGAAACACCCGTATGTCCACTAAAATATTTATTATTGCATAAAGTAATACATCGTATTTAATTAATTACTATAATACTTTAAATATTTAAGGCCAAATTTCTTAAAATTGCTTCCACAGACCAATGGTTCCACTTCGGTGGTAAGGAAGTGTTTAGAGCTAGGTAGGTAATTGCGTGACTAGTTGAAAAAAAATTACTACAGCTAGGCGGTTCCATGCATCATATAAAACACAAAGTCATGTAGGCACCAATTAAGGTGTCTAGTAATATGATGTAAACAAGACTGATACAATTTAAACGTATCACTACAATTTAAACATGATGCTTTGTGTTTGGTATGCCAACGGCAGACGTAAAGTAGACGTGAGTTTCAGAGTGTAGAAAATTTACGAGAGCACTTGAGTAGTACACGCTTTGCTGAGTTTTAAAGTGAAATAGTGACAAGTTATTATTTATAACTTTTAAATAAGATACCCCAAACAAATGGCATCGCGTAGAGAAAAAAGGAACTGCGGTAAGAGGGAATGTATCGAAAGGAATTAGAAGAAGTTACAACAGAAATTTTAATTTAATGGTGGTGTGCTATGCTGAAGAAACAAATAATTGTGCAGCAGGGAGGAAATACAATGTGACTGCAGCAAATGTGCGAAGGTGGAAGCAAGCAAAAGAGAAACTTGAAGATGCAAACCCAACAGGGAGATCATTTAGTGGACCAAAACAAGGCCGATTTCATACATTAGAAGAGGAAATTGCAAACTTTGTGCGTATTTAAAGAATGGACGATAAACCGGTGATGTGGGATATCATTAAATTGAAAGCCGAAGAATTAGCACGATTGCAAAACATTCCACACCAAGAATTTAACGCTAGTAATGGATGGTGTGTGTGTATGATGCGAAGTAATGGTTTTAGCCTGTGATGAGGAACTTCACTTTGCCAGCGTCTACCTTCCGACTTCACGGACAAACTAATAACTTCCCAGGGACATGTAATTCGGTTGCAGAAAAGTCACAATTACCTTCTGAGCCAAATGGATAATGCAGATGAGACAACACACATTTACTTCGACATGCCATCCAATTACACAGTCAATGAAAAAGGTGCAAAAAATGTCATCATAAAAAGTTCGGGGAATGAAAAACTGCGCATTACTGTAATGCTGGCTGTATTAGCAGACGGAACAAAGTTGCCGCTGTATGTTATTTTAAAATGCAAAACAGTGCCTAAGGTATTACTACCAAATGGAATAATTGTTAAATGTCAAGGCCGAGGATGGATGTCAGGTAATTTAATGAAGGACTGGCTAAGCATAGTGTGGAATAGATGACCTGGGGCACTTTTAAGGCAGAGAGCAATGCTTGTCTTAGATGCATTCAAAGGCCACCTTACAGGGGAAGTTCAAAATACCCTTCATGGTATGAATACTGACCTTTTAGTTATACCAGGAGGTATGACATCACAAATTCAAGTGCTACATGATGTAAAATTACATAAAGTCATTTTATTCAGAATGGCTTTTGGCAGGAGACCATGCATTAACTCCTACAGGGAGAATTAAGAAGCCCAGTATACCACTTCTCTGTAATTGGATCATTGCAGTATGGAAAAAAATAGATCCCAATAGTACCTCAAGAGGGTTCAAGAAATGCTGCATATCAAAGGAGCGTTACTAAGACGTAACTAAATGACAATTGTTAACAATAGTCATCAGTAGGTGGCAGCTAAAAATGTAAGATATCTCTTAAACAATACATTATATGGAAAAATGTTTCAAACAAAGGTTGTAAAAAATTAAATTTCCTACAACTTTCATTCCAATACATTTTTACATTTATCAAATATTAAAGCAAATATTTCAAAATAACAGATGTGACAAGAGTAAACACCCACTTCCGAATGACTGATTTTTACCAAAAACTAATCAGTTCTGACTTTTATAAAAATGTTAAATATAAAATTTCGCGTTGACCTAATTAATAGCTTTTGAGTTAGGGCACCCACAACAAAGTTATCACATACACACACACAAATCGAGAAAATGTTCAAAATGTGTTCAGAGGACCTCAAAACGTGTATTTCCATCAAAATCTCAAAGTCGATCTTTTTCATGAAAACAATACTTTCCCCTATACTACATATATGGGGAAAGTAATAATCCACTAAACTAAAAATCGGAAAATATTTTACATAAAGAGCATTTTAATGGAAAATCAACAATTAATTAGATCATATAATGCTTTTTAAAGAAAGAAACTTTGTCGCCATTAACCCTATCAATGTTATGTATTTTTTCACTTACAACTCCCCCTCTACTGAGTTTTTTTCACATATTTAGGTTATTTTACATGTCATGTTTTTTAATTAAATATCTGGACCACATGGATCAAAATCTACATTCCTGTCCCATGGAGAAATAACACTGGAAGTGTCATTTTTTATGAGTTGGCGATGTGTCAGACGTTACATTATCACTTTCAGTATCTTCCTACACATCACTAAAATAACTACTCCTGTCACCTTCCGTATCATACTCACTTCTCAATTCAACCTCGGACTCGATGGTTTAAATTAATTGAGAAATTCTCAGATAACTTTTGAGTACGATTTACTAAAACATACACTCATGAGCTACCTGCTTCAGAATGATCAGCAATTTTCCGCACTGGTGACAAAAATATTTCCCTTCCTTTGGGAAAAAAAGAAATATGATTTTCCTACATGAATGAGCATGACAATTGGCTCCAATAGGTTCTCTAGGCTTCTACAAGATGGCAACAGCAATCAGTTAGTACTGATATTGCTAGACACACATACAGTGCAAAATACAAACGTGTATCATGATGAAACAGTTCATCAATAGCACTGATGGTTGATCAAGCTACTGACAAACCATTTCAACAATAGCATGAAAAGGGTTAATATTTACAAACACTAGAGACGATCAAGAGACCTTGAAAATTCTCGTCTCCCCTTCCTTCCATTTGTTTCCTGATCACTTTCAAGAAAGCAAAATACTACACTTCCTTTGTTTCCACTTCAGTTGAAAAATAAATGACCTTCGTTAGTTGTTGTATAGAAAGTTGAGCCAGGCACAAGTAAGCCTCAAATCGAGTTTCTTTGAAATCCAGACATAATTTGGTACCCAAGATACTACTTAGTATCTTAAGTACCAAAATACATATCTAGGTTTTTCCAAGTAAAGTGTGCTTGCGAATTCTGGGTTAGAAACAAGGGTACCTGGCATGGAGAACCATCCCATAAACCCAGAGTGCTTTTGAATGGGAGTACTTAGTTCCTGGTGAGGAGTAACAACTCCTAAATAAGTGTTGACTGTCAGCATTTCCTTCTTTTATGCTTATAAGAAGGCTTTCATTATTTCCTTACATAATCAATGAGTAGTTCAGCATTATGCAGTGAGAACTAAAATAACAAAAGCTATGCTAAAACAATTACGTCTGATTTACAGTAGGACATGCAAAGTCTTGGGCAAAACATACCAAAGGAGAGAGCAGAGGGGAAGAGATGCTCCTCTGGAATAGGAATAGCTGTGGCGCAGAATCGTGAGATGGATGTGGGATCAATCCTGGCAAACAGTAGAGGTGCTCCATTTGCAGACAGAACCTTTTCCGTAACGAATGGGAGGGAATATGTCACCAAGTGAGGTGAACCAGGATGCCCTTCTACATCATCCGTTAAATAGTCCTGATTAGGGTCAGGTGATGAGATCACCAGCGGAGTTGAGTTGGAGGGCATCTGTTCCCGATACCACTGGTTTAAATCAAAGAGGGTAAGACTGTGGTGCAAATTGCAAGGAGTGCCATCCATTCCAACTTGCCATGACTGCCATACCATGCAGCAAAGACTGAGATCATTTTCCGCAGCGTATCCTACAATGTGAAAATAAATTGTTCGTGAAAGTAAAACATGTTAGGACTTTCATCTACATTAACAGTTTAAATATTAACAAAATAAATTTATTAAATATTATGGATTTCACTTCTAAGTCATTTTAACTCATTCAGTTAACTTAGAATTTAACATTTTTTTCTGTCCTTACCCTCTTCAAAGTCTGTAGATTCCAGCCGTCCCATATATGGTACACGTCCTCTACCCTGATTTCCATCTACTGAATGGCAGGAGATGCAACGGCTGGTACTGCGTGATGAGTTTCCATGAGTAAATTCTAATTCAAAGCGACGACGGATCGAAACAAAGTCCTGCAAAGTAAAGCAGAAATGATATTGAGGAAACTGGAAAAAGCTTATTTGGCATTATTATGAAAATGGGAACATAATAAGGTTACGTCAATATAATTAAAACATGATCAACTAATATTGGGCATAAAAAAACCTTTCCTTTTTGCTGGAAAATGTCCCAAAGACCAACAATATGACAGCAAATTATTGAATGAATAACAAAAATTAATGTCAAGTATCAAAGGAAAATACCTGGTAAATCCAGCCATATGCATCGATCCATTCCTTTGACTCATAATACATATCATGCATACAGGCAAAGGCCAAGTCATCCCTATCCTCTTCATCATCATGACGAGAGGTATCTGCCTCTTTCTTATCTTCTCCTTCTTTACCCCCCTTATCCCATCTCCTTCCATACACAGCCCAAATATAGCAATACTTCCTAGGATCATCAGCTGGTTCTTGAAATGCAAAGAAAGTGATGTTCCGAGGCTCTGCGAGTAAGGAACTTGTATGCCTGAAAGATATTGCAAAAGATTACATTGCAGCTAAGATATCACGATTCCCCCTAGTCCTAATGTTAGAAGGCAATAAACTTCATTTTACAGAAGAAAATATTATTGTATAATAAAGTCGTGGGTCCAAAATTAAACAGCCAATGAAACATTCAAGCTCCAGCAGAATGGAACAAATAAATTACAACTATTTGAAAGCATTGAAGTACCAGTGAACAAAAATTTAGGCATGTAGGTGATGAAGAACAGAATGAAAATATGATTATTTTGGAGGCTATAACTTCGCTGAAACCCCCCCATAGCTCTAAACTATAAAGAAGCAGCTGAGTGGTCAAAGTTCTTAAATACTCTGTGGGTCTCTAAAACCATAGAATCAGGCATGCCACAGACATGACTGAATTAATATTAGCTTATTCAAAATGATTCTCTCAATAATAACATTTGTAACTTACACTAATGTTAGAGTCCCAAGATCCCACACTTGGAAGCAGCCAAACGAGAATCCAATGAACAAAGATGCAAGCTGAGGTACATACAGAGAAGCAGTGATCTCCACATGAGAAAGTGGTAATCTATAGGTACTTTCTGACAACTTGAGCATGAAGAAACCATTGCTAAATGATTGTTCTGAAACACAATAAAAGTAGTTAGCAAAGGTAAATATTGAAAATTATTCCATTTTTTATAAGTAACTCTTTTATTGAGCCAAAAACAAAGGTATTAATACTTGAAGATAAAATGACAACTATGAGATCGAAATAGAAATATACATTGGCTGACATATGAAAAAAAAATTAGATTTTAAAAACCATCTAATACAAAAATGAAAAATTTTTAACTTTATAAATCGATAATTTTTAGAAAAATGTGAATTCAACCAGTTTATACAGTAAACCATCAACTGGTATATTAATTCAGATCCTCTACAAAAATACTATTACATTAATGTAAACAGCCATATTTTCTCTGTTCTATGCATTTTATTCTGCCACTCCTTTATAATAAAAGAAATTAAAACAACCCAAATTCAAAGTAAATCTATAATATAAAGTATAAAAATCATAATAAAACATAACACACCAGTTTTTCATATATTTTACAACTTTTAAAGTATTGTTTTGGTGTGGTATTCAAAGCATGAAAATATACAGAGCCCTATATCGCATATTTTGCACTTCACCACTGTTTTAGTATATTTTCCCCTCCCGGGGGCATACACTGCAATAAAGGCAATTTCCTTTATGGGCCAGTGTTTGTTTTCTTTGGCCTTCAAGCAACGTAATTGTGTCCTGCTTGTGCTGCTGGGTCTTCTGCTTTGGGAAATAACAACAGGAAGAGCTTCTTGGAGCAGATTTCGCACGAGTGAGACGAAACTCTCGATGCATTATCTGCCTACCAGATGACGTCAGGAGAACATAACTATTGAGGACCATGATGTTGAGGAGATGGAAGAGCTTCTTCGTCCACTACCAACTACAGTGGCTGACCTCATAGCTAGTCGCCATCCTATCCCCTTGTCCACATGAAATGAGAAGGGTTGGGCAGCCGCACTCTCCCTTCTCTATTTAAAGTTGGTGGGAGGTCTTCCCCACCCCAGTGGTGAATTGGGGGAATGGTTGCCTCAATGATTCTTGAGAGCATGGCTCAAGGACAAACCCTTCAAAATTTCACGCCTCTATGACAAAAACATATGTGAATTCCAAACCAAGCATTCCCATACAGGTATGGCCGGCAGCGAGCGGTCACATTTTGCATTCCCGTGCGGGCACGCTTGACATTTCAAGGTTAATATGACCAAACAATTTTTTATTAAATGCTACTTTGATGTAAAGGCCTCCTTGAATGGTTCATTGCTCCGGTTCACTATTACTACCCCACGCCACTGAATTTATTACAAATTTTCAACATGTCTTAAAGTAGTAAGTTTCAATTAGTGAGTGTATCTTTCAGTAATTTGTTTTCACCTGCATATGGTCACATTTATAGAAATTGACAAATCTTTCATATCACTTACGTAAGCATTAATCGACTACATTTCTAAATAACAAGGCAACATGCTCACCATTCAAAAGGATAGCTATATGTTCTCCTGGAGCTACTGGACCTTCTGTACGTGGATCTCCAGGTGCATGTATGACAACACATGAAGGGTTTAATTCATCACTTTGTTCTGTATGAGGACGAGAGACTCCTGGTGCATAATCCTCTTCTCCAGTAGGAACTCCTTCTGCAACAGCACCATCTTCCTCGGAGAGACAGAGGTCTAGCAGAAGAATACGGCCCCCAGGTGATAAACCCACTGCTAATACCCCTCGGGCTAATCTCAATGGTGGTGCTAAAGGAGTGGTTGCCTCAGGAATTAGACCTGGATCAACAACTGCCAGCGAAGTAACCTATTTCGGAAACATTAGCATTGAAACATTTGCCACGTAAGCGTGGGACAGTCATAACAAAATTGAGATGAAAATCCATCTAACGGAAAATATTGATAAACTAAAGCTTTATCGATCGAATACAACAGAACTAATAAAAATTTGCACTAATGACTACTAAACATTGGCATTACAAACTACACAATGCACAATTGAAAAACAAATTTTTAAAATGACATGTAAAACTTCCTTTGAGACTTACTTTTCCAGGAACTTGGATTGCTTTTATTATCTTGGACCCCTGAATATCAAACAAACACACCATTCCAAAAGATAGATAGCAATCCAATCCAACCGCGTACAAGGAGGAAATAGATACACCATACCCATCTTCGACAGTTGGTAGCTCAACAGCACAAGTCACTTTCGTGTTTGTATCTTTTAGGATACCTCCAAATGTCCAAGCAGCTACTTTCTCCCCATTATCGGTTGAAACTACTTCAAAATTAGGTCCACGGCTTATCCAAGCATAATGTGTATCTAGAAAAAATATTCGTTTTACCTCAAAGTGATTGACGTTGAAATTGAAATTTATATAAGCAAATTAAAAATTATTTTACAAACTAACCTCTAGACAAGCCACCTAAGAGGGGATAGACTTTATTAGATCCATCTTCTGAATCTACATAATCAACCACAGCCGCAGAAAACTGCACACTTTTAGAAACACAATTCGGAGGCTCCTGAAGCTTCATATTCAATCAAAGATATAAAACTGTCTACTAGGAAGACCACATGCCCTCAAGTTTCAAAAGACTTGTGTCGACATAATTCACCTAAATATAAATTTCGCCAAACACAGATTGTCTACATTAGCGTAACATAAAAACACGTAAGGTAACTATCAACACGCAATAATTTTTACAAAATACGGTCTTAATTATGATACTAAATATTGGATGGCCGCCATAACTACGTATTGCTGCTTTCGATCTTGCAGCGGATTGGTTAATTTAAAGAGCCATAAGATTGTAAAAATAAAAGAAACGCGCCTATGGCGCGAATGCGTAATAAAATGTTGGTCCAAGCCGGCCAGCGATATTGACGAAAATAATTTAAATACGCCATTATGATGCATCATTTCAATACGGAAAATTTTAACCCATAACTTTTAAGTTTCTTATCTGGTTGTGACCTATTATTCTAACCTCAGTTTCAAGCCTAACCAAAAAATTAAAATAATCGTATTTCGCTATTCTTCTGAATGACAGGAGTTGTGAGTAGCATAAAACCAAGCGCTTGTTCTTTAAATCGAAATAGTGAGAAGCATTAGGATTTCAGAAATGGATATATTAGGATCTATCTTAAGTTCAATGGATAAACCTCCTACTATTAGTGATAAGCAACGTACCATGATGAAAAGTAACTATCTATTGGTATACATAATAATAATAATTACCTTTGTCGAAGTATTTTTTTTATTAATACGTGGTTTCAGAACAACGAGAGGCTATACAGAAGAAGCAAGAAGAAGAAAAGGAGAAATTAAGAGTGTTTAGGCAAAGGGTAAGTATTACTAACTTTTCTCCTCATCTTTCTAGATTTGTGTTATATTTAACAATTTACGCAATATAGGTAGAAGATAAAGTGACAACACTTCTTAAAGATGATACTCTTCAGAAGCATGAGTTTGAGCCTATGGATAAAGTTTATAGAGGAATAATGTAAGTTTGCATTTCTTGTAATCCAGAGTTAATTCAGCTTGATTAATTTTTAGTTTAAATAATATTACAAGGTTATTATTGTAGTAGAAGTTAATTCGTTCTTATTTTATATTTTGTGTTAGCTCGACCAAATATCAGTTTATCAACTAAACACTGTGTAAGGGAGTCTCATCTATTATTTTTTACAGACATGATGTTGCTGAGGTAGCAGGATTAGTTGCATTCTCTATAGGAATGGATGGCGACGACCGAAGAGTGTACGTTTATAAAAAGGAGTTTCAACCTTGCGAGGAAGAGTTAGCAGCAATGAGACGAGGCGAGGAATGGGACCCAGAAAAGGCTAAAGAATTGGCTCTTCAGGTTGATATTCTGTCATTCTGCAATAATCTGTTCGCAAGTAATGCTTGCTTATAATTGAAGTAAGCCTTAAGTCAAAGTCTGTTAGCATTTACCGTAACAATTTAGCATACGATCAAAAGGTTTCACTTGAAAATGCCAATTTTGTTATTGGAGAAAAATTTATAAATGCCTGGAAAATTAAGAGGAAATCATATTTTTATGATCAAAGAATTATCGAGCGTGGCTTTTGGTTGATGTCCAATTGGTGGATAGAGCTAATTGGTTTAAAAAGTTCAGGAAATCCAGATATACTAAAGAGCTATTGTTGGCAGTGATGATATTTGTCTTTTTGCTCTTGGCAGTATTCAAAGTTAAATTGAAGGCACAATTTTGTGAACAATATATGGACGTTCATTTCGTATGCTTTTGTTCTTCATGTACAAATTAATAACTAGTTAATAAGTTTTTATTTACATTCAAAATTTTTTTTGCTGTCATTAGAATCAAAGCAATCATGAAGTGTTCATAGATATGCGTTGGCTATTAAGCGAATTCTGTGGTTTTGATTTAGGATTATGAAAAATCAATCTTAATCAAGAGTATTACAAACTAAATGTAACCATTCGTTTTCACTTCACAGAAAGAACAAGAAAAAGAAGATATGAAAATTAAGAAAGACTTTGTTCCAAACTCAAATTACAAAGACAAGTATGAAAGACTTATTGGAAAAGAATCTGCCAAAGATGCTGCCCGTGTTACACAGACAAACAAGCAGTATGGATTTGGTAGGCTTTAGAATTTTAGTTATTTAATTTTATAGAATAATAAATTTTAAGTTAAAAGCAATGCCTTAGATAAAAAATAATTTGCTAAAATTAGTAATTTACTTATTGAAAGTGATATTCTTATGGAAATGTTTTCAAAATTTATTTTAAGGGAGAAATGTTTTATTATTCAATAAAATAACTTGAATATTGTTAAATACCAATGTTTTGCCAATGTGGAAATTTTCGCTTTCAAAAAAATTGCATTGTTAATTTTTCAGAGCATGTTCAGTCCTGAAGTTTTTCTTATACCAGTTGGTGGTATCTTACATTTAATTTAAATTTATTCTTTAGTTCCCAGTGCAAACAAGAAGGACCTCCGATCAATTGAACAAACCCTTGCAGACATTCAAACAAAGAAAAAGATGAAACTGAGCCATGACAGCACAGATGGAGGAAGTTCTAGTAATGCACCATAAAGTATTTTAATTTTGTCGCCAATATTTTTTGCGAAGTAGATAGTCACTTTTGACTTGGAATCTGCTGAGGTTTTACTCAGTTGCAATGAAGGCTTCTTTTCTGTGGGAGTCTTTAACATCATCAATATTAAAAGTTTCTGTTAGGATTCTAAATGTTCATGTCGTGAGTTAGGATTCTAAATAAAATCCTTGATGTACCAGGTGTCGTAGAAGACACTTATAACATTTTTTTGTTTTGATCATCAATAAAAATGCTTCTCCATCGTTCAACATTGTTTTATTGCTATAACTAGTCTTAGGCATTTTAATTTATTTTACAACTTGAGTATGAAAATACTGCTATATACACATCAAAATTATCATGCTGAATGAACAGTGGTAACAACTTGGAGTATTTACAACTGTATTTCCTTACCTAATTTCATGATACTGTACAAATGTTACACTTATCTAATGAAATGATACCAGATTAATGACCATCAATATCACTGGATTAGCAGCCTTCTCAATTTTTGATGAGCATTCCTTCCTGATCGGCAGTAAAAAGGTCAGTTTTATTATTATAGCAGTCTGGGATTGAGAAAGCACTTACTGGTAAGAGTAGTGTGACAAGCAGCTATATAGACATAGCCTATATCCAAGCTTGCGTCACAAGCCTTGGTCCAGTCATGTTATGCATAGCATAACTCAGCCTGTGAAAAGAAGAACCATAAACAATGAAAAGTGCTTTCTAAACTTATATTTAGTATTCAACTTAAAAGTAAAGATGGTAAAAATCTCAGATTTATAAGGTGCTCCTTAAGAGCTGAAAATTTAATGTTTGCATGTAAGTTAGAACTAAACTTTCTTGCATAACTTTGCTGGGTAATAAAATACAATTATAGGCATAGGTTTGAAACTGATCGTATTACATGATACGAAAATACAGATTTAGTTATATTCTTATGGGTAGTTAAAAGTTAAATTTGAGGTGAACTTCTTAAATTTACAGACACCATACCCTCAATTCATACTGATTCAGAATGTTTCAAAAGATTTTATGATATCATAGATTTTAAGGAACAAAAGCACAGAAATCTACCAGTTTTTAGGCAATTCTGTTGTATTTGATTTGCCTGTCGATATGTATGTATCAGGACCTATACTGATGAACCAACTAAAATGAAATGGGGTATTTAGCAGTAGTATTATTTATTAGAAAATGTAAATGATACACCAGGATCAAATCACTCAATCAGGTCTGCCATCCTATTAGAGACTTTTGCTTCAATTTGCAAATATTCCTCCAAGAAAATAATTGATAGGATGTCTAGTTAATCAGAAAATCATGATGAAAACTTTCAATTCCATGTTTACTAGGTGGACACATCCATCAAGCATTCTTTATTTGAGACCTATATTAAACTACAAGGTAAAAAATCTATACCATTTCTCATATATGCAGACATCTAGTCTCACTACACTTTTCTGACTGGAATTCCTACTGTTACAAAAACAACAAAATCACAGAAAATGTTCTCCTCAAGTAAATGGTACTAATATATTGATAACCTCATATATTTGAAATTCAAACCTGATAAATACTTAAATTATACATAAATGTCAAGTATTATGTGGAATGGCAAAGCATTATTGCTTGACAAAGATTGTTGAGGGAACTGAGGATAGCTGGGTAGAAAAATAGATATATTATATCACTGGATGCTCTATATTTATTAGGCGTTCTTTACCAACAAAGAGGTAGTAGGAATGCCTTATGGGCATGTTTTATCTGTCTGACTTTCATCTCCTGAACCGCTAAACCAATTTCAATTAATTATTAGTGATCCTATTAAAATTTATCACTGAATTATGATTTTGAAATGCATCCTTAAATTAGAACTTCCTCTTTATATAAGCACTTGAATAAACATACTCATATCTTGTTGAATGGATTCTGTCACGCAACAATTAAATACCATTTTTTTTTCTCCCTAGCTCGAATATGATCATTATGGTATATATTAAAAATTTATTCAGATAGAGGAGAACATTTACCACAAAAAAGTCTGCGAGGCTACATAATTACAAATTATAGCTTCGGAGATATAAATTCGAGAAAATCTCAAGCATATTTTTTTTGGACTCTGACACCTAAATTTATGTCAAAATCTCAAGTTGATTCTTTTCGTGATAACAAAAATTTCTCTATTTACTACTTATATGAGAAAGTAAAATGGGATGTCTTGGTCACACCACTGCCAGTTTTCACTTACAACAAAATACAGGGTGAAAATAGCACATTGAGTCGTACAATTTATCCAGGAAATAAATTTTGAAATACAGAAAGATAATATGAAATTTGTATCATAATACTAAATCGAGACAACTACCGCACTGGACACAAAAATCAGTATCTCAATCTCTGAATTTCTGGAAAAAACAGCTTAATTTCTTCTTGGGTGTGTTATTCCTACTTGTCCTTTTTTTAGCCTTGTTAAATATGCCACTATAAAAGTTGAAAATGGTAACGACCAAATTAATCTGAATTTCTTGTAATCTGAGAAAAGAATTTTTTCAAGATGTGTAGAAATTTTTGTCTCTTCTATTGATCAAATTTTAATAACTGTACCCTTGGGGCATTGGTTGCTGATCAATTAAATCCACTATTTAACACGTTCAGTGCTGAAGATAGTTTTTCAACCTTCGCCGATACCTGAACTTTTTTTCTTATTTCGGAACTAAACTGCACAATAGTATTATGCATGAATCCGTTTTTATTGTTGCCTTTCTTAAATATTTATAATATTAACTTTTAATGAGGACTACTCGAGCATCCCTCAGGTATTGGTTAGTCTCCGACCTAAATTACATATTACTTAAAAGCAAATATTTTATTACTTTTTCTAAACTCAATGGTTTCACGCATATATTTACAAAAAGTAATTAATTTTAAAATATATTACCATAAAATTTAAAAAACAATTTATTTTCAAAAGAATATTTATTTCGACATTTCTACTCAATAAAATATTTTACGTTTTAAAATGTCATTATTTATCATGAATATATTTAAAATATATATGATATAAAATGAACGATAAGAACATTCAATTTTACCTTGTTCAAATATTTGAAAAACTAACTGAAAGCAAGATAATAGACCGAATTGAAAACTAAGCACACCACTGTGATGCTAAGAACCCAACTGATGCCTAGCAATGCTTGGGCAGGTTAAAGCCCGTGCCTATGCCCCCTACCACAACAAAGAAGCTGAGGGGAGTGCAGGCCGCTCAAGCAGTCCTTAGGTATTGTATCGGGATCAGTAGGACCGCTCGAGTGGTCCTTAGGTATTGTATTGGGATCAGTAGGGCCGCTCGAGCGATCCTTAGGTATTGTATCGGGATCAGTAGGGCTGCTTGAGCGGTCCTTAGGTATTGCATCGGGATCAGAAGGGATGCTCGAGCGGCTGCCAGCACTGAACGTGTTAAATATAAGAAACATTTTATAAGTCTTATCCTTATATTAAACATGCACCATCGCTGAGATTAAAACAATTCTACGTTGGAAAATGTTTAAATTGCCATTATTTGATGATTTCATCACTTACCTAATAGAGAGCAACCACTATGACTTAGATGTAGCCAACAGTGGAATACATGGCTGTTTTTGTGGTGGTGGTGGCATTAGGCTTTGGTGATATGTCCCTTTTAGAGGGTGAGTCACTTCTCTTGTCTTCTTTCATCCACATATTATCCTGGCGTATCCGAGCCAACTGAGGACATGGACGTCCCATTCCTTCCTTGTACCTGCGTTCAGCCATAGGCAAAATAGTGTCCAGAAGAAACACAGCATTCTTTCGAACAAATGATGCCTGGAATTCAAAAAGTTTAAAAGAATGCAACAATGTGGCAGAAAATGCTACCTGATATAACAAAATAAATTACAATGAAACCCCCATTTAAGAGTTCCGCATTTAATGTTTACCCACATTTAGTGTTTATTTTTTGCATTTCCGTCAGACATCCCATTTAAGTGCTATTATTTCCTTCAAAATAACATTCCTTGATCGAGTTTTTACTCAGATTTAGTGTAATAAATTTTTGACCACTTCATTAAAAACCTAAATTCTATAGCCTGTCCATTAGTTCATTAAATGATCTATTATACATAAGGGGTCTTTTGACTGGACCTGTCGCATCAACGTATGGCAACTGATGCACATGCATTTAGCTGGGAGTCCTTTCACCAAGTTCGTTGCATCGACGGCCTATCTGCTGTGTTGACTTCAGTATCAGTTGGGATACATCAACAGATGGTCTATTTGTGCTCTTAACCCTGAGGAAAACGCGCCTGGGTAAAAAATACCCATGCCGAAAAGATAAGTGTTTATCTTTTGCCTCATTGGCATTATTTAAGCCTAACCTCCTGTTTGTTCTCGAGTGATTTGTTATTCTTATGACCAGTTGCTTATGAATAATTGAGACTGAAAGCAGAGAGTGGACATTTTTCACATGCATGTCCATGAGGAACATAAGTAATACAGGAGAGACTTGGTAAAAACTAACTAATTGATGACGTTCAGTGAATAATTATTCCACGAATGATTCTCTAAAGTGAACTAAACTTTCCTTCTTTATTGGCGAATAACATTTCACAGATGTCAAAACAAATGATGGCATAATTCACCAGAAATTACCCATTCAACAGTTTTATGCCATAATTCTCTAATTGTGATTTTATCTTAAATTTCTTTTAAATAACAAACCTTTTCTATGAATGAACGAACTATACCTATACTGAATACGTATGTTTGAAATATACACTGATTATGTACAAATGACGCGTTATTTAATGAACTAGAGAACTATTGAATTTTATTTTTGAAGGATGACGTTCAGTGAACAATTATTCCCTAAAATGAACTAAACTTTCCTTGTTTGTTAGCGAATGTCATTTCGCAGGAGACAAAACAAATGATGTAATAATTAACTGGGATTTCCCCACTCAACAGTTTTATGCCTTAAATTATTTGTGATTTTGTCTTACATTCCTTTTAAATATGTCACTCTCAACCTTAAAATGACCATTCATGTAGAGATTAGGTAATGCTGATGAAACTCCACTTTTCTTCGATATGCCATTATACTGTCAATGAAAAAGGTGTAAAATCTGTGATGATAAAAATGACAGGTAATGAAAAACACGAGTTACAGTAATGTTGAGTGTTTTAGCAGATGGATCAAAATTACCACTATATGTTATCCTAAAATGTAAACAATGCCCAAGGAACAAATGCCTACAGGAATAATAGTTAATGTCATGAAAATGGATGAATGTCAAAAGAACTTATGAGATATTGGTTGCACGTTGTCTGGAACAGAAGACCAGGAGCACTATTAAGAAAAAGAGGAACGCTTGTACTAGATGCATTCAAAGGATGCACAACTCCTGAAGTTAAAGCTTCAATTAATGGAATGAATACTGACCTTGTAATAATACCTGGAGCAATGACATCATAACTTCAAGTTCTTGATGTTTCTATCAACAAGCCATTTAAAGATAATTTAAAGGATTTATATTCTGAGTGATTATTGAGTGGAGATCACCCTATAAGACCAAAAGGAAACCTAAAGAAACCTACTATTTCAATGCTCTGCCAATGGATCAAGGCATCATGGCAAAGTAATTGTGAGTGCATTTAAGAAGTGCTGCTAATCTAACACCATGGATGGAAATGAAGATGATGTTTTGTGGGAGTCTACAGACAAAGTTCAGAGTGATAAAGATAGTAAGAGTGAGGACAATGATGAAGAGAGCATGGAGGGTGATGATGACTGATGTAATATAAAGACCTATGATATTCAAGGAAATTATGGGACCCAATAAATACTTTTGCTAGTTTTGTGAAATTTTTAATTTTTGCAGGAATCATAGGTAATTAGATCATAAAATATTTTTGTTTTGACAGTCCAGAAAAAGGAGATTCATCTTAGATTTTAGGTTGTCTTGAATTCGGGTAAATACAGTAGCAACCTTGATAAAAATGTTGCTGAAACTTACTTCGAAAATTTTTCAAATCAAGATGTAAAATATACAATATCAAGCCAGTAAGGCAAAAATGCAGAGCTAACTTAATAATATATGTAAATACAAAACATTTGTTATTAGTAAAGAATGAGAGTCTACACAGGCCTTATTTACTGTATTTACGCGAATCCAAGACGATCCAAAATCTAAGATGATTGTCAAAACAGAAAAAAGATTTTCTGATGTAATTTCTCACTGACTGTATTTGGTGTATATTTCAAACTCATGTATTCAGTATAGGTATATTAGTTCATTCATTAATTGAAATGGTTTGTTACAAATTTTTTCTGAAATAAAAGAAATTTAAAAATGTATTTTTAAAATTAAGATTTGATTAATTGAATTTAAGATTGTAAGTTTGCAATGAAAAATACAATTATTTTATCTTGTTTCATTTGTTTAAAAAACATCGATTGAATGCATAACCATATTTCCTACAATTATATGACAACTAGTCGCGGTTATTTCGTCTCGCATCAATTCGTCATGGTTAGTTCATGGCACAGAAATACATCGCACAACAAACTCATCATGCATCAGTTCATCTCTCGACAAATTCATCATGGTGTCTCACCTTCCAATTTGTCTAGCAACAAATTTGCCACACAACGAATTTGTCTAGCAAAGAATTGATGAACAATGAGTTTGTCGAGCGATGTATTGACGTATGACGAGTTTATTGTGTGATGAATTGATGCACTACAAATTGAAGCATGGTAAATTGACGTGCAATCAATTGACCACGATGTATTGATGGTAAATGACTTTGTACTCGAATTTAAGACAACCCTGATTTTTGCAAGCTAAAATTTGGGAAAAAACCTCGTCCTGGATTCGGGTAAATGCGGTAGTTCCAATGATTATTTTACATTGTTCTTTTATTCAGATCATTATAACAAATTTGATAATTTGTAAATTTCATAACCACTGAGCAATTCACTAAAATCCTCTATAACATAACATTCCATCATAAAAATTAAATTGAAACATAATGATAAATACCTCTCCTTTGAGTTTGGCATCACGAAGGGAAGCTTCCACATGCCTGAATTGAGCTCGGAAGACACTTTCCAGCACAGCATCCATTGTGTGCATTAGTTCAGGGGTTGCCAGTTTGATGCAGTCTTCAAGCAAGGTCAGGAACAGTTTTCCAAAGGCCACTGTGTTACTAGTTAGGGTAAGCCAACATTCACCTGTAAAATAATGACCAATATTTCAATACATCTAAGAAGCTAGCAAGTAAATATACATATTTCCCTCTAGGACTATTAAATTTTTTCATTTGATTTTATTTATATAAATTATAAACCATTCATGTAGGGAGAATTATATACTGTATTTATCTGAATCCAAGATGAGGTTTTTCCAAATTTCAGCATGCGAAAATTAAGGGTCATCTTAAATTTGAGTACAAAGTGGTATACCGTCAATACATCATGGTCAATTCATCGCGCGTCAATTTGTTGCACAGTAATTTGTCACACAACAAACTCGTTGCACGATAATACATACAAACTCATCACGCATCAATTCATCGCTCGACAAATTCGTCGCAAGACAAATTGGAAGGCGAGACACCATGATTGGTGTACGACAGGGAGCAATGAATTGACAAGTGATGACTTTGTCGTGCAATGTATTGATGCGTGACGAATTTTTTGTGCGGTGAATTGGCACATGATGAACTAACCATGACAAGTAGTCATAGAACCATAGAAAATATGGTTACGCCTTTAATTGATGTTTTTTTAAACAGATGAAACATAAGATAAAATAATTGTATCTACTAAAGTTTCATTTCAAACTTATAATCTGGATTTCAATTAATACAGTATTAATTTAAAAAAATACATTTCAATTAATGAAAGAACTAGTATACCTACACTGAATGCACATGTTCAAAATATACACCAAATACATTCAGTGAGAAATTAGGTCATAAAATCTTAATTCTGTTTTGACAGTCTACTAAATTCAGGGTAAGTTTGGATTCAGGGTAAGCTTGGGTTCAGGTAAATATGGTAATTATATTTGTTTAAAATAAGGAAAACCAATATTTAATAAAAAAAATTTCTTTTTCAATGGTTTCTTTTATTTTAAAGATTTTCATTTAAACATAGATGCTTAAGATAAAAGCCAAACAAAATAAATCATAAACTTTTGTGATGATAGTATCATTAGCGAGAGAATGATAACCATTGTTATTTTTGATTGAAATATAAAATTCAAATAGAAATGGAAATGCCCCAATGATTCTATATATAGATACTTGATGAATTAGTCTGTTTAAAACAGGCTTTGTAATCAAACAATATAAAAAACAAATTAGACCATTTTATTATAAAATTATAGCATAGCAATAATACCAAATTTGGTTCAACTGGCTGAAGAAACAGCTGCCATTTTGAATATTATGTACTGAATGACCAAGAGAACAAGGGTTTCATTATATTCTGATATTTTAATTTATTCTAAAGAAATACAATCCAGGAATCAATTCAACAAAACAAGAAAAACATTAAAAAAGACTGACTTAAATGAACATGAAATTATAATATGAGCCTTTGGTATTAAATGTGAAAAAACTATCATAACTAGTATTCGTTAAAAAGCAAGTACCTCAATAAGTTCCTTACAGAAATTAATGATGATCAATCTCAATGTTTCATTTTAATAGACAAAATTAGAAAGCTATTATATTCGATCAAGTGTTAGTTGATTCAATTACCTGAGATATGAGCTTGCAAAGGCTGATCGAGCCCAACAACTGAGCAATCTTGCAGAAATCTAACAAGTCCTGCCCTGCTCTGCAAATTCAAAGGTCTCCATCTATCCTCAGCTGCACGCAGTTTGACAGATTCTGCCAGTTTTTCCCGAGCTTCCGCAAGAGAACGAGATAGTGGAGTACGCAGAAGTCCATCAACTTGGTAGCGAACATCCAAGCCCAACTCGCTAAGCTGTAATCATAAAGTATTTTTTTCAATGCTTGGTATGACTGCAATTTAGGATTCCATAGATGATACCACATTCACTTGGACTTAGAGATGGCATTTATTATTCAAACAATGCAGATAGTCTTCATAAATAATGGAAAAATATCAATTTATACTTATTTATTTACAGATATTGCTAATACTACTTGATTGGATAAGTTATCAAAAAACATCCTCAATATAAAACACTCATTCTGTCACTTTGTGTAACACTGTTTTAATATGTCTTTCAATTATTAGTTCGCCCAACTTTGCAATTCGTAGTATCAAGAACATAGGTCCTGAGGTGCCCTTTCTTCCAAGAACACCATATCCTTGCTTACCATTTCGTTGGAAAAATTCAAAATGGGATATTTAACGGCCTAGAATTACTAACATCCTTTCTCTGCCTCTCCTACACTGTCATTCAACAGCGATTTGCTCAAGAAAAAGGAAGTACACATGTGTGGTTGATTGTGTGTTTTGTAAAAAAGCCCCCGATATGTATTGCACTTTTTTTGAGTCACCATTAAATGAAGCTTACTTCCATATTATGCATAGTGTGCTTGGTTTCTTCAATGAGCAAATACTAAAAATTTAATATTCACAAAATGGCATAACAGAGGTTATGAGTTACGCTGACATTATGCATTGAAGAAAAATTTGTTCCCCTACATGCCTACAAAGTTTAAATTGATCACAATATTCAGGGGCAAGAAATAAAATCATTTAAAGATGAAATATTTTATATGAATAAAACAACTTGTGACTATCTAGAAAAATGGGCTGAACCCTTAAATAAATTCAAATAGGTATATGAAATGGATGCTATTAAAAATTACACCAGTTTTGGAAGAAGTACAAATTATTTGCACATGGAATTTAAAATTGATGAAAACTTATTATTATATGAAATTAATACGAAGGCTTCTGCGGTGTTTTCGTACTCCTTCCATGTTTTCCGGGTTTCTACCGCGTGTTGATGTTTGTCGTGACGACTGTTTATTATTATATGTTTTCTTTGCTTAAAAATGTAATTTCAAAAGAGCTGAAAGAAATGAATGATGACTGGATTAATAGATCTTGTTACTGTTAGTGGTCATAGCTTTATTCAAAATTTTAATCTCAAGAGCAGACCTCAGAGGAAACTGAAAAACTATTTAGCTTTTTGTTTGCCATTCCAGCACATAATGGAACTGTGGAAAGAACGTTTTCACAAATAAATGTTCAGTGGTCTAATGAACGAGATTGTCTGGATATAAAAACAATCAATTGAATTTTGTTATGTAAATTTAACTTATATTTGTCCTGTAATGATTTTTATGAGATGATAAAAAAGGATAAAAATTTGATCAAGGCAGGTAGAAGTACTCAGAGGCGGAACTATGGCAAGGCAGGGCAAATGGGCCTCAAAAAATAATGAAATACTCCCCTTCCTACAGAGAATAGCCACTGTAAAATTTTTCAATAATTTGTCCATTGAATTTCATGCACATTTTCTCACGGTCGAGAATGTTGCTTAATTCCTAATTCTAAGAAACGCATGGTGCGGTAACAGTATCTCTTTGAAGTTGCAATATCAAAATATTCGTCACATCTCGAATGCACATGCCTCCGAATGATTCGCCGGCTTTTGTGCTACTGCTTAATTTCAAGTATTAATATTGGTTACATTTTAATTCTTATAACGTAACAATATTAGTAAGGTTAAGGCTGTTTGACACAACACTTATTCAGTCACCAAGAAAGTAATGCTAATATTATATATCGAATTCATTTCTAATATCGAATTCAATTCTAATATCGAATTCAATTCAGCACTTCACATGATTCTATTTTAAGTGCCATGAGTTCGATACTGATTTCAGTGACTGAAGTAAGTGCTGTGTCAAACAGCCTTTATGACAGTTACACATAGTTTCATTACTTGTGTGCTGTTACTCAATTAAAATTGGAAAAAACAACTGAACATCAATCTTCAGACAGAATGTTTTAAAGAAGAATGAATCAAGTTTCTTATTCTCAATGTCTAATTTTGCCATAAGTTTGAAACCACTCAATTTATCATTTAAATCACATATTTTGGAAAAAATTTGCCTTTTAATCATTTGCTTCCTTGGCAACTATGTCGAGCATCTGTTATTGTCTCAATCCTATTGTTGTATTGACTCACAAACTTATCAACTATGTGATTCTGGGTCCCTGGCATAGAATAACATCTTGTAAACCCGTTTTTTATCCTTTCCATCTTAGGATTAGTGCAGTGTGATTGAGTGCATGAGAGTGAGGGACAACAGGACACTGGCACGGAATAAAAACCCCTAAATTTGATTAGTCATATATTTTTCTTTTTTGTTCTTTTTTATCTGCCACATTTTTCCTTGTTCTTTCATCTTTTTATGTTTATTTTCTACTGTGTACCTCTAAATATTTGATTTTGTAGGGTTAAGGAGTGAATTTCACAACTCCCAAAGACATATTACAAAAGCAACAAAAAGTATCAAAAATAAGAGGAAATGAGCAGTATGGTTATCCTTTGCATTCATATGTTCACATTACTATTGCTTGCTACAGCTTGCATGCCAAACTCAACTCAATACAAATTTTCAAAAGAATTAAATTTTTATATTTTTTCATGCCTGCGGGGGACGGTAATGTGGTATTTTTCAATGTCTAACCTATTATCCAAGCTATCATTCACTCCCTTCAGTAGAGCTTTGCAGTATATTGAGGGGAAAATCACAATGCATCACCAAAATGTTTTTCAATTCTAGAAAAGAATCTGTTTATGTAAAACCATAGATAAGCTCTTGAAAATTTTGGAATTTGGTTTAGCAAGCAGCAAAGGAGAGTATTACTGTATTTAACCACATATAAGCACCTTTTCCAAACTTTTCGTCTTCAAAACAAGGATGCAGCTTATATATGAGGGGGAAAAAATAAAAAAATATGAGATAATTATTAAAATCTACTAGAACTTCACTAAATGGCTCAATGATTCAATTTGCAGCATGTATTGTATAAAAACATCACATAATCACTGCAAGAAATAGAAAAGGGAAATAAATATAACTATTGATGACGGAGCTACAAACTTCAGTTTTTGCAGGCGAACGCTATAGTAACGCCAGGGGCCCAGAAGAAAAATGCCATAGTCTGATGGATAACAAGGCATCATCACAGTTTAGTCATATTCTGATAATTTTATCATGAGAAACATTTCAATAGTTTCTTTCAATTTGGAAGGAGTTGCAATTTTTAGTCAATTTTCACATGGAGCATAAAAAGCTGTGCATTCCAAGATTTTTTGGCAATATGGTCCTTCCTATCCTGCAAAGTGAATATATTGTGGATGGGTTGCAAAAAAGTCACTGGAATTCTTTAATTTACAAACTAATAACATATATTGATATTGTTAATGTTACATGTTAGTGATTTTTAGTTAGCCAGAATTTTTTACACTTAATCATGATTTTTGAAGTGCAGCTTATATTCGGGAACTTTTATTTCCCTAGATCAGGGGTGGGCAAACTTTTTGTGTGGCGGGCCGCATTAACAGTTGCTGCTTATGAGGCGGGCCGCATTAACAGATGAAAATGCATCGGCGGGCCATGTTAGGGTTCATATCGGCGGTTGTTTGAGATATTGTGAGGGAAACTGTTAGTGAAAATCAATAATACATATATGTTATCCCCATAAGATTACTGGAAAAGATTTTTTTAAGCTACAAATATTAAATTATCTGTATTTTATATTTCGGTTCGCTTTCATAATAGCATCGCGGGCCACATGCGGCCCGTAGTTTGCCCACCCCTGCACTAGATTGACTAAAAAAACAAGGATGCAGGTAATGTGCAGTGGTGGCTTAAATGCGAGTAAATATGGTATTTTGTCAGTGATTAATCATCTCAAACAATGTGGATCAGAAAGCAGTGATTAACTGCCAAATAAATGCTCATTGACACTACATAACATTTGGATCAGACTGCACATATGAGTGATGCTTATAGTGACTTCAACTCTCAAAATACATTCTTGCCTGTAAACCAAGCAAAAACAGTGACACAGAAGCAATGGTAATGGTGAGACCATGAAAACAAAACAGAAATGTAGCTATATCTTCGTATTAAAAATCGAATTTGAGCAAACAAACAACAGATAGAAAAAATTGAAGTACAAAGGGTTGATAAAATACTATTAGGGTGTTATGTAAAAATGCAAAATTTAAATAGCATTCAATTCTTAATCTGCAGTAGCTGAAAGCTTTGGAGACTTTTACAAATCATTATTCCCAAACCTAAATTAAGTATCTCTGAAAAAATACTGAAGCAAATGATTACCTGTTCACACTCCGCTCTCACAGCAGACACACATTCTGCAAGAGTTGAAATTGACGTTTGTGGCATAAAGACTTGCTTTACTAAGTGAGATGCAAATTGATTCAGTTCACCTCCAACCCAAACAACAAAAGCTGAAAAATTAAAATAACAAGTTAGGTGTCTGATAATTTGAATAAAAAACCTATTAACAAAATTTTATACAATTTGCTCATAAGAAAAACATATTGTATTGTATGTATAAGACGCACTTTATTTCCAAAATTTTTGGGCTCAAAAATGGGGAGCATCTTGTATATAGCTATATCATAACAGGTTCTTCCCATTTTTTTTCCAGCGATGTCTTTAGTGAGAAACAAAAATCAAACGATAGCAAACTATGATTTATTGATTACTTAGTTATATACATTAGAAGATATTTATCTGAATGTTATGATAATAAATTATAAATTTTTAAAAGTCACAAAAAAAATCAAGAGAATCGACTGTGTCATCATCTGATGACACTTCTCCGTGTTCTATTGATATTTCTTTGTCACTGTCCTCATTCCATATAGTATCTTTTTCTGTGCCACTGAGCAAGTTTGAAATGGAGCACTTTTTGAATGCGCTAACAATAATGTCACCGATATATCCAGCAACTCTCCCCAAAAAAACAAACAGGCAAAGGACTGGAGGGGGTTCTTAGTTATGGTTTCTACCTTTTGCTAACACAATTATTAATCATTTAAATTAAGCTACTGTATATTAAACAAAACAAACGAACTTTTATAAAATTAAAAAACATTTTATGAAAATAATTTAAGTACATACTATCAATAATAACTATATATGACAACACAAAGTAAACTTTTTATTTAGGTGCCTTGAAATTGAAGTTTATCAGACACAATTTAAGAAATTTGTCTATGAGTGCGCCCAATACGAAGTTTTTGAAATGAAAAGGATATACCTATTTAATCATGTTTAAAGTGATTGATATATTGGATAAAAGCTTAAACTCTGCAAATTATGAAAATTTTTTAGCATTGTTACGTTGTTGAAAACAATAAATTATCAATCATTCTGTGTTCAGATCAATAAAAGTACAAAAAAAAAACAAAAAAATTTCTCCATTTTGCAAACTGTTCCAAGTAAAACCGAATGGGTGGCAATCCTATCCCTAGTGATGGGGGATTCTTAGTAAGGTAAGCAGAGAGAGAGGAATCGTTTTAAGTCCTGAATGTGCAAGTAGATAAGAATGAGCAAAGTGCATAAAGGTCGAGTCCTTATTCTAGTACAACTTTTTAAATACAGCCACGCTTCACTTTGTGAGATCCCATTTAAAGCAGATTCGTTATAGCGTGAAACAGGCCGATGCCTACCAGGTGTTCAAAAAACAAAGGCGGCCGACAATTATGCCATAAATGCATTAGAAATTCCATTTTTTACAGGCTTGCGGATCTTAGTGAGTATAATCATCTTTGAATCCCAATTGAGGGCCAGGATGTGGCACACCCATACTATAAAAGAAACCCACTGGACAGCACACTGTTTTATTACTTGATCGACATTTAGTTTGGTATTATTACTTCTAAAGAATAAAACTTCCTTGCTGATTTATTTAGCATTTCATTCATACAGGAAATATTTACATTTTTGCTCGTATGTAATGAAGTTTTTAGTTTTCTATACCAATTGAAAATTACTAATGAAGATAAGTTAGTGAAAAAAATGTAAAGACATGGCTGGAAAAAAGTTTATTTCCGGTTAATGGTGTATTTTTATTAATATTACACTTTAGTTTCTGTGTTTGTGGAACCTATCCTCATTGACATAATGACCCTGTTTTTCGCAAATTTCACTAAACGCAAAATTTTCTGGGACTTATCTGTCACGTAAAGTGAAGTATGGCTGTATTATTAAAGAGTAATGGATGCTATTTTACATTTTTTGTATAAACCTCTTTCCCATCCCAATTTATAACTTGAGTTTTAGGGTCGGATTACTTTTACACTGAGTTTTAAATGGACTTGATTGTAAGCCGAGGGGAAATTCTGAAAGGACCAAAAAAATCAGCATACAAGAGAGTAAATACGGTATGTGTCCTACATGCAAGTACATTAAATATTCCTAAAATATTAGCCCAAAAACCTCTTTCCAGTTTTCGTCCATAGTGAAATTGTGATCATACACATCAAATATAATCTTCTCTATTTCTATATTTTAATAGTCTTGCTTTGACAATGATACCCAAATAAACAAACAATACTGTACATTTATGTTGAAATTACAGTTTGATTAACAAAGAGTTGTCTGGATGCAATTTCATTCATATTCAACATTATTAAATTAAATTTTATTTTCTTCTTCTTAGTTCATACAGTAGAACCCCATTTTGATGTGGGTACTGGGAATCTGGGGGAAAGTTTTGGAGAGACTTTCCGACTGAAAAAAAACTTGGAATGAAGTAACTTACACTTGCTGAAGTGATAAATGGAAAGGATATTTTTGTGGAACAGCATTTTGAAAACCGAAGCTGACAAAGGTTTTTCAAAGGATCAGGTTTTGAAAATATTATTTTCTTCATAAAAATAATACTTATTTCATGACTAAGATATGTAGGACTTGGTTCATTTAAAAATTATCACAATTAAGCACAAAATATTTTTTAGCCATTCCCCAAAAATGTGATAAAACCTTTTTTTTTGGAAAAAGGGAAACCCAAAAAAATGTTATATCAGACTGATAGTGCACACAGTTGTTCAAATACTTTGCAACTTTTAAAAATATTTTTGGGGTACAAGACTTGACCCGCAATATATCTGAATCTGCAATATGGCAAGTCACGTTATAATGGAGTTCTACTGTACCATTTTTAAATATTTTTTTCAATCAAAAATCAATTAGCAAATGGGATTATTTAAGGGTAACTCTCACCTGAGGTGCAGGCAGGAGAAGAAGGAAAGGCACGCATAAACTCCCTTGCCATATCTGCCAAATTAGAAAAGAAGACACTTGAAAGTCTATGAACATACAAAGTTGTTGCCCCTTCTCGCTTCACTCTACGGAGCTGAGTTCGAAGAAGGCTGCTGCATAAAAGAAGCAGCAGTTCACATGCCTGCAAATGGAAAAGAAGTATGGCATTAGCGGAAAATGTTATAAGCTACTTTTTAAATGGATTTTATATTAATGTAGACTCACATGATATCTCTATGCCTGAGGTAACTTTTTACTATAGCACTGCATATCAATTTGCCTTGCCCTAGCTATGCTAATTGTAAAGGACAACAAAATTTCAGTGTAGGGCAATTTAAAGTTGTATTTATTTAATGATTATTTTGAACTTTTTGGATACTTTTAGTAGATAGGATCAATTACTTCATATTCCCTTCCACAAAGGAATTAAAATACTTTCTAGAATGGTATTCAAATTTCACGTGACTAAAAATAGTATTTTACTTATTAATCCTATCTGGCTAGATGTGGTATACCTCTAAATATGTTTAAATTCATAACTGCCCCTGTTGTAACATGTCAACTCATAAGGAAAATACGATGAAAGTCTAAATGGCACTGTCATAGTATTTTGCTAGAAACTTAAAAAATAAAAAAAATTTTAAGCGAATTTATCTTAGAAAGAAAAAATGCTAAATAGAAAAGGTAAACTTATTTTAATTAGATAAAAAAGCCACAAAGTTTACCAGCAATAACTGGTTATTTTTATGCTTAAATGTTTTGTGGTAAGATTCTCTAAATCAGAATCATATTTTCAATATTATCACTGTATCTCTTATTAATTCTGGCTAATTTTTACATGCTGTGCTCATTTAATCAAAGTGACAAGAAAAACCAACCTGAGAAGATCTTCCCAAGAGGTTGAGCAGCCGGACAGCCCTCCTGGCAGCCCTTAGGCCACCTTGCAGAGATTTATCTGGTGACACTTCTAATTCCCTTGTTAATGCTTCAGTGAGAGCTCTCCCACGAGCTTCTACCTTACGTCTATAACAGATATGGAAATTATGTAAAAAGGATTACAGTTAAACACAAAAATTAGTAGCAAAGTTAAGAAGATAAATAAGAAATACCCAATAGAAAAGAGAACATAAAGCTAGAAGCACACATCATTCTAAATTTGTAAAAGCTAGATGGAAGTTGTTTATAAAAATTTTATTTTTTATTAAAATGGAAATTTATCCATACAATGTTTGTATGTTTTCCTGAATTTTACATCATTTTAGGACATATTGGTTAGTTAAATTCAATAAAAAATACTGTATTCATCCAAGTACCACGCAGCCCTGAATATCCCATTTTTTATAAACAATTTGAAAAAATAAAAAAATCGAATTTATTCGATTTAAGTTGTTACAATTACAATATTGTTTGCATTAGTTGTTAAATAATTGAATTGAAATACATTTTTCTTTGTCCTTGACCACTACATTTTGGCAGTTCTCTCTCTGCTAAACAAGAAACAATGCTTTTTCAGTAAACAATAATACCAGTATGAAATTTTGAAGAATGGCAGGGTTTGGTCTGCGTTTGCAATTTGTGAAAGAATATGCAAATGTTGCTCCTGCAATACAATAACTAACATCTGAAAAGCCAACAACTTTTCTTCATAGGCATCAGGAAGCCGATGTGCTAAATTTACTAATTTATTTACACGATATTAGACTCAGAAACAAAATTCTCACTTGATATCCTGTATGACAGGATCCTCTTCCCCACCACGTGCCTGCAGGAATTCTCTAGCTCGCATGAGTAAAGCATGTGCATCTTCAAAGTGACGCTGCGCAATTGACACGTCCAAATCCTCTGCAACTTCTGTCATCCACTCTGGCAGTTCTTCTACTTCATCTTCTCTGCTGTGACTCTCCTCCTCATCATCATCATCTCCAGCTTCACCAAATGCTATAAAAAATGTAATCAATAATGCATCATAATTACCACATTTACCCAATTATAGGATAACCCTGAATAAAAGGCTATCCCCTACTTCAGAAGCCACGCGAAAGAAAATTTTTTTCAGGATATTGATATTAAATTTTTATTTCAAAATACCTGATCAGTTACTCTTAATTTCCAGTGTAAATGTAATTATGTGGTAAGATTAACAAATAATTATAATAAAACGTGACTTTATTGGCTTCCAGTGATCTACATTAAATTATTAGTTTTATTTCTTAAAACGTTTAATATGGGATGAAGACAAGCACCGGCTTTAATACAGGAGAAATTTGGCAGCTGCATGTGCCATAACTGTAATACTGTCTTCTAAGGGTGAAATGGACTATAGAATATAGAGAATTGAAATTTAGTGCGGGTGAGAGGGAGAGGAGGAATGAAATATATCTTTGGTCGTGATTATAATACATGAATTTTTCGGCTTACATTTTTTAAAAAATCATCTTATAATAGGGCAAAAATGGTACTATGTTCTATCAAAACTTCTTATTAATATTTATGAATGAAATTAATTTCTTAACTGTTAAAACAAATATAAAATTTACATGATTGGGTGAATGCATGTTAATTATTAATTTTTTAATTGTTAACTGTGGCACTCTTCTACATCTGACAGTGATGTCATGAGCAATAAATAACTGAATTTATTGTCGATGAAAATAAAAAATTTCCAAATGAAGTGCATACGGTTTTTGGATTCGACAGATGATGCCCGTGGAGGCTTTGTGGGAGAGCTGGTGTTGCATACAGCAGCTTCTCTCTTTTGTTGCTCCTGTGCCAGCCTAGCTTTTTTTGCCTTCTCAAATGCCTCCAACCAATCTTTCTAAATTGACAACCATGCAAAAGAGAATGAATTTTTGCATAAATGAATGGAGAGTGGCATTCTTTCATGGATTACACAAAAATGAAAGGCTCATTAGACCACATAAAATAAATAATTAAATAAATATATATATATATATAATCTAAAATTTGTATTTATGATATACAGTGCAACCCTGATAATCCAAACCCATGTTAATCCTAACTTCCAGTAATTCGAACAGCTCGAACAGGATGGTGCATTTCTGGCATGGAGTCCTCGAGCACTGTCAGTAGCATGCAGTTAGCGGTGGCATGAAGTTGTGTTTGTATTTGTTGTCTTTGTTTCATTACTTTCGAATTACATAATTAATTGCGTGGTAAAACCTAAGTGGGGTGTGTATATTTACAAGATGTCGTGCAAAAGGAAACACAAGACATTGAAGCTTGGAGATAAAACAAGGACTTGATAATGGAGAAAGTGCAATGAAGTTGGTAAAGGAATCTGAGATCAGCAAATCTACAATAAGCAAATTAAAATACAATAAAGCAAATATTATAGAATTCATCTCATCTATGGAGAAAGGTCCAGGTAAATGAAAAACAATAAAAGCAAGTGAAAATCCTACATTAGAAACTGTACTTTACACTTGGTTCCTTCAAGAAAGATCCAGAAAAATGTCTTTAAATGGAGAAATAGTCTGCGAAAATCACAAATATGACTTTAGAGCTAGTGCTGGTTGGCTCGATAAATTAAAAAAAGGCATGGAATTTGACAGTTGACCATAACTGGGGAAAAATTGTCTTGTGACACAGTTGCAGTGGAACATTTCCGGCAAATTTTTTTGAAAAAAGTTGGGGAACTTAACTCCCAACCAAATTTATAACATGGTAACATGGATGAGAGTGGTTTGTTCTAGAGAGTTCTGCCAAAAAAACTATGGTTACAAATGTTCTACAAGAAAACATAGATGATGAGACAGATGAGGAAGATGAAAATCATAAGAACAGCTTAGTAAAACACAAAGAAGCAATTTCAAGTTTTTCGGCATTCTTTACCAGCGAAGCTGTAATAGTGGAACGACTTATGGGCATGTCTGGTCCGTCGTTTGTAACTTTCATCTCCTAAACTGCTGGATGGATTTTAATTTAATTAAGTATGAGTTCTTGTTATTAAAATTTATTGCCAATTTGTGATTTTCAACTGAATCCATTAATTTGAACTTCCACTTTACATAATTACTTTAATAAACTTATACTCGTATCTCATTAAATGGCATCCGTCAAGCACCAATGAAATACCAAACTTTCCTCTCCCTATCTATTATATGATCTGTAAGGTATAGATTAAAAAATTAATTCGGATAGAGAACAACATTCACTACAAGAAAGTCTGCAAGGCCATATACTTACGAGCTATAGTTTTGGAGATAGAAACTCTAGAAAATCCCATGCAAATCATCGCATATTTTGTTTAAATCGATCTCTAAGATGGTTTTCTCAGCAAACAACAATTAAAATTCATGTTTTTCTATTCCACGCCATTATATGATCTGTGAGGTATAGTTTAAAAAATTTATTCAGATAGAGGACATTTACCACAAGATAGTTCCTGAGACCAAGTAATTACAACTAATGGCTTTGGAGATAAAAATTCGAGAAAATCCCAAGCAAAACATTGCATATTTTGTTTACATTGATCGCGAATACGGTTCACTCAGCAAACAACAATTGAAAATCCATATATTTCTCTCCCATTCTCTTATATGATCTGTGAGGTATAGATTTAAAAATTATTTGGATAGAGAACATTTACTAAAAGATAGTTCCCGAGACCATATAATTATGACTTATAGTTTCGGGGATAAAAATTCGATACTGTTTCATACGTATTTCCCATTAAGAATGCCTTTGAAATCTATGTGTATTCCATTTATGCAGTATACTTTTCCATCTTGTTAACACTTGCTTAAAACGGGCAACAAAAAATGGAGTGCTTGCTCATCAGATTCTTTTACTTTGTCAGCTGCATGAACAGGCATATAAAAATCGAAGAAAAGGAACAAAGCAAAAGAAGGCAGATAACTACTTAAATAAGATGTAATATGTACATTTTTACATAGCATTATAATAAATTATTGTACCAAAAAAATTAATTTTTCATTTAAAATTCAGTAATCCGAAAACACCCTTGCATTAATTAGTCTGGATTATCAAGGTTGCACTGCATTTACATTTTCAGGCAATCAAACTGTGGATAATATCAAATATTCTTCTAACTGGTCAGAGACCACCGGTGAGTCACTACATGAAATTTTAATAGAGTGGAGCACCCTACCAGTGTGAACTATTTTCTCTTGCATCACAAGCACTTGCCTTATATGCTTATGCTCAATACAAAACATATAAAAAAATATATTTTTCTTACTTTCCATGTTTTTACTTTCTCCAGATGTTGTATAGAGGAAAGTATCTTTTTTGTGAAAAAAATTGATTTTGAGATTTCATTGGAAATACATGTTTTGAGGTCTGTCTGTGTGTAATAGGGAATTTGTGGTGGCTCTAATTAAAAAAATATTAACCAGATCAATGCAAAATTTTATATTTGACATTTTTATTGTAAGGACAAGAGTTGTTTAGTTTGTGGAAAAAATCAGTCTACCAGAAATGGGTGTTTACTCTCGTCATTTATCCATTTATTTCAACTATTTGCTTTAAAACTTGATCAATGCAAAAAAGTACTGGAATAAAAGTTGTAGGAAATTAAATTTTCTACAACCTTTGTTCAAAATATTTTCTTATATAATGCATTGTTTAAGAATTATTTTAAAAACCATATTTTTTGCCAGCATCACCACACCATTTGGAGGCAACTTTTGTAAACACTTTACACTTAGTTAAGACCTTGGCCACATGAGCGAATTTTCACGCTGAAGTATGGCATTTCAAACACTAAAAAATATAACTCGCATGTCCTTATGGAGGCTGCCTCACAGTCATTTCATTCTCATCTAGCAAGGGGGAGGAGTGCATTCTCAAGGTCAACCGCAGGATAACAGGCTGGTCCACATTTCAAAATCGTGATAAAAACGATATATGGTACCCACACATGGCGTTTTTCCTTGCTCAGTTGAGTCGAGAGCGCAGTTAAAGGGCAAGTGACCATGTGGTAGGCATGGAGTACTTCGACAGCAAATGATTAAATACAGAAGCATCCATGCTTGTACGATTTACTCACTACTCACTTCTACTACTTACTAAATAGGTAACAAAATACGAAATGTGTGTGCAACGCTATCTGCCAGTCTTTTTTTCTCAGCCCGCCTGGCCTATCTGGCGATTTTAAATGATCGTTCTTTTGCGCCTCATGTGGCCACCTCTAAGTTTCAAGTTTGACCGGCTGTTTTTTCAGGCTCTCCATCGCCATAAAAAATCACTCGTGTGGCCGGGGCCTTAGTTTTCCTTAGTAAAACTCCTTTTTATTTTCTTAATTATTGGATCTTCGTGGCTTTATCCAGTATCAGAAGGCTACGGTATGAGTTTGTTTCTGTTCTTTGTAAGGTCTTTGAATTTTTCTCGCACTTCCTTAAAATATTTATTATCATTTAACCTATTTGGAATTTTTAGAAATGTTACAGGTATGAAGAAAGTCATGTGATGGCCACATCAGATTTTTTTAAAGATGTTATTGAATCTTTGCTGCTCTGATGTCCAGAGGGATTTATTAACCCACACTATATTTGGTAATATGAAAGGTACAACCATATATCAAATTTGATGATCACACAAGAATCATTATTAGCAAATAAAAAGTACTAAAATGCTCATTTCAAGGGGAATAATTGTGAATTTCATAAAGTTAAACCTCAGGTTATAAATGTAAATGAGTATAATATTAAATGAAACAGCTACAGCATTAGAAAAAATAAAACTAAAATTTATGCCAAAGAAAGTGATACTAGGTCTACTTTGCATCTTTACATGTTATACATTTAAAAGAGAAACGCAAAAAGCATTATTTTATAACTAGGCATGAAGAGAGTACAACAGCTATAGAATGAAAAATCTACAATCCACATGATTTTTACTCCACAGTAGCAGTAAGATATAAACAATTTTGTTGTAGGCGCCGGAAAGACGCCATAAGGTTCGGTGACATTGTGATACAATTGAAGGAGCTTATACCCCCATTCGAAGGACAAAGATGAGTGTTGTGTGTGACTGTGCAGGAGGAGGGCGGAAATAACATTGTTGTGAAATGACTACTTTGATCGCCGCGGACACTATATAGCGGCGATAGAACACACACTCCCTGTCTGTGTCTCTGAGGCAATGTAAGGAGAACGTTTGAGTTGTTCGGGTGTGCTGGGCGGTTGTGTGAATAAAAAGGGATTGTCTCTCTAAAAGCTGAACGTGTCACTTCCCTGTCGTTTTCCCAACCCCGATTCTGTCTCTACATGCCGATGAAGACATCGGGATGCAACAATTTGCACCATGGAACATCCAAATTATACTGGCAGGTTATATTGGCATTCAATGGGTTACAGGGGTTTTATCTCATCAGTTTAATATTAATTGATGTACATCTGGTTATGGGTAAATAAACAATACTATAGACTGCCATATCGCCTTTTCTACTCTTATTGAAGAATCAAACTAAAATTTTAAACATGATATCTCCTACAAAGTTGAAGGCTAGAACCTATCTCCACATTATGTGCATCATATGGCTAGAAAAGTTAATCAAATCATTACTATAAAAAATATTTTTCCCTGGCGATTCAGCCACGCCCCTCTGAGAGGATCCTTATCAGATTGGAAGCCATTGGTTCACCCAATGTCTGCTGGATGGGAACAATCACAAGATAGCTCAAAATGGACAACAATATTTATGTGAAGAAAACTATGTATATTCTGATGTCACCCTTCTAGAGATTCATAGATATTTGAATCAGGTTTGTGACTAAGCAAGCACATTGGTTAGTGCAATACAGGGTGTCCCAGGAGGAATGGTCAATATTCTGAGAGGTGATAGTATCAGTCATTCTAAGAAAAAAAGTTCTTATGGACAAGTGTCCTATTCCAAACAGTTTCCGAGATAGAGCTATTTGAATGTACAGTTGCAAAATTATTGATAAGAAAGAGATATTACGTACTGTTGCTAATATTTATTGTTCAAGTGAAAAATTTGTTACAGTTTATAATAAATTTTCGAAAATGTTCCTTTGGCTACACAGATTGCCATGTACTTTCAGCATGACGGAGCCTCTCCTCATTATACCCGAATTGTGATGCAACATCTAAATGACACTTTCCCTAATCGGTGGATTGGTCGTGGTAGTACAATTCACTGGCCACCAAGATCTACAGACCTAACCCTGTTTGATTTTTGTTTATGCGGTTGGATGAAGAGTGAAGTGTACACAAGAAAAGTGGATACACGAGACGAACTCCTCGATCGCATAATGGGTGCTATTGCCCGCGTAAAGAAACGTCAAGATGAACACACCATGTTCTCACTCAAGTTGAAAAGTGCATTAATGTTGACGGTAAAATTTTTGAAAATTTATTATAAACTGTAACAAATTTTTCACTCGAACAATAAATATTAGCAACAGTATGTAATATCTCTTTCTTATCGATAATTTTGCAACTGTACATTCAAATAGCTCTATCTCGGAAACTGTTTGGAATAGGACACTTGTCCATACGAACTTTTTTTCTTAGAATGACCGATACTATCACCTCCCATAATATTGACCTTTCCTCCTGGGACACCCTGTATATGAGTGAGCATTGGAGCAGCTGTGAGGAATCAACTGTTCACTCGGAACAGCATTTTCACCACACATTACTACATATCCAACAGAAATGTATAGAATTAGGATGAAACTACAGGGAAAATTTAATAATACACATTATAATGCATAACCTCTGAAAATTAATGTGAAGAGTTAAAATATATTTCAAGAAAAAATTTAAAGCATAACTTTTGAGGAAAATGACCAAGATTAAAATTTCTCAGGTAAAGAATAAAAGCTTTAAGTTTATGTTTTAAACATCTCAGATAAGATACATGCAGGATTGAACATTTTCTGTAATTCAGTCTTTTTACCTTGCCCTGACTGGTGTTACATTGAAACAATCTAGTATCAGGGAATACTAGTAGTTTGAAGGCATGCCGCACACTTGCAAAGTCTCTCACATTGACCACAGCTAAGCTCCCAAGTTCATGCATTGCTTGGAACTTATACCGTACAGGACCACGCCTACAGAAATAGCATATAACAAAAGGATTAAAAAGGGCAATGATAATTAATAGAATTGGGATTTTGTTTTCATAACACTATAAATATGAACAAATGTGGCATTAACCTTTAAACACTGGATTTATTTTGTAGAATTTTTTGTTCATTTTATGGAAAAATGACGTATTTCATGAATTATTGGTACTAAAATGCTCAAATAAAAAGCATTTTACTGTAAAACAATGAAGAATTGCATACTTCTGTTTTGTAGGGGAAAGAAACATGTCAAAAAAATATTATGAAAAATATACGTTATTGCATTTTGTGTGCCCATACAGGAACATTCGGCATTTAAAGGTTAATGAGAGGGCAAGAGTTGTTGACAGGCAGTTTTGAATAAAGATATTAATAACAAGTTAGGGAAACTAATATGAAACAGCACTGTATGGTTGATATATGTGCTATGAGTAAAGATGTGTGAAGATTGGAGGCCATTGAGACATTAATATGGCATTGAGCAAAGAGAATAGATTGAACTGGGGGAAAAACAAATGAGGGAGTTTTAAATAGCAGGGGAAGATGGTTGCTTAATTAGAATTATCTGGGAAAGACAGGAAAAGAGTGGGTCAAGTTTTGAAAGGTAGCACTCTATTGAAAGTCATAGGAGTATGCTAGAAAAGAGACAAAGAGGTAGGGGGAGAAAAGTAATATCAGATATGTGAAAATGAAGAGAAAGGCCTTGGATAGGGTAGAGAAGATGGGCGAGCCAAAAATCTAACAAAAGGTAAAAAAAATGATGATAAATATGATGGTATTACGATAGAAACCTTGTTCCTTTAAAAGAAAAAAATCTAACTCCAATCAACTTATTTTGTTTAGTTATTTAATTGGTTATGATCAAAATTAAAAGCATTTTGGCAAACTCATATAAGGCATATATTTTATTTTAATTATCAATGGTTGTAATTCTCAAGTTTTTCTGTGGTTCAGAAATTCCATTTGTTTCTAAATACTGAGACAATTATGAACGCAATAGACGAAACTAGAATTTTGAAATAGACGTATTTTAAACAATATCTGCAATATGATTATTTGTAATAGTAAATAAAATTATAGTTCCCATTTTGAATTAGTCAAGAGTAAATTCAAACTAAGTCATAATAAGTTGAATTCAAAGTAAATTGACATACCGATTTGGAATCCAAGTGGCTAACATTAATCCATCTGAAAGCAAATATCCATGTACCCTTTGTAATGCAGTATTTTCAGCAGGATCCAGTTCTAATAGATCCCCATCGTGTATAAGCTGGCGTCCCGGAGTCTCCAAAAGACTCTAATCCATTTCAGGAATAAGAAGACTTATTTTAATAACGCCGTAAAAAGTGGTAAGACTTAAAAAACATTTACAGTAATGTAAAGATGACTAACCACACATCCTTCTACTTTTTCGAGAATAGCCGCCAATTTTTGACGGTCTTCGTCTTCCTGGCGTTCTTTATCTTGTTTTTTTGAGTCCTGATGATGATCATGTTTGGGAACTTTGTCTCCAAGAAGAGACATTTCCTTGACGGAGCTAAATAACGATCTCTGCTCAGCAAGCATGTGTGACAGTTGATACATTTCACTCTCAAGATCTACGGGATGTTAAGAAAATTAACTAATTGCATATTATGGACTGGGTTATATTACCTGATTAAGCTACAGATAACGCATTCACTATAAGGGTCATGCCTGTGGTGACATTTCGCTAAATAAAACCAAAATGATTTGACAAAGGATACGAGATATTTCTTTAGCAGTTTCGATAAACTGCATGTAGTTTTGGTAAACATTTTTCTTGAGAAGAATATTTGTTTCTTCGGCGAGAGCTTGTATTCTTTGTCTTTGCTGTTGCAGCTCCTGTCCTCCCACACAGCGCTGTGACAGGTCTTTAACATCTAGAAAATCAATTGGAGCCGTACTCCAGTAAAAATATTTGTGTGTGTCAGTTGTTTCCATGACAGGTATTAGAACATAATTATAAACGTTGCCGTCTTACATTTTTCGGGATTGAAATCCGCTGATCCGATTTTCTTCCCCGAAGAATCGGCCATCTTTGTTTACGCCGAAAACAATTGATATAAAGTGGGCGAAATAACAAGGCAGCATATTTGAATAATTAAAAAATATTTAGTAACAATTATAACTTATACAAAATTCCATATCTTGGCTTAATTTATACACAATGATACATTAAATCCTTTCACTTGCAGATAGAATATTATTTTTCAAAGCTACCAAATTACAAAAGCTTGTTACATGATATATTATCAACGGTTTGTAAAACTGATGATAAGGTTGAAATAAATCACAGAACAAATATTATTAAAATAGGTTTGGTAAAATCTCACTATGCGTAACATAAAAACTTAAAAAAAAAATTCACTGACGACTTTGGAGTGCAATTCATCATTGGACCATCAACACCTTGTTGCCTGATAAAACCAGGGTTCCAAGTAATAATTATTATCTATAAACACAATTACATTTCCGAATAACTTATGCTTCTTTAATTGTGAATGGTGAATTCCATTGGACTCCCAATGTGATAGGTCATAATTTTGAAATATCATCACCAACATTGACAAGTTCACAGTTTTTAATAACCACACCATCCATTACACCAACTTTGTTTTGAAGATGCTGAGTCAGCCGAGAGTTGTAAAGTTTGAGATGGTTTTGTTTGCCATAGTCCAGGAGTTTGAAGGATCTGAAAAAAACATCAATTCATTTTAGTACATATAAAAATATTAGCTTAGGAATTAACAGGAGCTATTAGATGGAACATTGAGATGAAAATGAAAGTTCAGAATGAACAGCAATTTGGCCAAATGCTCCCTCAGTTAAGGTGATTTTAAACCAATCAATAATATGATAAAACCACCTCCCAACTACAATATAGTCACATGAATGTTATATGGTATCTGAAAGTCCATTACTGACAGTTACATAAACACGCACCCAAACTGAATGTCCTTCTATCTGAGAAAATTGCTTTTTTACTCTAGGAAAGGAGGCTTTAATTTTAAACATAGTGAATTATCTAATTTAAAAGTTTGAGTCATGAGCAAGGGATGGCAATCTTCTCTACATAATGGACCACACAAAAGATTGAAAATATTTTGGCAGACACATTTGAAGGTACCAATGCTTCAGTAGGCCAGACAATACTCGGCACCAGAAGTTGCCAAAAGAATCTGTAGTATCATATAAATGAAAATCAAATAGCCAACTCCTAATTTAAAGGATCTCTTGGCTTAAGTTTTAACAAAATATAAAAAAAGGAAGCCCTAAATGTAGTAGAAATAACTTGTTTAACAAATAGAAATTTCCATTGATATAAACTAACCTTTTGAACTAGCTCTTCGAATGCATACTGTACACCTTCACGTGTCTGTGCACTAGACTCAATGAAGAGAGTAGCATGCCGCTTTGCAAACTGTAAGCCTTCTTCTCTGGTAACTTTACGATTTTCCTAAAACAAAAGGCATAAATGCAGATCAAATTTCAATACTCACAATAGTTACATTAGGTATACAAAGGCCACCAATGTCCAAAAGTAAAATAAGAGACTTAAAATAGTGTAACCTTGATAGAACACATACTGCTTAAAACAAGAACTTCATTATAGCAAGCGAAAGCACTGTCACTGTTAATTTGTTAACGTTAGATATACACACAAAACAAGGGCTGATTTTGCAGCAACTTCATTATAATGAGCGTATCCTAATCTCCCCCGACTTTTATTTCTGAACTTTAATACAGAAGTGCAATTTAGGAGAAAGGAACAACTATGTAACTTCCACATAAGCTACATGGTTGTTCCTTTCTTCTGAATATGATTATCACTTAACACAAAGTTGAGCTGAATTCCTTAGGTTGCAGAAGTGGTGTTTTTCTTGTACATAGAATACATTTTTAGCCTACTTTCCAGAATGGAAATAGGCTTATAGTTTTGTCAATGTCTTTCTGTCTGTCCGTTCCCCCTATTAAATTTTGAACCAATTGACCGATTTGCATAAAACTTGGTGAAAATCTCTTGCTACATGGGCTGAGCTCCCAAGGATAGTTTTTGTTGCGAAGATTGAAGTCCCGGGATCGATTCCAGGAACTATTCTTCCCATTTGATTTACATGGGAAATCTCAAATCCATCGTGCAGGGTAATTTTCTCTTACATATTAAAATATCTTAGAATTGTAATATCAGAGTGAGTTGCATGATAAATTTAATATTCCGTTTGAATGTATTTGTAGTATTTTATAACTCTAAATTGTGAAATTTGGGAACACAAACAGCTACATATCCACGATGACTTTAAAGCTATTAAAGCCAATGTAAGTATTAAATAAATGATTAAATGGAAAGTAGGCATCATTAGTTCTATTTAGATCATCTTGTTAATAGTAATTAATGCTATAAAAAACAGTGCCGATTGTATCCCTAATTTAATTAGTAATGTCATAACTTTTACAACATTATCTGCAAAAAAGTACTCAAGCAAATATGTTGTTTTGTATGTGTACAAGTTTATGGAAAAAGGTAGTCAAGCCCGTCTTGTAATTCTAAGGCCTGAGACTAGAACATCACGAGATGAGATCTGTGAAACCAGTGGAAGGTAACTACAAATGGCATGACTTAAACTTAGTGCAGCATAATGATATATACAGGGAGAAATTAGGAGACCCACATCAAGATTATTTGCACCCTTTTCAGATATTGTGTACTCGATAGAATGAGTATTTTTATGAATTTCACAAATTCTCGCTATATCGAGGTCTCACTGCAATACTAATGTAAAATAAGCTATATTTCATTATGCATTTTTTGGAGACCTATGAATGATTTTTTTAAACAAACTAACCTAAAGAGATTGATGAGTAAAAAGAAGCCAATTCTGATCAGAAATGTGCTCAATATTTCCAATCCCTAGATTCTCTCATAAATACAGTCCGACCCCAATTCAGCACCCCCCTATACAGTGCCACCCCTGTACTTGAGGCACTTCCAATAAAAATTAATCGATAAAATTTTGAGCAAGCATACATGATCATGGGTTATGATTAGGGTATGGATTTTTCGGGTTTTACCCGATTTTTATCCTCCAATTGCCTTTTTTAAATTTCGGGTAAAACCAGAAATTATTAGTTTTCTTTAAACACATTTTTTAGAATTTCTATTCTGGTGCTTGTAGGCACTGCAGCACATGAGTGCAGTCCAAGATCAGTCTGTTTATTCTCTTTGTAAACAATTTATTCGTAAGCTTACTTTGTAACACAATCTGAATCATCTTGGTTTGCTTGCGCCACTAATAATGAAGGATGTGCCTTAGCTAGTCGCTGTTAGATATTTGATAGAATAAGGAAAAAAGAGCCTAAGTGTCTGTTAGTCGGAAACACAGCGAAAGAAAAATTATTTCACTAATATCTGGTTTGTTTTTGAAAGAAGTTGAATGGGAAGCAAGATGTTTGTGCAGCCTGCGAGGTGTTCCTCTCTACCTGGAGGCGTTTAACACAGGATATTACACTCTCAACCATATTTAAGGTATAGTAAAAAGTTTTGATTGTTGATAAAGCTTTTAAATTTTTAAACAAGATTTTTATTTAAAAATCATTTTGTCCAAATTACAAAATAATAAAACCCAAAAATTACCCGAGATTGAACTTTTTTTAAAACCTCGAAAAACCTGTAACTTATTTATACCTGATTTTAACCCAAATGAAAAGGAAAATAATAAAACCTGATATTTACCCTATTTGTGCTACATTGCCAAAACTTCTACGAAAAGACTGAGAGGTAAGCTTCATTTTTTAAAATGATGCAATGTAGACTCCACCTTAAAAAACTATTCTTCATATAATGGCATTCCATCATTTGACAGATATTTACACTATTGCTACTGTATAAGGCGGGTGAATGTCTTCTAGTAAGCAGATATTCAGCATAAAGGGCATACAAAAAATCCCAGCAACCAACAGCTTGTGGCTCAATGGAACCTTAACCCTACAAGTATTCTGATCATTTTAGGGGTTCTTTACCAGTGAAGAGGTAGTAGCAGAATGCCATATGCGCACGTATCGTCCATCCGTCTGTCATAACCTTCATCGCTTGAACTGCTGGATGGATTTTGATTAACACATTCTGTGCGGGCAGAAATTTGTTTGCCATTCCCGGTGATGGGGTTTGCACTGGTCCCCCACATTTCGTGGGGGACCAGCGCAAACATTTCGTCTTAACCGAATTTCGTGCTAAACGAATTTCATGATAACCTTTTTTGAGACTGATTTGAGATAGTGATATAAACTCGTAAATAAATCTTGACATAACAAATATGCGATGGAAACAGCACAGTAATTAGTTATAATAATGAAAACCTTATAATTTATTCATTACATATATACATAAAAAAATTATTTTATTTCAATAATTTCATAAAAACAATGCACAAATATTAAGTATCAAGGTCACTAAAGTAGTTCAATTGTCTACTTCTTAACAAAAAATTCTGTAATTTTTTTCTGTCTAGCATTCATAATGGTCTTTTTTTCGACAAATTGTTCTAAATCATCAACCGTCTCATACAAACTGTCCCCATCTGTTTGATTTTCCAAAAACCGATGCACACTTTTTAGCATTCCACAGATATCCGCAGCACTTTGCACTGACAACATTCCGTCGTCAGTCATCTCCACTTTCACTACTATTTTCATTTTCTTTTGTTGCACTTGATTTAACAATGTCCACAATGTCACTGTCTGTTAAAAGTGGTGTAGTGGCAATATGGTCATCCACTACTATATAATCATTCAGCGTGATTTCAGTTGTCAATCTCATTACAGACGACACACGACCGAAGATATCGCACAATTCACTTTCAGTAGATGTATTTACCCTAGTTTCTGTAGTCGATTCAGTTTCATCCTGTCCAGAAAACCTATCTGCTATTGGCGAAGAGGAAAATCCAGCGTGGCGAAAACAATTTTCGATTGTTTTCGCTGTAACTGACCGGCATACAACCAATGTAAGGAATCCAAAAGAGTCACGGGCCTAATTTCCTCATTTGATTCAATACTAGATAAATATTTCTGGAGTAATAACTTCCTATAGTGGCATTTTAGATTTTTTATAATAATCTGGTCACATGGCTGCAATACGCTTGTTGTATTAGGTGGCAGAAAGATCAGTTTAATTGATTTCAGCTTTTCCACTTCTGGATGAGCAGGGCTGTTGTCGATAATTAAAGCTATTTTGCGCTTCTGGCGTGATAAGCGCTTATCCAATGCCCTAACCCAGTCTGTAAAAATGTTTCCCGTCATTCAAGCTTTTTTATTTGCGGTGTATTCCACGGGATGCTTCTTTACATTCTTGAAGCAGAGAGGATTCAGAAAATTACCCACAACAAACATCAGGATTTTTTCAGAACCGTCTGAATTGCAAGCCACCATTACCGTAATGCGTTCTTTAGATTTTTTTCCACCAGAGCACTGCTCATTTTTAAAAGCTAAAGTTTTTTCTGGGAGGCAGCGAAAAAAATCCCGGTTTCGTCAGCATTAAAAATGTCCTTAGGCGCAAAGTCTGTTAATAATTTAGGCAAGGTAGAAGTTACCCACTCTGATGTCATATCACGGGAGACGTCACCCGACTCGCCGGAAACAGTCTTAAAAATTATCCCATTCCTCACCTTGAACCGCTCCAACCATCCAGGACTAGACTTGAATTCAATTCCCAATTCTGATCCTAAAGCGTCAGTCTTCGCCATCAAAACAGGACCAGAAATTGTAGCATTCTGGCCTCTTGCTTGCTTAAACCAGATGATCAGCGCCGCTTCCAAATCCTTGTGCTTTGCTGTACATAGACGCTTCCGGTTCAAACATGCTTCTCTCTAACACAGATGTTATTTTATCACGATTTTTTATTATTGTTGACAAAGTTGAAAAGGGAATTTCGAACTCTTTGCAAATGTCCGTTTTGGTTCTATCACCGTTATCAACCGCTTGTAGGAGCTGCATTTTCACTTTCAGCTGTATTGCTTTTTGCTTACGCAATTTACCAGCCATTTTTATGTGGGCATTTTATCTTTTATAAAAATATAAAATCACAACTGAAAACGATCCCGAAAAAGAAAGAAGAACTTCGCTCACAGATTCGTTACACATTCGCTAACCGTTCCACACGGATATTCAGAATTAACGGAATCAACTGAGTAGAACTGTTCTGCGTAGGGGTCTAGAGATGAGAGCAAGGGAGGAGTTGAGCGTATTGAAAGACGAGAAAAGGGAAGGTACAGTACAGATAACAATATGCACCTCTAAATCCTTCCTTTCGTTCGAAGATGGTAGTTCCCAGAATTTAGTTTATTGCTGCCAAGGAAATCTCGGTAGCAACCCTCTAATCGGGGGCGAGTGAGTTTCTCTGAGGTCTACTAATGACCATGCCTATTGAAAGAGAGGGGGAAGGAGGAGGTACAGCTGTGGTTGTGAGATTATTCATACTTCTATGTTAAGAAATGAGTGGGTCGTTTCGTGTTATCCACATAATTTAACGGGGATTTATTTTCAGAGGACCGAAATTTTTTTTCGTGTTAACCGAAATTTCTTGTTAACCATTTCGCGTAAAACGAACTAATATATGTTGAAATGTATAGGCACCGGTAGGGACCGAGCCTGCATTTCGTGTTATCCGTTTTCATGTTAAGTGGTATCCACTGTAGTAAATTTGACTCAACATAAATTCCTTTCCAAAGAACTAGTACTACTTGAAAAAGGTTTAAAATATGTGCCAAATATTCCATTATCAACTCAAATTTTAAAAAACCTTTCGGTAGATTGTGAATTAATACTCCGCAAAGATGTTTACGGTGCCAAGCAAAGGATCACTCACGAAATAGAAAAACTTTTTCCAATAAACCTTTCTTTCCAGAGCTCAATCAAGAAACCCCATAGTATGCCAGAACTCCTTGCATTAAATTCTATCAAACATTCACTATCTCTTAATGACCTCATAGTGCAAAAAGCGGATAAAGGAAATTCAGTTATCATCATGAAGGAAGACAGTTACATTGAAAAGTGTGAGGATTTCATCAAGACCAACAATGTGTTTTTATTACCCAGTGATCCCACCTCTATTTACCAGAAAGAGTGCAAAGAATCCACTGCTTCTTGCTCAGTGTTGTTTAAACCCAGTGATGTGTTTAAGCTGTTTCAAATGAATCCCCTAGTGCCCAGATTCTTCGGACTTCCGAAGACCCACAAACCTAACATCCCCATTAGGCCTGTGGTTTCAAATGTTTCAGCCACGAATCACCTCCTAGCACACAAATTAAATACAATCTTCAGGCAACATTCGAAGTTCTTCTCAAAACACGGTGTCAAAAATTCTTGTGAATTAGCAAATACCTTATCACAAAAAGTTCTCCCTCCAAAGTGCACCCTAGTATCATTTGATGTGTGTAATCTTTTCACCAGTGTTCCCACCAAAGAAGATTTGGAGTTAGCTGAAATTACCCTTGTCAAGAAAGGTGTTCCCGCTCCAATAATCAGTGAGTTCCCTAATTTAAGAGTGCGTTTCTCAAAACTATTTCAAGTTTAATGGAAGTTTTTATAAACAATTAGATGGACTAGCCATGGCCTCTCCTTTGTCGCCACTACTTGCAGACATTTACATGGACAATTTTGAAAGTAATTTATTCTCTTCAGAGAATCCTATTGTCAAAAACGTTTTCTGTTGGTTACGGTATGTCAATGATATTTTTTGTGTGGTCTGGGTCATCGAGGCAACTAGATATCTTCCTAAATTTCTTGAATTCTTTTAATAAAGCAACAAAATTCACATGTGAAACAGAAATCAACGGGTCCCTAAACTTTCTAGACATCACTATATCAAAGGTAAATAGAAATTTAGATTTGCCATTTTCAGGAAAGACACGTACACTGACCAAATCATTCACTTCAATTCAAGACACCATTTCTCACAGCAAATTGCCGTATTTCATTCCATGCTTTCTACGCTATTGAACATCCCTTTGTCAGATTTCAAAGTCAGGAAAGAACTTCAAATTATTAAACAAATAGCAGTCAACAACAGCTACCCTAAAAAATTGACAGATTATACAAGAGGAAATGATCCCAACTAGCCATGAAACAAATATATGGTACCATCCCTGTTGATGATTTGAAACCACAATGGTGAAGACTATCATTTCTTGGTAATATATTCCTTAAAATTAACAGATTAATTCCCAAAATTAAAATTAGAGCCGCTTTTTATAATAGATCGAACTTAAAAAACCTTTTATGCCATACTAAAGACAAAATTAAAAATTTGGAAAAAATAGGAATTTACAAATTACATTGTGGAAATTGTACTGCAGTTTATATAGGACAAACAGGACAAAAATTCAAAGAAAGAATCAAAAAACATCATTCCTGCTTCATAAACAGTAAAACAACCTCTCTCTTCGCCAAACATCTATTAGAACATGGACACAACAGCGACTTTATTCCCAAAATCCTGCATTATGAAAGAAAGGGACCCAGGCATGATATTCTGGAACAATTTGAAATTATAAAGTGTGTGGCTTCAAAAAACTGTGAAGTTTTAAATGATATTTTGTATCCTTTTCATTCTCCACTTCTCGACCTTCCACTAATCTAATTATTCCTACCAATTATCCCCATTGTCTTCTCATTATCCAACTTACTGGACATCATCACTAAGCTCAACCGTTTTCTCCCCCTCCCCTTCCCATGAACATATGTTTACTTCTTTCCTCCAATGGTGTTCGCTCCATAATTCCTTTCTTTATTCTCTGCAACTCACCCTCCCCCACCCACCCATTGTATCTATTACTATAAATTGCTGCTGGCTTTGAATTTTTTCACCTGACGATGTTGCATTGCAACGAAACCTAGGTCGTTTGAAATAAATTTATGTGGAATTACAACGTCTCTTTATTTGACATTAATGTGCTAAACAATGCAAAGTAGATCTTATTACTTAAAAATAGTAAACAGCATCCAGTAACATTATAATATATCAAATTTTACACCTAGTTCTCCCCATTACAGCAGCAACAGAATTGTTGCTACTGGACAAACTATGGGAAAATATTTTCCACAAGTTAATACCTATAAACATAATCAGTGATATTACTGTATGGACTAGAAGTCTATGAATGTGACAAAGTTTGTGCATAGTAGGTGCCACTGATTTTATTAACAATCTAACGCTATTTCAGCAATTTATATAAGACATTGTAAGAAACAGCAATCATACATCACCAATAAGTTAACTTCACAATATCATCAGAATTCCAAAACACAACATTATAGGCTACATAAAATTAGTAACATAATTATATGACTATTAAATCAATTATGTTCCATAAAAATTAATTTTTTGTTAATGAAACTATTACCCAACCTTTTCCTTTAATGCAAATGCCATTAATTTACCTAATTTTTACAAAATGTGGTCTTCCATAAACTTAATCCAGTTATGTTTAAACAATCAAAGCGGAACGCTAGTAATTTAAAGTTTTAACTAAGGATACAGACAGTTCACACAGCCTTAAAAGTTTGAGATTACCAACCATGTGTTTTGGATTTCAAGCAAGACTTTTGAGGGGATTACACAAATTTTTGACATAATAATAATTATTTATTGAACAAAAACAGGTTAATCCCAATTATATCTATTAAAAATAAACAAGTATTTGTTGAACATATATTTCCAGTGATATGCTAAAATAAAGATTTCTTCAGAATTGCAAACAAGTTGCTAATACAGAAACCAAATTACCAATAATAGTATAGGCTAAAATTAGTCATCAACTTGCCGATTACAATAATAATAAGTGACAGAAGAATTACATATGATGCCTTTTTTCTTGATCTGATATTATTACGTTATCATATGATTACATCTTTGGTTGAGATCTAGATTCTAAGAATATAGTCTATAAATTCTTTTAGAAGCATTATTAACGCTATGTAATAATATGTTTCCCATTTTAAAGCAGTGGACTCATTGCTATGGCAGTTTTACTTCCCATTCTTAAAAATTAGAATTGCTCCCTTTTTGGATTAAAAAACAATTCTTCGATTTCATTCGACACATTTGAATTTTGTTTAAAAAATAGAAATATAATATGAAGCAAATATTTTAGGGTTACACGTAACACAACTACCTAGACAATACTGTCACACAATCACATTAAATGAAATAGTGGGAATAAAAAATACGGCATTCAGAAAATTTTGTCGAGGCTATAAAAATAAAATATGTGATTCAACAATAAAAAAGACTTTTTACTTCCTCAAATGAACAAATACTTCACAAAATCTTTTTATGCCAACATAAGTTAACTTGCTCATCCATTGGGATTAACTATGAAATTTTTCATAATGAGAACAAAAATGCTATCCAACTTTTAATTATTGACAAAGAGCACATTGTTCCTCATATTTACTGCTGGCCATTTATTACAAGAAACAAAACTTTTATAAAAAGCAAATCACTTAAAAACAGATCACGTAACCTATTTCACAAAACGACATTGAGCATTCATAACTGTTGTTGTTAACATAATTTTAAGGCTTTTTTTTAACCCTATTAGTGCCATGCAAATTTTAGTGGGTATAGCCAGAAGTGCTATTGGCAATTTGTGAATTTTGTATTACCTTAGGAATACTATATCACAGTGAAATTACTTCTTAAGATAATAAGCTAATTTTGCAGAAATTGTAAAAAATAGTATTCTTCATAAATACCTCATTTTTATTTAAATGAAATATTAAATTGTTTAATAACAATAAAAAGTTATTGCATATTTCAGTCTATGCCAAAGCTGATATATTGGCTGTGGCACTCTTCGCCCAAGAAGCTAAAGCCGATATATCGGCCCGTGGCACTAAGGGTTAACAAGTGAGCATGATCTAACCTTTCCTCTATTTTTTAGGTATGAAATGCAAGTACAATCTCATGTAAACCATACAATTTGGAATTACCATGTTAATTTTAATAATAATTTGAAGAATAAAACTCATGTGAAAGTTTATTATTGGCTTTTCTCAATGAAATGACAGCATCACAAATAAAGCATACTATATTTCCAAACTTTTAATATTCTTTCATGGCTGGTTTTTCATGATTATGACCTTGAAGTATTATCAGGTTTCTTTGCATCTTTCAAATTTTAGAATTGTATAATAATCCAAGAGGCTGATTAGCCATAAAAAAAATAAATTTAAGAATTGCTTTCCCAGATTGTATTAAGAGACGACGGTTATATTATCCCAAATTGTGAAATGAAGCTAGTTACAAAACAAAATATAAATGACAAATTTATGAATATCAGGACTTTTTGGATTAAAACTCTACTAGTACTAAAATCTCAAAATATCCAAATGCATCTGCACGCACTCTTCATTTAAATAGCTTTTCTGAGAAAACTTGAGAAAATCTTAATAATGTAAAAAATATACATATTGTTACAAGACTTAATAGTTAACGATGATAACAATATTGTGACTTCAAGTAGAATAAAACAAATATACCTATGTACTCGTTCTATAACGATGCAATAAAAAATAGGAGAATTACTAAGGTTGTGGTTGCGAAGTCAATTACTTACTTTGTCAATTTTATTCCCAACTACAATCTTAACAATATTATCATTAGTTGCAAAGGTCTCTAGTTCATTCAGCCACCATTCAAGCTTCATGAATGAACTCCTCTCTGTCACATCATAGACTAGAATAACTCCTTGGGCTCCACGGTAAAAATTAGGAGTCAAAGCACGAAATCGTTCATTCCCAGCAGTGTCCTAGAATAAAATTTACGCGTTATTAGTGAATTGCTAAAAAAAAATGTGTTCACTAGTCTGTCTTTACATACCCATATTGCTAGCCTAACAACACTATCATCAATTGTAATTATCTTATGTTTGAAATCTAAACCCATGGTGACTTCTTGGTTGATGTCAAACTTATCTTCAGAAAATCTCAGCAAGAGACTGTAAGAAAAATCTTAAAATAAATAACAAAAATAAAAAGTCAACTTCAACGAAGAGAAGTAAATAACGAAAAGAAGTAGATAACGAAGGATACTCCTAAAAAATTTTAACTGAATATTTGAATGAGCACGAAATGCAAATTAATTACAAGAAAATATAACTTATAGCTTTACTACCTGGACTTTCCCACTCCGCAATCCCCTATTATTAGAATTTTTAACGTAGTTAATACGTTAACTTCGTCCTCGACACCTGACATATTTGCAGAATTATAAACAAAATACAGCTCAATTTATTATGAAGCGCTTATAGATAATTCATCAGTATATGTAACAAAATAACATGAATGTCTACTTAATTATTTTTTAATACGACACATTTAACACCCTTAACACAAATATGAAACCCGCCTACTTGGTAAGAACAATTTTCAGAACGTATGCTAGATGTGAAGCTCATGGAAGGTCATATTGTTTACAGATGGCGTGAGTGATTATCATATTCATCAGACAAATTATAATAGCGATGAATTAAAACGCTTAAGGAAAACCGATATCATTAGTTATTATCTCTATGGAAATAATACTTAACTACTTATTTTATTTCGTATTTTATCATGTAAATTAACACGATAACTTCAAATATTTAATTGCTTTGCTCAATCGTCCTTTTGTAAACTATACTTAATTTCATTTTTAAGTGATTCTTTGTTATTAAATGCTAATATATCGATCATTAAATGTTTATTTTTCCTATCTTTCCTTAAATTTATAAAACTACGCAATATCGGTGCTCAGTTCATATTGGTTCAAATACCATCTTGTATATATATATATTTATTTAGAGTTTCGTATAAAGTTTTCCTATTGGTTACCATTTCTTATTTTGAAACGTCAATTCTTATTGGCGTATGTAAGACGAAATATTTTGAAAATTCGATGCTCCGTTAGGGCCATTAGGTGAATAGTTGGTGTTTTTGTCGCAATTTGCCAAAATAATTTTAATAAAGTTTATAAAATGGAACTAAGAACATCCTGGCCGGATCTGGATAGGAAGGAGAAGGTAAGAAAGTTCAAGGAATTAATAGGTCGAAATGAAAAGAAATTGAGTGCTTGTGATGATATTCTTCATCTCATGAGAAACGCACTTGGTATGTACTTATTTTATATATATATATATCTATAAAAAGTTTTGGTTGATTCTAAGATTTTATATAATGTGCTAATGTTTTTTTTTATTTTTCATGAACATATTGTCATGTTCATATCAGATGACAAAAAACGAGTTGAAATCATGCGAAAACATTTGGAAGAAAAAAAGAATGTAAAAGAGCAGTGTTTAGCAGAAAATAATTCGTTGAATAAAAAACTGGAATCTCGGAAGGGTGTAGTTTCAATGCTCCATAAAGAACTTCAAATGTGCAAATCTCTTGAAAGTGAAGTAATTGAAGGTAAGAAGACAGTTAATTGTCACACTGTGTATGTAAACAGTAACATGACACCCTTGACATTTACATTTTATTGTACTTACTTGTGTCTTATTGAAAGTCATTTTTTAACTTTATCTTTTTCAATGTTGCAATCGCCAAGTTTGATTTTAGAATATTAATCAACCGCCACTACATTTTTTAAAATTTAGGTAAATCAAATAATAAACCCAATTTCAAAGTTATTACTTAAGTTTTGTAATATATTATCTAGAAAACGACCAAAAAATGAAATTCTTGGTGGTTTAGAGTAAATTCCACAAACAGATTAACTCCGTCCGACTTCCTTAGAACACACTATGCTCGCGAGCACCATTGTGATTTAGAGCCGAGTTTCTCAATCTGGGGTCCGCGCGTTATTTCTCGGGCATCCGCGAATTGAGTAGGACATGTTTATTTTTATCTCTAACTTGTTTGATCCAGCACAGACCTCTGCTTAATGTTTCAAAGTGAAAATACGAGAATGAATGAAAAAAATCATGAACTTTTCAGAGGGAGAGCGTCCGCGGCTCCAAAAAGGTTGAGAAACTGATTTAGAGGATGGTCTGTCTTTGCTCATAGGAATTTTGAACTATTGACAATTTTGAAAGAAACTCAATTCGTTTATTGCCATTTGTAACATTACTTTATAAGTACTGAGCCATCAGATTTGTCTTCGTGTATCAGTTACCGTATTTAATGTAATAGTCGTAATTTTTTCTAGAAAAAGAAGCAAAAGTGGAAAATGTAAAGAGCCTCTGGAAAGCACAAAGACTAGTCATTCATTATTACAAAGAACGTCTTGGTTGCCATATTCATATTAATGATGATATTATAAACTTCAGATACACTGGAATATCTGAAGATGAAAATAAGAGGTATATGGTGAAAATAACCAACAAAGATGGAAAATGGAGGTGTAAGTATAATTTTTATCTTTTCTATGGTTAATATCTAATCAGCATTGCTGTAAGTGCTTCAGAAAATATATATTTTTGTTCCATGCTATTGGGAATTTCATGGTAAATTTAAAAAAAAACAGGTATCATTTGCATAAAATGTGTATATGGTGTAAAAAGAGAAAATAAGCCGGACAAATAATAGTTATGAGGAAATGGGATATGTACATATATATACAGGTGGAATTACAACAAATGTTTATAAGTGGAGAGCTGAAATGATTGGGACTAGCTTATAAGAAAGAAAGGAATATTGAAATAGACTAACAGGGAGAATGCTAAGTAAGAGTAGAAAGAAAAGAATTTGATATTAGGTAGATAAACAGCATTGATAAAGTTGTTAAGGAAGTGTTTTATAGTAATGAACCTTGGGCTACCTTCACCTATTTATGATGGCAGCTGCCATGGAGTAAAACTCACCAATTTTTCTCCACCAAGAAATCACGTTAGGAGTGCAAAAAACTGATAAATTATAGTTATGTTGCTTTGAAAGGGTTAAGAAGATGGCTGTTTACCATATGTTTAATTGCTATTCCATTAACATTTATTACTTAAATAGTTACTTAGATATGCAACTAAATTTATAAGTTAAACATCACCATTTGATTATGAGAATTATTTAATAGCATGTATTTAAATTCATACATTGTGTATATACAACTATTGTATCAAACACGCAATTTATCATAGCAACATTGGCAAAGAAATGAAAAAGTCTCATTATTTGATGAATAGATGGAATGCCAGTCGTTTTTAAAACTGCAACAGTTAAAATGTCCACCGTTGTTAATGTTAAATTTTTTGAACAAAAAGCAGATACAGAAAATATTTGTTTTGGTTAATAGTTCAGAGATGTGGGCTTTTTATCTTTTGTTAGATTTTATTTGCATGGTTTAATATAAATTTTTGAGTTGAAAAGTGGATTGATTTGAAAGGTTTGGTACAAGTAAAAAATTTCTGTAATTCTGAAATAATAAAAATTTATATACTTTTGGGATTAACAATAAACGGTAGGAATATGTACCTCTGTGAATTATTATTACTAGGAGAAATTTTATTGTGTTGTACCATAGATTTGGGTAGTTTTTGAACCCCAGTGTTTTTGTAATTACAGGTTTGGACGTGGTGCCAAAATTTAAAACAAGTGAAACCTTCATTCATATGTTAAATGAAACAAATGACCTACAAGGATTCCTGGCCTGTATTAGGAAAAAGTTCATGAAATTTGCTAAGAGTTAAATATATGCTTGTTATTTTCTTCTATGTATTATAAATTACCATGTGGGTAAATAACCTTTGTATTTTGATAGAATATAAACAAATTGTTTTCATTTTTTTATATATTTCTTGTAATAAAAACATTATAGCCACAAATTTATGTACAAAATTATTTTATATTATATACATTGTCAAAAATTTCAAAAATCAAATGGAAACCACTTGTTCAGCTGGAAGACAAGCATATTTTACTTGCAATAACAAACAGCTCCAACAATTCATTATAACTTTAACAAAAACTTTAGTCTTTAGTCAAATCCACAAATTAAATGTCTTCTTGCACCCACTGAAGCTAGTGTCCATGTGGTAATTGGTCAGGCAAGATGATTAGTGTGGAAGTTAAGATCTTTATATATTTACATATAATGCCTTTAATATTTTCAATACAAATAACTCATTTAATCTCTTCCACATAAGTTGCAGGGAAAATGCCAATAGTGCCATTCAATTCTCCTAACCACCATCCGTCTGCTTGTTTATCATGGATGTTGATTACATCTCCTGAAATAAAAAGATTTTAAATTGATAATTGTGGAAAGTGTTCACCATTACATTTCTTACAAATAATTAATGTCACTCTTTTGCTTGTGCTTTTCTTTTGCATCACAAAAGCTTGGAACTTTTGAAAATATTTTTCACATGGCAGAATGGTAAACTTTTTCAACTCAAATGTCATAATTATGATAGATTTTTGCATTTGCGGATAAGAAGGAAGGAGTGGATTAACCCCCCAACATCGTCATACGAGCAGGGCACTGACCCTGTACATTTGGCTTAATTTTGCTTTTGCATGATCAAATATTAGTATTTGTTTTTTGTTTATATATTATACAAGGGTAAGGTTTGGTGTTTATTTATATGCCAAATTTTTAATGCCTTCTTTGCAAAGATATTGCCTTATTATTTCAGTACTTTTTTCTTGCTGCTCGTGCAATTTTGTATTTTTGGTCTTCCAAATCTCTCAAACCTATGATGAGACAACTTCATTTCAACTTGAAAGGACCATCTATAAGTGAGATTTATGAGATTTCACACTTTTGTTTACCTTCAGCAGAATCTTTTGGCCATTTGTTCTCTATCTATGAACTTTTTTTTAGAGCAAGGCAGTGAGACAAGGCGAGTCTTTCAAACAGCCTCACATCTCCAAAGGATAAGGACCAGCATAAGCCATTATAGAAAAGGATGAACAAGAAAGCTGAAAGCCTATGTGGAATATGCCAACTGATCCCATGAGCATTTTTACGCCGAGTTTCTCGCATCTCTACAGACAGACTGAAAGAAGTCTGCCCTGAATGGTGCTTCATGTGTTTTTATTTTTTCTGATTTGTTTGTAATTGTGTATTACATGTGTTTTTGGTATTATGCATGTTTATCTGCTCTGTGATGTATCTCACTCTTGAGATGAATATTTTTTCTTATACATCAACACTTGAGAGCTACATGGAAAGGGAGGAGGAAGGGTCTTTGGGTCTGGGCTAGTGTTTGGTTCTCTTGAGGACAATAAAATGAGATAGAGAGAGAAACACTTATCTGACATCATTGCACAAACAAGCCGCCTTGACCAAAAACGTGATCAGAGCGCATGGGAAGCGATTGGATCACATAAAAAATATTCTCTTGCCGTTCTGAGGAAGTGTATCTGGAGAAGCATTTATGCTGTACGGAGGCAGCTGTTGTTCATTTTTTTTCTGTGGTTACTTTTGTTTAATTTGTAACATGTTAAAAGAGACGAAGTTATCATGGCGTCAACCAGTAGAAAAAGATAAGCAATACCTGGTGGTAAAAACGAGACGGAAATTTTACTTGAAAGTAATAGAATCATATTGAAGATCGTGGTCAAAATTACTAAGGTAAAAACTTATATTTTTGGCATTTTTTGTTAAGTGGGCAGATACAAAACCTCTCTCTCCTGTCCCTGTGCACTTCTAGCATCTTTGTTTATCTTAATTTGAAGATTTATTCTTTTATACTTACAAGGAAGATGTATAAATCTACGATAAAGGAGCATAAATGAAGTAATCCATAAACCTGGGATAAAAATGTGCGATATAATTCTTATGTGAAAGCTTAAAATAATTCATCCAACTTGTTTCACCCAAAATAAACACCTAAAAAAATATAGTATAAATACTCTTAGTTTTACACAAATTCTCAAAAAATTTCAGATGAATCCAATGAATAGGTAAAAAGTTATGCATTTTTTTTATAAGTTTACTCCAGATTAACTAATTCATTTAAATCTCCTCCGACCTCTGGGATGGCTTTGATTTAAATGGCCTCTGCATTTGAGGGATTAATGAGCGATTAGGAGTTGAAAGGAACCATGGCACATTTAACATGCTGTGTGGATCATGCATGAATTTAGGTGGTGCGAGGCGCCTAGTTGATCACAGTTTGCAGGACCCACGACTTGTGAATTCTGAAAACATCGGTTAATTTCATTGAGGAAAATAAGCTATCAAATTCTTAACGATTTCTTTGCATATATAAGATATTGATAGCTAACTCCTTTTGTGTAGATATCTGAACCCTTCACTCTGTCCTACGGCTATGATTATATATACTGCCAAACACAATATCTGCATATTTCAGATAAATTATTTCTGTATAAGGAGGAGTGCTGCTTCTGACAGCAAATGGCAGAAGCACTGCATGGGCAGGTCCAGATCAAGGGGAAGGACCTGTCTCTTATGACAACATATATTTTTAATCAAACAAAAAATTTAGCTCTGGGACCTAGCAGTTGAGACTACTGGTTTTGTTATGGCCCTCAAATTTGTTGACAAGTTCTTGTCCCTTTTTGGTTCCTTGACCAGTAATGTAACTCATCCTATGCATCTATCCAAAGTGGCAAACAAACAGTATCTTCTTAATACTATGAAATGGATTTAATTAAATAATTATATTATATTGCCATAATTTATCTTGGATAATTTATTGCTGGTAAATCACATTAAGAAAAAAGTAGAAAGGTAGATGCTAAGTACCTAAGGGGCGCCCACCCCTGATATAGAGGGTGGGCTTCTGAAGTTGATCGCAGCTCAAAAATTTCGAGTTGAATCCTTTGGAATATCATTTTTCTTGGCATATAAGACACTTTTTTTCAGAAAAATTACCTCCAAATAGCCTGCGTCTTATACATCAAAGGTAATATTATTATTGTTCTCAATACTAACACGAACAAACACTCATCCCCAAAATGGAAGAATTAGCAGTAATTCGCCACAAAAACATTAAAATATACATTATTAACAATGAAAATTTTGTTAATAATATATATAATATGAATCGTTGGTGCTTGCATACTGCAAGCATTTATAAAATCACCATACACCAAGATCTAAACTCATAAATAAATCAACATGACAGCATTTGAACTATGCAGAGCACATTTAAATAAAGTAATAGTTTTCATTTTTCTCAGAAATTAAGGTATCTATCCAGAATTTCTAAATTTTCTGGCAATCGGCTCATGACCAAGTTATCGAATTTCAAGTTTCATGGATCCTATTGCCCTTTTTAAGACAATAGCCTATATGTTACACTAAAATTTATGCAAAAATTAGAATATTTTAGATGTTAGGATTATGGCGACATCATCCATGCCTTTTAGTACAAATCCGGATAAAAAATTAATTTAAAATTATCACGTCATCATATGTATACGTTGTTGGCGGAAATCAAATGGATTATAATGCAGTCTAAGCATTAAATCAATGCTCTTGCAATATGGAAAATCAATTCCTATTGAAATGCATTGGAGTCGTTGCTATAGTAGTTTATATTTTTAATTGTTGAAAACCGAAAAAAATTTATAATTAAAATAAAATTTTTACGCGAATTCCCAATCCATTTCTTGTGGTACCTCAAATTCAGATGGTTATGCACCACCAAACTGAAATAGGCAAGGGGACCATCATGCTGGAACCACATGTGCTAGTAGATCCTCAGAGGAACCTCTTCCAGTAACTGAGGCAGGGTTTGATCCAAAAATTCATGATACAGATCCCGTCAAATGAGCAGGAAGGATGTGTGGTCCAATGAGGTAATCATTCAGTTCAACACACAACTGAGTTGTCTACCTCAAGGCACAGGGCATAAACTTCCAAACCCCATATCTCGGACGTTAAGCAGTTCTGGAAACTGGGACAAGGCGTTTCGTACTCTACACGAACCCCCATACTACCCCTATAATTTTGTTGGTAGAGTTCAGAATCATCCTGTATACAATTTAGTATTCGAATTCTTGAACATCCCACATTTTTCCATGTGTAAACCAAGATTTAGACATAAAAATACCAACTTTGGCTAAGGTTTGGACTTGTAATTTATTTATTGTCATGGCATAAGACAGTTTGATCACGAATTGTCTACAATGCATGTTAAAAGGAATTTCTGGATCATTTGGCAGGTCAATTTTTACACATGGGATAAAGTGAATGATTCCAGCCATAAAACAGTAATGACTTCCAATAATTAATTTGATTATTAATCACATTTAATTAATCAATCACTCATCATTCTCTCTCACATTTTCCAATCATAACCCATGCTACGTGCCTCTTATTTACGTTAAATAATGGTACATTCAGATCTCGAGTTAAATCATACTGTTCTCTTTCAGATTCAATGAACTTGATTGTATTGTAACTTTAATTGGAATAAAATCAAAATTAAATATAATTACCAATAATCAAATGAAACTTATAAATATACAGCATCTATATTAAATTAATTTAACATTATAATTTATTTAAATACTAAATGAAATTAATACAGCGTGTTGTATACATTAAAGCTTTCTGTACTTTTCGATGTATTAAAAGAATTCCGACTTTACTTCTTATCAATACATAAGTGAAGCTTCAATGTGTAAACTGTTAAACAAAGTGAATATGAAAGTTTATTTACTAACATTAGTAACTATATACTGTTGTTAATAACCATACTATAATATACATTTATAATCTGAACACAACTTCTATTAGTTATAAGGTGTTCCTCTAGATTACAGCACTCCTGTTACTCCACACCCTCCACAGGAGGTTTTGAAAACTAACTGCACTTGCCAAAAGTCACCTCACATTGTGTATTATAATCGAGATGTCAAATATATGGCTTTTACAAAAATGTCAAATATAAAATTTCATGTTGATCTGATTAATAGTTTTTGAGTTAGAGAGTCCGCAAAATTCCAATCGCATACACACACACAAACACACAGACATCATCGAGAAAATGGTCAAAACAGGTTCAGGAGACCTCAAAATGTGTATTTCCGTTGAAATCGATTTTTTCATGAAAACAATACTTTCCCCAATACTACATATGGAGAAAATAATAAAATATGATTAAAATAATTTATTATTTTATATATTTATTTATCTTTTTATCCATTGAAATACCAACAGTGAATGTTGAAGAAACAAAGGTGTTGGAATGACGAATGCATAATCGCATAAATCTGAAATTACTTAATTTCGACATTTGAGAAGGAGAAAAAATCCTGTACTTAACTGGGAATCGAACCTGGGTCTCCCCATTTGCCGGATAGGAGGTTGGAGGTTTACTACTCTGTTAGCTCTTATTCACCGTAAATACCCCAATCCGAGAATGGAGAATCATGCTGGCTTGATAGCTTAGTTGGTTAAAGCACCTATCCGGCAAATGGGGAGATCCGGGTTCAATTCCCAGTCAAGTACAGGATTTTTTCTCTTTCTCAAATGTCAAAATGAATGTAGAATACGACATGACAAAAAGAAATATAAAATACAATTTTTGTACTTTGTTGCTGCATGACATTCAAGTATTACGTAACCCAACTTCCCCAGTTTTTGATAACCGATATAATCCTGTGTAAACTAAGGTAACCAACTTTTCAGGATGCCAAGGAGGGACATTTTCAAATATTTTCCGACTATAAGGAGGGACAGATTACAGTGGCTTTTTTGTGGTGCATTTAATGATGAGTCAGCCTTTAATAGATGCAATAGATAAAAGATAGTTCAGTGTGACCAGTGAGGATTTGAATGACATTTTGGGGTATTAATCAAGATTTTTCAAAAAGCGGGACACAAACTATGACAATGAACAAGGTGGGACGAGGGATGAAAAGGAGGGACTGTCCCCCCAAATTTGGGACAGTTGGTCACCATAGTATAACCATTCAGCAAACCCCAACCACCAAATTGGGTTACGTAATGCTTAAACGCTTCCTTATGGGAATATTTTCATATATATTATGGTGAGAGGCCTCAAAATCTGGAAGTGGCCTGGGCTCTCGGAGGGCCTGGTCATATGTTTTAGTTCCTAATGGGCCCATTGAATAGCATGATTAATGCCACGGAATAATAATTGTGGTAAATGTGATAAAAAGTTTGTAAATACCTAGGATAAATACTGTTACATGTATTGAGATCTCAATGGCTACAAAAGTGAAAAGATATGCATATGCTATTAGTTATAAGCTTCAGGTATACAAAATCGCACAAAAATCGAGTAAGTCAATAAAAGTGAAACAACAGTTATGTAGAAGCTATTTTTTCTACTACCTTGAGTGGATAATCCAATACAAATTCTATTGCAATAGAATTCTATTCTATTCTAGTGCCATGCATCTGTAAGTGAGCAGTAGATTTGAAATGTGTACTTATCAGTATTGGATATTCATTCAATTTATTAGGAATTAAAATATCATCTTGCACTTAAGTGAGTACTATTAGTAAAGGGTATCTATACATGCGACATGTATGGCGCACTCCAACAGCCTAAATATGACTACCAAGTTCACATAGGGCACATTTAGCTTTACAAGTCTAGAAGCAATTATTTGTTTAAGATTATCCCTATTTATTTTATGAATTAATTTGATCTAAAATGTTATATTTAACCATTATCACACCATAATATTTTCTGTAAATGCTGCCAGATATGAACTTAATCACAGCTGGAAATGATACACGATATGGCCTATTCTAACTTCCTTGGTGAACCAAAATATTTTTTCCTGAAAAATCTTCCACAAAACCGGAGTGCATCTTATACTCCAGTTAGTCTTATATGCCAAGAAATACAGTAATTATTTTTCAATGATACCATCAGTATCACAAATTTTCCATCATCATATTTATAAATATAGTATAGATAGTGTAGTTTATACTACGTTTTTCCTCTAACAAAGTATAAAAACCTCCAAAATGACTGATTTATTGAAAGATCACAAATTGATGGTCAGTTGTGGCACAAGTAGTTTCATAAGTGACTATCTGAGGGCGAAAGAATTGCCGTTTATTCGACATCTGCATTTCACGAGCACATACTCATTCTACCACACTCGGACCAATGTCATCCGGCACTTGGGCCACTGGCTTGAGGGGTTAAATTCTAACACCTTTCAAAACCTAAAACAAGTTAGGAAAGTGTACAGCATATCACAAATGGGCATGTTTTGTGTAATGTAATATTTGAAAGAAATGATCATATAAACTTTTTTAACTTGAGATTGTTTATTTATGTTAGCAACAATGATGAAGTAGCCATGCAAGAAATTTTCTAATTTTAACTCAAATTAAGACTTTCTTGTTTGATTTTCTTGATAACGGCTACTCCTACGATAAAAATGCATGAGAAAAGAAATACTCGACTAGTTCTATAAGTTTTATTTGAAAACTATTTTGATATGACCAATACTTATATGATGGAAAGTTCTTTTTTTGTCACCAGTAAAGTGGTACCCCGATTGGCTTACATGATTCATTTATGTGACTTTCTAATTGTCTTTGACTGTCAGTCCTTAATATCAAATTTCATGAAAATACATTTGGTAGAAGCTGAGAATGAACATGCGGACAGACCGAAGCTAATTGGCGCTCATGCTGGAAGTGAAATGTGCCTTATGATTGTTTTCTCACCAAAGAAAGTGTATAACATGCATAGAAGCATCATCTTTGTAGCCATTTGAATAAACAAAAAACATTTCATAAAAATGTGAATGTGGATTTTGCGAAGTGAATTTACTCCAAAAATATATTATTCAGCATGATGCATTAAATGGTGGTAGAAATATCTTGTATTTGCAATGAATGGTGCTGCAAATATAAAAATGGCTATGAGATACTCTTTAAAAATAACTTTGCATTTAATCAAAATAATTCATAAGTGCTGCTATGAATGGGTTTCCACAATATTGCAGCAATGATAAAATATTTAATCTTTAAAATAAAACAGTAAATGCAACATTTATCAATTCACTGAAAGAGATGCCCTCCTTTTGTTGATCAGACTGATATCAAACCATGATAAATGAAAAATTGGGGCTTACAAATTAAAACTGTGCTATATAAATAAATCCGTATTAAAGAGAAAAGGTGCAAACCAAAATTGCCAGCTAATAATTTCATGGTAATAATTTGTGAGAAAGTAAATTCTTAGAATTATTGAAAAATAATTCAAAGATCTCTTGAATTACACACCTGGCCTAAGTTTCAATTCATCATAAAGGTTTGGAGCATAATCATATAATGCTCTGCATCTGCCAACGGAGGGAGCACTGCTGTCTCCATTTTCAGAAATAACTGGGTAAGCCAAACCACTCTGGTATTCCTTATCACTTCCTTGGCTAGAAAATTCATCTGTAAAGCAGGTAAAGAAGCATAGATGAAAATCCAATACTTTTATTGTCGAAAACAGCATGGTTTGTGTTGATGAAGTGGAGTTGAAAAAATGTACATACCGTGTCTGCCCGAATAGAAGCCGACCCCCAAAAATTTCCATCATTTTTTGGCAAAAAAGGAAATTTTGTCGATTTTATGCCGAAGTGCACCGGGCATGCATGCACAGCCTAGAATACATTATTCAAGATCGAAGAAAAGAGTGCAAAATGGTTGATGTTGTCATTTTGAAATATTATTCCAATTAATAATTTCGCATTGTTGAATAATGTTCTACATTCAGTGACGATAATTTCATTCATCTTCATTTTCACAAATGGTCAAATAAAGCAATAGCAACCTCGCCAAGATAATTTTTCATCCAAGTCTAAGAAATTGCATTTTTATAATAATAAACATTCCATGTAAAGTTTTACCAAAATTCAAACAGTTGAGCATCCAAAGCTATCATCGCATTTTGTGTAATCCTCTGCGTAGTCAATGTATGCAATTTTAATAGATTCCATGAATGGGGTTTTAACATGCATACAAACAATTTTTGAAACGAGAATTCCCGGTCATAGCAGACTTTTTTCTCGTTTCAAAAATTGTTCCAACTTTCACAGCTTATGCCTGTCTGCATAGGATCTTCGGATCACATCATTCCATCAATTTCATGCATACAAACATTACAATGGCTATAGCAATAACTACAATAGCCAAGTAAAACTAATAGAAACTTCTTTTAATGGGTAATGAAAATAATACAAATTGTTAACTATTCTTAACTAGTGTATAGCCCATCATATGACAAGTGTCAGTTACTATATCATTGAAAAACCCATTGTAAGAGTGGTAAACCTACTGAAACCATATATCTTAAGTAATCATAACTTATTATTATGGATAATCACAAAATTAGCTTATTTTTCTAGTGTAACTGCCCACTAAACTTCAATGGGGAACTTAAAAGTAAATAATAACAGCTGTAATTATTGGGTAAGAGCCAATATAAAATTTGCCAAAATGGAGATTCGGGAGAATTTATTTCTCATTCTTGTTTTTTCCAATGATAGGCTCCTTAACAAGTAATAATAATAAAAATAATAGTATTTCCTCCCTCTCACCATCCCCCTCTCCCTCCCTTCCTCTCTCTTTCCTTCACTCTCTCTCTCCCTCCCTCCCTCTCCCTCCCTCCCTCTCTCTCCCCCTCTCTCTCCCCCCCCTCTCTCTCTCCCTCTCTCTCTCTCTCCCTCTCTCTCTCTCCCTCCCTCCCTCTCTCTTTCACCTTCCCTCCCTCCCTCTCTCCCACCTCCCTCCCTCTCTCACCTCCCTCCCTCTCTCCCACCTCCCTCCCTCTCTCCCACCTCCCTCCCTCTCTCCCACCTCCCTCCCTCTCTCCCACCTCCCTCCCACCTCCCTCCCTATCTCCCACCTCCCTCCCTCTCTCCCACCTCCCTCCCTCTCTCCCACCTCCCTCCCTCTCTCCCACCTCCTCCCTCTCTCATTTCCTCCTGTCCCAATCCATAGCTCTCCCTCTTTTTCTCCATCTCCCTCTTTATCTCTTTCCTTGTACTTTCCTAATTCTATACTCCCCTTACTCTCTATGTACCTTCCATTCTATACCTCTTCCTTCCTATCTCCATCCCCCTCTCTCTTACTCAACATCTATATAATTGTTTAGATAAGCAAAAGAATCCAAACTAAATCCCAGTCCCATTAGGATTATGTAATTTCGCAAAAAATTCTGCTATAATTTAAGGCAATCTATGCACTCGTATATATTACACATATGCAGGTTGAGACAACAATTGATTCTCGAAGTTTAACAATGACGTGGTGTGCAAGACAACATCCCATTTAAAAGCCGATATTTTCCCAAAATATGTGATTTCCCAAAATATGTTATTTAAATGTTTAATATGAGAGATTTCGAATGGTAGGCAGAAAAAGATGAATAGAATAAGAAACTTCATTAATTTTCCTAAAGCACAGTTCAAATTTGAAGATCGTGTGTCCATTCTTTCTAATTTTAATTTCCAAAAGAATAAAAGCCTGCACTTTAAAAAGTCGCTTTTTACATGTTATCTTACTGGAAATCGCCCCTCTGGACTCGAACCCAGGTCTTTTTTTGCATTTTTTGTCATTAAATTTATATATCTGGATCAAACATTCTTGCAAAATTTCAACCTTCCACTTAATCGGGAAGTTTGTTAAAAATGCGTTAAAAAGTGCCATTGATGACGTCAGCGTTATACACAAACAAACACATCTAGGCTTTTGTTATAGTAATGATACATATGTGTATGCATAACCCTGAGAAATGAAAAAAAAATATCCAATGGCATTTAGAAACAAAAGAACATATTCTTCAACATTAAAGTTTGACATTTGTGAATGAGAAAAAATCCTGTATTTGACCGGGAATCAAACCTGGGCCTCCCCACTTGCCGGATAGAAGCTTGAACCAACTAAGCTATCAAACCAAAATGATTCTCCATTCTCGAATTAGGGTATTTACAGTGAAGAAGGGCTAGCTGAGTAGTAAACCTCCAACAATAAATGTCCTCACAGAGGCATCATGGAAAACCCCCTACTTTAACTCAAGAAAGTGAGTTGACTTCAATATAACAAAAAAAAAGTGTTGAAATTACGTGTTATGCATGTTTGCATAAAGCTGAAACTAAAGTTTGCACTTGGGAAGGAGAAAAATCCAATTTTTGTTTCTTGCTATATTGAAGTCAATTCATTTCTTGAGTAAAAGTAGGAGTTTTTCTGCAATGTCTCTGTGTGGACGTTTAGTGTTGGTTTACTACTCAGCTCTTCACTGTAAATACCCCAATTCGAGAATGGAGAATCATGCTGACTTGATAGCTTAGTTGGTTCAAGCACCTTTCCGGTAAGTTGGGAGATCTGGGTTCAATTCACGGTCAAGTACAGGATTTTTTCTCCTTCTCAAATGTCAAACTTTAGTTTCAGCTTCATGCGAATATGCATAACATGTAATTTCAACACCTTTGATATATTGAATCAGGTACTATGAGTATGTTCTATATGACGTTCTTCTACTCCACTGGAAGATTGGCCACTGGAATCATCGTCCCAAAGAACGTAATCCTCGCTATAATCAATATCAATTGAAATGCAGCATTTTTTGGACCCTTTTACTATAGACTTATTATTTATTCATTAATATTCATCCTAGATCAAATATTTACATTACGAAAAATATAGTACTATCATTTGAACGTGAAGGCAATGAGAGACATGCTGTCATCTATGGGTTACTATGAGACAACCCTAACCCCAAATTTTTTCTCGGACTCTCATTTAAGCCAAGGGATGATCTTTACCCTACTTTCCAGAATGGAAATAGGCTTATAGTTTTGTCATTGTTTCTGTCTGTCTATCCATCCCCCCCATTAACTTTTGAACCAACAGACTGCTTTCATGAAACTTGGAAGAAATCTCTTGCTACATGGGTTGAGCTCCCAAGGATAGTTTTTGTTGTGAAGATTGAAGTCCCAGGTTCAATTCCAGAATGGAAATAGGCTTCTAGTTTTGCCATTGTTTCTGTCTGTTTATCCGTCCTCCCCATTAACTTTTGAACCAACAGACTGCTTTTCATGAAACTTGGCAGAAATCTCTTGCTACATGGGTTGAGCTCCCGAGGATAGTTTTTGTTGTGAAGATTGAAGTCCCAGGTTCAATTCCAGGAACTAACCTTCCCATTCGATTTATATAGGAAATCTGAAATCCATCGTGCAGGGTAATTTTCTCTTGCACATTAAGATATCTTAGAATTGTAATATCGGAGCAAGTTTTGCACTCTTCTCTGAGGAAAGGAATGAAAATTCTATTTTTTATCGTAGAATTTTGCGTATCGATTGTATTTCTTAGAATTTCACATAAATACTGGCGATTTTGCAGTTTTTACCACTCATTACAAGAGTCTTGCCATAGCAACAACTATTGTTAGACTCAGATTCGGTATATTCTAATACATACATGTGTTAGTTTTGCCGCACAAATACGCGTGATCAATTTAATATTCTGTTCGAATGTATATGAAGTATTTTATAACTCTAAATTATGAAATTTGGGAACACAAAGAGCTACATATCTGCAATGACTTTAAAGCTATTAAAGCCAATATAGTATTAAATAAATGATTAAATGGAAAGTATGCATCATAAGTTCTGTTTGGATCATCTTGTTGGCCTACTTTTTCATGATAGATTTGGACAAAAAATATCGGCTTGTATTTGGGCAGATACGGTAATTTGAAATCTATATAACTTAAAGGATGCCAATTAATATTCAAGTTAAAAAAATCATGTTTTTGAAACTCAAGCTACTAAGTAGCCATAACAGGGAGAAAAATATCTTAGAGTTATCAAAAATTCAATTCATAAGGGATTTGACTATTTTTTATCTTATACCAAAATCACTGTCTGGCTGAACTGAGTTTCCATCAGCCTTGCCACGATCTGTCCAATCTGGTGAATCTCCAGCAGTGAATTGTTCAAGAGGTGTAACTCCTTGTTGCCACACCCAAGGAGGGACCTTTTAAGAAATATAGCAAGAGGTAATTAGATGTTTTTGGCATATGAATGAATAAAATTTTGCGATGATGTAATAACTGAATGAAATCATTTGTGCTTATTGTTTTTTATTATTTCTGATAATTATAAATATTTATAAAATTAAATGTACTGAATAACTTGAAATGAAATTTATGTGAAAACTCATTAGTTTCCCTACATAGAATGCCAAAATTGAAAATTGGTATCATAAAAATTATATAGCAAGTTAGAATAAATTATTCATCAGCATTAAAAATTATATAGCTAATTAGTTATGACTACTTAAAATACTTATATAATTTGAATACCACAGTGCTCAACGAATAAGCTGAACATGCCCACATGCATTTCCATTTTTGGCCGCCTGCATGCATGCCACTTTACGGTCTCTTATTTTTGAATCAAGACAACTCAATGGCAAAAATGATGTTTTAGATATATTGTAGAAGGAATGTTGAGGAATTGAGTCATTGAGCAAGCTTAACAGGAATTTGAAAAAGAAAAATAATCCTGTACTTGACTGGGAAACGAACTCTGGTTTCCCACTAGATGGGTAGATGATTTAAATAACTAAGCCAGGGATGGGCAACCTACGGCCCGTGGGCCACAAGCGACCCACGACGCTATTAACAAAAAATTAATCCGAAAAAATAGAACACACAACTTTTATCCTTTTTTTGGTGCTTTTCGTCATTGCTGAAAAGCGCTATTATCTTCGTGATATCCGTCTGTCTGCCTGTATGCATATATCAGGGAAGAATTGGCAGAACCAATTTCAACCAAATTTGATACATAGAATATTCACATAAATTAATGACCAAAATGACATATTTGGATCGAATCGACAAAGCAAGGGTGCCACGATTGCAAAGTTAAACTTTTCGGTAATTATGAATTTGGAAGGAATTGGCCACACCGATTTCAACGAAATTTTGTATAAAGGGGTTGTGCAACATAAAAAAACAAAATCAAGATTTTTAGTCTAGATATAGAAAGCAGTGCTTCCACAATAAAAATAATTAAAAAAATTCTTTTTATAAGTATTTGTGTTGAACTGTTTGCATTAATTTTAACCAAATTACAATATTTATAATGTACAAATACATATAAAACCATAATAGCATATTTAAACCAAATCAGCCAAACAGAGGTGTCACAATCACAAATTAAACTCTTTCTGTAATTAAAGATTTGGAAGGAATTGGCTGAACCGAGATCATTTAAATTTTGTACATAAGATTTGTACAACATATCATAATGAAATCAAGATGTTTAAAGTGGAGCTAAGGAGCAGGGCTAACACAATAAAAGGTAAAATAGTATTTCTTTTACACACATTTCTCAAGAACTGACCTCATGGATTTTAACCAAATATAGCATATATAATCTTCATATAAATAAATAACCAAAATATCATATTTCAACTGAGTCGACAAAACGGCTACCACAATATCAAGATTAGAATTTTTCTGTAACTATGAATTTGGAAGGTATTGGCTGAATGTATTTCAAAGAAATTTTGTTTTATGAGAAAATGAAATGAATATGTTTAAAATGAATCAGAAAAGCAGAGCTACCACAATATGAGAAAAATAATTTTCTGTTTTCAAAGCAAATATCTATATTAGTATATGATTATACTAAAGTAAATTTGACAAAAAGCACTTCTGTTCCATGGGAAACCCATGTGCACCCCTACTTGTTGATAAAATTATCATAATAAAACCTTTAATTTTGAAATTTTAACTCTACAATCGTTATTTAGACTCAATTTTCACTTATACCATACCTCAGAATCTCTAAGTAACTTCTGATTTAACTCTAAGCAGGCCTGTTGAAGCAATGGCAACTTCCAATATGGCTCGCCTAAGTATTCGTAACCACTGATGTGGCCCGTAATGTAGAAAAGGCTGTCAACCCCTGAACTAAGCTATCAAACCAGTATGATTCTCCATTCTTGAATTGCATGCATTAAATATCATTGATTTATAATGAAGCTACCCAAGACTGCAATTTTATATAATTTCAATATGTATTGTAGTTCTCAATATTGTAGAAATTTTTAACATTACATCTTTTTATGCGCAATTTAATTTTATGATATGACTATGCTATATTATTTGCAATACAAATATGTATATTTTCTTTTTGTAAAGAGGGTTAAGCCCATTAATAATAATTTTATATAATTTCAATATGTATTGTAGTTCTCAATATTGTAGAAATTTTTAACATTACATCTTTTTATGCGCAATTTAATTTTATGATATGACTATGCTATATTATTTGCAATACAAATATGTATATTTTCTTTTTGTAAAGAGGGTTAAGCCCATTAATAATAATAATGGAACTGGCTGCTTTCATTCTTAAAACCATTATTGTGAAAATTACCTGTTTTAATAGAGAAATTTTGTTGTTTTGTTTTGCTGCAAGCAGACAACAACAATTTTTATTTATTTAATTATGGTCAAATTTTACACCAAATATCTTTTAATGGCAATCGTGTAAATTTAGTGATGATTTTTCTGTCCACTGGATGTAATTTTTATTACCTTAAGGACACTCTGTTGGAGTCCTTGACGGTCACGAGTGACAGTGATATGTGGTGCCAAGGGATGTGAAGCTCTTTGTCGTCCATCCAATTCAGCAAGAGCACTCTGTACTTTGTACCTTGCTGCTTCAAGGTAAGTGAGCATTGAGCACATCTGCAGGAGAAATTTTTTAATGACACTCAAGAACAAATGCTTTAAATATATTTATACTAAACACTAATTTTTCTTCATAAAAATAATTCTAAATTCATTTATGATGAAACTATTTCATGCAATCCTATGCATGAAATACAAAGGATGGTGATATTTTTATAGCCAAGCTCAGACAAGAAAAACAATTCAAGAGGAATTTCATAAGTGATGATTTTCCAACATAAGACTCCAACTTGTTTACTAATTATATGAATAAACTACAGAACTCTCATATTTGAGGCTACTAACCTATTTTCATTGATATTATAAGCTAAAAAATGCATAGTTTTAATTACATTTCAGCACGAGATTGTCTATAAAATAAAAAAGTGAATTCCCCTTGCTTAAGCAAGATTTGGAAGCACATTTTCTTAAAAAAATTTCTGGGTTCTAGTTTGCCTCCCCTTTTGGGTAGAGGACAACCTGCACTGCTGGAATGTAGATTTTTACTAGACCTTCCAACCTGTGAAAACTTCATTCCTATAGCTTCAGTAACTTGGCAACAATATTATTTCAAAAATTTGAATTTTCTGACTTTGAAGCCATCCAGCGGAAAATCTACGTTCTACTTGGAAAAATCCAATCAGTGGAATATTCATGGATTGATAAGAGCTTTCTAATTCAAAAAGAATTTACCAAATATCTCTAAAAATAAAAAAGTTGTTTGCCCACAGACATACGGACATTTTTACTTTTAAGAAAACATGATAAAAATATTCCTTCCAAGGCTTTTGGGATTCTACCGCATGTTGTTTCTTCTAGTGACGACTGTTTCGCCTCCATTCCAGGTGGCATCTTCAGGTCTGAAGATGGATGCGAAACAATCGTCACTAGAAGAAACAACACGTGGTAGAATCCTGAAAGCCTTGGAAGGAGTACGAAAACACCGCGGAAGCCTTCGTATTAATGATAAAAATATGACCAAGGAATGCACAGCTAGATGAAATGGAGTGTAATCGAAGCAATACTTGGGAAATCACAGAAATGTTTATTTGTTTAGGTTTAGGAAATGAGAGTTTTAGCCTAGGCTGTCATGAAATATAAGTGTAGTTGGTAGAAGAATGGAAAGATAACGTATGATGAACAACAAGGATGATGACATACACATAACTGCTAATTAATCTTCGAGCATATTCATTTGCAACACAAACTTACATGATGCAACTTCTCAGTAACATTTTGCTGAGAATCCTGACTTCCAAATGTGGGTGTTTGCTGAAGTGCCCTTGCAAGATTTTCAACACCCTGTTTTCCTCTTCTTTCTCGTTCCACATCACTGCGAATCAGCTGAAGCAACTTCACCAAATTCTAGTGAGGGATGATAACACATAGTTCAAATGTCATCGTTAAAAAGTTCAAAAAGAACCTCACCTCCCAGCAAGCCAGGATAACAATATCTCATGTTCAGCTAATATGTGCTTAAAATAACTAAACCAACAATCAAGAGTACCATTTTGTTAGTTTAAAAATTTGAATTGGCAAGTTAAACTCATGGAAAAAGATAATGATTACTCCTCTGGACATGACATTGCTGACAAACCATTAAAATTGTTTTATATCTGTGGGAGATGATTTATTTTATATTAAATGGCATAATTGAAGATAAATTCACCTGTCTTCTCCTTTCTCTGTTCATAGCAAGGGTGATGTGCTCAGCATAAAAATCTGGCAGTAGTTGTTCTGGAATTGGCTGCCCAGACCCTCTAATGGCAGACACAGCACCCATATCTCTTGCTATGTCACATCCATGTAGAATAGGTTCTGTCAGTCGATCAGAACTCTAGTATGATAAAATTGAAAGGAATAAGTTTCAGTAAAGATTTTCAAGAACAGAAGATCATAGAATTTGCTACTTATTGAATAGAAAGAAGTTCAACTTTTTTGAACCCATTGAAATTGAAAGATAATTTAGCAGAGATACAATTGAAAATCATTTTAAATACTGACCTGAACACGTTTAGGTCCCACTTCTTGTATATGGGAAAGGTATCGGGTTGCTAATTCCTTCAGATTTTGTAGCCTTTCTTCTTCTAATGACTGAAAGCACTGGCTACCTTTGTTGACAGCTGTTTCCCATTCCAATCTGTAATAAATTTTTCATATGTAAAAATAAATCACAAAAATGACATGTACATAGTACTATTTGTCATTTTTGTGTTTTTTTACAATGGAATACCACCAAAAAAAGTTTTTTTTTCATATGCAATTTCACTTCTTAAATGGCATGAACTAGAATCCTGGGTGAACCACATTTATTTGATTTTCTGTATGTATTATTCATTACTATTGAAAAGAAGCAAATTAAGAACATAAATTATTGAATAAAATACTATAAAGGAAAGAGTCTAGAGATTCATCTCTGTAATAACACTCAAAAAATGAATTGAATTAAAAGACAAGAAATATAGATAATTTCAAAATAAATGTTTTTCATAATTGCTAGACAAATTATGAGGAATTTATTCCATACTATTAAGAATGTAAAATCATTACAGGAAAAATATTCATATTCAAGTTGCAATGCTAAACATTTATAATTTTAATAGACTCAAAGTTTGATTTTATTTCACCTTGCTCGTTCCGCTCGTATGCTGAATGTATAGTATTCCACATCTGCCTTCCTCACAGCCTCCTCTGCCTTCCTTCTTTTCGATTCCAGCTGAAGAAGAAATTATGAACCATGATTATAAATAATAAAACATAGGGACTTCTTATGCTATACAGAATGTGAAGGTATAAACTGCCAAACAATTTTTGAAAAGTCTCATAAGTTATAACTTATGAAACAAGGGCCTATTATTTTTACAAGAAATTCTAACCATTTTGTTTTAACACCTAAAAAATCACCTATATTCAAATTTACTGCAATGCTTCTTGTAGTCAAAGATATTCAAACATACTTCTTCAGTCCACTTAAGAATTATTAAATTCAAATGTTATTTAAAGATAATGTTTAACAGAAAATTAATAGCCATTTAAGGAGTTTATTGAATAGGAATGATTCAATCACAATTGAAAAAATGGACAAGCACAATGAATAAGTTAAGAAAATGCCATTAAACGATATGAATGAATATTCAAAACAAACTAAAGAAACAAAAATCATTGGCAAATGCAACAAATTATCATAATAATTCAGTTGTCATTATTCCTGGAAGTCTAATATATCATTCAATTTACTATATTAAACATACAAATTATAATTAAGCATCTTAGCAATATCAACTTGAAAAGACATTTTAAATAGTTGTTCTTACAAGAGGTTTTAATGCTAAATAAAATGACTTTGATTTATCCCAGATTGATAACAAAATTCTATTAGATGGAACAACTGAGAAACCTTTACATTTCTTCCATTTTGACACTAAAGCGTAAGCGTATTTGGTGCTTTATGTAAGCCTTGGAAATACTGTGGAGGAAACCAGCCTAACAAGTGAAAAATAAGCAAACAACATAAATTAATAACCATATAGAAAACCATCCTAAAAGTTAACATAGAAGAAACATATTCATAGTATGACCAAATAAACTATATGACAAAAATACACCATAATGGATTTTTCACACAAATTATTTATGCCAGTACTATTCTTAGAAAATCTTTTTTTTTAGTCTAACCTTTGCTAGCTCTTTCTCTGAAAGGTGATGTTGGTTATTGTGGTGATTTATAGAACCATTGGTGGTACTGCCACTTAGAGGGCCTTTCTCAGCACCCGTGGAAGAAGCAGAAGATGCCCTTGAAGCTCTTCCCAACCGAGCTTCCACAAGCAAAGATGCATCCTGTAAATCATCAACTCTCAACTAAGCTCAAAGAAAGAGTGCAAGATATCATGCGGAAAAGTAATATGACCCCAAGAGGCCAAAATCATCCTAAAAAATCTGTCATTTTTCAAAAAGTGCTAATGATGTTGTTGTGGCAGAAAACTTTTGATATTGAATTTTCATATCAAAAAAGTGTTTAAATGTAATAAAAAGATTTCATGTAGAAAAAATTAATAAATTTGAGAGAACCACTAATTATAAAGCAACTTTTAAAGCATTACAGGATCATCAGCAAATATGCTCTTATACTTACGATAATAGGAATTCTGACAAAGTTATTAACATTTTTTTCGTATGAATAATAATTTACACAAAGTGATGCCTGAAACTGCCTAACATAAAGAAATATTTCCACTAGCCCATTCTCTCATTATCCCAAGAAAGTGGACGTTATTTTATGACTGGTCATCAACTGGTCCTCCTCCAACTTAATTTTAGGTAACAAATATTAACAATAATGTTTCAATAAGTGTTAAGTCTAGCATACATCAAACATATTCTACCCAAGGATTTGAATGAATGAAAGCGGTGACTATAGTTTGATCCAGGGATGCTCAACCTCTGGCACATCCACATCTTATAAGTGGTACATTGTGTCTCAAACAACTTGTAAATATTTTGTATTTCCATAATTAAAATACTATATCTGGAATTGAAAACGATGATCATAAAATTTCATTATGACTTACATCCCTATATTGGATTTGTTTCTTACGAAAAGGTACGATTCATTATTATTATTACATGTAAGTTTATTGCATGCCAAGTTTTAAATGGTGTATTGACATGGAAAGTGGTGCACAACAGGTAAAAGGTTGAACACCACTGGTATAATCAGTTCTACTATATCTGGGATTGAAAATGATAAAATTTCATTATGGTTTACATCGCTACATTGGATTCCTTTGTGACTAAAAGGTATAATTCATTATAAATCAACACACTCCCACAGGGAAAATCGTGCATGACAGATAAAGAGATGAGCACCACTGGTCTAATCAGTTCTACATATCTGTTTGTGAAGAAGCTCTCTAAATCACAGAAAATATGAATGCTCATCTATTAACATAAAACTAGGCCTATTATTGTTATTCCATAAACTACATTTATGTTCTAATTATTTTTAGAAAGAGTTCATTTCTAGAAATGTATACCATGCTTTCTTACAGTGATCAATATAACTGGTATCTACAAAATGGACAAGATAAGGATTTAATTTCTGTTGATGCATCTGACAACGAATTAGACATTTATTATGTATGAACACAATTACATTTCAATCTTTTCTGAGATGGCAATTTTCATGCAATTATAGCTGAATAAATTTTTTCGTAACTTCAGAATGATGAAAAAGACAATGCATACAATACTAGGAAAATGCTAGCAATTACTATAGACCTTACAATTACAAGCATACGTGCAAAAATGGTAATCATGCCAATACAATTTTTTCAATTAAGTCAAAAAATTGTACCAGAAAATGATATGATCACAATTATAGGCAGGATAGAATAATTATCCACAACAATAACTGCATTGAAAGCATTAATGAAAGACTGATTTAATTTAATTGAGAAAATGACTTTTACCAATTACTTCTTTCCTGTAATAATAGAACTTCTGTACTAGAGCAAAGTTATGGAGAAGATAATAGCAGTATAGCTGTTCTAAACGATCAAAATAATTGCTAACCTGAAGTCGTTCGTTTTCACGAGCACAGAGAAAGCTATGTTTTTTTGTCTTCGCCTCTGCAGCACGCCACTCTGCAAGGCTCTTGCCAGCCTTTTCAACCACAGCTTCCACTTGCTTCCTTGTTCGATGATGGGACTCGAGGAGTGTTCGTAATGGCTTGGAGACTTCTTCACTCAGGGCTACACTAAGAGCTCTAAAAAAATGAGATGCAACATAAATAGAGAAAATAAGTAAATAATTGCACTCTTGGCAATGGTTTTGCTTATTCGAGAATACTTTCCTTTGACCCTGGATGGAATGTATGCAAAATTTTCCCTACTGACCAAACACATCACTGAATAATGAGCCATTGTCAAAAATAGAAGAGCACATTCCCATTGAGTAGAGATATTTTTAGTGTTCTGCAAAAATGTGGGCTCTGCCAGCTATTTTTTTTGGAACAGCTAATTCGATCAATGAATGAAAGGAATCAAACTTTTAACTCGTTTCACAGCAATTTTTATGAAAGGTATAATTTATTTTTTCAGAAGTGCATACATAGGGACAAGTCCAGATTTTTCCAATTCAAGGCAAATAAAAAAGTTAAAGTAGAATTATTACAAATAAAGTAAAAATTACAATAAATTTTTTATTTATTTATGATATTTTCATAAGTTGTGTTGGCATTAAATCAAAGAAATATATTTTTTAGAATTTGGATCTTCCCCCTAGAGGAAATCCTGGGTCCTATTTATTTTTATCCATTGAATATTTTAGAATCATCACACTATATATAGTGTTTAATTTAGTGTCTGAGGCAGTGCCCGGTAAAGTATAAGTACGTATCTATAACTAAAAAAACTACATAACGAAGAGATAAGTGGAGTATATCATTTTAACCGCAATAAAGCATATACGGTGGTAGGTTGGTTTTTAAAATGATTTATTTGACCAATTTATTTTATTTTTTAAATTATTTGTTTTCATTTTCTCCATTTAAAAACATGGAGATGAGTGTGGACTATTTTTCATTTGTAAATTAAAATTACTAAAAATCGAATTTTTCCAAAATTTTTCTACAAAATGTCGAGTTTTTTAATGAAAAAGTTTTCCTTTCCAAGGCAACTGATATTGTTGCCAAATTCATTATCATAAGCCTATGACATTGAAATGAATTCAAGGTCAGTTAATTATCCATGTAAATAAGGAATGGCAAATAAGCTATTTCTACAGTTTCAAATATTAAAAGACTAGCAAGGGGAAGGAAGAGAGAGAGAGGGATGGAGCAAGGGAGAGAGAATGGAAGGAAGGGAGAATGGGGGGAGGAAGGGAGAGAGAATAGAATGAAGGAAGGGAGAGAGGTAGGGAGAATGGGGGGGAAGGAAGAGAGATAGATAGATAGATAATCGTCTTTATTCAGGCGAAATTTGGACCATAAGGTCCATTCTTACATTTAACCCTTCATCAATATCATGAATATTAAAAATTAAAGTAATACAATAAAGAGTATATAAAATATACAAAACAAAAAGACATAAGCGAAAACAGATTTAAGTTTGTGGGGAGAGGGAGGAAGGGAGAGAGAATAGGAGGAAGAGAGAGAGGGAGAGAGAATAGGAAGGGAGAGAGAATAGGAGGGAGGGAGAGAGAATAGGAGGGAGGGAGAGAGAATGGGAGGAAGGAAGAGAGAGAGGGAGGGAAGGTGGGGGAAAGAAGAGCAAGGGAGAGAGAATGGGAGGAATGAAGAGAGGGATAGAGAATGGGAGGAAGAAAGGGAGGGAATGGGAGAAAGGAAGAGAGAGAAAGGGAGAAAAGAAGAGAGGGAGAGAGAATGGGAGGAAGGGAGAGATAGGAAGAGATAATAGGAGGAAGGAAGAGAGAGGGAGAGAGAATGGGAGGAAGGAAGAGAGAGGGAGAGAATGAGAAGGGAGAAAGGAAGAGAGGGAGAGAGAGTAGGAGGGAGAGAGAGAGAGAGAGAGGGAGAAACCAAGGTGGAAACTGCATTTATTTGTTTTAAGGCATTGTAACTAAATGGTCTGTCACATTCTATCGACGTTTGACTATTATTGCTCTCTTTGCTCTTCGTTTGTTACTGCTTTTATAATTTTAGTTCGTCTTCGCGGTTCTTTGTTCTTATTTTTCCCCTCATTTTGTCACTCTCCCGAGATTTGATTCTTCTTTTCTGTTCGTTCTTCGTTTATTGCAATATTTTTTTTGACGTTTCTCAAAATTTCCCGCAGTAGAACTGCGGGCTTTCTACGAGTTGAAAATAAAATTTCTTTTTTCGTTGTAAAATGGCAACTTTGATTAATCGATGTGGCTATAATGCCATTTTACGTATATGTAACTCATTGTAAAGATCGAGAAAAATAATATTTACGCCATAGTTATTAATTAATGTAATTAACACCAAAGAAAAGGGATCCGAATGGAGGAGAAGAGCTCCTCTTTCAAGTAACTCGACGAACATCCCTTCCTTAACGCTAAACATAATTAGCGCTTATTTATTGCAAAAAAATTATATGCCTTACCTATGAATCTCACTTTCAGCCTCCATTTCTGCTCCCACCAACTGCCAAGCGTGGCTGACTGAACCAAGTGCCTCCTTAGACGCTTTGACCAGTTTCCCCGACAGTTTGCTGAGACTTTTTGCATACTGAGCCTCTGCTTCAGACCTGAAAAGATTCAAAAAGATGTATAAGTTATAGGTAAATTTTACAAATCGTCGTTAAAATTGCGCTGCTGTATGGAAAACTTATCTGCATGCGCGACCATAGGATGTTATTTCTCGTCGTGGTCTCCCCACACATCAGTGAAAATTAGTGAGATCTTCGCATACCAATATTCGGGATCACAGGGGTTGGCAACCTACGGCCCGCGAGAACATTTTGTGGCCCGCGAAGATATCATGGAAAAGTGATCCATTGAGTTTAAATTGGACAATATTGTATATTGAAACAATGGTCATCACATTCTGTCCCGTGAATTTTTAGCACTAACAATTTGATATATATATGATATCCACTTGTATGACACCGCAGTCTCTTAGATAAATTCCGGTGTAGCTTACTATTATGCGGCCCGTCAAAACAATCCCAACTTCCAATGCAACGGGCCAGATGCGGTTCGCGAATATATAATGAAAAGGTGGTGGATAAAATTTGAATTAGGCAGTTTCATACTTTTTCAGCAAAATTATAACCTCAAAAACTTTTCTAATGAAGTTTTAACGCTAGAAAGTCATTCAGACTTGTTTTTCATCACTATGAGAACACTCTAACGTAACTTCCTACGTAAATATCCATCAGCTCTCGTGATTTCCATTCCGGCCCTCCGAAGCATTGACAACTATGTATGTGACCCGCAGAAAAGGTTATCAAATAATAAATAGTAGTCAAGTAGTAGTAGTCTAGTTGTAATCAAATAATTGCTTTGTATTTTTAACAATGCACTTACGTACGTTGTTGTGCAATGCAATAAATAAGAATGAACGATTTTTCAACATAGTATTCATAGTAACAATTCACTTTTTTGTTGCAGCAACTTGATCAAAGATTCTTTTGATGTTAAATCTATAAACGTTTTTTTCTGAGAATGGGGCTCGGATAATTGGCATTACGGATTAATGGCGTTTGGATAATTAATGCTCTACCGCGAATGAAACTGCAGAAAAGTATACGTACTTTGCGCGAGCTCAGTTATTTTATTTTCCTTTTACAACTTACTTCAATTGTATATTAGATGACTGAGCACTTATTCATGGATACAGCTCCAAACTTGATTGACAGCCGCATTTGGATATCAGCAATAAATTGTAATTTTACTTGCAAACCCTTCTTGCCTTCTGATAGTCAAGTTTCTAGGACAGTAATAATTAAAACCTTTTTCAGCTGTTGCACCGTCAATTCCTTACAAAAAATTTTAAATTTTACAATTAATTTTTAGATTTATGGCTTCGTTAGAACGCGGAATTTGCAACTGTGCGCTGAAAATTATTATTATAATAGCAATTAATACGATTGCATTTATAATTAAAACACATAACACGCAGAAATCTTCAAAACATTCAGAAATATCCTTTCGAAATTTATCGAGAAAATGTATTGCGAAATATTTCGGCGGCCTATCTCTAGTTACAGCAATGGTTCAGTGGATTTATTGACGGTTCGAGGCATCACGCTTCATGGAGTTGATTTATTGTGAATCCGTCATATCCTTATACTGCTACCATAGTCGTCTTGCTCACGAACAGGTTGAAATTCGAATGAAAATAAAATATTTAAAAAATCGTTTTTCAGTATACACGCTTTTGTGTGCACTAAAAAGAAGAAAATAAATTTTTTGCCCTCAACTTGAATTAAATTAGGTGCGCAGAATAAAAGTGGGTGGTAAAATTGCCACCCACTCTAATTCTGCACACCCAATTTAATTCAAGTTGAGGGCAGAAAATTTATTTTCTTCTTTTTAGTGCACATAAAAGCGTGTATACTGAAAAACATTTTTTTAAATATTTTATGTTCACCTTTTTAGTCTTCTTATATTTTAAAATTGAGTTTTTGAATTATGGGAAATTGCAAAGATTATAAATTGAACTAGGGACCTGTTGCAGTACTTCCTGCAAACGTCTAGAGCCTTGCGTGAAGTGACCCAATGCGATAGTTCCTATAACAAAAAATTGATACAAAGAGTGTTATTAGTTGAACCACTTTTATTGCCCCTTTTAAAATAATTATATAGCTCACACCATTCATACCTTTTCGGGACACGACTTCCCACTTACAACCTGCAAGAGTTTGCGCCGAGTATTCAGGCGAAAGATGTCGAAATCGAGCCGACCGTTCTTGATTTATTTGCGTTTATACTGGGAGGTGACGTCACTCGAGACAATCTGTTTTTGTCCTTCACGCGTTTTATTGCAAGCTTATTGTTAGTGCAAAAGCACTTGAAGCCCGAGTCTAACAATGCAAAAATCCGAGATGAACAATGCCGGCTACCATAGCAACCTACTTTTTGAAATGTAGAAAAACCGGAGAAAATCGAAAATAAACTTAAAATATGAGCAAACGGGAATTAAACAACAGAATCGGCAGTAAGAATAAGAATCTTGATTTCTTTCTGCGTTAAATGGTATAAATCTTGAGTCCAAGTCTCGATCGTAAGATATTTTAAAATGTTAAAGAATAAAGGTCTACACATCGTATTCTAGCCGATTACGTGTTAATCAAATGCAAAAACGAAAACTATCCTGGTATCGAACCCATGCCTTTTCGGGGGACGACTACTTACTTAAAACCTGTAGGAGTTCGCGCCGAATATTCAGGCGAAAGATTTGTCGAAATCGAGCCGACCGTTCCCGGTTTATTTGCGTTCATGCCGGAAGGCTTCAGACGCAGGCAGGGACGCAAGGCTTCAGACGCAGGCAGGGACGCAGAGACAAAGAGTGGAAGCGGTTATAATATATTAGATTTTCAAAGTTTATTTCAACATAGGAAAGTTCTTAAAATATTTGGAAGTTCCACTATAATTCATTATGACAGCATTAATTTCCGTTAAAAGCATTAAAATGTTTTTAATTTCCATTAAGAGCATTCAAGGTCCCTTTAAAAGCAATAATGTCGTTGCTATGGTTTTTATACATTTCCATTGTTGAAGAGAGGAAAAATTCACACTTTTTTTCCGATTCAAAGCAGATATTTACACTAATTCGGTATGTATTTGATTTCTGCCTTAAAAACTTAAGAACTCCGTTCTTTCAGCTAAACAACTGTTCTTTTCCCGAATTAGTATCCCAATTCTAAGTAATTTTAAATATCCCAATTCTAAGTAATTTTAAAATGCATTTTTAGAAAGCCTTGCACTGATTCCCATACTTTTCTTATGGGGTATTGAAATGGAACATTGGGGTTAAAAAGACCTCTTAAATATTAACTTTTTTGTGACTTTTCTCGTCGGTTGTCATCTGAAATAAGAATATACCCGAAATTTCAGCCCTGTGGCATTTATAGGGGCAGAGATATAAATCGAGAAAGATTTGAAAGAAACAAAAACACTTCGACTAACCTACCCAACCCGGTGGGTCCGAGTAAAATTTGCCTTCATGTTCAAATTTAGTTTAGTTGTGCACATTTACCACGAAATTTACACATCTACCGGACAACGCACATTTACCGTACTTCTAAACTGCAACAGATGTTCGCGATGTCGCCAAGTTGTGGCCTGTGTTGCGACGTTTATCCACATTTATATATATATATATGAGTAAGTTAAATAAAGTTAAAGTGTGTAAAAATAAGGATAAATTGCAAGAAATTATTTCATCGAAACAAAAAGATGGATCGCAAAAGCGCTCGATGACGAGAAATCGAGACTATCTCGGAATCATGAAACCCAACGCAGTCTCCGTCGCCGGAATTTGTAGGACGACACTTTTTTTTAAGTTCCGGTAGCTGAGACTGCCCCCAAGTCGGAGGTCAATTTTCGCAATGGCAGCTCTCAAATGTTAATCTCCCTATCTCCGAATTTATCGAGATCGTATGAAATTTCAAGACTATTTTTATGGTAAAAAATAGAAAATTTCGGCATTAAATATCCCGTTAGCTTTCTAATCACGGATTCAAGGGCCAGGCGAATCGTTCTCGGCTCAAGTTATCCGCTCTCGGCACAAAAAATGGAGGTTTTAGGACATTATGATCCCCCTCCCGTATGATTTGCTAAAATTCGCGAATTCGTCATTTTTTAACGTCGGAACTCGTTTGGTTGACGTTGAAAGAGGAAACAGAAGTAGAGTGGGAAGAGAGAGAGAGAGAGAGAGAGAGAGAGCTGTAGTAACTCGGAAAGCTTTGAGGAAGGGTCGACAGCCAGTTGGACGATGGAAGTGAAGATGGGATGCCAAACGCTTTCGAGACACGTACCGAATATGGGAAAAGGCTTCCCCTTTGGATCGGAGAGTCATTGGAAAGATTTTGACCTAAAATCGTTTGGAAAAGACGCTTTCACGAGATTGCTCGAAACGACTCCCTCAAAAAGTTTCCTTTCGTTTTCCTTTTTCCGAGGGAACATGGAGAACATGGTCGCTGCCGAAGAAAGTGGAATTAATTTAAATATATGATGCGAGACAAAAAAATCTCTTAGGCACCGAGTACTTTCACCGCGAATAAACTCGATTTTTTTTACTCCCCCTGAAGTTGGGAAGCAAATATATCGTCCGTTCGCTGGGAAAGTATTCGACGACTGAACTTTTTTTCCACTGACTTTATATCTCAATCGTCAACAACTTGCTTCAAAGGAAGAGTACTTTAATGCCAAGATATGTGCCTTCAAGTATAAAGAATATGTAATTTATAAATTTTCTAATGAATAGTTGCAACGCAAACATGTCATATAATCATTAAGTATTTCTTTAAAATATACGAACGGTAAAGCGATTTGTGCTGGACTAAAATTTCACGATGAAAATTTAATTAAATGCGAGTTGACTTAAGGATTAAATGAAGGACTTCACAGCGCCTTTTCTGTAACTTTTAACTTTGAATATAGGGGTGAAATAACTTCAACAAAAGTAATCGCTGTAGTTAACCATAAAAAGAAATTAAAAGCTAATAAAACTCTCAAACCAGCATTCTAAGAAAATGAAACTTTCAGTTTAAGTGTTTCATTCATAACTTCGTCAACTTAAACCGCTAACTTAACTGCTATTATTTCGCCCATGCATTTGAAGTCCAAAAAGGGTCATCTTTTTGACACGGTTCATATCATTCACATCTCACCCCGACGGAGATTACCTGTCAACCAAATTGCCTGTAAAAACATCCCATTTCCTTAGCATATTGGTTCAGTAGTTTTTCAACTCTGAATCTCTAATCATCATGATTAACCAACCAAAATCGGCCATTAAACCGTTGAGAAGAGAAGCCTCAATAAAATTTTATTTAATGTTATAATTTTTAATGTCGTGCAGTCATAATAGTTTATTAGCGCTATTTTTCTTTAAAAATCGCTTATATATTCGGTTCGTCTGTCTGTGTAAAAAATAACTCAAAAATGACATAAGTTACAAACGCCAAAATTCCAGGATAGATAGTTCTACGTTAGAGCTATATATGGTATAAATTTGGTGAATCTAAGATCTGCTCAAGTATTAAAAAGTAGCTGTGTACATAAACTAGCTATAATCATCATCAATTTCCATTGCTTTGGATTTTGCTGTTTTTTATAACCAATTATGCCTAACGAAAAATGTCCTTATATAATAATTCTCAACTGTCCGTCTCTCTGTCACGCCTATTATAGGCACTTTCAGATGGGCTACAGATCTGAAATTTGGCACTATGATAGTTCATTTGATACAGCCGACGGGAAAATTTTAAAATTACAAAAATCTTAATTTTCTCGCGATGTTTTCCTACCTCATGGTTTCATTTTTACCCTTCATAAGGATCTTTTAAATGTCTTTAAAAATATAATTTAAAAATGACAATAGGAAAAGCTGCGCGAGGTATCTGCATTTTGAAAGTTGTACAAAATACATACTGAAATCGATGCAGTAAATACTGAAGAAAATCGTCACTAGTTTATTAATATTTACTTTATCTAATAGTAGAAACTAATAGTATTTTTAAATTTTAGCTTGAAGGAGTGGAGGTTTGGGCTCGCCGAGCACATTCAATTTGTGCTCCTCAAGTATGGAGAGTCAGACAACAGCTGTCACGCGTCCTTTTCTCCCCGAGTTTTCCCTGCCGTATCAATCTAATGGGAATGACGCGGCTAAACGCATTCCATTGCATCGCTGTCGTCATCGCGAGGTATATGGGTGGCCACCGTCCTACCTCGCGGATAAGCGCCTATATCACCCGAGAGATTTGAGCGCCGCGGGCAACTTGATTTTCGCATTCAGCGCGCGCGGCCGAATAAGAATGAAGGTCAAGAGCGTTAGAGAGAGAGGTGACTTTCTCGTGCCATTCATTCACGCACGCCGCCTTCTTGAACGGAAGCGGCAGGCGCCGCCCCCGAGGTCCGAATCCCATCTTGTCACGACTCTGAAAGAATCCTCGACCCGGGAAACGAAAATGTTAATCGGTGGAAGATGAGCGGCTGTGGATGACGAACGGCAATGTTCTTCGATTAACGACGAACTGTTGACTTTCAAAAGGGTTCCGGAAGATAGGGAAGGTAAAGGACGGTGGGAGGGGAGTGAGCTACATTCACTGAAATAAAAGCCCTGCTAGCGTTGGATCGAATTGAACAAATAATGCATTAAATTCCGTCTGCGGGGACTACAATTAGGATTAAACGATACGTTATCCGGGTTAGCCCCATTTAGTGCCGTAATTAGGGCATGGCGAAGGTGGAATTTGACATAGGCGCCTCTTGAAAAACGCGCCAAACGTTCCCGCGGAAAAATTCCAAAGTTAATTTTCCCATAAATAAGTATTAATTTAATACTCAGATGTTAAACTTATTTTTAATGGAAATACTATACTTATTTGTTTGGAACGCAGGAAAAATAATATTTTGCATAAATAAGCCGTTTCCTAAAATATTACCATAGGCGCCATATCTGCCAGCTACATGTCTGATTTCATTGCTACCTTCGCAAAAGAAAGCCGAGATGGTTTTACTTAAAAAAGCATTATCGGGCTCGTTCTGTGATTGGAATACAGTTAATAAATTCGATAGCACTTAAAGGCTGGAAAAACGTGCATATCGGATACAAGACGGCCGTCAGAAGCGGCGATTCACCGATTGTAGATTCTAAAATAGAATCAACTCTCGGTGAATAACAACTGAGGACAGTTGCTTTGCAGACGAAATGTGCATCTCGTTTTTGAGTTCCCTAATTTTCCTATTGACAGACGGTACCGTGGGGGTGTGCAGAGCGTGCACCGCACTCGGGCGCCTAGTTCTGAGGACGCAAATCGCCAACCTTGATTTGAACATCTTAAATGGCCATATAACACTTTTCTTCTATTCAAATTGTTTTTGACCCACATTTTTTTAAATAAAAAGTGTTAATAAAGGATCGAATTATATTCTTCATTTTGTTAGTAGTCAAAGAAATTTTAAAATAATCTTTAGGAGGGATTATCAAAGATTTTTTGATACAGGCGCTTGAAGGCTTCGGCGTGGCATTGACAATTGAGATTACTTGTTCCGAAACGTTACTTCGTCTATAAATCGAACTTTACGGGAAGAAATCATTAATTCGACTCACAGAAAAATCGTGTAATAGAATTTGACGTTAATGATTGTGAATATTGAAGAGGAAGCTTTATTTAGAGCAATCAAAGTATGACTTACAGACTGTTAACGTCGACTCAAACTTGAAGGTGGGGGCACAAAATTGAGCAAACAAATTTAAAAGCATCTAACAATAAGAAATAAAAAAATAACTTAGTAGAACCACCAGCTTTAATGAATTCACAGCCACTTAGGCTGCGCTAGAGCATCGTCAGGTGACTGGTGACTTACATTCTAGATGACATTGATATGGGCATTAGTAACAAGTATAGAAGCGTGTAGTCTATCGGAGTACACAGTTTCCAAATGCGTTCTTTGAGATAGAGAAATTTTAGAAAAACTGACCAATTCAAATTTCATCAAAATACGTCCTGCGGTTGCCGAGTTGAAACACGTACGTTGTAAACTACAGGTAAATTTTCCGAAATTTATTAGGATAATTGTTGTGAATAATCTGCACAGGAGTTCTATAATTTATGTGGAAATTATAAGGCATCGTCAACCCTTCCCATACACTAAATATCGAGTATCGCAGGATTAATGAAGAAAAGGATATACTATTTCCTATTTACTCAACAATTCCTGAATTTGCGACGAATTTGTCTTGCGATGAAGCTGCCACGCGACGAATTTGCCTTGCGACGAGTTTGCCTTGCGACAAATTTGCCAGGCGACGAATTTGTCTTGCGACAAATCTGACACGAGACGAATTGCCTTGCGACGAATTGTCGTGCGAGGAATTGTCCGCGACAAATTGGCAGTACACCGACCTCCCCTATATGCGTTCACTTCGTGCAAAGAACGCCTAAAAATGTGATGTTTTTATTAACATAAGGTCCACAAAGTTACGCCGGCAATGTTAGATTATAAAGTTAAAACCACATGGAACCCTAAATCTTACAGCAACTCTTTTAGACATTCAACAGTCAGAAGTGTTTTTACATTAGTTCGCTGAAGATTCTCAGATCGTTTTATATTATGTATACCTACATATATAAAGTATAGTAAAAAATTTCTGGAATCAAATGAAATTTAATTTATCAACTTTTGGTAACTAATTCATACATTTATTCTGATGTTTATAGCTTAAGGCGCATTTGCTAATCTTGCCATAGGCGCTAATTTCTTTAGTTACGCCACTGACCCCGTTACAAGCGTAAAATTATATCAAAATGATTCAGGATTGATAGGTATAAGATAAACGCATAATCATAGTATTACGAAATGGAAATATCGTTAATGGTATCACATTAATATAAAAATCAATTCAGCTATATTATTTATTACATACTACTATAAAGTTTTTTAGCCTGGTTTCCAAAGGAAACACAGCCTTATGAAATGGTCCTGTGTGTGTATGGGTGTATGTGTGGGCGTCCCCTACTAACAACTTTTGCACCCATTGACCGATTTTCATGAAACTTGGTATGAGGTTCGTGCTACCAGGGTCCACCTCCGGGCTATATTTTATTTGGCGAAGATTGAAGTCCCGGGTTCGATTTCAGGACCTTTTTTTCTCTATTTCTTTATATAGGAAGTCTCAAATTCATCGTGCAGAGATGTTTTCTTTATCACATTAAAATAACTTAAAATTGTGATATCGGAGCGAGATTTGTAATTTTCTAAGGGGAAAAGAATATAGATTCTAATTCTTAATTTCCAATTTTTCTCTATTATTGATAAACTATGAACTACAAGTGGTATTTATGGCATGAGAATTCCCTGGAATGATTAACACATACTGAAACATTTTGTCAATATAAGTAATCAATTCGGGACGTCAGCTTGGGAAATCAGCCTGCATTAGTCCTTGTTTGGACTTCTTGTTATTAAAAAAGTTTTTAATTAGAATTAAAGCAAAATATAAAGCCATTCTCAATCGATAGTTCACTTTCATATCCTTAATCTTATGGACGGATATGCAGATGAATGCGAAGTACAGATATTTATGATTTCAATATTTACAGGGTTCCGCCTGAGACACCATCGCGACGGCAAATTGTCAGGGAAGCCAAAATCTTCTCGACATTCTGTATAAACATTTACAGTAGCTAAATATCTGCGAATATTGCTAAACTGGCGGATAACTTGGTGAAAATTTTACTTATTTTTTGGTCTCAATTTCAGATTTTATCGCTTGGTGAAATCAGAATTATACATTATATACATACTAGCGTAATTGCCCGTCAAATATGACGGGTATGCGTGGATTAAGTATTAAAGTTATGGCACATCCCATTTTTCCTCCTTTTCTCTGATCTTCTCTGCCATCCTCCTCCCTCCCATTCTCCCTCCATTTCTCCCTCTCTGGATAAATAGACTTCCTTGACTCAATCTCGCCCTAAAAAAGATCTATCTCTCCCCCTCTCCCTCCTCCTCTGTCTCCCTCCCTCGCTCTTCCTTTATCTCTCTCCTTCCCTCACTCTCTCTCCTTCTCTGGAAAAATAGACTTCCTGTTCCCAATCTCGCCCTAATAAAGACCATTATCTATATATCTCTCCCTTTCCCTCCTCTGTCTCCCTCCCTCTCTCTCTCTACTCCTGTCTCTCTCCTTACGTATTTAGTATAAGGATTGAGACAATAATACAATCTCGAGCTTTAACAATGACACGATCTGCAAGGCAACATATCGTTAAAAAGCTTAAAAATTTCCAATAAATATGATATAAACGTATAACTTGTCCGGTTTCGAATCGTAAGCAAAATGTGACAATAAGAGTAAGAAGCGTTATTTATTTTCTTTAAAACGGTCCAGGTCCGAAGATCGTAGGCCAATTATTTCTTATTTTAATTTGCAAAAGAGTAAAAGCCTTTAAGTCGAAAAATTGATTTTTACGTGTTATTTTACGAGAACTAGAAATTATCTACTGGAGTCGAACCCGGGTCTTTTTTTTACAAATGGCTTTTAATATAAGAAACAAACATTCCTACAAAATTTCAATGTTCTACCTACTCGGAAAGTTTGTTAAAAATAGTATTACAGTCAGTCATAGTTAATATTAGTCGAGCGTGACCGGATTTCTTAGCTCATTATTGAAAGCGAATCGATATATCTTTAAATGCCTTTGTTAAATTTTCTGAAGCCAAGGGGGAGCAAGAATGAAACGTTGCCTCGTTCCGGTCCTACTTTTCGCTTTGCAGAACTGATCGTTTAATGAAACAAAACATACAGCAAGTAAAAATTTACTCTTTAAATAATGAAATTATAACGTAGATGTAGTTTTGTGTTCGCCACTATTATATAAGTTTTTTGTAAGTAATGCCATCAATTTTGAGGACGTCAGATATGTGGGTAAATGCATATCTAATGTCCGTCCCACTTATGGGAGACTAATCAGCTGATTATAAATTTGACGCCTACGCTCTGGGATGGTCTGACTACGTGCGCGAATCGCTTAATCGCCCGTGAATTTCATTAAGTTCAATTATTCCATTCGGACAGTCACGTTACAAGTATGTTTAATTGGCCACCCGAGCATTTCAGCACTCGCATTTCTAGCAGAAATAAGAGTTCATCTCTCGCGTACAGATTTTTTATATCTTTGGCAGGAATTAAAAGTTTATATGCATAAACGAAGGTTATACACATGGAAAAGCCCAGGAGATAGAATGAGATGCCAAATAGATTACATCCTTGTAAAACAAAGATTTAGGAACAGCATAAAGAACGCCAAGGCATTGCAAGGAGCAGACATTGATTCAGATCACAGCCTTCTAATACTTGACGTGAGTACAAAGCTCAAACAAATAAGAAAAACGAGAAGAGAAAGACAGACCTGGGACCTACAAAAACTGAAAGAAAGGCAGGATGTAGTCAGCATGAAGTTGGAAGATAACCTAAGAAAGTTGGAAAACAAACCGAAGACCGTCGATATAGAATGGGATGAAATTAAAACCAGTATCAAGGATACCTTGGATAAAGAGATTGGAAAACAAGAGAAGAAAATCAGAAAACCATGGATCACGAAGGAAATGCTGGAGAAAATGGATGAGAGACGAAAATGGAAAAACGTTAACAGTGAAGAAGGTAGAGCCAACTATAGGCGTATAAACAATGAGTTGAGAAGGGTAACAGATAAAGCTAGAGAAAATTGGCTAAAAGGAAAATGTGATGAAATAGAACAAATGGAGAAATTAGGACGGTACGATATGATGTACGCTAGGGCACTGGAATTAGAAGATAAGAAGTCTAATGGAATTTGTGGTAAAGGAATTATGAATACGGATGGGAAGATAGTCTCAGAAACAAAGGATGTAGCACAGGTATGGGAAGAATACATTAAGGAATTATACAGCAAACAGACAGGAGCGGCAAAAATAGAACTGGAAAATGAGGAAAACATTGAAGAAGATAACTTAGGACCAAGTATTATGGAGAGCGAAGTAGAAAAAGCGATAGTGGAACTTAAGAAGGGGAAAGCCACGGGCAGCGATGGAATACCGGCTGAGATACTTAAAGTCATAGGATCAGAAGGACTAAAAGCGATCACGAAATTAATTAATAAGATTTACGACATGGGAGAGTGGCCTCAGGATTTCCTAGAAGTAACAATGATCCCTCTAAAGAAGAAGCCAAAGGCAATGCAGTGTAAAGATTACAGAACTATAAGCCTTCTGTCACACACATCGAAGATCATCACGAGGATTCTTAATAAAAGGCTGGAGAAAAAGGCAGAAGAAATAATAGGGGAAGATCAATTCGGTTTCAGAAAAGGACGAGGAACTAGAGATGCTATAGGAGTAGTTAGAATCATATCAGAAAGGGCAATAGAATACAGTCAAGATATCTGCGCATGTTTCGTAGACTGGCAGAAGGCCTTTGATAGAGTAAATTGGGTAAAGTTGATGAAGATATTAAAGGATATAGGTGTAGACTGGAAAGACAGGAGACTGATTAGGAATCTATATGAGAATCAAGTTGTAAAGGTCAGGTTTGAGAATGTGGACACCTGCGGAATAAATATCGGTAGAGGAGTAAGACAAGGATGCTGCCTATCGCCAACCCTATTCAATATATATGGAGAAAGTCTAATGCAAGAAGCTTTAGAAGGCACAGGGGATTTCAAAATAGGAGGAAGTATTATAAGAACAGTAAAATACGCAGATGATCAAGTACTTCTAGCAAGAAAGGAAGAGGAGCTACAAAAAATGATAAATAGACTAGTGATAACAGGTAGAAAATATGGTATGGAAATAAATACAGAAAAATCCAAGGTCATTCGAATATCGGGTAAAGATGAGAATCTGAACATAACTATTGGGGGAAAGCCATTAGAACAAGTTTCAGAATATAAATACCTTGGAAGTATCATAACACGAGAGGCAAAATGTACGGATGAGATCAAAACTAGAATAGGAAAAGCAAAAGCGGCTTTCAGGAGAAAGAAACAACTACTTACAGGGAATATAAGGGAAGATATCCGCAAGAAGTTGATAAAATGCTACGTATGGAGTATAGCATTGTATGGGGCAGAAACATGGACGCTAAGGAAAAATGACATCAAATACTTGGAAAGCTTTGAAATGTGGACTTGGAGGAGAATGCTGAAGATAAAATGGACAGATAGGATGAAAAACGATGAAGTGCTACGAAGAATTGGAGAGAAGCGAATGATTATACAGACTATCAGAAAGAGGAAGGCTAACTGGGTTGGACATTACCTGAGGAGAGAGAGTATGATTAAAGACGTGTTAGAAGGAAAACTAGATGGGAAAAGGGAAAGAGGTAGGAAAAGGTTTCAGCTGATAGACGATTTGAAAGGGAAAGAGAGTTATCAAGATATAAAGAGGACAGCGGAAAATAGGAGTATATGGAGAACCAGGTTTAACCATGAATAATCACGGACCTGTCTACGGACAGACTACCTATGATGATGATGCAACTCGATTTTGCATACCACAGCCAAGACATAAAAGAGTAAGAGATTCAAATTTTGTACCAGATGCTACTGATTCAGAATTTATATTCATGAAGCTAATTTTAAAAGGTTCAATATTTATAGGATAAAAGATAAACAAATTAAACTTTTGTTTTAACTAATAATTAATTTCAACGGTGAATTTTCTATTCTCAACACGGAATACGTACTAATTCACTATAGTCGTAGGCTTTATATTTTTAGGTAACGTTAACCCATGCAAGGTTATTAAAACCTACAACAACTTGACTGAGAACAACTAGGGAAAAGCACAAAAATGGTATTCACATTCACATAGATGACGGGAAGAAACCATAATTTTAAACGTCGAATTATTATAGAAAGTACGCCATACAACAAAACTGGCGGACACTTCTGGCTCATAAGATATGGATAAATTCTTGGCAAGGCAAACGAAAAACTAAAAAACAAACGCTAAACCAATCAACGACCTACTTTAAGGGGTGTGTAATTAGGGAGGACCGAGGACGCAAAACCCGCCACTGTGAGGTCGCCGAGGGGAAGAGATTTTATCTCGCCATTTTAAAACTCTCACTTTCAGCATTTCAAATTTTACCGTTAAACAGGGGAAATCAAAGACAAAACGCAACGTGAAGCATGGTTGCCAATTTAAGATTAATGATTATCCGAAACAACACATAACTAACAGAATTTTAAGATAAATTTAAAACAGTTTTGTGCTCTATATAAGTATAAGTTTATTGTATGTTAAGTAGGTATATTAAGGCAAATCGGAGCTTCCTCACCGACTACGACTGGAAAACTATTAGCTTTTAACAACCTTGGATTTGTTTTCCTGCCTGTATCTTAAATGTTTCAGTTAAACCTCCATCAAAGCCTCCAGGAATCCACCATCACCCAAAGCATTGAATTCGTAAAAAATACCTCCAGGACATTTTGTAGTTCACAATTTTTTTATATGAAAGTTTAGGATATGAAACCATTTCCAACACCCGGAGATGACCTGAGGAGAGTTCCCAGGAAGATAGAATAGTGAATGACCTCCGTAGTTACTCTCCGAGAATGCCATAAATGCTTAAAACGATTCACGTCCTTTTAAGACCGATATCAACCGGAACTCTCACATAAATAAGGACGAAAATCATCATTTCCATTATAATGCAAGTCGGACAGGAGAGGTATTTTTTTTAAACCCCGCAACTCGAAGGGTACCTTTTTCTACCGGTAATGGATAATTAAAAAAGAAGAGAGATGTACTTTCACCCAATCCAAAAGCGCTTTTCCTTTACGTCGCCCGAATCGCTGAGGGTCGCACGTGAGAATGGGAGCGAAGCTGGGCGTGCGTGCCAGTTGATGGACTCATTGTGCCGAGCTGTTCTCCCATTTGACCGCTGCCGCACCGCTTCGAATTTTAAGGTTGGCCGTGACCGTGAAGGCGGCGTCGGCGGTGCCGCGGTGCCGCGCTTGCATACGCCTCGAGAGCACGCGCAAAGAGAAATCTCCGGGGGCCTTTTTGAAACGCGAGAGAGAGGGCGCGTGACAGCCCCGGGTCGAGAGAGAACGTTTTCTCTCCCTCACCCAGGGGATGGGTTGGGGATCCGAAAAAATACGGGAATGGGAAAATTTAGAGAGAAAAAAGTTAGTCACGCCCCGTTCCCACGTGAAAATCCATCAAGAAAAGTGACATATGCGGCAGGAGAGAGACAAGATGTCTGAAAGAGTAAATGGCGGCTGATGAGATGGAATTTGAGAGGGTCGGTCTCTGGTAAAAAATAAACAGAATGTCAACTTCACCGGAATCGGATAAAATGTGAAATGGTAAGCGATTAAAAAGCCTTGAGTGTCCGTTATGTCGTGACTCTCAAGGAGAGTCAGCTGTCGTGTTTTATTAGTTTTTTTTATTATTCCCAAATTATAGCTAGTTTGTACTTACCCCGATATAAAAGAAGGTGAAAGCGAGACGCTAAAATGGGAATATTAGCATAAACAAAAATAAATCATCTTGGTAAAAGACAGTCCTGCAGATTGGCATAAATTAAGCGCTTATATTACAATTTTTATGCTTTGACGGCCATTTTCTCTAAAGACGACTGATCTTATTAAAAGATATAACTAGAAACGATTATTTTGTTTTGTTTTATAACTTAACAATACATGTTAAATTTTTTATCAGGTTTGATATTCTACTAATCTAAGGAAATAGATCGTTTGTAGATGCAAGTAAAGCGGAAGATCTGATTCGACAACGAGAAGCAAACACAGCAGAGACATCGATAATTCGAAAATAAAAACAGCCAAAATGATCCCAGCGATCAAGAAACTTGGAACGGTTAAGCATACGTCCAGATTGACGGAGATATCGATGCTGATAAATAACCTTTCTTTCAAGAAACGCATTTAAAAATATGTCCGACCTGAACTAACCCGTTTACTGCAACCGAGATACAGCACAAAGTCCAAAACCCTAGGACATAGATTGCTGAATTTAGGATTTTTCCGGTTTGGGGCAACTCGCACGGAATTTTTTAATGACAGGTTTTCGAATAATTCCGGTTTTTGGAAAGCCGGTTCTTGGAAATTTTCTACTGTACAGAAAAAGAGAAAAAAATATTACACATAATTAATTATCGCAGACAAAAGACATAATTTTTAAATGTTGATCGAAATCGTTCAAACTATAGAGGAAAAAGGGGATTATAAAAATCTCAGTTCATCAAATATTACGGCATTAACAATAAATTCCGACGGGATACTCAGAACAAATAGGACAACAATTCACTATTACGTATTAATCAATAGCACGACCAGGTTTCGACGTAACTACGTCATCATCAAGTGGAAACAGTTTTAATTGCTCAAACTTCTTGTTAGGGAGGGCAGTGATAAGACGGCAAAACGGAACGCGATTCGCTTGGCGGCATTTGCAGCCAGCCGATTCTTTCGGTGCCCAAATAACCAGTGCCCTAGAAATGAAAAATATACCTATAAAGGGGAATCTCGGACATAGAAAGGATCTATGGGACGAGAAATGTGATTTTACTGTCGGCGTTACTTCACGCATCGAATCGATCCCACCGCGCGATAAATTCGTCACGTGTCACGGCGCCGAAAAATGGCGTCACGACTCCCTCCATTGGATTTCCGATTGAACAATCGCAGACGATCGGTTCGCCGCTGCACTTGTTCGTGCAGAAAGAGGAAAAAGAGAGAGAGAGAGAGAGAGACCCCCTCTCTATTTTCGGCAACGAGAACCTGATTTCGTCCCCTGAAGATTTTCAAATCTCATTCGATCGTCTGAGGCAAAACTGGACCGGATTCTTAGCGGGAGTGGACAAGGCCGTCTTCTTTTATTCTAGTTCTCATCCCGTAAAAAAATCCTCAAATAAAAAAAGACAAAAATAAACCTCCAAACACGTGCTACTGGAATTCGACACTTCTTTGGAGTTAACACATTTTCTAAACTTGTATAAAACAATGCGTTTAATCTCAATCCATTGCAAAGTTTGTAACGCATGTATACCATTATATCTTCGAAAAAACGTATTTTTTAAGTACAGAAAAATATGATTACAATTTTCTAAATACCTTTTGGGTTTTGGTGCAGGTTTTGCGGTTGTATCCATTCTTAAGTCATATTAACCACAAAAAATGCAAGTAAAATGATACTGGCACAAATTTTGATCAAGTAGTCATTTTATGAAGCACGCAACAATCAAATCGGATTTTACAATTGCAATGTCAAGTTTATATTAAAATAAAAATGGAAAAATTACATAATTGTTTATAAGGAAATATTTTACGTGCAAGCGGTCTACTTGCTGCAGTAATTCATTTCTCAAGAACAGTTATGATTCTTAATGCAAATGAAAATGTATTGTTACAGAAAAACACATATTATGCGAAACAGGCAATAGCAGGAGAAAATTAAATAATATCAACTACAAAGCAAGAATCTACCCCACTTTTTATCAGTACCAAACGACTGTTATCCTTTCTCTGTAAATACCAATGTTATGACTGAACAAAATTAATTAATATCAACTACGATGCAAGGATTTGCTCCACTCTTTCGTCCCCAATTAAAAACTGCTATACTGATATCCTTCCTATACAAATATTCCGGAGCAGCAATGATATCGTAGACTTAACTCGTCTGGTCATCGGCAGATCCTCTTCCACACATCATACGCCACAGATTTTTTGCTGCGCACGTTCCAATGGTCACGAGGGGGAAGATTGCAGGATCCAAAAGTAAATGACGCTCGATATAATTCGAATCGAAAAGGCAATTACTCGCGCCGCCGTACTCGATAAAAACTCCGATGAGAGATGGAACGACTTTGTCTCACGGATTCTCAAACGTTAAAAAAAGAACGAGATGGTTTATTTTCGGTCCTAAATCAAACATTTCCTACCCTACCACCCTAACGACTCTCCGGCATGTTACGTTTATGGAACTAAAATTGGACCACGCCCGGAAGATATGGAGCTCGTCTTTCTGTTCCGCCTCGTTTGTACATAGGTGGTAAGGGGGAGAAAGGTTCAGGCAAAAAAAAAACATCACGCAATATATAAAGGACGGGCGGCCTGCCTTGAACAATTTAAGACCTTTTTCTCTTTTTACGAAATAAAGGAGGGTAGTCACGGAGGCTAATTGCTTCGTTCACTTCCCACCCCCAATATATTCGGGCCTCTAAAACCTCCACTCACCCCCTTCCCTCGCCCACCCACCCACTTCCCTCACCCACCCACCCACCGAGAACGTTAAAGAAGCTCTTCCGCCACCGCCCGAATGAATCGTGACGATCTCTCCCACCCTCCTCACTAGCGCACACACTCAAAACCCGCGGACAACCTCAACATAGCTGCTTATACGCCACGCTTCTCCTACAACGCCGCGGGGAGCTTAGGCGGTATCGAAAAGAGGGGAACAAGGGAGAGAGAGAGAGAGGGAGGAGAGGAAGGAATTAATGAGGGGGTCCTACTTGAAGGACTAGCCGCTTTACTGGCCCGTCCGGCTGTGGACTACTTTCAAAGGAAGAACCCCCTCAGGGAGCAGTGGAAGAACGGGGTGGTAAAAACAGATCGGTCGCCAGCAAAAAAAATAAAAAAGAGACGAGACGCTTAAGATGGAATCTAGAGAGACAAGATTTTACTCCGCCGAATTCGGGATAAATTTTGACAGCCGGACAGCGACGACGGATATTTTTTCACTTTAATACCGAGAAAAAACGTCGTGAAGTTATGGAGCAACATTACGGGTGGGTTCGGAGCAGGCGACAATCCATTTGTCAAAGCCTCGCTGTTCTAGAAGCTTTCCACTCGCTACAAGTAGTAAGTGGAAGCTCTTGTTAAGTTTTATTTTCCGCTGTTTTCGGAATGTAATCTGCGAAATGCCTTCTTTCCATGCAAAACACTCGGGAGTCATATGTTAACCAAGCTTTTGAATTTACTACGAATTATAGAGGCACGAGGATAGCAAAAACATCGCACTTATTTTGCACCGCAAGCTGAATGCGACGAAAACAGGAAAAATGAGTCGGGCGCGATTCATCTTGGCGACCACGGAAGAACGACCTACGTGATTCTTGAGCCCCAGCAAAGTCTCTGCGAAAAGGAGAAGGGCAACAGGATTCAACTGATTGAGCTCAGAGACGAAGATACGAAATGCACGAAAAATACTCTCCGATATAAATAATCTTGCTAACATTTAATAACGCCCAAAGGTGCTATTACTTTCCTTTTAATGTTGACGATTATATTATATTTTACCGTCCTTAGACCTGGACTAACAGAACTATGAATACGGCCCATAAAGTTTAACAAGTTCTCGGCCGCGGTAAATAGTAATCTGTCGCAGGGGTTTCTCACGCACCAGGTCTGAGGCACAGGATGAACAGGTATCCGGAAATTCTCGAGCCATCGGAAAGAAGAAAAAAAGGCGTAAAAAAGTTGCGAGAGGAGGTGGAGGATGGGAATGGCGAAGGAAGGGGGAGGGGCGCGAAAGGAAGAAACGACGCAGGTGCGGTGTTTTATAGAGCGATAAAAAAAAGCAAAGAGAGAAAAACCTGCCAGGAGTTGCCAGACGAGAAACGCTTATCTTATTTCTCGGGCCTACTTGTTGATTCTCCTCGATTTAAAAATAAAAGTACATATCGATAAAAAAGCCGCCGCGCGTGCAACCAACCTTCGTTTATTGAATTACGCTCGTTACGCAATATAGAAATAGCGCGGATGACGCGTTTTTACACCCTCGTCCAACTCGGAAAGTTGGCAATGCTATCCCGAGAATGGCGGCCGAGTCGTTTAACACCTTTCGTCCTAGATATGATGCCGTCTGTTAAAGAGAAGACATCGTTACCACATACATCACAACTCGGCGAATGGACGCGCCAGGAAGGATGCACGGTTCCGAGGAGATTTTAGCGGTAGTATATGGTACGATGTGGACAGTTACGTTCGATTTGTGTGTATATATGTATGTATGTGTGTATGTATGTATGTGTGTGTATATATATATATATATATATATATATATATATATATATATATATATATATATGTATGTATGTATGTATGTATGTATGTATGTATGTATGTATGTATGTATGTATGTATGTATGTATGTGTGTGTGTGTGTGGATAATGGTAGCGGCCAAGATTTTAATGCGGCTTTGGGCCTGGAAACGGATAAATGAACGGTGGAAGGATGATGAACAGTGCTTTCCAGCCTCGTTTCAGATAGCAGCAGGATTGCTTCACTTTGCACGCATTTCGGAAGAATAACCTTGGAACAATGTTAACAACCACGTTCCAAATGAATTTTCCAGATGTATTTTTTCCGAATGAATCCTGAAAAATTATCGCTTTTACATTGCAGAAACTTGAATAGTTTAATCGTTTGATTCTAAATCCGGAGATGAACTAAATTCCGTTCGGCGACCTTGAGTGATTGGACCTATAAATTTTCGATTTGCCGTTTTTTTAGGCGCGTTTCGTTTCCAACATAAGCGCCTATTAGCTTCGTTATGTCCGACCGTCCGTCCGTTCTCGGCTTCTACAGAACGGATTTTCATGAAATTTTTGGTGTTTGGGACATGGTGGCAGGTGCAATAATAAAATTGCATGAATGGTCACGCAACCCAGTCAGAGATGCCGATTGACTGGAAACTAAAAGCGAACGTTTCCTCATATCTCGCAAAATATTAGTCATACCGAAAAAGCCTCTAAACAAAATTTGTAGAACTAGCCAAATAAAATATCTTTTGTTCGGTACGTGTTTATCGTAGGAGTAGCCGTTATCAAGAAAATCGAACTAGAAAGTCGTAATTCGCTTTAAACTTCTAATTCGTGCACGGATACGTAATTGTTGTCAACGAAAACAATCTTCGTCGTAACTACAGTAAGTAAGATTGCTACAATTAAGAAAATACGTTTAATTTCCTTACGTCTGCATGCGGCGTTTTGTAAGCGGGAGGAAATGGATTATCTACGACGAAGAAAAGAACGCATACCTAAATATTATATTATACTCAACTCAAGTGAGGTATGTTTTAAACAATTTTCGGTCGTTTGGCCAATTACAACCGATTAGAAAATAAATAGGCAAAATACAAATTTTATATTTCCCAGGCATGATTTCTGATAAATCGTTTTGCAATAATTAGTCATTAAAATTACGTAAATACGTTTATTGATGCGGCAACTTAGACGGAGAAGAAAATTTTAGTAGACAGACAATCGGGCCCTCGTGTTTAGCCGTTTTATGGCGTGCGTTCGTTCAAATTAGATACACCGTATAGTTACAAATACTCCATCGTACGAAACGCGCCTATTTGTGACACGCTGTTTGTGACAACTGGTCACTTTCGCAGGAAAGTTCGGCGAATTAAAAATTAAGGCGCCCCTTTCAGGACTAAATTAAAAACAACCCGATTCTCATGCTTTCAAACTCACTTTGACCTCCATATCACGCACCCCTGCTCCATCCGTAGAGAAAGTGGTCGAATCGATTGAAATTTTCCCTCGCCCTTTTTACCCGCAATATTCTGCAAAATATCTATCGATCGAAGTTGGAACCAATATAACTTGTCCGACTGACGTCTTCCTCGGGCGCGCCCTTATTCTTTTTTTGCGTTGAAATCGAAGAGCGCGTTGTACTCACACACGTTCGATATATCTGCAACTAGAGCTCTGTCGTGACCACCGCCTCTCACCGAGCGACTCTCTCTATCTCCGTATCTCCCTCCCTCTCTTCAATTCTATCCCGCCCATGCTCGAGGTCCAGTCACGATCGCCGCATCCGACCAAACCGCACAATCCTCCCCTTCCCAACGCCCCCAAACCGCTTATCTAGACCGTGATGCGACGAGAGGGACCAAACCGCGATGTCTGTACCGCGAGAGGGCGGGAAAGGCGTTCTTAGCCCCATTTAGAACCTTCCTTTCCCTCCTTCTCTTCCATCTGGACAGGATCTGGACCACCTAAAACCACCGACTTCCTAAAGCGATGGAAATTTTAGGCGCTAAACCGACTACCTATTTTTCCTTCCCTCGAAGGATAGGGAATTTCGGCTTAGGGGGTCGCCCTCCCTCATTAAAAAAACAAATCACTTTCTCGATGAACCAACGAACGAAGAATCCATTAAAATTTGCACGATTATCGATATTTATATTGAAACTCTTGGCTTCTACTCAATATTCGGAGGGTATTTCTAAAAAAAACACCGTTCAAAAACAAAACCATCTCGAGAGCTAAGGAATTGACGAGACTTGGATACTTGGACAGATCATTCCTTGATGTGTTCTTGTGACACAAAAGGAAAAATCTGATGTGGCCACACATGAATTTCTCCATACATGTAGGTAATACCAAGGAGATACCCAGGGGAGGGTCCGGACCCCCCTCCCCCCTTCCTCGGTGTTCAGATATATGTGGAATTTGCGATAACCACGCTACAAAGTTGCTACGTTGCCTCTTGCTGCGCTGCCACTTGCTGCGTGATGATAACTAAAAACGTTATAAAAGTATATATTATTTGAATATGAATTTTATTTAATCAATTGCTGGCAATTGGTTTTCGGCCTCAGACTCCCTCTCGAAGTAAATTTCTGGGTACGTGCATGCATAATACCTATTTCTAAAAATTCCAAATAGGTAAAATGATAATAAATATTTTTAAATACTGCGAGAAAAATTAAAAGATTTTACTAAGAACAGAAATAAACTCATATCGTAGCCTTCTGATATTGGATATAGCCACGAAGCTCCAACGATTAAGAAAATAAAAAGGAAGGATACTAAGACGTAACTAAGCGTAAAGTGTTTACAAAAGTCGTCTCCAGGTGGTGTGGTGATGCTAGCTAAAAAATATGGTTTTTAAAATATCTCTTAAACAATGCATTATATGGGAAAATATTTCGAGCAAAGTTGGTAGAAAATTAAATTTCCTACAACTTATATTCCAGTACATTTTTACATTGATCAAGTAATAAAACAAATATAACAAGATTGGAAAGGTGTACTACGTGTCGGAGTACACAGGGTTTCCAAATGCGTTATTTGAGATTTCACAATGTTCTCAGTATTTTTCGCTCAGATGAGAATTTAACGAGAAGCAAGCGAGATACGTTTTAAAATACATGTAGGACTGCATCTAAAGTAGTAGTAATTATTGTCCGATTCTAACCAAAATTGGAATCGGTCAATTAATTTTAACAAAACTCACCAATACCAAATCTCATCACAATATGTCAAGCGGTTCCCGAGTTGAAACAAAGGAACATTGTAACCTACATGTAGGTCTTCATGTAAAGTGGTCGTCATTGCTGTACGATTTTAACCAAAATTGTAATCGGTCGACCAATTTTAGCAAAACACCCCAATACCAAATTTCATCAAAATAAATCAGTTCCATAGTTGAAACAAAGGAACATTGTCAACTACCAAAACATCAACTCTTGGCACTTTCACAAAAATGTCAAATATAAAATTTCGCGTTGATCTGATTAATATTGTTTGAGTCAGAGCGACCACAAAATTCCTATCACATACACAGACATCATCGAGAAAATGGTCAAAACGTGACGTTAAGGGTAACCGTAGTGTTGCTATCATCATATATCAAATTGGATTTAGATATTGGACAGCTTGACCTGTTTAACTAATATGTGACATATATTGCTTTATCTTGAGTTGTGCAGATTAAATTCAAGTAGTAATGAGTGTATATGGTTATTGTTTAGACGCGAATCAGCAGTATATCTATTAGCGCAAGTTCTGACGAATAAATAATCAACGCATTTGCATTGGAATTTCAAAAAAATATTTCCAAACTGTAAAATTAGAATTCTTATGTTACTTTATAAAAATGCTCCATTAATAATGACGCGATCGCGTGATTTCTTCAAATGTATTTCGCTCTTAGGCAAGGCTGTGTTATCGAGAGATGAGAAAGCGAATTTTCCGGCCTATTTGTTTGAGGAACGATCAATCGGCGGTGACTTCGCAGATTCGACAATAGCGGATATGGCTTTTTCTTGTCGCGACAGAATCGCTTTCCATTTTACACTTAAAAGGGGCGTAAGAAATGGGCGGCGTTTCGCCCGCTAATTTTTCGCCGCGTAATGGACACGATACTAGTGGAAACAAGGACGGAAGGAAACTACGCACGACTCGGAAATCTAATCACGCAATCGTTGTTGTTTTTTAGTAATTTCGTCATTGCGTTGTCCATGAAAAAATCTATACGGAATAAATTTCGTGATTGTGGAATGGATGACGTAGTTAAGCGTAAAACGTCTGCGTATATTAAACGAGTATTTCATATAAAAAGTAGCCGTCCTCAGCAGACTATATATAATGTACCTTGTTCTGTAATACCAAATATTAACTGAAATGTAAATTTGAAGAAATAAAAGGATTTTGAATTGAATTGAAAAATTGGTGATTCGAAGGTCGTTCAAATCAAATGGAGAATAAAATGTTAATTTATCTTTAAGGACACTTACATTGAAGAAGAAATGCATATCTCAGTAATTTTTCTGAAATGTAAGTTTCCAAATTTATCGATTTCTTGGTTCTTTCGTGGAAGTTCCATAGTTAATTTTATCTGTATCATGAAGAAATTCTACAAAGTGGAGCCTTTTATCAATGGAATTCTTGTTTCTAGATTATAAAAAATATGATATGAAGTTTATGTTTTATAAGCAACTGACAGCAACAGAAAAACTGGTTTTACTCGTCGATCAAGTAGATTTGATACGAAATGTCACTGCAATGGGACGCCAATATCCGACATTGGAAATTTCCCAGTTCGCGAGTCCAAATGCTTGAGAACCACGGACTTAGAAATTATTCCTTGAAAAACTGTCGACAAGCCGACCACAATCGTAATAAAAACTAAAACTAAAAGTCAAAACATCAAAACGTGTCACTTAAATATAAAATAACATCTAATTAACAATTTCAAGGATAGAAAGACAAGACTTTGGTAAAATAAACTGAGAAAGCCGATGAAGTTGTCAGTTTTATAAGAAAACTCTTTATATACCATTTCGCTGTAACGTAGTATACAAATCAGACGAGAAAACTTTACACTAGACCTTAATTTCACTATAATCGAGTTTTTGCCTTGCAATTAGTGCGCATTTCATACCGAGCGCCACAATTTAACAGTCCAATGCATCATTTTACAGCTGATGGTGGGTGACATTGTGTCATTGAATCCTGGGTCACGCGAAGATTTTTATTATTAAAATTATCGAGAAATAATTTTGAAACAATCGATTAAAATTGTCATTTGAAACATAGTTTTTCCGTCATTCGTTTAAAACAGGAATGTCAAACTGGCGGCCCGCGAGCCGCATGCGACTTTTTCTGTGACAAAACGCGGCCCGAACGGAAATTGTTTACTCGACTAAATCGTTCGAGATTTTACGTAAATAATTATGTGGAAAGGAGATAAGGGTTTTCCTTAGTTGTTTAAGGAGCGATAGAACGCGGTCTATATATATATATATATATATATATATATATATGATGGGAATGATTGAAACGTTACTCAAGAGTAATTTAATTATACTAGTGGTACCAGCAAAAATTTTGCGAAGTCAGCCAGAAATCTGCATGTTTAAAAGTAATAACAGCCAATTTCTCCTTATATGATATTTTGAATGTCGTTTGTTTTTATAATTTATATGAGCAATTTTAATTGTCTCTCTCATACGAAAAATGTCACATTCCAATATTGAAATAAAGAATGATTTTTTTCTTTTGGTCAATCGTTAAAAATGCCCACTGCCCACACGAAGCTTACTGAATAATAATAATTTTTAATTATTAACGTTGCAATCTATTAAGCTTGACATTACTACAATTATAATTTCGATGCTTCATAAACAGCGCGAAGTGGATAACGAAATTATTTTTGCTATTTGAAGGCTTAATAGACGCTAATTCAATCGGAGGCAAATATGTGGGTCGCCTTGGCAACACCCGGAAAGAGCACGAAAAAGCCATAAAATTTCGAAAAGAAATGCGTGTTTCTGAGAAATTATTCCGTGCAACATCAAAATATCGCAAGAATAAGATATTTTTAGTTTTAGTCGTCGAATAAAGCAAAAACGGAGAAATTAGGTCTATATTACGTATTTTAATGAATGAAAGAAATAAACCTTGCACCTTGAAAAATCAAAACTCCCGTGTAAATATATGGAAAAATATAATCGTCACCCGGAGCCGAATCCGGGACACTTCCGCCAACGAAAATAGTTTTCCCGGGTTCTCCTAGTTGGCAGAAACAAAATGGCAATCACAGCATTTCTCTATGACAAACTATTCTAGAGATAAAAGGGGGACGGACGGACGGACTGACAGACGAACGGACGGACAGGCATTGAGTAATTATATATAAAGATATTTTGGACCAAAACCTCTCCAGCGGGTACGTATTTAAAGTTATGTAACGTTTACCTAAGGGTAAAGGGCCCCGTTATATCGACATCCTTTCTCAGGAATATTTCTTTTGAAGAGGAGAATTTTTAAAGAAACCCTTTCGAAAATCCAACGTTACGGAAGCAATGTTGACGAGAAACTCGAAATCCCTATAGAAGGCTAGGAAGAGACGCTTCACACCTAGACGTGCAAAAAACAACCGAGCCGCCTCAAATTGATTCGCATTTCGCTGCGGAGACCCGAACGAGCGAGCGTCCCTTCCTCTTTCCGCCTCCAGCGGCCGCCGCACCACCCCCTCATTACGAAACGGCTTCGAGTGCACGCCAAGCACCATCAGTGGCGGTTGACGATCTGCCCTTCCTCTTTGCGCCGCAATACCTTAGAACAGCCACTACCAATTCACTTTCGATAAATTTCTTTTTTATCTTACCATGGAGATGAAAACTTCATCGAACTCTAGTTGTAATTTCGGCGATTTTTTGAAATAAATTAATGAGATTCAGCACGAAAAATCTTCCCACCTGGCACAAATTTCAACTCGGAACGTATCAAAGGAAAATAAACATCACCCGTTGATTCTCAAAAAATATTGAACGGATAAGTTTTAGAGAAATCAAGGGAGATTATTTAGGGTATATTAGCTACGTAAATGCATCTGATCTACTAAAAAGAACATAGGAAGCACTCATTTATCAACTATATAATTTTACAGGGCCCATCACCATCACTATGAAAATACACCACAAACATTCCTGTCAAGATCGCAACTAAAAAGTTCTTTCCGTTCAGAGATTTAATACTAACAAGGTATTTCGAGGGACTTGCGTGAGAATTTCTGCATCAGCGAGAGGATTGGCCAAACGTCGTTGGCCGCAGGAGGGTAGGGAACGAATGGCGACGTTCGAGGGAGGAGAGGAAGTCACGCGATCTGCGTTTACTTCCATTATCCTCAGCGACGATTCAACCGAGTGCAGTCATGCGGACTCTGTTTTTATCAGAAAATATGCACATGGAGATATCACGCGCTGACCTCGGTAAATTATGTCGCAGCAATCTCATAATAGTTTCCGACTGGAGGTTAACGCAGAGATCGCTTAAAACTGATTGATCCTAGATACCTACCAGATATTTACCAGATTTTTTCATAAGGGATATGTAGTCCTGCAAAAATCCAGCTCAGGGGGATTAATTTAGCATCCGGCCAGTCAGGGGATTAATAAAGTAAATTCACTCGACATGCCACGCCGTACACCTCTTGATAATCATTTCCCTGATATGATACAGACACTTTTTGGAAGTTGGCGTGAGAATGACTCAAAATTCACCATGTAAAGCAGAATACTTGGAGAAGAGAGGCTTTTCGATGAAGGAACAGCATAGATTCACGCATTACGATTATTTCGTCATCAGCAGTTATTTGCTTTAAGGTAGGGGTCGCCAAACTTTTGTACATAGCGGGCCGCGCTCGATGCAGCAAATTCTTTAGCGGGCAGCGTTGAAAATTACGAGTGCCTCGGAGAGCTGGAAACGAGTTTACACATGAAATTACCGAGAGATTTTCTATTAACATATAAGTGAAAATGAAAGCCTAAAAAATTTCAGCGACAAAATTTCAATATATAAGATTTAAGCACCACAAATTAATTAACTGATATGAAACTCTCTGCGGCAATTTTTATGAACCGTTTTTCATCTCGGCTTCGCAGCCCGCATAAAACGTTATCGGGAACTGCATCAGGCCTATGGAACTGAATCTGCTGACCTCTGAATTAAGGTGTGGCCGTCAGCAAGATTCGCATATTCATCTTACAGAAAAACAAGGAAATTTATTAGACAGAGTCGAGGATGGATTAGGATAGTTCTGAAATGGTGAATCAATGGTCTATTAGCTGATTCGACACCCAGCTATGACCTTTTTAACAAAACTTTCAGTTTATACCAGCAACGTTTGTTAAACTTTAGGGATATGAATGTTATTTTTTTGCGTGGTTGCAGTAATATGAGATTCTGATTAAGTTATGGCGCTGCTCCGTCAAGGGACGATTTAGATTTTGATTGTTATTTTAGCGAGTTAATTGGTATTAAAGAGCTAAAATGAGTCAGGACTTTTAAAGATGAGCGAAATTCATATTCAATTTCATTTGGGTTAGAGTGACATTTGACTTGTTCATATTTATCATCTAAAAATAATTGCAACACCTCATAAAATGAATAGTAAGTGCAATTCATGTAAAATTTTGAAATATTAAATGAGGTCACAGATATAACAGGAAAAGAATTTGATTCAAATAACAATTTTGATTTTACAGTAAAAATCCTCAGTAACACTGCTGACCACCGAATAAATGCAATCATCGTCATTAAGGGTTTACGAAATGTCGTCGCGCCGACTTCATGATACCAAGATCAAGGAATACTCCTTAATAATTATAATAATTAATTAAAAACAGTGAGATTTCCCAATTATATCCGTTACAACAACTGTAATGAAAGCGATAATAACGAACATTTGCGATTCATTCTATCACAATGAAAATAAACCTATGATTTCCACCGATTACCCTTGCAATAAGATCAACATGATCGCGATATCTGGATCCTCGGAGGCCCACGACGGTTCACCCACGCGATCTCAATCGTCCGAGGCGATCAAAATACCAACCCAGTCGGCAGAATCATACACGGCGGTATTTGTGTACCTGACTGTCAATCACATACCGTTGCAGGCGGAGTCGATTTTTTCGTCCTAATCCCGAACCCGAGCCGACTTGTCTCTTTTAATCGATCTCCGACGTCTTTCGGCATGACCGGATACGAGTCGCTTTTTTCGAACCGCCTTCGAGGCCACTGGTCGAAATGTGATAGACGTATGGGTGTGTCGGACAACAGCACGCCTAAGTGATTTCATCCCTTCCTAAAATAAAAATCGATTAGCGCCGGACAAGGTTATCGCCGTAATAAGCCTCTCTTTGTTTGACACAGTTTAGTCCGCGCTTGTGGGAAAATACCGCAAACTACGAGCGAGAAAATAGAACCATTAAAGCGTCAGAAAAATCGCGCGATATTTCAAGAATTAAAATTTTTTATCTGGACACATTTCGGAAAAAGTTCCGACTCCAAGAATACGAATAGGTAAATTTAAGATAGAATTCAAAAGAGCAGATGAATAAAAAAAACGGGAACAACTACTGCAAGAATCTTATTGGTTGTAGTCCTCGGGATTAGTATAAACCAATTGCGACAAGACTGGTGAACTGCATCCACCGTGGGCACCAACGTAAGTCCAATAAAATATATTTCATTGAAAAAGATGGGATTTAAGACGTTCTGGGTGGATGAGTACTGTACCTCTCTTGAAGAATCGCGCTGAGGTCCTTGCAGAAGTCACTTCCTTGTTTGATGAAGCGCCGTAGTTCTTCGAAACTGCTCTGCCCCTATGAGTGAATAACAGAATGGCATTATTTTCTGCTTTATTGAACGTATAAAGTAACATATAAATCACACTCTAAATTTTACGTTTCGTCGAAATGTCGTAGATGTGCAGAAATTTGCGAATTAAATGAAACGGAGATGAATTGCGACGCGGATTCATGCAAGATGAGCAAAATAAGTGTCTCCACACAGAAAGAATCTTAAAACGCATCGATATCCGTAGAATTGCAAATTAATTTACACATCGCAAATAAATGTGGCAATAACAAAGCTTCACCTAAATAAATAAGTCAAGATGGAGACTACGGCGAAATTGATGTTAAATAGAAATTAACTCCTTAACCGTAAATTTACGGTTAAGGAGTTCATTTCTATTTAACAAAGCTTCACCTAGAAATATTATTCGGGCAGAAAAAAACGTTCTTGCTATTAGCGTCATTTTACCCATTTTTGTTTATAATATTCGGGAAATAAACAGTTCAAGAACAAAGGATAAAAAAAATTAACAGTGAACCAAGAACTGAAGATAAATTGAATGAACCTACTACTTTTATATTCGTAGATTTATATTATTCTCGCTGAAGCTATTATATAGGATTGTTATCAATGAAAAATGACCACGACTTTATACCTTCTACATTTCAGTGAAAACTTTCAAGCTTATAGGTACCTATTTGTATTCTTTAGACTACTCAAAGGTAAGTTTAAATGTTAATCTGAAAGTATTAAATGAAAATAAATTTTCTAAAAGAGCCATGCAGGGAGCAAATTCGCTTTTCAAACAAAGTTTATAAAAAACGTGCGTCTTACTGAAATAAAGCAACAATTTATTCGTAAGACCTATGCTATAAAATACCAACTAAATGATATAGCTAACTCAAATAGACCTAATTCAGCTAAGTAATCTATACATCAATTTCAACTACAGATCAGCCTTCATCAGTGGTTAATGCCAGCTGATTCTTAATATTTGCGCAAACTACTGCCGATGTTCGTCACCTTAAATATGAAAATCGTTAAGTCAATATTATTCCTTATTTTGATCAAACTATAAGCTGGCATGAATTATTAACTTTTAATCAACAAACAGTTTGACTATTATTTTTTCAAACAAAGTGTCTATAATTGATATATTAGGTAGCTCCAATAGCCATACAAATGTTATGTCAACGTAATTTACCAACTGGGTTACAGCGATGCCGGATAAAAAGGGGAGGGAGGTAATAGGGCAATTACCCCCTCCCCTCTTAAGGGCGAAGATTAATCTTCATTAAAATATTATCTCAATTTAGTTATTTTATATTATAGGCATTCTATAAATATGTTGCAAGTATCTAAGCAGTGTATAATATACGCTGTACATTCATTATAATGAGACGGTATTATTTTCCATAAATAGGTATCAGTAAATATATGCGCCTAGATCTGGCCATGATTACAGCCATAAGGCGAGATCGATAATTCCTTTTTGAAGATTTCCGTGGGTTGGGAAATACGTATTCGTGAAAAGAATGAAAAAGCGTAATTAGGGTTGGCTGGGCAATACAATTCAATAGCACGAGGACTTGATAACATTTTTCCCTTTTTCCCTCCATAAAAATATCCTTTTACACACAAATTCGACAAAAGGAATCAAACATCATGGTGCAAGGACAATAGCAGCACGAGCTTTATTCACTTAGGGAACAAAAACACGGAACAAAACAGACCCAAATAATTCCAATAGTTAAAATTCGTGGGATAACCAAAACATCCGTGGGAGATCCGGGTGGGAGGGAGGGGGTGGAGTAGGGTAGGGAATGGCATGCCGTGCGTGAAATTTGAATCCCGTTACGGTGTTTACGTTAGGTTTCCCAGACCTTTATGAATGAAGACGGCGGGGACTCATATTTACCAAGTTAAATGGGAGAACCATTTCAGGCCTCTTTTTTTACATCTCCCTTCCCTCGCCTTCCGACGGCGAAAAATGAATTATGGAAGCCTGGAAGGATATAAAGGGAAACTACTCCGTGGCGGCTCTATACGTACGTGACCTCCTCCCACTCCCTCCGCGCGGCACGGCCTTTCAACCCCTATTTCCGTTTCCATTAATTTTCCAAACCCGATCATTAGTCTCATTCTTCTCCGCTCGCCGGGAAGGAAATCAAAGGGGAATGAAAGGCATTAAAACAAAAGCAAGGTTTTTTTCTTAACCTCTCGGAACTATCAGATCCTCGTTCTATCCATCCATCTTCTACATGTCTTCCAATCGCGAAACCATTAAACCCGTTACCGTCCACATTATTTCTCATCTTCCTTACAAATTTGACGTTTGTTTTTAGCGTTCATGATACCACGATAAGAATGAAAATTTAAAAATTGGTATTGATTAATTTAAAGCCATCCTCGAATAAACCACAAATGGAATATCCAGGATGCAATACAAAGCAAACATTTAGCTGTCCTGAAATGATGATGAGCGGTGATTGGACTTAGTGGCATAAATATGCATTCATTCCCCGATAAAAAAGCTTAACGTACTTCTGTTTACTATAATAAAAAAATATGGGAGAATATCATGAGTGCTGATTATCGAAATTTGTCATTTTTAGGTCTATGATGATGTAGAAGTAACGTTCAAGCACAGATTTTTAATTTCTCCGAAAAATGTGATTATTTTTGACCGTTCTTCAATGTAGGGCATGGTGGTAAAAGAGATTTGTTTTAATTTTCCATTACACCGTTACAAAAAATAATTCTTGCCGTATGCAGTCGAAATGGAAAGCATGCATATAAAATATGTTTGTTTATTTTTTTTGTATTCACGTGTGTATGTACGAGGCCCCTGTCAAATGTAAGAAGGGAATATATAGTCACAATTTCGCCCTTAATAAAGTCATTTGTTTGCCTGTCTGCTTAAGAATAATCTTTCTATGCTGCGTGATTACGAGAAATGATTACTTGCACCGATGTTTCAGGGTATTTATCCTAATTAAAAGCCTAAACACCACGGCAGCCCTTCGTTACACCTAGACAAACATTTCATTTTCCAAACGTTGGCACAACAAATTTTACCGGGATAACGTAATGACATTCCTCGTCCTCTCGTAATTAACGGCCCGACGCCATCGCGACTCTTTAATCCGTTAAATATGTAAAACACGACCTCACTTCAACAAAGTGAGGGATCGGTGGCGGATGCACACGTCCCCGATTTGGACGCGAGGAAGAAGATGGCGCCCTCAACGAAACTGACCGCAGCCTCCGGCCCCTTGGGTACGAGCAACAAAACGGGTCTGCAGCGCAGAAGAGGAGGCCGCGGGATCGATAACGTGCATACGTTACGTGGATTCACGCGAACGGCGTAGGTATGCTCTCTTACATTCAACCAGCAGGAGACTTAAATGTTTTTCTCGCGGAATTTTTTTAATTCTCCCCCCCCCCAATATTGCGTTAAAATAATCATTATAATTTCCACGAAAATTTAAAGAAGAGTGGTTAATCGGAAATCGCCGAAGTATGATAAAATCTTCCCGGTAATTTTCCCTGAGAGAGGCACCGTTGCGAATATGTGGTATTTTAAATACAGATCTGGTAGAAAGTCGGATGTATTTATCGGCAATTGCTTTATTCGTGTGTTAGGATGGCATCTATAAGATGCATTCTATCTGCATGCGCATTAACCGCGCCTCTTTAAAATTTCCGGCGGAAGAGCCTTATACCGCGCGTGAAAGAGTCACTCAAGAGGTCTCCAGCAATGGATTGAAAAAATTCCGACAGCGCATGATTCTTTATATAGCTCTCGAAATTCAATAAAACCGCGAAACATTTAAACACAAAAAACAGTTCGTCTCGAGTCACGTTTAAGACGACGGAATGATTTATTATATTGCAAACGAAAATCAATCAGCGTTGAATTTCCGCGATTTCCGACGTCGACGACACTACATTCCGCGGATAATTCACAGGTCGCCTAATTTTTCAGCGTTTGACCTTTGACACGAAAAGATTAGCTTCTTCCGCCTACCGCGACATTCACCTACATTCGTTTCCACGTCACCTATCGCGCGAGCTCGGCTTGAAATAGGTATCGATGGAAACAATAAAAGAAAAGCCTACGGCGGCGTTTGATGGCAGCCTTCTCGGATACTCGTTCGCATCCCTCTTTTTCTTCCTCTGTCTGGCTTCGCATCCAGTCGCTCATCTCTTCCCTTCCTCTCCCGCCCCCCTCTCTCTCACGCTCCCATCCACCTTCGTCTCAGAATGAGCAAAAAAATAAAGCCTCTCAAACTTATTCGCTTGGGCTACTTCTCCGGTACAGGGTTAACGGTCCGCCCCAAGGCCGCCTCATATCGCGGCCTCCCTTGGGAATGCCGCGAGGAGTTAAGCGGAGGGAGAGGTCGGGGCAGGGTCGCCACGCCCCGAGTCCGAATGATAAAAATAAAAAAAACGAACTGGAAAGATGCCGACGATATAGCCTCCCTTATTCGGAACGCGGTTGTTGAAACATCTTACGAACGTTTAAAAGCGTGAAATCGGCCGAAATAAGACAGCGATCAATGCGACGTTTACGACGAGCGATGAAAAGACAGCATGAAGATGTAAATGGATGATCGTTTTACAAGTTGGTCGTTTGGTTGTCTTAATCTTACGCTTCCATGGCGACGCTTTGGTTTGGAAACGATTTTTAATGAGTAGCCATGAATACAGATAGGGATAACATAGTAGTCACCTGGAAGAGAGTTTTTTTATTTACGACGACGTAATATGTTGAAATAAATAAAGTTAGTTAGATAAAAGAAAAATTCAAGGAGGCCAAATTCTTTTCAAATGTTATGGATCTTTAAAATTATAATAACCTCCTCGAAAAACTTAAAAAGAAAAGTACATAAGTCAAGATCGAAGATCAATCTACAAAGACAAGGAAGTTTTTGTGTTTTTAAAAATTTAGTTGCACAAGAATCATCGATATTTTTTAAAATTCGGTATGCGAAGAATAAAAATATATTTTATCCTATAATAAGTAATGGAAAAAACGAAATAAATTAATTAGATTTACGCCGACATTTGAAGGACGATAACCACCGCATTTATAAACAAATAACATTCAGTATTGTCATTGCTTAGCGTTAAAAGATGAACTAATGGAAGTAAAACAAATCAAGGGTCCTTATTGGAATAACAAAATGGCCTTCCACCACATAACAAATGCCATGACTTCGATGAATTCTCTGTTTTGAAATTTTAAAAAGTCCTCAGCTATATATTCCGAGCAGTATTCGTTGAAATACGAAACGAGGACGCGTTTGAAAAGAGACGGCTTTCTTTAATTTATTCTTCCATAGACCTCAAGCGATGAAAATACTTTCACTCCGTTGCACCTTCTTCCCCCCACCCAGAAAGCAGCCACGGTTCCCATGTAAAAGGACCATTCAGACCACAAATGATTCTTTGATCTAAGAGAAAGGTGAAGGTTAGAAGCCGAAAATCTCAGAGCTCTGGGATGAGAGGCATAAAAAATAACACATTTATGGGAAAATTGAGAAAATAACCTTAATGACGAGTCTCCTCTTCACTCTCACGCTCCTCCGGGACCTGAAACGTGTAATCCCGACAGATCTTACGCTGCTTCCGCGCCGAAAGCCGCACACGGCGGCGTTAGTGGCGCCCTCCTCCGACCACATGGCTATCACAGGCGGCGTAACTTGGAAACACACCACGGAACTCTCCCAAAAGGACGCTCTTTTACTAATGATCAGCTATCGACTGATGGAATAATACCAAGCCCAAATGAAAGTTTTTCCAGACGTTCCAAAGCGTAAACCAAACAGCGTTTCGATCTTTTCGGTCGTATTTTTTTATCGTGGATCGATAAAGTTTTCATTTAACGAGCGTCCGGTCGTATGTGGCGTTGGTATAATGTCCTCCGAAGAATTTTATCGAAAAGAATTTTCGTAATTCAGGGCAATAACCCATCCGAAAACCATTTCGGGAATACGCCTCGAAGAACGAAAGACTTTCACCGTCTCTCAAGAGGCGCTTCTCCTGACAGACACAATTGGGCTGGATGGCCGATCTGTGGATTCCGATCGCTTCAATGGCTCAAGTAATGGTCCTCCGTCAATATCCGGCACGGATCCCACACCCACCGCGAAAATAGGGCAGCTGGAACGACGGCGGTAAAAGAGGAAAAACAGTGGTTTCCCCGGAGAAATGTTACGGACGAATGCACTTTCCTCGTTTGTAACTATGAACGGCACTGGTCAGCATACACAAAATCGGATGCGCACCATCAAATGGGTCGGCGAGCGGAGCAATGGTCGATGCGAGTCCGGAGATAAATTTATGCAGACGAAATACGATAATCTCCTTCCATATTATTCGGAATGGAAACAAACGTAGAAGTGCGCAAGTTATCGTAACGATCGCTTCCAAACACCGAACCGTTAAAAGTTATTTGGGAAGTATTGTTCCTCGATATGCACCCACGAAGCGATCTCGGGATCGCGAGATTTCGCGCGATGCGCGGATGAAAAACGAAAAGTGCATCGACTGGTTTCTCAGCCTCCCCGGAGGAAGAACGGTGAAGTTGCACTCTCAGCCTGTATGTACCGTTATGAAAACATCACGAAGCAAGGAGGCGGCTTCGACTGAGACTTTATCGTGCGAGAGATGCAACTATCTCTCCGCCCCTCTCCCGTTTCCCTTGACAGACGAAACTACGCTCCGAGACGACCCTCGCTGGTTACGTGTACACTTCCACGCACGGGGAATCAAAGTTCTTTCTTCGTGGAACTCCTTCTCCGAGTACTCCTCTTCCTCGAAAGATAACAGGATAAACCTTTCGGGGAGGATTCGTCCAGAATTTTCACTTTGCCAATTTTTTTACCACACGGGTGCAATGATAAGGCGGAATAAATTCCTCCGAAAAGGATTGATTACGTTTTCTCGGCAATTAACGAGTGCGACGAATCTCCCCCGTCGGCGGAATCCGTCCAGCTACACGTAGGCGCACGCTACGCTCGTGCGATGGAAATTCACCACCGGAAGCGAAAGGATGATATCGTTCTCGCAGCCGCTTGAAGCCTCAATAATGGCGCCGGCGAGCGCTGTAGGGATTCGACGATATTACAAGCACGCTCCTTCGGACAGACTTCTCCAGGAGACTTCGACACCTGCACCTTCCCGGAGGACTTCCGACCTCGGTAAAAAGAATAGGACTCGACAGAAGGCGGGCGAAGGCAGCGTTCGTCACCTCTCTTCCTCTCGTAAAGGACCTCGTCGACCCGTGCAATCGTATCCGTGTTACGGGGGCAGGTGCAACCGAGGACGCTTGGTGTACGCGGCGCGTCCGAATGGCAGAGGATCCGACCGGAAACTGCCGAACACTTTCACGATTCCCCTGCGGAACTGACGCGGTGTGGTGGTCGGCGAACGCGTCTACATACGGACTCGAAGTAGACGAGACCGGAGGGCTTGATGAGAGGGTACTAATTGTCATGGACGGAACGGCGCTGCTATCTTCGTGGGTAAGGTGCAAAGACCTCTCACCGACTCTCACATCGCCCAATTTTGGCCGCGAGGCACCGCCCCTCCCGTGCACTTCCAGCGACCTCCATCGAGGGGGAAGGAGAGAGAGAGAGCTCTCGTAACAATGGGAGCACTGACAATGCGCCACGCGACGTCGGCGCCGTATTGTTTGGCGAGGCGGAAGCGTGGGAAGTGGTAGGGTGATGGGCTTTGTGGGGCCTCAAACGACCTCCCACCCCTGTCACCTGACCACCCTTCACTCCTGATGACGATACTCGCTGGATGAACTCTCCCTCTCCTCACCACATTCCAATCTAATCGCCATAGCGAAAAACCCGACCGGCTGAACACGTCCGAGAATTAAAGCTGGTAAGAATTTTTCGAATGAGCAATCCTTTTGCTGGCTATTCTGACTCGCGATTATAACAAAACTGCACACAAAACAATTGAAACATAATGAAATTAAATTACAAAGAGGAATATACTTTCCAAGTTTAATGGAAAATATTTTCGTGTTTACATCGATGTTATATAAACAGAAAAGCTTATTTGCAAATGCACATAGAGGAGCAAGGTTCTGCGATAATTTATCGTACATCGCACACCCTCACTATTATGTAAATAAACACATCTGCGTGTTTTTACGTTTCTAGCACAGTAAAGAAAATTGAACGTTAAAGTGAAACGAAATTCTGACAGATTTGAAACAATAAATTTTTCTCTCCATCACATTCATTTCCTTTCTCCTATGCCGGAAGTCGACCAGATGCATTATATCCCTTTAAGCATCTACAGCCTTTCTTTAATTGGCTTAATGATGTTTGTTCAAAGAATTCCTTCTTTTTATTTCTAGAAGTGCTACAACTTTAAAATTTGGCTAAAATGTGTAGCATTAGTACCTTATAATGAAGAAAGTGTAAAATTATTAAAATTGCAACATTTGGGGATTGTTTAAACTATTATTTTTACATGTGGGAAAAACGGAAATCGCTGCGGAGGTGAAATCTTTAGAATTGAAAGAATATTTGTAATGATGAAATGTCTGTCTGAAAAATGAATGTTTTTTCAAGGTGATATGAAATGCTTGCAGTATGCAAGCACCAACTACTAGTATGTTATATCCTCCTCCTCCTCTGTAAGAAACGTCTAAATAGAATGATATCCCTTTTGCAGAAAAATAGGATTTAAACAAGACAATTTGAGAACGGACAATAAATTTGAAATATGGCGGATGATCAAGCGCCAAAATTATAAAAGAGAACAACACTACACGACACGGTAATACCACCGAAGATGTTTCCTTTAAAACGCAACAATGATCAGAAAACGAAGATCAAAGCAGCATGTGCGCGCGGGTAAACATGCATAAAACTACAAACAGACACAAACGAGCACTCGGACATATCTTACGTAAAGCGATAAACTCCATAAGATACAACTCGCCGGCGCAAATTCTGTGTAATAGTTGGCGGCAGCGGTAACTTTCCGCGCGCTGATTAATTTACGATCCTCGGCACACAGCGTCAGCCTAATAGGAAAAAGGGGTTTTATGGGAGTCGCCGGCGGTCGGGTGATGGAAATTGATGAGGAAATGCGGTGTTATGGAGGAAGGCAGGAGTGATGGGAGTATAAGATAGAAGGGTTTGACTGTGGAAGGAGGAGACCTCTCCCAGCAATCGCTGAATTGGCACCCCTCGGCTCTTTACATACGAAACTTCTTGCGCAACCCACGGAAGAAGCCCTACGGAGAGCTAGCCATCCCGCGGTTCGAAAATGTTATTTCTTTCGTGGTTGTAACAAGTGGAGGAGAGGATGGATGAATGGATATTTCCGATTCGATGACTTATTCCCGGAATCCCCGAATCAGCCGACACGCACTTGTTGAGAGCCATTTGTCCAGATTTCATCCCGTAAACGGCCGTCAATTCATATTCATGGAACATGTTTACTCAGATAAATGAAAAAAAAATGAAAGGTATATCAAGATGTTGCTATTTTTCGTTTATAAACAAAATATAACCGAATAAATGAAAATGGGAGAATCACTTTGTAAATTAATTCCACTTGAACCCTCAACTACTATGGTGGGGTCAATTCTGACAAAATGAAAGGTCTATCAAGCTGTTGCTATTTTTTGTTTCTAAACAAAATATAACCGAATAAATGAAAATGAGAGAATCACTTTATAAATTAAGTCCACTTTAACCCTCAACTACTATGGTGACCGCCCCCGTTTTTGTCGATACACGCTAGACGGCCTATATTTTGTTTATCTTTTGCCCTGTAAATAAGGAATGTATCTGTTTCAAAGAAATGGTTGATTTGGATCCTCTTTCGTTCCCTTTGGCCAACAAAGTTGACATTTTCAATTATGAACATTTTAACAACAATTTAATCTCTATTTAAAATTTTGGGGTCAGCATTGACCCTACGATGGTACTTACGTGACTATAAATAACGATTGTAGTTCAGGGTTAAAACTGGGATTATTTTACAAAGTGATTCCCTCCTTTTTATTTCTTATGAAGTTCCACAAAGTAAAGTCTTTAAAAATATTCGTCTATACTAAATATATCTATCTCCAGCGAAAATTAAAACATATATAAGTTATTATAACGATCTTCACATTATAAATCGAGTGCTTTATAACGGGAGACTTGCGTTAAAACGGAATCGGGAAAAATAATTTAGGGCAAAAAAATGGAAACCGAGATCACAGGGCGAATATAAATAGCAGAAGAAAACATTGTAAGCTAATGATCATTATCATTACAAAAAATCTGCTATGACCGGAAATCGAACCCGGGTCTTTCACTTGCCAAGTGGAAGATCTGGGTTCGATTCCCGGTCATAACATAATTTTTTCTCGTTTCCCACCTTTATAGCTTATGCCTGTCTGCATAAGATCTTAAGATCTAAATACAGCGGCGAGCAGCTAGATTCGTGAAAAAGAATTACGATAAAAAACAGAGCGTTACGTTACTCATTGATGAGTTGAATTGGCCATCGTTGAAAGATCGTAGATTACAGGCGAGACTTAAACTTCTAGATAAATATAGGTCGGAGATATTCGTAAATGAAATGAAGGATATTATTCGACAACCAACGTATATCGGACGGAGGGATAATGACGACAAGATTCGCGAAATAGATAGTAGGACGGAGAGGTATAAGGAGTCCTTTTTCCCTAAGACAATACGTGACCACAATAGATAACTGTGAATAATAATTAGTTAGGAACTTGGTGCGCGGCACCCCCTGCCATCCACCGTCAAGGTGACTTGCAGGGTAATATGTAGATGTAGATAGAAGATGGCTTTATCCCATCAATTTCATAAACATTACAGTAAAATTTACAGAAATCTATAAAGCCAAATCTCGCAGCAAGTTGCATGTTTCGTGAGCCTAAATGAGCGCAATCCCCAATGAGCATAAAACGACTTATTGATAAACGCACACCGCAAAGTATCTTTCCTACAAAAGTAAAAAGACATTTATAATAAATTCTTAATGCACGGGAAATTGATATTTGCGCTGTTTAAATTCCTGTTTTTTTAAATTAAATTACTAACAAGCGATTTAAGTAAGAAATATTTTCCTCCAAACAACAAACAATCCCTCGATAGGATTACAATTTATTTTTATTTGAAAATTATACGTGACAAATATTTTTCTTTGGGGAAACGGTTGGATTTCCGACTCATGTAATCACGCCACAAACAAAAGGGATCGGAAAAAAGAAAACAAAACGATTTAGATATATAATTGAGCTCTCCTCGGCATTAAAACCCAATCGCAAGGTCGCCGTAATTGCTCGGTGAAAAAACGTAACTTTCTAACCTTGACTCTTGGGTGAGACAAAAGGGAGGGAAAGTGAGCATGGGTAAAGCTCGCGCCCGTCATAAAGACACAAACAGACACGTGAAATTCGAAAGTGAAGCGTAGGAAATAGAGAGAAAAAAATGACGAACGAGCTCGCGTCGACGAGGGGAAATAATAAAGGGTGAGAGAGCAAGTTCATTTTCTGCCACGGGAAGCTTCCAGGAAAAATAGAAATCTTCCACAGACGACATCAAAATAAAGGCACGCTTCTTTGTCCGGCCTCCCCGCTCCTTGCGTTCTCTCCGACACCCAACCACACGCGGTAGAAAAAATTAACTCGAGAAAAAATATAAAACTCCCGACCAAAAGAAAAACCCATCAGTGAGGAGAGAGAAAAAAATTAGGCGCCTTTTCCTCCGAGTTAATTGCCATGAGACGGAAAAAATAGGAAATTTTTTAATCTTTTCCAATTTGAGAGGAAGTTCGTGCCAAAAGCCTTCGTATTCATTGGAGAACTAATAAAAGAAAACTCGCTCCAATTCAAACTGCCCGTCTCGGCTCTTGCGAGATAGAAGAATAAGAGAGAGAGAGAGAATTGAGCTAAGTTTTAGGGCCGTTTAAAGGGTCGCGAACCCAATTGACCTCGAAAGATTTTTCTTGGCGAAAACGTCGAGAGAGAGGATGGATGGTTGTTACCCACTCGGGATGGGATGCTGATACAGACGGAAGAGAAGCGTGCGTGCGTGCGATGGCGTTAGGCGTGCGTGGTGGATGCTAGCCCGAGCAGCGTACCTTCCTGTCCCCCTTCTTAGCATCTGGTCGCGCCTCGAATTCTCGGCCGTCGTCATAGCGAAGCCCAAGCACGCGGGAAGAATGCGAATCACGGCGCGGACGGGGGTCAGCGAAGGTGACACCGCTCGACCAGGTAATGGATTTCTTTAACCAGCGAGACGGGAAGCTAGATTCGATTCATTGACGCGCCTACACACTGCGGAAATCCGATCGAATTCACGCGCTCGGCGCCAAAAACATTGTTCCAGAGGAAAGGATGCGAATTAGGCAAATGCAATGCCACTTCCCGTTGCCTCTAAATCAGTCTGACCACCCAACTCCTTGAATTCCCTCCAGCACTCAATAGCACGCAGTCAAAAAACACATCAGATGGTTTCCAGCCATATTGGGAGATGATAAATCTTTTCCGAGTTCTTATAGATTTTGGCCATATTTAACTTCGTGTACAACTAACTACATCGTTGTATTTAGCCATATTTAAAATATTAAAGAAGGGCTCGGCGAACTAAAACTCACGAAACTGCGACGAAAAAGCTATCCGTGATTGCATATTAAAATCATAGCTATAAAAAGCTTTTATGATTAACTTTTAAAACAAAAACATATTTATATTTTACGTTTACTCATTTGATATCACAGAATCAGTAAAGTAGTTTCCTATGTTTAATTATTCCGCCCCCAAAGCAAGTGCAACTACGAATACGGCCCTTCACGTAGAAATGACGCCGTACTCTTTCCTAACAGGATACGTACTGTATATACAAATTTTAATTTCTTCACATTTATAGGAAAATAATTTACCAAGAATGCGTTATTTATTAAGGACTGTGCGTTTATACGAGAAACATTTAAAACCGCAACACCAAGTCCAGACAAATGACAGAAACTGCCCCTTCTTCATGAAATAGCACGAATTGAAGTTTTTGTTTAGCAAAAAATAATTTATCAATAAGATAATACTGCCACAAGGTACTCTGAAGGCATTAGTTAGCAAGTAAATCGCAAACAATGAATTAACGATGGCTGGATAACTTTCTAACAGCGTTCAGGTTGAGCAAGCGATCAACTTTGGTTCGCCACTAATAGGTTGGGAACAGCTGCATTAAAGTAGACGTCAAAAGTCTATGTAAGGTGGCTCATTTTAGACAGCCCATTTTCCGACAGAGGCCGGCAGCAGCTATAAATCGATAAGAGCCAGAATAGACTCAGCCAAATAAAACTTGATTCGTGGAGGGAATCGGAATAAATTATACAAATAAATATCGGAGAAAACTTTTAAGTGAACCGTCTAATCTTATGGGTATGAGATTTGGATTTTGAACAAACACAAATTTGGGTGAGAAGGTGTCGATAGGCGGGCGTTTTCAAATTAATTCGACCAGAATAACAAGGGGTTAGACTTTGAATTTATGAATGATGTTATGAAGAAGATATTTTGATAGAGATACTGATAAAAGCGAGGGTGAAGGATAGATGCCCTGATAAAGCGCACGCGCTTGAAGCACGCCATCTTCCCGACGAGATTCCTCTCTCCAATAGGAGCATTTCGCAAGAGGGTTTCGGGTGTTCCCTTCGGCTAAGGGATGCATGATTAAGTCTCCTGAAAGGGTGACGTCATGGCGGCATTAAAAAAAGTTTTTCTGATGAAAGATCTCAATGTTGGTCGAAAAAAGGTATAGGAAAGGAAAACAGGTGAGGATAATGTTCATCTTGAAAAAGACTCGTTATATACGCGTTTGAAAGCATGTGCGAAGAGACATGAAAATATTTTTTTTCGAAAATTAAATGTTCAAATCTAAGAAAACGCTATTGAATAAGAGGTGTTGCACGTTAAATTTGATTGACTATTCTGTTATTCGATCACAAGTGCAGCCGGATATAAAGAGATCAATTAGAGATAAATTAATACTGTCAAGGGATTTCTCTGTTCTCCGAATACACGGTAAAGAAGCCAAGATTCCAAACGCTTCACTTGTTGGGATGTGAGATGCAATAAATGATCCGTCGAATTACGAAACCCAGTATATCACTTAATAATTTTACGCAATGGAATAGTTTACAATTCATTTAAAAGTAAATAATTATCTCCTCATAAGTTCTTCTTCTGGATTAATCCCAGTAATTAAAAAGAAATTTTTCTTAAGACGATAACTATGACTACAATATGGTGAAATATGACCTTTGATTTCCAATTTAAGTTGAAAAACTTGTCAAATCTTGACGTTGCTAGGACCCCAAACATTTGGTTCGCAAATTATCCGTCGCCAAATATTTTTTTTCCGAAAACCGGATTCGAAAATATCACGTATTTATTTTTGTGGGTGTCGAATGAACTCATTTTCCTACAACGGCCGTGCGAAAAGCATTCAAGTAAGCTGTGTGAAATGAAATTTACTCCGTTGTTCCCGGGGAACAATTTCTTTATTTGCATCTGCGGCACACGATCATTACTTCCCACTTTAAAAACCTTTCCCTCTCCTGCACAACTTTCTTATCTATTGCACTTTCCATTCGCAACTGAATGGATTAATTTCTCCGACTACTCTTTCGCCTTGAGACTAACACGGCCTTACACGCCGCTCGAGTTTCGGAATTGACCTGCCATATATAAAAAAAACCTTATCCTTCGACATCTAGTCTATAAAAATAAGTTTTAACTTGCACGATGTGGAAACTGATTGGAAAACACTTAACGCCGGTCCGGATATCGATTATTTTCGATACTCTACTCCTGGTCAAGAAAAAGGGGGAATGGGTAATGTCCCGTTGAGAAATTAGTCCTCCCTGACTCCAACAGGTGGTCGGAGCCGTATATTTCCGCGATTAAAATAAAAGGTGGAAGGGTTTAATTGATTCCCACGAAAGTGAAATTACTGAGGAGTGTAAGATTTCCAAAGTCGATTGTTTATTTCTAGGTCGGCCGAGATTTTAGATAAACATGAGATTTCGCTGAGAAACGATTATATTTCGAGTCCGACCAAGTTTGAATTTAACGCGGCGCCGAGGATTTATGTGCGGATAGAAGCAGAGCAAACAGCATAATTTTACGTACTTATTTTAAGCGATAGGCTGCTTGCGAGAAAAAACGTTTACAGCCACAGGCTACTGTGTCCCAATCAAAAATTAAAGAACGGGGATTATTTTTTTCAGCTCCTCCCTGCAGATGGTATTAGGCAACATCGCCTTTTTTCTTTCGCCGGATCGATGCAATAACTGTCCCCGCGCCGGAATTTTACGGACGCGAAGGAAAAAAAATCGCGCGGTAAAACGTATTTCACGTCTTCGTGACAATCGAGAGATAAAGCGATTCGACTACTTGCGTCGTATAAACCGTGAACGATGACTTGTTTTTTGTTTTCTGCGCGGTCCTTAATGGCCCCCATCAAGCAGCGAAAATGCAGAGAAGAAAAAAAAACGTATTTTTTTTAAACCCGAAAAGTTCCTCAGCCCAATAAAATCCACACGACCGACAGATAGTTAGGGAAACGCCCTCGAGGTCCACGATATCGATGAAAATGAATCATCGGGCGCCGCGACGTTTCAACCAAAATACCCAGTCGTCATGTTTTCTTTTTTTAATCCGAGTGCGTTTCATTCCGTTAGTAAAGAACCCATAAAGATCGCTCTCGCCGTCCGCCTGGGCAGATTTGCATATTGCCCAATCGCGCAGAGGCTATCAGTTAACATTTTAAATGGAGGAATATCCTAGTGGAATGTGAATTATACAAATCGAGTGGTCTCCTGGAGTGTCATGGATAGATACGGACATCGAGCAACACCATCCACGCAGTTGCGAACGTGTAGAATTTTATTGTTACTAATACGTAATACAACGCGTACTCTCTATTTCTTTAAACAACAGAAAATATGGATACTCTTAACAATAATTAACGAGCCCAGCCTACGGTTTGTGTCAAGTATATGGCATGGATGAATCGTTGGATGATCGTTTAATCCATGGGTCACCAAAAGTTCTAGGAAAAGGGGCACAAGATGTTTTCTATACCACTGTGTGGATTAAATACGACCTTTAAAATGGCCGTGTAAATTTCCAAGAGTAGTTTTGTCAATTTTTTTATTGTTTAATGTGTCATACGCTTATATTGAAAGTATATTAGAAGTACTCGAAAAATATCGTTTAGATTTAATGGTAACCCTCGCTGGAAAATATACGAATACTATATATGTCTGGAAGTTAAGGATGAAATCATTGCGCGGGTCGCAGTTTGAGGACCCCTGGCTTAATCTGATAAGAACGATCTTATGAATAATATGAGCAATTGTATGATAAGATTGAGCGAATAATGAGTAGGCATTTACATTAAAAAGCATTTCAGGGAACATTGATACCAAAATATACCAGCGCTGAATAAGTACTGCGGAAATTTGGCATGAATATAGGTCATTGGGTACAACTTTTGAAAAAATCCGAAATTTCAGAAAATGTTGTTTTTAAGGGGTGTCCAATTTTAAACACCCATAAAAAAGGATTGAAAACGGTGAATTGCATTTGAAAATTATTTACAATTAAGATACAAAGTCGTGACATGCACCATACCATGAAAAAGTAATGAAGTTTATTTTTCTTGAAGACAGAATTCAAATCCATGCTGAATTTGCATAAAAATTTGATTTTAATCATAAAATTATGAAACGTTTTTCGGTTTTCAAAAATGAAAAATATGAACTACCATAGCAACAACTGCAATGCCTCCCAATGGTAATTGATTTTACTTACTTCAAGAGCACAGATTTAATGCTTAGACTGCATTATAATCCATTTGATTTCAACCAACGACGTATACATATGATGACGCCTAACACACAATATATCCTAATTTTTACATAAATTTTTGTGTAACATATGGGCTATTGTCTTAATGATGTTAATAATTATTGCTTAAAAAGGACGATCTGAGCCACGAAGCTTGAAATTCGAAAACTTGGATGCGAGCCGATTGCCGGAGAATTTAGAAATTCCGGATAGATGCCATACTTTCGCAGAAAATGAAAACTATTATCTTATTTAAATGGGCAATTCAAATGCTGACGCGTTGGTTTATTTACGAGTTAAGATCTTTGTGTATGTTTATTTTTTTAAGCGCTTGCAGTATGCAAGCACCGACAACTCGTATTAATAATTCCAATAAATCGAAATTGTTTATGAATCTTACGGACAAATTAACGTTCGATACGTGGCTGAGTAACTATATGAAGGTATAGCGCGCATTCGCAAGTACTAGTTATGCTGAAAATTAAAATCAAGTTAAATAGTGACGCGCTCGTTATAAACACAATTATCGTACACTTAATATTATCAAATATACAGCGTGTTAAAAACGCTCGTAATGTCGAACTTCTCGTTTTAAAGGACTTCTACTGAATACGAAATGCACATCTGGTTTTAGAATATATAGGTGGCTTCCAATTTAAACTCGACTCGGGCCCGCCGAAGAATTGACAACTTCCAATGCGGCCCGCAGAAGGATTCGCGACCACCGATGCGGCCCGCCACTGCTCTAGGGAATCAACAGCATCGTTTGCGTGAGTAAATATACTTTTATATTTTAAATTTTGACAGTCGATAGTGGGATAGAAAGTTTTCAAGAGTCAGAGAGAGAGAGAGAAAGAGGGGGTGAAAGAGAGGGGTGAATGGTTTTTTAGGGCGAGATTTCCGATAAAGCGAAGATTGTGGCGGAGGGGGGAAGGGGTTAGATTTTATAAAGATAAAGATAGAAGCGGAAACGGACTATTCTTTGCATCCTCCTCTCTCTCCCTCTCTCTCACTCGAACCTTGATCAACCATGGGTAGGGAAAAAGAACCTGGTGTGTGATCACACTTCCGCCGCTTATTAGATGTGCCGCCTAACCGAGCCGAAGCCACATCGATCGTGACGCGTTCGAGACATCGAGCGAGGCGAGCGGAATCTCATGTCAGTCATGAGAGACAGTTAAATATCTGGTGAAAACAAACATTTTTCGATTCGAAGAAAATTCGAGTTATCGAAGAAATTAAGTTTATCGAATAGGAATACCGAAGGAAAATTTTCTCGCTGTCGGCAATTCGAGTTGTCGACTTTCGAGGAACATGATTTAGACCGCGGGTTGTGAGTACTGCAATGAAAAAAGATTACCGCTTATAATTTGATCCAATGGATATAAAGGATTAAGTAATCTAACAAAGAATCGAATCGTTACGCCAGTACGAATGTTAGGAACATTTGCACTTGGTCAGTTTGGCATTGAAAATGATACTTATACTATACTAAAAATTCTCGACCGAAAAGAATTATTGTTTCGTTTAATCCTTTTTTACATTATTTAACTCGGAACACAATTTTTTTCAAAGAGTATATAACGTTAGAGCAGTGTTTCTCAACCTTTTTTTGTTTGCGTCACCCCATTTCTGTTCTGCGTCACACCGTTTAATGTTCTATTTCCTTCAAGTCATCTTTAAAGATAAATTAGGGTTTATCTACAACATAAAGATCAAAATTTATGCATTCAAAGAAGCAGAGGCAGGTATTCTTCTGGTTTTATTTATTTTTATAAGCCAGAATATGATACACTGTGAATTTATCAAATATTTGCGTCACCCTTCATCAACTCTCGCGTCACCCTGGGGTGTGATGTCGCCCCGGTTGAGAAACACTGCATTAGAGGCAAGTGAAAGTAAATTAGGGGTCAACAAAAGTTGAGGAAATAAAGGTAGTGTTATCTTTTATTATAAACTATAAATAATGGCAAGAGTAGAACCATATCATTTAAATATTATTGGCAATATTCATCATTAAATAAGCTTCGGCACAAAAAATAACACTGCGTTTGTATTTGTTTGCAAACTATCATGAGATTCTTTGACCAAATTTAACCCAAATAACTCGAAAGATACCTAAATTTAACCTTCTACGAAAAATTAAAAGGGCAAATAATTCAATGATTAATTCGCCTCGAGACATCCTCTCCTATCAAATCCGTTGCCATCTGACGGTGCACGAGCGAGAATGATCAGAAAAAATCTAGTCAGATGCAAACTTGGTAATTTCTCTCTCACTTCAAAAAAGGTTAGCATTACTCAAAATCAAAATAAACTATTTTCCGCCGCAAAAGTCTTTTTGAATGAAATAATTCCGTCGATTTAATGTGCGCGCCCGCTCTCTATAAATCGTGATCCCCTTGCGATTAACTTTCGGCCCTCCTCTCATCATTAAGATCGTGATTGACCGATAATTTCCCGGGAGTCTCGTTCTCGCGGACGACTGAAGAAAGCACATAATTGGAGTGAATCTTGGTCCAAGTGGAAATGGTCTTTTCAGATTTATGTTCCCAAATTCGGGCTCGAAATTAAAAGAACTTTTTCGAGAAAGGAGATCATTAAATGTGCCCTTTAGAAAAAACATTGTTGTCGGTAATTTATCAATCACGCACTATTAATTTTTTAAACAGCTTTCCCCATTAATTTTTATACTTTTTTAATCACCAATACATGATTTGAGAAGGGGTTACGATGTATCTATCGTATGTTTTAGAGTGGATAAAAAACGTATCAATAACCAGCCAGACATTAAATGGCAAAATGCATATTCAAATATGGTTTAAAATAACGTTCTCCAAGAAAAAAATCACTGTATAATTCCACTGCAATTACCAAGTAACAAAATATTATAAACATGAAACATTTAAGTGTTTCTTATTTCATCATTTGCTTCGAGTTTGCTGCTTAGTTACGTACATGTTATTAACGAGTATAAAAAGCCTACTTTCAATTATATTTCGTTGACTTTGAACAAGTGCACGCGTGGTCTCCTTTTATTGGCTGTACTTATTTTACGATAAAATTGTGTACCATTACGCACATTAATTCTGACTATGAAAATTCCATCTTTCAAAACTCGGTCGAAGTTAGGGAGTGGATCGCTAGCCATTTGGCAAGGATTTTGATAAGCAAGCGTAATACATATTAAATGATTTAAGCAGTTTCCGTAGCAGCATGTATGTAATGTAAACTACCAATTAAAGCGGCCATCCGCTGTGATAACCTCATACCATTCTTTTGAAGTACACTTCAAAACATAATATCCACTTAATGGTCCTAGGTAATTAGCACAGAATGATGTACCAGTTTGATGATTCGTTTGTCTAGAGTGTTGCAGACAAGAGACACTCGCTGGCGAGGTAAACAACCGGAGGGACCTCCTCTTTCGTCTTGTACACACCCATCAGCCTTGGTTCCCGTAGTTCTTCTTTCCGATAGCAGGAGACTCGACTTTAGTCGCTATCAACAACAGAAATAAAGGTTAATCTGAATAATTGCCAATTCAGTCGCTTGTGCGTTTGAGATAATTTTAAGAGGATTGCTGCGATGGAAAGCATCCAAGCAAATTTCATAAAATTAAATGTTATTAAATATTTTAATTAAATTTTATAGCGTAAATTATACTAGCGATTCTATTCTTCATGGATGGATGGATTTGAAAGTAAATGTTCAATCCGCCATGGAAGTAAATAAAGAAAGGGAAAACTTTTAAATTATAACCAAAAGAAACTCAACAATGTCCCCAGAAACCCATGATTTATAAAGGTGCTATTTTAGACCTGCAACAGATAAAGGGTTATCGGTCTTGCTTGGTGAAGACAAAGATAGCGTCTGACCACGTACGTTATGAACGGAAGTTCCGAGTTCCGCTGTGGAGCTTAACTATTCTGCTATTCGTTGTTGTCGATAGGATAAAAATAGCTATATCTACTTTAGATCCGGAGAAAAAAAGCGATAGTAAAAAATGACTTTGAGACTTAATGAAATGGTTTCCCATCGATAAGTAAAATATGGTTCTACTTTACAGTGACTTCCTCAGAGAAACTACTTAAAAGTTTCACTTAAAGAATCGAAATCATTCCCTGAGTTTCATTACTAACATTCGTACTTGAATTGAAACACAAAAAGCTAGTTTAATAAAACTCAAAATTAAACTAACGCCTGCGAAAAAAACAAATCGATTCATGAATAAAAGCCCCTCAGCTTTCTTGCATTTTAGGCGAATTTCGAAAACAATTTAAAAAAACAACTACCTCGGATACGGTCGTGACCAATTCTTTAAAGGATCACTAGACGGACCTCAATAAAACAGAAGAAACTTCCACTGCAATCCATTACGAGCTACCGAGAACAATAGATCATCTCGTCCGAAATTGGTTTTTCGAATAAATGGCGTCCCGTCCTAAATGAATATCAAACGTCGCCACGCCAACGATCCTGCAATAGATCTCGGCAACGGCTCCATTCCTCGCTGAAAAGATTAACTTCTAGGGCATCAATCACCTGGCGAATCGCGTTCTGTTTAACGATTCCCGCTCCGTGAGGCGAATCTCGGTTGGAAGGGATACAGCGGACACACGGTTGGAGTCAGCGGACCGTGACTGGTGCAAAGGTGATAATTTTTCCTCAACTATAAACTATTTGAATAGGAGTCGGTGACCTAAATGTCGCTGCAACATCCTTTTGCTATGATAATGAAACGATCCCAGAAATTAATAGTCAATTTGTTCGTTGAAATTATGGTCTCAGAAACCTTTTTGCGAAAGTTTCAACGTTAAGAAATAATTTTGAATTGATTTTCAGTAATATGATACATAAACAATAATCCAGGTCGCCGAAGCATGCGCTACTTGAAGAAAAGGTTGTCGACACCTGACGAACATTAAGGCTAACTAACGCAAATGTAAACAATTTAGAACACACACAAAAGGCATTTTCAATCCTAATCTCACTTAAATCTTTATAAATCTGATTGCAATTACTTCGGGAAAAACTGTGACGACTTTTGCTTTCATAATCGATTCAAACAAACTAATATTTTGTATTCCAATGAATATATTGTTTATCTACTAAACCCCACGAGAAAAGAGCTTAAAGAATAGCATATCAAATTAATAACAATGTTTCACGTAGTTACGGTGACTCAAATTTCCAAATTGCGTTTTTTGGACTTAAAACCAATTTCCAATAGTTTTGGAATGCATTTTAATATTCGCGACATCCAAAATATATTAAAGTCTGTCGTTCTGAGACATTTTTAAGTCCCGAACATTTATCTCATTTCTAACTAATCTTAAAATGAAAATTTTCAATGTTTTACATTGATCCAAACGTTTTTATAGCCTTGTGGATGTTGGAGAAAGAGCAATGGGTTGGAAAACACCCTCTAAAAATCGAAACTTCTGTATGCCGGACTTCACACGTCTGTTGTATATCCATTACCAACATAGGAAATTTCAGATCTGTAGAACAACAAGAAGTAATTCATAATTTGAGAGATAAGTGAGTTAGTCAGCAACTCGATGAATATATTTTTCCGGTCTCTCAAAAGAGAAATGTCGATCTCACCTAATTTCCGGAATCATATCGATAAAATATGTAGACTAAGAACCATAAAATGTTGGCAGAATCAGATAAAATACGACCGCATTGCAGCCGAAATGCACATCTGTCTTCCCCGACTTCATGGATACAGAGTTTATTAATACCGTCTTACTTGTTAAGTTCGATTACTCGCATTTTTTTCTTCCTTTCTCAATTTTCGAGATATGAGAGTTCAACTGGACGCGCGTACACATGCGTCTTGGAAGCGAGCCAGATGAGAAAGTTAACACGTTTCACAGCGTTACTGCACTTCATAAGGCGGAAGAAGGGAATTCTGCTTGGGAGACAGAGAGAGTTGAAGCTAAAATCTCCCCGCCCTCGATATGTTATCTGGAGCTGAGAAAAGGTTATATAATTGGATCGGGGAGTTAAGAGGCTGGAGGGAATGTGTTACGGCTTAAAATCCGGTCCAACCAGCGTCCGGACGTACTAAGGGCGTGAATCACCTCTTTGGAGAAGGAGGAGGCACCATCATCTATCATCAGACGTGTGCCAAGGATTGGGATGGGAGGAGAGGCCAACTTAAATCGAGAAAGATAATTTCGGGGTCCATTCAGACTCATTTTCAATCAACGGATATGGAAGGAGCATGAGTTGGATTTCTGTACAGATTGTATTTCATTTCAGATGGCGGATGTTGGTACCTATCACAAAGGATGTTGCCATGAAAACATGCTCGACGTGGCTTTTGTTACTGAACTTCACGTAATTTAATTCTCATATAACGTGATTTAAATGCGTCCAGATTTCACAATTTTCATTTGCTATAACAGTAACGTTACAAAAATTTAAAGCTTTTGTGAGATTTCCAGAGTTTTAAACTTCAAGCTCTTTATGCGATAGTACTGCAAGAATCCATAAACGTTTTTTCGGCTTAGACAAAAATATATAGAAACATTTTGTCAAGTTAGATGAAAGTTTCTAAAAATTGTAATTCGGTCCTAAAATCGATCTCGTAAATTACGGGGATCATTTAGGCAAGGTAATCCTTATATAGTTTTCAGGCCAATGCTCTTTGAAAAATAAATATAGAAAACACTTTAAATGTTTCTCTCTCGAAAGCGATGTAGCCATATGTATAAAATACTAAGAACTAAATAATCGTTAAGTGTTATTTATTAGGAAAGTCATTTATATATCCGTGAATTGGGCACTTTTATCTTCTGATCAGTTATCCAAAAGCAGGAGTAAATCAGAAAAAAAGAATGAAAACAGGCTTATGCAAACGTTTGCGAAATTTCTTTAAGTATGAAGTATCGCAACTTAAATGCAGTGGGCAGTGGAATGTGTTTACGCTTTACTCAAGGTCAATATTATAAGAAAATATGGTTCAAATCTTGGCAACGGCGTCTAATGTCAATAACTGTAAGCACGTAAATGGAAAATGGTGTAGGTAACATATTTGCCAATATATCGAATCTAATATCACTTAGATGAGCATATTTTTTAATGCCACGTTCCGTCACTCCCAATCTTAAATTCGTCTTGATTCGGATGAATGAATTAGGAAACACAATAGAAATATTGCCCATTTGTGAAGTTAAATGAATGGCATATTGTTTAAGTTATAACAATTACGGATATATAATGCGCAAACTAATCATAAATAATTGAGGAAATATTAAGATATGATAGCATTTTACCACTCATTAGCCTCAAATATACCACCCACAATCAACCATTTACTTATTATAGCCATATTAAGAACATAGGCGACGCTGCCGAAAAAGGAAACCATAACTGTGGTCGAAGATTCCGAGTGTGTTTGGAAGAGAAAGAAGGGTCTTGTTCGTGCAATACGTCGCCATGCGCAGTGAAACGTGATTAAGAGACGCGGAAACGATGTTTTGGTTCGCGATACCAGCACACTAGTCGCAACTTCCGCTTTACTGTGCACCAATGCATAATTAACTGTCTTATTAAGGACTGAGATTAGCGGGACGCGGGATACCAACACGGTTACAGCTCACACGGAACACGACTTTTTAGAACGGAGATTTTATTCAACTGCGATGCTCAGAAGTTTACAATGCATGGTAATGCTGTACTTTTCTCATAGCTCGTCCACCGACGAAGGCATCACATTAATGTCACGACTCTCGAATGACCTTTTTACCGTACCTCGAGGCGAGGATTGCCGGGCACCACTGTATCTCCATAGGTCATGTGTCTGTTAAGAAAAGGCTACAGTGGGGATCGCAACAAAGTCGCCACCTTTCGAGGAAATTAAATCATGATACAGAATTTATATCTATTTTTCCACGGGTTGTTCCGATAAAATCACAAATGCATTTAATTAGCTCGTAAGTCGACCTCTAAACGCAGATCCCATGACCGCGATCATCCTTTACCGAGTTCGGAGTTTGACTCCGAAGAATTGGAAGCGTGTCTTGATCGTGGACTGCATTTTGCATTTTCATATCCTAATTAAGCGAGAAAGCTGTAACTAAATTACGGTTTAAGTGGATTCCTGTGAAAATAAATCCCCTTCGAATATATACCTTTTGCACCATTCTGGTCATCCTCTCAATATTAAGTATGTATAGCGAAAATATTTTTCAATGCGTTAACTCTATGGGAAATAGATAACTAGATATGATCACTATGTATAAGAAAAGTCTTCGTTAATTTCCTTCCTTAACATATCTATGAAATTCGTAATAACGATAGTACCCTTCGAGTATAAATTACCATAATACTATATTTATCCGAATATAAGATGAGGTATTTTTCTAATTTATGAGTTCAATGATTTCGAACTGTACGGATGGATCACAAAATGGCATTCTATGGAAGCAGAAGGATGAATAAAGTGATAAAGATGAGGAAAGTGAAACCTGACTGGATATGGGATGGACTTCTTGGGATAACACTTTTTGTTTATTTTTGTCGTGTTTATAGTTTTGTAGTGTGTGTGTTATATGGTGTATCTTAAATAATAGATATTGAAAATTGTTCTTCTGTACGTAATTGAAAATTCTGCGATTGGGTCGTCATCTTATATTCAGGGAACCAGATTTTTCCTTAACAACAGCGGTGCCTAACCTACGGCCCGCGAAGCAATGACGAAAAGAAATCAGAAACATTTAAAACACAATTTCATAGATAACCATGAAAATTTTTATAATAAAACTTTTACTATTGTAATGTTAACCATATCGATCTTATTTAATATTGATTTTCGCTAAATGCGTCCCGCCGAAGAATTGGTAACTTCCAATGCGGCCCACCGAAGGATTTGCAACCACCGATGCGGCCCGCCATGTAATAAGGTTGGGCATCACTGTTCTACAACTACCAATTTTTTGAGGGATTGTCTTATATTCGGATAAATACGGCAATGAGAACTGAAAGTATTAATGCGAAAATCGAATAACAAGAAAATTCAGATATGTATATTAGTTACATGGTCCCCACGAACGGTCCACCTCTTTGAACTAAAAATTATGGTAAGTAAAAAATAAACCTATCCATAGAAAATGTAAAACAACCCTCTTCGAGTCTCCTTCGGATCAACAAACTCGACTCCCTTTTGGATCGCGAAGAATGGGAGAATCTCCCAATAACTAATGATCCCCGTTGCTTTGAACATGTCCCCAACTCACTAAAAAGGATCGGAACTGTGCGTGAAGCAATAGAGCCACAAGGGCAACTCGCACTCGAGGGAGAAAGAGAGACGAGCGACGGATAGTGGAGTAAACATATATGTTTGCGAGTGTGTTTGTTTTGCGGAAAATACCTTCTTGCCCCCCTCCCAAAAAAACCGCCTCGCGCGAACCGGAATGCCTCCGATCCGTCCACTTCATATTTGGCGTCCTGTGTTGGTCGAAAGGGTTATCAGGAGTACACTTTCTCCACCCCCGGCGTCACCGGCCAAAAGCCTACGCCCAGCTGGCTGGCTGGTCAAAGAATTCAGGCATTTATTGCCAATGAAAGACGAAACAATGGATGCCAGCGTGACCGACGGAAAAGATGGAAACAAATTTGACACCCACATTCAAAATCTGAAAAAGTACTCACCTCGTAAAAATGGGTAAAAAAGAGTACATTGTCTTTCGCGCGTCGTTAAGATTTAAAGATCTTTCCATGATTTTCTATAGTTAATGCACGTGCTTTTGACAGGATTAACTCCTTGGGATATTTTAATAAGCAATTGAGGAAGTTTCACTTACGTTTTGAACCTATATTAAACGCGCACTAGTAAGTTATAATTAATTTTCGAAATATTTTATGCACTGCTAATTTTGAGTAAATATAGGCAGACTACAGATGAAACACGACTACAGGTAGCTTTTTATGCGGTCCAAGAAGTTATTGATGAAAAGGCAATCACTGAAGTTTAAGAAACAGCTTCATTTTTTGGTAAAAATTACGATTGCCAAGCCTTGTATATTACGGCTTTACTGCTCTGCGCTCATATAGTTCGCCGTGATTCCGTCCGGATATAAACTCATAAGAGATCCGCAGAAGCAAGCGCTCGCGGCCTACCTAAGTATTAGCCAAGACGAAAGCGGACCGTTGCGTAAAGTGTTTGCACATCCTTGCTGTAAAGCATCAAAGGCCTCAAGTTCGGATACTTGCTAAACATTCCTTATGAGCTGGCCGCGCAAATTTTGGGTTGCGTGGGTGTATATAGCACATTATCTCTTTAAATTAACACATCTGGAAACACTTTTCGCCTTTTCAGAGCTCCTCAGTCGTGGTCGTTTCAAGCAAACGAATGCCAGTTATTCTTTCTTCCCACAGCTTGCCAAATTCAATAACCCAGCTCATTTGAAAAACATTACTTAATCGAACAGCTTGGACAGTTTAAGTCAGCTGTTTTTAAAACGAAGGGATTTTTTATTTAAAAAATATTCTTTTTGTCCACTCAGTTTAACGACTACGCAAAAATACCCGTCGTTGAGAGGATTCTCTCCATTCACTATCACATAATATCCACGAAATTTTATTGGAGGGAGAAATTAATTAAGAGCGCCTATTCTGGACATCGACAGACTTTTATAAGAATGAAAATAAATTTTAATAGCTTCTTCTAAGAACAAATTTAATCATCTTAGACAACATTATTTAAGAGAATAGAAAATTCTAATCATGGTATCATTTTGGCGCAAACACTTCACGATTCGCAAATAGTGGCTCCAAGTTTTTACTCCAAGTATTAACGAATAATGACTAACTTTAATCGCTAACGGGTTCGAGTCCCGCCTTGGTCATGGTTGTATGTTACTGTTTACATTTCCCACTGTAAAATGGCTGTATAAGCTGTATGTGGAATTACTGAATAAATAAATAAATATATTGTATGAGAAATCTTGGCGTTGCTAAAACAAAAATTATATTTGAACTTTCCACAAAAGTTAAATTCCCGAGACCTAGCGTTTTGATGATGCAACTGATTCTCGAGCATATACTCGTTAGCAACATAATGCGATTTCTTGATAGTAATTTATTGTTAGATGATTGTCAACACGGCTTCAGGAAAGGTAGGTCATGTGATACTCAGCTCGGTCTTTTTGTTAATTGTTTACTGAGAAGCGGAGAAAAGAATACGCAGGTCGATGCCATCTTCTTAGATTTTAGGAAAGCCTTTGATAAGGTACCTCACAGGAAGTTAATAACGAAATTAGAAACCTTAGGCGTTAATTCTAAAATCGTTAGTTGGATCCGTGAATTTTTAAATCATAGGAAGCAGATGGTTGTTATAGATGGGAAATCTTCGAACTTAGTGGAGGTTGTCTCTGGCGTTCCACAGGGTAGTGTAATTGGTCCGTTATTATTTCTAATTTATATAAACGATATCAGCTCAGTAGTCAGAAGTAAAATTAGGCTTTTCGCGGACGACACCGTCATCTATAGAGAAATAAGCAATCCGGAAGACCACCAGTATCTCCAAAATAACCTAGAAGCTATTTCTGCATGGTGTAAGGAATGGCAGTTAGAGATAAACCAAAAGAAAAGCTGCGTCATCAACTTTTGGAGAACCAAGAGTATCTCGTTGAATAATCATTATTCGTTGGACGGAGTAGAGATTCCAGTTTCAGACTCGATTAAATACCTCGGAGTCACGATCCATCGTGATCTCTCGTCGGACACCCACATTCGCCGATTGATAGGTGCCTTTATAAGGAGAATAGTTCGAAATAGCTCCGAAAAAGTGAAAGAATTATGTTATTTATCCTTGGTTCGACCGCAGGTCGAATATGCTTCAGCTGTGTGGGATCCTTACGAAAAGGGACTCACTAACGAGATAGAAAAGGTTCAGCGCAGGGCAGCTAGATTTGTAAAGAGGAATTACGATAGTAAACAAAGCGTAACATCATTAATAGATAATCTGAAATGGACATCGTTAGAGGAACGTAGGCTGCAGACTAGAATTAAACTACTGGAAAAATTTATGTCGGAGGGACTAGCGAATGAGGTAGTAGGACTTATCAGAAGCCCGACGTATCTCGGAAGGCAGGACAGTGAGGATAAGATTCGCGAGATCGACTGTAGAACGGAGCGATATAGAGGATCGTTTCTCCCTAGGACGATAAGAGAGCATAATAGAAAAAGATAACGTAGGAAAACTATGGACCCTTGGTGCACTGCACCCCCTGCCATCCACCAAAAAGGTTACTTGCAGGGTATAATGTAGATGTAGATGTAGAACTGATATGTAGTATATTCAGCCAGATCCCGATTTTGCGCCACCCTCTTTCCATCACTGACATTGGCAGTAAAGCGAGAGCGGCGGTAAATCGAGGAATATACTTGCTCAATGTAATCATAAGACGGAAGTTCTGTTCACAACGATTCATGGACGGTATTTGGTGGAGCCACTATACAGCGGGGACACTAAATCGGGGTCTGACAGTATACGCGAATTTCGGCGAGAATAATCTCCAGCCACCGAGACGAATGCGAGTGCCTTTCACCCTTGAAAACCCGCACGAATAGTTCAGAGCCCTTGAACAAAAACACACGGAAAGAGAGGAAATAACGACCTTAAAGTACAGTAAGACCGTATCTCTCTCTTTAATTGCAACACTTGGGCAAATAACCTTCTCGGAATGAAAAGTAGAAAATTTACAACAACACTTTAGCGTTTTGGGGCTATTTATACAACGTTGCGGAACACCTGTGCTGTACTGTTATTCGCGAAGCTCTTCACATGACTTCTCGAGAAAAAGTGACATATTACTTCAAAAACACAAAAATGGATACCGAATGTGTATTTTAGAACGGGATCTAGGGAGAGGATTCAGGAAATGCATCTCCCTGTACCACTCGTCGCTTGGAGTACGCCATTTTATTAAAGGGCAATTCAAAAGGAAATCTAGAAGATGTCAATAAAGCATGGGCACATTATCCCGCAATAGTATTTCATTTGGTGTGATTTTTAATCGTATTAAAAAGAAAGTTGATGAATACTGTATCCCAGAAGTAAGATAAATTCAATCCATTGATCTTCATCTGTCTTTCTTCTACCAGAAGCCCAAATTCATTTATAAACTCCTTCGGGATATGAAAATCAGAAAAGTAGAAAAGCAACCAGCTTAACGGATTTTAACGAGGCGAAATGTCGGCTTAGGCGAAACTTAAAATTTTAAGGAATATGCATTAATTAATCTAAATCACGAGAAGTTCCTTCCATTCGTGCACACACAAATGAATAACGATTAATAGCACACAGTCGAACTATTAGACCGCACCAACATGCATTTGGGACAATCTCCAGGAGGCTCAAGGGACCAGGTGGCGACGTTACCCGGACGTTATGCCGACAGACGTTATGCCGACAGACGTTATGCCGACAGACGTTATGCGGACAGAATATAATAGGCGGGAAATGTTAACAATCGATATATTGCCAACGTTCGCTTTTACTAGTGGTGGTAAATATTTCCCGTTCTACTTTTAGTAATTCTTGTACACATTACTCATTTAGTTGTTCATGATAGGGCTAGTATAATTGACCCGATCAGTTGTTTATACGTGTGGTGCTACGGATTACTCGTTAAACTGTTTATACATAATGCTGTACACATACCCTTTCAATTTGTTATACTTAGGGTTGTACACATGACCTGTTCAATTGTTCATACTACTGAATACTATAATTCTAGTGATTAAAATTAACCGTGTAATATTATATTTTACTGGTGGTACAAATTACACCTTCAATTGTTGATATCTCTGGCCGTAAAGGGTATCCATTATATTGTTTATATGTTTTGGAGCTCAAATTACCCGTTCAAAATTTATAATTCTCTCGGTTCAATCCACCCGTTAAATAGTTTATACTTCTTGTGATTCACATTACCCCTCCAATTGTTTATACTTCCGACGGTTCAATCCACTTGTTCAATTGTGTGTGTGTGTGTGTATATAATATATATATATATATATATATATATATATATATATATATATATATATATATTACAGTGGTTTATATGACCCGTACAATATTTATTATATGCTACTGATGGTATAAATTTCCCGTTAAATTGTTTATAAATAGGTTGTTAACATTTCCTGCCTATCCCATCCTGTCTACGTAATGCTCCGTCCGCATAACGTCCGGCCACGGGTGGCGACACAAGTCATCCTTGATTCTTTCGATTTTGGCGCGGAGAGTCGTGATATGGTGGCATTTTTAAAAGGAGCAACTATTTGCGGAATGGTATTTTGTTGCGAAGGGAGGCGACGGGCGGAGTGAAAATCGAACAAAGCGCACACGTCAACTTAATTTTAGATAATGAGCTATAAAAAAAAACAGGCGGGACTCGAGGCTTTTAATGGATAGATACAGCGAAAACGAGATTCTTTTTATCTCATTTGAGGCTTGCCATAGAAATTATCCTGAAAAATGACTTGGTAAATAAGTCTCTAATGATGGGACGCTCGATACATGGAACTCGCTTGAGGAATAGAGCAGTGGTCGGCAACCTATGATCTGTGGATTAATGAGTGACCCGCCGTGATGATTTGGGTGACCCGCAAAGATAAACATCTTTAGAATACCAAGTTACAAAGGTGCTGAAATTACATATTATGAATGGTGACATAACGCTGAAACTAAGTTTTGACATTTTAGAAGGAGAAAAATTCTGAACCTGACCGGGAATCAGAACCCGGGTCTCCCCACTTGCCGACCAACTAAGCTATCAATCCAGCCTGATTCTCCCCTTTCGAATTGAGTAATTCGAAAAAGGAGGTTCATCTTTAGAATGTTTATGTTTTGAAAATATAAGAGTAATTCAAGTAGTAAATATAGTTTATACTAACAGCCAGGTTTTATTTTTCTAGTCATTCAATTTTTTCCAAGCACCCATCGCATTTTCCAAAACCTATCAGGTGACCCACAACCAAAAAAGGTTGCCGACCATTGAAGATCTTGGTAGATTTCCGCTGCGGACTTACTTCTCATTTCGTTACAAGCAGCATTTACAACGCTTTTCAGTATTTGCATTACTTTAACATTCTTTGCCTTATTTGTTTACGACAGGTTGGGTAATCGTTTGTTAATCTCTCAGAAACAACAATGGAAGCGGAATATAATAACGCTGACGGCGGGGAATTAGGTTCGAATTATCGACATCCTTGATGGTTTGTATCTATATACCACATCACAAAGCCGGTGAAGTTCCGAATCGCTAGTCCGCAGATTATATTAAAAAACCGTCTTCGTTATTACAATATAAAATAAGATGGTGACATAGTCGCCGAAACGTCGGATGAGAACTCCGTAATAACCCGGCTGGAAACCCGAGAAAAGTTCACCATGATTATTCGCCGAGAAAGCTTCAAATCTAAAATAAGCTGTTACCATCCATTCGATTAGTTGAAATAACTCTTTCGTCGCTTCATGTTAATGGGTGATTAGGAATCGAAATATGATGTGGATGGGCAGGATGGGCTCAATCGACAGATAGAAACATTTGAAATGCGTAATATATTAAAAATCGCCCTAGGAGACGAAACTTTCTCTTCCTGACACACACAAAGGAATGCTCGGTTCGCTAATTACGTAACGATCGCCACACCTTTCCTCATTTTCCCCAAATAATTTGAGGGGTCACGTGCGAGTCGACCCACAAAACCGTTCGTATTCATTATCTTATATTAATGACCAATTTACAACCACTTCCCATTGGCAGCCGAAGGGAAGCGCACAAAAAAGGCTCTTAAGAGTTATGAAAATATACATAGGATTATTCAATTCAGTACAAAACCGGATGGAACGTGACTTTTAGAAAGTTATGGCATCCTAAAATCCGAGAGGTGTGATTCCATCCGAATCGCGGACTTTCGTGCGGTTTGAGAAGTCCAGCGACCGCCTCGTCTTTTTTTAAATTTGTCCTTTACGTCTAAAACAAGGCTAGGAAGAAACCACTAGCTCCCCTACATGGTCGAGTAAATGAATTCGCGGTCGCCCAAGAGAAGACTACAACAGTTGCTAATATATATCGTATCACGCGAGAATGTGCAAATTATATCAATGTTAATTACAAAGCAAAAACGATGCTAAAAAGATGAACGCTTTTACGTAATATCAAACATTCCAGGATGAGAACGATTTTCCCAGAAAAAGTATTTACAAATGGCCACATTCAAGCCATAATGAGGAGTTAAGTCGTATGTAATGAATATCTGGGGTTTCTTATATTCTTGTGAACGCGCACGGAGCCATTATAGCAATAGATTCGAGACATCATAGTTAACTTGAACTACTTTTTATGCAAACAATTTCTGTAAAAGACCCTCAATTCAATGTAAACGTTATTCATAAACATTCAAGACCATCTTTGGATAAAAAAGCAGTAATGGAAAAGAATTGGTAACAAAGGTAAGAGATTAATTCTCTTGTGAAATACGAGACACCTTCACCTTCGAAACAACAAATCTTTTATATATTTTAATGAGCTAACTTCTTAAACAAGCAATAACTAATAAGCAACCACATTTTTGTCATGATAAGCATATGTAGAAATATTTCCATCATTAAAGCCGGAATTCACATATTAATTGAAATACTCGTGCATATTTAATCTAATTAATTTTAATATTTGTTAAAAGGCTGGTAGTAGTAGTAGTAATTGATTTTTTAAGTGCGTCGACTGCTATGGTCATTTTGCACTGTTATCAACTGGAGATACACACAGAAAGGAGGGAAAACCAGTGCCGGCATTAGCCTACTCTTTACGAAAAGCACTATGGGTGCCCTGCTTAACGTCCCTTCCTAAGGACGGAACGCTTAATTTGTGCGATCTCCTCAAACCACACAAACAGGAGGCCGGGCTACCTCGGAAAAAATCCTACTTGTGGAGAATTCGTGCCCGCTGCCACTTCGAGCAGCAGGCGAGTAGTAGCGTCTTAACCACCACCGGTATCCCCTTAAAAGGCTGGTATCGAATGAAATAAGCACCGATTCCATCATTACTACCAGACATATGTATCTCTTGAATAAGCAGAATACACAGCAAACGGCAGATGGGGTTCGCGAATCCAGAGGAGTTGGCGATCGTTTTCGCCGTGCGCCTTAAGCAAATTGGACTTCTCGCAAACTGTATTTCATTGCGCGACGGCAAGCCCCGCCCATCGCCACATCCAAGGTCTCCAAGGAGTCCTTCAAACGACCATAGGCGATATAAGGAGTAATTATCATCCCTCGCCGGTGCAAATCGTTTCGACACGGACGAAACTCGAGTCGAGAGCTCACAAAAGCTTCAAAGGAACTCTTGTTGAGCAAATTGAAGAACACGAGGATTTTCTTCACGGCGAAAAAAACCTGTTGAAATTGGTTCCTCGTATCAAAGCTTTATGTTCTAAGTGGAGAAAAAACGGCAGGTGGATTTCCACCTTGTCAAGCTTCGGTGAACCACCTAAAAAATATAATTGAGATGAACCGAAACCCAATGCGGACAATAAATTCGACAAAAAGCACGAATTATCAAGATGTCAGAATGTCCTTCCTGCCCATGATCTCCATCTCTTTTTACGCACATTTTAATGTACTTATTATTCCGACATATTAACTGAAGCCAATTCATAACCTAATCCCGAAGTAAAACTAAAATAACCATCCTGTCCACGAGCACCATCTTTTTTCATTAATACGTTAATGTAATTAATATTACTGTCATGTTAAGTGATGCCGCTTCATTGGCTAATCCGTAAATAACATTGCCGTGTACTTTTATGTGTATTCCTCGAAGTAAACATTTCAAATATAGGAGAAAAATTAGAAAAACGACGCTACCGGATCCCTCTCAAAAGTATAATTGCTGCTGAGAATTCCTGCTTCCGTGCTATTTACGGGCAAACTCTATCATTAAATCCAGAATATACGTATCAATTGTCTACGTCGAAATCAATAAAAGTGAAAATGTCAATAAAACTACGAACATATTATTTCTAATTTTATATTTGTTGTACGCTCTACATGAAAGAAGTCGCATTGTGATTGCAGTTGACTTAATTAAACAGCTTAACATTTTCAGGAAGATTGGCACATATCTAGTAATAAGATTCAATTATATTTGTATGTATACATATTTAGAAACTGAATCTCATAAGTGAGGAGGGAGGATCCACCGATGTGTGATACGTGCCATGTATCTCTGTCCATCAGACATATTCTGACGGAATGTTTGGATCTGAGAGGACAGCGGGTTGCCTTTCAGATTCCCGAGCAACTCCATCAAGCCTTGGGCGACGATCCATCTGTGACTAGCCGAGTGTTAGAATTTTTTAAGCATACAGGCCTTTTTAACAGACTATGACAATGCCCCAACAATTTATTGCAAAACATCTGAAGGACAGCAAAAGTATTTTTTATACACAGTGTAAGTGTAAGTAGCAGGTACTGGCGCCTATAACTCTAACAGTTGGTGCGCCAATAAACACACACATATAAGTGAGGAGCAATTTCAATTACAGGTCTATGAGCTTCTGAAGACCAAAACAATGCTAAATTCAATGTCTTCGTTAGGGGCATTTTTTCCGAAAAAAATTTTAAATGGCCGAAAATATATGTCCAAAAAGAGGTTCTCCAGGAAAAACTGATTTCCACACTAGCTATCTAACAATAAAAAGCCACGAAGCGCATTAAAAAGCATTAAAATAATCCCTTGGGCATCCAAAACAGCCGCCGTGAGATACAGACGCAGATGCGAAATAACCAGGGACGAACAAGACATGAAGGATGGACTCCTGAGATAACCGAGCGCACTATGCGTCTCTCGGAACCCGTTTTCCTTTAAACGCCGTCCTACTTTTTCGCGACGCCTTATCCCACATAAAACGAAGCGCGAGAGGCCAAAAGATAAAAACGATCGAGTGCACCCGACGCGAAATCTTCACACCGCCTCTCGAGTCGCTATTCATCCCATCCCTTCTCGATACGAGAAAAAATAAAACAAAACAAAACACGGCGAGAAGCCAGAGGAAAAAAATCAGAATCGAAATTTACTCGACGCGTCTTCTCTCTCTAAAAAAAAAGGGGGTGTCCGGACGGGATATTTTACTCCCAACAACAAACCAGAACCTTCTTCCGCATGGAGGCTTCGCAATCGCCATTCAGCCGATTGCGCGACTGCTTTTTTATTTATTTATTTTTTTTATATTCCCAATCTCTTTCTCCGCCCTGGAGCCGTTCGAGTGCGGGTGAATGCCGGCTCGCGTCTAGAGAGCGAACAGGAGTTTTCCCGTATGTGTGTCACGAGGCCCCGGATGAAGCACACGCAGGCTCTCAACTACAGACGGCAGAAGTCCCAACCGCATCTCCGAGGCACCGGTTAACGACCCTCTTTCTCCCCCATTCCTCTCCCCCTCCTCCCTCTCCCTCCACCCTCAGCTCTCCCTTCACGACCCATCATCGATGTCATCCAGACAACTGATTTTTCCCCCTTGACTACGGCGGCATAAAAAAAATATAGTTAAGGATGCGGGTCTGCCCATCTTATTATACTACCGGCGAGTCAATATTTAATCCTGTTAGGCTAAAGAAAACTAGGATACGAGGAACATAAACGATTAAGGCGTTCGAAAAGAAATCACATGCTTGTTTTGGGGATAGAGCAGGTAAACAAAGCAGATGGAATGGAGGTATCTGTTTATGTCCATTATGCAGCAGAAATATCGAGGGGGATATATTTATATTTACATAACTAAGATCTTTCTTAGGTAGCGTTGAACTGAAGGTGGGTTGAGGTTGGATGCTGAATAACGGCAATTCAACCTTCTGGGATCTATGTTTAACACTCACGACTGAATGTAAGATCCACTGTAATCTATATCGATTAACGTTATTTTATAATCTAAAAAGAGTTTACAATTACCAAAAAGAATCCGATATGTGCATTTCATCCTTATAAGATTCGCAGTTATCCATAGAATTTTAAAGGAAAGTGCAAAGACATGTTTATAATAGTTTTCTCAGTATAAGTTTAATGGCCTTTATAAATATTTACTTTCGCAAATTGTATTCATTGATTGCTTAAAAATACTGGGTACAGCAAGCAATGAAATCATGAAACCTTGAACATCCTCGGATTACTCATAGATTTCATTAAAGCAATTCAACTTTTAACTATAAATTCCCACCGTACCTAAAGAATATCTTTCATGTTGAGGAGACTATCGAATCAATTATAATATTAAAGAGAGCTTGATTATTTATCAAAGTCACTAATTTACCATAGTAGAGCTTAAAAATTGAATTAGTTAATGATTATTAAGGTATATTCCATAATCAATGAAGTTTTAAATGCTCCGCAAACGTATAATATATATCGAAGATACGCACATTTTTATGCTACCACGACACATTCTACACCAGTGCTTCTCAGCCTGGGGTACGCGTACCTTTAGGGGTACGCGAAAGTATGTCTGAGGGTACGTAACCACCTTTGGAATTTAGAAGAAACTTATTTTTTGTTTTCAACTTCGCAGTGATTTATTATTTTTACAAACTCTTATAATCACTTCGAAAGTAATACATTTGTTTTAAACCCCTTCAATAGAAGAAAAATAGCTTAGGTAAAAATATTTCTTTAACGGAGATTATTAAGCTTTTACTTTTCTTTGAATTCTAAAAAAAGCGAAAAAAAGCCAAGCACTCGACCATGGGCTCTTATTTTAACGCAGAGGCCCATAGATCCCCATAAGTGTCCCAGGAAAGATTTCAGATTATGTCCTTTAATTATAAATTACGCTTTTTTGTCATATTATTTATCATGTATTTTTATTGTTTCTTTAATGAATTACAATAAAATCCGGTGATAATATGTTTTTACATTGAATGTGGGCCCAAAAATAGCATTTATAAAATTAGTTCCCTTTGCGCGCTTATGGGGTTATAGTAACCCTGTCGAACGCGGATTTTCGTTTAACGCGGAGTTGTCAGGAACGCATCCTCCGCGTTAAGCGGGGGTCACTTGTACCTATAAAATTGTCTCGGGGTACTTATTTTAACTGAAGTACCCCGAAAGGGTACTACATGGAAAAAGGTTGAGAAACACAGTTCTACCCGAATCAAAAACATGACGTCGGAGCTGGGAAAAATGCCACCACACACCGCTAACCGATTCAGTAAGTAAAGAAAACGAACCGAAAAATTGAAACCAACTCACGAATTCCGCTCAAAACATCACGTTCGATGTAACGTTATTCTTCGGACAATACGTACGCATAAAAAAAATTCGGGAAAAAAATGAAGAGCGAGATCTAGAGGATTTTCTCACCGGACACAATTGTCCACCGAACGTCGATTGATGAGTAACTTCGAGTTTTGATGGGAATGAATGATAATTGTTTCGCCACGGACACGTCATCACGCCGTCCAACAATGGAAAACGAATTTGGGTATGATGCTTTCCGTCAGGAAGATTCTCAAGAATTTTGTACAGCTTCCCTCTTCAGGCATAGTATCTCATCTGAGCGGAGAAAAAAAAAAACTTGTTGACTTACCGCTATTTGGCGAACAGGCACTCTTAATGAAATTTAAGTTTTTTTTGCGCTATGCACCCAGGAAAGAATTTGATATTTAACATGGTACAATATTTAAGTCGAATGATTTCCTAAGAGCTGAAAATAAAATACCAGCGTTGATTACATTTAAAAAAAGTATAGACTTGGTATTTTGCGAGACAACGACAAGAACACATGTCTATGTAAACTCAAGCGTGTGTATGCATACAAATTTGTCTATACGAATGTGTTTATTTGTGAGCGGCTCTCGATATGCTGATTATGTTTCGTGATTTTATGCTGTATATCTTTTATATTGAAATACAGCGTAAAATATGACCTTTTCCGTTTATTTACCGCACAAAGCGGACAGAAACAATAACGTGGACGAAAGAAAGTTAATTATTTGCCACGGAAGTTTCGTTTGATGAAACTAGCCGTACCAATCGAACCAAAGAGTAGATTTCTCGCGCCAGTTTTCGGGCAATTTCGGGATGGTTGCCATTCGCGAAAAGCATGCGCTCAAAGATCGCTTCCACCTTTTGCATCCTGAGTGATGCAATGGCCAATTACCGCACATGAAAATAAGCAGCCTATTTATCTCTCTCTCTCTCTCTCTCTCTCTCGACCATACCGTAATTCAGGCACAGAAACCTCGATAGGAACGGAGAGCGCACGAAGATACCAGTTTCCGCCATCGCTTCGCAAAACGAGTTTTTGCGAACTCAATCGAATGCCGTGCGGACTCTCGGGGATATTTTTGGCATCGGTTGGTATTAATATTTTCCTGTTCCTCCCTAACGGGATTAGACTCGCGTTAATTGCCTCACTACTTGTCTTCATCCGGAGAGCTTTAATTGCCCAAAAGTATGACTGACGCGTTTTTTATAAATGCTTCCTCGCCTATAACGAATGGATTTCAAAATTAAATCATAAAAGTAAGATTTTTTCGGAGAATCCTGTACCTATAAATCCTCCGAGCAAGCCATCAGTGTATTTCAACAAAATAGCTGTCCCCTCCAATGGAAATTACTCAATTGCTGGTTCTGTTTATTAAAACCGACGATTGTTGAATGGCCACAGAATACTACTTTGTAACAGAAATTCATACGTGGTGTGCGTCAGTATGAGCATTCAACATTATTTATACGGAATCCTTTCCTTGTCTCTAAATGTACGAAGCAACCTTAACTCACATTTTCTTTAGGTTTTTCCACGAACACAAATTAAAAAGCACGTTATACACATTGTTCAAATACGTAACGCTTCAGCCTACTGGCGAAAAATCTCTCGAGAGTTATAATACGACCAATATGGCTCTGCATTTCAAAAGAAAAGTGGTCGGGATAGTTTTGAAAAACGTTTCGCAACGCCTCCTATCGTTTTCTCATCCTCGCGGACCGAACCTGCTTCGACTTCATGTTTTAAAAATGCCAACGACACAACAGAAAAAAAGATCTTTATGGAGCAAATAGGAAGTTTCGCCATTCGCGGGCACCGCGGGGGCTGCCGAATATGGGTCTGACGAAAAAACTGGTACCTATCGTCGCCCTTACGAACCCGTGAGAAACGGATAAACCTCCCCCAACCTTCTTATTCGGTCTGGATTGGCAAGCAGCGGGAAAACGAAATTAAGGAAGGAGACTCACTGACCCCGTGGCTAAAGTTTCTCTTCAGAGCGTGACCGACAGTTTTCTCTTTTGCGCCTCCCAAAAACAAACGTTGCACTGAGTTTTTTCCCCTGGACGCTCTGCTCGTAACACGTTGGCTGTTACTACAGACCAAGGGAGCGTGACTTATGTCCCGCGAGAGAATTTAATGCGCTCCACGAAACCTGGTTAAAGAAACGGACTGTGACATTTAATTCAAATAATTTTGTATATTTTCCTTAAAATAGTAGCCATAAAAACCTTGCCTGGTGAAGTTTCAATGCTAATAATCTGTTTAGACTTGGCTTTGATTTTTAAAATTACACGTAACACCGAGTCACTCGCGACTTCTACATCTACAGGTTACCCCGCAATTCACCTAATTGGTGGATGGCAGGGGGTGCAATGCATCAAAACCTACATAAAGATTGTCTATCGCAGGTTGAAAATTTCTATTGTGATCTCGTATTGTCCTCGGAAAGAACGAGCCTAGATCATGCTCCGTCCTACAATCGACATCACGTATCTTATCGTCACGGTCGTTTCTACCTATATACGTTGGTGCTTCAATTATTCCTACAACCTCGTCTTTTAGACATTTCAATCTATTTTTCTCCAGAAGCCGCAACCTTGAGTTCAATCTACGATCCTCCAGTGGCACCCAGTTCAAATCCCTCAATAATGAAGTGGCGCTTTCCTTATGTTCGTACTTTTGTTTTACGAATCTGGCTGCTTTGCGCTGCACTCTTTCTAATTGAATTATACGTCCCTTCTCGTACGGATCCCATATGCATGAGGCGTATTCCACTTGTGGTCTAACCAGTGATAAGTAACATGTTTCAAGTATTTTTCTGTAATGTTCCGTACTATTCTACCTATGAAAGCCAGTTTCTTGTTAGCCGCGCCTATAACTCGACAAATGTGCATGTCCCACGAAAGATCTCGACAAATGGAAACTCCTAAATATTTTACATACTCGGCTGCTTGAATATTTATTCCATCTATTGTATACTCGAAACCTACTTTTATAATTCTCTTCTAATACGGCCAAAGCACTCACATCAACGAATACGGAGATTCTAGCAGAAAATTTAAAATTGGTGGTTTAGTTCGCCAAACCAAGGCCAGAGATTTATTCCTCAGATGAATATTTCACTAGTTAAGCAAGAAATTTAATGTTGATTTCGAATGAACAGGTAGTCTTAAGATCTTGTGATTTGGCCGAGTTGTGTCGTCTTTTCCATGTAATTCTAAGCATAATTATTTTTGGCATATTCATGTTTTGCGGTGTAAAGCAAGAAGGAAAATTTTGGAGGCCAATAGAGAGGCAAATTTTACTGGACTGTTTCAGCTAAATATATGATTTTCCCCCAGCCATTTAAATAAAGTCTGACCCCCCCAAACGCCATAAAAAACCGTGAAGCAGAGACGCGCATGATGCATGCGGACAGACCTATACTAAGGAGCACTTTTTAAACGAAAAACACCAAAAATAAAGGATACTCTAAGTAATGGGGATTAATTTCTCTATAACAAGTTGATTAAATTAAAACTGTGGGAGGCACGCCAAAATGGCACGGGACAGGACGAAGAAAATGCGCCTTAAAGATAACAAATAATGATATCCGTTAATTATTTTTTTAGGATAGGAGGACGAAATTTCAAATGGAATTCATTTAAAAATATGAATAAAATGAAACTTCGGTGAAAACTCGTGTGAGTAATTATATCAAAATGGCAGCGTCTCAGACTGAATAAACCAAGCAAACTGAAAAATGTACGAGTTCTCAAGGTATACTTTAATTAAAATGTAAAAGTTTATTGCCAGACAAAAATCGGTTAATTCGAGAAATTGGCAATCTGATTGTTTTGTTAAATACAAAGCCGAACATGCCGAATAAACTCGAATAAATATGTCATTAAATTTATGATGCTTCGCCTTTCCTAGAATAATTGGTAACAGATATTCATGCGTATTTTTAAATTGGAATATAGCTTACCGGTAACCAAGGTGAGAAAATTCACTCCAAAACGGGCTACATGTGCGGTTTCAGCACTGTAGCTTAATTATACTTAAAATTTGCTTACTGAAAAACGTACGAGGAATCGATAGAAATCTATGATAAAACAGGATAGTGGCCAATTCCGTACACTTGGAATATAGAGACACGGTAAAGTGATTTCGTGTATGCATGAAAGAATTCATCGAAGTGTTCACAAAAAAATAAATAAAATGGTGTGAAAATATTTGTAAATATTCATAGTTTTACGCAAATTCCAAAAAAATCAGCTAAATCCAATAAATTGGCAAAAAGCTTCGTAAATTCATGAAAGAATTCATCGAGGAGTTTTGCCCAAAAAATAAAATGGTGTAAAAATTCTATAAATATCCATAGTTTCATTTAAAGCTAAAAAAAATTCAGGCAGGTAATCCAATAAATAGGTAAAAAGTTCTGACCAAAAAAAAATAACTTCTCTCCAAAATATCCAATTTATGTAAATAACCTGCGGCCTCCAGGATGGGTTTGATTTTAAATGCCTGCAGCGCTTGAGAGGTTAACAAAGCCAGAAAGGCGGCACAATACGGGGATCCAACGCGACGATCTTTTCTTCACTGTCGCCAGTAGCATCCGCTAGGCATCCAACACTGAATTCGGACAAATCTGTAAGAAGATGCGAAAAAACCGCGAAATTTACTTATCCGAGGATCGTCGAGTCATACTTTCGAGCAAAACCTAACGAGTTCCAGAGAGAGAGAAACGAGGGCGGCTAGCGACTGCCATTGATGGCACACAGAATTAACTTCCACTTTCTCCATTGTGGTCCCAACTCTCGCACACGCACTCACACACCCCTAATGCCCTCTCCTCATCTATACGCTCGCCATTCCCACGCTCACATCCTCTACCGCCCACGCGATAGAGAAAGGCCGCCGAATACGGAGATGATCGCCCACGCACGGTTGCCCAGAAGCAGCTCTCCGTCGGACGAAGGAAAGCGAAAACGAAAAAATAAAACCGTTACGCCCCGGAGCCCACCACTAAAAAAAAGAACGAAGTTTAATCTCTTATAAGTGTTCTATCGATACTTTTCTAGAAGGATTTCTTGTGTTGTCGGTCGAGGATCGCCTCGGAGATGTCCTCGCGTAGGCCTCGAGGGAGAAAGTGGTTCTATTTCCAGTGAATGAAATGTCACCTGTTGTAAACTTCGTCGATATCGTGAAACTTGAACTTCGTTGGAAAATGAGAGAATGAGTCTTCATTATATCGAGAGAAAAAGACAATTTCATTTAGGGCTTTCATAAATTTGAACTTAGTACTTCTCGGAGCTGTTCGTGATTGCTGTTTAGGTCAGCGTTTTACAACCGGTGGTTCGCGGACCCTTATGAGTCCGTGAAATAATTCGCAATAAAAATTTGGTAATGGCGTCTTTTTCACTTTCATGGTTCTACAGTTCTTAACAATATCTTAATTTTCTTCTAATTAATAAAATGGTGTTGCTTTCGAATTTTTATTGTTTCAAGAATTATATTTTAATTTTATTGGGTACTAACCACAAACTTGACAATATAAGAGATTCTGACTGTATTGTAAACGTGTTTCATACTATGTGTTATATAAACTTTTTATTTTGAATAAATTAAACGCGTTCCAAAACATTTATTTTATAACTTATTATTATATAAAGGGTTCGCCGCTAGGCGAGGGAAAAATGTTACCCCGAGGGGTCACTGAAAAAAAGGTTGAAAACCGCTGGTTTAGATAATAGCCCCTTTACGTCAAGCAAAACTCACCTATAGATTTGAGTTAATTTCAAAATTGATTTTCATTATGTTTTGATCCTAGTAAATACAAATAAAAAACAACAATTTACTTAAGATGGTCCATAAAAACATTACCTATAGTGATATAAGCTATCAGAAATGTGATTAATGAATCAAAGTGGTATTACTCAAACAAAAGCAATCGAAACGTAAGCTTTAGCTTAAGTTTACAGTGGGATATATTCACTCATGGGAAAATTAAAATAGGCATTCAAAAAATATATTTGAATATCACCTCCCTAAAGGAACGATATATAGAAATCCGAGTCCGGAATTTTTAACAAAATCGTTTTAATAAACAAAATTCTGGCAAGAGTTAACTATTTTTCGAAGTTCAAACAAAATAATAATTAGTTTTGTAAGCAAATATGGAAATATTTCCCTGTCATCTGATTCTAAGCGTCTCCCTATTAAAGAGACGAGCGAGAAGAGACTTTCCAACGTTTTCTGAGATCCACGAAGACGTTATGAGTTGATATAGAGATTTACAATAGATAGAGCTATCTTTCTATCGATGAATGAAATGTTAATTAATCTCTGCACTCCATAACAACGTCGCATTGTCTTTCTTATTTAATCGATGCCAATCCTTGCGTTATATCAGCATCATTCTCGTTAAACTTGAGAGATCAGAGTATCAGCACTCATAATACGATGACATCGTGATTGCTCCGAACTTTTCCCTCGAAAAGCAAAGAAAGGAAACTTGTCTCGCGTACGAAAGGTGTTGAAATTGACAATATGTACGCAATGAAAGCGAAAAAGGGAACATGTGTCCTTTTATTTTATTACGCGAGAATTTTGGAAGCCTAGTCCAAGGCGGTTGCGCAATACCCAGAGAAAGGGGAGTCGGTGGGGTAGGGACGGCAGCTGAAAGTTGGAGGGAGGGGGGAAGGGGGGATGGGGGAAGAGGGAGATGGGGGAAGAGGGGGAAGGGGGAGGGGCGTGGGCGCGGTCTCTTCCACAGCCAAGTTTCATCACGATCGACATAAACAAAATAACCGACATCCGCACGTTATAAATTTGAAAGCACTATTAAGACGGCATTGCGTATGGCTCTCGGTTCTTGAGTTACATAGCTCTCAGCGATGCTTTCACTGCTGCTGCTGAATGTTTCATTCGTTACGGTATCATTAAATTAGAAATTCTATTATTAATCTGAACCCACGTTCGTGGCGCGTATTTTTGTGGCGGTGATCTAACGGTTAATTGCCCCTAGGGGAGAAGTTATTAGGGTTTATCAAAAGAATATACGGGAAATCGGTGTGATATAATAAAGACTGATGAATTGATGGACAAAAATATACCTATATAAGATCAGAGGTCGCCAACTCTTGAACCGCACGCGGCTCTCGAGATCCTTATGCGGCATGCGAAGTATAGAACAACAAAGCGATCAGTTCAATTTGTCACTGACGATTTAAGCAACCGACGGTCGTAAAACTGTGAATGTTGAAGTTTTAAGCGCCGAAAAATAGTTTGATATTGATCTTCACTCATACGACCCCGCTATCGACTGCGCCTATATTCAAATGTAAACTGTTATTCAGGACGCCAAAGCATTCGCTACCTCAGATACGATCCGCCATGCTGGAAACATTGCCGACTCCCGTCTCACATGAACACTAATCAAGGTGAGATAAAAATCGATTTTTTTCATTTTATTAAATAAAATTACTATATATATATATTACATTTGTTGGCAAATGAATCAGCCTCATTAGTAAAATTGAGGAAACTGGTAAAAACAGCTAAAAAAATTACCGCATAAACCCTGTTGGCACGAAAAAATAGAGTATTAAATTGATGAAAATATTGTTAAACTCATTCGTATATCGTCGAATTAAACGTTTTAACGCCGAAATGGGACCAATATTATTGCTCGTATCTCGTAACTTTTGTCTTCGATACAGAGCTGTAAAGTTCGTCTTATGCGAAAAAATACGAAGATAACGTTGTAGCAACGATATACTTATAATTATATATATATATATATATATATATATATATATATATATATATATATATATATATAATTTTTTGGCTGAAGGAGTTTTCCACCACTGAGTAATCGGAGCCAAAGTGTTCGAGCTATCTACTACTGAACGATATACTTAAAAAGTTCGGTTTCAATGACCATTAGAGCTACAAGGTTATCAATCACTCTTTCTGTCCAGCGATATTCAGGCACTAATAAAAATGTAAGACAAATGAGTTTTTTTTACTTCATGATGACATTGTGTAGACAACTTCATTCAAAGAAAACGCCTATGAGATGAAAATTCCTAAGCTTTGAAAACGCTTAATGCTTCATTCGAAAGAGCGATGAATAATTCGGGTTTAAGGAGTAAATACGAACCTCCCGTCAAACGTAACGACAACTTCCTTCCCGTGACGGAGAGAGATGCATATGGTCCCATATAAATCTGGGCTCCCTTCCAGTTTCGACTGAAATTAGATTCGAAATGATGTTCCAAGTCCGCGAGACGGTTTTCTACACGTGGAAATCGAAAAAAGCCACCGTCCAAAACAGCGCATCCCAAAAATCGTCGATCCAATGACCTTCGTCCAACAGCACCGACGACATCTGCAGAAACACGCGACGCCGGAAAACGAACGTTCGAGAAAAAAAACACAGAAGGTAATCCTTCCGTGATCTCAAGTGCGTAAACGTCTATACCGTTACATTCTCTTACAGCTCCTTCTAAACGCAGGTCAACCGAGATTGTTAGATTTAAAGAGGGAGAGAGTGAGTGAGAGAGAGGTTTTTATTTTTCCTTAAGAGCTGGCAACGGCTTCGATCTTCCCCTACCCAAAGAGGAGTGGAGAAGAGCGTCGATTTGGCCATCGTGAAAGAGGAGGCGGACCCTATATGGAGAGGCGAGAGTGACTTACAGGGGTGCGGAAAGGATAGAAGGTAAGGAGAGAGAGAGAGGAGGGGGGAAGGGGGAGGCAGGCTGGAGGATAGGGGTAAAGGGGAGGTAGGAAGAGGCGGAAAAAGAAGCTAGGTAGGTTTTATAGTATTTCTCGATTTCTGATGCGTCACGTAGAAAGAAAGCTTCTTCGATTCCTTCTCGAAATAAATGCCAGTATTCCGACATTAGGTATGTACACCTAAATTGGTCATTTTTTTCGAGCCCATAAAAAGCATCAAATTCGGGATTACTGTCTGGATAAATGTGCCTCATTAATTCAAAATTCTTTTGCCAAGATATTAAGTATCAAATTTGCGATCTATAGAAATATTTTTCCTTTTTTTCACGAATATTTTACGATAAAAGTTCAGCCTATCGCGGAGTATTATTTTAAGCTACCTATATAGGTACGAAAACAGCGTTTTAAATGACAGGGACAGAAATCCAGGATATCAAAATACCAATGAGTGAGGAAAGTTACTGTATTAATGTAATATATCGAATAAGGAATTATAATATTTGTAAATCAGTACAGAAAATCGATCAGTAAAATATCGTCAAAATCAGTACCTAAATGTATTTTACAACGTGCCTCGCTAGCTTCTCATTAAATACTCATCTGAGCGAAAAATATTGAGAACATTGTGAAATCTCAAAGAACGCATTTGGAAACTCTGTGTACTCCGATCTTGTTTACGAATATTCCACGATTTAAGTTCAGCCAAGCAATCGCTATTTTAAACTACTTAAATACAAGATGTCCCAAAAGTCCTTTAACCCAGGCGTTAATATTAAGCAGTAAAAATGAAACGTTATATTTGTTGTATTTATTTTTATGGTTTCTTTAGTCGTAACAATTATTTATACTAAGCAAGAACTTCTTTTCTCGCTTTTTTCAGGGTGACGACGAGTGACCTGAGTTCACTTTGAACAGTGGAGCGTGTTATATTTTAGTTACTAAAAATTAAAAACTGGGGTTAAAAGGACTTTTTAGTCTCCCTGTAGGTACGAAAACAGTGTTTGGAAGAATGGAAGCATTAATTGACCTTTCAAAACACAAATAAGTGACAGACTTGAGGCAAACTGTGAAGCAACACATCGAAATATTCTTAAATAAGTAGAAAAATCTAACCAAGTCTACCAGTAAATGACATGCAAAATAAGTACAGGACTTAATATATCGGTAAGATTGGTTAATTTACATTAGGGACACTGTGAATAAACCTACTGTTATATCTGTATCCGTTGAGAGATGAGTTACGCCTGTATCTGAAAGTGTTCCTCTCTCGTCACGAAACGGCAGTTAGCGACCGTGTGATGGGTGCGCGGAAATAACAGGGTTTAGAACTCCCTGTAAGGAAACCAAGCGCTTCCATCCCATTGTTAATCGGAAAGTCTCCAATTTGCCGAGGATAGATTATTCAAAGCATAAATTTACTGAAACTGCCATTCACGATGGAAACTCGGGAGATCCATATCGTTCTTTCTCGATCACACATCCTCACGAACATTATGCAGCCCTTCCTTTCTTCTCCCAATAAATCCAAGCAAATGACGGTGCTCTAAAAAATAGCAGTTCATTTGACATCGAAAATAAGAGCATAAACGCAACACCTATAATTTTTTCAAGGCCTATGCTTAATGAGAAAAAACAACATTAAAATTTTTATTTTATTTATTTTATGCCGCCGAGTCAATTTTAAAAATTCAAAATTCATCTTCATCTATGCGTTAAAAAGTTACACTCACTATTTCTTTGACCTCGTGTCACTATAACCTCGGATATATATCACTTAAATCCGCATCTTTGAACGTCATCCACATCTTATTGATATAATGAGATGCACGCCCTGCTTCTATTAACTATAACATCCTCCGTGATGAACAAATAAAATAAGAACTTTGTAATTTCCACTGTTTTAGTATATTACTAAGACCCGGGTTTCGATGGGATATATCATCTTCAGGTGATGATGTATCACATAGAAACCCGAATGGTGTTGAAATATTAAAACAGATACAAAGTTATTATTTTATTTGTTCGTCATGGAACAGTTCCACGAGGTTACGCCTTTCATTGTGAGCTTCATTATAACTTCCTCCATTTAAAAAATTGACTGATGTGATTACCTACATTCCATCCGCTGAAAAACTCGACCAAAGTACTCACTTTTTTATATCCGCCACTTGGCGTTCGAAAGAGAACTTGCGAAATGTGTTGCGCTTGATGTCAATAATGCATACCGTCTTTCGGTTTTTCGCAACGCTGCGATGCTATTTCTTTCTGTTTCGCAGGGATGCGTGATTCCAAAAGATCCATTCCCCAGTCAGAGTATTGAAGGAGGGCGGGGAGTGGATGGAAACCCTTAGAAAACTGGCAAAATCCCAAAGAAATCACTTTTGGAGGCAGATAACGTAGTGCAGCAGATAACCACTGGCTTAGCAAGACAAGCCAACATTTTTCAGCTAGCGAGGTCTTCTTTTACTCTAAAAAGGGTGATTTGTGACGTGCTCGTAATTTCAGAGAGTATCGGGGGAGGGGAAGGAGGAGGGAGGAAAGAAAAATGCGAATTTTTTCAAGCAAGAAATCTTTTTCTTCATTGTCACGAGCAGTTTTGAAAAATCCCACGGCTGTGATTAAAGGCGAGGAACAGGGTAACGGATGAACTTGGGAAAAAACGCTCTCCAGGAATACGGATGGAAACTTCGAGTGAGCAAGAGAGGATTATTTACAGCGATGGGCTGTTCATCACGACTGGCGCATCATATTTACGTTTTAGGCTGAAATATTTTACATTTAAATATACGCCTGCTTGTTTATTCATGCGCTTTTTTTATTCTATGATGAAAACGACAGGATCGACAATTATGGTAACAATTGTTTCACATCACAGTAGGTTTAGGACATTTTTTAAATCAAAACTCGTGGTTTATTGTAGGTCAGTAGTTGGGATTGTGGTTTTGGAGAAAAGTTTGAATTTTATAGATGCATTTTAAAATGAGATTCAAACCTAAATTTCATCAAAAGTAGTTTGGCCAGAGAGGCGCTGGCGTTTGCATACGTAATGGTGGAAGGATGAGGAGAAGCTGATAGGTGCAACTGCATTGCTATGGAAGGCTCGGATGTCGGTCACCGTACTTTGTTCAATTTTTCAGCAATATTCTTTCGCGGAAAAAAGGATTTATGCTTTTCCGACTTGACTTACAACCTCTATATTGTAGTGTTTTTTGTAACTGACCTGTGAGAAAGTTATCAATTCACATCTTAACGCATATGTCTTCCTCACAGTAATAAATGACGGCTACGATAGCCAAGCAGATGCAATGCGATAAAGTAGCAGTGTAATACAGATGACTGAGGGGCTTTGAATAAACAAGCAGTCCTTCCATCCTCACAAGAAGCTCAAAGCTCAAAAAAATACTATTCTTATCAAATGTATTAAAGAGGCACATAAGTGAGTTAACATAAAAAGAATAGTAGCTACCGAAAAACACAGATACAGGGTGCAAATATTACTTTGATTCCCTAGCAACAGAAAAACACTGAAAGGCATGAGGAAAAGGAATCAAGCGAAAATATTGCGCAACACTTTCTTTCTAAACCTCTCCGCCTAACGCCTACGCTAATCAACTCGACAAATACCCACGCCTCGTGAATTCCTCGGAAACAAACGGCCTACGCTGATTCTCCGGACTTTTCGACGTCTCTTCGCTTCTTCCTAACATCTTGGCCTCCTTGGACGGAATCAAAGACGCCGACCCGCCTAACGCTTTTGCTATTTTCGCTTTCCGCGACGAGCGGCTGATGGATAGAGATCGCCAATCCTCATTTTAAATGGAAAGTTTACAACGGCAATTCACGGCGCTGTGATAAAAATTTTTCAGAGGAAAGTTCCGAGCTCGTCCCGCGCAAAGTCGTTCTGTTTCTACGCAGCGAGGACAGGGTTATCATCCCCGAGTACACGCACATCCGAAAACCGGATTGCCGCGAATGGTCAAGAACGGGGGCGGATGACTTAACTGTCACCGGAGGAGCGAGTTTCCTGGACACATGGCGAACGCTCCTTAGCTTAAAGAGACGCGTGGGTCGCGCAGGCCCTCATACCCCTTCTATCTCTCTCTCTCTTCCCCCCCTTGCCCCCCCCCCCCAAATCCCTTCTCACCGTCTGTCGTCTTCCCCTCCTGTGTAACCTTGACTGCCTTGTATGCAGAGGGGAAGGTCAAAATTTCACCGAAGGTTTTTACACGCTCCAATCATCCGTGAAGATGGAAAGTTAAGAGGGTTAAATTCACGAATGAGCACTTGAATATTTAAGAAAAATTGAAAGAAGTAATAATGGTTTCTCCAAATGTCATGACAAGTTGGAGATATCTGAGATAAGTACTTTTTTCATTTTTTAAATATTGTTACGCTTATTCTTGAATTGATTTTCGGGAAGATCTCGATAATTCTCAAGTGAATAACTTCGAGGGTTAATTTTCTTAGAAAAAAGTATCATGCCACGAAGATGGAATGAATTTAGTTCTGAAAACCATTAAAAAATAATGCGATTCACCCGGGGTATTATTATCATACGTAAACAACTTAGAAAATTTGCCAAATCTGGTCGATATCATATTTATGGGGAGTAAATAAAAAAGAATGCTGTAAATTTCCACTAGACAAATTTATTTCGACCGGTTTCGCCTGTTACAGCATTCATCACAAAGTCCAGCCTTCCCAAGTGGAATTTGTTTACGGGGAGTGTTGATGACGATCCAATCCTCCGATCTTTGATTATAAGATAGAATTGGATCGCCACTGAGGATGGCTACTTTGCAACCGAAATAAGCATTTGGTTTTTCCAACTCCACTGTGGTTATTGGAAGAGTTTCGCTTAGCAGTTTATTTATTTATTCCTTGACAATAGCACAATTCGCGAATAAAATTAAATATACGTAATTGTTATTTTGTGAAGAGAGACGACGTATCCGGATTAGTGATACGAAAATGAAAACTATTCTTATTCTTCCACTACTGTCGTTATTGCTCCGCGAATTCAAGTGAGTATTTGCAAATTAATAGGTGGAGTTTATTTCGCATTCTGCCAATCATAAATTTCACAAACCATCTTCAAACGATAAGAAGAGAAAACAAAATAACTAAATCTATACTGTGATGCATAAATACTGGATTAGGAAGATATGGAAAAAACGCTAACGTAGCATTTTCAAAAGCAGGGGTGCGCAACCTGCGGCCCATTAAGCAATTCCACCGCCAGTGTTTCATAGTTTTCAAAACGTTTTTAATTTTAATTTTGACTTATCTACCAAATATTATATTTACCTAGCAAAATCTGTACACATATCTAGCTTTAAATGGTAACTCTTATTAAATATTTCTCCATTCAAAACAAGCTCTTTTTAACGTTAATATTGATCTCTTCTAAAAGGTATTTCTAAGATTGAATGCCAACATGATTTTTAATATTGAAATTTTAACCCTATAAAACATAATTTTAACTTGATTTTCACTCATAGGGTGCCTAAGAATATAATATAAGAAGAAATATCATTGAAGCAACATTCCCCCCATAGGCTAGAAGAAGGGTTCCCGAACCTTCCATTGTGTTTCGCACCATACTATTACCTAGAATGGCAAGAGAGTGCCACTGCGTTTTTGCAGAAACCTTGGGAATAGTCACGGATAAAAACAAACCACGCCGAAGTTATTACTAATGAGTTTTAATTGATCAAAAAATACGCAAAACTGAACTTCCTAGAGCTCGCGAGCGCGATTCATCTTACAATTAGAAGAGAACCATTAGGATTGCTCAAGAAGCGATGTCACGAGCACCAGAAAGGGGAACCCATACTATGCTTGTGCAAAGAGTGGCCTCGCTATGCGTGGCTGATTTGAACGCAATGAGAGATAGAATAGCAACGCGCTAGCATTTCAACTCATTTAGATGACACGCATTTCGTATCTTTCTTCGCAGAAAATACGCCAGCAACTCGAGAAGTTCATTGCGTCGCAAACAACCGACTCAATAAAAGGAAAAGAGAGCGAGAGAGGATAATATGAGACCGGAGATGAGTTATTTCCTGTTGAAAACAGCAAACCACGACTCGCACGCGGATCGACACGGTTCATTGTTCAGCGGTTTGCCGGGAATAACTATTTTTTGCTGGTGAGACACAAACGCAGGTTAACAAAGGTGCGAACGCAGTTAAACCTAAGGCGCAGAGAAGTCTTGAGTGTCCATTTCATGCTCTGAAGTCGAGAAGATTCTCATCAAAATCCACTTCCAGTACATCCCTTACTTTTGGTTACGCTCATTTTCGCATAAATTAATTTAAAAAAAATGGGAGCTTCATTTAATGACACAATATGAAAAAGCGCGTTTTATTTCTTGAGGTTTAATCCTATTTTTAAATTTGAAATTCTTTATAAATTTAGTAATATAATTATGTATATGGCCTAAATTAATTTATTCAATAATTAATCAAGAAATTTAAAACTTTCTATCTGTAACAATTTGCTCAGAATCTTAATTTGAAAATTTTGAAGGCACCCCCTGCCGCCCACCGATTTCTCCAAAAAAATTCTTTGGCAGCTTAATAAACGGTATCACAGTCCACATAAACCCTGCAAATTTCAATCTTCTATCTCTTAACGTGTACTTGCAATTTTAATTTAATCGACTGCACAGGCGAACAGACAGTGAAAACAAGCGCGGTTATAAAATAAAACGCGCTAAAAATTACGACCAAATGATCATAAAGTATAAAAATGAAACTTAAAAATTATGCTATAAAAAATTGAGGCGCAATGCAACTGATTTGAAATTTTAACGTAGTCGTTGGCAGTGGTAACGCACCGAACGCTAATTCCAATAGTTGGAACCATTTCGGTTAATTACCACTGACGACAGCTACGTTGTAATAAGATGCTGAAGTTGTTGGATTCGGACGTTTTCTAGTCGTGGTAATTATAGAATCAACCATTTGACAAAAGTAACGAGTAAATCTCGGTAATTCAATATTAAGCAATAACACCCCAATTCGGAATTGCAGTAATTATTGACCGTAGATCAATTAAAGATAATAAAACGGTCAAAAAATAAAAAGAATATTCTATAATCAGACAATCAAATAGTTGATGTAAGACATTTTCCAATCACAGGCCCAATAAATTTCGTAAAACTGCAAATGAATGTTAGGACTTATGTTAGATGGACTAAGGTCCGCGTAGTGGCCTATTACATGGAGGAAGAAATAAAACGACAACAATGATATTAAACTGCAATCAAATCCACAATAGACGCCTTAACTATGTGAAATTGCATACTTCGTATTAAATAACAGTGTAATTTTTACATAGTTTGTTTTATTTATTCCGAAATAAACTGTAAGATGATTGAGAAAATTTCCATATCCATGTAATACAATAAACAGAAGAGAAATATTTTTCGAATCGCGTTGAAGGCTTATATTTCACGGTCTCAATAGCAGAGCGCAACGAACGGTTCGTGATGAGAAATGCTAAAATGTAGCGTAATAAAAATTTCAAATCAGATTCAAAATAAAATATTCCACCGTACCGTACACATCGGCCGAGAAAGATATAGCGTAAACTTCCTCCGAGTCTTATTCGAAGGCCGCAATCGGTGTAAATATCAATTTCGAAGTCTAGAGGCCCGCCGTCGCCCTGAACATGTTTCGCCGCATTTTGTCCTCTATGTACTTCGAATTTATCTATTGGACGTGAAAAGCATCACTTATTCCCAGACACGGAGTCTATTCAAAATTCCGCTCCCTCATTCCGCTTATATTATATCAGAAATAAAAGAAAAAATGCCACGCACGCGAAGAATCTCCATTTAAAAATCAATTTGGACTGAAGATTTATTGAAACAACTTCATAACGACTGAATCCTAACGAAGGGAGAGTCGCTTAAGTGGTTACAATCAGCAAAACCTGAATTGGTGAGGGAAAACAGGCCCCGAGTGAGTACGATTTGGTATCAAATCGACATTAATACACACGTATGTATTGTACAGCACGGCTGATTAGTAGATTCGTCGATAACTAACGTGGTTATATCATAAGTTAATCCAGAGGCATCACCAGGTACTTAAAAGATTCGGTGCTATAGCCCATACCAATTTCTCCCGCCCACATTTTTTTAATAAATATTCAATTCTACAAAAATCCGATCAATGTAATACGTAGATTTGTATTATTTTACTAATTAAAGGAGAATGAAATAATTATAAATAATTACGAATATTCGCTTCTCTCTGCAAAAATAAACTTTTATGCCTTAAAAGTTTCTCCTAATTTTAAAAGTAAAGGACAGAACGGACATGCCGATCTCTGCCGTTCAGCGTTTACGGAAATTAAAATTTAAAGACGGGAAAATTAATGCGTGATTAATAATAAACGTGTAAAATAACATTAATTATTCTGATTTTTCAAGAGCATCGCCATGCCTATATTTTCCAATAAAAGTGCTGATGTAATGATGTCAGACGAAAGACGGGAGGGAGAACTTCGTCCTTAGCGTCACTTTGTGACTGGTACTGCTCTAAACGTGAATAACGACCTGCCGCCACTTCAAATCAATTAAAGATTAGGCAAATCAGTTACATGCCCATACTTTAAAGATAACGCTGTAAATCTATCATCTAACATATAAGGAACATAAATATAATTATCAAGGCCATTAATAAGCAACATTTCTTCTACATAACATAACATATTTCCTAAAACGCGAAATGAAATTGTTTTTTAACTGAACTTCATACCAAAGCGGACAATGACTCACGTTTTCCTTTCATAAGAAGTTCATCGAACGAGCAAAGGGGAAAATGATCCGACCTTGGAGGAAGGACAGTGAGAATTTTACTCGTATATTTCTGCGTTGCCCAAACTTTTTAACTGTGGCGGTTTTTTCTTTCTTCCGATTTCCCAAGTAATAGATTGAGACACGCAGCGGTAGAATGTAGATATTGGAGACTATTATCTTATTTCAACTAGGAGACTTTACTTTTAAACGTTTTTAATTGCCGAAAAGGCTTCCAGTTCAACCTTTTTGACAAGTTGTTCTAAATATTTCATTTCTCTTTACATAAAACTAATCGGCAAAACCAGGGGTTGGCAACCTACGGTCCTAGGGCCGCATGCGGCTCCCGAGAGCATATTATGCGGCCCGCGACGTTCCTAATGCATTTTTTTAAATGGATCCTTGTACCAACTATTTCATCTCCAGTAAACGGATAATTTCCAAACTTTGTCAGGTTCTCACATTCCGACCCTACATTCTACACATGAAAAAACATTTTGCTCGAACGAATACTTTTCGAGTTACTAAAAATTGATCTTTCTACCCATCATTTCCTGATACTGATCCTGGACCAAAATTTCACCACATGTAGCTCTAAAGCAGAACCATCTATTCTGGAAATTTGGCGTTAGTAACTTACGTAATTTTTTAAGTTATTTTGTACACGGACAGACAGATGGACGGAAGGATGATCCGAATACAAAAGCGACATCTTTCAGAAAAATGCGCTAAAAATGGCAAAAATAATAATATCAGTCAATAAAAAAATTCTTCAGATATAAAATTTGGCTCATTGTTTTGAGTCATCGTGTTTAAAGAGTCGAGATTTAAGACCCTCCGGGTCTTAAATCTCGATGTAGCTCATAGGTAAATTCGACCATAGAGACGCGTCATTCAAGCAACTCTACAGGAGCCCCATTTATATCTGTCGTCCGTCGGTATGGAAACATGGAAAACAAAGCGATTTCCGATCCACGATAACAAGTACACCTTCGCGAGACTGTTCGAATGCCCGCGTTCTATTTTCCCGTGAAAAAAGTCGGACATGGACGGTTAATGAACCCGCTTTATCAGGCACGCCGATACGCGTTTGCCTATCATTTTCAGTCACCGCACGAAAAAGCTAGTTTCGCGGAGGTAGAAAAAATATTTAACAGTGAATCTATCCCGACTCTCGCGCACGACGCGACTTAAAAACTTTCTCCTCACTCCCACAGTTTCCTGCGTTTTCGAAGGCGCTCTGTTGTGTCACACACGCCTTCCCTTCCTCTTTGCCCTCCCCCCCAAAGTCTCTATTTGCACCGCCCGTGCAGAAGTCGGCCTTTATCCGGAGAGATAAAAAAAGCGAACGGCCCACGTAGGTACGTGTGGTGCTCCACAAATCAGCCGCGGTGCACCGGCAGAGAACGTAAAACAACGTCTCATGCCTTATTGCAGGAACGATGAGGAAACATAACACGTATGCTGACTTATCCATCCAAAGGATCTTAAAAAACAACAACACCTTTTCGCAACACTAATCATTTTGTACTCTTACCGCAGATTATATGCTAGTCGAGTTTTTAAGTAACGTAATGAAACTAAGATAAACAATAGCTGTATTATTCTAAAACGTCGAATTTTGGGTTGCGCAAATACTACATTTTCAATTTTCTACAATTAATGCATAATGTGCCGAGTATATCGAATGGAACAAGTCAAATCTGTTAAAATATTACGGGATTGCTTCTTAAATTAAAAATGAAGAGAATAACGTATCCAATAGTCGTCATAGAGCTAACAATCTTCAACGTTTTAGTTGCCAAGCGTTAATTAATGTGGCGTCATAAAATGCCTTAAGCAATATTTATTTAAACAATTAATGATTATCCGATAATAGCCAAAGAGGCTGATTCGCCAGAAAACACAAACACGCAATTAATGCTTATCGAATGGTTTTTATGGTCGTGATGTTACTAGAAAGTTACGCCATTTTAGAATAAATGATCCACCGTGACATCATAAATTCCACCGCAGCCGGCTCATGTATCATATGGATGTAACATTATGAACTGAGCAATCCTATCGCGAGAGATCGGCGACATTTTCGTACCATAAAAAAAAAACTCTTAAAACGATGTTACGAATGAATTAAACATCTGAAGATCGACAGGTGCCTTACAACCGACTTCAGGCGATCGGAAATCGACCGAACGGGAAACTGAAACAGCGAGTCGAAAAAAATCCTGCAGGCTCCCGGCAACAGGGCGGAAAAAAAGAACAAATCACGTGCTAACGAACGGAAACGGCGTCCTTCTGTCTAATTTTCGCGCTGGTCAATCGAACACTCGACCGTGCGTCGCGGATTTCCTTTTTTTCCTCACCGAGGAAAGGGGAAGCTTCATATATCGACGTCGGGAAAAAAACGACGAACGCAACTCGAGCGAGAAAATATGCTTTCAAAATAAACGAATGGCCTGTCGCACTCGGAGTGACTGTTAAAGCGTGGTGTGCCAAGCTCGGCCTTCGGCTGTTCAATCGGAACGGATTAAAAAGAAAAAGGAGGCCGAATATCCGGCGCCTGCCTCCCTTTGCTCTGCCGCCTTTGTCCCTTGTTTTATCCTCCCTCCCCCCGATCAACGCTTGACGGAAAAATATATAATGCTAACTAAAATCCTCGCTGGCCACTCAATCGCTTACTACAGAAATGGCGCAAACTCAATTGTATTTGTTAGAAAATATTTCACGCAAATGTTTGTATATAATTTAAGAGGTTTAAGAAGTTTATTACAATACGCGCGGTCTATTGCTTATTCCCATTTATAAAGATCCTGCACATCTGGGGGCTCAGAAGAATGTTCTTCCCGCTGCCAGTGTGTTTTTTGCCTGTCCGGACTTAAATCTCAGGGCCGAATGTAATATTTTTATAAAGAATGGTTTTAAGGCCGCACCATAGAATTGGGATAATTTCCCCCCTTGCAGACGGGGACAATGGTACAAAGAATACGAAAGGTGTGAGGACTGGGAAAGTATGAAATGCGGCCCGCGGATTATGTATGGTGGTTCAATGCGGCCCGTAGATTTGGTGGAGATTCTTCATGCGGCCCGCGCACCGATGTGAGTTTGAGACCTCTGGCTTAGAGCAAACATATTACTCGATTTACCGCCACCCCCACTTTAGCGCCAATGTAAGTGATGGACAAACGGAAATCGACGTCTGACTTTATATCAAAACCTGTCGATGCGGCACAGAATTGGAGTTTGTATTCTGATAAACCTCTTACAAGTGGAGATAATTTAATTTAAAGCTTGTTTTGCGGAATGGAATAAATAAAATAAACACTAAAATTAAGAAACCTGATCAACAATCGTAAGAATCGCATTTGTTCTTTCTCATGAAAGCTTATTTAATAGACATATACGTTAAAATGAAGTAACCCGGCGAAAACTTTTATCAAATCTCTGACGACATCAATTGACGTCTCTCTTCCCAACTCTGAAATTCAAACGGCACCCAAGACACTTATTTTTACTCAATTCACGCAAGTGTCAGGATGGCCGAGCGGTCTAAGGCGCCAGACTCAAGGCTAAAAACCTTACTCGACGCGGGCGAGTGATGGAGTATTCTGGTCCTCGTAAGAGGGCGTGGGTTCGAATCCCACTTCTGACAAAACTTTTTTCTGAGCGAATATTATTAAATACCGTGTGATATTTATAGTAGGAGCCATAGAAATGAAAAAAAGCGATTTTTTGTTGAAATTATGCTGTCCGGACTTACACACTAAAGCAGATAGATGTACCACCTCATTTTTCTTCCTACCGTTTCTAATTGCAAAGTTGACCAAACATATAGGCTTTACCTCGGTATAATAGTCTATGTTGGAATTAGCAAGAATACAGTAAACTTCCTTTTTATTAACCTCTTAGCCAGCAAGGCAAGCACCGTGGCACCGCCGCGATCACAAGCAATCTCCCCCCCCCGGCTCTGCATCAGCACTACCATAATGCCTCAAATTTTCTTCCTCTTCGTTGCAACAAATCCTTTCTATCCACCGAACCCATTGCTCTCTAACCAGACGCTGAGCGCCTCCGCCACCGTTTCAAGCGGCCGATTGCAGCCCTTTCATTCCGCCGACCTATCTCCGATCGGATTCTTCGACCTGTCTCGACTCAGTCTGATACTTTCACCGGTAGCCTAACGCGCGGGAACATTTCCGGCGATAAGTCGCGGAGAAAGGAGGTTCTCTCGCCTTGTAACGAGTTTAAGAACGGGATGAAACTACTCTACAAATGGTACTGACAGCTCCGCGTGTCAATGTTGTTTTCCGAAACTGTAATACCGTATTTCAAGATCGAACGGACATAAATAATTTATTCTCACCTGGAAAGGGGAACAAGAATTTTCAAATGAAAGAAAATGCGATGCAATAAAAGAACAAGATGATCCAAACGGAACATAGGATGCCTACTTTCCACATCATTAGTTTCAATTACAAAATTAGAATCTCCAATTCTTTCCTCCGAGAATAGTACAAATCCCGCTCCGATATTACAATTCTAACATTTTAATGCCCAAGAAAAAATTACCCTGCACGATGGATTTCAGATTTCCCGTGTAAATCGAATGGGAAGGAGAGGTTCTGGAATCGAACCCGGGACTTTCAATCTTCGCGACAAAAACTATCCTACGGAGCTCTGCCTAAGTAGCAAGAGATTTCCACCAAGTGTCATGAAAATAGGTCTAATGGTTCAAAAGTTAATGGGGAGGGGGGCAGACGGACAGACACACGAAGAAACTATAAGCCTATTTACATTCTGGAAAGTAGGCTACAAAATAATTTAAACTAATACTGAAAATTTTAAGTCATTAGCGCATTACTGTTCTTAAAACATGCGTGAATGTAACGTTTTCAACTGAGCACGGTCAAATTGAAATATTTTACTGCATTTGTGAATAAGTTTTGAAATTAAAATCGTGTCTGTTGCATCTAATTTCCGAGTTTTAGATAAAGATTTTAATTGTTAAATATTTCATTTTAATCATTCTACTTCTTTATTGCAGACAATTTGTGTGAAGAAAACTTGCATTCGGTTAGTTGGTTATAAACAATTAAATTTTACCCTCTGCAATACGACTTATGGCACGGGAAGGAATACGGATTATAAGAATGCCATGAATTATTTTTTCGGATTAAAAAAATATTCATCCCGGCATTCTTTCAGACCTTTCCTCAATTCCACTGAAACGAGATACGGCATATGGCAAGCCCATAACTTTAAACGTGTAAAACCGAGTTAAATTCAATTGAGTGATTGGTCTCTTAAAACGGAGAATAAATATCCTCCCTTCCAGTTTCTCTTGTTCGGTCTGATAGCTCCCTCATAGTACTCTTTCTCTTCCCCTATTGCAGCGAGACAAGAGGCTGTTTAGGAGCGTTGGGGAGGAGAGGAAACATAACAGCGATCGATGAACATCTTAATTCCGAGGGCGCATGTTAAACCGGGTTGTTAGGGTAGCTAGGCAACGGTGCAGCGTTTTTGTTTTTTTTTCATCCGCTAAGCCGGCTTTGGACAAAGAGGCAGCAGGAAATGGCTTACGAACGAACAGCGAATGCCCACAAAGATGAAATTTTACGAGTGAGAAAATTATTCCAAGTAGACTATTACAGGATTTCATATATTTTATTATAGAATCCATTGATAGGATTCGTAAAATACGCTTCAAATAGCTACGTAGAGCCAGTCCAGTAAAAATATTTAGCGTGATGTTTTTAACAGAATGATAATTGAGCATTTAATCCAAACATTCCCTAGTAATCTGATAAAAATACATGGCCCGGAGCAGAAGTGAAAGCTGTAACTACTTCCCTATGCAGTGATAATATAAATAAAAAGAAGTTTTAAGTCAGGCTCAGGGTTTATTGAACCATTTATTGATTTAAAGACTTCCTCATATAATGATAATATAAATAAAAACGATTTTTACTTCGTGTCTCCTCGCCATGAGGCCTTAATTGGGAGCATGTAGCAGGAAATTCCAACAGAAGTAAATCCACTCGCAATCACAAATGCTTCCGTGCAGTCATAATCGGTGATCATGAGGCCATCACGAGCAACAACGAAGTGGTTACGCCATCTGCATTAATACGTATCTAATTTCGTAAGTAGGTAACAATTGCTTTAACTGGCTTGTTCGGGATTTCATTCCGCACTTTCTTACCATTAAATTTTGATACAAGCAAAACAGATAGTTGTTATATGCAAGTTATTTTTGTCTTATTACTTGTTACGTTTCTTTTTATTAAAATTATTTATTTTTCAGCTCTATTATATAATACAATGCAATAGGCATAATGATGGATGACATTTTTTAAACAAATAAATGTATCTAGTAGAAAATTCATGGCTGATACACCAAAAGAAGTTTAGTTTTGTAATAGATCCAGCAAAGATAATCAAGCACTTTCCAAAAGATAAATATAAACAACAAGAAGCTATTTAAAGCAAAAATATTTCTTCAAAATGAAACATAAACCCAGCAAAACTTCCGTCCGTGGTTAATCTTAGCGAAATTTGCCCGCGTGTAATACTCCCTACGACCCTACACCCCTCCGTCAAATAAATATATTCGTCGTAACAAGGGAAAAAAAGACCTTTCGTGAATCACCGAAACGCTTTAAATTCAATCGATACACTTCCGCGTGAGGGAGCCCATGCCAAACAACGCCACCATTTTACCATCACCGTCGAAAGAGAGAGGGACTCCGTATTTCGGTCGGTGAGACAGTAATTTAGCCGAGAAGACGTCCACGTATGAGAGAGAAAGGAAGAAAGAGAGGAGGAATAAGAAAATAAAATAAAAAGGAATCGTGTAGGAAATAGCCCCGAGTTCTCTCGCCCATTTCTGGGGCCATTAGTGGCCTTACTGGCTTCGGTTCTGCTACATATACCCAAGAGTATCCCATCGGGGGCGTATGGGCATATGATGTGGCCAACGCGGAGCCGGATTATTTCTGTCCAAGCAACAACCTTCTCAACCTCCGCTCCTCTTTTAAACACCCCCCCCCCCTCCCCTTCTCCTAAACACGCACGCACGCACCGTCCACCACCGACCAACCCACATGCACGCACCGTTTCCCCTTCTATTCCCCACTCTCCAAACGCATCCCAAGGCCTCACCCGATCTCAATTAACTGAGAAGATGGAGACACAACGATATAGAAGGTGAAGACCCGGAGAAGATAAAGAGGTGACGCGGGAGAAGACTACGCACGTAGAAAGAAACGGAGATAGCAGAGGAAGAAGAGGGCGCGGGGGGAGGGATTAGGAGAATGAATGAAGCTGATAGCGACACCTCTCTTTATCTATTGCTCGCGTCACATCAACTGATAAAACGAAACAATTGCTCGCGCTCTCTCGCAAAACGATGGTCGATGTCCGCCTCCTAATTTTCGTTTCTTTTGGCACGAAATTTCAATTACTATAGTAATTTAGGTATCTACCGTAGCAAGTAGGTTTCACGAATCTTTTTTTATGGCTGTATGAGGTGTGCGAATTATCAACTGGATTACAGCCAAGAGGCGTGCTCGATTAATGCTTTACGATTTTCAAGTTCAATAGAATGCAGTTATCGCCCAAGTGTTCGGTTACGTTCGTTTAAAAATCCGTGCGTTCGGATCCAATGTGCTGTTTCGCGATACGCGAAAACGTCCATGAATGGGATTCTATCCAACGACTCCATGATTCGGAGGCTGCTTTCGAAATCCATTACGATGTTGACTAGACTAGAACGTTACAATGATACATACGCGGCAGATAATGCGCATGCAAATTGATAAACAATCTTTGGTATTTCTCTCAATTAAGATAGGTATTTTCCGTGTTGCAGATCATAATGCGATGGATCAATGACTTACGCTTGGATTCCTTTAAAGTTTTGATATGCAAAGTAATAATAATACTAATTTACAGAATGATATATGTATTTAAACGAAAACAGCGACGTTTATCGGGTCCACGTAGTTAACGACGCCAAAACTCTATTTATCATCGGGTGTCACATTTGAAACGTATTTTGACTAAATTTTCGTATTTAAAGCTTCATAACTCTTTGATAATCTAAATAACGCTTCAATAAAATTTTATTCGGTAAATATCATCCCATATCAACAACGACATTAAAACTCCAAACAAATTCAAATGGCTGACAAACTTCTCGTTTATAATTAACTTCCGGGAAACGAATATTTCTTCAGACGAGCAGGAGTTATTTGTTGGGCTACGAAAACAGCTGTACAAGTACGATCACGTGGGTCTCCTGGCAAGGATTAGAGGCTCCAGAGAGCGCAGGGGATCACACGGAGATGTCCGCGCACACATACAAACACACACACGTGCGCACGCGCGTAAAAGCGTCCGGTCCACCTTCAGAGGTGCGTTTTTATTTTAGACGGCCTACAGTAAACCGAGATGCGAGAGAAGCACTAAAAAGACATTCTAAAAGACATTCCCTCCGCCTCCATGACTGGAAAGGGAATTAAATAGTCGCTGCGCTTCCAAAAACTCTAAACATGAATCCCTTACGTGTAGACACGTGCGAGAAAAGCGGACACATGAACTGCGACATTTGAAGGTTTTTTTTCCTCGGTTACCAATTTGTAGTATATTCACATGGAGGACGGCACGTGTTTTAAATTTTAATAATACCCCGTTTCAGAAACGGTACAACGTTGAGAAAAAAGAGCTCCATAGGTGAGTGAGTGAGACAAGATACACCATTAGTTATTTCTTTCAAATGCCAACTATAAAAAGTTAATTTACGGCGCCCCTCATAGATGAAGATAATGTTCTTGTTTTTACTCTGCTTCTTCACTCCAGTGTAAGGAAAGCTGACACGGGAGGAAAAAACAGAAAAACGGCGCTAATAACGACAGGTTCGCGGGCAATAAAAATTGCGAACCACTTCACCAATACTCATGGAATTCGTCAACTTTTACTAAATCATTAGAGTACCTTCTAACTGATGGGGGGTTAAAACCAGAAAAATATGTTGAACTAATGGACCTAACTGTTAAAAAAGGTCCAAACTTGCAAAGCTATCTTTCCTTCGCAGAATTTGACGCTGGCATTTTCCATTTAAATAGCGGAAGTAGGATAAGTTAAACAGCAAACTCGGTCCCGCCGTGTTAGTCTCCAACATCAGTTCACACGTCACGTATCCACCGACTTCGCCAGCCGTATGCAAATTTTTTTTCGATGTCACTTTCAGTGCGTCATTTTGGCAACCGCGTCAAAGAATGCGAACGCGACAAAATTTCGCCGAGTAAGTTAAGACATTATCCGATTCATTGGAATAGGAAAGCAAGCCGAAGGTGGTTGTTTTTAATTTCATTGTTTTTAACCATAAAGAAACACTCGCAGAGTTAACGTCCCGAAGAAGTTACCACTTTTTTCCAAGTAAAGTTGGTTGCAATTAGCAAATCAACCCAAGCAATACGAAACCGATTATAGAATCAAGAGATCTGATTTATGGTTCAAAACGTTTGTTTTTTTCGCCCCGGCCCTCTCTCCTCCTCCTTCATTCGACACTGATTTATGGTGGACAGGGCGGAAACAATTTATCCACGAATTCTTAAAAATCGAACAGGTAGGGAGAATATATTATAACACGGAAGACGCGCGTAAAGTGAAAACGTTTAGCAGAAAAAAATGCAATCTCACAGTAAATGAATCGGAAAAATCCAACGACGAATATCACAAAATATTTGCGCGCCATGGCTTCGAATTCATTCAGCCATATTTTTATATAAAGATTTAATCAACATTCGAAAATATATAAATGAATGAGGTATATTTCAATTATTGTCAACTTTTACAGAACCACTCAAAATAGAATCTTATGCCCTAAAAAGCAAAAAGCAATAACATCATGCATTTACAACTGAATTACCATTTTTGCCAATTATATAATAAAACCAAAATAATTTACAAAATTAGCAGCCAGTGCAATTCTTGCACCAACTGTTGGTACTCACTCACAAGTTGGTATCCAACAGTGCCAAAACACGTGATAGTACTCACCTGTAAGAAAAAATTGAAAATAAAAAATCATTTCAAGAGGGAAAATGCTTGCATGGCATATGCTAGCTTATCCAATTTTAAAATATAAGATTAACACATGCAATTGTAAGCAAGAATAAAACACTACGGGATCAATCCCAAACTTTCTGAGATGGGCATCGGATATTTATCATGAAAACTTAATTTAACAATTCAACACGAAAATGTAATTTCCTAAAAAAAAGAAATATAATCGCAGTTGAATAAAAGGAAAGATCTTATATGTGAAATAAGGAAAGACTAAAAGAAGAAATACAAGTAACGCCGCTAATTATCTGTCTTTAGAAGAGAGATAATTAGCAGCGTTACTTTTCTAAATATGACATGAAAATTAATTTACAGTTAGTTTGGAATGACATTAAATTAGTCACGAGAAGCCATTTTAAATGGTTAACTCCTAATGCTGGAAATAGAAAGGGTTCGCCGCTTAAAATATACATCATGGCTCAAAATAAACACTACAGAACCGCATCTATATTTATTTGTAATTGAAGAATTCTACAACCGCAATAAATAACGACTGCGTTCTCGGACGGAAAAGCAGAGTTGCTCGAAACAGACGCTTCCTAGAAAGCCGCCGGCGCGTATCGCATCTGCCTCACCTAGCGGTTATCGGCGACGAATACGCTTTTTTTGCATCAATACTAGATCATAGGTCAAAAAAAAACACGAGGAAAATGTGAAGGCCGGCGTCCTCTCCCTCTCTCCGGGGGCAGGGCATGCGGAAAATGGAACAATTGCCGAGGGGGGAAATGTAGGTCAGGTCCTTCCTCAATTAGTCGTTAATTGTACAAAAAAAAGTTACCGCGCGCATTCTGCACATCCGAAGAGCGCCGAAGATGAGGCAATTAGTGGTTCGATGACACTCAAGATGCAACGTCTCAGGAAGTAGATTTCATGCATAGACATCCGCATGCGTAAAAAGTCCCGTATAGAAGAAAAATATCGCTAAGTAAAAATAAAATGATGGACAAGGGTCTCAAACGTGTGACCCTTCAGTTAATTTAGCGCAGCGGTGCGCAACCTGTGGCCCACGACTCGATTTCAGGTGGCCCGCGGGGTAGCCAGACGTAGAGACCGCACACGGGCCCGCCCGCGGAGCCTACAAACAATTTTCACTTTTGAATTTTATTAACCCATCGACTTGCCTAACCGTCGAGTCATTAGGGAGGAAGACAATTATCGAAAGGTGAAAGAGTTGGCTTTAGAATGGAAATTCAACCTACCAACCTAAGTAATTAAATTGCCTATATATTGATGGTATGTTTTAATTAATAGCGTGGCACTTTGAAAATTTACCTGTGTTTGTGTATCCCGCGATTAAAAAAGGTTGCGCACCACTGATTTAGGGGATGAGGAATGTGTCGATTTTGCTGTATGAAGATCCCGATTAAAGGTTCTCACTTTTGCGGTATTTCCGGACTTTTAGGGTTGTGGTCCTCGGCACAGTCCACTAAATGCTAACCGCATTTAACGTTTTCCTCGAATCATTGTACAAAAATTAAGTCCTTAGTGAAACTTAACGACGGGAATTTACGGCAGGTGGAAGAAAAGGCGCGAACGAAACGATTATAGAGGTATTAAGAAATGGGAAAGTATATATAGATGCTTAACATAAAAAAATGTGGGGTAATTTCAGCTTTAACGTTTAAAATATGTAAACCGCTCTGTGGTCTATGGCGCGTTGAAGTTTGAAAAAAAACTTAGCGCTCATTACTGATTAGGACGACAAACGGTTCGCCATAATTTTTGAAATATACGGTCAGCGTGCGATTTGAATTTCAAGAATACTGTAATACGAAATGAAGATCCTGAAATTGAGGCGAATGTTATGACATCGAATGTTGGTAAATATTAAAACACATCTTTAAATTTAGAAAACTTTTACTTTCGACATAAAACATGAAAACAGATATAGGCTCTTAACATCGCAGGTATACGACAGTACAATTTTAGAACGAGAGAAAATTACGCTACGATCAGCATTCGATTTCGGATTTATCTTTACAAAATTGATCCGGTAAACTGAATATCATATTTGATTCCCCAGACTCCCCATTTCTCTCGGCCATTCTTGGGTTTAAATTCAGTGAACAGATACGACCGAGCTGATTCAGCAAAAATATAAAATCGCCTCCGAAATCAATAGTTAAGAGGTCGATAACTGTCTGGACCATTATGGACCGCGAAAAAACCATGAAAATAAATTGGAGCGACCTCGATAAAAAGCTATGAGGATGGGAGATACTGAGGGAATTATTTTGTTGTCCTTACGCTAAAAAGTTCCAAATGACTCATGGTTCAAACCTATATAAATAGACTCCCCGAGTATCTAAACGGTTGATGCCTCAATAGAACGGCACGCTGACACCCTCTAGGGCAGGGGTGGGCAAACTTTTTACGTGGCGGGCCGCATTAACAGTTGCAGCTTCTTAGTCGGGCCGCATAAACAGATGAAAATGCTTCGGTGGGCCACGTTAGGGTCCACATCGGAAGTTATTTGAGACTGCGAGAGATCCTGTTAGTGAAAAGCAATAATAAATAATATGTTATCCCCATAACATCACTTGAAAAGGTTTTCCGGTAACAATTTTAAGCTAAAAATATGAAATTATCCGTATTTTATAATACGATTCGCTTTTATGATGGCATACCGGGCCACATAAAAGGCCCTCGCGGGCCGCAGTTTGCCCAACCCTGCTCTAGGGCCACGACATCCTCAGGACGCGATCGGGAGTTTTCGGAACGATCGTCTTCTTTTTTTTCTATTAAGATTTTCCGAAGATGAGATTTTTTCACAGAATAATAGCACAGCGATTTCGCTGGAATTCTGCCCGTCAGTCAATGATCCGAGAACAAAAGATCGTCGCTAAAAGACGCCGGAGGTAAAGGGGAGGACGTTTCACGACACGGATCGAGGGTTCGTATGCCTCGCCGGTTATTGCTGATTTATTACGGTTTTTCTCGCGGAAGTAATGCACTTCGGTTTCGAGAAACATAAGGTATTCTCATCTCCGTGTTTTATGGCCCTCCAATGACTTAGTGATCAGCGCGTCCGTGCGTGACCAAATTCTGCGCGAAAATACATCGCGTGCATTGCTTCTATTTCAACAAGTTATTTGCACCGGTATACCAAGGTGACTTGAGTGCATTATTTCGGAAATAACGAAACTACCACATAATTCGTGTACTTACGATTTTATAATAAATCAAAAGCGTACGTCCGTCTGTCACAATTTTAAAAAGACACAAGTAGAAATTAACTGCTGAAATTTTGTGCAAGCATAGGTGCTCGTAGGTTATGACAAACGAAAATCGAACACCCCGGGTTCGATTTCAGGAACCTTTCTTTAATTCGTTTTATTACAATCGGAGCGAGTGTAGGGTATTTGTAATTTGCCTTTTAAAATAGGATCGAGATAGAGGCTCAAGACTTAACGTATGTATGAACAACGGAAGGGCGCTTGTTTTTATTGCAAAAAGATTTAGAAACCATTACGAATCAACCCAAAAATTATTTTGGATTCCGAAAAACGGCAATGTTTTTACGTTTTTAACATTGAGAAATTTCGAAAACTACCTTTTTTGCCACATTTGCAAGTCCAATGCGAATGCCACTTCTTTCTGGAATAAAAATCGACGTGAGCATATGCGAACTCGAACTCTTTCATTCTTCTCCCCATTAACGATACGGATAGGTCGACAATAATAACGCGCCGAACCCTCGAGCTCTTCCGACACTCCCGAGGTCGAAAAATCCAACGGTCCCTTTAATAGCGACGAGGAGAAGGGATACTCCAAACTTCAGATCCTCCCCTTTTCTCTCCCTCTCGCTCTTTTTTTTTTAATAGGCGTCTTGGCACGTGGGAAGTTGGGGGAATTCCCCTTGCCCCCCCCCTCTCTGCTCCCACTCTTCTTCCAAACCCCTCAATACCGAAATAAACCCCGAAATCGCGAGGCTGAAGAACTCCTCGAGGAGAAACAAATGCCTGGCGGAGAGCGCAAGACTTTTGGGAGGGCGGGAGTCGTTGAGGGAGGGCGTAGAGGAGATGGAGGAGGTGTGTGAGGAGAGAGTTCCGAAAAGGTTTCACCCGATCAAAACGTCGAAGTGAGGGGAAGGGGCGGAATGGGGCGGCTGGTCCATCGGATCCGACGCGTCGTCAAAACATTGAGTCACCGCCAGAGGTGGATGGTGGATTTTCGAGGCCCTGGGGTAATTTTTTGGGGCCCTTAACATAAACATAATAACAGAACAAATAATAATAATAATAGATGATAACAATAATAATCACGTCTTACGCAGTAGATGGCTCTGTTGTCAGGAGCCAAATTACTTTTTCTATAAGCTCTTGTCAAATGCGTCACGTTGTTGCTGATAAAGTTGACTGGTTTGGCATGGAATAATACGGAATTATTTGGAAAGTAATTCAATAATTGTGATTTAACATAGTAAGAAAAAATAGAGTAATTAATGAACGGTACCAAAACATAGAGAACTTTTTCATTTCAAATTATAATTGTATGTATCGTACGCAAGACGGAAAAGTGACCTTCGGGGGCCCTTAGACGACCGGGGCCTTGGGTTACAGCCCAATTAGCCCATATATAGATCCGCCCCTGGTCACCGCGCTGAAATAGCTAGAAAACATGAGAGAGAAATTAAGGGCGGAGGTGGGTTTTAGAAAATGGCAAGGTGCTCACTGTATCAGAAAGAACAATTCCACACGCACAACATAAAAAAAGCAAAAGAGACCCCTTTCGGTTTCCCTCCATTGATGCGTCGTTATATATTCATTTCACTCCGAAAGATACTATAATAAGATTTGGCTCGGCCGCGCTCTCTTTGGAGAGCGCTGAACTCATGGTTTAGCCTAACCGACTTTTTTTCGCTAAAATATTTTTGTCGTAGGGTGTTCTGAAGCCACGTGACATCTTGGAACGATACCAACGATGCACAAAAACAAACGATTCCGGCAAAAATCATCCCATTTAACATTTTTAACCTATGAGAATTGATGTGATCTTGAGTTTTGATAGACATTGAGTCTTGACGTGGATTGTTTTTGCCATCGTTTCCGAAGACGGAAAGATGATGAGATTCACGCAAAAATCTTCTCTCTCGAATTGACCTGCCAGGAATGAATCTCCGTTTAACGTGAACGATTCGACTAAACCGTTTCATGGGTGTTCTTAAAATAGCGGTGATCTGGATCTTTCCACGCCAAACCTTCACAATTCGAGCACATTCTTGCAATATTATGAGAAGATTATTTTTCGGTATCACGGGACGGGAAATTATTTATACAATACACCGGAAGTTAACCCGATTAAAATGCGCCTGGATTCAAAATTTGCTATTCATCGACATCAGTTGGAGACGTTCCGCTACTAATTTTAATTTATAAAACCATCACCTAAAACGAAGCAATTGCTATCGCCATGGGGCGGATGCAGAAACTTCTCAAGGGGAGAGAGAGAGGGAGGGGTGTTCTCTCCAATTGCTCCTCCCCCTCTTGAATTCACCTCTGCCGAAGGGGTCTAGGACATCTCGCCGCGAGACAACTCGCCACGAACTCGCCGCTAAAACGCGAATAGCTCAATCAAATACGCAGATATAAACTTGGAATTTGGCAGAAATAATCGACTCAGATATAAAAAATGCTGTGTTGAAGGAAAATTTACGACAAACGCCCAGGGTTCGACTCCAGGGGATGATATGCATTCCCATAAGATAACACTTAAAAATCGACCTTTTGACATCCAAACTTTTCTTCTTTTGGGGATAGTAATAAAAAGCGTTCCTTCTCTGTTTGATTAACTAGGGAAGAGCTGGAACGTAGACTGCAAAGTTTTTTTCGTTAGAAATTTAAAATATCATTAACTCGTTAAGCCCGGACGACGTTTATTTAAATCCCACCCCAGATGCCGAAGGAGATTTAAATATATATACTAGCGTAATTTCCCGTCAAATATGATGGGGTTATCATAAAAGTATTCCAAATATATATGATTTCGATATGAAAAGATATGCTATGATCTGGTTTGGCTTTCATGCACAATCAAATCAGTGTTTTTGAAAGTAATCTTTGTTTTAATTATACTGTTTAAGTAATTATTAGTAGCGAGGCCAAATGATTACCCAAATATTTGATAAAAATAAGAGGAAAATCTAAATAATAAGATATAATGCGTAAAGAAGTCGCGATAATTAGGAAGTCATTAAACATTAACTGATATGACGTCAGAAAACTAAAAAATTAATATAAGGAATAAGATTAAATAAAATATTTTTACAATTCGAAACCCGAAAATGTATTGCAGGAAATCGCTAGCATAAATAAATCACGTAAATATTAAATGAATATAATCATACTTTTATTATTTCTACCAATGGGATTTTTGTTCCAGAATCAGCTAATAGATGGGATGGGATCGTATTAGATCACCCGCCCCCCTCCCCCTCTGGATCCGCCAGTGCCTATCGCCATGAAATGTGTATAACGCCAAAAGTTAAACATATCTGAGAAATTCATTTAAATAAATAATCTCATTAATGCGTCAAGATTCGTACTTGGCACCTTCAAATGGATTTTATGGCGATTCCAGCGAGGATTTCACTTTCTCATAGCAAAATGTAAAACCTGATCAAGAGAATCAACAAGTCGATTCATTATAAACTCCCTTAAGGGATAAGGTGGCGATATAACCGTCTGTAACGAGGTCACTTATTTGATACCAGGTGAGGACATACGATCAAGTGTGGCCTCGCAAGAATGACCTCCAGCTGACCGCAAATGTGCCGATGCCATGTTTTAAATCCCAAAAAGATCAAATAAAGTTCGTTTTAATCTCTCTGTGTGATAATTTTTAAAGGACTGAAATATTCCAATCAAACACGTATGGAAGGTTGCATGACATTTGTAAAGATACCGCAACTGTACGATAAATCAAGTTTTTTACACCAAAACAAAGAGCGTGGCATGAAATATATAATGATAAAAATGCCTTGAAAAGACGATTTTCAGTCAAGTATAACACATTCCTTACTTATTATTTGATGGGAATCTTTTGCCACATTATAACATTTGATATGTCCAAACACTAAAAAAATTCTATCATTAATAACGATAAAGATTCCGAAGATGGCAAAGCGCTGAATTTTTCTAATTAAAATTTCGTAAAAAGCTCCAACTAGAATCTCACTTCGAATAAGGTAAGCTAATAGGAGCATGTGATCCTCACCGATTTAAGTTCAATTATTGAGGTTCCAGCGACAGCTCCCGCGCCGCGAAACATACAGGTGAGTAGTAAAACTTCAACCGTTTCGGGAGAGAATTAAAATTTTAAAAGTTACCCAGCTCATTGCGACTTGAGAGTTGTCGGCTACGTCCATGTTTCCACGAGTCGCAAAAGCCACAGAGAGGGGAGAGAGAGACTGAAAAGGGTTGCCCTTTTTCCACCTACGCGAGCGGTCCAGAGGAGACGGCGGATGCGTAGGCGGACGCGATTACCGCTTTGAAAACACCGAGAGAGGGAAAAGAGAGAGAGAGATGGTCAAAAACGGAGGCGATTGCGTCTCACGCAAGGCCAACGGGCCCAACCCATTTTTCCCTTGAACGGAAAGTCGTCCGGACGAGGCGTTTCACAAGAGAAACGTGTGAGGGCGAGCGGCGAGGTAAAAAGTGGTCACCGTATCATTACGCGAATGATCGGATTGCAAACGAAACGCAACTGTTTACGACAAAAGCTTTCAAAATTTATGTCGAGACGCGAGAAATTGAGAAAGTGAAATTCGATTGGGAGGAGAACAATAAGTATCGAGACTTTTTGTGGGGCAGAACGGGCGTGGGAATCGATTTCTTATGGAGGCACGGGGAGAGAGAAAGAATGAGGTGGGCAGATAAGACTTTAAGATGGCAGATAAATCCATTTTCTCCAAAGTAATTTGTTTGGAGTGATTGACGTAATTTATTAATAGGCATTATATTAAATTATATTGATGTAATATTACATAACATCGCGTATTCATGATGTCGTAAAATATTAAATGGAAAATAAATTCGGCTGAGATAGCCGTAACTTTGTGGTATTATCTATCGAAAACTCAAAGATAAAATTTGAAAGAAAAATATTATTAAATGACTGGCAGGTAGCTGATGATGACTCTGCGAGTCGAAACCAGTTTCTTTCATTTCCTAGAAAATTTGTACGTAGCCATTTAATAATTTTTTTTTAATTTTATCCCCGAGCTTTAAATGGAAAATGTTAATTCAAGCTGCTAATAGTTCTACATAAGACTAAATATATTTTTCTATGAGGAGAAGTAGGTAAGCACTGTGGATGAAGCGGTAAATAAATGAATCAAATTAAAAAATTAAAAATCAAAGTGCACCTTATAATTAAAATCCAATTGACCAAGATATCTATAATAGCCGCTAATCAAAGAAAAGTTCCACTATTAAGAACCAGCGATCAGTGAGTCACCACTGAAGATGGCTACCCTGTAAACGAAATGCACACCTGGTTTTCTTGATAATATTGTGGACAAAGGAGTTATCCTGAATTAATTAAAGGTCATGAATATGGACAGCGTTCCAAACATGACGCAAAGGAACTCGGGGTGGAGTGGATAATATGTAACTGTCGCGTTAAAACCCAGACGGTGAATAAGCGTAACGATCCTCTTGAGGCGCAGCGATCCGCAAAAGAGGATCGTAGAAGCAGAGATTCAGCATCGCGGATGCGCGCAAGGCGCCGGGCGTAATTGATACCCGCCCAGCTGACCAAATATCACTCACCGCAACGGTAAACGCAGAAATATTTCGGTTCCTCTAGCACCTGCGACACAATGTCCCGCACTTTAACTGTTCAACAAGGCTATTCGGAGTCATCGGAGCGCACCGAGGCGTGGCTTATAACATCCCTCCCTAGCGGGAATATAAGCACGCGGGTCGTATGTAAGGTAGGAAGGAAGAGGAAGGACACGGTGGGAGTGGGGATACAATTCAGAACATGTTGAAGCGGTCGCCGCTATTCACAGGGATTCGCCGCGACTACAGCCCAACGAATTGCGTTCCGTGGGGTTTTAAACAAGATTCGATTGACTGTGAGTTGGACCGTGTCGGCAACAAAATCTAGGGTGCAAATATCGTCTAGTAGCTGCCGCTTAGCCAAATAAAATTTAACTTAAATTCCATGAGATAAGAGCTGAACATAAATGACGAATTATTTTATTCAGTGGTTTGGATTTAAATAAAAAATAATCAGTGAGAACCAATGTCAATTCTCATTCCACAAATAACAAAATTATAACACCAAGTAATTGGACATCCTATGCGATTAATTTTAAATGAATTGATCATATTTTTGTGGTACCCCTATATTTAAATTAATATTTTAAATGATTTAATCGAAATAATGCGCGTGTGTGCGCTTCTCATAAATATTTTGTATTCTATAGTTCAGTGGTAATATATGCTAATAATTATACCAGAAATATTTACTTTGCGGAAGCTTGGAAATAGCTGGCACTATACTTAATAATATCGGAAAATTTAAAGAAAGTTCATAATTATTTTCGCATTTCATTATTTTTGAATTGGGATTCTAACATCTTCAGGTCGACCTGAAGATATTTCCTGGAACGGAAACGAAACTGTTGTCAGAATAAGTCATCAGACGCGGTGGATCACCGAAAGCCATGTATCCAGTAACTAAACACCGCCAAAGCCTTCGCCACAATGTTTTTCACAGACTGATGCGAGTATCGCGTTCTTTAAGACTCACTCGCGACCAAAGCAATCGCATTTTTTACCTCAAATTTGTAAACAAAAAGAAGCTTTCCTTTAGTAATCGACGACCAATTTTTATTTCCTGTGATTTATTCCAAAAAATACAGAGGATCTATAAGGATATATTTACAGGTTCCAGAGATTAAATAATTAACCGAGACCGTTAAAAGTTTTAGATGAATAAAATTTGATAATCCACCTTTCGAAATTCGCTACTTTACCATATAAAAGAGCCATAATTATTTTTTAAAGAAAAGATTTTCGATAAATTTCATGTCTAATGCTTTTTTTTGCAGCCTCCAATCTTGGTTGACGTGCTCTACATAAGAAGTTTACGGGGTTCAATCGGAAACTATATTCGCCTCGGCCGTGAAGGAAAAACAAAAAATACACCGAAAAAAGGTCTTGGTATCTTTGTAAGGATTGCGTTGTTTTGATTGCACTGTTACAAGTAGCGCCGCCAACGGAATTGGTTGAAGTTGGGATGAAGTCACCTGCTCCCTTTATATGAAGCGCCTAGGCGATCAAGCATCCTCATTGCATCACACTCAGCTAAAGCGCCCATCGTAAATGATAAAACCTTGCACAATCGGAGTATAGGGTCGAAATTACTAAAACTGAGGCCAGCGAATTCACGATCGTGCTGTATTACTTTATGGCCAAGAAAGAAAAAACACACATACGTACATACATACGTAGTAAAACGAAAGGAACAAAAAGCTCGAGCAAAAAAATATACGACCGCGTATGGACGAAAGATGAAAAATATCCGCGGATGTTTTCAAGTAAGTGGAATGGGACATGACAAAAATGGTAAGCCTTGCCATTTACGACGCATGCAGAGCTCATAAATAGTGCGACTGGCGAAGGAGAATTCTTATCTCTCGCTCATCTGGAAGGACAGAATGAAACGGACGAGTGGAAATAGCGAAGAAGAAACTACCAGCCAAAAAAGCGCACTGCCGGCCGACTACAGATATAGCTGAGGCTGCGGCATTCTTGCGGCACTCTGAAAACACGAAATATTTCACAGGAATGTCTGAGAAAAACATTCGCGATCCTTAAATGTATTCTACGCCCATTAAAATCGACTTAATCGATTTCTAAGAACTATAATTACACTCGAAAAATGTCGATAAAAATACACATCTTAATAAATCGCCGATAAATTACCAATGCACCAAACAGGTGAAAATGCTAGACTTTTTTACTTGACAGAATGGCTGTAATTAAGAACTTGTTAAGGCATCACGAGTAGCTATTATAAATAATTTTAAATAAATAGCAACGCACTATATAACATTAAATCACAAGTATTATTTTGATAAATATGATGATTCACACCACCATTAAAATTCACCCTGAGTACATAGTTTGGTAAAATATAATTAATTGTTTTCTAACCTGTAAGCATTTAATCGGCGTAACGATTACTTTTTTGGAAATTCATGTAGAAGTATACGGAGGAGAATTTTCCCCAAATAATCGAATATTAGGTAGGAATGAATTATTTCGAAGACCTAAACCTCATTAAAAGATTGGAAAAAAATTAAAACGAAAAAATTAACACGATGAGAGACACATCTAGGCCAAAAGCCCTTTTATAAAAAAAATGGTCATAAAAAGGCGTAACTGAAATCATTCGGAGGCATCTCTGGAATAATTCTCAGAATTCGTGTCGTCTTTCAAAGTTTTGTAGCCTCAAACACTCAATTCATTTTTACGATAAAAATACTTTCGTATAAAAATTCTCATTCACGAGGATTCTTTATTCCCTTTCCTTTCATCAGCCCGAGGGAGTAAAAACCTTCGTCGGAAAAATATTTCAACGAAGACAACGCGGGCATATTGTCGAGGGAAGATCGTCAGAAGAGCGGGCTGTTGGAAGCCTCGAGACTATGGATGGCCTAAATGCTTACTCGACGGAGACACTTCATGGAAGGTTGGGTGGAGACGGATAAGAAAGGAAGGTATGGCGGAGGGGCAGAGGGGGCGGATGGGTAGGGGGAGGGGAACAGCCGAAAGAGGGAAGAGGTAGGTGAGGAAGGGAGCAAGATGGGAAATGACGAAAGAATAGATCAAAAGACTGACGTAAGAATACCATACTCCGTGGACGCGGTTAATGCAAAATTCCGACTTATACACACAAATATTCATTACATTCGCTACAAAGAAATGATAAAATCTCGAGCAAAAATTTTAAAGCCAAATTTCTTTTGCCTCCAAGCCGAATGTCAGTGGAACGGACTAGTCAGGAAGTACGTTTCGAAAGGGCAATTGGTACAATTAGTTTCGCCTTTAAGAAGTTACCTCCAATTAATCCAAATCATATGGTGCACCGAAATGGTCTACTAACTTTCTTAAGAACTACGTAACTAGCGTTAAGGTGGCATCGACGCGAGTCTGTGGATAATTCTGATATTTACCACAGCTATTAAGAACGGATAGCATCTGGCCAAATAGTAGAAAACGTATCCTTCTCCGGTAGGGGATTTAAAAAAAACCTAAACAGGAACTAATTTGGGATTTTTATGTGTAGTATATTAAATAATCAGGTCCAAGAATTTACGTAGAATCAAACACGCGAAAAAGAAAGTGAGAATTTACTCATGCATTACTCGTGTACCAATTAGATCGTGACCCAAAGAGGAACACGCCGTCTCAAATTATTAACGGGAAGGATACGCTTCGTAAACGAAATACGATTCAGTTATAGGACTAAAACGCCCATATTTTTTCATAAAACTTTCTATATTTTTTCATGCAAGAGCATGAAATTAAAAATTATTAAAGTCCTAATATAATTCTGAGCGCAGCGCGCGAGCAGATATTTTCGTTGATGTAAGAGACGAACCTAAGATGTCCCGAAGATAAATTATCTTACGAGAATATTCAACCGATCGAGGTTTAACCAATATGCATTAATCCGTTTTGCGACAATAATCCGCCGAATTTCGAAGTGAAGTGACACGATTTACTTGCCTTTGTTTCAGAAACATGCTGCATTGAGCGTGAGGCGATCTGATTCGTCGATATGGCGATCTCAGATAACACAATCGACACGATCAACCGTGCGATTGATCGAAATGAAAGTCTCGTCCGAGTCGCGTGTCTCGTTAATGGCGGACGGCCAGTTGAATGCCAGCGGAAATGCAAGCGGACGCGCGCACCCACGAACTCAAGATGGATTCGAACTCGGGATCCTACTCGTAGAAGGCAACCCCATTCTTACGGGCCGACTCCTACTTTCTCCGGAGAGAATAAACAGAAATAAAGAAAAAGATCGAGAGGAGACCTCCAATCATATAAATGTATTCGATTCCGATACGTAGACCATAAATGCCGTCGCGTTTCATATGTTTTTATTTGCCGCTTCATTCATCTCACGTTAGCCACATTGCTGAGCCCTTGCAGAATGACGAGGGCAGACGTCAGTGTGGTCAATTATCCTCACCCCAAAGAGGAAAAGAGAGAGAGAGACATACCGATCGCGCTGAGGGAAGAATGATGAGAGAGAGAGAATGAGTGAAGGGGTGTGTGGGAGAAAGTGGATAAAAAGGAATGGGGTGGCGAGAGTATTAAGTGACAGGATACGTCGGGGCTTCGTCGCGTGTTACGTAAGCCAGGCTTTGGCCGTCTGCGGCGGCGAAAAGAGAGAGATGTGGGGATGAAGAGAAAGAGGGAGAAATAGAGGCTGCCCATTGGACACAACGGGCTTTTCTAGGCGCGCGTGCCTCGCAAGCAATCGACTGCCTCTGCCGAAGAGAGAACCCATCGAAGCGGTTATCGGGATTTTCGTTTTAGTTTTGCAATTTCTTCGGATTCGTGGAAACCGTATCACAAGTCGACGGAGAAATGACTCGATCGGATTGGGAACACGGCGCAGACGAGCCAGCTTGAAATCGAAACAGAGGAAACAAACGGTCCGAATATCTGCTAAAATCGGAACGAATGAATATGAAAGTTTTTTTTATATCTCGAGACATTCTTCAATTAGCTCACGAATCTTATCGGAAATAAGAGTAGGGATCTAGGAGAGGATATCTCGAAATTTTCGCATGCGCGGACCATCCACCAGAACAGAGTATAACCACGGACCGCTGTCAACCCGATTTCTCTATTTGAGGTCTATTTTTTGGATCGTAGTTATAATTTTCACTTTCATCGCATTCACTCATGGCATTAAACTTTATTATTATTTTTTTAAATAACTAACGTGGGCTGGCCACGGCAGCGGTCAGTAGACCACAGGTTGAGAACCTCGGGTATAGAAAGTTTCGAAAAATTCTGTCTTGGAAAAAAATAGTGGAGGATTAAAAGTCATCATGCAAGATGCGCCACTTCCGAAAGTACGGACCAGGAGAAAAAAAGGAAATTTTTCGGAAAATGCTTTTCATTGAGCCGCCAAAATGTTTTTGAAGGCATATTGATAGGCGACAGACAGTTCATCCCCAATAGCGGAATAACACTTCTTTTCATGCGCTCGCTAGAAAAAAATCGACTGAGACTGCATGAAACTATAGCTTTTACTAGAAAAAAGACTACGGTCAGTGCAGGTAAACTGATTCGAGAAATTTTCCTTACAAGGGACGACGAAGGAAATTAAATATCTGCTGCATAATCATTTTAGCAATATCCTCGAAAAATTCCACCCTGAACTTTGATAGAATTTGATGGAAAAATAATAGGTATACAGTATACATCCACAGTGATTTTAACAGAAACCTAAATTCTTGAGGGAGCGTTAACTTTAACATAAGAATAGTATGAATGGCATTATTAACACATATCCGTCTCATCACCAGCAAAATATTTCATTCAACAAAACCACATTCTGGCGTAACTCAAAATGTCAACACACACCGAAATAGTTAGAAACTAAAAAAACTCACGAGCGAGCAATAAAACTTTCCGACAGCATTAGCGCCAATTTTTTTCTCTCTACACTTCGAAGCACGCGGAAGCGGAGGGCGGACGAATTGCACGGAGAGAAAGTCGCTTATTTACCTCCGAAGAGGTGGCTTTAACCTATTAAGTTCAATAACGGATTGTCAACTTAGGAGAAAAGCGAAGCCACTCTCTTCAAGAATTGCCTCTGCGGACAGAGAGAGAGAGAGAGAAAGAAGGAGAGAAAGGCGGGACAGAGAGGAACGGCCAATGAGAGAATTGAAGGAAAAAATAAATGTTTTTGGGGGAATTCCTCTTACGATTTCGTGAAAACATGACGGAGAAGAAAGTGATGCGGCGTGTGAACGAGAAGGGAGAGTTTGGTTGGGAGAGTAAAAATGGGAGGGGGAAGAGGCGAGGGAGAGGGGGGGGTGAGAAAAGGTGAAAGATGGGAAGCGTTTTATGCTAGAGAGAGAAAGGCGTGACAAGAGGAGCATATGGCGAAGGAGAAAGAGAGAGTAAAGACGAGGCGGCGAAGAAATTTAGTGTGAGATAATGCGGTTTCACAAAGAGGCATTAATTTGGTTCTAGCAAGACAATGGAAACGCAGCATCGCACGCGGGAAATCACGGACAAACAAAGAAACAGAGCACGCGTCCACGGTTTAATTTTTCCTTGTAATTTCTCGGTGGTATTTAAAATGGAATGATAAACTATTAATAGTTCAACTGAAAGAAACTCTAGCCTTCGTGGAATGAGACATAATTCCATTCCCGTGTCATTAAAAACACAGATTAGAATCGAGTTTTTTTCCTTAATTATACCAGTTTAAATACGGGGGAAATCAAGAAGACACTCAAATGAAAGATAGTGAGACCTCTTGACTTCTAAATCGGAATGAAAGTGCGTATAATCATAAAAGAATAAGAATCATAATTACCTTTAGAGGCTAAATTGTTTTTTTAAAGACGACTATTGCATAGTATGAATAATTTGCAAACGCTCACCTGGCGAGTAGAAGAATAAAAGTAGATTCATCGAATTTTTAAAATAATAAAATATTACAATTTATTTAGGTAGGTTGAATTGCGTTATTGGAAAGCACCAAGTCTCCTAAAGTTTTTCATAAAAAGCAAAGATTCGAGAAAGAAAGCTTAAAAGAAAACAGTTGCACTTAATGAAAAAATTCCAATTTATTAACTTCTAAGAGAAAAACGACCCACCAGAAGATCAAAAGAAAACTCGAGAGGAGTTTCACTTAAGCAAGTTCATAAAAGAGTAATTTTGCTATGAAGTGAAACTTTGTTCTTTCCTACGGTTACATTTAAAAACTAACCTTGCCCGTAATGAAAAAAGTAACTCGATTTAGTTGATATTTTTAAGTATGATATTAAAAATAAAGTTGAAAAAATGAGGACACGCAGATGAAGAGTGAAGATTTTTCAAATTAACAATGTACTTCATTACTATCCACTATATCAAAGGAAAAAATATCGGGTCAAATTGTTAACAAAACTAGGGCAGTAAAAAGCTGTTAGAATGATCGCAAAGAAGCTGTACGAGTGCCGCGGCTTACAAAAAATATTGTTATTTATTTGTTTATAAAATATCTACGTTTACGAACGATGCTTACGGCTTCGAATATAAATAAGTGGATAAAAATAAACCAACTTTTCTCCGCTGAGTCGATCGTTTTAGGATATTAAAGTAAGCATTGGGTAATATATATTTAGCAATAAGAAATTGTTTTACGGCAGGAAAAATATTCAAGGTGTTTTTCTGAAGAAATTACCTTTGAAACCACCAGTTTATCGTTCTGATCGCTACACCTCCGCTTCACATCCGTTCACAACAATACCAACACGAAGCAGTTTGACGTGTGCTACTTTTCGAAATGGTTTCAAAAGCTTACTTGAACGCATGGCCTTGAAAATAACTTAAACCGTTCATCGGAAATAAATAGAATCGTTCGACCTATGCTTTAAGTACTATTCCGTTAAATTTAACTCAGGGGATACGAGGCTTCAAGTCTCTCCGACACTCAAGCCTGTCAAGGATAATGTTATAATCCCCAGAAGTATTTTAAGGTATATATTTATCTTCGCTTGTTTGTCAATCTATTTGTATATTTACTCATTCAAGGTTTACGTGCACGCAATCAAAGCCAAACGAGTATCGTCGACGGTGTGCATTAAGAATACGAAATATATTTGACAATCAACGATTTATGATTGATTTATGATACACATTTCAAAGATCAACAAACAAGTCTATTAAATCGACTTATTTTAAAAATATATTTTTCTTTTGATCCGCGTCGATTATCAGAGAAAAACAAGTTTAAATGATAATAAAATCTAAGTTTAAAGGGGAAGTGGTTTTAAGAAAAACGAGTAACTTAAGAGGTTTCCATCATCTAGAAATAAACGAAAATGATCTCGAAAAAATTAACGAGCCGACGAACATAATTAAGCTTTCTCTGCTTCGCTCAATATAATGTATTTCCGCTTTCTAGCTTTTCCTCGCTCTTTGCAAATTAAGAGAATTCGGGTTTTGTCGAGAAGAAAAGGACATTTACATTCCAGGAGTACATTCGTTACATATAAAAAAGTCGGCATTAAACTAGAGAAACCACCATATTAAGAAGCAATGGGAAAAAAACATCGTCTTGTCTTATATGCAATGTATACATAGCTCGTGCTTGCTATTCTTGTAATTCAACAAATTCGATTTAAGGTATTTCGATGAAATGAGAAAATGGAAAAATATTTGATGAAGAATATCGGGCACGGAAGACAGGCTCAAGCCTTCATCATCGGAAGATTTTAAAAGCAGCAGCATTAATTAGCGGTTTCTAAAAAATCCCTTATGCGTTCGGTTTGTCCGTTTATCTGTCTAACGAGTTAACTTCTCCTAAACAAAAGCAGATGGAGCAGTGTATTTCAACCTTTTTGCTTTGGCGACACTTTCTACATGGTCCAGCTTCCGCGACACACCATGAAATATAAAGTAGATTTTATTTGTTAAAACAACAAAAATACTCAAAATTCATTATTTAACATTAAAACATTATAGCCATAGCAAAAAATATAACCTCACCATCTTTTTTCTCTTCATTCTCTTAATTGTTGTTAAATTCCTAGTTGATATATATCAATATAGCCTATATTTGATTCCTAATTGATTGATATCAATATTACCTATGTTTCATTATAATTTCTTATACGCCCCCCCCTTCCTCCTCCCTCTACACACTTCTCCATTTCTTCATTACATCCTCCTCCCGTTCCCCCCTCCCTTACTCTTTGTTAACTTTTTCTGCACATCATTATTATTTTTTAAATTCTCATTCGGTTGTTATAAACAATTAGCATATTAGTTGTAAATGTGGATTACTTACATTTCGTCCCCGGTCAAAAAATGAAACATTATCCTATTTATTAAAACCGCTATACATAGTTGGAATATCTGTCCGTATATCCTTCTGTTGGCGTAAAGTACGCACACGCTTTTTTTTAATACAGCCTTTTTTAACAACATGATCCATACAAGGCGATAAATTTCCCATGGCGACGAATTTTCCGTGGTGGTGAATTGCTGGCGGTGAATTTTCCGTGACGATGAATTGCTACAGGTGAATTTTCCGCGGCGTTGAATTGCTGGCGGTGAATTTTCCTAGACCCAAAAACTTCGATCTCTTAGTTTACAATAGTAATTCAATGAAAAATATAGCAACGTTTCCGAAAATAAAGATTCTTAAGTTAGTTTTCTGTGACTGAATAATGCAATTTACGCACCCATCGCAGCTTTATTGGATTAGCAACGGCTTCTAAGCAAAACCGAAAAATATCGAAATCAATGTTGGCTGACCTTTCTCATTTTTGTTGACGCTCGATTTCGGGTTCCTTCGACACTCTCTGGGAAATCCATCTTCCTTGGGTAATCCACTTAACACCCAATTAAGGAGCTCTCTGAAGGACAAACTCGAGAAAGTAACAAATAGCCAAAGGGTCATCCACCTGCACGTTGCCAAAGATTTCCTGAAACAGTCACACGGAAAATACTCTAAGAGGGAAAATCCAAAATTTTTAGCGACAATTTGCCATTTTCTCGAATCGAATGTTACGAGTAATTTCTCAGTCGAAAATGAGAATGAATCAGAAAGTAAAGGTATAAAATGAATATATAATATAAAAATCACCCTGATATGCCAGTCAGCGTTGAATATTTCAGCAATGTCAATAATGAAATGAGTGAAAATGAAAATTTTCTTTAGCAAAATTTTTCTCCCGGCGGTTTCTATTTCTCTTTATTTCTCCACCTACAGCAAAGACATTCTGCATAAGCAGGAGAAAAAATCTGCCTTGATCGGGAACCGAAACCGGGTCTTCAACTTGCACGACGGATATTACACACTCAACTATCGAGTCAGGCTAGTTCTCCCGCTACAGAATAGGGTAGTTCGACTCCCGATCGAGGCAGAATTTTTTTCTTGCTTTTTCAGAATGTCTTAGTGTCCAGCATATGCCTGTCTGCATAGAATTTACATCAACACTTTCAACTGTGCCTACCTACAATAGTTTACTCGAAAAATCATTTGCAACTTCATAACTATATCCTTAGGTTACAAACAATACAATAAAGATTAGCAAACTAAAAGTTGGATTTTAACATTTTACATCAGTGATAAACAGGAGCTCATAGAGGTTCAGTCACGACCATCAATATAGAGACTAACATCTAGAGATCACAGACAGCTAGACCCACGAGAACTCAACACCCCGATGAGAAAAAAGACAGCAGCGAAAATCCAAGGATGGAATCTCACGACTAGGAGAGGCTCCAGACGTCTCCTGAGGTTAATGTCAGGTGTCCGATATCCCATGGTGCCCATCGGTGTCAGAAAGAGAAAGATGTCAAGAGAATTGGTTACTCGGGAAGGGGAGGGATCGAATTTCGCGAGTGGTGATATTTTTTCCTCCATAGTTTCCCATTGGTTCGCTAACCCTTGGACACCTGATGGCAAACACTACGCATGTATTACCCCGCGCAACGTGAACGACGTTCCTCATCGTTCGATGGCGATGTTTTCGTTTTCGCCGTATAAAATACAAATATCCGTAAGAGGATGGCGAAATGGATTTGTATTTTCCCCACCTTAGCGCACAATAGTCAAAGGATAATAGAGAACTTTATACTATAATTTTCTCGGCGAATGAGGTATATGTGACTTATACGCATTAGTTTCGAGTATTAGAATTAAAAACTGAAAATTGAATTTTAAGACATGAAGAGTACGAAGACTTTAAAAAATATATGAGGAAATTCATGATATTTAGTCCAATCAGGTGCCATTTATATTACGTTTTATAGCTCACAGTTGCCATCGAAGAAAGCTTCCATTAATATACAAACATCAACTATCAAAAGAATATTTTTACGGAATCAACATTATAAGGTGTAATGTGGCAAATCAAAGTAATTGGAAACAAGAATAAAAAATAAATTAGTGAAGACTTCGTATAAATTTATAGTAAAGATCTCAATGTTTTTCATCATCATGCTACCTTTTTCTTACATCGCGTATCCTACGCCAGATGCAACATGTATACGCCACGAATCCTATATAGAATAGTCTATGGCGCGAAGCTGCAACCTTAAGATCATTTCCTCTGACTTAGACACACGTTTAGACTATTCCAAATTAAGTCATTGTCCAAGTGACGGCACGGGAAGTTTATTTTAGGCGGAGCGTGTTGCCAAACCAAACTCAGAAATGCCTGGGAGCAAACTAGTGGCTTATGCCCTTAATAGAACCGCTCTAGGCATAAGGGATCGTGTCAAGCAGTCACGTGACTTAAAGGAGGCATAATATCATCGATCAGAAGCGATTCGGAGTTCAAGACCTTCGGAAAAAACATCCAATTTCCCACAGGACTTTGCATCCAACCCTGAAACTTGGCTCGCCCTAATACATCCCATCCTCATTCCAACTAGTCAATCGAGACAACTCCCTAACTACAGGTCTAACTTCATTAGTCGAAGAGATGTGACTCACAAGCAGTGGAACAACCAGAGAGAGCAAGCAGGAACTATTCAATTACTCTTCGTTCGTGAACTTCCCCTTAAACGAGTAAAATAATTGTCGTTCGAGATTGTGAATCATGAAAATTCCTCAAAGAGCTCACTAATGGCTCGACATCGGTGAACTCCTTAAAAAGAACAAAAGAAAAAGAACTTCTTCATTGAAAAATATACGAATTTTGTAAACATAGGCAAATGGTAAAATTATAAGGAAAGCAATATAATAGCCACTGGCTAATAAATTGTATTAAAAAATGTAATGTCTACTTTGTAACTGTAAATTTTAACGAAATAAAGGTGTTTTGAATCTGAAATCTGGAAAATAACTTCTGAGGCTGATTCCCGGATCTAAATTAAACAAAGCGATGGACTATTAAGCGATGGGCTACTATGCGATAAAAATTAATTAACTACGGCGCCATTACTAAAATAACTATTGTGGCTACGCCGACCAGAAAGAACGTTAAAAATTTCATTTAGAGGTAAAAGCTTTTAACACTTTTTACTCGTGGATGTGCCAAGGTTGGCGACGAAATGTTATCAAACGAGTGAAGTTGGCTTCTCATTTTGAAGAGATTAAAAAAAACGAAAAACGTGATCCGTGCTTTCAAACAGCGCATCCAACTACAAACATGGGCACTAATTACAGGGATTTGATATATATATACATATATGGCATGTTTAGCGTTATGTGCTGTTTCTTTGAGAGCCTCTCCCTCTCTCAACACACGAGTTCTGAGGAAGAGACGCCGAGTAAGATTACGGAGTCGCGCTCCGTGAGTTTCTCCTTCAGGACAAACCGCGCAAGACCTCTCGTTCTTTTTAACTTGAACGGCACACGGGAGTTCCCTTAACGGAGGAAAGCATCCACTCCGCTTGCGCACATACAATAGGGGTCCACAACCTCACGAGGGGTGTGCCTCGGGTCATCCCCATGTGCAGCGTCTCTCATAAGGACCTCGCCACGTCCTCGTGTGTATTCCTGCACTCGAATGATAACGCGGATCTATCCTCAAGAGGAAGAAGCTGGCGCTTCTTGTTTTTTTTGCGTTGAATTAAAACGAAACAGCAATTAAGAACGTCCTCACAGCTTTCACCGCTCACTTTTAAATTTATAAATGAAATTTCGAGGGAAAGATGGAGTTAAAATTGAAGCGGTCTGAGAATCATATTTCTGAAACAGCGTTATGTGCTCCATAAAAGATTAAAAAAAAAACAAATTATAAAAAAAGAACTCTTAAAAATAATTATGTAACATACAGTTAGTAGAATATAGCGACAACTATATAAGTATAAATGCGCCAGATTAAAAAAAAATAACGTCGGAAAATCGACTGAAATTGTGCAAGTATTAATTTAAATTAATAGAAAATTGCAAAAAAAATTTCTTCCCATCGCTCGGGAGGAACCCATTTCATGTAAAGTTTCCAGAACAGCATTTTGAGTTGGTTAGCTACTTGATACAACGATTCGACAGTACAAAGCTTTTGCACATGAGATGTCGGTGACGGGAGTATATTAAAAGGGATATGAACAGGTTCTTTCACACTTGGACGTTTTGCTTGACAGGAAACTATTCTCAAGGCGTTGACACTCACGGTACAAGAAATCTGCTTCCGATGATGGACCTTCCATGACGAAAACTGGTTTGTTTGCCACTGCACCTTTGGCTGAGGTCTTCGAACTGCCTCAATTACCGTGAAAGACTCCGCCTGTTATGCTTCGTTCGCAACCGAGAGAAGCGATCCAATCAGAATTGTGCATCGACTACGCGAGTGAAATCTCCCACCTCGCAACAATGGAATTAACCGACAAATATTTATACAACCTAAGCGAAGAGAAACACAGTTCTTAATTAGGCTGTAAAAACACAGGCGATTGATTATACGATTATACGTTAGAGGTCCAAACGCTGAGTATACTCTGGAAAATATGTGAGAATAAGCGGCCTTGGTACCAGAATAAATACGATATGTTAATCCAGACCGTAAGATTGCGGGTTTTCATCCATCATTAGACAGAGCCGTTTGTTTACGTCGTTTTACCATTTCACTGTTCTATAAAAACATCCACTCGCTGCAAGTCAATAAATAACTCCTGTACTTGACCTGTTTCGATTCCAAGCACTTTGAGTCTGATTTCCAGCGTATTTAAATGCAAGATGTTCCCAATACGAAGTTCGACCATGGGAAAATGGAATAATAGGCTTCAAATCCGCAGAAATCCCATCCTGAGAAGAAAGCGACCGCAGAAACGTATCTGGATCGTCGTAATCGGCCCGAATAACACTTTTCGACCCTCGAATCGAATATCTCTGTCCTCGCTCTTTATTTTTTATTCTGAATCGACCAAAAGGTTCGAGGCGAGCTTTCTGACGAAAAAACTTCGATAAAAACCGAAGTCTCGACCTTAAACCTGCGACTGCGGTTGTCTCTTTATACAGGCATCGGAAAACTGACGGAGAAGCCAAAACTGTTAGCCGTCAACAGACAGCAGTTTCTGCCCTAATAATGGATAATGTTTTCCGATTTATTTCAAAGATGATCAGAAAAACTCAATTCCAATTCTGTATGTTTAACCATTGGAGTAGAAAACATGTAATAAGACATTACATTTTCGCAAGATATATTCTTTGCCTAGAAAAATTTAGTATATTATCTTTAAAACGAATAATTTTAACTAGGATGGATGAATATAAGGCAAAACATTAGCGTCCTTTTCTTTATAAAGAATTCTCAACAAGAAACAAAACAATAATTTTTGCGAAAAATATTTTCTTCTGATTATATATTATATTAACGGCCATAAAAATTATTCCATCCACATTACACTCGAAAGGAAATTCACCACGAAACGTATTAAGGCCAATAAAAAAATCGTCTCAATTTATATTCCCAAATTAAAATTTTGAAAAATTTGGAGGGAAATCCCGCATTTTGAAACCATAAAACGGACTCCTAAATTCTTCCTTTTCTCACAAAAAACAGCAGAATAAAATGTCAATGCCAATTTTCCAAACCTGCGGGTAGCCATTACAAGCACAATTTCTTCCACGAACCCCGAGGACGCTCACGAATATCCGAAGGAACAGTACCGCAATGACATCCACTAATTTTGCCCTCAAAGAAAAAAAAGAGCAAGGGAAAACGCTGGTCACTAATAATCATCTTCTAAAAATCACCCAAAATTGCCATTTTACAAGCGCAAAAAATAAGCCAGCGCCGGAAGAAATAATATTTTTTTTGTGCGTCGTCCAAACTGGCACGCTTTTATTTCGAACGGGACCTGGATCATAAGGAGAAGCGTTTTCGTGTTTTCATGGGCCACTAAGTCCTGCTGTCGTGAACCTAATGCGGAAAAATAGAGCCGAGAAAAAGATTATATCGCCAGAAAGGATCACATCAAAAACGGTTATACGGAGAAAAAATGAAATCCTAAAAAATACGCGAGCGTTTATAGTTAAGACCCAGTTATAAATTCGAACTTTTTCGTTAATTGAAAAAAGAGGACGGCAGTCATTGCATGGGAGAAAGCGTTTTGGTAAAAAGTGAATTATATGGCCTATTGTTTCCAAGCCACACCCAAGGAAACTTTTTTTAACTGCACCCAGGGGTGCCGAGAGCCAATACGAGCCCATGGACAAACAACTCGCAGGGCCCCACTTTACGAACTTAATTCTCTCAACAGGTACTGGCGTAAACCTTATATTCTCTTACCACAATAGTGAATATTTTTCTTTCAAAAACAAAATTAAATGCAAATTGAATGACGTTGCTCCGTTTTGTTTTGCATTATGGCATTTAGGCTGTTAGGCACACATATATATAGTAACACAAGTTTTTCTGCAACACCATTAAGTAATCTCATAATAAATACAACTAGGCACAGCATAGGTGCCGCGGGTAGCAAAAATAATGTTATTATAGACATATTTGTTAATTTAAATGTGTCAAAATACCGAAATGTAATGAATGAAGCGACGTTTTCTTATTGCATATCGAAATTCAATATTCTCGCCAAAAAAGTTGCACTGTGCATCAGGCTTTAACAAATCCGGAGCGTGATTTCCGGTATTCCCCGATATATTCCCAGCTGATCAGCTGTGGATATTATTTAAGCTTTTGGATATCAAAGTTTCCGCGGCGTAGCGACGACCTTGTCATCAAAATAAATGAAGCAATAAATTGCATTGATCTTTCACATACTTGGTATGAGTATTCAGCGGGATGCCATTCCGACATCAAGCAGCAATGTGAATGCATACAACATCACTATAGATATTTTATTTACAATTCTTACGTTACTAAAAAAATTTTTTGTTAAAATTCATAATAATTATTTATAGATGGTGAATTTTCTAATAAAGCGACTTTAGGATAGTAGTACCCAAACCTCGGGTCCGGACCCCATGAGGGTCCTCGGGTCCCGGGGCAGCGACTCCCACTGCCCCCCACTCTCGTCAGGCCTGACTGCACCTACGAATAATATATTACGGCTGAATCTAACGTAAGATATAACCCTGGATATGTGCAATTGTGCGCGAGTTTCCACCTGACTACAAGTCAAATTGTGTCACGTGCATAATTTAATAATCAACAAGACTTCAAATCGTTAATGCGTTCCATACTGGGTACATATTTAAAAAGGAAAAACATAAATCAACTTCGGTGCGCTGATGCATTACGTGACACACGAACAAAACGTTTTTGACCGAATGACAAAACATCTCTAGAAAACATAAAAGGAACGGGAAACTCAAATTCGAGCAAATCGATGACTCCTGTCATGATCGAGGCGAATACGCTTCGTATGTTTCAAAGGAACGCCGGGAAACAATGTCTAGGTTTTCACAAACTTTGAGGAAATAAACTAAAACTGAGAAAAGACACAACTCCCCAGCATTTTAAGATGCAAAGAGGGACCTCGCTGTCCAAGTAACGGCTGAAAACAGCTGGTTAATGGGATGATGGGAGCTCCTTGGAAACCGAGGGCCGACAGATTCGACATCCTCGAGGGGCCGGGCGAAGGAAGGGGAGAGGGAAAAAGGAGTGGAAGGAGAGAGGGAAAAAGGAATGGAAGGAGAGAGGGAAAAAGGATTGGTGGAGAGAGAGGGAAAAAGGATTGGTGGAGAGAGAGGGTATGCGAATGGAGGGAGCGTGCCTCAATGGCTTTGTTCAACGGTCGGTCCTAATGACTGCAGCGAGATAAGAGGGTGGGGAGCGAACTGGAAAAGCGTTGGAAGGGGGTTAGGGGAAGGAGAGTGTCTCAGATGCCGAAACCGAGCGACTCATCTTCATAACTGTAGCGGGGATAAAAAGCACGTCCCAACTCTCAACGACGGATGGAGACAGCGAGCGGAGTCATGTCATGAGCCGCGCTCAGATTCATTCAAGTGCAATTTCAAATGACGGACGTTGCAGCGGCGGGAAAATTTGAAGGGTACCCTTATAATGCACGGCGCTGGCGAGAATATGCAAGCCCATCTTCGTACTGTTAGAGATTCAAAATACCCTTCATTCCTCTCCGTTTTCAACGAGCAATTGAAGTATGACGAGGAAGGCATTTAATGGAAAGACATTTTTTTTATAACTGCTCAACCCATTTCTGGGTTCAACCTCCTTAATAAACTGACGGGCTCGAATTCTGCCCGGTTTATTTCCTTGTGGATTTCATTTTCATACGATTTTCAAATTACAATGACTTCAGGACTGTTTTTGAAATCTTATTTTTAGTAAATATTTATATGTATTTATTTAAGGCCAAGCTGGATTCTTTAAACGCTCGTAAGTTAATATCCTTCGGATATTTGGGAGAAAATAGAAATATTACAGCGACTCATTTTTCTAATTAGCATTATTATTTTTAAGCCCATATGTTTTTATGAGAAACACATTAAACTAGAGTACAGAGCATCGTATACCTATAGTAAACACACACACACCTCATTCAAACTATAATACTATATACTATATTAGTATATAACGATTAAAACACTACAAAGATCAAGAATGTGTTTTTCACAAAAGTAATGGATAAGGAAAATGACATCGTGAGACATGTTTGCGGGGGAAAATAATTGAGGTGGTTAAACTTAGCCTTCCTCAACAGTGTTTTAAACGTAATAATGCAACTTCACGTGGCCAACCCATTTGATACAGAGGCCGAGAAAATAAAAAAATGAGGCGGTATAAATATAGTAGGTGAAGAGAAAATCTTAATTAGAGAAGTTGGGCAGAGAGAGAAGTTGGATCATATTCTGAGAGGCAACGGGCTATTGAAGGAAGCCGTCGTGAGTGCTAAGAGAGTGACAAATATAATAAGACTTTTGGATAGCATAATAAAGACAGGTATATAAGAACATGGAGATATTAATAATAGGAAGATTGACCAAGAACATAGCGAGAGGTAGAAAGGAGCCGGCAGAAGAACATACTATTTACGTAGTGGCTATAATAATATTTTCAATTAGCATAGTTCCAGCGAGAGAGGCCAATTTATCGCCGACGAATTATTTTCCCTCCATTAATCTCAAGTCCAAACATAGTGAGCGAAAAGGAATTTTGCGGACGTTTACGTTGGAATGCACGGGAAGAGAGCACGCAGTCCTTGTTAGACGACGAAAATCTAACAGTGAGGTTGTACTTTTTCAATTGCTCAATTCGGAAAGAAAACAACACCAAAGATAGCAAGCTGGAATAAATACATCTGCAGGAGGGGCCTGTGGACATGCATCAAGGCTGGTAACATTCCTTATTCGGGAAGTATCCGGTAAAAAAGGGAAGGACAGTGAATGTTTATGAAAAAAAGAACTGGATGAACGAAAAAAAAATCCGTAGGTACCCGGAGAAAAAACTAGTCTTCCCAAAGTGGGCTGCGCTGAAAGGTGAAAATAAACTCAACGCTCAAGAGGAAAACATCCGATGTGATTCGCATCGGTTCCTTCTGTTCCAAAACTCTCGGTAAGGCTCGTAAAAGCATATATAACCTCGTTTTCCCGCACTCTTGTTGAATCCGGATTTAATTAAAAGGAAATTTCCATTGAGTCTAAGATATATTTTACGACTAAAGACATGATGGCGTGATTAATGTATTATTCAAAAAGTGACTTTTATTTTAGTTATTGTTAGTCACTATGTCGCTTTCGCATATCCTTGAAACCAAATACCTATAATATACTCCACAGGAAAGCATTCATTATCCATAATAAATAAATATTTTATTATTTCGAAAAAATCCATGGCAGTAATAAAGTTTTATTCCTTCCGTTTCGATTGTCATAGTTTAATATGAAGGAATATTCGTTATATGGGCCAGCTATTCTTAATTGCGACCACCGTGGCCGCAAGCAGCCATCAGGGAATTTCAGTGCGACCACAAAATTAACTTCCCCTTCAAACGAAAGCTCATCAACCGAGCCGCCATTTCTCATCTACATAATGTATTAGCCCCTCAAGCGTGTTTTTTGGTAATGTCGATTTCTGAGTATATATATTCACCTAGCACGGCGTTTCTTAAACTTTAGTAATCTGAGGATCTCTTTCATGCAAATTACTGTACTGCGGGAACCCCCTGGACTACTGCTGGGGACTCTCGCGTGTTCGCGGACACCAGTTTAAGAACCGCTGACCTAGTACGTTGTCGCCACCCAATGCATGAGAGCTAGCAGCAATACTGAACTGATTGAGGGCTGCACTTCGGGGCCGACCCGAGGAAAAAAATAACTAATTGTAAGACGTAAACACCAGACACCAAAGAAATGCACAATTTAAGCAGAAGAAATGAATTAATAAACCAATTGCAGGAGAGCTGATAAATCAGAGCCCGGAAGATTAGAGCTCGTAATGAAAACACGGAGGCAAAAGGCACATCACGTACGCTGGAGGGGTTAACTCGACCTCTGGAGCAGCGGCTCTCAACTGGGGGTACAAAATTTTTCCCAGGGGGTACAGAGTGACAAGGGTGCCGACAGTGCCAACAGTGCATCGATGCAGACCCGGGTAAATTTTTGGGAGAGAGGGGAATATAAAAAAATTACCTTAAAATGGATGTAGAGTGAGTGAGGATCGGTAAACAAGACGGTCTTAGTATACAAAGTTTAAGGCAAGGGGTGGGTCGGTGAATACGCAGAAAGGGAGATACATAAATCGCAGACTTACTTAAATGTCCTTCGAACTGATGGGAGAAATTTAATTAAATATCTTGAGAGTTAACCAATGCTGAGACGGTTTTTCGATAAGACGTCTCCGAGAACTGAAATGACGATGTTTATGACGTATCTCCTCTCTGCCCGCATATGGTTCTTCGAATCTGCTAGCTAAGCGTTTTCATTCATGGATATACATACGTTTGTTGACACATACATAGCGAAGGAGAGAATCGAATTGTGTTTGAAATATCAGTCAGGGGCGGCCCGAGTAATTTTGGCCACCTGGGCGAGATAGCACTCCAGCGCCCCCCTCCGTTAATGTTTGGTGAGATATTTACGAAGTACATGTTAATTTATTCATCGCTCTGTAAAAATTATTGATAACGACAAGTTAAAAGGAATGCTAACAAGATTCTAGCCTGTTCCTCGATGTAAATTGATATTCAATATTTATTCACTTGCAAGTAATCATAGATAAAAAATTGCCCCAAAACTTTGGCGCCCCGGGCAGCCGCCCGGCTCGCCCGTAGCTCGGGCCGGCCCTGCAGACAGTAATAGCCGAGTCTGTTTACAAAACTATTCATAAACAAGCCACTTCAAAGATATTTAAGATGCAACATTTGACCGTGGCTAGAGATTTTTTTTTAATTAAACGCTGGTAGTGTTACTGTGGACATAAAATCCAAGTAGGAAGAGGGGGTGGGGCTGAGTTGGGTTGGAGGGAGGGACGGGGGGGGGGGGGGGGTACACGACAATGGTGAAAATTAACAAGGGGTACATTATCGAAAAAGGTTGCGAACCGCTGCTCTAGACAAGTGTTTAGAATAAAGATGCAGAAAGAATACTAGCTGAATCAGAAGTAATAATGAAAGATGTGAGCCAGATGCCTCTAAACATACAAAGGAAAAATATATACTACTTGAATAGTTGACCTAAGAGAAGCCCCACACTGATTAGAAAAAATGAACTATATAACCAATATCGCTTAGGTTCTTGACGTGGTAATATGAAGTGTAGTCCTAAAAAACTGATTTTTTTACTCGGCATGTTAGAAGAAAAGCTGCAGGAAAATCATTTGTGATAGAGTGCGCTTGAAGGTAAGGAATTCGATCGCCACGCATACGGCACGTCCGCTGTTGGTTGTACGACCAGTGCCTAGTTTTCCAATTTTGCGCCATGTCATATCGTGTATATTGCGTCCAGTAGCAAGTTCGTTTGTCATATTAAAACCAACAATATTCTTACCGCAAATACGGTCAAAGCAATTTTTTCACGAGAACCCCTGGTCAGGGGTACGGCTTTATCAATTCATTGGTACACGGTCAAGGTAAGTGACGCAGCACATATAAAATATAGTTTTTTGGTATATACATACATACTTAAGATATGAAACTCTCAAGGATTCTCAACTGACTGATTTTACAATACCAAAATATTTTCTTTCGTCAAAATAATTAAAATATCCGGGAAGCCAAGTAATGGAGTTACGTGAGCTGATTCTAATTGTTTGCCTTTAACATTTCTGTCCTTCGTTCTGCACATTTATCAGTAATTAATAAGTATTTTCACATAAATGTCGCGTGAAAATGTTTTAACCATTGTTTATCAATAAAAATACATTAAAAATCGATAAATGTCGGAGAAGCAGGTGGATGGAATACAGACAACAATAACGTGCCCATTAACGCGCAGCAGATCGAAAGTTGCAGACTTAACAACAAAGATAAGCGATCATTGATTTACAAACGAGCGCGGTGTTTAGACGCCCACACGAGCGGTCGTAAAGGAGTGGGCGTAAAATACGTGTAATCGTCAGCTCGTTCGAAGAAAGGCGAAGAAGCCGTTCAAATGCCATCATAAACTTCGAGTGCTTCAAACGCCTATGAGACAAAATCCGATTACCGAAAAGGGGTGGCGACCCTTTTGAAGGATCATTTTGCGCGAAATGACTCTCTAAAGGAGTATTGAGGAGAGAGGACGGGACGGGAGAAAATTTTATTCGGCTTAGATTACAGGGACCCTGAGCACTTTTATGGGCAAATGAAACGGTCGTTTTCATCTCCGCGCGGGTTCGATTCGTGTCCATTTTCCACGAAGATATCATCTCGGATAATTTATCCGCCAGAAAGCGAAGAAAATATCGAAGCCTCGTTAATTTAATTAGCCGCCGGAGAAATTTCAACTGGCGATTCTTGACTTGGTGATTTACGCATGCTGATAGATGGGATCGAAAGATATTTTGATGAAACACCAGTTGAAAGGGAACCACAGATGAAAACAGGCGAGAGAAAATGTAAACCAATCGAAAAGCGAGAAAAAAATTAAAGAAAAATTTAATGATGTACTAGGATTTAATTAACCAGGGAGCTCGTACTGCGTGGGATCCGGTGCAAGAGTAAATAAACATCTCTTGATAAATAAATAATTAAAAAATAACGTAATATTCTTACGAAAGTAAGTCTTAATAGTTATCATTTTGCTGCTATTGCAAAATATAAACTATTTTTTGTACATAAATAAACCCGATCTAAAAAGATAAAGTGCTAACTATAATAGGCAACAACGATTACTTTAAATTAATAAGACAAAATATGAGTACACCAAAAATCCCGTTTTAACGGAGTGGATTGGGACCGAGTTCATTCTGTACGGAAAGATTTTCTCTAAAGCCGGTATTGGGTAATGTACCCATAAAATTATACCGAAACATACAAAATTATGAATAAGCTTGGAAAGTACAGATTGGTTAATTACGGTGATATATTTAAAAATACAGTACATAAAACAATGTAAAATTATAGCACAAATATATTATCTAAATGCACGTAAGTTATGTTTAGACACACGAGTAGCAGTCAACTGAGTCGTGGGACTTCATCTGATGTCACCACTCAAACGCTACGTCGTTCAAATCTGGATTCATCACTTGCCTTTGGTATTTTCTTTTCGCACCTGTTTTTGGACTAATTTTCACTAAATAACTCCATTAATTGCTCCTTACAGCTATAGGGAGCCAAATTCAAATTCTAGAACCTAGTTTTTTCATCCCGTAAAGCCGGTATTTCCGGTAAAACGGTACTACGTAAAAATGGGATTGTGGTGTATTTTTTAGTGCTTTTCGTCATTGCTATTATCTTCGTGATGTCCGTCCGTCCGTACGCATATATCAGGAAAGAATTGGCAGAACCGATTTCAACCAAATTTGGTACATAGAATACTCACATAAATTAATGACCAAAATGACATATTTGGATGGAATCGACACAACAGGGGTGCCACGATTGCAAAGTTTAACTTTTCGGTAATTACGAATTTGGAAGGAATTGACTGAATCGATTTCAACACAATTTTGTATGTAAGATTTGTACAACATATCATAGTGAAATCAAGATGTTTGAAGCGGAGCTAAAGAGCAGGGCTCCCACAGCAAAAAGTAAAATGATATTTCTTTTACATGTATTTCTAAAGAACTGACCTTATGGATTTTAACCAAATGTAATATATATAATCTTCATAAAAATAAAATATATTTCAACCTGATCAACTAAACAAGGTTAGAATTTTTCTGTAACTATGAATTTGGAAAGCATTGACTAATTGGATCTCCAAGAAATTTCGTGTGTAGAATGGAAAACGAAATGAACGTTTTGAACGGATCTAAGAAGCAGGGCCACCAGTATATAAGGAAAAATAATTCTGATTTCAAAGCAAATGCCTTAGTATACGATTATACTACGGCGAATTTGACGAAAAGCACTTCTGTACCACGGGAAACCTGTGTGTACCCCTACCTGTTATAGAAATGCATCCTTGTTATCGGGGCTGCTGGATACCCTATCTTGGATGTTTGGATCTTGGTTGGTGGCTCCGGTTCATTGTATCGGTTCGCTATTAGTATGCTAGGCCAATGGCATGGACGGATTGTGAATTTTACAGAACTTTGCCTAATTTCCTTTAGAGCTTATTCCATGTCGTTCGATCTATAAGAATGGTGGACAGACTGATCTCTGACAGTGAGTGGCCTCCAAAAGCTCGTGGACACATAAAGCCTGTAGATCAGTGATTCCCAACCTGAGGTTTGCGAACAATGTATATGGCATAGTTTCATTATTTTATTTTTTTCTGGCGTGTTGTAGTATCTTATTGAAATTATAAAATTCTTACAAAGTGTACTGTACGAATTGTTCAGGTTTACAGTGCAACAAATGTTATAATATTTGGATATTAATTTTGCCTTTTATTTTTATCGGTAGATCGCGACATGGTCGACTGCCTTAATAGCGGGCTCGCTGATGCATGAAGGTTGGGAAGCGCTGCCGTAGATGTTGTTATACTCAAGTAAATAAACTTTAAATACGACGAGACATTCTTGATGCCAGATAAATTGCCTCCTTATTAGTAACTTATCAACGAGGAAATACCCTGTAGGAATAAAGCACCAACATGAAAATAATGTCATTCTAATTTTTAAATATGCTGCGGCGATGTTTTCCTTCCCTATCGATGTCTCACGTCCAAGCCAATCATCGAGAACCATCACGTAATCTGGAACATCGCGCCCAATAATGAGTCTTGATAACTCTTTTCCGTCGTCGTCTATTTCGGTCCTCATGCGCTCACGCCAACATTATCTCCTTCACTCCCACTCCTTTTGTTCCAGAGCCACTCGAGGAGTGCCGCCGTTATGTCACACAAAGGCAGAGAGAGGCGCCTCTTCGCGGAAACAATGACGCCAGGGACGTGATCGTGCCACGGAACGCGTTATTTCGAGACTAACCAGGGAAGGGGAAGAGAGAGGTTAAGTGGGTTGGCGATAATGATGCGAAATATGGATAAGGCCATCTTCATTGGACCTCTTCGAGATTTTATGTAACGGCTTTCTCGTCGCGGGCGTCGTGCAAGCATGCAACGTACGGACCTGGTCTCGCATGCGATGGGTTAATGCAGGCGGGAAAAATTTTGTGAAAAAATTCTCTCTCGCTTCCTGGTGGACAAAAATTTTTTCAAAAGAAAAAAAAACAAGGAAGAACGCTACTTTGGATGCAAGGCATTCGGGTGGTGATGACGGAAAAAAGGACCGAAAGAGAGATGATCGATTAAGGAAAATTTGGGCCTGAAATTTCGAAAGCGATGCGATATCAAAATATTGATCTTAAGTCCAGTTTGCGGAGTGAAAGCCTGCACTTTCTCTCAAAGGCCAGGAAGAGTACATTATAAAAGTTGTATAAAATTATCACTGAAACAACTAATGGATAAATAAAAATATCCTTACGAGATAAATTGTACAAATAAATAATTCAATGAGCAACAAAACGAGAAGACAAACCATCAGGAAATATAAATGCACGAAAAACGTAAACGATTTTACTTAAGAATAAATAAAACACAAGCTACGTAAAAATTCCATTATATTACTCGAAAACACGACCAGGTTTCAATGTAACAACTTCATCATCAGCTTTTGAATAGTGGAATTTTTACATAACTTGAGTTTTATTTATTCTTAAGCAAAATGGAATTCCACAAAGTTGTCTTCCATAGTGGATTATTAACGATTTTAGTCATGTTCTTGTTTACAGCCGCTGGTTTTATTTAGAACGGCAAACTTTTGCTTACAAGATTTCTTAATTATAAGTGAATAAAAATGTTCCTAATATCATATTGATTTAGAGACACAGCCCACAGACAGTCTAAATACCAACAAAATCAGCGTCAGATGATCTTGAATAAAAGAGGGAGCGTTTAAGAAGAATTACGAATAATCATAACACGATGCGGAATAAAACCATAGCGGTGCACAAATTCTATTGTAATTCACACAACGGCGCTTCCATCTACCACTCCAATTAAAAGAATAGGAATGGCATCCCATACCTGGTGGAAGTACCTGCTCCTTCTGAAGTGGACGACGGAACGGGGTCTGTCCATGTGCGTCCGAGGACGCCTTGCCCTCGCGTTCCTCAGGCGTCTCGTGACGTCATCCCCCAGAACCAACACCCTCAAACCCCCGTCCGCTCCGTCGTCACCCGACAAAGAGGGTGCCACTATGTGTATCACTCCAACACTATCACCTTCACCACCGTCCTCTTTCGCGTCCGATGGTCCGGCTACCGAGCCGGAAGCCTCCCCTCCGCCCCCGCCGTGCTGTTCCTTCACGGATTGAGCCGCCACCCTCGCCTGATGAACCGCTTCGACCGCCTCTTCCTGCAACTGCTTCCCGAGTTTCTTCGCCTTCGCTCCGAATCCCCTGACGGCGAACCAAGCCCTCCTCATCAACCTTCTGGCGGGCAACCTCGCCCTCTGCACACCCTCCGCTCCACCGACCTTAGAAGGCACATCCACCGTCTCGTAATCCGAAAGGGGTGGCGAGGAGAACGCGTAACACCTGTAGTAATCATCTCCGTCTTCCGTGTCCGGGCATGCAGAACCGACCTTTGAGGACACTTCGTCGTCGTCCACTTCCCTTATACTTTCTGCCGCCGACACCGACACTTCGCCTCCCTCTTCGCGATGTTCTTTCGTCTCTTCCTCAGCCTCTTTCTCCTCTTTCTCGTCGTCCCCTGCGTCCTCCGCTCTCGCCTCCATTTCTTCCGAGGTTTCTCTCACTTCCTCTCTCCCTCCAACCAGCTCGTCTTCGTCCGTGTCTACTCCCAAATCCACCTCGCTCGCGAAATCCAAGGGTTTCAAGAGCTCTTCCAGCCTCCTCTTGAGGCTGTCGCTTGCGGACCTGCTTTCCGTCGTGCTTTCGCTCACCACGGAGTCTTCTCTCAGTCCATCCGTCGTGTCCCCGTTGTTTTCGTCCGCGACGTGGGATTGTTGACACATCTCCCCCGCCTCCTTCTCACCCTCTTCCTCCACCTGCATGGCCGCGGCGGTGGCGGTAGAGTCGGCCACGCCCACCACCCTCTCCTCTTCCTCGCCTCCTCTGCAACACCCCTCCGCCCCCGAGGTCACGGTTGGGGAGGATAGAGGTGCCTCCGCCGCCTTCGGCGCTGGATCCACGACCATTCCCTCGCCTTCTCCTTCCGCCTCCGCCCCACCCTCTGCCGTAACCGCCGCCTCACCTCCCGTCTCCATTACCTCGGGGACTTGCGCAGGGGAAACGGGAGGCTGCTCCCCCGCCCCCTCCGCTCCTTCATTTGTGACGGCTTCCTCCTTTTCCTCCCCCGACTCCTCTTGCACTGTTTCTCCCACTATCCCGTCGGACTTTCTCTCCGCCGCCCCTTCCGACCCCTCCTCGGTCGACAACCCTTCCATTTCGACGGCGCATTGAAATCTCACTTTGATCCCACTCGACTTTCTGGTGATCTCTTCCTCTCGCACCTTGATCCCTTCGGAGGGATAATCCTCCAACTTCTGGGAAGTCGACCGCGTCAAACCTGGAGTGGAAGGAGGAGAGGTGCATTTATCTTTCCCCTTCTCCTCCGGAATCTTCGCCGGGAGCTGCTGGGAGGGGTTCTGCCCTATCTTCCACCACGAGACGCCTTTGGGGGCGCTCCACCTCCACCTCTTCCGCCCTTCCGTTTCTTCCTGGCCGCTCATCTGATCTCCTCGCCGGCGATTTTCCCCTGGATTCGGGTCCTAACGCCCACGAGACGAGCCAGTCTACGGGGGGATTTCGCCGGGGGCGTTTTTCTAGTCGGTCCGAGCGCGGTCACAGCATCCACAGCAAACACCGACACTCTCTCAATGACTGAGAGAGTGTCGTACCGCGGACTTGCCAAACACTCCCTCTATCCCTTTTTCCCTCCCCCGCTCACGTCCTCACCACTCCTCTGCACGTAACGCACGCACGCACCCGCTTCGCACTCTCAAATCGCCCTACCCTTCCAAACTCTCCGCTCGCCCATAACGCACTAAGTTGGCAGCGAGAAATACGGAGAGGGAGCGAGAGAGAGGAGAGGAAGGGAGAAAGAGAGAGATCCTCGGGAGTCTTCACGCCAAACCGACCCAACCCCTCAGGGATTTTAGCTCCCCTCCCTTGCGGAGCTCGCTACTGACACTCCATCCCAAAGTCAGGCAACCTACCCACTTCTCTCTCTAAAAATCCCCCTACCACGTTCACTCCTCTTTCCCTCTTCCATTCGCATCTTTTCCTCTCTTTCTCTCTCTCCCTCTCCAAGTCAGAGAAAAGAAAGAGAGAGGGAGAGTCTCCACCGGCCATGCTCCTCCCGGAAATAGACCTCCCAAATATAGAGCGAGTCACAGCCACACAGACTCCTTTACTCTACTTCCCCACTCTCTCTCTCCCTCTTTGCCCCACAGGCTCTCCCTCACTTGAGCATACGCGAGAGTGAGGGAGAGGGAAGAGAAAAAATGGAGGGAGGAAACGATGGAATGGAGAAGGAAAAGAAAGAAACAAAATGGGGAAAAATTCCCCTTCTTACTCTCCTTGGCTTGTCTCAGCACTCCTTCCCCCCTTCCCCTAATAGGCTTTCCCCCCTCACACTCCTCCTCCACCACTTGCCTTCTAGCCCCCCACCCCCTTTTGCCCTCTCCCCTTCCCCTTCTTCAATTCTCGTGCACGTCTTCTCGGCAGCGAGGCTCGTCAAGGGGTTAAAGAGAGTGGGGTGAGATGGATGTGGGTGGAGTGAGCGGGTCCGGAGGGAGAGTCTAGGGATGCTGGGCAAGATGTGGTTCCATCTGCACAACGAGGAGTGGGATTGTGACACACCCACGGGAGAAATGGGACGGGGAGAGGGAAAGGAAGTGGGGTCGAGAATGAGAAAAACTGGGAATTAGGGAGAGAGAGAAAAGTGGGTGGGAGGGAGGAGCAAAATGGTGGGGAATCGGGATAGGGGAGGGTGAGGGGAGAGGAGGGGAAACCTCGGCCTCCGCTCGCTTACTGGTCGTTAGTGCCCACGAGTCGAGTGTTACACCTAATAGTGTGGTCAAAGGCGTGCAGTGTCAGCATTTGCCCATCGGCGCACCCTCGAACATTTATTTTGCTAAGATTATCTCGCCGGGTTGGGGAAATTCGCCTCCTCCGTCCACTCAGACGGTCGGCGATATTCAAGACGGTTTAATTTAGACACGCTTTCTCTTTCGGGATATCAATAATCTTACGTAAACTACTGTGGCGCCCTAGTTGACTGTAACTGCGGTGGGGTTCATTAAAGAGATATCGCTGAACAAATAAATGAATTATAAACCTGAGCGATCAAGGTCTAAATATAGTCACATCTCTCCAGTCACGTCGAAAATTCACTAAACTAGGCAACGATCTCGAATAAAATGGCGTTCATAAGTTTTCGGGGGCTCCACCTACTTCCCTAATTGATATAAAGCGACCGAATAAACAATTGTACAACTTGAGGAACGAGAGATGTATATAGTCCAATAAATAAAATTTATGAGATAAGAAGAAAAGGAATTATTCGTGAACATTAAAAGGTAATTAACCCAGAAAAATTCACTTTCTCCAACAGTGAATTTCACTAAGAACGAACGCCCTGATAAGGTTTTATAAAAAAGAATCAGATATTATTTTTCTGGCAGGAAATAAACCCGTTTTTCATCTCAGGAAATTAATTCCCGGTCAGTATATATTTTTTCTTTAGAAAGGAAAATCTCAATATTGTAATTGGCAAGTAAAAGATATCAAATGACATTAAAAAACACTGAAAAAATTTACCTCGATTAGGTTAGCTTATTAAAAGACATTTACAGATAATATTATCCTGAAACACGTGAAAATGACCGTAAAAATGCCGAAAATAGAGTGACGCTGTTCCCAAAGAACCGCCTCCCGAGAGACGGAAAGCTACTTATAATCTGTGAAAACGAGAGATTAATTTTCTTCTCTTGTAGTTGGCTCAAAGAATCGTCTCTGGCTGCAAAATGAAAGAAATGCGGAGATCTAAGAGGAGTCGAAACAAAAAGATTACTTTTTTTATTTCGACGCAAGCTCTGGCCTAGACAAAAACCATACCGAAGCTATTATAGTATTTCCCTGTGGTTTACGAGAATAGAAGCGAAAAAATGGGTTTAATTTCCGATATAATCTTATACCCAACCGCAGCAATGAAATCGGCGGTTGACTGAGATGACAACATTTCTTATACAATAAGGAAAAGACGTAGCCTAAAATAATAATCTGAAAAACAAAAATAATTGTGACTTTTAACCTCAACTCAGCATAAAGTTAACTGCTGTGGATACAATAGTTTCTCTCTAAATGAATTGCCAATGTTAGCTTGTATTTATGTAGCATAAATTAATGAGAATATTTTTGTAATCACGGAGGATGGGATGTTGACGAAACGGAGTCGAATAATTTTTGTATTTAAATAACGACTTTAGATCAGATGATTCTTCGCGCTTAAGCAATGGTGGAATAGAGAATGAAGAAGAGAAATTACAAAAAATAATTAAACTCATGATTCTGGTAGTGACACATAATAATTGTACCTTTTTTTCATGAAACTTTTCGATGCTAAATTTCTGCTCCAAATTCTCTCCTTACCGGAAAAGGTTCAGCCTCCGTGAAGAATAAATTTCAGAAGCTAATAATAGCGCAGCATCTGGTAATTTTTATGCGAGGCTTTTACCAAGATAAAGCATCCAATGCCGAGATATGGAGATAACATAAACACCAGGTTGGCGTATACAAATTGAAATTTAAAAAATATGGAAGGAAGAATACTCATATTTTAATCTCGAGATATAAAGTCTTAAAAACAATCCAATCACCTTCACAGAGTGAATCAATGAAAGGAACTCATTGTTGGGTACTTTATAAATACAGTGGAACCTCTATAACTCGAACGTCTATAACTCGAATTTTCCATAACTCGAAGTGAATTAATTTTACCAGGCAAAATCCGTATCTTTAAAACGTATTTCCATAAGTCGAATTTTCTATTCGAATGCTTTTTTGGTTTCCATTAGAGTTCAACTTATGGAAGTTCCACTGTAATAAAATTTTCAAACATTGTTCCAACGCGAAACAGATTTCTAAATCATAAGCCCCAAATTCTGTTATTAGGGATTTCCACTAAAAATGTATATTTTACGATGCGCTATGCATTAAAGCAGTGCCGTAACTAGGGTATAGGGAAGGTGGCATTTGGAATAGGCGCCAAAAGTTTCTGCAAAAAAAATCCCAAAGTTTATTTTGCCATAAATAATTATTAATTTAGTAAACAGATGTTTAAGTTATTTGTAATAAAAATGTTATCAATATTTATTGGAACGCAGGAAAATAATATTTTACATAATAACTAAGGTGTTTCCTAAAATTTTACCATAGGTGCCATATCTCCTAGCTTTGATTTCATTTCTACCTCCGCAAAGAAAGCCGTGATGGTTTTGCTTAAAAAAAATAACTATCGAGCTAATTTTGATTGGAATACGGTTAATAAGTTAGATGACTCTAAAAGGCTGGGAAAATGTGTATATCGGATACAAGGCAGCCGTCAGGAGCGGTGATTCACCGATTGTAGATTCTAAAATAGAATATACTCTCGGTGAAGTAAGTACAGCTGCTTTGTAGGCGAAATGTGCATTTCGTTTTCTTCATTTGGAGTTCCCAAATTTACTTATTGACAGAGCTGTGCCGTGGAGGTGTGCAGAGCGTGCATCGCACATGGGCACCTAGTTCAGAGGACGCAAATCGCCAATGTTAAATTTATTCCATCTTAAATGGTTATAAAATTTTTTCTTATGTATATATATTTATATATTATATTTTTGACCTATTCTATTCTTCGTTTTGTTGTTAATCGTCAAAGAAATCTTTGTAATCATTTAGATGGGGTACGACAAAATTTTGGATCGTCACTGCCTATTGAGATCGCTTATTTCGAAATATGTTACATCCTCTATAAATCAGACTTTAGGGGAAGAAATCGTTCATTCGACTCGCAAAAAATTCGAGTAATAGAATTGAAAGTTAATGATTGCGAATACTGAAAAGGAATCGAAATATGACTTACAGACTGTAAACTTGGGCTCAAAATTGAAGGCGAGGGCACAAAATTAAGTAAAAACAATTTTTAAAACAGCTAAGAATTAAAAAAATTAACTTAGCAGAACCACCAGCTTTAACAAATTCACAACAATTTAGGTTTCGTTAGAGCATCGTCAGGTGACTGGTGACATATTCTAGATCACATTCATGGGGCCATTAGTAAATTAGGAAGATCTTTTTAAAAGTATTTTTTTAAACTTTTAGTATGAGTAAGATCCACAAAGTTATGCCTGCAATGGTAGATTATAACGTTAAAACCATACAGAATCCTAAATCTTACAGAAACTCTCATAAGCATTCAACAGTCACAGGTGTTTACAAATGCTGTTAAATTAGTTCGGTGGAGATTCTCAGATCGTTTTATATTATATTTATTTAGTTAAATTACATTAATAAAATTTTGGACACTATTTAATACATTTATTCTGATACTCGTAGCTTTGCAAAGCTTGCCATAGGCACCAATTTCTCTTGGTACAGCACTACGTTAAGGCATTATCTGTTCTTCGTTGTTTTTTGCACTAACCCTCTACTATGCGTTATCTGTCACCGAGATACCACCTGTAATATTTATGAAGCGTGACAAATACATCGAGTTGAATTATTTTTCTTGGCACTCGATCACCTCGCATGCACTCATTGGGTGGAGCAAATTAAAACCGTATGTCGTCGAGTTCGGTGGCGATTCTATGCGTATCTCATGAACCTGCGTCTATCTTTCCAACCACGCAAGTGATTATTACGGTATATCTCCAACCGTTAGTGTTATTATAGACTTTAAAAATTTAATTGCAGATTAAATAATAAAAAACATGGAAGTGTTTATTGTTATTTGTAAAGCTATATTTTCGAGGTCAAGGTCCACATTCAACGAATATTAGAATTATTTATAGGTAGTGAAGTGAAGTTATAATCGAGAAAAACAGCAAAATTGCCATGAGAAATTATTTATATCGAATGTTTAAGAATTTTTGAGGGCTTAAGCCCTTCTGTGCGGGGGCAGACGTAGATATATATACCTAGCTTATTGAGCGATTTCATACTTATTATTAGGAAAGGAAAGATAATACTACGATTTTTGAATGTCACTATCGTGTCGAAATAACTCGCGTAACAGTATTTTCAAATGCGTAAAACTATGAGGTCCTCTGACTTAATTACAGAAATCTTAATGTTTAAAGTAAAAATGAATTTACGAGCTGGGTTTCGACTGGTCTTTTATTCGATAACCTCTTGGGAAGATAAATTAATTTATACTTAAAATTAAGAGAAAAGATAGACTTTTGAAGCTGTATAAAATGCCAACATAATTCAAACCATGGACCATGAACAAAATTAAGCAATGACGAGAGCCTGGCAGTGAGAAACATCCAGAGTCCTAAATTAGAAGAGAGTTACGACATTTGATGAGGCGACCTTGAGAACGATAAAAAAGAACCCCTTCCCGAATGCTAAATGACGCTCGAAGATTTTTAAAAACGCATCCACTTCGTTTAGTCCGTCTCCCATCCATCCTCCAGCCTCGGATAAATTTCGACTCCGGGAAGTGTCATAACTACGGAACGGCACGCCGCCGCGTATGAAAGGGACTAGGGTCTGACGCGGAAGCAAAGCCAGATGAATGTTACACCGCCGAAAGCAGCGAAAGCGTACAAAAAACTTTATGGGTCGAAAGTTGCACTTCATTACATCTCTCCTCAAAGTGAGTGGAAACAGTGGCAGTCTAAACGGAGAGAGAATGACAGACTTAAGGGAGAAGAAGGAAAACATTCGACTTTGGTTGGTTTCCAAACCAATGAAAACGTCATATTTAGCAAAGACATGTAAGAAGGGGTTTTGGGTGAGAGAGGTTAGGGTGTCGCGAATATCGTACGGAAATCGTTTGCAAGGAAATTGAGGCAGCAGAATGCATACTCGTCGATGGTATCTGAAGGCTCGTGAATACCTGGGTTTCATTCCGGTAAGGTATTCAAAAGATACGCCGCAAGCATGTGCATAAATCCATAAAATCACTGAACAATCTTCAATGTTAATCGAACAATGAGGAAGATAGAAATTATGAATACGGAAATAAAAGCACGAAAAAGTGAACTGAAGAATTTTCAACTCTATAATGCAATGACCCTTAACAGGTAGAATGCATCATCTGGTGATAATTTTGTAAATCGAAATCACGGCCTCACTGCGGCTCTTGTATCGAGTGGTATCGTACAAAGCCGACAATAAAAGAGACGTTTTTGTATATAGTTTAAATAGTAGATTAGTTCTTAGGACTAGGCCAGAACGATACGTTTCGAAATGACGTTATCTAAATGTAAATAAATGCAAGCTTGTATGGTGACTATTGTATAGATTCGAGCGGCACTAAAGTGCCGACAATGAAGTCGGAGTGAGAAACTTTAATTCCATACTTTCTATTTATTTAAAAAATTTCCTGTGGAGTTTTAATCTTTTTTTTGTTACATTTTCTAGATAAACGTCTAGCCAAATCATTGGGGGGGAAAATATATATCACAAGCTATCGATTAAAACTATATACATATTATCAACACGTTTATCGTTTATACGCCTTCATAACATGTATGTATTTTAATCAAATATTTGCGACACAAGTTACTAATCAGATCCAGTTTTATGGCTAAAAAGCTAAGGAATTCCATTAGACAATTAGCAAAATCAATAACGTTACTGTCGGCACGATCTTATCCATTCCGCCGCAACGAGAGCACCACAATAAAAAATCTTGAAAACAAAACACCGCAATGGAATTTCATGGCATCTTTGAGTCCATAAAATGGTCGTTTCTCACTTTAACTCGAGACTACTGCAACCCAATCACGTCTGCATCAGTTCTTTTTCGCTCCCTCCGCTTCGAAACACGTAATCTCGGAACAAGCGCAGCATCGGCCGAACGAGGACGCACGGCGACTTATAAAGGAAAAAAAGAGCGCGATCTTCTGAATCCGAGTCGCGTTCTCGGGACGGGTTCTTCAGAGCACAAATGTTTGTGTGTTCTTGCAGGTTTCACTACAGTTTCTTTTTTCCATTCCGAGTTCCGCGCAGCAATTTTCATTCCCAACACGCTGGATCAAGAAGCTTTAAAGGTCTGTAGCACAATGCATTTCTTGAGATAAAAACCGAATCGAGCTCCCCGTTTTGAAAGAATAACCATTAAATGGTACTTCTAGGCATTTCTAGGTTTGACTTCGTTTCGCACGTAATCGCGGGATGGTATTTGAATCCATTTAACCACAAGGAACAGAGTATTTTATATGTCTCTCTAGTCGTGTTTATTGTTAGTAATGATTATTTTCTTAGAATTTTCAGTGGCTACTAGTAAAAAAAATATTAATTTATATCGGCAAAGTAAATAATCGATTATATTCATTTTAAAATGTATGTACACAAACATGAGTTACCAATCGGTTGTTTAAATAGGCCGGAATCTTCGTAAAGGTGAACAAATGTGTACCGAAGAACGCTTTTGCGGATTCTTCGCCTAAAATAAATAAAACATCGATTTCGTTCCCGTTTTATTATTCTTTACAAAAACGAAAATGCGCTTTAAAAGGAACCTCGAGAGCTAAAAAAATCCTATTTTTAAATAATCTAACGGATTTCCTTTTAAAGACGAACGAGCAAGTATCGCGGCCATAAAAGGATCATTCGATAATTCCTAAAAAGATATTAAGCAAACGGCTTGAACGTATTTTTTCCTCTTTTACGGATACACAACGTCCTCCATTCAAAACTTTAGACCCTTTTAGCAGCGGTGGCACAATCAAAAGCATGGAGGTCAGGAGGGGAGGGGGGGGGGAGTTCAAAGGAGGTCAAAAGCGGGAAAGGGGAAGAGAAAGAAGACTTTCGCCTAGCGGTCAGTCCCTTCTCCTCCAACTCCTTTCACAGAAACACGCACACACACCGGTGGCCACTCCGCGCGCCACACACAAGCACGCACGCACATAACCCACTCGAATCTTTCTCTTTTCCCGAGCAATAATCTGATTGCGTAACGGCGGCTCCTTTATGCGTTCAAGTGAGAGTTCACTGGAACACGCTTTGTGAGAGGAGCTAGCGCCCAATCGAGGAAGAGAGAGAGAGAGAGAGAGAGAGAGAGAGAGAGAGAGAGAGAGAGAGAGAGAGAGAGAGAGAGAGAGAGAGAGAGAGAGAGAGAGAGAGAGAAAACCTTTTCCGCGTGTTAGCACGTTCATTTTTCTTTTGTTTGGAACACGTTTATTCCAGTCGGTAACGGATTCTTAGGAGATCGCAGCGTATTAACTGATTGGGTACGAACCAGCGCGATGAAAACGATCTGAAACTACTTGCGCTTGCGAGGAAGAGGGCTCAATTATGCGGAATGGCTTTGCACGAGGGTTTATCGCGACAAGTGCGCCATTGTTGTTTTATCGCCGCGATCGCCCCGGGTAAAACAAAACGCGAAAACCTATATTCGCCGTGAGAATTCCGACATCTAGATTCTTTATCGATAAACCTGTGAACACAATGTAGATTCCTCAAGTTACCGAGGGACAAATCTTGCAAATTTATTGACTATCGACAACATCCCCGTTGGAGGTCTTTGAGGATAAACAACCGAACGCGGAACGACACAACTCTTGTAACATTAGAATTTTATTTCAAATTGTATGGCAATCTTATAGGTAAGCAGTCACACCCGAAATCGAAATTAATTCCGCCGTAGGAAGTAAAAAAATAATTATCCCCAAGGGAGTTGGATGCGCAACGAGTGGCAGACGTTTCTTTTAAAGGGCCTTAATTAAAAATAAAGCGTAAATTTCTTCGCGAATGACACACTCTGATGCAATCATGTCAAGAAGGAATGCAGTACACATAAAATTCGCAATCTATTGCAACTTTTTCGGAGGGAGAAATTGTTTAGCGTGAATGTGAAAAAAATAAGAGGGTTTCTTGCTAGCAAGCGCTTTCACCGTGAAGTGAAAAATATCCTAGCGCGAACATTATATGCGTGCTTTAGCCATTTCGTTTTACTTAATATATCTACAGAAATCTCCATATGACTATGGTAGTTATGCCCATGCACGTACCCAGAAATTTACTTCGGGGGGATGGGGGAGGGGGGAAGAGAGGTTCTGAGGCAAAAACCTAATTTACAGCAATTGATTAAATAAAAGTCCTATTCAAATAATATAAACTTTTATAACGTTTTTAATTCTCATAACTCAACGCAGCAAGTGGCAGCTTAGCAAGAGGCAACGTAGAAAGTTTGTAGCGTGGTTATCACAGATTCCACAAATGTCTGTACACCGGAGGGGGAGGAGTCTGAGTACGTCCTTGGATAAGTCCTATTAACGCAGTAAAAATTTCAAGATGAGATAACAACAATAACAACGTGTATCTTACATATAATGAAGGAAGAAGTTTTGTTTAATTTTTTAAACACTGGTATTTAAATAGAATCATATTTAAGAATTCGTTGGGTTTCTCACATTATTCATACAAATATTTAAGGTGTCCACCCCAAAACTGTATGGAAAGTTCGACTTTATTTACACAAATGTGATTTATGCTGAGGAAATTTGAACCATTTCAAGCTAGCAATCAGAGAAGCTTTTTAATAAGAGGTAAGTAACAAAACAGAAATTCTGATGAAATTTCGTTTGCATTATTTTGCGTTTATATATTTTGAGCGTCCTCCTCAACTAAAAAACTCCAAGCTTTTTCATTTTTAGCAAAAAGACGTTTAAGGGTTAATTTGATCAAAACAGACGCTAAGACATCGCCATTTAACCATCTATAAATAATTCTCTAACTAAAGGGATCTAGACCCTCGTTAAGAAACCAAAACAAACACATCTCCTTATGAGACTCACAGAACATCTGCAAAGAGGATACAGAAGAAGCAGTTCTTCAGAGGGCACTCCATTTCTCGCTCCACCGACCACCTTCCTTAAATAAATCCCCGATCCATTACAGTGCGACGTGAAGAACTTAAGAGTTTGAAAGGCATGGGGTTATATTCGAAGGACAAGGGCAAGAGAGAGAAGATAGAGAGGATGAGGAAGAAGGGGATTCTTCGGCAGCGTAAATAAATTAAAAACTGTCAAAATGAGATGATGCAATAAGATCTTTCGCGAAAATAAAACAAAGGAATTAGAAAATCCGTACATATTAATCCAATGAAAAAGTAACTAGAGCGACGACTAATTTCGAGGCAAGTTAACTAGCGGAAGTCGAGTCTCTCTTTTGTTTTACACACAAAATGTATGGCACGGAAGACCGACCTCAGGAATGTTCGTCTCAAATGATGCAACCTTTTAACGGCTAGCGGTTTTGATGAGTTATGGAGGGGGAGAGGCAAGGTAAAATAAACTGCAGGATTCAAAACTTTGAAGAGCAAGCAAAAATTAGTCACCTCTTTGCACCAGCTGATTTTATTAACCGCTTAAGAAATTGCCTCGAGAGAAAAAACGCAGAATGACGTCAGTTATTAATTACTCTATCACGGTGTACGGATACAATGATTTTTAGCCTACTTTGCAGTATGTAAATTGGTTTATAGTTTTGTCGTTGTGTCCGTCTGTCCGTCCCCTCTATTAACTATTGAACCGATACACCGATTTTCATTCAACTTGGTAGAAATCTCTTGCTCCCGAGGATAGTTTTTGTTGTGAAGATTGAAGTCCTGGGTTCGATTCCAGGAACTATCCTTCCCATTTGATTTAGATGAGAAATCTGAAATCCATCGTGCAGGGTAATTTTTTCTTATTTCTTATTAAAATATCTTAGAATTGTAATATCGGAGAGACATTTTTACTGTTCTCTGAGGAAAGGAATGAAGATTCTAATTTTTATCGTAGAATTTTGCTTATCGATTGTATTTCTTAGAATTTCGCGCAAATACTGGCGATTTTTCAGTTTTATCACTCATTACGAGAGTCTTGCCATAGCAACAACTATTGTTGGACTCAGATTCGATATCATTTTCTTACAGAGGAGGAAGAGGATACTAATGTTTAGGCACTTCCAGATGAGCTGTAGATTCGAATTTTTTTTCTTAGGTAGGATTTTGTGCAAAACCGACAAGAAAAAACGAAAAATCTTGAAAAAATGCAACAATGCGGCCGCTAAAAATTCGCAATTGTTTAAACAATTTTTCAAGGTTTATGTATTTCCAAATGTGCTACGGAGCTGAAATTTTTTTTAGAGGTAGGAAATGTAAAAAAACGAAATAGAGATTATACAAATTTTGATATTTTAATTTGTTTGGCAGTTAAAAATTATTAAAATTTAAACAAATAGGTAAATTTTTAGATACTACGGGGCGAGTTAGAGAGCTGAAATTTTCAAGGTATTTAGATTTAGACTATTTAAACGAATAAACATCTCATTGTATCTATGAAGTTCTTATTGCGGCCGTTAAAAATTATTTAAATTTAAATAACTAGATAAATCTTATTTCACTTCTAAATGTGCTAAAAATTTAAAATTTGGCATAAATGAGTGGCATTATTAACCCAATGTGGAAAACGTATATTATTCATAAAATTGCAAAAATTAGCAATTGTTTTACTCCATTATTGTTCCATAAGGAAAAAAAGAAATTTGGTCCCTAGGAGAAATCATTTGAACTAAAGAAATATTTCCGACGTCACCTCCCGGCATGAACGTAAATAAACCGAGAACGGTAGCTTCGATTTCGACGAATCTTTCGCCTGAATACTCGGCGCGAACTTTTGCAGGTTTTAAGTTGGTAGTCGTCCCCCGGAAAGGCATGGGTTCGATACCATGATAGTTTTCGCATTTGCATTTGATTAACACATAATCGGCTGGAATACGATATGTAGACCTTTAGTCTTTAACATTTTAAAATTATTTACGATCGAGACCTTCACTCGAGATTTACACTATTTCACGTATAAAGAAATGAAGATTCTTATTCTTACTTTCTATTCTGTTATTTAATTTGTGTTTGATCATATTTTAAGTTTATATTACATTTTTTCCGATTTTTCAACATTTCAATTGTTGATCTCGGATTTTTGCATTGTTAGACTCGGACTTTCAAGTGCATTTGCACTAAGCTTAAAATGAAACAAGGACAATAACCGATTGAAAGTTTATGTGAAAAGTTTCGTGTAAATATAAAACAAATGAAAGACGTAGCGAAAAAAATAAACGATTCCAATGCATTGTCAAATAGAAAGATATTTCACGCATGCAATGAAATTATCGTTTCGTTTGCAAGTTTTATTGTGCAGTTTAAGCAAATTACTATATTGATAATGTTTGTGAATAATTTCTTTCGATATTGACCCGTGGCATTTATTACTTAATATTAAACAAACCACAGAACATACGATATGCTGTACCATCAAAAATAGTGAACAAAACAAAAAAATTGTGTACCGGTAGTATAAATCATGTATGTGCTTTTGGTTATGAAAATGGTGTGAGCTATATAATTATTTTAAGAGGGACAATAAAAGTCGAAACTCCTGTGTAATATAATATATGGGTAAATGTAATCGCCTCCCGGAGTCGAATCCGGAACACATATATAAACGAAAATAGTTTTCCCGAGGTCTCCTAGTTGGCAGAAACAAAATGGCGTTTACGGAATTTCTCTATGACAAACTGTTCACGAGATAAAAGGGGGGACGGACGTACAAACGGACAGACAGATATTTAGTATTACAATTTAAATATTCTTAACTTTTGTTTATAAAAATTTGCTCCGAATATTAATTTAAAAATTATGAAGGCACCCTCTGGCGCCCACCGATTTCTCCAAACAAATTCTTTGGGATCGTAATAAATGGCATCATAGGCCACATACACCCTGCAAATTTAAGTCTTATATCTCCGACCGTTTACTTGCTATTTTAATTTAATTGATTGCGCGGTTGGACAGACGGACAGACAGAACGAAAACATAAGCGCGTATTAAAAACAAAAACGCTAAAAATCCACCGCGATGCGTGCTGACAGCGCACATATACCGTCCGGGTGCCACACGCGGGGGTATAATAAATCCCAATGGTTCCCACATCTCCGCCGCCACATCTTCGATCGTTCTTCAGGAAGAATCCACAAACGGCAAGCGGCAAATTTTTTTTTTAATATTACACTAACTTAGCTGCAGGAAAAAACTACAAAATCCACGAAAGAAACCCCAATGCAAAAAAAAAACACTTCCATTCCTTCGCGGAAAAAAACGCAATCGCACACAGACGCACTCCTTCCGCGGGTCGGAATTCTGCAATTCGGTCGGTCGGAAAGAATTTTCTGCCAGAAGACGAATTCCTCCAGGAAGGGTGGGAGGAAGATAAAGGGGGGGGGAGAAGAGAAAAGGGTTTGGGACTGCATACCGTTCTCTCCTTCACTCTGGCCCCGTGCCACGGAATTGTCTGAATCGCTGTGGGTGGAGTCATTCCGATGAAAGTGGGGTGGGAAAGGGGTGCGCATGGGAACGTACGGTTGCGGGAAGGAGTGGATGGTGGGGGCGGAGGGAGAATCTAGCGGGAAATAAGAGATAATACGGGGAGGAGGGGGTGGTGGCAGAGTGAGAGAGAGACATGGGTGTCTCTAGGATCCCTCCGGAAGTTAAGTTGGAGAGGACGGAGGGTGGGTGGTTACGTGGGCACAACCGATCGAAGGTGAACGGGAAATAAGTCTAACGCACGAATACTGCTTTCGCGTTATTTAAAAAAAAGGACCGACTTGATATTTCGCTCGATCTAAAAGGTCTCGCTCGTCACACGTTCCTTTTAATAGTCTCGTTTTTCCCCGTAAGGTTTGAGGGTCGGTGTGTCTGACCAGCGGTTGCAGCTGTTTTTTCCCCTCTCTTTCGAGGGGAAAGTCTGTACGGCGAAGAAAGTGGCGGCAGTCGAATTAAGGAGACGGAAAGAAAATCTCTGGAATGGTGAACTTTATGGAAGCCAAATAAATAGGTGGATACGCTAGGAATGGCAGATAACTTCGTGTTGCGAAGCCAACGTCTTAAATTTTCTTCCGATAACATGCCGTTAAATCAGTGGTTCCAAAACTTTTTGTAGATGCGGCATACTTTCAAAGATGAACAGAATTTCGCGGCACCCCCATCTTGAGAGGTTTTATATTTATACACACGCGTATCGCAACCTTTGCAGGCATCTATTTATTGGTGCTACACTATAACATTCTAAATTTATTAGACGAAAGATTATTGCTCAAATGATCTATCAATAATTCAAAGCAGTTTATTTAATTAATCGAGAACGTTCGGCATCGAGTTTGCGAAACTGCGTTAATCATGTTTTAATAATCAAAACAGAACTTTACAAATTGACGGGTCATCTAAATGTTAATAATAACAATACAAATGTCATTCGTATATGGATACCATTAAAATTAAACATTAGCAAATACTTATGCTAGGCATTATTTTAAGTGAAACTCCAAATGAGACAAATTTTACATAAATGCAAGAGTAAAAACCAAAATTCTTCTTTAGATTTACGAGTCTAGAACGATATAGCGTAACTGAGATTAGAGGGACCCTACTTATCGTCTCATGAATTTTAATTGTTTGAATTGCATCTGATCATTTAGAACATCGCATCAATAACTTTAAAAGTTTAATTCCTAATCATTTCTCGTGCCTTATAAAATATATAACGAGCACGAAATATCTATTTATAAAGTAATATCCGAAGGTTATTTACGAAACAGCATTCAGAAGCCATTCTCGTACGCAGGTTCGCAATAAAAAAGTACTTCACTCTTTTTGTTTTCATCTTCAAGCGAACATGTGCATCGCGCCGTTTGAAAAAAAGAACTACCGGATACGAAGATAGAGTCGGTCGAAGAACTTGAGAGGCTTGTGAAAAAATTTAAGCGGAAGTCGTAAATGAATGCTCTCAGCCCTTGCCCTCGGGCCAGGGATTCGATATACTAACGACCCTATTCTCGAAGACACACTTCCAAAGGTCATCTTGCTGGTTAAGGACGATGTAGCTTGTGCTGCAGCTAAATAGAGATACATCTATCGCTGGATTGGAACTAAACGAGTGACAGAAAAAATACGGACTGTTGAGGTTGATGACCAAGCATTAAAAAGTAAGAGAAATTTTCGTGAAACATTTCTTGCGCAAAAGAAATTTCATTTCGATTTTTCATTGAATTAGAATATTTCTATAAGGTATCCAATTATAAAATGTAGAAATTAAGCCACAACCAGGCTAAAACTGTCACTCCCTCGACGCTATAAAAAAATATTTTTAAATGTTGGATAATGATCTTTTTATGGCATAATTATCTTAAACCTGTATTAGCACAAATGAACAAAAGTAAATTTTACCTCTTTTGCCTCTGAAGGCGGGAAATTTATATAATACTGTAAGCCAAAAGTATCAGGAGACATCAAAAAATATCTCACCAGATTCGTATATTTTCTTTCAAATTGAGTAACTCAATGAAGCGATATTTTTTATATATGACTACTTAACTGTCGAGTTAGTTATTTGACAGATTAATATATTATTTAAAAAACTATTTATGATGAGGTGAAAGATGAAATGGTATAATGTAAAAATGAAATGGAGAGAAAAACGATTTCTCAATCAACAAGTTTTAGCCTCTCGGTTTGATCTGCATATGGGATACATGTAGAAAAGTTTTATATAATTAGACTGGAAAGGGATTTCTGAGATATTTCAAGAAAAAGAGATGGCGAAAGAAATTGAAGGCAAAGGAATTTATCGTTCCACGATCTCAAAGGAACGTCAGCCTAAATCACCGAACAAAGGGAAGCCGCGAGACCAAAAAGGAAATAAAAAGAACACGGAGGGGCGTTTGGAATGAAGACGAGGGCAGAAAATACAAGCGAGGACACCTTTAGAATATAAGCATGCAGCTATTCAAAATAATGTCTATAAATACATATGTTTTTGAAAGTTATATTTTTTTTTGGGAGACTACATGATTCGGTAGAACAAATATTTTTATAATTTATCGAGACAGATCTATATGCAACTTTATTAGGAAAATAATAGCCAAACAGTAAATGAAAGGAGTTTTTAATTTCGTTATTTACAGCGTAGATATTACATATGCGGCAGAACATTTTTACACCCTGTTTTAATATAACACGTCGCAGGCTGCGATATCCGTTAGGGAAGCAATGTCCAATTATCGTTAAAAGGAGTTATTATTTTAGATTTCTTTGGACGATTCGCATACTAATTTTATAGCAGTAATAAAAGATTCTCAATCTGTATCTATATAATTTCTTTAAAGATTCTTTACTTGGTTAATGCATGAAATGAAGCAGTACCTTTAAAATGATACTTTCTTAGCCGAATATATTTTAAAACGTCGCCACAGGTAAATAATTTACTGAATATTCAATGGAAAGCAATAAATATTTACCACCATCGCAGACTCTATCGCGCATTCAAATAATAGATAAGCCATCGAAGGAGTCTCCTGCCTCTTCGCATCTAGATGGATGGATGGAGCCATCGAGAGACGCGGAAGTTGTCACGGAGACGACCACGAAGCGATTCGCGAATCGACCTGCCGCGGTCGTCCCACCTACCTCGCCCGTCTCTCCGAAAAATGCCATCTGCCATAAAAATGTCCCCTCGACCAGAAACGAAACGAGAGTGGAATTTTTCGAGAGGAGAAGCACGCCTTCGTTCACATTTCAACCCCGTGCGTACACGCGTGAGAAAGAGAAGGACGCGGACGGGTGATGCCACTCGCTTTCAGACACGCAAAGACTACTGCGGGAGCATCGGGGAGCGTGAGACGGCTACGTAACGGATTTTATGTCGCAAAAGGAAGGGCGGAGACATTTACGTTGTGATGGCTCGTCCTGCCACACTCTCTAATTCGCTCGTGGAGGCCATAAAAAACGAGCCATGTTCAAAGCACAGCGATCAATTTTGCGTGACGGAAAGATGTTTTCTATCAAAAGTGGATGCACGTTGGTGGATCGAATTTTGTCTACCGATACCTGACGCAAATCAACGTTTTATCAATTCGAAAGCAGGCGATAAAAGAAAGAATGTTGAGTTAAATGTACATAAAGGCAGTAAATAAATACACCATTCTGAGGCAGGAGGTCAGATCTGCCTCGATAATTTAGTGGTAAAATATACATCCGGTATGTGGAATTCCCGCGCTCGATTCCAGGTTAAGGCAGAACTCTTCTACTGCTCTTTCAGTATGTCTTTGTGTTCAACATATACCGGTATGTATAGAAATTACACCAAAGCATTCATTTGTGTTTATAAAGGCAGTAATTAGTCTGCGTTAGTGGGATATTAACAGAGCAGGAAAAGCAACAGTATGAGGAAAGAATTTGGTTTTTGCGCGAGTGAATCCCGACTTCCCTACAATTAAATCTAAAATTTTAACAAGCAGCAAACAACTCGCAGTCAAAAAAATTAAATAACTAGCGCAATAGCCCGTCAAATGTGACGGGTATGCGTGAGTTAAGAATTAAGTTAAAATAAAATTTAAATGAAACATTAAGGAAACCAACTTTTATATACACTAAAAAGTAAACAATAAATGTAAAATTCACAAAATTGAATTTTCCATGAAGTACAAATATTTTTGGGTAAATAAAAGTTGTAGGGCAAAACATATTAATGAAGATTTAATTGTTAAACCTTACGCTGCACAAATTTTATATACCATAACTATTTTTACTTCAGGAAATGTTCGATTATGTAAATTTTAGATTTATTTTTTCTTTTTAGTGCATAAAAAACGATTTCATTAAAATAAGTTTGTACGAATTAAATTTCTCTGCTTTACTCAGAGATTAAAAACTTACGCAGCTTTCGCAGAAAATTTCCTCAAAGACCTTCAAAACTTCAGCAATTTTAATCTCTATCTGACTTAATTAACACAATATGAAAGAATAAAGGAGTATTTATTGAATTTATTTTCGGTGCCGTCGCATTATTTATCGTAACCAAGTTACTTTTTAAATTTCGAAACAGAATCGACATTTCTTGAGTATGTGAACTGATGCGACGCAAATTTAAAATCTCATTGTCAGTCAATCGTAAGAAATAATACGAAATCGGCAACAATGGTAATCATCTTGACGGCGAAACATTTTAACGTAAAAATACGTCAAATTTTCGCGTTAAAAACTAATTTGTGGATAAACTCGAGGCGTATTAAAAATCGACGGCAGGAAAATGGAATTTCGTTCTTTCAGGCTTTCTTTGTATCAAGTCCAGAATTACTACGATGATTCTAAGTAATTTTAATATGCAATCGACTAATGTGCTAGAATCATATACGTATTAATCGGGTGGAGAGAATAAACCCTCCTGGAATCGAACCCAAGATCTTATGATAGGAGATGACACGCCTAAATGATACAAGAAGTAGATCACAGGATATCGGTAAAAATAGTGCATGTCGTACTAACCGTTATTCCACTAAATGTCCCGCCAAATGCTTCCCAGAAAGGGAAACGTTCCTGATAAACACAAAAACAAACGGATCAAGACCGCTATTATAATGCCGATTATATCGTTTCAAATCACACACCTCATCAACAGTGTCAAGCTGCTACCAAATTTAATAATTAACGAAATCTCTTCATTGTCGTTAATTATGCTTCATTCGAATGATAAACGCCTACTGGCATTCTAAGGGGAATTCCTTCCAAATAGGAGTAAAAATAACTAGAAAATATATTACAGTGACGTGAGATAAAATTAATCATTTTTCACTTTATTTTATCCGCCAATGGGAAACATGAACTGTCAATAACAGCTGTAAAGTTTTTGTTTGTTCAGTTATTTTCGAGTGACGGACAAAAATTTTGTAATTTCAAATAATATTAAATGCTGCGAAAAGCACGCAAACGATGAAGTAGTTAATGCATATAAAAATTTAATGAATTAAATCAAATGAAACTTAATAAAAAGAGAATTTTTTTGTGAGCTCTGAGTCATGGGCTATACAAGGCACGATATGTCCTTCTCACACTCCTTGCTTTCGGAGGTCGTGAAATCTACTTCCAACTTGCTTACATTTTCGGATGTGCAATATCTCTCAACGACAACATCGCGACATTTATCAATACACGCTATCGGGAGATTAAATGATATGGAAAATTATCCGTTGCACAAATTAGACATGAATACATCGTTAGTCATATTATTGAAATTTATATTAATTAAAAAAGTATGTATTTCCATTTTCTGAGTAACATTCATTTTTACTTTAATCTACCAAGAAAAATGAATAATTAAAAAATAATGTAACTTGGTAAATTTCTACAACACTTTTATTATGGGGACTCGATCTTATAAGCACTCGGTTTATGCTATTTTATTACTTCTGATGATGACACAAAGCGTTGAAATATAGATCGAGTCCCCCTTATAAAAATACGTATTGTAGAAATTTACCAAGTTACATTATTTTTTAATTATGGATGTCTACAAAGTAACGGCTGAAACAGTTGACTATATGAATCATTCATTTTGGATTCAGCCAATATGAGGGGAAACATGTATATCTAATGGAAAAACTATCCTGCTTTAAGAGGCAGTAGAGAAAGCAAAAACTAAATCGGTTTAGACCCAACCCCATGAAGCTGGTTGATCCGCGATTCATAGTTACAAAGTATAATGAAAACACACCCCTAAGAATGCCTCCATTAAAACCATCTTTAACACAAAAAAGTTTAACTTTTTCATTCCAAAAACAGGGATTATTCGATTGCAGGAAAACATTAAATTTGAATTCTCGGGAAGTGATATAAGAAACACTCGTTGCCTTTAACCCCAATCAGAATGTTTTTTTTTTATCGGTTGTAATTCTTAAAGGTTCGAAAAATAGAAAACAAAGGAACGTTTACAACCGTTTCGAGAGTGTCGAACACTTACCGAGATATAACAAGTCGCAAGGAGAGATAAACGCCTCAAGATAAAAAAAATGTGGCGTGTTGAGAATCATACTTGAGGAAGTTGGTGATACGAGCGATTGTGATCTTTACGGGAAGGATACAGGCTTCTGCCACTTTCGACACTTCCTGCCTTTTACTTTCATTGAAGAGCGTCAACGGACTACTCTTCTTTTTGCTTTTGTAAAAAACCTTCACCCATTTGGGTTCGAGGATTAATGAAAACAATGTTTGCCCCACGATGCCAGACCATAACACACGCTCGCACTTTCAGTGTTTTCTGCTGCGGAATCTACCTAAAGGGGAATATTCTTCTCCGGTTCCTCGCGATTAACGGCGTATAAATTCAAATACATATGGATGGCTTTAAAAATGCAAAATATTGGAAGCAGTGATAATTGGATCGGATCATTACAAAATACTCGTAGTTTCATATCGCGCACCTTTGTTTTTATTTCGACAATGCAGGCGTACATATCTATTTTCATAGCCTCCGGGTCTGTTTATTAGAATACAGTACGTGTACAAAAATGTTAAAGAAAAATAACCGGAAAATATGTTATTTTAACTCGAATCTGTATCATTAGCGCTTTTATCTTAAAAAAATCATTTTATTCGACTTGTTTGTCCGCCCGTCTGTCTGTACGGGCAATATATCTGGAATCCTAAAATTTGGAGAAGCAAGTTTTCCAGGATATATTGGCCTATATGAGAGTAAGACATGGTATAAATTTGGTGGATCTAGAATCAGCTTCTGCGGAGTAATAGGAAAAATCGCCAAAACGTACATGCTGCATCTAATGTAGGCAGCCATTCCATATGCGATTCTTGATTCCGCTGGAAAGATAGAAGTCGGTGAAAAAGAACGCCTTATTTAATTTGCTTTTCAGTTCTCCCCCTCACTTGTTTTAACATATTTACGATTTGGCATTGGAATGAAAGAATAATAAGGTGATTTGTTGCAGCAGACAAAGAATGAATTTATCCAAAACCTCCATCTACGAAGATAAATTAAAAATGCATCATTAAATGGGAAATAATCAATTGGCTCCCAAGATAAAATTTCGTTACCCGTATATTGATTTAGCGGTAGGAGCTAAACACTCCGGAAGAAAAGAATAGCCTAATTTTAGAACACGGATCTGCCAGTGGGAAACGTCGATATTTATTGCCCCATCCTAACTGTAGAGTAAAACCGAGTAATAAACATACACTGCGTTTACATTCAGACGATGGATCGAACCTTCCTTAAGCAGCAAGGTCGGCATGTTTTTCACCAAGAATATTTACCGAGGGTAAAAAAAGACATTTAAGGCGTCACGCCTTAAGGTCACTTGCGCGTACAAGGATCCTATTGAAAGAGAGCATCTGAAGCCAGTAGCCGAGTTTTTTTTTGGATAAAGGGGAGCCGCATCACACGCATGAAACGGGTTCTAAAGCCAACTGTTTCAACACTCGTAGATCTTCATGTCGGCAAAAACGAGCCTCAACGGGGTGTTTCTCCTTTGATCAATATGCGCCTACTCGTGTTGGGGTGATTGAGAACTTGAAATAGTATCCCCAACAGATAAAGAAATGTACGCGTATGGCAGTAATTTCCAAACTGTCTCTCGCGACACGTTAGCGTGCGAAATGGACGCAATTATGGGAGGTCGCGTCCTTTCGCATCATTCACCCCATTAACCAATCGAATGATTTTTATGAAATTTACTAAGTGAGATCTGAACTAAAATTTGCCGAGCGATTTCATTTTAGTTCATATTGACCAATCAGGCGATTCTATTTACCCGAAGGTCCTAATGAACTATAACGTGCATCTCATAAACTGTACGCGTAGTAAAAATGTTGCCAGAAAAAGTTACTGAACTAAATACAAATAAAAGCTTTCCGTAACTTAGATTTTTTCGTTATTTTACCGCGCTAGACTACAGCTACTAAACTAATCAATAGGTTTAGATAAAATTAGGTATTTGACATGCAAAATGAACAATGGAGGTTTGTGAAAATCTCAAAGAAAGCATTTGGAACCACTGTTTACTTCGATCTGGAGCACATCATTCCGCTATTGTTTTGCAAAATCATATGAATGATATTACGAAGAATTCGTAATTATAAATTGGGCTAGTAATTAAATGCTAATAGATTTTTAAGACATGAATATATTTAACCCTATTAGCAAAACAATTTATAATCTGTAACTAAATAATTCCACTACTAATTATCGATAGATTAAAGAATTATGCCGTGCGGAATTTCAATTTTAATGGAATGAAACAATCGTGAACTCGCTCCGCTATGGTAACTATGCAACGCAATGAGAAAAAAACAGAAACGTCACAATCGAATAATTTAAAAACTGCTAATGATAGACTTTTAAATCATTAAGCGCTTAAAATAAAATAACCCATCTCACGATAGATGCCGTTCCTTTACCCCGAGACGCGAATCCTATCTTAACCATTCCTCAATCATCGGAGCGACGCAACCTGACTGGTCAATCGAAGGCGGCGAAGAAAGAATCGCGAAGATAGCGGAAGTTCCGAACGCGGAAGAACGTAGCGGAAATTAATCACTGGCAGCCAATGCTCAGCGAGGATAATAAGGCATGAAAACAAAACCGTCAAGAGGCTCTAACGAGACGTGAATTTCGCCCGACAACTCCCTTTATTCTTCATCTCGATAATGAGAGCGGCCTTTCTCTCTCCTACTCGAGACGTTGCTGCCACCATCGAGGAAAAAGGGGTAGAATCCCCTGATATTCTACGCGAGACGTCGTCGGAAAAGGGGGTGAACGGAAGGGGTGCCATTTTTTTTAAAGGGCTTGACATAGGAGGACAGGGAACACCCAAGTGTTTTAGTGCGAGAAGTGGGAGAGGGGAGGCACGGTCACGTGCACCACGGCTTACTTCCGGTGGCGACGGATTGGAAGGAGGGTTAAGATGGGGTCAGGAGAGAGCCGAGGTAAAGAAGTGAATATGCAGGAGGGAAGAGAGAGAGAGAGGGTCTTCTTGTAAAACAGAAATGGACGGGGAGAAAGAAGCATCTCTGTGTGTGTTTGAGAGAAGGTTGTTGTATAGGAGAGGAACATCTGGGTTTCTCCGGATCTTGGGATAGACGGTAGGCTGTGTGAGACGTGCTATAACCGTTACGGAGGAACTGGAAATGAAGGGTATACGATTCTAGGGGAAAAACAGAGATGAAACAGACTGGTAGTGAATGGCATGAACTTCGTTCAAAATATCAGATAATTAATATTATCTTAGGCTTTCACCAAAAATTATAAATATAATACCTACATGTCGCCCATATGTAATACAGTTGTATTACCTAAGTATATGTTGTAAAATACAAACTGCGCTTGCTTACTTATAGATAACGCAATGCTCCTTGTTCTGTATACACTTTTGGTTCAATGAAATTATCCACACTATTGTTTACCAGCGATTAAACATGGTTGGCACCTGCGACACAATTTTCAAAAGTTCGAATTTATTATTGATATTTTCTTTGATATGGTTTACCTATACTGCGATATTCAAAAGTTCTCAAATATAAAAATCATTATAATGGAGTAAGATGTGGAGAATGTGATGGATACTCAATCCACCCATGCCGTCCAATCCAACTTCCTGCTACGGTTTCCCTTTAAAATCGCAATATCCAACGATCGAAGCATAATATCAGATCGTTATGGATTAACGACAGGCTTTCTTTTTCGCTCAATTGAGTACACCATAAGAGAGTTAATTCGACATGAATTCAAGGAATATTTCACTAATTGTTAAATTATTTTCATTGTGGATCGAATATTTGGGATGTATTCTTAGGAATGAGCGCAACGCGACTTCCATTTAGAGAGCGATAATTCGGAAAAGGCCGTACTTTCGTCGACTTTCGCATTGATAAAAACCGCCATAAATTTCAAAAGGAACCAAGGTATTCCAGCAACGGCGATATAGCCTTTGGTAGCCCATGTGACCTTTAGGTTAGCGTGTCTTCCAGCATGTAAAGGGGTCATACGTTGTGAATCCACACGGAGACTGTAGCGAATCGCCACAGCTCCGGTATGACTTTGATCAGAAAATTAGGGAAACGTACAAGCCACTTGTTAAATGTTGACTTTTGATACCAACCTCTACATATAGCGAACATAAACAGACGGATAACAAGTATTGGTTATAAAAAACAAAATCTTTTGTAAATAACTTTTATACTGAAAGATTTAGCCCTTTGCTCGTAGAATAGTACAGATCTCGAGTTGGCAGCTCCACTTTATCATATTGAAAAAGCTTGCATTCAAAATTTCCGCGTTGCTAAAATGAATAGCAATATTGTTAAGAGACGAGTTGGCGGAGGAGGTAAGATGGCGGACTCAAGAACCAAGGTTCTTAGAAACCCAAAGGGGGAGAAGGATTTTCGGAGTAAAATATGGTCGCACTTTTAATGCTAAGTAGTAGGAATATATATCAGTGGCGGATCCAAGGGAGGGGCGATCGCCCTCCCCTTGGAGGACCCCATTGCCCTCCACTAGGTGCATTCTAAAATCCATTCCGCGCAACATCCATTGTTTCTACACCGAAGATTAAGTCTGTATGACAAGGGAAAGAAAGATTCTGATGGGGGTAGGGATTTTGAAAATGTATGGCTGTCGGCAGAGGAGGAATCAAGACGGGGGAGGGGTAATTGGGGCGATCGCCCCCTCCTTGGGAAGGTTCTGGATCCGTCCCTGATATATATATATATATATATATATATATATATATATATATATATATATACACATGCATATATATATATATATACATACATACATACATACATACACACACACACACACACATATATATATATATAACACCTTGTTGCCACCCTCATCACTACCTTTTCTTTTCCTTTAGTTAATATATATATATGTGTCTGAGTGTGTAGCAGGAAAGTTAATAGAAAAGTTATTAACAAGACCAATGTGGAAAAAGAGGCTATACAAAACGAACTAGATAACCATTACAGGAAAAACGTTCGCACTAGGATCCTAAAAGGTGATTTCGCAACCAACCCGTTAACACCTATTTAGGGAGGACGAAATTTGTGTTTATAAGGAAAGTGTGACAATCGCACGAGCGACTTGTGACGAATGGAGCGACGATGACTATGTCGTGGGTGGGGGATGAGGGAGTGGGGGGTAGGTAGATAAGGGGAGGAGGAGATCGGAAGGAGGATGCGCATGAAGTTCAATGACATTGGTGAGGATTCCACGGAGGAGGTGAAACGCAGGGATGGAAAGGAGGCGGGGGACAGAGAGAGAGGGGAAGGAAGGGAATGGGTGGAGAGAGGGCTGAGGGAGGTAGACGGGGGTCCCCGCGAGCGGAGCGAGTGTGACCAGAAAGCCAACTTGCGCTTTAGCATAACCTGAGCCATATTTCGGCACGGGACGGACTTGGTGGCGGGGAGGAACGTTTTCGGTCGGAGGAATGAGGAACCGCCGTCTCCCGCGACAAAAAGGGCGAGCGAAGAGCGGCTTAAGGGCTTCCGCAATGGAAAAGAGGAACGGAAGGCACTGGGATGGAAACATTTGCTCGCACGCTTACGCTAATTGAAGCCCGCTGTGGAGATGTTATGAGGTCACTATTATTATTATACATAATGTGTTACAAGATCATGCTTAGTCAGAGGAAACATATTCATTCGAACGAACCAATTGAAGATATCGATAAAAAGTAAAATGGTGCGTCCCATAGGCTTAAACTTTGAAGCAATTAAAAGTTCATAGCAGAGATTTCTGTTATAAAATATGGGCCATTATATCGTATGAATGGCGATCGGTTTCAGCATTGCGATTGCAATTTAATCTGAATCATGTCGCCATTAAATAATTTCAATGCTAATTTTGATAGCAACGTTACCACATTCATAAAATAACCAAGCCTGCAAACAAAAGTTAAAGAAACTTTTACACAAATGGCACCGACTCCAAATTTAATGAAGTTGTATGCCGCCTATAAATACTTAATTTGAACGAAATCACATTTAGATGACCGATCAATCAACACAGGTGGTCCTAATTAGTAGGGAAAACGTTAAAAAGATTCTTCATTTTTAAATAAACTAATCATTTAGAAATAACCACTGATAATATTTTGTACTGATATTAAGATGATACTGCAGATTTAGGAACAAAATCAGTCGATAAACCAGAACCAACAAAATTTGCTGATGCTTCTTTCATGCACAAAGCTACTCAAAGAGCTTGGTCATTAGCAAAGTACATTTGACAGTACAGTAGTCACTCGCCGACCGCGGTTGAAAATTTCTACCTGGTTTTGCCAACCACGGTATCCACATCTTGAGTATCCGCGGTTCTCCGCGCGGCCGTGTTTAATATTACTAATATTAAAATTTGGATTACTGAATAAGCCATGTACTAACCAGTCTTTACCAGAAGGAGAGACATAACAAAGAGGATTTTTACCTCCCGATAAGACTAGGAGCTAGTCGGGAGGTGGAGGTTTGAGGAATTTTACGCAAGTGTTGGTTTTTCCAGCGCTCTTTGAAGCGTCAAGTCAGGCGGGCTAAGTCGGCCATTCTATTATTAATGTACAGTACTTTTTTGTACTTTAAACGTTTTTAAAACTATTTTTATATAATAAAAATTTTCTTCAATGTATGGCATACACATTTTTAACATCGACGTGTACATTATAGGACTTAAATTATGTCTCATGGAACACTTCCTCTAACCCCAAATTTTTCGTAAACCCTGAACTTCACCAACTGCGGTTTTACTGACTGTGGGTTGAATCGGGAACGTAACTTTGGCAGTTGGAGAGGGACTACCGAACTTTTCTGCATTTTAGAACGAATTCATTTCTTATCTTACCATAATCAGCGCCAAAATTATTATTGCTACCAAATGCAAATTCGGGCGCGAATAAAATATCTCCGCCAGCGGAAAAGAGGATCACCAGCGTCAGGCGATAAGAAATTAAAATCTTTATCTGAAGGACACGCACACAACTCGGTCGGTTGCTCCTTTTGAATAATTGCGGCCATAAAGCGATCGAGGACGCGCAAGCTACCGGACAAAAAAAAAATCGGAACGGAATTCAGAGCGAGTAAACATGCATTACGTCCTGCTGCATCCGCGCGAGCATAAAGCCTGAGAGAGCGGTCCGCTCCCTCCTACCCTGCGTGCATTCGTGGAGTGGTGAGGAAGAATAGAGGGGGGAGAGAGAAGGGAGGGGGGAGACGCGCCTCCGCCCTGCATCCACAAGGCCTTTGCGCCGGTCCGATCAGGAAATAGCCTATTTATCGATTGACTCTTTTGCTTTAACATCCTCCTTATGCTCTCACTAAATATTTGGGAGAGAATAATACTGGAGATACAAAATGCCCATCGCATTTTCTTTTATCTTATTAAGTTTACCCGAAAACGAATAATTCGTGAGAAAAAAATCTCGTGCATTAAACTAAAACGATGGCCAGCTGAAATACGCGCTTCAGCTACAAAGTAGTCGTCATCAGCGTTAATTCACCCACCGTTCGTTCGCGTAATTAGAATCAACAACCAGTGTATGACCGCTGAGGACGGATGCTCCGTAGCTTGTTTAAATTTTCATATTCAAGTAGGGGTCAATCACCACCGAGGATGGAAGCTTTGTAGCCGAATTAAGCACCTGGTTTAATCGTCCGCTTCATGACTACAGGGGTTTGCATGATTTGAATTCAATTTGTTTTATATTCTACATATTTTGGACTAACTTTACGTTAAATTCCCTTTGGATCCACATAAAGATAGGAATTGCAACACCAAAGATTAGCTACAAAACAAGTAAAACAATTTGAAAGGAAATAAATGCGCTTTCCTTTTTTAGAAAATCCAATTCAATAGAATGAAAATGTCATAACAAATTATCGAAATGCAATATGGAAGAAATTATCTCAAAACGTTCTTCCAAATTTTTAATTGTTCTTTTACTGGATCTCTCCGTAAAACGAGGACATCTTCCCGAGAGTAGTTCGCACAGAAAGGCATTAGCAATTTTTAAAAAATTCACCGCCTGGCATCCGTATCCGCGGCTGGATTGGAACCCGCAACCCTTTCGGCAAAAAAGGCAGGCGTTCCTCCTCTCCCTCCCATTCAACGTGTCTTTTGTTGCGAGAAAGACCGTATTGGTGTCATCCCATTGTGTGTAAATGCTTCACAAAGACCCGCCATTGCATAACTTTAAACGCTAACATCTCATCAAGAGATCAATTCGTGACGAAATCCGTAATGGGCTAGCGGCCGGCCATCAGAGAGACAAAGCAGCATCGATGCCATGGTGGCACGTTTAGGTAGAAATAAAAGCACCTAGATATCGGCTGTTGGTCGCGAAGGTCGGAGTCAAAGCACGAAAAGCGGCCGATATCAACATACATTCTCAGTACTCGTGGAAAACTGTTTACATAGTTAATTTTTACCGTATAAAATTCCAAATGTAAACAGTTATACGGGAGCGCTCTTACAATGTTAGTAGCGACCTTGCCTAATGGAAAAATGGGATTTAACGACTCATTAATCCGGTTATCTGTAGTTGTTATATAAAATTGATTCTCGCTAAAGCAAATGTTTTTAAAAATGACGTCTTAATTGCATGGCATATATCGTGATGCAGAAACATGGCTCGAAAAATTACTCAAGAACACATTCGCAATGTGTTCATAAGGGCAATATCCCATCACTTAAACATTGGAGGTCGTTCAAACAAGTGAAATTCAGGACTGCAAATGTTTTGTCGCGACGTTATAGCAACCAAGTTGGTAACATATATTTACTCAAATTAACATCGAGTTTTATAACAATCGTCATCATCATGGGTAGTCTGTCCGTAGACAGGCCCATCTAAAAATATAACAACAGCAACACACCTTGACGCTTTCTACCATAAATAGCTATATTAAATAATCAAAATTAAGCGTTCATCAACTGGCAGTAAAGACTCTCGGATGAACGGGTGAACTTAACATCTCCATTCCTTAAGGCCGTTTAAATCCTCACAGGAGATTTATTACGTAAAATTTCAGATACATTAACGAATTTTCTTTTTAAACTCTTAAAGAGTTAATGGTGCGAGAGAAATTTAAACGAGTGGAGCACGAAAATAATCTGAAAAAAGTCAAATTCTCCAAAAAAAACTTAGGCAGCGACGTGGTCACGGTCAGGCAATTTTTTTATTCAGTCGGTAGTTCAAAAAACCATGTGATTCATGACCTGGAAATCGACACGCGACATTAACGAAGCGACATCTTTCCAAACCATTCGTACTCTTTTCACTCTCCATTGCCCACACTACCACCCAGGCGTGCGCGGCGTTTTTCCCCCCCTCCATAGGAAAAGGTACATAAACGATCCAAACCCCAGGAGGACGGAAATTTTTTCTCGCGACGCCGGGCGATAGATAATTATCGCGCGCAAAAAGTATGCATTATTCGAGTAAAAATCGAGGTCGGTCGGTCGAGTTCTCATTACATTTCCGGAAAAACTGCTCTCGGAAATGGTCTCGGGGACGGCTTTTTTTCGAGGTTGTTGGTCACATGCCGGAGTCGCGATCCGGTTGTTCGAGTAGAGCGGTATGCGACTGCCTGACATTCCGGCGTCTCGGCAACGACACGGGTCTCACGCGAGAGGGTAAATTGTATGAAAAATATAAAGCTCGACATTATCCGTGCATTGCGCTGTGTTCTGCCCTTTAATAGTTAGCCGGTTTTCCGCGAAATCAAGACGCAGAAAAAAAACAGACGGATCTCTCCATAGACGGCGAAGAAACATTGGAAGGCAAAAAACCTCTTGCTAGATTTATTTTATGGCTCTTCACTGAAAAATTAGCCCTGGGACGGGCTTTTTTAAATCAATTTTTACCGTCTATTCGTTTAAATGAATTGAATATCAATTCGGCATAAGAAAAGCCATATTAATAGGAAAAACCAAACGATATCTTGCCCGACCTTGATACAAATATGTCCAAAAGTTTGTAAAATCTATAAATAAACTATAAATTCCAACAAAATTTTTGTTTCTTTGAATTACAGACCTGCACAATCTATGTATATGAATGTTATCGCACTTTTTGAAATGAGTGGTATGAGAGGAATCACAAAGCATATCTATTATTCGTCCCTTGTTAGCAATTACACGAAAAAACAAACAAAGCAAACATTTACCATGCTCTTTATCAAGCGATTTTTAAATAAAAAAATATTTCATAAAAAAAGACAGGATGGAAAATTTTATGCGTCTTATCCTTAACCTTATGCATCCCTAACAACACAAGTCGATTTGAATTATAAAACCCGTTGTGCGAAGTCTTGCGAAAGTTAAGAGCTCAAAAGTTCACCCGAAGTTGATATAAATAGTTTCTTCTCGGTAAAAAAAATGGCGAAGAAGGTCGAAGATTGAAAAAAAGTTCAGCGGCCGGTAGAAATCCGAGATCCGCCGCTGCCAAGTGAAACGCTCAAATAATGCGTCGCTTTTAAATGGGGAGAAAGAAAAAAGATAGAGAACGCGTTTTCTGCATTGTGAGAGTCGGCATTTTCAAAACAATTCCGTCTCGACGGGAAAAAGATTCTCGTGACTTCGAGAGAGAGAGAGAGGAAAGCGACCTGAATCGGAAGAGACGCCATTGAAATGCGCGCCGCGTTTGACGATATCGGGGGAAGAAATAAATCTCCCCGCCAGAAACGACCGTCGAGTTGATGATGAGTGACTGATTAATCATTCTCATTCCGGAGATATCGGCGGAGGAGAAGTCATCGCCCTCCGTGAAGTTCGTTCGTTCGGGAGAAACTTCGCATCACATGGCGAGGCGAGGGCGCGAATCTTCCGATCAAATTGAGATTCTTTCTTTTTAGATGTTCCTCTCTTTCAAAACTTTGTTCTGTCCTCGCGGGACTTCTTAAGTACCGCCTCTTAAAAAAGAGCATAAACTTTTACCGAGTGCTAAGAAACTTATACCATCATTAGGAATGGCCTTCCAATGTCATTGCGCGCCTAGTACTTTACTCAAAGGAGCGAGGAAGTTCTTCGTAAGCACAGTCTTCCCCTTTTCCAAGAGGATTTTAAAACTTCGAAGAGCTTTAGTAGTTTGCTTTTTTAGATCTTTTGTGTGATAAACTTGAGATTAGATGTTTACAAGACATGCTTTAAAATGTATACAATTTTTGCGATAAGTCTTGCAACAACACAGAGACTTCTAGGAGTTTATATTAATAAATATTGTAGTACATCAGTAAAAAGTAATTGCATAGTATTTCTTCCAAATCTCTATCAGTTTGAAAGGCAACGTGAATTAAAACCAACAGAAGAGGCCGAGGCTTTGTGGAATTCCATAATATGGATGAAATGTGGCGTTGTTAAAATTTAAAAAAAGTTTTAATAACACTGATGATGGCGATTATTTATCGAAACCGGTCGTTGCTATATGGTGGTTTGTGAAATAAAACGAAAGGTTATAAAAACTGTTGTTTTAACTTTTGTTTTTAATTTTAACAACGCCACATTTCACCCATGCAATGTGAATTTTTACTTCCATGTAACCATAAGTTTTTTGAAATAAATCGATTGATTTGTTCTCTGGAAAATGTCAGACTAGTTTTGAAGTTTATTAGGGATAACGGAATCTCCATTTGCAGTTAGCATTGGAGAAAAATAAAACAATGAGCCAATTCCGGTAAGTTATAAAAATGAAATCAATGTGCCATATCTAGATAAAAGCAGAAAGTAACTCGTGGGATGGAGAACCTAGTGGAAGCTCAGATTAAGAGATAACTGCAATTTCTAATGATGGCGTTGTTCAGAATTGCGTGATTATTCAGGTATAAACAAGCATAAAGATACAAGCGGCGCGTTTAGTTCAAATAAGAATCCTTGAGTACTATTTCTCGTGCAGAACTGTGCCGGGTAAAAACAACTCTCTCTCAAATGAAAATCCGTCTCTTCAGTGAGCTCCGTTGCTGCAAAGTCATCCTTCAGAGTGCAAACTTTAGGCAGAAAGGCCGCACGCAGAAAAATGTCCAAACAAAGACGCGAGCGCATATGCTTGATTGAAAAGGAACGAAGACCGAGAGTAGGACAAGCTCAAGATGTGTGCAAACGCTAGACATGATGTTGGGACCACGACGGCTGCACGGGATGTGATGGATGAGGCATCGGCACCACTATGACGTCAATGGGAGTGCGGCGTACAAACTTTAGGGGTCTAAGCGGTCGTGAAGAGGCAGAAAAATTGAGGCAGTGAGATACGTAAGAGCAATGTCGCTGGCAAAGCAGAGAAAGGAAATCTATGAAAGGAACGGATGGAAAAAGTCAGTCATTGGAAAAATAAGGATCTTTCCTGAGGATTCTCGCCGACTCAAGCGGCAACAATCTCAAAATCGACATTTGTCTCTATTTTTACAGAAAAAACCACAGACCTTTATTCTCAGTTTGGACATGAGCAATTCAATAACCACAAAAAACTGCCGCCATCAGCGAGTTGAAATAATTTATCGAACCTTTTATATCGCATGTGTTACAAAACGCGCTATACTCTGAAAAAGGAGTAAGCGTTATAATTCCTCATTCAAAATAAAATTAATCTCCAAAGAAAACGTCTGATTACTGAGGGATAGGTAAAAACAGGAGACATTTTTATCTAATGTACGCTGACTAACCGAAAAAAGGTTCGAAATTATAAAAACATCTTATTGTGTCCCTCTCGAAAGTTTTTTATTAGTCTTTTCAAATGCCTTTCACCCGGAGAAATTTATTTTATGGCTGAAAGTTACAATTATAGAAAGATAACCTGGATGAGACTAATTGGCAAAAAATTTGTATCGGGAGAAATCACGTCCAATCAAAAACATTTTTCTCAAAAACCAACACTAGGCACCGTTTGACCGGAACAGTTCGGCAAGTAAAATCGCATTTATTATGGGAAAAAAGTTTGCAACCAAAAACTTGTAACATTGCAGAGAATACACCTTACTATAACTTGTCACAAACATGACAAAGAGGACAAGACTTAGAAACACTCAATTGTTTTAATTTTGAGAGATTATTAAAAAATAAAAGATTATTGTGTTCCAACCACGAACGCAGATAAAATTGTGAGTCGAGAATAAATCGTGGGTTAATGTTTAAATTTTCGGAAATATATTTTAGCATAAAATGATATAATGGGTACTCGGACATTTGGGGTTGATTCCCGAAACGAAGGAATAAATATGATCGAATAAGAATGAAAATTTTCATAAATAAAATTATCTTGTATTGACTGGAGACGTGGATCATGTATTATTCTATTTAAAAAGTCAAACAACAGAAAAGACTTTGTGTTTATCATATTTAGACATATCCTTATGCCTTCTTGGCTATAATAAAACCAACTTATAAGAAGATAACACAAGTTTTCTTTCAAGAAAGATTCTTCCAAATTATAGCAGCCAGAAAACAATATGAAATCTAAAAAATAACTATTATTTTGCTAGTAATTAAAACACACTAAAATAAAAAAAAATTCCATGTCTTTCGATCGAGAGAAGTCTTCTACAAAACAGGATCTTGATCGAAAACATGCATTTGATCAAATTACCTGCTATCGAAACTAAGCAATAGAAGTGCATCTCTTTCAACGACTTCGCGAATGCAATACAGACCACTTCAACGTTATCGATCTCGAGAACTCTTTCAGTTTGACCTTATCATTTCTTACGGGAACGGAACGATTGAAAAAGTTACAGCTTATCGGATGAATCAAAACCGTCTTTTGTTTCATCAGAGGCCGGAAAAAACGAGAGCGACTTTTTTCCGCACCACAGGGACCGTCTGTGACGTTGGGTCGGGTCGAGAACATATGGTGTTCTGAGGAAGAGGCGAAATAAAAAAGCAGATGAAGAGAGAAAAGGGGGGGCGAGGAAGAGCGAAGAGGACCACCCAAAACGGATGGAAGACACTCCGATGAGGAATTCTGCGAAAGAGAGCCGGTTCGACTGGAAACTAGATCTCCTCGAAACGAAGAGAGACTTTCCTTGCATCCAGAAGAACATGTGCCGAAGAGGCCTGGGAAGAGGACATACTCCCGGGACGGTTTTACACAAGGGTAAGTCAGGAGAGAGAAAGTTTATTCGACTCTCTCTTTTTTTAAATAAACAAGTAACGGAGGATGAGTTTCTCGGAAGAAATCGAAAAACCGAGTGGACAACCTCGGAAAAAACTATGCTATCGGGAATGATTAATGTTCGCAATTTCTCCCGTTCTTGAATATAAATAAAAATAGGAGCTCTGCGAATTTAAAACAAGCGTAAAAATCGAGAGAATAACACAATTAACTAGGATTAGCATTTTAAAACGAGTTTTTTAAATTAATGTTAAATAACGCGCCGCGATTAATAGAGCTGGATAAAATTTATGTGAAATTGACACTAATATAATTTATATGTTAGCTCCGCGATTAAAATGTATGGAAAAAGCAGTCATTATAATATTAAGAAAAATAACTACAAAATAAGTTGATAATGATTCACATTCAATTTGAGAGAAACGGAAATTCCATGAAGTGATTTTGAGAAAATTGTATCTTGTTATAATCTTAGAATTTCGACCAAGAAAGAGGCTCTGATATCTATTTTGAAACTTACAAATCCTTTATATGAAGCAATCACGCCAATTTTGTGCGTGATTTTTCTCAGATACCCACTGTTTGTATAAAACAGACAATTAAAATGAAGATTTTAATTAAGAAAATAATCCATTCCTAAAACACAAAATTATTTTTCATTTTGTCCTCTACTTTATTTTTTTTATCGTTAGACAACGAACAGTTGTATAAAACTCCTTAAGCCAAAAAAAATTGTAGGGTAAGCCCTATGCATTTCGCCCACTAAGTGGGCATCTTCAGGGGAGAACCTGCCTTGGCAGTGAACAAGGTTCAACTGCGGGACAATCATGGATAAAATATTATCGAGATATTAAAAATACCATTCTATTACTAGAAATTGGAAATGAGGAGTATGATTCACATGTGACAGAGAACGGAGAAAATTTGGAAAAAATGATAAAATAAAATACGAACTGAACTAATATCTATTTTACATCATGAGAAGGAAGTCGGAGAGAAAATATGAGCACTTAAAAACCAACCGGAAAGTTGCGAATACAGAGACAAAACCGATCATAGCCTGTTCTTCCTTATTTCCTTTCAAATGAGATTTTTACAATTGATTGGGCAAAAAGTACATAATCCTAGCCTTTAACCATCGCATTAGCAAACTTTGACTAAATTTTCCCATTAGCTCTTTCGAGAAGAAAAATCTAGCGATGGCTGAAGAAAATCCGAATTCCCATCGTATAACAATGTATGTGCGACTGAGAATTTTTTTGAAACAGCAAAGGTTCTGATTAGGGAGGGAAAGGTTGTCCTACATTTCAGAGCAGTTAAATATTGATCATATTACAGTTTAAGAAGGTACTACTAAACGAGCAATAATTGGACGGGAAAGGACCTAATGTGAAAGTACACTTTTCCTCTCTCTATAAAAGGATAGGAGAAGGTCGACAAGCAGTTCAAGGCAGGTTAAGGATAAAATATGAGTGCGGGAGGCTGGAACAACATCTCTTAAAAAAAAGACTTTCTAAGGTCGACCACACCCACAAGTCCGATGCCTTTTAGAGTAGATCTGCATGATGTCCGGCGGGAATGTCACAAGTTTCACTATCTCTTTCAGAGGATGCACAAATTGTATTAATTGATTGCTTCGTAGGGAAACGTTCGTTTTTCAATTACTTTCGCATTATTTCGTCATTATAAATAAATAAACGCAAGCGCACGTACGCACACAAATATATACACAGTCAATGTTAATGAGCTTCCATGCATTCAAATCACCTTGGATGACGGCATCAAAAGAGTAATCACAAAGATAACATTTAAATGAGATTGCTACTGTATTTTCAAATAACCAATTGTTTTATTTCAAAAAATTATTAGAAAATACATATGAACATACTTTACTTGGATTTCCATCAAACACGGATAATTCGCTCGATGACCTTTGTCAACGAAAATTCTTCGCCTTTCTCCTCTCGAGCGTTCCGGGTGCAACATTATGAGGAAAAAATTCTCTTTTACGGAGTCTTACGAAGCATGAAATTAATTCATGGACGGAAAATTTTTTAAAATGTCTACTTAAGTTCCTCATATATCCCGCGTTAAGGAACAATATGCATTTTCAGAGAATTAACGACTGATTCCTCCAAGTTTTTTATAGTATTTAAATGAAGTGTAAGAGTAGCTATTAGTATGTACATTAAAAAAACATAACATAACATAAAATATATGTTTAATTTATATCCAAATATCTGTCGACATTTACATACTTAGAGATTTTGTATAGAAAACATTTCGGAAAGCCTGTTTATACTTAAATAAATATGATAAACTTTCCTGTAAGACGATTTCCGTTTTATTTTACAACTAGTTTTGAAATTTTTGAGGCAAAAATAACAGCTCTAACTCAAGTATAATGTTTCGAAATCATTTCAACAGAAACATTACCTCACAACACATTCCCGAACATTGCAAATTAACATGATTTTTTCCGTTTGCGACAAATAAAATATTACAGGTTCAAGATTATTTACAAAGATAAGATATGACACGATATGAAATTATGCGTAAATGTGCGAGAAATGAAAGGTAGACCTTGGAGTCTATTATTACAAACCTCCGTCTGTTCTTATCCACAAACTGGAGCAGACTGGAAGACATGAGGTAACTTTATAGAAAACAGTCCCCGTGACAGACGCAAAGGGTTCTTACGTAAGTTGAACGTGGAGTTCAAAATGAATCGCAATACTCAACCGTCGAGTAATGTATTCCTAAGCGTGAGATTGCGGAGTTAAGCGATGAGGCAACGCCAATCACTTATGCACGAGTTCATGACAGCCCCTCTTCCATCATAACAACTTCATTACAGAAATTCATCTCCCCGAACGAAGCTTAGGTATACAACTATCATCTAAGAAGTTTCATTCAAAATTTAATACACGGTGTATCAAATAAATTAACCGCCCATTGTGAACAGAACTTCCATAGAGCAAGAATATATCTCGATTTACCGCGACCTCCGCTTTAGCGCCAATGACAGTGATGGACAATCGGTAGCGCAAAATCGGGGTTTGATTGTACACATTTATTTTCCTGCCGATTCCCTCAAATACTTTTTTTAATGCAAATTTTTGTGAAATTTTTAGTCTCTTTTTTATATTAGCCCTTTTTAAATGAGAAGGGGGTAATCTAATCCTATCTTTAGGAAAGAAGAATTTATTAAGACACTTAATTATACAAAGGAAGTACTTGGACATTCTAGAATGCGCATTGCAATCCGAGAATCCGCAGTGATTAAAACGATGCCAGTCAAACAAAAAGGGAAAAACTACTTGATTTATTTATTTCAGCGGAAAATACCAATGAGCACCAATAGATATTTTAATGAAACATTTACCTGTCCAACATAAATCCTAATGTAGGGGAAACTATTTTGCGTTCCATGATAGTTTCTTAAACAGGGTGGAAGGATTTCTTATTGCCATCAACTGCATAGTTCAAGTTCCCTACTGAAAATAACCAAAAAATAACCTAGAGGTAAGCTGAACGGAAACCACAGCCATACTTAAAAATATTGAAATAAACCATAAATTCATCAAGCATTTTCATGAACCACGTTGCAGCTGAAATAAGATTGTCGAAAATCTTAATCAAAGCGATGGATCGATATACATATACCTAATCGTATGAGAGCAGAAAACGCACACTGATCTCAAGAATAAGGAATCCGCCGACGGAATTAACTCTCCTCTCGCATATAATGCATTCAGCTAATTTGGACATTGAGGTCATGCCAGTGGATTACCTGCTAAAAACTTTGTTTTGCGAGTCCAGCTCCAGCCATGCGTGAGTATGAGAGAGAGAGAGAGAGAGAGAGAGACGGTTGCACATCGTCCGGAGAATTGTTCACCATGGCCGCTCCTGCGTTCCGTGAGCAGCATTGAAGAATGAAATCACATCGTGAATAACGCTCAAGTTCCGAGTAAAGAAGAGGGAAGAGTCATCAAATGAATGAGATTGAAACGATCGACCCGCTGAGATACGGAAATGAAAGCGGGAAGCTCAGTTCGTCTTGCTTCGGAGGGGTCTTAAAACTCGCGAGCAAACCTAAGAATTGTAAAACAAAACGCTAACGGTTTCCTATAAAAGTAAAAGGTCCAACCGGACAAAGAAGGCTGCAGTTTTAGGAGGGCATTTAGGACACGTTTTAAATCAACTCTTGTTTTTTTGTTGGATAAAGATGCTTAGGGGCTAGATGAAATTTATACGGCTTTGTATCAGTGGCTCAGTCGTTTTTCGATTCTTTATTTTTCCCACGAAGATTTACAACCTTTCACTAGAGGAAACTATAGACTAAAACACTTCGTAGATTCACCATTTGAAGCACGATGATTTATCCAAATCCTCTGTTAGTACACATAGATCCGTCGAGGAATTTTCTCACTTTTAAATATCCATTAAATCGCTAAATTATACTATTATAGCTCATTAAAAAGTGGAGAAACCTTATTACAACCATAGATTTTATGGTTATAAGGAGGTTTCTCCATTTTTTATTAGTTGTAATTAACCATAGGGCTCTGATCTTACTTTTCCTTTACACTAGTGGCGGCTCTCGAGAATGTTTTATGCGGCCCACGAAGCTATGATTTAAAAAGTTTTAACACAATTCATATCATATACATTAAATTACAACAATAAAATATTTGACATTGAAATGTTAACACTAAAAATCTAATTTAGACTTGATTTTCACTGATATGATGTCAAAACCTCTAATTAACGTCCGATTTAAAGTCTAATCTGGCCCGCTGAAGCATTGATAACTTGCAATGCGGCCCACCGAGGAATTCGCAACCATCAACGCGGCCCGCCACGTAGAAAAGGTTGCCCACCACTGCCTTACACTATCATAGGGTAACATTTTCCATTTCTTCCCGCACCTCAATTCCCGAAATGGATTAGGAAAAACCTTTCCTAATGGGCATCACCGAAAACTGATGAGGTAATTAGCGAGGGATGAAGGCGATGAACAAATATCCACCAATTTTTGTAACACGACTAAACACGCTGATGATCTGAAAATTCTACGCCTACATATTATCCTTCATTTCTCCTGAACGGTGAGTGACAGTGCAATGCACTGAAATATCCCTAACAATCCCCACTTGTAGACTCGACTATCCTATTATGAACCCTGACTGCCCTGGAAAACTACAAACCTCGACATCGTTCTATCGTACATTCGATCTAATGTATTTTATCGATGTTGTCTCGCATTCTGATATAGGCGGGGGTTAAAACTATTTATAAAACTTCGTCAGCCACACTCTCCGAAATATACTTCCATAAATGCTTCAACCTAACGTAATAATAGGCGTACTATCGAGCGGTTCATAGGAAGGGAACAAAACATTATCTCCTGGTTGAGTTCGGAAGGCGTGAGGAAGAACGGCGTGGCGGAGAATCAAAAGAGAGGAGATGGTTTTCTGATTAGGTAAAGGAGAAGAAGTTTGAAAGGAAGAGAGAGGCGTGTGTGTGTGTGTGGAGAGTAAGCAGATGTGTGTGTTCCTCAGCGGCGAGGAAGTGGGGCAAACGGTCCTCCGAAGGAGGTGAATAAAACACTCGGCTTCGAAGCCACCTCGACGGACCAACTTCGGGAGCGCCAGCGACGGCTTACAATTAATTTGACCTATTTTTTCCTCAGTAATAGGATCGGTCGTGTCGGATCCTTAGCGCATGAATGTAAAATAGAGCTTGACTGAACTATTCAACGCGACGAGATCGCGAAACTGCCCAGCTACATATAAGCAGGTTATGGATTTTTCGGGTTAAAAAAAAGTAATTCGGAGGGTAAATATCGGGTTTTATTATTTTCCTTTTCATTCGGGTTAAAATTGGGTATAAGTTACAGATTTTTCGAGGCTTTAAAAAAAGTTCAATCTCGGGTAATTTTCGAGTTTTATTATTTTATAATTCGGATAAAATGATTTTTAAATAAAAATCTTGTTTAAAAATTTAAAAGTTTTATCAACAATCAGAACGCTTTACTATAATTTAAGTATGGTTGAGAGTGAGATATCTTGTGTTAAACGCCTTCAGGTGGAGAGGAGCACCTCGCAGGTTGCACAAATATCTTTCTTTCCGCTCAACTTCTTTTGAAAACACGCCAGATATTAGAGAAATAATTTTTCTTTCGTAGTGCTTTGAACTAACAGACACTTGGACTCTTTTTCCCGTATCCTATCCAAGATCTAACAGCGACTAGCTAAGGCGCGCCCTTGATTATTCGTGGCGCGAGCAAACCAAGGAGATTAAGATTGTGTTATGAAGTAAGTTGACGAATAAATTGTTTACAAAGAAAATAAACAAACTGATCACGAAAAAAGCAATCGGAGGGTAAAAATCTGGTAAAAATCGGGTAAAATCCGAAAAATCCATGCCCTACCTATATAAGTACGATTCTCTACCCTTGGCATTAATGCGCTCCTGAGCGAAGTAGCCTACAAGAAACTTGCGTTCAAAAGCGTTGAATTTGATTTTATCATCGAAAAACGATGCTACGTAAGAGCGAATAAAAATAATTTAGGAGCGATAGTAAATCGGCCACGTAAAAATCTTCAAATTTTTCATAGAAGCCTAACAACGTCAAACAACTACAGAAACTTTCACTGTAGATAATGGAGCGTAAACAGAAAATAACTACGTCAATCTTTTTTTTATCATAAAGCAGCATCGATGAGTGTATTAATTATGGTCTACGAAAGTTTGGAAGAAATTCAACGTGTTAATTTTCACTATTTTACCGGCAAATTTAGCGTTCTGAGGCTACCCACATAAAAACTGGCTTGCCGTTTATAGCGCGAAGTCAAATTTTATTATCTGTCGAAGAAACGTGACAATTTAGATTTTTTCGAACCCAATTAAGGCAAGGAGAACGAACTCGCACTGTAAACAGGACGATCTCCTGATGGCAAGCGCTATAAGGCGATCTCACTCAACAAAGAAACATCCTGAGAACAAGGAATAAAACTAATTGCACCGCCAAGACAAGATAGTTTAGCTTACGTTAGTCAGAGATTTTCTTAACAAATCACAGAAGCTAAGGCTATTGATTCCCACCCCTCACTCGATACCAGAAAGTTATTAAGGTCGCGCGCAAATGGATGACTCGGGATATTTTACACTTAAACGAGGCTACAAGCTGAATATTTAACATTTTCAAACTTAAAATTTCTGACCCCACTATGTCGCTTTCTAAGGGAACGAGTAAAGTTATAAAATAAAAATGGTATTCCATCAGTTAAACGCATTTTGATCTGATAAATGAAGCAAATAAATTTTCTAGCCAAAATTGAAGAATTTTACTGATGAGTTTGTACAAAGTTTTGCTCATACGATGACGATAATAAGCGCGATACGACTTACTAAGTTCAATCTAAATGAGTAAATAATAGACTATAGTCAGCTGTTCTATTCCAAGGATTGAAATAGCGAAATATTTCAGGGCGATTTTCGGTCTACACTTGCAGACGACACATGAAATTGTTATCAAAACAGTTACGGACATGTGATAAGGGGCTCTATAAAAAAACTACACAGAGAATTAAGATGGCAGTAAAACACTTTCTGGCTATTTCTATTTGTAAAGCCGCGGGAGGTCAAAGCAGCACGGTTCGCAACTAATAATAGTATTCAATGTTTCCAAATCTAGATATCTCAAGGCAAAGGACCCAACCCGAGTCCGAAAAAGGCAAACAATTAATTTTAAATAGTTAAAAATCCATTTAAGTCCCCGTTCCAACTAAATAATCGACTGAACCGATTTATTGAGTATTGCCGACAAAAAACGTTACTAAACGTTATAACGTGGATCCTGACAATAAGACTATGCGATGGGACTACATTGTAATGTTTCGTGAATTTAAAAGTTTTTATATTGAAATGCGACTGTTAGTTAACATATTTATTACTTTCGCTTGTGATTGCTTAGGTTTTTAGGCCGCTAAACATTAGAATGATCAATTAAGATATTATCTGAAAGTTTTAGTATATTTCTGCGTGAAATTTTATTTCCACCTACAGATGAACAGGAACGAAAAACGATATTACGTGCCCGTGAAATACATCCCGGCCGTAGCAATTGAGAATCTAACATGTTTTACGCCCTGCTGAATCAACTCTTGCCTACGCGCAATGGGCATATAATCGTAAGAGGTAGTGCAATGAATAGCTAAATTGCAAGGGAGGAGAGAAACCTGGTGCCGACTTTTAGCCTGCTCTTAACGAAGAGCACCAAGGGGGTCACCGGCTTAACGTCCCTTCCGAAAGACACAATTGAGAATGTCTCGAAGGTCGAGATACAAAAGAAATGGTTCACGGGAAGCTATGGTGAAAAGTAAGAATTGAGTACCTACTAAATTTTCTGTATATAAAAAAATAAGGAAATGCAATGCAATGACTGTTTTACGGAAAACATTTTTCGCATCCCGATATTTGTTCGGAAATTTCCTGTTTGGTGTAATAAAACAAATCTAAATAACTTTAATAATTTTTTTAATTAATAATTTTGGACAAGAACTGAGCTCTCGAACTAACATTATCAAAAAGAAGAAAATTAAATTCAAGTATGTCACTTCCAACACCAAAGAAAGATTGCCATTTTGTTAATTAAATGGACAAATATATTCAGAATGTTTATATTATCAACATGAGTTTATTTGTAAGACGGAATATTAAATGATTACAAATAATGGTTCTAGAGACCATGACTGACGAAGCGATACGGTACATGAGCGACTTCCTATTGGGATCTGCCGAGACGTGACCTGTGTATCACCGCGTATTATTCAATAAATTATGAGCTCCAATTGTGTAGTAGTTCAAATTATGTATCCAAGATCTAAGAAGAAGTTTCAATCTATTTTCCAGTTTTGTTGCACTTTAACGAAGCTTAGTTAAATCTGAGTACCTTTAACATACTATATTAATAAATTGTGATGCATAATTTTCTTCATATATAATGGAATAACTACAATTTTCTATAACCAAATAAAACATCGGGTAAACAGACATAAAACGTCTGCCATTTTAGTTACAAAAATCCCTTATTGCCAAAATTTTGATGAAAAATATCAAACTTACCGCATAACTATCCTTAAATAAACCGCTCATGGTGTTGATCCTATAAACTTTAGTTTTTTGGAGGTTCGTCAATTATTTTGGGAAACGGCTGAGCACATGATGTTTCCTGAGATAAATTTAAACAACATATATTAACAGAATCATCTCAAAAAATACGTTTCAAATTAGCTCCAATTATGTGAAAATTTAGGGAACGAAATAATATAAATCAAACATTGCTTACATTTAGGTCATCAACAGGTTGCTCAGTAATTTAAATTTATTTAAAAAATAAAAAACGGCTAACGAGATAAACAACAAATTCTTTATATAAATCTTACCTTATAACACTATTTATTAGAGTATATCCACTTAAATCCGATGGTAATGAAGCACGATTCACTATAACAGGATAACCATAAAAACACCAATGTTCAAACAGCTTCAAACGAGCAGTTCCTTGGGGAACCGTACGGCCACTGCGCCTCAAACGCTTCAACGTCGGCTGCTACGCGCATGACTATTCGAAAGATTTTGTAGTCTCGAACGCAGGGCATTTAGCGGTTCATCGTTAGTCTTTTGTCTTGAAGTTGTATAGCTGTGGAAGATAGCAAAGATGTCTGGTGACGATCAGTAAGAAGTTTACTAATTTATTTAGTAATTTACAAAAATGAAGGCATTTTATACCGACGTCTTGTGCCGAATTGTTTGAGTCGATCTCGATTATTTATTCGTATTGCGAAGTTAACGTTTTCTGTACAAGCATGCCGTTCGGAGTGCCGCCATCTTTGACTTTACATGCATTTCTGTTCTATTGATTGCCGAAACTTCTAGATAATCAGTCGGTCGGCGAACGAGGGCGTACTGTGTTGCATTAAGGCCTTATTTCTCTGCATTAATACAACTTAAATTAGGCAGCAGTTGTGATTTTTGAGCTTACTCTATCGGAAACTTGCGTATTTATTTTAGAATCTCGAATATTCATAGTGCTAAGTTAGCAAAAATGGTAACTGGCGAAACGTAAGTTGAACTTAGAGGCACATGCGAAATGGATTGAGTATTTTTCATTCTATTCTCCATTATTAGCGAATCATAGTGAGCGTGATATGATAAACTATAATTTATTCGGATTTTTTCGGCACGTGGTTCGAAGACCTCATCTTAATACAATTGTTGTCATTTTTATTTGTTGAGCTCGTGCTGGAATGTAGTCTCAAATTCGCTGATATCTATTATTTTATGATTTATTTTATTTACTTTTTTTTTAGGGTTCATCCTCCACCGGTAATGTGGGCACAGAGGAATAACCTGGTATTCCTCACAATTTGCCTAGAAGACTGCAAAGACCCGCAAATAAAGCTAGAAAATGACAAAATTTATTTCCATGGCGTGGGTGGAACTGACAAGAAAGTTCACGAAGTTACAATAGTGTTTTTCAAGGAGGTAGATGCAGAGGTGAGCGATTTATGTTGGTTAAGATGCTTTTCTAGTTGATAGAAAAGGATGTTTTACTTAATTAAGATGCCTTTCCAGAAATCGGTTCATTTCAAGAGGGACCGCAACATAGAATTTGTTCTCCGAAAGAAGGAACCAGGCCCATACTGGCCTCACTTGCAGAAGGACAAGAAGAAGTACCATTGGCTCAAGGTTGACTTCAATAAGTGGAAGGATGAGGATGATAGTGAAGATGAACTTGGGCAGGGCGATGATCTTGAGGAAGTAAGTTTTGTTTTTAAAAATTTTTTATTTACTTTTGTTATCTGTATTCCTTATTGTTTCACATTCACGCATCACTTGTCATTTAGATGATGCGCCAAATGGGTGGACTCGGTGGTGCCGGAGATGGAAAGCCAAGCTTCGATGATCTAGAACAGGAGTCCGATTCCGATGATGAAGGCCTTCCAGACCTTGAGTGATGTTCTTCTTGTGACCATTCGGAGGAGTGATTCAAGTTATAAGACTCACCCCACCCCAAAATGACTCAATTCACGCTATGCAATTCTCCGCCAGTGTGCGCGGGTATCATTTTCGTGAAGGGTTTGGGGAAAGGGATGGTGGGAGATAAAAGTGCGCTGTGTCATTGCCAAAAAGGACCAAAAATAGCCTTCTCCTGAAGCACTTGCTCTACACTAAGTACTTTGTGGTTACCTTAATTTTTGCATCGGCAGATTTCACCAAAGCCCTTTGATCTGCCTCTCAAGTAAGCTATCGGAAGATTTATGTTAATTCGTTCATCGTTTAGCTTCGTTCTTTCCAAGTACTGGTACATGTAAGAGTTAATGTCTAGTGACGTGAGCATTTCAAAAATTGTGCACCCTCTTGAGATGCATATCTTGTTTCAGCAGTTGATCCATTAATATATAACGTTAATAATGTATTTTGGGATTTTTACCTTCAGTTTTCCGTTTATAATTTTAAAGTTAGATTGCATTGATGCATGACCTGTATTCTGTGAGTGCATGGTAATCAAGTTGAGTCATTGCAACTGGTGACAAACTTCCATGTATTTGTGTTAGAGCGTTTTATGTTCAACAGCATAATGTTTAATGACTCCTGAGTTTCGTATTATTGTAAATCAAGGAGTTTCGTCAAAATTCTATCATAATAAAGGAATAACAGCATATATGCCTTGTTTATTAAGTGTAGTGCATTCTTATGTATTCCTCCGGGTATCCTAATTAAAATAAGACATTTTTGTATTATCACTGTATCCTTGCTGCAAATATCTTGAATGTAGTTAAATTTATGATTGGGACGTCCGAGTTCTTTGATTCATGTTAATGCATGGTCTTTTTTTGTTAAAAGAATTTGGTACACAATTTTGTAAGAATGCTTAATGTTTTTTTTTTTAAATTATTGAATGGTAGCCCTTGAACATTGCATCATGTATATTGCGATTCATGGTTCATTACAACATAGAACGCTTTAGAGCGTGTTTCTATTTTTAATCCACATATTTGGGAGACTAGGGATGTGAAAATGTGCATAAATACTTTTCAAATTATTTGAGCCGTTTCCACAAATTCCAATATTGGGATGAAAATTTACTGTATGCTAGAGAAGTCTTTGTATTTGAAATGGCCATTTTAAGTTTTGGTATACTTGTTTCAATGTTGAATGAGCATATCACTCAAGCTCATTAGTAATTTGCTCAATTCCTCCCAATTATTTTTGTTCTAAATTAATATTATTCCAGATGAGAGATTTTGGGCATCTCTAAAATTACCCTTGAAAGGTCAGATGTTACATTTATTATAAATACAGTTTAAAGTTTGAATTGATTCTAAATGTTATAGCTCATTTTATATTGTGTAATGCCTGTTTAAGATTGCCTTTGTAGGAATTTACCTGTGGCAGCGCTGAATATTAGCTCTCGTTGCAATTTAAATAAAATTAAGAATCGCCATTTAAATCTATAGTTTCATTCTTGAATATATATTGAAATTAAATTATTCTGATTTATACAGACAAAATGTGTTGCATATAATTTGGTGAACTGTGAATTGATCATCTCTGCTTTCCATGGCCTGGAAAAACAATTTTTCTATCTCATGCAATGATGTATCAAAAATTTTCTTGTATAGTGATATTTAAGATAAAACTTGAAACCAACCTAACCTCAAGAATACTGGATTCTCTGTTCATGAATATTCCAAGTTCAGAATTAACAAAGTTTTTAATTCATGGGTTTTAACATAACTATTTTAATTAGGGTATGCTTCCCAAATTCATATCTACAAAGCAAAGCTGAAGTTAAATCATTATTTGACAAGGTTCAAAGTTAAAAGGATATTTCCCTAATTAAAGCTTAAAATATTGCTGTTTAGCTACAAATGTAGCCAGTGCCAGAGATATCTGTTGCAGTTAAATGAGAAAAATTTTAACTCCATAAACATGCACAAGATATCAATATGCTTGAAATTCAATCACTATCAATAAACAAAATAAAACCTTAAGCTTATTAGAAACTTTATTGCATCTGTAGATTTCCAGATAATATCTTTTTATTTCATTGTAGAACACATTTCATGAGAGGAAAACTGCTTTGTGGAAGATGCAGGATATGTATACTATTACAATATCATACACGAGGCAGGTAATCAGTCTTATGCCAAAGAACATAGACGATTTCACTTTCAGAGCACCATTACTATAAGCCAGTTGAATATGTTCTGCGACATATACATTCACACACAACTTGCACCTCAACATTTCTTGGCCTAGAACTAGGGCATAAAAAATTACAATTATACAAGCAGCAAATACAAAAGGAACAAGCACTTCCTTGCTATACAAAGGACAGGTAAACAGCAATATAATGATAAAATTGCACGGATGCAAAATTAGGAATTTCTTGGTACAAAAGGCATTCTATGTTTTTTTACAAAGTATAGGTAATAATACAAACCCTACCATGGTATTAGTGGCAATAAAGTTCAAGGATTTGTCTTGTAAAGCCAAATAAGCTTATAAATGCTGTAACTGTACATAGGGCTCATAAGAGGAAGGGCAGTGATTTCGTTTTAGTAATGCTATTGAACACGAGCATAATAATTGAACGTTTCAAACAATGCTTCATTTCAATTAAAAATGCTTCTCTTCAGTACACTTTTAAAAATCTTTTAGTAATTATGCTTGAGGTGAGCTGGGAGTTCCAGTAAATGGCAAGATACCGGCAGCTGTTATATTGTCAGACAGTAATCAGATCTTCAATTATATTGTCACACTATGCCAACACGACTAGTTACATTAACTAAAAATGATGACAACTTTTCCAGTTTAATATACAACTTTCCTAAGGATATAAATTTATCTTTTTCGTTATAGTCTTTCGACACATGTGACATATTTTAAGAGTTTGCGAGCACTTTTCACATGCACTATGACCACATAAAAATGCCACAGTCCTTTTCCTCTCCATGCAGATAGAGCAACAAAGAGCCTCCTCCATTTCTGCTATTTTGTTTACAAGATACTGGAGACGATCATTGCTGGGCTGAGGTTTTGTGGAGATTGCTTTGCCATCTAGAAAGAAGAATACAAGTGAATTATTCTGCATTTATCATCTTTTAAGGCTAGATTTTACTTATCAATGAATAAATTCAATATTCAGGTACTTTACCAAAGCTTGCTTTGAATATTGCAATATATCCAGTAATTATGATATTACAATATTCGTCAACGAAACTAATTTTACCCACATAATTCAACTTCTAGAAATATTTACCAAATGTTTTCAGAATATTAATCTACAAATACATTGTACTATAACTAGATCTGATAGCTTCTTTGTGTTCAATAATGTTTTCTAATATATTCTGAAAACCTTTTAGCTGCAGAAAACTCATGCTTTATGAACTGGAATTTCCTTAAGGCAAATTCAAAACAAATGTAATTTTGTCAATACTAGAAATTCGAGATGATTTCCATTATCACGGACAATCGTCTCTTTAACCTTACCATTTTAGTTCACTATCCAAAGAAATTATGCTACAAGCATAAAACAAGATAATCGATTTTGGAAATAAATGGAAAATAACTAAGTAAAAAATATTAAATTCATCAGATGTTGATATCAAACTTATTTTTTATTCTATCAATGCTTCCAAATACTTCCTTTGTATAGAAATAGCCAATTTTGGAATTCAGACATTTTAAAATAATTGAGACCAAATTTCATTAAATTTTGTAACTCCTTCCTAAATGTAAAACTTTAGGTATTGTCATTCAGCCTGTTACTACATTCTAAAACAATGTTATTGAGTGGATTAATGTGACAGAAAATTGTTGCCATTAATTCAATCATTAACTTCCATTTCACTGATAATAAATTGTTATAATCTTTTTCTAGAATACATCTACAATAATCAATTTTCCATAGTTTTATTTTTCAATAATTTAACTTTGTTATATATATATATACATACATAAGACAAGAATTTGAGCAGGGCTGGATTAAGGTGGTAGAAGGCCTTAAAGCAGCTTCAAATTAACATGTTCAGTTATTTCACTGCATTATGGGGAACACTGTCATGAGTTTGTTTGATGGAAGAAAAGAGGAAAGGATCAGGCTACTTTTGGAAAGTGTTATAGAAGAGGAATAACGGGATTGGATGATACCAATGAAGATGAGTCCTTTTCTTTTTTTATTTTTCAATTTTTATATAGTCCGTACGGAATAATATGAGCTATGCTCCACCCACTAGCTGATCGAAGGGATGGTGAGCCGTAGCCAATAGAAAGACGATTTCTTCCGAGATGAGTGCCTCGTCATGGTGTGTTTCTTTCTCTCTCTCGGTTGAGGAAAGCGAGCGGGAATGGATGAACAGTAGGGAAGAGAGGCAATACCCCAAGCACCATCGCTCTCTTCGAGAGTATGAATTCTTTGTCAAAAATCCATCCAAATAAGACCCAGCAGCGGAGATGAAAATGATGCCGTATGGGAGAGAGACGTCAAAATCTGCCCCAAAGAGCCCTAAAGCTGACATACCCGCAGTGGACACCTGGGTTTCCTTGAAAGAATTCTTTCAAAAGATTACTGTCCCGAAGGCACGATTCTACATAGGAGAGAGAAAACATGACTGCTCGTGAGGGTGGTAGTGGTTGCTGTGGCGTTGGGTATAACCAAGTTAAAAAATAATTTACTTTGGTGTTATTGAATGAACGTTCTCATTAATTTTATACCCCATACACCTATCAAAATCATAACCACAGCAATCATTTTTAAGTGGACGCTTGGATATGTCTGCGAGTCTTAGTGAATAAATGCTACTTGTTGGCGATCCCTGTTATGCAGTATGCCATGATAATAACAGTATTTATGAATTATATTCGAATCAGGTGAAAAAATAATATTGGTTAACAGTCAATCCCTGTTACGATGCCACATAATTCTCTAGGGTTAGCATCAAAATGTATGTAATGTTACTATAAAAACCCAGAACTAGTGACCTGAATAAGATATCAGGGTGAAACTTTTACTAAAAATATATTCGACATTCACCCAATATTTCATATGCGGCATGTTTAGGTGTAACTCTGATAGAAAGGGATTTAGTAAGAGGCTAATTTTTTCACAATGTCAACCCCAAAATTTGTTGGATGCAGCTAAAAGATTTTTTATCTTCTTATTGGTTCAATGTATACACAATATATAAACTATGTTATTAAGCTAAAACCATAAGTAATACGTATACTGTAATTTTTCTAACCTTAATGAATGCACCACTATTCTGAAATCACTTGATGAATAATATTGAGTAATAAAAATTGCATAATAGCATATATTATTTTTTTTAAATAAAATACTTGATGTTTTGTCAAAAATAATTCAGGGAATGATTTTTGCATTAGATTTTATAGATAAGAATATTTTTTATTTTGTTATCTCAAAATGTTCAATTTGGCAACACTGCCTCTCCCACCACAAGAGTCAAGGGGCCAGAGCATGGCTCATGTTATACTGTCTCTACTATAGTTGATGTAAAATTTTTATGTAAAGCTAATTTTCATTTAACATACAACTCAGTATTCTATTCCCTGTAAAGCTTTTTTTTCCATTACCAACAGATTAATGTAGCTATGCTATTAAAAATTATAGTATGAACAAAATTTCTTTAGAAATTAAAGAAGAAATGAACTATTGGTAATTTTGATATTTTGCTTGATTTTCCAATGCAGTCACAATGACCACACATGACCTCTTAAGGGTTAAATGTGCTGATAACACTATAATCTACAAAAAGAAAATACATGAGTAAAATTTATAGACAATCATATAAAGTCTATCAAAGGCCAACATAATGAAACAGCAATCCATTACATTACATACATTTTTAAGACTAACCCCTTTTTGGGAATATTTCGCTTATTAGCGTCTATCTCTCTGTCCATCTGTATGCATGTTCAATCTCGACTTTTACCAAAAGGATTTTCACACATACAAACAACAGATCTCGACTATTATTGTAGCAGACAGTAGTCCATGAAAATAATCTTCATAGAACAGATATAAACAAGATTTGATAAAATTACATAAACACTTTTATTAAAGCCTCAACTTAGGAGGGAGAGAAATTTTTAGTAAACGGACCTAATCAGGTTGTGGTGTTTTGCTACTTTATGGTGTGCTACTGTTGTTTGGTTTCAAGTGAATCCGTTTATAGGTGCCGGTGGTGTAGTGGTTAGGACAATGGCTGCTACTCGCCTGCTGCTTGAAAAGGTAGCGGGCATGAATCCTGCACAAGTAAGATTTTTTCCAAGGTCGCTCGCCCCCCTGTTTGTGTGGTTTGAGGAGAACGTGCAAATTCAGTGTTCCATCCTTTGGAAGGGACGTTAAGCCGTTGGTCCCCTTGGTGTTCTTCATTAAGAGTAGGCTAATGCCGGCACCGGGTTTCTCTTCTCTCTTGCCATCCAACTATTCATTGCACTATTGCACATAGGCAAGAGGTGAATCAGCTGGAAACATACATTAGTATGTGACCTGCAACTGAATTAGTTTATGCAAAAAGGGACTCGGGAAATTGAGTTAAGGGTGACTTGATGGTTTCTGACATTGTCTCTTTCAAATCATGCACAAATGAACACTGTTATATGTGCCCTTTAGTGTAATATTCCTGTCCCATTGGAGGTGTTCTACGCAAAAAGGTCTTCAGTCCAGTTTTTCTCCGATTCACTTTTTTTTGGATTGATGCCCTTTTTGTATAAACTGATTCAAGTGCTCGGTCACATGAAACATGTCTATTTGTGATACACTACACTTTCCTGACTTGTTATTCATTCAATTGGTTGTGCCCCAACTTCAGCTTAAAAATCCAGCTAAGCAAAACTATTTCAGCTATTATTACCGAGAAAGCAATAAAGATTTTTATTTAACCCTTTCTGGTAGGATGTCAACATATAATCGACATTCCTATTTTGCTCCCATGGTCATATGTCGACCTATAATCGACACAATTTTTTTCATTTGTCAGGTCAAATGTCGACTATATATTGCTGCATGTTAGCTAGGCATGCTGAGATGGCCCCAGCAGGTACTGCCATCTGTAGAATTCTGATGGAACTTTTTGAACCTGGTGAGTCATTATTTAAATTGCTCCGACCAGAAAGAGTTAATTAACATTAATATAATGGTTAATAACTGCACTTACAAACAATTTTAGAAATAATTCATTGAAAACCAAAACAGATAAAAAGCTTGTTTTTCAGTTTGCAATCCCCTATGAGGTAACGGCCACAGTTTTGCCACCCTTGGTTCCGAGGAATTGGGAGGAGAAAATTAAAAACTAATTTTGGATTTGTTTGTATTGAATTTCAGGCTAATCAACCTCTTGGATTATTATAGCCATTACTCCCACACTGAACACACACATTTGTTTAGAAGAATTATCTTTTGACCGCAACAGGGATCTACTAAGCAACAAAACTCACTCACTCTATCAAACAACAATATATTATACTAAATAAGGAAAAATAACACTTTGATTTACAGGAAATTACTGTGCCAGGGAGAAAGTATCACACACAATTGTCTAGAAAGTATGTCTTTTCCGACAGTGACAGGAACCAACTGAACACACACACATATACTCAATCATACACACTTTCTATCTCTAAATATCAAAAACTATACTAAATACGTGTTTTGAGAGCTAGGCTGTCATCATCTTTATATGACATGAAATGATTTGAGTACTGTGCTGTTGGTTGGAATGTTAATGGAGGTGCAGAATGAGGGAAATTTAGCTGTCAAATGTAGAGACATGAAAGGCTGATTAGGCATTGGTCATTATTCATGACAGTTTCCATGTATTTCTTGATAAATATGCTTTCATATGCATCTAGTTTGATGTTATTGTGTACTGACTGTGATAGTGTTAGGTTATTTACAGTAACTGGGTAATTGGTTTCCTATGTGTAACTCTACATTTGAATTGTTTATTCTTTTATGTCTAAAGTGTGCAATGTGCTTTTGGAGTCGTTTCTTGTTTCCCATTTGTCTGTCAGATATATTTTTATTGAATTTGTCGTAAGATAACATATTTACTTGCCTAATTGCCTCCATTGTGTAATTGTCCCACCTGAACTATGAGAAGGAAATAAAAGATGTTTTCTGATATGATCACTTTGTCCATCTTTGTTTAAGTGGAAAAAAATTGTGCGAAAAAGTGGGTAAAAATGATATTTTGTAAATCCCTTATTTCTGTAAATGTGGTATTTTGTCTTTTGAGTTGTGGAGTAAGTTGGAATTTTGTTATTTACAAATACTATCATTAAATTGCATTTGGAAAAGATGTTCAGAAGTTTATTGGTGACTTCATGAACAAAATGTATTTTAATGTATGTTGACTTGTTGGAGAATGTTTTCTTGAGCTTAGTGTTATTTTTAAGGTGAATCTTGTCTTTTTGTTTTTAAATATGTTTTCTATTATCTGCGAGTTGTAAACATAGAATGATGCACATTTTTTAATACGAGTAAATTCTTTCTGAATATATTTTGGTATGGGGAAAATATTTTGACATTATCAAATTATCAAATATAGAGATTCTTTCTCCTTAACCCATCAGCATACTCAATTACCTCTGAGATAACCACAGTAAAAAGTGTTGAACAAAATGCCAACTAGACAGGTTTCTGTATTCAAGTCTAGGGTAAAGTTCCAAGATATTCTTTCTTATTGGTTCCTGTAATAAACAGGAGTTTCTGACCATGGTTATGGTTATGCTTTGTGACAAAAAAGTACGCAAATGGGTTAATGAAGATACTGTACCTTCTGTTGTGGTGAATGCTGAACATGCAGTGACATCTTGTTAGGGCACTTTTTGAGGAATTAGCTATTAAATGCTTATCAGATAAAACTTTTTTGGTGTGAAATTTTGTGCTGTTAACCCTTAAGTAATATATAGTTTATAGGATACTGCAGGCATTTTTCATGAACTTACTGCACAAGGATAACTAAAAAATAATCAAGCATTGACTGAAAAATAGGATTAATGTCTATAATGCTTAAATTGACATCTTGGTAGCAAAAACATTTCATAACACATCTCAGTGAATATTTTTAAAACACTCCAAGGTTGTGGTTGCTGTGTTTTAAAAGTTTTTCAGCCTATTTTGAATAAACACAACATATATAACTACTGTATCTGCCCGAATACAAGCCAATGTTTTTTGTCAAAATCTATCATGAAAAAACCACCCCTTGATTTAAATGCAAGTTCGAGAAAAAATTTGGGGTTAGGGTTAAGTCTCGTAGTCACCCATAGATGGCAGCATGCCTCTCATTGCTGTTGCATTCAAATGATAGTACTATATTTTTCGTAAAGTAAATACAGTCAAACTCTGCTATAACGAGCACCACGGGACCATTTAGTTTTGCTCGTTATAGCCATTAAACTTAATATCCGTGAAGGCAAAAGCATGCATGCGTATGGTGAAATAAGACATAAGAAGTAAACGTAAATATATAAACAGAAAGATTATTTAGTAAATTTATGAAAAAACGTAAAAATGAGAATACACTAGAAAATTTAAAGTAAACATTTGTACAGATAAAATTTACTCAGCTACATCCTTAATCACTCCCCTTTTTACAAAAATAACTTTGAATAGTAGCCTGTTTCATAGATTTCACTTTGAAGTCTCTTTCCTCTTATTACACTTAGTGCACTAAAAACACCATCGGAAATGTCAATGTTTTCAAAAAAATTATTTAATGTTTCCACGGCATCCTTAGCTTGAGTTGGCACGGCTTTCATCGGGATTGTGTCTTCGACACATTCAACATTGTCTTCATCACTGTCTGCTGTGTTTTGTACTGTCTCTATTATTTCACTCTCCGTAGGAATTCCACTGGTAATCAAATCATCATCAACATGAACAAAATTGTCAATGTCATTTACATGGTCAAAATTCGCAATTCTATTTTCTTTAAGCCATTCTGATAGAGGTAGATCATCTTCATCAACATTATGGTTGTCAATCGAAAATTCTCCCGATATTAAACCAGACTTTCGAAAACAGTTTATGATCATTGTAGGTGAAACATTGTCCCATGCATCTGTCATCAAATGAATTGCATCCAATACAGAGACGTTGCCATCTAAACCTCTTTCCCTCCTTTCAATCAACTGTAGAACAAAAAATCGCTTGAAATGGCCTTTAAAACTTTTAATTATCCCCATGTCCATTGGCTGAAAATAGAAGTCGCATATGGAGGCAAAAACACCAGTTTTACATTGGATAACTCCTGCATATGTAGGTGCGCAGGACAGTTATCGACGAGGAGTAAAATGTTTCTATTTTTCCTCCGTAACTCGTTGTTCCACTGACTTACATATTGCTGAAAAATATTGGAAGTCATCCATGCCTTTTTATTAGCTGCATATTCAACGGGAAGCTTCTTTACATTTTTGAAACAAGGCGGCTTTTGTGAGTTACCAATAACAAAAAGTTTTTTTTTGTCAGTCCCATTCATGTTTGCGCACATTAAAACTGTTAAACGATTCTTAGGTCTTTTGCCACCAACACATTTGTCACCTTTGAATTTAAACGTTGCATCAGGCATCATGTTGTAAAACAGTCCAGTTTCGTCGGCATTGTAGATGTCTTCTTCTCTGTAACCTTTTCGACACTCCTCCCAAACACTTTTCACCCATTCACTTGCCGTTTTCGAATCTGCTGACAGGGCCTTTCGCATAAACAATGTTATGCCGATTTTTAAAACGGTCAAGCCACCCGTTATTGCATGTGAAGTTCTCGTGTCCTAACTGTTTTGCAAATTTATCTGCCTGTACCTTGATGGGGAAACCAGCATTTCTCTGCCTCTTAAACAACTCCAGAAGAGCTTGATCAACAGTACTCAAGTCACACTTCCTCATTTTCTTGTTCGTTGTTAGGTTGTTCTCTAGTGCAGATAAAATCGCTTCTTTGTTTTTCCATAAGGTTGAAACCGTAGACGACGATAAATTAAATTTTTTACACACTTCAACATTTTTTTACCACGTTCTAACTCTCGAATAATATCAACCTTTTCGCGAATAGACAAACACTTCCTTTTATGTACGGACATGTTACTTGTTCAAGGGCAAAATCTCAACTGATTTTTGTGATCAACGCTACAAACTTTCTTTGCAAACTGTGAGCATACCAATTCCAGGAAGAGTTAATGAGGAGACGGATTAAACGTGGGATTTCCCATCTTTACGTGGGAAAGGGTATTGGGTGCATTCGGCTGAGCGACGGGGGTGGATGCCATTGTATATACCCTCAGCCCCTTACCCCCTTCCAAACACAACCTCCTTGCTGTAAAAGAGCTGGGGGTTGGGAGGAGAGGACAAAGGACCTCCGCGGATGCCATTGTAACAGCAAGTTGGGAATTCTCGGTTTGGATGAAGGGATTATTTTTTAACAACAACGCCGCGGTCATTAACCTCCCCGAGGGATAGGGTGTAGAGGCTGGACTCGAGAACCCAAGGTGGGTCACTATGAGGATTGAAGGGGCTGACCACCGCCGCGTTTGAGACAGTGAGAAGTGGTCAAAGTTTGCTCGATATATCCATGAAGCGTGCTTGTTATAAGCGTGAAATATTCGTATGTAAATGCTCGTAAACTTATCTTGGAGGTAGCATTTGCTCACTATAGCCGTGACCTCGTTACAACCGTGCTCGTTATAAACGAGTTTGACTGTATTTGATCCATGATGAATATTAATGAATAGATAATGAGTCTATAGTAAAATGGTTAAAAAAATACTGCATTTCCAATGACAATGATGAAAGCTACGATTACATTCTTTGGGACAATGATTCCAGTGACCAATCTTCCAGTCGAGAAGAAGAAAGTGATGTAGAACATACAGTACCTGATTCAGTAAATCAATTTTAATTTTCCATTAATGTTTAAGAATATGTTCTTTTGTTTCTAAATGGCACTGGATATTTTCTTTTGTTTCACAGGGCTATGCATATGCATCATTAAGAACAGGTAACCCTCGGTTTGCACCAGGGTTGCGTTCCTGGAGGAAGTGGCGCAATTGAAATTGGCATAAATGGAAACCATTTTATAATGGAAGTCAATGAATTGCATTCCAGGCACCCAAAAGTCGACCTAAGCAATATAATGTTATTATATTTAAAGCTCTGAAATAATGGTTATGAATGTAAAAACAGTATAATCAAGTACATACATATCATTATATATAGACGTTCCTTACAGAGGAGGAGGATATAACATATAGGAGGGTACTAATGTTTAGGCACTTCCAGATGAGCTGGAGATTTGAAATTTTTTTCTTAGGTAGGATTTTGTGCAAAACCGACTGGAAAAAACAAAAATGTTGAAAAAGTGCAACAATGCAGCCGCTAAAAATTCGCAATTGTTTAAACAAATTTTCAAGGTTTATGTATTTCCGAATGTGCTACGGAGCTGAAATTTATTTTAGAGGTAGGATTTGTAAAAAAACGAAATAGAGATTATAGAAATTTTGATATTTTAATTTGTGTTGTCGTTAAAAATTCTTCAAGTTAAAACAAATAGATAACTGTTTAGGTACTACGGGATGAGCTAGGAAGCTGAAATTTTCAAGTTATTTACAGAGTAGTGAATTTGCACAAATAAACATTTGAATCTCTCCATAAATATATTGCAGCGGTCGTTAAAAATGTTTAAAATTTAAACAATTAGAAAAATATTATTTCACTTCTAGAAGAACTTTAAAATTTGGCAAAAATGTGTAGCATTAGTACCCCATAATGGAGAAAGTATAAAATTCTTAAAATTGCAAAGTTTGGGGAGTTTTAATCTATTATTTTTACATGAGGAAAAAACGAAAATTGCTGCGGAGGTGAAATCTTTAGAATTAAAAAAATATTTGTAATGATGAAATGTCTATCTGAAAAATGAATGTTTTTTCAAGGTGAGATGATATGCTTGCAAGCACCTTTTACTAGTAGAGTAAATAATAATTATAATTTTCAACCCATCCAATGGTGTCACCAACAAGCGAACTGGGCGCTGCATGCAGCGACTGCTGCGACAGTCGCAGGCAGTGAAGGTGGTTCAACGAGAGCAGTGGCGGCCTGCAGCGACTGCTGCGTCAACCAATGTTCGAGGGAAAAACCCTTCAGTTCATTCTGAGAGTTCAAGTTATAAGCATGAAACTCACTGTAGTTCTTCACGTTTTAGAGGAAGAAGAACGGGACGAAAAAATCATTCGTCTGATCACTGAAAGGAACAAGGAAAGAAGACTATGACATAGAATGCATGGACAAGGGATTGAGGAAGGCGCTTTCCATAATTTAATTGCTAAACATCTCCTTGATGATGAAGTGAAATTCCATGCTTTTTTCCAATTGACAAGGAGCCAGTTTGACTTTGTCCTAGCAAATTATGAGAGGCGTCGTATATGCATTTGTGGAATGACACAATTTCTATTTAGCCATTTCATCCTCGCGAGTAAATTTCTCACTCATTTTTCTTAATGCAAATGCGCACCGGTCGCTACTAAAAGTCAGTAGTCACTGCAGCCGACGTCAGCAACCTAGAGCGAAGAACGAATTTTGAAAATTTGAATTCTTTTTTAATTCAAACATCAAAATTGGTGTTATTGTGAATCGGCGCAATTGGGACCGGCGCAAACAGAGGGTTACCTATAGTTAGCAATTTGCAAATTACTTGTTACGAAAAATTCGGTACAACGAAACCTTTTTGAAATCATCTATGCATAAAATGTTTTTTTATGAAGAAATGATTCCCTGGGAGTCTTGACCATTCCATATCTCTGTTATTTTCATCTCACCAAGGGTAGATAAACTGGGAATACCATGGCATCTGCATTTCTGTGAAAATAATTGTTTGTGAATGTCAAGAATACGTTAAACCCTCTATATGTATCTAGACTGAGTGAGATATCTCAGTGGTTGGTTCTGGGAGAAATGTAAGTTGAAAATTTTACAATGTGTGTCACAACCTAACTGTACCCTTGCCGGCATCTTACTTTTCCTGCCCACTCTCCATTCTTGGATAATTCTTATCTTTCTAACGATCTTTTTCCTATGGTCTCAACTCTGCACCACACAAACATTCCCTCCTCCACTAATTAGCTAACCTTGAATCTACTGCATTTATGGCTAACGAAGGATTGAAGAAATGCAGACAGTTTTCACTGGAGGGAAAAAAAGAAATCCTGATAGTGGTAGATTCTGGCAGGAAAAAGGGAGGTGTAAGAGTATGGCATCACACCCTCTACATTATCCACTTTCCTGAAGGATCGTAATAAAATAGAAGAACAAATAAGAAATGCAGATATGGGACAACAATTGAAGAGGATGCATGGTGCACTCTACGAATACATCAATAAGGCTGTTTTTTTATGCTTTTGAGATGTTCGGTCCAGAAACATTCCTGTAAGTGGTCCACTCATTTGGCAAAAAGCGGTAGAATTAACCAATCTGCTTGGACATGACATGTTTCATGCAAGTGTTGGGTGGCTAAGCAGATTTTGTGAACGCTATGGAATTGCATAAAAATTAATCTGTGGGGAGGTAAATGACGTTCCTATAGATAAAGTGAATGAGTGGTGTGTGGGAGAAATTAAAAAGGTGATTAGTGACTACAGTTTAGATGATATTTTTAACGTGGATGAGACGCATGTTTTATCAGTTTTTGCCGAATTGTACACTTGCTGTTAAGGGTGACCAATGTATAGGGGGCAAGAAATCCACACGATTGAAGGTACTTTTCTGTTGCAATACATCGGGAACTGAGAAGATGAAGCCATTAATCATTGGAAAATCAGCCAAGCCTCGTTGCTTCAAAAATGTTCTTTCCCTTCCTTGTGATTATCATGCTAACCATCGAGCGTGGATGACACACAGCATCTTTAACGAGTGGTTGATAAAGTTGATACCAATATGAAATGAGCCAAACATAAAATTTTAATTCTGATTGACAATTGTGCCGCGCATAATATGCTTCCACACCTAGAAAATGTTCGGGTTGAATATCTACCAGCGAATTGTACTGCAGTTCTACAACCATTGGATCTTGGCATAATTCGCAATGTTAAAATAAATCCCTATTGGTCTCAACAATGATAAAGATGATAAAATCGATGTAAAACAGGCAGTTGATATGATTGCTGGAGCTTGGTGGTCAGTAAAATAATCCAGAATTATAAAATGCTGGCAAAAATGGGAATTCTTCCACTGGAAATGACCAACAATGATACTTAAGAAGAATGTGAATCAGATACTGAAACCAGAATGCTATGGAAATCATTCACTGCTGTCACAAGTATTTCGAGTGAAATAGACTTTATGGACTATCTATCAACAGACAACAATTTACTTACTACTCATGAATTAACCGATGGCAAAATCATTGAAAGCATTAGGCAATGTGCAAAGACTGAAGGCGCTGAATTTGAAAATTGTGATGATGAGGACGTTGATGTACCAGAGCAGCGTAAAGTTTCTGCCACAGAAGCAATCTTGAGTATTCAAAAAGTGAGGTAGTTTCTTTATAGTTGTGGTGATGTTCCAGATGCAGTTTTTGGCCAGATTAATGCCATTGATGATTATTTAATGACAAATGCTTCAAAAAGTTTAGTACAACCACAAATCACAGACTTTATAAAAATAAAAGAAAATTAATTAATTAATTAATTGTGCTTTCTTAAAATTATGTTTCTAGAAAATAAAATATTTTCAATATATTTTATAAAGTAAAAATTAAAACTACAGTGGCTTATAAATAGGGTATGGATTTTTCGGGTTTAAAAAAAAATTCATTCGGAGGATAAATATCGGGCAGGCTGCACAAATATCTTGCTTTCCACTCAATTTCTTTTGAATACACATCAGATATTAGTGAAATAATTTTTCTTTCGTAGTGTTTTGAACTAACAGTTACTTGGGCTCTTTTTTCCTTATCCTATCAAAGATCTAACAGCGACTAGCTAAGGCACGTCCTTGATTATTCATGGTGTGAGCAAACCAAGGAGATTAAGATTGTGTTACAAAGTAAGCTTACTAATACAAAGAGAATAAACAAACTGATCACAAACATCTCGGACTGCACTCAAGTGCTGAGGTGCCTAAAAGCGCCAGAACAGAAATTCTGTGACCAAATCTAAAAGAATTGTTTAAAGAAAACTAATAATTTTGGGTTTTACCCAAAATTTAAAAAAGACAATTGGAGGGTAAAAATTGGGCAAAACCCGAAAAATCCATACCCTACTTATAAATAAGCAGTGGAACTTACTTGAATGAGTAATCGATCTTGTAAAAAAATTTCAAGTAGTATTCGTTAGAATGAATTTTGAGTACAACGAAATTATTCACGCACCCTGAGAAATTCATTGTAACAGGATTTTACTGTATATACCTATATATAAAAAGCAAAGTTAATATAAAAGTTGGTAAAAATGCAATTTCTTAATGCAATGTAAATGCCAATTTCATTGGAATTAGACTTGGATGAAAAATTTTCTTGGCAAGGTTGCTATTGCTCGACCTTTTGTGAAAATGAAGATGAATGAAATTTTCATCACTGAATGTGGACATTATTAAAAAATGCAAAATTATTAATTGCTATAATATTTCAAAATGTCAACAACTAAACCATTTCCCACTCTTTTCTTTTATCTCGAATAACGTATTCTAGGCCATGCATGCATGCCTGGCACACTTCAACATCAAATCTACGAAATTTACTTTTTTGCCAAAAAATGGTGGGAATTTTTGGGAGATCAGCTTTAATACGGGGTCAGCTTCTATTCAGGCAGATACAGTAACTTTCTCAGGCATGACTTCATGGAAGTGTTTAATATTATGGACAAACACAACATAAATGCAAATTTTTACTCGCATCCATATATCATTATTATTGCTACTTACCGTAAATACCTGCATATAATGCGCAGGGGGGTTTTCAGCCTCGTAATCTATGATTTTTCTATATACCCGCGTATAGCGCGAACAGATTTTTTTAGCATTACCGTTCCAGAATTAAGTAGATGGTATAACAAATGATTGAATTATTAGTATTATGTATTGGTAACATAATGAAAGTGCAAAATGAAATTTTTGAATAACGTTCCAGAAGAACGTCAGCTAACTCAATCATTACATACTCTGTTTACTTACAAGGTAATGTTAGGATATACACAATAAATCCAATTATATTAATTTCATAGTATGGCATGACATCGTTTGAGCTAATAAAATGAAGGAATGACTATAATCCTATGTCGAAGTTTTTATACATATGTTTTAGTCACGCCTGAGGTGGACGGGTTCGCCCAACCTTCAGTTTTACCCTTATTAGAACACTCTGGAGCACGTAAAAACGATAACAAATAACCATAATTAACAACAGACTCTAAGAACCAAGAATAAATCACTTATGACTGCTGAGAGAAAAGTAGGGAATGATAACTTTATTTAGTTCTACAAGAAGCATCAACTCCCAGCATAGTCTAAGGTATCAGCTGCCATTGTTTCTAATTGTAAGTAGAACCGGTACCTCAACACCAGGCCAGGCACCGGTGTAGGGCGACGTCATGCACAAGATGCCGATTCCGATAACAACATTGAAGAAGAATGGTCCACTGACAAAGTATTTCTTGGCTTTTAAAATGAATAAATACTGAATTCATTCTTTTCATATCTAATTAATGTATGTTTATAGAATTAGTTAATAAATTTTAACTATTATCTATCTTACTTTCTGTACAAATCACCAATAAAATTATGAGGATACCTGGGCAGTAATTAATGTGCCAAAATTGTGGAAATATGAGGTCAAATGAAAATAGGAAGATTATGTACCCTCGCATAACACGCATCCTAATTTTTAACTAAAATATTTCGAAAAAAAAAGTGCTCATTATATGCGGGTATTTACGGTATTACATGTCTTTTCTCATAAAAATACTTAAAGCTGCAAATATTTTAAATATCTTATATGGGGAAACAGTTTTTATAGCCTAAAAATTTTCAACGGTAAGAAATATCACACTACCAAAATTACAGGTGTAAAAAGTTACCGTCTTAGATGGCAAAACTTTTCAGGCAGAAACTTCTTGGTTTCAATTTATGAATGTATGGACAGCCGTTTCCACTGATGCAGAGTGCCTGGAAATTGGTTATGAACTTAAAAGGGAGTTTGACTCACCTACAGTTATCCTTTGGATCACTCCCACTCCACATTTCAGGCACTTTTTCATCCGTAACGAACAATCTGCACAAGCCACTCTGTGTCCACAAGGTTCTAACACCACCAATTCACCAAGTTCTGAGCAAATGGTACACTCTGTCTCCAATGCTGTGATCCCAACTTTTTCCCCAGTAATTATTGAAGGGGCCGTCGACGAGGCCGTTGAATGATTCAGAGGTTCTCTCGCTCCCACTTTGCTGGTACCGTTAACAGCATCAGCTACAGCCACTGTCATCATTAACGGTGATGTGGTTGGTTCCGTTGGAAGTGCCGCCTGCCTTTCTGTCCTAGGAGGTTCAACTGCCTGACTGGTGGTACTGGTGGTACTCATTGCCGCTTGGCTTTGAGATGCTGGAACGATGGTACTGCAATGAAATACAAATATTTTAAAAACAATACAGAGAGAAGAATCACCAATTATCAGTTTTCATAAGAAATTGGAAATTAAATAACCGGTGCTTCATATAATATAATAAGACAGTTCATTGAAAGCAGCATAGTGACAATTACAAAACATACTGTATCTGCCCGAATAGAAGCTGACCCCCCAAAAATTTCCACCATTTTTTGACAAAAGAGTAAATTTTGTAGATTTTATGCTGAAGTGTGCCAGGCATGCATGCACAGCCTAGAATACATCATTCGAGACTGAATAAAATAGTGGGAAATGGTTTTGTTGCTGACATTTGAAATATTACTCCAATTAATAATTTTGCATTGTTGAATAATGTTCCAACTTCCGTGATGATAATTTCATTCATCTTCAATTTGCGTAATCGTCTGCGTAGTCAATGTATGCAATTTTAATAGATTCCATGAATGAGGTTTTAACATGCATATAAACATTACAATGGCTATAGCAATAACTACAATAGCCAAGTAAAACTAATAGGAACTTCTTTTAATGGATAATAAAAAATAATACAAATTGCTCACTATTCTTAATGATACATATGCATAACTCTGAGAAACAAAAGAAAATATCCAATGGCATTTATAAACAAAAGAACAGGTAACAATGACAACAAAACATGGGTACTGCTAAATTCAATATTCTAGCTTTATTATTTATTCATTAATATTCATCGTAGGTCAAATATTTACTTTATGAAAAATATAGTACTATCATTTGAACATGACGGCAATGAGAAACATGCTGCCATCTGTGGGTGACTACGAGACTTAACCCTAACCCAAAATTTTTCTCGGACTCGCATTTAAGCCAAGGGGTGATTTTTTCATGATAGATTTTGACAAAAAACATTGAGGCAGATACAGTAGTTAGGGTCACATATTCTTCACATAATTTTAATCTGGCTCATTCATGATTTCTTTTGCATAACTACAAATATTCTTATGTCACCAAGTTTTCCATTTGATATTTTCCTGTTTTTATAAGTGAAAGAAAGTCCTACAACATACCTTCGCCGAGTAATGTATTCCTTCAGTACATCAGCCATTGCTGGTACTGTTAAGAGTTGCAAAGGTGTACGGCCTCTGCGATTTTGCTTGTTAAGATCACAGCCTTCTTGGACCAGGTAACATGCAATGGCATAGGCAACTGCATTTTCAATTGGTTTCCTGTTTCCCTCCTCATCTTCATACCGTCTGTTCTGTAATTGCATATAAATCTGGAAAAAATGAACAAATAAAAAATGAGTTAAAATTCTTTAATGATCCAGATAAAAAGTAAACCTAAATTAGAATTTTGATTAGAAAATAAAATACTAAAATATCAATATGTTTTAAAAACTGGAAGTGCCTAAACATTAGTATCTTCCTATATTATATATATATATATATATATATATATATATATATATATATATATAATATATCATAAATAAGAAGCAGCTATATTATATAGATGTACATATTTGAAGAAAACAAGTAAAAAAATATGGAAAAAATAACATTAAAAATTATTTATAATTAACAAATCTTCAATGATGAAATGACAAATGTCCACGGTGGAAGCTTTTTAACCAGTGCTTTCCTCAATTTTTAAATATGCATTGCAATAACATTATTTAAATTTCAAAACAAAGCTTTGGAAGTGATAGTCACAGCAGATAGTTAGCGTGTTAACAAGATTGTAAGCATCTTTAATCAAAGCTATATTAAGATGAACTCTCACCTAGATGTTGAGCTATTACAACAAGAGGTGAAGAATCACAGGAATTAAAGTATCAATTTAAAGTTATTTAAAAAAGACGAGTTTACAATAAGTGTATCACCAATTTGTGTCTTACTCCATGAATGGTTGGAGCTTCAGGCTCGTTGATCTCAGTGTTAATGGAAGCCTGTTTCATTAGAGCAAGGTGAAGTCCGATATCGCCATCTTCATCCTCAGCATTGACTGATGCACCACCAGAAGATACCAACAACTCCACTACAGAACAATGACCCTGAGAAAAATATAAAAAATAAATTAAGTAGGAACAAAAACTTCTTCTACAGAAACAATTCTACATACAGCATCAACAATCTTTTACAAACAAAGGAGGCATGGTTAAGTGATGAATGCCAAAATTGTAAGAATGCCACTTAACATGTTACAAATTAAAGTTGGTAATATCCGACCCACTCATACATAAACAACATTTTAAAGCACAAAAATAGCTACGAAGCTTGCTAAGACAAATCAATATTGTAACAGAACGGGAACCTCCCGATTACATAACAGCACAAGGAGAGTTGAGAGTTAGTTCGCGTGTTCACCAGCAAGTACGCGTCGCGCGTCAGCTGATGAAGGAGAAAGTTCAAGGTTGAACCGAGGAGGGGAGCTGGAGAGGATAAGCCGAGCAAGAGTGAGGAGAGAGAGAGAGAGAGCGGAAGGTAGTATGCCTGACATGACCTAGAGAGAAGGGAGCTGAGGGTCCAAAAAGCGCAAGGAGATTGAGGGAACCTTGTCCGAAGAAAGCGAGAAGTCAAGAGACCCAGGGAGAAAAGAAAAAAACTATAGATTGGGTGCGAAAAAGGAAGATTTCCGCCACTACCAGTGAATGACACCGGTAAAACCACAAATTCAGTGATAAGTACGATTATTAATGTTAGAAATACGCGGGAAGTGATGGCCCAACTTAATGACTTAGGCAAGAATGAACTGAGAGCCATTAAACCCACAGTGATTAGTCTTTTATGTGATTTCAATTATTTGTGCTTGAATAATGCCCTATGAATTTTCTTTGTTTAATATAATTATTCATGATTAGCGTTTTACGTGATTTCAATTCTTTGTGCTTGAATAATGCCATTTGAATTTTCCCTGTTTGATATAACCATTCATGATTAGTGTTTTTTGTGATTTTAATTCGTTGTGCTTGAATAATGCCATTTGAATTTTCTTTGTTTGATATAATCATTCATGATTAGTGTTTTATGTGATTTCCATTCTTTGTGCTTGAATGTGCCCTTTGAATTTTCTTTGCTTGAGATAATCATTCATGATTAGTGTTTTATGTGATTTCAATTCTTTGTGCTTGAATAATGCCATTTGAATTTTCCCTGTTTGATATAACCATTCATGATTAGTGTTTTATGTGATTTCAATTCGTTGTGCTTGAATAATGCCATTTCAATTTTCTTTGTTTGATATAATCATTCATGATTGGTGTTTTATGTGATTTCCATTCTTTGTGCTTGAATGTGCCCTTTGAATTTTCTTTGCTTGAGATAATCATTCATGATTAGTGTTTTATGTAATTTCAATTCTTTGTGCTTGAATAATGCCATATGAATTTTCTTGGCTTGATATAATCATTCATGATTAGTGTATTATGTGATTTCAATTCTTTGTGCTTAAATAATGCCATTTGAATTTTCTTTGTTTGATATAATCATTCATGATTGGTGTTTTATGTGATTTCCATTCTTTGTGCTTGAATGTGCCCTTTGAATTTTCTTTGCTTGAGATAATCATTCAAGATTAGTGTTTTATGTGATTTCAATTTTTTGTGCATGAATAATGCCATAGGAATTTTCTTTGTTTGATATAATCATTCATGATTAGTGTATATATAGTGTTGAATAATGCCCTTGAATTTTCTTTGTTTGATATAATCAATCATGATTAGTGTTTTATGTGATTTCAATTCTTTGGGCTTGAATAATGCCATTTGAATTTTCTTTGTTTGATATAATTATTCATAATTGATAGTAGCTCAATAACTTTGGGTAAGATTAATAAAGGTAAAATACTCCTTTAGCCAAACAATTAATAATTGTTTGGCTAAAGGAGTATTTTACCTTTAATAATTATTCATGATTAGTGTTTTATATGATTTCAATTCTTTGTGCTTGAATAATGCCCTTTGAATTTTCTTTGTTTGATATAATTATTCATGATTAGTGTTTTATGTGATTTCAATTCTTTGTGCTTGAATTTGTGTTTGAATAATTCCATTTGAATTCTTTGTTGGATATAATAAATGCATTGTATTGTATTTGTGATGTATCCGTCCCCGACGTGCGGCCAACTCACAAACGGGAGTGAGCATTGATAGGACCTAAACCCCACGGAACCGCGAGTTAGTCAAGGCAAACAAAAAAGAGTCAGAAGTTGGCGGGGAGGAGGAACGTGACAATATAGGTGTTTACTATATGTTTTTTTCAGAGGATATGATTTCATCCATGTTATAAAGAGACTCATTATAATGAGTTTCCATTATATTGGCTACATTTTCAAGTTTGTCTTGAAAAATATGAGATATAGCTTTATCCAAGATGTGGCTTTTATGCAAGTAGATATGGCATAATGCTTTCCTAATACCAGAAAATAAAATTGTAGAACTAAACTAAGGTACAAAAACAACAGAATTAATGGACAAGGTTTTAATTACCATGTTTACTCGAATCCAAGAAAGGCTTTTTCCAAATTTCAGCTTGCTAAAATCGAGGGTCATCTTAAAATCGAGTATGAAGTAGGGTTATGCACTTATTCGTTTTTTAAACAAATGAAACATAAGATAAAATAATAGTATCTACTGAAATTTTTCAATGCAAACTTACGATCTGGATTTCAATTAATACCCACAGTATTAATTTTTAAAAATATGTACATTTCAAAAATTGCAGTTTTTTCCAGGAAAAGTTTGTGACAAACTATTTCAATGAATGAATGAACTATACCTATACTGAATAAGTGTTTTCAAATTATACACATAAAGGATGTGTTCTTTAACAAACTGAATTTTATTTTTGAATGATGACGTTCAATAGACAATTAGTTTGCAAATGATTCTCAAAAATGAACTTAACTTCCCTTCTTTATTGGCCTATAGCATTTCGCAGATGTAAAAACAAATAATGGTGTAATTCATCAGGATTCAATCATCCTACAGTTTTACGCCATAAATTCTCTAATTGTGATTTTGTATTATATTCCTTTTAAATACATCAGCTTCAACTTAAAAATGGCTGATCATATAGAGATAAGAGGTACTACAGCAAAGGGTAAGATATCAAAAGGCAGGACTGGCTTAATGATGGTGCCAACAGTACGACTGGACCGAGCCTCTCGCTCTCTAAAATATCTTTACTGTGCTTGTAAAGTACATACATTTAAAAATGTCAGGAAAAATATTAAACACTGTCATATTGAGAGAGATTGCTTAATTTATTTGAATTTACTATTAAAATTTTTTTATGTGAAAGGGGCTCTGTGCGGACACTTTGAACTGGACCCCACAATTTACCCATCCGGCTCCGTCAAAAGTAGACATAGTTATGATGCCAATTTTAAACTGATAGTGATAAAGTATGCAGAAAAAATCAATAACAGTGAGGCCAGTAGAAAATTCAATGTCACTGAAGCAAATGTTCGTGCTCTTAAAAAAGGAAATCAAAAGTGCTAAATCTAGTAAGATATTATTCAGTGGTCCAAAATGTGGTTGCATTCATACTGTAGAAAAACAAGTAATTGAATTTGTACATATTCAGAGACAGAATGCCAATTTTGTGCAAAACGATTACACTCGAAAGGACATGAAGTAGCATGTGGAATAAAAATCCCACGGCAGAAATTTAAGGCCAGTAACGGTTGGTGCATGCGAATGATGGGAAAAAATGGTTTTTCCTTACTCCAAAGAACTTTACAGTGCCAAAAATTGCCTGCAGACTTTGGTGAGAAACGTCTTGCTTATCAAAAGCATGTAATTGGACTTAGAAAAACCAACAGTTATTTTTTGAGTCAAATACACAATGATGATGAAACTTCAATATTCTTTGACATGCCATCTAATAACACTATTCATGAAAAAGGTGCAAAATCTGTGATAATAATGGCAGGTAATGGAAAAACGAAAGTTACATTAATGTGGGTCATTTTAGTAGATGGAGCAAAATTACCCCCATACGTTATCCTAAAATGAAGTAACAAATGCCTTTTGGAATAATAGTTATATGTCATGAAAAGGGATGGGTGTCAAATGAACTTCTGTGAGATTGGTTAAACATCGTCTGGAATAGAAGACCAGGAGCACTATTAAGAAAAAGGGGGATACTTGAACTAGATGTATTCAAAGGACACAGCATCTTTTTCGGTGTACAAGATGCACCCTTAAAATGGAGTAGTTTTTCAGGTTTTAAAAATACATTTAATGTTCCCGCATTTAGTGAAATCCCGGATTTAGTGAAGATTTTTTCATGTCACGACAATAGCTCCATATAATAAATGTATTATTTTCCCGCATTTAGTGAAACCCGATTTAGTGAAAAACCCGCATTTAGTGGAAAAATATTATGTACTCGTTCTTCAATTTTTATTTGACGCTTCCCGCATTTAGTAAACTTTTTCATGTGCAAAAAGAAATCACAAAAGAAACATATTGTACGTAAAAATTACGATATACGCTCAAAACATTGTGAATGGCTCATCACGCGCAAGCGGCTACATTGTCTGCTAAGACGGTAGCGGCCGCAAGGAAACCGTAAATCCTACAATGTAATGAATCCCGCTCGTATGTTCCTCATTTCTGGTATCACGCTCAGTTACCTGTTGTCATAGTGTGCTATATACTCGACGTCGTTTACGAGAAAATGCCCTTTGAAAATCGCGATCCGAGTGTCATCGAAATAAGAATTTCAAAGGAAATTTTCTCGTAAACGACGTCGAGTTGGCACCTAGGTAGAAATAGGAGTCCGTTATTTTGCATATAATTTCATTCTGCAAAGTCGCAATCCGATACGAGTGTCACACCTTGGGGGCTTCCCTTGTGAGACATGTCAGCTGATTACTCCTATCCCGATGACGTAATGCCTGTCCCCTCTCCGTCTACCTTATCTAGCAGTTCAACACTTCGTTGTGCTGCCTGCCTGTTCGGCGATCACTGTGTAAACCTGAAGCAATTGTGAAAAATATTCTTTCTACTATTTTTATTTTTATTCCTTAATAATGGCTACAAGTAAAAGGAAGAAGCTGACAATTACGGAAAAAGTGAAAATCATTCAAGAAGTGGAAAAGAACCCAAGCATGCCTGCGATAGAAATTGCACGCAAATTTAATCTTGCACCGTCTTCATTGTTTTGTATTATTGAAGAATAAACAATTAATACTTGACGAAGAAGTGAAATGTGGGGGTAAAGCCATCAAAAGAAAAAATATCAAATCATCACCATATGATGAAATGGAGAAGATATTGATAGAGTGGTTTGAGGGAATGCGCTCCGTCAACCTCCCAATCAATGGTGTACTGTTTAAGGAGAAAGCAATTAGGGTAGCTACTAGGCTTAGAATAGAAAACTTTAAGGGTTCTAATGGATGGCTGGACAGATTTAAGAAGCGCCATGGACTTGAATATAAAAGTGTTTGTGGCGAAAGTGCTAGTGTTGATGAAGGAGCTGTTGACTACTGGAAGAGTGTAACATTGGTAAGGTATTTAGAAGGCTATAAGCCGAATGATATTTTTAATGCAGATGAAACGCATTTTTTTCAACCTTCTTCCATCAAAAACTCTTGCTACTAGAGGAGACAAGTGTCATGGTGGAAAGAGAAGTAAAGATAGGATAACTGCACTTTTATGTGCAAATTCAGATGGCAGTAAAAAGTTGACGCCTCTAATAATAGGTAAATTTGCCAAGCCAAGGTGTTTTAAAAATGTACTGGCGTTGCCATGTAAATATGCCAGTAATAAAAATGCATGGATGACAACGGATATATTTAAAACATTTTTGAAATCATTAGATGCAAAGATGGGTGGTGCAAATAGAAAAATTCTTCTATTTATTGATAAATGTCCGGCCCACCCTCCAGATACTGATTTTCTTCGCAATATTAAAGTGGTGTTTTTTCCAGCTAATTGTACTAACCATCTGCAGCCACTTGACTTGGGCATTATTCACTCCATGAAAGCAAAGTACAGGAAGGCTTTGGTGCAGAAAGCAGTATCCTACATTGAGATGAATAAACATTTGAAACTGAGCGTCCTTCAGGGTTTGCATATGGTAACAGCTGCATGGAATTCAGTTGCACCTCAAACAATATCAAACTGTTTTCATAAGGCTGCATTCAATTGCAACAATGCTATGGAAATTGATGTAGATATCGATGTGATTGACCACAAAAATTGGTTGAAAATTGCACCTGACATGGACACAAATTTTGAAGAGTTTGTCCGGTGTGATGATCTTGAGAGTACGTCTGGTCCTCCACAAGACATGGAAGAAATCTGTAATACCAAAGAGGCAGAGGAAGAAGAGACAGTAGTAGAAGAAGAGGCAGTACAAGAAGAAGAATCAGTTCCCACACTTGGTGAAGCGGTTCAGGCACTTGAAGTGGTGCGAAGATATTTAACTTCTTTTGATGTGAACAGCACTACTATATCAAAAGTAAATTCTTTGGAGCGAGAAGTTCTGAATGTTCAGAGCACCTGCCAGAAGAAGCAAACAAGTTTGCTGGACTATTTTAATAAATAATTTTCTTGTAGCTATGTATGCTTGGCTTTTGAATAATTTTGATATTTTTTTGCGAAATTCCAAATATATTTTAATATTTTCTATTTAATGTTGTATGATGAAGCTTTTTAAAGGAGGGATGAAAAATTGTTTCAAGATTTATGTCAATTTTGAAAATACTTTTAAAATTTTGAAATTATTTTTTGTAATCATATGAATGATTCATTACAGAAAATTTCATATTCAATAGCAATAAGGCTTGTTTGTCACTGGAATTTGTTTATAAATGTTTATTTTAAAAGTATTAATATAAGTATTGTGCATACAAAATTGAAAAATGGGTTTTTATTATAGAGACCATTTTCAGTGGCCTTATTCTGGTATTGTATAATGGAACTAATACACAAGCAAAAAAGATAAATTTAACTCATTTTAATTGAAAACCTCCATTTAATGAAAACCTCAATTTAGTGAAATATATTCTAATCCCCCAGCAATTCATTAAATAAAGGTTTTACTGTATTTTTTCCATAAAACATGTTCATTAAAAAAATAGTGCATAAAAGACAAAACAACACAAGTTTACCTAATTATAACTTTTAAAGTATCTATTGCTAAAAATTAGGGGTTAAACAGTAAACTAAAGTAAGTTAAAGCATAAAAATACACAAATGTACTCCTGCAAAACACAGCTTGAAATGGATGAGGGGAATTACCTATTTCTCAATGGAGGGATAACTAAGGACTGCCAACTTTTGCCAATATACTCGATAAGCTGAGATCGATTGGTAATTTTGCAGGTTTATTTTGGCACTGCCTATCCTATATGGGCATCCATTGCTTTCTCAATCAGATTCAACTGATGTATGTCACAGCATCTTTTGTTGTCCTTTTCTTGATTACAACATACTTTTTCTATTTTGAGTTGAGGTAGTTCACAATTAACTCAACAAGTGTCATAATCATTACAACACCTTATGGCAGGTGTCATCTTGTGCTGACTTTATAAATCATTATTATATCATGTTATCATAATTATATATTCACATTTTAAAATAATTTTTTGAGAAAAACGTGCTAATCTTTTTCAGATATTTTTTATATAATCACAAAGTAATTTGTATGTTGTTCTAGAATTGTTTTTTGTTAGTATAAATTTGATTTCTTCACACATATATTTATGTAATTGGAAAAGAAACAAGAGGTCTTTGCGCTGTACCAGCTTCAAAATATTTTATACTTTGAAGGACCTTTAGCAATTTAAATCTAAAAGCAATGAAGAAATGTATAAAATAATTTCTAATCTTAATTTGAATAAAATGATATGCTTACTTAACTTTTATGTAAATAGAAAATTACAATAACATTGAAATAACATGTTTAAATTTAAGTAGAAAGACTACTGAACATAGAAAATCTTTTTCTGTACCAAAGGCAGCCTTAGGAGAATTATATAAATACCTAATTTAATTAAAATACCTCTCTGGCATTTGAACCTCTGTTGTATAAGACGCAGTGTGATTTGAGGATGTGTTTTCGTGACAAAATAGTGTCTTACACACTGAAAAATACAGTAACTCCTAAAGCTAAAGATTCATTAACCTTGTAAGAATACCTGGAGGAATGACATCACAGCTTCAAGTTCTTGATGTTGCTGTCAACAAGCTTTTTAAAGATAATTTAAAAGTTTATATTCTGAGTAAAAAAGAAACCTACTGTTGCAATGCTCTGCCAATGGATCAAGCCATCATAGCAACAAATTAATCCAGAAGTAATAGAGGATGGATTTAAGAAGTGCTACCTATCCAATGCAATGATGGAAGTGAAGATGATGCTTTGTGGAAGTCTATGAAGAAAGTTAGAAATGATCAAGATAGGGAGAGTGAGGACAGTAGTGAAGAATATAGAGATTGATTATGACTGATATAATAGAAAGACAGACCTATGAGATTCAAGAAAATTATGGGGTCAAATAAAAAGTTTTGCTAGTTTTGTTCCAGTTTTAATTTTTGCAGGAATCGTATCTAATTAGGCCATAAAATATTTTTTCTGTTTAGGCAGTCTAGATCTGGGGTCATCTTGGATTTGGGTAAATACAGTAATATTAATAGGGTGGAAAATATTATTGATGGAAACAATTTAAAAAATTTTTAGGACTGGCCAGGTTTAATTTTCAACAAAATGTGAAATTACAGCCAAATATTTTCACATTGCGTAACTGACATATTAAAAACTAAATGAAGAAAATAAAAAAATTGCTGCATTTGCATCATTAGACGCTCCAAGAAACAATGTTTTCAATACATTTTCTACTAAGAATGATTTTGATAGCTAAAATTTCTCTTCACAAATACATGATTATAATTTTCTGGATATACATACCAAGCAATTTTATTTCCAAATTATACATGTCACCTGTCATTTCTCCAAAAACAAAGCCTAGCTTGTAGCTTTTAGAAAGCTAGAAGATTTTTTTCTTTTCCCTTCTTCTGTTTCTGTTCACCAATGAATTAATCCATGACCACATAATGCCTTATGCCTTTTGCGGCTGCGCATCCTAACATTCCATCTTGTTATTTGAAGTTTTTCACTTTCTTGAGATTAAGTAAGGATATTTTCTGATATGCTTCAGTGAGAACATTCAGTGTTCAAGATTCACTGTAAATACCCTAATTAAAGAATGGAGAATCATGCTGGCTTGATAGTTCGGTTGGTTAAAATACCCAGAAAGTGGGAGACCCGGGTTCGATTCCATCAAGTTCAGGATTTTTTTCTCATTCTCATGCTTAACATTAATAATGTATCTGGTTACATTGATGTATAGACAGTTTGGCAGTAATTGGACATAAAACTTGAGATATTATAATATCACTGGATGCTATAGCATAATTTTTTGAGACATGCAGATCAATAAGATGGTTGATGACAAAAAGCTCTGTAACTGGATGAATTTTAGTTCAAGCCCCTTTTTCAGTACCATATAAGTCAAAATAAAATGCAATAGTTCTGACAGATAGTTTGGATGGTATGGAAAAAAATTGTTTTATAGCTATTTTTCTTTGCTGGCAGAATTGGATTTTGTCAAATAAATTATGGGGTAACTAATAGTCAACTCTTTCACAAAATCATTAGGGGACAGAGGGAAATTTGTTAATCTATGGACTAGGGCAGGGGTAGGCAACCTTGTCTGTATGGTGGGCCTGCATTGGTTGTAGCAAATCCTTTAAGTTGCCAATACATCGGCAGACTACATTGGAGGTAGCCAATGCTTCAGCAGGCAAGATTCGAGTTAAATCACAAATTACCTCGAGATTCTGAGGCAACATATAAGTGAAAATAAAGTTCCAATTTAGATTTTTAGGGTTGACATTTCAATATTAAATGCTTCATTAATATAATTTGAATTTTAAAAAAGGAATTTTTTGTTAAATTTTACAGATCTCTTTTTCATCATAGCATTGCAGGTCACATAAAATGATCTCATGCCATAAATATTAAAAATCATGATGTAATTAAATCTTAGAAATAAATTTGAGAAAATATCAAAAAGAACTTTTAAAATAACTTATTTGGATTGAGAAGTATTATCTATGGGGTCCCAATTTAAGGTTAGATATGTTAACAGATTTTACTAGATAAAAAATAATAATTGGTAGGTAAATTAAAAAATAAAAACATTTTAAAATTATGAAACACTAGTGTTTGGCTTCATAGAACTGCGCAGTGGGCCATAGGCTGGGCAACCCTAGACTAGGGAATGGAAAGCTGTGTGTTTGTGGATATGTTGAGGATTTGGGTATTGCATGGTCGGTATAGGTAGTTTTTAAAAGATGAGACGAGGAAATTGAGGGGATTGTTAACTTCCTATTCATGGATGAAATGGATGTAAGGGTGGAGAGAGTTTAGTAAGTGAAAAAACTGAGTCAGCTGCCTTTGAGTACTTCTGCCTCCCTTACTCATTGACATTTTCATGGATCATATTGAGAGTAAATTGTTCAATGCCGATTATAACTTGTTACAATATGTTTAAATGTGGGTATCCTCATGTTGACGATATGCTGTATTTGGAGATGCTGGAAACTAGGAAAAGACAAATTCCCTAACTGTTAATATCTTTCATTAATTTAATGCAGAGATTTAAGGTTACTTTATGTTTAAATAAAGACAAGCTGCTATGAAAATTTTCATCAAACTTAACAAAATACTTTCTGTGACTGTATGGTGTATTATATGTAATGCAAAAAATATTTATATGAATATTTTGAAATAAAAAATTAATTTTTAAATTACATATTAGGAATATTATGCTAAAGTCATAAACATTTCTTTGAAATGGAAATAAAAAGGCACGTGGAAAAGGATCAAGGATAAAAGATGGCAAATTCATAATAAAACAGTAAAACATCCTTTCTGCAGGTTCTCAATAACCCAAATGAAGACTTTTATCAGCTTTCAAAATTTTCCTACATTTCTCAAATTAAAAATCATAAAGCATATTAAAATTAAATGACAAACCAATCTTTACCTGAGAAATAGCAAGAAGTAGTGGGGTTTGTTTTCTATTGTTCCTAAGGTCCACATCAGCTTGGCCTTGAACCAATAATGTTTCTGCAACAGCACGATGCCCATTTAAAGCTGCTAAATGGAGAGCTGCAAAGCCATCATCTTTCTTAACATCCACAAGCTGACGTGCTTGACTAAGGAGGCGTTCCGTAGCACTTGAAAGTATAGATTCAAATACATATTTAATAAAATATGTTGTATACTGAAAGATTCAAAATAAACAGAGTTCAACCATAGTAAAGATAATAAAAGAAAACTATTGCTTTTGCACTCCCATTGTTGCCAAACATACAAAATAACTTTAAGTAAATCAACAAATGAAAGAATTCATAAAGGTAGTTTTAACTTTCAAGGGTTCTAGCTGAAGGAAATTATAAAATTTGAACAGAAATACTCTCAAAATACCTTTGCCTAGTTTCTGATGAAATAATACAACATTTTCTACAAGAAATCTCTTTTAATTAAAAAACAAACAAATTCTTTTGCCTTTTGTGGGGCTCTGTGCAGCTTAATTTAACAAATGCTTTTTAATTACCTTAACCCCTTCACTGATTTGCCCGAGTTAACTCGGGCTATCCTGTCAAGTTTAAAAGCTTATTAGTTAATTTAGGCAAGCCATTTCCGAGTGCACCATTCATTATTTACCCGAATATATATTCACGTACATCTATGCATATGTACAGGTTATCAAATGGAGAAGTTACAAAAAACCTGACTTTTTTTTACACCATTCCGAAGAAAACCTGACACTGAAGAGGTTAACTAGCTCTTAAACGGCAAATCCAAGACATTTTTAAACAGTAGAAAAGACAATTGTAGACGTTAATGCCCAAAGCAAGATTTGAACTCGTGACCTTAGCAATGGTAGGCAGACACGCTAGCCATCACTCTACTAAGGTGATAATGAATGAATAATGACTAGCTCCACTAAATCAAAACATCATGTCTCAAATTTTATTAATTAGTACTACCGCAATAAGTGCAACTGAAAAGGAAAAAATTACCAATAATGCAACAACTATTTCCCAACCAGAGCTGAACCATGACTGCAGGCCAATATTGGTCACAAATCTTAAAACAACTCCAAAGGATAATGACTGACAATGTCTTTACTAGATGGATTGTAATCTTGATGTAAAGACTAATAAAATATGTATCAGAAGATAAAGAATTACGTATTAAAAATATCCAAAACCAAAGCATGATACAGTAAATCACCATGCCTTGTAATCTCTCAAAAATGTGAGTCGTTTGGAGCTGCTTTAAAAATATCTTAAATGGCTTTTTTTTAATTATGGCAAACAAAAGTAGCATCAACACCAGCATTTAAGAACCTGAGTAAGAATCTACCCATTGTTAAGGCTCAAGGGGTTTAAAAATTGACTATAAATGATAACATCTTTTTTCTCTCATGAAATAATGTCAATTAAAAGGTTGGCTTCTAAGGAGAAGTATAAAAAATGCATGTCAATCAGCTTGAAAAACTCAACTCTGATATATTCAATTTTACTCATATAAGCTGTTATTTATAGCTTGAACTTTTCAATAAATGAAATTCATTATGTACTTTAGTATAAGGCATCTCTGCATATAACCCACATCCCTTTTTCAAGAGTGACAGGATAAAAAATCAATCTGAGCATAGCCCATCTCCATGTTTTTACACGGCAATCTCAAAAATATAGTGAACTAGCGAATAAAAATAAAAGAAGCATCATTATAAATACATGCTTCTTACATATATAGGATACGTCGATATATAATGATATCATATAAAACCTAAGGTGCTTCTAGAAATGATACAGAGTTGAAATTTGGCATGAAGATAGGTCATTGGGTACAATCTCGGGGAAAAATCAGAAATTCCAGAAAATGTTATATTTAAGGAGTGTTTTTACCCCAAAGTCCAATTTAAACATCCATAAGAAAAGCACTGAAAAGGGTGCAGGGCTATATAAAATTGCTTTTTTAAATTATTTACAATTAAGATACAAAGTCGGGACATGCACCATACTGTGGAAGAAAGAATGAAGTTTATTTTTCTTGAAGACAATTCAAATCCATGCTGAATTTGAGTAAACATTCCATTTTAATCATAAAATTATGAAAAGTTTTTCAGTTTTCAACAATGAAAAATATGAACTACCACAGCAACAACTCCAATGCCTTTCAATGGAATTGATTTTTCCATACTTCAAGAGCAATGATTTAATGCTTTCAATGGGAATCAATGGACTACATAATATTGTTAATGTCAACCAACTAGGTAAACATATGGTGACGTCTTAATTCTAACACACAAAAAACATTCCATTTATTTCTATATTATTATTATTTTTAGTGTGATACATCTAATTATTATAATAAAAGCCTAGATGGTTGGGTTTGTGTATAATGCTGACATCATCAATGGCACTTTTTAACGCGTTTTTAACAAACTTCCCGATTAGGTGGAAGGTTGAAATTTCACAGGAATGTTTGATTCAGATATAAAAATTAAATGACAAAAAAAATGAAAAAAGACTCGGGTTCGACTCCAGGGAGGCGATTTCCTTTTCCCATAAGATAACACATAAAAATCGACTTTTTAAAGTGCAGGCTTTCTATTCTTTTGTAAATTAAAATTAGAAAAAATTGACGCACAGTCTTCGAATTTAAACTGTTTTAGGGAAATTAATGAAGTTTCTTATTCTATTAATCTTTTTCCGCCTATCATTCAAAATCTCTCATATTAAACATTTATATCACATATTTTGGGAAAATATTGGGAGAGAGAAAAGGAGGGTGAGAGAGAGGGAGGGAGGGAGAGAGGGAGGGAGACAGGGAGGGGGAAAGAGGGAGAGAGGAAGGGAGGGAGAGAGGAAGGGAGGGAGAGAGGAAGGGAGGGAGAGAGGAAGGGAGGGAGAGAGGGAGAGAGGAAGGGAGGGAGAGAGGAAGGGAGGGAGAGAGGAAGGGAGGGAGAGAGGAAGGGAGGGAGAGAGGAAGGGAGGGAGAGAGGAAGGGAGGGAGAGAGGAAGGGAGGGAGAGAGGAAGGGAAGGAGAGAGGAAGGGAGGGAGAGAGGAAGGGAGGGAGAGAGGAAGGGAGGGAGAGAGGAAGGGAGGGAGAGAGGAAGGGAAGGAGAGAGGGAGGGAGGGAGAGAGAGGGAGGGAGGGAGGAGAGAGGGAGGGAGACAGGGAGGAGGGATATGGAGGGTGACAGAGGGAGGGAGACAGGGAGGAGGGATATGGAGGGTGACAGAGGGAGGGAGACAGGGAGGAGGGATATGGAGGGTGACAGAGGGATGGAGAGGAGGGAATATTATTATTTATCTGTCATATGACAGGCAATACACTAGTATTCATTATAACTAGCTTGCTCTGGAGATCACAATGGTTTATTTACGAGTTTAGATCTTCGTGTATAATGATTTTTTTAAGCACTTGCAGTATGCAAGCACCGACAACTCATATCATAAATAGGCCTAAAGCCTTGAGTAACGCATGTTCATTTAACACAAATTTGATGTAGTACAACGTTCTGGAGGCCAATTTTTTAAATTTATATTGAAAGAAATAAGAACAGGTTGAGAACCAAGTTTTTTAATAATTTAACTTTTCCATTTGTTTATGTGATAGTTAAAGTACTTCAGCAATCATGCCCTAGAGAATGTTACTTTCACATGTTTGTGAAAATATTTGCATTGGAGAGCATTTTTAAGCTTAGGTGATATAAGAAATTCCTACATCCATACGGAACTTATGATGCCTACTTGCCATTTAATCATTTATTTTAATACTTATATTGACTTTCATATTAGATTTAAAATCACCGTGGATATGCTGTTCTTTAGTTCTCCAATTTTAATAATTTAGCGTTATAAAATGTTACAAATACATTCAAACAAAAAACTAAATTGATCACACGTATTTGTGTGGGAAAAACAAGACGATCCAAACAGAACTTATGATGCCTACTTTCCATTTAATCAATTATTTAATAATTATATTAGCTTTAATAGCTTTAAAGTCATCAGGGATATGTAGCTTATAATAATCCAAGAGGTTGATTAGCCAAATATACTTACCCCACGAATATGTAGCTCTGTTTTTTCCAAAATTTCATAATTCAGCATTATAAAATACTACAAATACATTCAAATGGAATATTAAATTGATCATGCATATTTGTGTGGCAAAAATAATGCATGTACGTATTAGAATATCTTGAATCTGAGTCCAACAGTAGTTGTTGCTATGGAAACACTCTAGTAATGAGTGATAAAAACTGCAAAATCGCCAGTATTTACGTGAAATTCTAAGAAATACAATCGAGAAGCAAAATGCTACAATAAAAATTGAAATCTTCATTCCTTTCCTCAGAGAATAGTACAAAACTCGCTCCGATATTACAATTCTAAGATATTTTAATGTACAAGAGAAAATTACCCTGCACGATGAATTTCAGATTTCCCATGTAAAACAAATGGGAAGGATAATTCCTGGAATCGAACCCAGGACTTCAATCTTCGCAACAAAAACTATCCTCAAGAGCAAGAGATTTCCATCAAGTTCCATGAAAATCGGTCTATTGATTCAAAAGTTAATAGGGGGGGGGGGGACGAATAGAGACAGGTAGACAGACAGACATAATGACAAAACTATAAGCCTACTTCCAATCTGGAAAGTAGGCTAAAATGGAAAACCACTTAGGTATTTCAAGCAATAAGTACACCTTTTCTGTTATGATTCTTGAAAATAGGTTTTTTCGATCTGGATCTCAAAAATGCACAAAATTTAAGTTCAGTTGCAGCAAGAGCAAAGTATTGGTGAATTATAACGCAAGCTCTGAAAGAAGACACTTGTAATTATTATTTTATGTTGCATGCATTCTTTAATCCTTTCTCGTGTTACTTCTCTACAGATATATACATGCATAAATTTCCATAAACTATAATAAAAATTTTTATTTATTACAATTGGGGCCCATCCTGCATTTGCTAGAGCACATCCCTACATGTTAGATTATATTAACTGTTTGTGTAATGCAAATTTGAATAACATAACTTCCTTCAGGAATGTATCCTTTGCATTACTTAAGACATGGGTATATTATTATTATTATATTATATCTTGATGGTGTGCAGTAGGCACATTTACAGTAGGACGAGTCCATCCTCGATGCGGGATATGGGAGATGGTGTTTAGGTGTGGGCATTTGATGTGCGAACTTGGACTTGTACGAACCAAAATTGTGTTACTGCACATAGGCTCTGATGTCGCCTCCCCCTTACAGTTTCTCCATCCCATTCATTCCCTTCCCCTCTCACGCATCTCCGGCTGCCACCTTAGAGTGCACGAGCTATACAGCATCATCAGGTGATGATGCTGTAACAGGTGAAACTGGTTGCAGTAAATTTGTTTTGTGGAAATTTACATAATTCTTTTTTATTTACATTATGGAATCTTTCCACAAAGTAGAGCCTTCCCAAGTGGAATATGTTTATCATTTATTTATTGACAAAAACGACAATGCATAAATTATTAAAAACATACAGCTGGGAATTTCTTGATGTGGCATTTACACATTTTTTGCCTTTAACCTGGATTGATAGTTACTGTTTGGGACTATTTTTAAAAGGGTCATATGAGTCAACTTTTTGGAAACTGTATGAAAGTACATTAGTAGTACATTATACTCCTGCTTGGGTCTGGAAAGCCATTGCAGGAGGCCGGGGGTTGCAAACTTAGCTCAACCTTCTCAGCCACTGTCTTACTTAGTTTTCATCAGGAATCACACATGCACACACACACACACCTGATTATTTAGTGTAAATGTTTTTACATAGCATACTCAAATAATTTGTATATTCTTTTGCAAAGTGGAGACCCTCAATATAGTCTATAAAGAATTATTGTAAAAGGTTTTAAGTACGTTATTCAAGATAATCGAGTTCAAGGAATAGAAATTATTAATTCAAAGCCTTGAAAGATTATAGGTACATGCCAACAGGACTTTACAAGATATTAATTATAATTACTCTGGGCAAAGAACAGGCTATTCTGCTAGAAAATAATAAAGAAACTCAGGTAAATATCTGGGACTGATCAGCAAAAATTTCATATTTCAGGTTATAAATGTCATTACAGCTGAAACAGATAGATATGCAAATATCTTGGGATGTGCCACATTTTATGTAAACATGCCACATGCATGGCTAGAGGGTTAATGTCGGACTTCAATGTATAACGTCATTATTTTAAGTAGAAATGCAGCCAGAGTGCCAATATGCATAGACCACTATCCCTAACCCCAGAGTTTAAATAAATAGAGAAACTACAGAGAGAAATCAAAATCGCTTCCAAACTGAATGCAACATTGCTGAAATTTCACTACCAATAGAATTATCTCAATATGAAGCCAAACTGTGATGATGGCTTGACATCTGATAAAGCATGACATTTTTTGTGGGTTCCTGGCAATCCGTGCTACAGTTACCAAAAAACTGAAACGTTTACGACTCCATCACCAAGACAAATTACTATATTTTGTTACCATTTTTATTTGTGGCAATGATTATGTAAAGTTTTTACAAGTCAGATACTGCAGAATGAATCTTGAGTATCATTTAGCGGTGTCCAAGTGAAATTAAACAATGATTATATCACATTTTAGGCTTTTTCAATTTTTTCCCTTTCATATTAGCTTATCTTTATTTTCTAAATACTAAATTTGGGAAAAAAAGTGCAGCTAATACAGTAAATACAGCATATACATGATGTCCTAAAAAGAATATACCAAAAAAAGCCAATAAATTATTTTAGTATTTGAGTTAACAAAATAATATAAAATAAACTCTGAAAAGCTGAAATTTTTATTCAAGTTAATTAATAAACTTCTGCATGCATTCCATCAGTAGCTATTATCAATCTAATTCACACACACATTGTTAAAACTTTCAACTTTTCTGAGGTTATTTACTTTTGAATTTAATTGTTACCTAACGTAATGAGACAATTATTCAACTTTGTTTTTGTTATACTCATTTTGGAACTTCCAGTATATTGTCATATATATCAAAAATACCACTTTCTCAAATGAAAGTGGCAGTGTAATGAAAATTCAGCCTCACATATGGTAATCAGACATCCTGGTTTTCTAGAATTTGCTTGATTTTAATGCAACATCCCAGGGCTTCAACAAATTCTTACAGATAATTAGTATCCTGAAATTTCAGAAATACCTAAAGCTTATTGCACAAACTATTCAGTTTGACTGCATTAGGCAGACGAAAATGGTTTTTTTTTCTTTACAATACACAGTATTGTTGAAGCTCATACAGCACAAATTCATTGAAAAATACTAAAATTAACCTATTGTCATGGTTTCACATTCTTTGGGCATGGGCCCAAGTCCCCAAATTGAAGGAGAGACAATTTTTTCGCCAGATACTCAGGTCTACATCTTTCATGTTTTAGATATGTTATTATCTATCACATTGGTGCCTTCTGAATGGTATTATCCTGTCTGCCATGGCTATAAGGGCAAAACCTTCTATTTCAATAATACACGGTTATTTTCAGGGCCATCACACAGTTTTTTGGGACCCCTGAAAGATATAGTTAATGGGACTCCTTATTCATCGAAAATTGATCTTTTGCTTATGCTTTCCTCTTCTCCTCTTTTTTTTGCTTAGTTACGAAATTATTACATAGCATTTTATGACTACTCCCATAGTGGTGCAGCAGGGGTTACCACACACAAATAGTAAGGAGACCCAAATTATGTTGGGCCCAGGCTCCCAAAATCGTAAAGATGACATTGCTTTTTTAGAACTAGTTATGTCCAGGTTTCGCTTTTAGAGTGATTAATCATTCTAGTTAAGCCATATATTCAGCTAAAGATCCACTACTATTTACAAAGCAAGAAGAACACAGAGAGATCAAAATCAATAAAAATGTCCATCTCAGAATCATGCAAACGTACTTTTTCATCAATTAACTAAATTCAGAAATTTCAATTTAATTGTACTGCAACATTTTTATTCCAAGACTTTTAATTTATTAAAATTATTTGAAATTCTAATAAGAATGTTAAAAACAGATTGTCTTACAAATTATTTCCTTTTAAAGCAGCATGATGAAGTACGTTGAAGCCTCTTTTATTCTTGAGGGTAAAGTCTACACCAGGAACACTGCAGAGCATATCAATTATTTCTAAGCTCTCTTTCCCAATGGCATCATGGAGAGCAGTATCACCATAAGAGTCCTAGGAAATACATATAATGCAATTTTAAAACCTAAGATATGAAAAAATGTATTCCACAAATTTTACGATGAGAAATTTTAGTGAAGACGTAGCAATTTTAAGTTACCTGTACGTTAACATTGCATTTAAATTTGAGGAGTAGCCGCACACACTCTAAATGCTGTTTGTTTACTGCCACGTGAAGTGCTGTACACTGGCCTCGGTTAATGGCATCAACTTTAGCGCTGCACTTCAACAATAATTCCATTATTTCTGGTTGGTTACTGTGAAATGGCAAAATGAATCAACAAAAAATTTATACATTATGTAAAAGAAAAATAACTCTACATTTAATTTGACATTCTTTAAATTAAAAATAGATTGTCATATTTTCTTAAATGATATTACAATAAGTAAGGTTATAGCCTTTTCTCCAAAATTATAATTAATACATTGAATTCTTTCATTTTCTACATTTAATAATACAGTGGAATCTCCATTTTATGTTTGCCTGGGGGACAAGTTTTTTGTACCTTAAATCAAGTAATACCTTAAATAGGGATAGTCTAAAATTGAAAGATTAAATGGCAGTTTAATAATATCAAATTATTATTAATTGAAACACAAATATTAAGAGTACAGATTAATTGAAAGGTAAGAATCCTGTCAAGTTACAGGCTTTTTATATGGAATAAACAAGTATGGAAAGGTGTACTCCATGTCAGAGTGCACAGTTTCCAAATGCGTTCTTTGAGATGAACAAATTTTAGTAAAATTCCCAATACCAAATTTCATCAAAATATGTCCTGTGGTTCCAGAGTTGAAATGTACATTGTAAGCTACATGTAGTTCTTCATGTAAAGTGGTCGTAATTATCATCCAATTTTAACCAAAATTGGAATCTGTTGATAAATTTTAGTACAACTTCCCAATACCAAATTTCATCAAAATACGCCCAGCGGTTCCAGAGTTGAAAAAGAGGCACATTGTAAAATACACGTAGGTCTTCATGTAAAGTGGTTGTTATTGTAATCCAATTTTAACCAAACTTGGAATTGGTCAACAAATTTTAGCAAAACACACAAATACCAAATTTCATTGAAGTACCTCCAGTAGTTCCCAAGTTTAAACATGCGGATGGATGGACAGAAATGACCTCCCCTATATGCGTTCACTTTGTGCAAAGAACGCATAAAATAATGAAAATTTCAGATACATGTTGTAGATTCCAGTTGGCAAATCTGAAAAAGAAGAATGAGCCATGAGCCCTTTGGGACCGAAACGTAAAAAAAATCCGTTCACTTAATGATATCACTGCAACTTTCGTAACGTGCGTAACAGATGACTTAAGGACTATAGGTGGATTGAGAAAAAACGGCATGACAAAATATAAATTATTTGAGTTCATTTAATGTAATAATGCTGGTATGTGTTGTGTCGTTGATGGATAGTGTGAATTATTAAATTACAACTCCACTAAATAATATATTTTTGTTGTATAATGTAAACGCACCTTAAATCGAGGCGATGTCGGTCTATAGACAAGAATTTTGTTCCTTAAATGCGATCAATTCACAAAATCAAGAAACACTAAATTGGGTAATATAATACATTATTTATATGGAGCTTTGGTCGGGGCCACACAAAACAACCTTAAATACAGGAAAACCTTAAATGGAGAAACCTTATATCGGGATTCCACTGTATTTGGATATGATTTTGAGAAATAAATTATCATACTTAAAACTACTCTTGTTCCACTAAATTAGTTACTTTCACTAAGTTATGCATCAAAAAATAATAGCACCAATATTCAGTTTGTGGCTTGGTGTCTTATTTTAAAATCTTTCTTCATTTTATTTTCATGTAACTTAACTCAAACGATATCTGATGATATCTGATAAGGTAAAAATAATTATAAACTTGAATCACAAATCATTTAATGATGCTGACCCAAAAGCAGAATAGTGGAGAGCTGTGTCTCCATCATCATCTGTTACTTCCAACACTGCACCAGCAGTTATCAGAAGACGGACCAAGTCTGCATGTCCTTGATGACAGGCAACCTGCAAACATGTCTTTCCACTGCTCTTTTGATCCAGCTGCAAATGGAAAAAAAACTGAAATAATCCAAAAATAAAATAAAAACAACAATAAAAATAGACTTTTCAAACAATCAATAAATAATACCTACTATCTTAAAAATTAGAGGAACAAAGAAAAAACTCAAAATTGAACAAAAATAAACAACGATAGACCTAAAAACTATATAAATTCAACAATACAAAATAAAGAAAGAGCCTGAAATGATATTACAAGAATTAAATTTAAATTCTGACTTATGAGTTCTGTACTCAAGATTTTTAGTATCCTATTACTTTGCTACATGAATTCTAGATTTAGCTACTAATTACGAAGCTTTCATAGCACTCAACATCAAAGATAAAATTACTTCTTTAAAACAAGAATACCTTGTAGAAGTTCACAGGAAAACACTAATACAATAATATGGATTAATGCTAATCTAAATCCATTAATATAAACAATGGCAGTAGAATGAGATGTAATAAATGAACAAATTCCACAAGGTTGAGCCTGACTTTATTAATGGTAATGGTACCATAAGTTTGCCAACCATCTATAATATATCATCAATCAAATGATATACTGTATAGGAATAAAAGCAAACATTTTGCTGCAGCAAGGTAATTCGCTCTAAATCACTATTATGATATTTAAAGTAATTCAACGCCCAAGAAATGATAGAAAATAAAAACAAACATTTGCATTAGATATGGAATAAAAATATTATAATTTTGAAGAAAAAGTACTTTTGCTAATTTGAAGATATCAGGAAATTAAAGGTGGTGGAAATGAGACGACACAGAACAAATCTCTTCACAAAGAAATGATAATTTTACCACAGAAGGTAATCATGAATTTTCTGCAACGCAACTGCATGCTTCTGGAAAGCAATAAGTTTGTCCGTGTAGTCAAAAGGTAAACCTTGGCAAAGAGAAGTTCTTCATCGCAGGCAAAAACCATTACAATTCATCATCCAAATGCACCAACCATTACTAGGCTTGAATTCTTCCCGAGGAATGTTTAGTGATTGTGCTAATTCATGAGCTTTCAGTTTAATGCTTTCCTGCAACAATGGTTTTCCGTCCGTTCTTTTGAGTACTAACAAATTTTATAGTTTCTTCTTCTAATTCATGAAATCGACTTCGTTTGGGTCCATTAAATGATTTTTGTGTTGAGTTAGCACCTTCATGTTTCTGTTTTGCTTGCTTCAGACTTCACATATTTGCCTCCCTCACATTATATTTCCTCCCGGCCTTACAGTTGTTAGTTTTTTCAGCATAATGCACCACTCTTAGCTAAAAACTTCTATCAAAACTTCATCTTATACCTTGTGATACATTCCCTTTAACAGAGATGCCTTTCTTCTCTACATGATGTCATTTCAGTCCTAAGATTTGGGTAACTTATTTAAAACTGCTCAAAATAATAATTAGTCCTCACTTCACATTAAAACTTACCAATTGCATGCTATAAGAACAAAAGTTTGAATCCTGTCGAGGGTATGGTTACATATGTTTGTCATTGATATCACTGTTGTTTTCATTTTAAAAGGCCATAAAGTCCAGTGGAGTGAACTTAAAAATGAGCAGAAGAATCAGCGCTAAAGTGAATTATCATTAAGTGAACCTTGCTAAATCAGGGACTGCCTGTATTGATCTCAACTTTTGAAAAATTAATCAGCTTTACTGTCATGGAATAGCCCATATACGAAGCTTATTTATTGAAAATTAAATTTACTTTAGATAAATCTTGAATAAATTCAAGACTTCAACATAATGACATTGATTACATTTATTGTATGGAAAAAAATATTTCACCAAATTATAAGTAAAATGTAGCAACTCATTTACTCACCTTATCTGGAAATTTATGAAGAAATTCCCTGACAACATCCAAATGACCCTGAGCTGCTTCTCTCACTAATTTATCTATGCTGGTGCTTTCTAACTGTTGCTCAAGAAGGTTTGACAACAATGAAGCTAATGGATCTATCATGGTCAAAGGTCAATCAAGGAATGGGGTTTAAAGGAGTTCAGTCGGGAGAGAAAGAGAAAGAAATGCATGTCAATCTAGGAGGGAATATACAGAGGAAAAAATTAAAGGGGAAAATTGACAAAACTTTAAACCTCAAAATGCATTCCAATTCACTCATTGCTACAAGACTCAGGCCAAATATGATTTAAAAAACAGACATTTAAACAACTAAGGCCAAGGAAATTATTCATTAAGACTGAAAAATACTGAATGACAAAACTTGCTGGATAAAAAAATAGCAGATAAATTTAACTATTAATATTACAATATTACCACATTACTTGCTTAAAAACTTTATACTGCATTCAATGAATTTAGAGTCACATTAATAAAAATAATTATCAATGGAATAAATGATAACTACAAATAATAAAGACGACTCATTTTAACTGATACCATTAGATAGCAATAAAATAAACTGAAAAAATTATCTGTAAAAAATATAAAATCATAATTGGATGCATGTAAGAATATACAAATAAACAAACACGATTTGAAACATTTCCTTGGCCTCTAATATTTACATGAAATATCAAGTATCATAAAAAATACAATCAGTCAGTCCTGAATGGGAGGGAGTAAGGGTATAACCATTACATTTTTGGCCATGCAGATGTCTAAATTGTATGTGCATTTATGAACTCAATACTTAAAAGAGTGCTTGTGGATTAGCCTCCTATATGAATAATTTTGAATGTTTTTCACAAAAATTTTGATCTAAAATAAGGAATTATCCATCAAGTATCTTTTGGCAAGTAATTGAGCCGTGTCCCATGTGCATATTCCATCTACCTGTGACAGGTTTCTGAAAATAATTTCTGAAACAATTTACAATGTTCCCATGCTTATTTGGGATTTCATAGGAGGACTATAGGGACCTATGTAGAAATATGAATGGATAAATAAAACAAATTACGTCTGAAACAAAATATACTGAGAGGCATGTGCAGCCACAGGAACAAATTTAAAGGAATTTTTTTCAATCATCATATGTGCAAGAGGGTTAACACACAAAAATAGGGAAAACTATGTTATAATCCCTTACTTTTTCGAAGATGTATTCTGCAAAGAACAAAAAATATAAACTTAGAAGTTTATTAAATTGAAAAAATGACAATATAACATTTTATTGCAATACATATCAATAAAACTGTTTAAGTTATAACGAATAAAAAGCTCTTCTGTACAAAACTAATCAATTCTCAATTACCAAGTTTAAATTTCCCGGGATGATAATAACACAGGCATATTTAAATTTACTATTATATTGATAACTAATCTAAAGTCATTACACACAACTGAAATGCCAAAGAATATTTTTTTAACAGAAAACATATATTGTTGGTAGCTCAATAACTTTGGCTTAGATTATTAAAAGTGAAATACTCCTATAGCCAAACAATTAGAGGGTTACAACACCCAATGCATTTCACCCACAAGGTGGGCATCGTCAGGGGCAAAACCTGTTTCAACAGTGACTGGGAGTCAACTGAAAGGTTTGAACGGAAAGTATTAAGAAGACGACTGAGAAACAAGTGAAGCGCGGAAAGACTTTTCGGCGTGTGTGTTGTTTACATCTGTCAGTTTGTATAAGGTCTTGTTGAAATCTGTGCCCGTGTTCATAAGTGTATCGCGGTTTTTGTAAATGTGAAGGTTTTCTAACGAGTTTAGTGAGTTATTGGCTGAAGTTATCATGTTAAATCGTTTATGTGTATACTATGACCTGTTTCTAAAATGTGGCTGAAACAGGTTTTGCCCCTGACGATGCCAACCTTGTGGGCGAAATGCATTGGGTGTTGTAACCCTCTAATTGTTTGGCTATAGGAGTATTTCACTTTTAATAACAGAAAACAGATAAAAATTACTGAATTTTTGTAATGTCCACGCTTTGATGCTTTAATTCATCGCCATCACTTGAAATAATTTTTCTCTGTAGCAAGGAATATCAATTAAGATGTATTAAAAACAATCATAAGAAATTAAAAATAAATATCAATTTTACTTTGATTAAACAAATTTTTCACTTATATCAGATATTAAAATATAGATTAATATAATAATAATTTTTCTTGCGGTGTATCCTCAAATATGTTAGAGATGATTGTTTTTAGGGCATTGTGTATAAGAAAATGTGGTCTTTTTATCCTCGTATTTTCAGCAGGAATTTATTCTTATCCATGATTTCAACTACTATATTTACCCGAATCCAGGATGAGGTTTTTTTTCCAAATTTCAGCTTGCGAAAATCGGGAGGCATCTTAAATTCGAGTACAATGTTGGATACCATATATACATCGCTGTCAATTGATCGCACTTCAATTCGTGGTGCGTCAATTCGTCACATGACAAACTCTTAGTGCGCCAATTCATCGCTAGACAGATTCATCACGAGATAAATTGGAAGGCGAGACATCATGACTGGTGTATCGCAGGGGATACACTTGTTGGGTTGGGAGTCACCCTCGGCCATACGCTATCCAATATATCTCGTGTAATTCGCAAAGAGAATTGCGATTCATTCTGATATTATCAAAATATAAAGAAAAGTTTTTTGTGGAAAAGTGTCTCCCCATGCCATTCACACCAGTCATGGTGTCCCGCTTTCCAATTTGTCTCGCGACGAATTTGCCGAGAGTTGAATTGGCGCACAATGCGTTTGGCATGCGATGTTTTGACGCGTGACAAAATTTTCGCGCGACTAACTGACCACGATGAGTTGTCATAGAACCGTGTATTATGCATTTAATCAATGTTTTTTAAACAAATGAAACAAGATAAAATAACTGTATCTACTGAAAATTTTCATTGCAAACTTACGATCTGGAATTCAATTATTAAAGTCTAAATTTTAAAATTACATTTAACAAATTCTTTTTTTCAGACAAAAATTTGTAACAAACCATTTCAATTAATGAATTAACTAGTATACCTATACTGAATACATGTGTTCGAAATATACACCAAATACAGTGAGTGAGAAATTAGATCATAAAATCTTTTTTCTGTTTTGACAGTCTTAGATTTGGGTAAATACAGTAATTAGGCCACCTTTTCACCAAACACCAATTTTATATGGTAGGGACTCTGAGAGATTGGAGGATAGACAGGAGTTCCCGGTTCATACAGCAAATATGGATTTTGTGCTTGAAGCAAAAACATGAAGCAATGCACTAAATTCTGAAGAGAATTGATTAACACGACTACATGATGCATTTCAGAAGCACAAGCTTAACCCTTAGCATACCAAGCATCTCTTAGGGGGCCCAGACAGTTATTTTTCTTTGTAATATTTTTCTTTTTTTTAGATAGTAAATTAGATGATTTAGCTGTTGAGTATGAAGGTGATTTTATTCGTGTAGAGAACGGTGTCTCAGAATCTGAAGATAATTTGGAAGAAGTTGAAGAGGAGGCTGATGATTATTTTTCTAATGAAATGGACCATGCAGAGGAATTAAGTTGTGATGAGATGGTGTCTAAATCAGGACGAATCTGGAAATCATTCCTGCCGAAAGTTAGAAAAAGATTGAGAAGAAATATTATGCAGCTACATGGTCACTTCGATTACTTATGAATAAGCTTGATACTGGTGCAAATAATGCATATATCATATATTAACTGAAAAATCCAGAATAGCAAAAGAACACCTAATATAAAAGAAAACTTTTCCTAAAATCTTTAGGTCATGATCTCGCTCTTGTTAATATGGAAATACATGCCAATTGCAAAGCTCATTCAGGAAGTCACCTCTGCTCTTCAAGCTTATGGAGTAAAAACTAAAACATCTACCTAAACTATCTGTGTGCGAAAGAAAGAGAGGAAGATGCTACATATGCCCTCGGCATACTGATTTGAAGGTAAGTATAAAGTGCAAGAATTGCCAACGATTCATTTGTGAGAACACCAAAACAGAAATGTTACAATTGTTTGCAAAAAGGAAATGTGTAACATTTAAATATATAAAAAAATATGTTCACTATGAAAAACAATTCTATAAAACAAAATTACAATTATAGTAGAATTATTTTTTAAAAAACCTTGACAATTTTGTTTTTAGGTTTGAGTTTTATTAGTACACCAATTTAAACCATATTCTCGTGAATTTCTTTTAATTTTTATGACTTTAAGTAACTAATGAATAACTCTCAAGTATATTATATGTTAAATATTTTCCAAGCATAACTTTGAAATATTAAATGAAAACTGAAAAAAGAATACGAGGTCCCCCAGGGACCCTGCTTGGTACTTGATGTAAGAAAGAAGGGGTTGGTACCCTAAGGGTTAAATGTGCATGTTTTTTCCTCTTTTAGCGACTGTCTTTAAAATTAAAATTTGAATTTTTGAGCAAAACTATATGGATGAGCTGAAAATTTCCTTGTAAAAGTGACTCTGAAATTTTCAGGTTTGTACTTTCATTGAAAAATAAATGAAAAGGATAGAATGGCAAAGAACTTTATGATATTTTACTGCATCGAAAGAAGAAATTAGCTAATAGTTATTTTGTAATTTTTAAATTATATAATTTACAATACTGATATACTAATCTATTTATAGCAAATTTTGCTTATTATATAAGTAATTTAACCCTTAATTAGTCACGCTAGAAAAAGTTCCTTAATCAGTCGTGTGGGGTCAATATGACCCCAAACGTTTTTTGTAAAAGTAACACTAAAATGACATTTTATTTTATTATTACTATAGAAAATCAACTTTTAAATTAAAACACCATAGCTTATAACTGTGAGGTTTGTCTCAAGATACTTTTCTGTGGCTCAAATACAATGCCATGAATAATTCCAGCACTACCACATTAATGACTAAACTGGAGATAGAAATTAATACAGAGTCGTCGCCCAGGGCACTTTTAAGATTTCAAACTACTTGGTGCAATTTTCTTACTAGGAGGCCTGTTTGCATGACGAGCAAAGCTTTGGGGCCCTTCAGTGCGCTGCACTGGTTGCACTGACATTAAAAGCACCCCTGATTGTTGTGCTAGTTACAGCAATTTATAGTCTTTATAAAAAATTGCTCAAAAAGGATATATTTCACACTTGATAATAGATCCTTAACATAATTTTTATTATCCAATTTAAATAAAATTGTATTTAACAAAACTGATTACATGTTAAAGGAATTCTATTTCCCAAGTCATTGATCAGATCAGAAAATACTGCACTTGATTGAAAATGATTAAAAAAACATCTTTGAAAGCTGTTTTTTATGTCTGCACAGTAATGAATGTGTTCACCAAACCTTTTTTATCTAAATACTTCACTGACTACTAGTAACCTGGGAAACTTCTTGGTATCATTTGAACAAGCAAAATGTATATTCCTCTAATTCTTGAATTCTTAAATACTACGTTCCACAATTTAAAAATGTTTGCAAACTGGTACTGCGAAAACCACCAGAGTAGCATATCAAAGCATAAGTACTCTTAAAAATATGATTATTTGGCAAAAAAGAAGAAAAACTTTCAAGGGTAACAAATATAAGTTAAAAAATGAGAGAGATAGGCAAAAAATTTCATAAGTAAACCTCGTAATTCTATGAATAGGAAGAATTATAACTGGGATTAAAAATTTCAACTAAGAACTTACTTGGCCTCTCCAATCTACCCTCTGGGTGGGTTGCCATAGTATTGTTGACTTCAGTAGCTGATCCAGGAACAAGGCGCACACACAGAGGATTGAAAGTCCATGTTTTTCCATCAACGCTTACCCGCAAATCTCCATCTGAATAAACTTTTATCACTTTTCCCATCTTTCCCAAGGCCTTAAAATAAGAAATGTTAAAAAATTAATACAATTAATTTTGGGACAAAAGCTGTAAAATTAATTTCTACAAGTAGTAAAAAGTGCAACAAATATGATGATTTTTATTGAATACTGATTGAAAAAACATTTTATTGAAGTTTCTTGATAGTTTTAAGGTTCACCCAAGTCTATCTATGCAGTATAAAATCTTTACTTAACCTTCTCATCATAATCATTCCCTTTTGTTAATTCATCCATTTTTCCTGAGCAAGAGTAACACAGCATTCAAATTTTCATGCTAACAGTTTTTGCAAGTGCCCTTATTGAATATGTATTTTTAGTGACATCAAATCTAAGATCGTGTGAGTATACAAAAAACCAGTTAGACCCTCTGATGGGTCACACTGCATGATGTGGTGGAAGGTCTTCTAACAAAGATTAGGTTTGTGTATCTTTTGCACATAATCAGCAAACTTTTAAAAGTGAATTTGATTAATTAAATTCTACTAAAAAGGCTCTTCAAAGCCAATTTGTCATTATCAAGAGATTGGAACATGTACAGCATTCATCTACATCTTTGTTGTAGGCAGAGCCATAAACAGGACTATCTCAAGGAGAGAATCAGCCTGCAGTTTCAAAAATGAAATCTGGTTGAATTGCTAAATGAAGACAAGTACTTTGACCAAACACTTAAAATCATAACTTTACTACCCTCTTGGCTGGGGACAAAAGGTAGACTGGATGACTTTGTGAACTACTATGGCTATTTTGGGCAATGGAAATCTACAGAAAGGACCATAGAATGAAACTAATGATCATTTATGATTCTGTGGGTGATTCTCCTTTAATTTCGATTTATCTCTTTGGGGACATCCATTGGGGCAGTTTGATACTAGCTTGGTTAGTTCCATCCCAACCAAGAAAACATCCATGCTCAGAAACAAGAAAATTGATCTGCTACGATAGTTCAGTGGTAGAATATCTGCCCGGCAAGTGGAAGACCTGGGTTCGATTCCTGGTCATAGCAGACTTTTTTCTCGTTTCAAAATTATTCCCAACTTTACAGCTTATGCCTGTCTGCATAGGATCTTCGGATTGCTTTATTCCACCAATACAGTTTGTATATACAAATGTTTAATTTTTTCAATTTTTATTTTTATTATTTATTCTGTAGTCAGTGCAGCGCAATTTTTTCAGGTTCAACATAGAATGCATAGGTGAGTAAGGAAGACCTATGTTATGCCTGAATCCATGGTGACAGTGTTATAACCTAGGAAAAATTCCTAGTCCTGGTAGTGGCAGAAGGTATTCTGAAGTGCACTGAAGTCTTTTATGAAGATTTGAATTTGTTTCTGTGGCAATTATTCTCATGGATATGGAAAAAATTATTATATGGCAATTCACCACTAGGTCTTGCTGTATAGTACATTGTGAGGGAAATTATTATAAAGCATTATTTAAATAAATAATTGATCTTATGATATAACTGTTGACTGAATTTCAGTCAAGCGATTTACCCAAATTTTGTCATAATAGTTTTATACAGTACTTGTGTTATTGTTCTATATAATAAACTGATAACCAAAGCAAAGACAGAAATAACTTTTTCTACAAAGCATACAGAACATAAAAATCATTGCAGTTTTTATATTCTAGAGAAGGCTATCTTAAAAACATTAAATTAACAAGAAGCCCAAACCAGAACTAATGCAGGCTGGTTTCCCAAAGTTGACATCCCGAATTGATTACTTACAATGACAGGAAATGTTTCAGTATGTGTTAGTCATTCCAAGGAATTTTCATACCATAAATACCACTTGTAGTTCATAGTTTACCAATGATAGAGAAAAATTGGAAAAGAAATTAATAGAGCATTATCAGGTTTAAAATACAAAAAGCCATGTCAAAATCACTTTCTGACATTATATTTTGCATGTATTTTTTTTAAATAAACGAATTTAATAAATGTTACTGTTTATATGCTAATACTTATGTATGGATCAATTGTCCATTGCTGAAGAGTAGTCGAGCGGAACAGAAAATAACCCATTTGTTCACTCATCTATGCTCAAGCAGAGTTCGGTAATAATCATTTCCATGGCAATAATCCGATAAAATGTGATTTAAAATGCAAAAATGCTGTTTTAGTGTTCTTTACAATTTAAAGATATTTTAATACATTAAAGAAAACATCTCTGCACAGTGGATTTGAGATTTCCTATGTAAAACAAATGGGGAAAAACATTCCTGGAATCAAACCTGGGACTTAATCTTCGCTAAATAAAATCTAGCTCGGTGGTCCCTGGCAGCATGAGCCACATACCAAGTTTCATGAAAATCAGTCCATTGGTGCAAAAGTTGTTAATAGGGGACACACACAGACATGAGCATTTCATATGGCTATTTTTCCTTTGGAAACCAGCCTAATATAAATATACTGATTAATGGCTTATAAAACAATAAATTAATCTTAATAAACCATATAACAAGGGTAGGTTATTTAAAAATTTTAATGGATACTCACACTCCTCATTACGTCAATCCACTCGCCATGACCTTTTTGCAACTCTTTAACTCGCTCTGTATCCGAAATGACTCTGACAGCATCACCGACTGCAAAGGAGTTGACTTTTGTGAGAGCTGCTGGATGGAATGTCCACCGATTATTGCATCCTTCATACTGTACACGAATATCTCCCCTCTCTGTCACACGATGTACGGTGCCAAACTTGCCAATATACTGTAATGGAAAACATGAGTTAGGCAAATAATAGACTTTAATACAATAAGATTTTTTCTAGAAAAAAGAAGATTCATCTTTACTCAGGCTGACCTCAGCCATTCGTTGATTCCATCCACCATGACCTTCTTGCATCTGTTTGAGCATCTCCACACTCATGAGAACATTGACTTTGTCACCCACACTAAATGTTGGATGACGAGAGGGAGATCCACTTGCTCCAAAAACTCCACCACCTACACTGCACCCAGCACCTTTAGTCAAGTTGCTTGCAAGCTGCATTTCATTGGATTCACCTTCAGAAAAAATGTAAAAAGTTATAAATTAACTAATCATCAATAGAGAAATTATAGAAAATAAGTTCTTTGAAATAACAAGATGACATTTGTAGCAGACACATTGAAAATAAGGCAAAATTAGTGTTCTTTATGAAAAATAAGCATTCATAATTGAACCCCAACCCATATTTCAAAGAGATTTAAATGTATTTGAAATATGCTCTTAAAAAGCAAAGTGTGTCTGATGTTTTATTGTTCATTTTTGATGTGTACTTTGTGCAAAATATGCCTTGTTGGAGCAATAGAAAGCAACTGTTCATAAAGGAACTGTAATTTTTCACAACTACGTCCACTTTCACAGAAGAGATTCAGCTTACTTGTGATTGCTGCTATCAGTTCAGTGGAGCTGGAGCAGAACTTGTACTACATCAGTATCACAAGTCTAAGTAGCAAAAGTGAAAACCAGGAATTTTTTTCGAAGACGTAAAAACTTTTTCAAGTACTTTTTTGGAGTATCTGGATTTTTTCCTAACCTAATCATCGAACAGATCCCTATTTACAGACCTTGAACCTTAAAGTAATCGGGAAAACTTTCCTGCAAGTAAAATTTCTGATAAAATAGAAATTTGAATCCCAAAATCCCGGGATTTTCATGTTCCTAATCCCGGGATTTCGGGACTAATTTTAGGTGGGATCCCAGGACCCAGGGATTGCAATACCTAAACCTAATTCACCTCAAAGCAAAAACCCGCCCAAAGCAAATCTATTCCTAACCATCCCAACAGTAACGTTACCAAGTGTAAAATTTTCAATGTTTGGATCACTGCAAAAGACTAGAATCGCGGAAAACCAATGTAAAAACATAGTAAAAGTGAACAGGTGAAATTTATAGAAATAAAGAGAACAAACATATAAATAACAATAAATTTGTTATTAATTAGTGTATAATACATAACCTAGTATCATTGGAACAAAGAAGTGAAGGTAAGTAAGAAATAAGTTGGGACTGTATTGACAGACTGTAACCGTTTAAGAACTTTATTTTCTAAATAAAAATTGAGATGCCAATTGGGCTATATCAAAAATGCACTACAAGAACATGTGCTAAAGGAGGCATGCCTGTATTTTGAATTATCTAAACTAAAAAGCACAAAAAACCCTATGGAGCTGGCTGGGGAATGACCGCAGCTTCAAATTACACCACACTTTATTAACCTAATGAAGCTTTTCCATCATTTTCAACAAGTCCTAAGTATATAACAGTCAGCACTAACTGCCCTTCTCTCCGAACTTTCCCTTGAAAATCTGATATTTAGAGGACTGACATATCATTGCATGCTACTGTATATGTAGACAATACAGTTGCAAATAATTTTTTTATTTTAAATCAGGAGAATTCAAATGTAAATCAGGCGAGAAAAACAATTATTATTGGTTGAATATAAAACACAGACAGGTATACCTTGCGGTTAGCTGTTTCGCAACATGCTTTTTCGGTTTTACTTTCATAATACTTCGTGACTGTCTCTCAATCCACTTGCTTGATTCAAGAATAGGCTCTTATAAAAGCAAATGAAGAGTTTTGCTCCACCAATTGCAAGGAAAGGAAAATTAACTTTTTTTTAAAATTTCACTTAACATTCCAAAGAACATTAGATTATAATTCCCTAAAAATAATCCTAAATATTTAATGTAGTTTTGCAAATATGAAAAAACAGGGTTACATACAGGAAAATATTATAATCACTATCCATTTCTTCCCCTTACATCATGTTTTTGGCCCTGCAAATAAGCATATTCTGACATAACTTTGTCTTCAGTAGGTAGGAATACTTTGTGAAATATATATCTTACTGAAATAAAACTAGGATATGATGATGTTGATAGTCTGTATCAATGTCAATAGTAAAATGATACTTATATCATGAATCTCTATAATATTCTCCCTCATTGTATAATTTCAGATATAGATTATAAATACCACGTTTAATAAAAATCCAAGTATTCCAGAGTTGAAAGACTTGGAAGATGTCTGAAATATATGAGTTCATATGATGATCCAGTCAGATGCATTGTATAATGTACATTAAAAAATTTAAATGGGCACATTTCAATCAGAAAACTAGACTATTGACTATTTTACAATAAAATTCAGTCATGCTACATGAAATTAGAAGAAATGCATAGACAAGTGTTAACTGGCTATATTAGTAATATTATCACAAATTTTCATCCCCAAGTAAGGAAGGATAATAAAGCATATGGTGAAACTTCTTGATGAAAATTTGTGATAATACAATGAGATAAGAAGAAACAATTTTCTAAATGCCTCACCTAGGACAGGAAGGTGGTCACGGTAGTAGAATCCACCTAATCCTTCTTGAACGTACTTGAGGTCAACTTTGCCTTTATGGCCAAGTCGATACACATTGGTGGAACCAGAACCAGTCCATGTCACATTTGCCACAGATCTTCCTGATTCATTGTCCCAACCACGAATATCAATGACACGGCCAGTTTTACCTATGAAGAACAAGTTTTGGTATTAATGCGTATTTTAACTTACAATCTAAATTTCTACTAGTGTATATATATATATATATATATATATATATATATAATGTTTTTTGTTATACCTTGCTTTATTATTTTTCTTGTATTTATTATATTGACGAAGGGTTAAATGTAAGAATGGACCTTATGGTCTAAATTTCGCACGAATAAAGACGATTATCTATCTATAACCTTCTTGGTGTTAGATGAGAATATATCAAGGTAGAGCCAGTTTACTTCGGAAAAGTTTGCCAAAGGAATGACAGATGATAGAATTTAAGGTACGTTTTGAAGTGGTAACCACCATGTGCACTGCCATAGATATAACAACACAACATAACTTTTTTCAACATGCTTCACACTGCTTGGCAGTTGGGGAAGATACTAGAGCTGCTGGCATATGAGTAATGGCAAAAGCAGAGCTTCAGTGCATCATTTGGTTCTCAAAAGATTTGAATTTAGTTCAAATCCAACCTTGTTTGTTTTTATGAAAGAGGATGTCACTTTTTGTCATACTTAAATTATTTCGCAGTTTTGTTATAGAAATATTCAATATTAATGACCAAAAACATTCTTGCTTATGTGGAGTTGAAATTACATTTAGCAAATACCACATGAAGAGAATAAATGTCCAAGGTGGAATGAACTGAGGTAAGGTGTCATCTCCTGAGAAACAAGCTTGCTGCCAACAACAGTGCATACGTTAAAGTGGATTTGAAATTTTACGTTTTTGCAGTATGTAGCTTAGAACAGCATTTCTGCCAATTAAATCTTTCCTTATGTCATTTTATGCAAAATAGGTTCATTATAAACACCTCAATTCATACATTTGTGCACAAAAAAAGGATTTTTATAGGGTCTGTAATTAATTTATCTGCATTTATAGATCATTTATTCTTGTGTAAATATAGCAATACTCTGCTATATGCTGTTCCATAATATGCTTTTTCAGTCTTATGCTCATTATAGTACATGACTCTACTTTTCAATTCGCTCACTTGATTTGAACATATGCTCTCACAAAACCCGAGGAACGAAGATTTTCACAGAATCATTCTTGCTCCAGAACCAGCAAACTAGCCAATTTTGGAGAGGCAGGCATATTTTTCAGCCCATTTTTATGACCTCTCATGGCACAGTCCAAGAAAGTAAAGCAAAACATTTCTCTTGGAGTCAGAAAGCACTTTCAGGAGAAGCTGCATTACGAACATTTTTAACTCATTGCAGTGGGTGTCTTCAGGAGTGAAGTGATTCTGTTTCTCTTGAAGTTAAATTGGACATTACAAAACATGTTGAAAGTGGACAAGGTCATGCTGCTATAGGTTTTGCTCTATACCTGCACTTAAGGTGTTATTCTTTTAACAGAACTGTGTTAGGGATGAATAATTGAAGTGAAACAATGATTGAGATGGAATGCTTGCTCAACATCTGGATTGAACAAAATCAATGGTGGAATCCAGATGTTAATCCAAAAGAAAACAAAAAGTTTGATCCAAGATTTAAAGAATAAAAAGGGTGAATTATCACAGTCTTGAAGTTTTACTACGAACAAATTAGGCTGTAGACAGCAAGTTGAAGTACTCGTATCATTCTGAGAAACTCCAGGTTTTTAAAAGTTACAAGAAGTCTATATGTCAGTAATTTCGAAAGCCAATCAAAAAGCTTGGATGACCATGACACTGTTTAACCGCTTCCCTGATTACCCCGAGTATACTCGGATCGAGGCGAGGGTCAAATTCTGACAAGCCCGAGTATACTTGGGCCGCTGTATTTTTTCTGTTCCTTTAGAAATGCAACCGAGTTTTTTCGATCCTTCATAGTAGTTTACGTTCCGACCGTTAGAGGTCACTCAGAGAGACAGATTAAATTTCTCGGAGGGTTTCTCAAAGTGGGTTCTTCGAAATATCGGAGTACTGAACTTACACGGTCATTTGCACTGCTGATGCCAAAATTTCTCTTTACAACCCAGTTGTTTCAATTGCTACTCCAGATGTTCTTTACCCTACCAAGGACACTTTCCATTGCTAGGTCATTCGCTCTGAGAGGGTTTTCCTGACCCACCCTTTCTTTCCATTGCTAGGTCATTCGCCCTGCGAGGGTTTTGCCCACCCACTCTTTCATTCCTCAGTTCCTGGAAGGTCCTTTGCCTCCCCTCCTTGGTGATGCCCCTCGAGATAAGTATGCAACCTTTAGGATCAGCCTTTCGAAGACATTTTCGGGTCAGTTATTCGTACAGCTTTCGAGTGAATACGTCTAGCAGTTTTCCTTCCGTTTGTGCTCCGTAGCATTTTTATTTTCTCTTGTTTTTGTTGTTATATTCTGTTACCTTGTTACTACTACTGAAAAGAAGAAGAACCCCACGAAGCAGTGTGCATTGTGTAGATGAAAGCGAGACACCCGGGGAAAGCGGATAAGGAAAGAGAGCCGTTTCTACTGTGCGGCGTGTAATGTTCCGTTATGCGTGGTGCCGTGTTTTAGAATTTATCATTCAAGTTCAAATATATGAATGTTGTATATTTTGTATACAGTTTATTTGTTACATATGTGAATTAGTTATGTTTAATATTTAGCACTTTTTTACCTATTATTAGTTATTTTTTATTGTATATTATTTTATTGTTTCATGTTTATTACGTAAGTGTATATATAATTTACACCATATATATATATGTATTTTTTATTGCATAGAAATGTTTTATGTTGTATATAAGTACGTTTTATACGTAAGTTTTTCTTAATTTTGTACTTTGTACCAAAGAAATGTAACTTTTAAATATGAATCGAGTTCAAGTACCTCGTATCTATCAATAATATAAAAATTTTTAAGTTCGATAACATTTTTATTAAAATTTACTGTTAAAAAATGAATGCATTTCTTTAATTGTATCATTATGATTTTTTCAAAATTGCAATAAAAAAATGACGTTTTTTAGATTCTATATTGTAAAAAAAATCGTCAGGGAAGCGGTTAAGGACTGATTCACGCATCATTTTGTCCCAGTTGTTGCTTACAATTGAAGGGTTTAGTCAAAGAAAAAATCTATCACTATATTTTTACATATAATATAATGTCTTTGGAGTTAATTGGTTCTTTGACCAAAGAAATACAATTTTTGTTTTCCACTCTAAAATACTAAATTTGTTGCAAGAATCCCTAGTGTTTAACCAGTAATACATTTTGATCATTATCTACTGTAACATTTTAATTTTTATAGTGCAATGTTGAAAAGAAAATGGCCAATGATTTAAATACAGGTGTCGAAATAAAAGCTAATCTTGAAGATTTGCACTCAGATGTTGTGCAGACTTGTCTCTTTTTTCTTCATGTCTCTTCCACTCGACTGATTATGGAGACATAAAATTTATCAAAATATAAATTTATTATTGAATGATTTTTAGATTTTTATTGGATGGTGACAAAAAAATGACGAAAAATTATAGTTTTGCAAGTTCGAATTTTATTTGAAAATGTTAGTCAAATTGTCCAGAAAAATTATCGATTTCTAATACTGAATGCATAAACTTATAAACAAATGCCAAAAGTATAAGTAGAACATGGTATTTTTAGAAAATTGCAAGGGTTGAAAAGTATAATTTTTTTAAAATTCCCTACACTTCAGTTTCTACATATTGATTATAAAGTTTTTTGTGCATTTCTTTCCCCTTGGCCCTCTCTCTTACTGTATTTGTCGCCAACTCTTGACCTTAACAGCTTCACCCCAGCATTTTATGAGTCAATTACCCCAAAAAGAAACCAATGACAGATGTGAAAAAAGCTCAATGTGTGTGGCAATTGGGAATCCAAAGGTCGGAAAAACCCAGGAAAAGTCAAGGAAAAAGAGAAGGGACAGGGCCAGATAACCGCCCCTTGCTATCTTACACATACACATTGTACCCACATATTGTATTATGAAAGTATAGCCTTCTTATGAAAGTGAGCCATAATGTATTCAATATGAACCAAGTTTTGTTTCACTAGTACCTACGTCATTTTTAGTTTGGAAACTTATGGACAGTTTGAAGAAAAATGCAGGAATGAATATGCTGTAATAGCAATCTACGTCTATATATGTGCATTACAGCAACTTTCTGATCCGCATATGTAGGATCAAGCACAAGGGAATATTTTTTCTGTAACAAATGACCAAAATGCATCTATTTTCACAGTTCATCTCAGATTTCCGGAGAGAGGTTACGAGTAAAATTTATTTATTAGCACCATTAAATAGCAAAAATCTTTAGCTAAATGACATCCGATTTTGATTTATTTCTCTAAAATTGTTCGGCAGCCAAGTGCATTGGGTAACTTTTTCCAAAATTAGTGACGTGTGATCTCACAGACCACTCATCATATTTACAGGCATACCTCCATTAACGAAGACTCTGGCAACGAAGCTCCTTTTCTAAAAAGTCAGCACTTGACTCCAAAATCTGCCTCTAAATGTATTTAAAATACTTAGAGACACGAGAAAAAACAGATTTTTTTTTGTTACAACAAACTTTGAATGATTTTCTTGCAGCTTAAAGTTATGAATCTTATGCAGTACAATAAAGCACATTTTTTAACGAAATACGAAAATAATCTAAAAAACGAAAATGGAGAAAAAATCGTATTTTGTGATATTTAATGCTGTTTGGGGAGGCGAAAGTATGGAGGTTACTTCGAGGATATCTTTAGGGAGAGACAGAGTTTTTCATGAAAAGAGAGAAAATGCCCCATTGGAATCCCAACTGCACTGACTTGGTGAGACACATTATACGTCGCCGCATGTATGCACAGGTGTCTCCAAAGGCTCTATTCACCATAAACAGTTTCAAGGGTCTTGTGATTATATTACGTATCTCTTCCTTCAAAGAAGTCCCTGATATCAAAGGAAAATATCATTCGCTTTTAGTTCTAAGTCGTCCAGCGTGCAGTGAGCATTGCTGTCATACTTTCTGAGATGCCTTTTACGAAGTGTTTTTTACGTTTCTCAAAAGCTCTATTTGGAATTTAAATCCATATTTTAGGGTTTAATTAAGTGAATTTAACAGCAACCCTAATGTCAGCCAAACAACCACCAAGTGGTAGTGATTCTAGTGCTCCTATGAAGAAACGAAAGTCCATCTCACTTGCTGAGAAAAGGCAAGCGATACGACGAGTAGAGGCAGGCAGGCTATCGTGAGATTCTTCAAGAAACGAAGAAGAAATCAAGACAATCTACCCTTGATGTATTCCTTAAGAATAAATCATCTACTCCACAGCCCCAAGATTCAGGTCCATCAACACAGGATCTCAGCACTACTAACCCCCAGTAAGGTCTGCAATCCATCATTGCCAAGTTAAGGCGAAGACGTTGACAATTATAATGATTTAAGTTCCATGTACAGTCCCTGGCAAGAGATATTAAATGCTTTGTTGCCTTTTTAGTTGTTGTACATACATGTTTCTATTATTTTAAGTCATATACATCTTCTACGATATGTGTAACGAAGTACTGGAACCTATCTCCTTTTACTACATGTTAAATCTACCTCTGGTAACGAAGATTCTAAGAACGAAGTGGATGCTTAAAACGCATCTATTTCATTATGGGAGGTATGCCTGTATTTCTCTTTTAAACACATACTATGATACCTACAACAAAACTGAAGTTGTAATTGGATTGCTCTATGTGATAATGGAAGGTAACATAAATAACAAATTTTTTGGAATGGCGATAATTAATATTTTTACATTTTTTCATTCGGAGTGGTCTCTCAGACTGCACGTCACTGGTCAAGGGTTAATTGAAATTCGAAATTTAAAATTTCAACTTTGAAACTTGAAGTTGGACATTTGAAGTTCCAAATTTGAAATTAGGAAGGAACTCCTTTCAAAATGTTATCTGTGTAGTATAAGGGTATGAAACTGAAAATCGTGTATAGCAATAATACTACTGCAGAAGAACATTATATAGCGAACTATAGATCAAGTGTATTTGTGAAAAGGCAGAGATTTATGGAAAATCAACTTATCAAAACAGATAATAAACAAAGTTCCCCATTCAGAAAGCCTTAAATATAAAATACAAAAATGAAAAATACTACATTATTTCTTATACAGATTGTTACAGTGTACATCTTTTGCACAGACTCTGAAGCATCTCACTCATCATTTGACTCAGACCAAGTGGAGTTACCCTGTGGCAAGTTGTCGATACTAAATCATTATAAAACCACATGTCAGAGAGAACATTTTGTGTTGCAAGCTTCATTACATCATGAAATTTGGCTGCTTTGATTGGAAGGTCAGACTTATAAAGTTGTTCAAAAGGCAATGAATGGGAAACATTGGGGCATTTTATGGCAAACTCGGACATGATTAGCCCATTTAATGTTTTGCTGCATTGAACAACTTCCTTTTTATCACATGAGTATTGAAGGAGTCTGTACTGGGAGGTAGAAAGCTTCTTCTTGCAATTGTTTAGGATAGTCCTTTTGAAAAAATTCTTGAAATGCCCCGTAAAATCAAAAATCATGTTCAAGAAACATCAATAGGTATCCGTCACTTACTACCATCTAAGGAGAAGTGCCTGAGCTATTTGGTGGAAAAACCAGGCAGCTCCAGAATTTGCCCTTTTCTTTCACCAAGCACAACACAGGTAGCTCCTTACAGTTTGTAACTTCATGGATATTCTATTGTTTCTCTACCAAACAAAAGAGGAACTTTTTTACTTGTAGGATGTATCTGTAACTCAGTTTCCGCAAAAAAATGGATCTACCTGGTTCTTTCACCAAACCCTTCAATTGGAAGAAAAATAATAACAAAGTGTTGTTGATTCTTGATAATGCTCCCTGTCACCCTTTGACCTTGGATGATATCCACACCAACATCAAGGTTATTTCACAAACTCTGAATACAACCTTGTTGTTGCAATCAATGGATCAGAATGCTATTGCCACATCCGAAACGTATTATTTGAAATGCATTTTTGTACAGGGAGAACAAGCAACAGAAGAATGTCGATGAGTCTGGGAGAGAGATCTCGTTCTAAAATCTCATAGGCATCTCTGGCTCGATAGTACTGCAGACATATAAATGAGAACAAGAACTCAATTTGAGATGTTCTTGAGACTACCCTCAAAATGATTAAACAGATAATATTTGAAGAACTTGAAAAGGAAGATATTGAGGGAATGCTTAAATTCCATGGACAGGAGCTTACCAATGAAGTCTTAATAGAGTTAGTTAATAAAACAGCAGCTGATGATGAAGAAATTCTTCAAAAAGGGCCATCAAGCCTTGTCAACTAAAAATCTGTCCCAGATATTCACACATATAAATGCGGCTAAAGATATTGTGCAAGAACAGACATTGAAAGGAGTCTTGAGTGTTGTGACCTGAATCAGGGAATTCAGTGCTACATGGAGATTTACATAAAAAGGATGCAAGGCAGCTTTCCCTTGATGAATTGAAGACATGCATGCAAAAACAGGCTAACCCATCCTTTTTTTAAATGGAGAAAAACTGAGTTAAAGGAAGCTTTCAGAAATAACAGCAATAATTTCAATGACAGTATTGCATTATCAAGAGCTTCCGAGATATTAGCCCAGTCAGGGATATTTAGTAAACGTAGTGTTCAACAGAGAGCAGCACTTAACACAATTTTTTTTGTTTTGAGGGTTAGCCCGTTTTTGCATGCATGTCCTTAACTCTTTTTCCTAAAGACTCCTCAGATAATACAGCCCTGACCAAGGTCAACAATCAAAGAAATGCTCAGACAACTCTGTTCCCAGTCAAGACTTAGATTTCAATTGTTACCTATAATTGTATGTATAATATGTTTATCTCTTTTTGAATTAGAACTTCCATTTTTAAATGAACTTTCATTTTTAAATTGCTCATTTTGGCCGGTGTGCAGTTTTTCATATTCAATTATTTGTTGATCTCAGCGTACATACCTTGAATCTACTTTTATGTGACTAATTTTTATAACGGTCTTGTTGCGTCTATTAAAAAATAAGATTCTTTTTACTTACATTTTTGGAATTCCTGGTTTTTTACTCTTTTAATGCCCGGTTTCTTGAACGCGAGTTTTGGAATCAATAGGCCTATGTAGTCAATAAGTTACGAAAAATTCTTAAAAACCGCTTCTGAAATGTTCAATAGCAGTTAATAGGTTCCATAAGTCTTTCCATAACTTATCCCTACGTAAGCTTACGGTTAAAAGATTATGAGTTCCATAAAAATCTAAGATTGCGGATGTTTTATGAAATGATAGGCCTTCCTAGTGTTTTGTTACTTGTAATATTGTTTATACAGTGTTCATAATAATGGAAATAGTGTAATTACAATATTACAATCAATAGTAGGATTTTGTTTAGGTAAGAATCATACAATTTGAGATATACTACGCTGCAATAGCAGGCATGTGATTATTTTACATTAGTGTGTTATTTCCTTTATTATCAATTACGTTTGTTTTAGTTAATTGCTTAGGTTATTTTAATGTCGACTTTATAAATTATTGTTATTTATTTATTTTGCCGTTTGTCTCATATAATTTCTATATAGGTTACGTGTTGTTCGGTATTCTATTTCTTGCAAAGTTATTGCTTTTGGGTTAATGGTATATAAATTTTTGCGCTATTGTGTTTATTGCGTAATGTTGTATCTAGTACCCACTAGTACCTGGCTAATAAAACTATGAGTGTGGCCTATAATTACTAAGATAAATCTGCATAGCAAGATGTCGAGGTTATGTATGTAAACTGCACACAAAATCATTAACAGTAAAACCTATTAATAATTACTGCTTTTACTGATGACTTACATACGTTTTACAGCATGGACTTGCCTACATCATCGTTTTCTTCATCAGATGAAGAAATATTCAATATTTTTCGAGCCTTAACAATGCCGAGGCATTTCAGAAATCGCAACAATCATTTTGAAATCTATGATGGTGAAGAATTTAAGGCTAGATTTAGATTGTCAAGATCAAGATATCAAGAAAATCAAGATATTAGAGGGAATGCAACTCGATCAGCTTTAATTAACACATATTTTAGTTGATTAAATTAAACGTAAATTTTTTATTAAAAAATGAAATATTTGTTGTTGAAATGTTACAGGTAGCAACTAATGAAACAGTCAATTTCCTAGTATGCAGTTAACCATAACATTTTCTAAGCAGATAGTTAAAACACAATATGAATGAAACTCATTTACTTAATACTTTCATTACGAGAATAAAAACATTACAAGATTCGTAAAATAACAATATATAACAGATGCACTTAAATCTAAAAATAATTCTATACTTATAATTAATCTCCATCTTCACTGCTGTGATCTAAACTTTTCATTTCCTTATACTGAGGGAGTTTCATTTTCAAGTCTGTATCCTTTATTTTCTTCGAAATGATCTAAATACCTCAACAGGAAGTCTAATTACAATTATGTACTCCCTATATAGCTCCTTTGGTTTGCAACAATAAATTTTTACTATTTCCAAAAATTCTAATATGTTATAATTTAGTTAAAAAAATAGAATTACTATTTCTAGTATTCCTTGAATATGAATAGCTGAAACAGAATTTAGCATTCAAATATGCCTTGTACAGATATTTCTAAAGATTCTATAACTAGTCTAGAGATTTTTCTCGGAGATTCTACAGATTTTCACATTTAGTAAACAACGAAAAAAGTGATGATCAATATTAATTTTCTGGTATATGACATCTGTCACCATCTAGCGGCTATGCGAGAAGCACGTTATTGGACCAATTACTATTGAAACATAAGTTATGGAGAGAAAAGTGTCTAGAAACCCAACTTGAATTATGAGTTCCATAAATTTATGGATCTCATACTTATTGGTTCCATAACGTAATCTTTATGCAACCGAGCCTTAGGAACCCAACATATAAATTTGTTTTGCAATACACTCCGAGTTAACGGATCACATTCTGAGCCTAATGAGAAGTACTGCTGGATTAAATTTAATAAATTATATTTTGTAAAGATAATGAAAGTGTGGTTAAGATATGCCCCGATGGTGGCCAACCTGGCCGATCATCCTTCCGAGACCATCCTACCTATCAATGCACCGAAGGCCGGTGATTGGGTTGCTGGTATCGGGATGGCATATAGGTAGGATGATGTCTGGGAAGGAGGTCTATCAGATTAAGACCCAGTGCGGGGTATGCCTCCAGCTCTCTCCAGAATATATTAATTAAAATTTAACTTAAAACCAAAATCATTAGTAATAAATTGCATAATATCATTTAGTTTATTTACATTTCGTGAAAAAATAAGCAACCAATCATCTAAATAGCAAATCATTCGAACATGGAACTGGCCAAACCTCATGAACCACGGCTCTGGCCCATCGCTGCATTATGGCTCTTGGAGAGGCATTGGAAGGTGAAGTATTTCTGCACTACATAAATACCATAGTATCTTTTGTGAATTTGATAGAAAGCTGACTCCAAGTACTGTTTAACCAGAAAAATGCCTTTAGGCAAGGTAATCATGGTTCGGGCACTATCCCAGAAATGGAAATGCAGTTTCCGGAAGAATGAAGTCCATGGATAAGTCGAGCATCCCCTGAAGCCTTCATAATTAAATATGAGCGAAAGGCACATAGGTTTGTCTCGCGACAAAATACCTCCCTTAATAATCTCCCAATATTCAGTAGTTTATTTAAAATTACATATTTATCATCAAAATTTTAAAATATATTTATAAACCACTTAATTTTCATTTTTTCTTAAAATGTTATTTGTTCTAAAATTAATACATACAAAGCCCTCTTGAAAGAGGAGATAAAGTTGAATATTTAATATACTTAAAAGGAACCCATGCAGTTGGTTCAGGGAATTCAAAAGCTCAGAAGGCAAAGGTACCAGAGAAGTCATACACCTAATTTCTTGGAGTAGAGGCCTATTTACAATCACTGTGCACCAAGAGGTAAAGGAGTAAATGGCAAGTACTATTCCACTGTGCTTGAAGGACCTATTTTAGAAAACCACAATAATGCATCTGCACATAACTCACTGATTTTCTAGCAAAAAATCAAAGAATTAGAGACTGAGATCACGATTCCTAATGATATTCATCAGATCTTAGTGATATATTTTGCTCTTCGGAGTAAAAATATAATTGTGAGATCACAGTTTTCAGTGATGATGATGGTAATAATACTATATGTGGTACACACAATTGATTATCAAAAACTGTTATTCTCATGCATTTGATAATTGGAAAATAACATGGAATAAGTACAATAAGGGAAGAGTATTTTGCAAAAAAGTTATTTTCATTATTTTGTTAAATGTAAGTTCTGTTACTTTAGGATCATCCCTCATGGATATTGCATGCTCTCCCTTAATTCCACTGAGTAGCCATGTGGACAAATACATTAGTGACCAGATCATAGCGTAAATTTGTTTTCTAACCAGGGTTGCACATCTATAGATATGATAATGGGTATAAATACCATACAAAAATGAAGATAGAAGCTATAACAATACAAAAAGATTCAGAAGGTAAACAATTTGTCATTGGATCATTTAAACTCATCTCAACCCTTGTGGGCAGTACATTCAAGCAGGATACCAAGAACAGCATGTATATAACATGGAAATTTCTGAGGGTCAATGTCAACATTTTAGATGGAAAGCATGAAAATCTGTTTTCAGATACATGTTGATAAAATTGACATTGAAAAAAGAAACTTTCTAAAAATTCCATTTAAAAGTTCTTGGTGGGAAAGAAAACTTCAGAGCTGCATTTAAGTTGCAAGGAGTAGTATATGAAAAAAGTTAAAAAATCTGATGTGGCCACCACATGACTTTCTCCATACCTGTAATATTTCTAAAAATTCCAAATAGGTTACATAATAAAAAATATTTTAAGAAACTGGGAGAAAATTTTACTTTACGAAGAACAGAAATAAACTCAAACCATAGCCTTCTGATATTGGATATAGCCACAAAGCTCCAACAATTAAGAAAATAAAAAGGAGCATTACTAAGATGTAACTAAGTATCAACTGTTAACAATAGCCGTCGGTAGGTGGCGCGGTGTTGGCAGCTAAATAATTTAGTTTTTAAGATTTCTCTTAAACAATGCATTATATGGAAAAATGTTTCGAACAAAGGTTGTAGAAAATTACATTTCCTACAACTTTTATTCCATTACATTTTTACATTTATCAAATATTAAAGCAAATATTTCAAAATAATGGATAAGTGAAAAGAGTAAACACCCACTTCCGGTTGACCAACTTTTACCAAAAACTAATCAGGTCTTGCGACTTTCATAAAAATGTTAAATATAAAATTTCACATTGACCTGATTAATAGTTTTTGAGTTAGAGCACCCACAAAAAAGCTGTCACACACACATGGACATCATCGCGAAAATGGTCAAAGCGTGTTCAGGGGATCTAAAAACGTGTATTTCCGATGAAATCTCGAAGTTGATTTTTTTCATGAAAACAATACTTTCCCCTATACTACGTATATGGAGAAAGTAAAAAGCAGATTCAAAGGGCGTTTTTTAGAATGTTCACATTAACTTGAGGAATCTTGAACCTTTCCCTCCAAAACATAAATCCCAAAATCATTCAAAAGTTATTTATAACATACCTTATCAGTTGTAATATGATTTTTATCCTTTTTCGGAAGTAAATTGAATGTATTTACGCTTCCCTTTATTGTTGTAGCAACGTAAGCAAAATTAAACTTTACCATAGTAATAGACCCATATGGATGGTTCATAAGGTTTTTTTTTTAATCTTGCCAGAAGGCAAATGGACAAAATCAATATGGTTTCTGCCTGTCACCATCAGAAACTATCTTGAAAATCTTAGCTTCCCAGCTCTTCTCGTTACTTCAAAATTTTATAGATGGACTAAGTGAAAACATAAGCGATTTAAAAAAGACACCCAAAAGAGATGAAACTAATTCAAGAAATGCCATTCATCTTTCTGAACATATCAAATTTCACTCAAGAGGTTTTACAGTTTTATACCAGAAGAATCATGCAAACTCAGCTATACTATAAGAAATTACACCAAAGGAAAGGGAAAATTCATTTTAAATCAGTGATTAAGCTTACCTTCTCCACCATCCTGGTTACCCCAATCCCAGTCAAGACCTCTCATTACTTTAGCCCCGACAAATATACCCCTCAGCTGTATTTTTGAGCCGCCAATTCTGGGAGGCATTTCCTGCCTGTTTTGCAAAGAAAACTTATCTAAGTCAAAAAAGAAAACAATCCCTATGTGCAAGAATACTAAACCAAGAATTGAAGCTCTCGCAAAAACATTTTTGCATGCTTCAAACATGCATTATCATGCATGTTATGATACTGTCAGGGTCTCAAAAGTGAAAAATAAAACTACAATAGATCCATAATATTTTTGAGCACCAATTTGCCATGGCATCAAATGATTAGTTTTTCACAGAGTAATATGTTATATTGTAGTACAGTTAGTCATTAAAAATACATTTTGCAATTTTAAAATGAACAACATATATTTGAATTGATATTAACTTTTTCAATAAAAGAAGCACAAATAAAAATAATACTTAAAAAATTGAGATCTTTTGCTTACCCCACAGAATTGGCAGTCTCAAACCTTTGAAAGATATGGTTGATATCATGGATATCAGCCATATAGCAAGATGTACACAAGTCATAATCTTCGCATCGAATACACTTCCACCGCATACCAGCAATGCCGTGTCTTTTACACCCATCACAGATAATGTTTGGATGTTTAACACCTGTAAATACATAACAGAAAAAGGAAATTAACAAAATGCAAATCCAGTATATGTGAAGTAATCTAGTGATGTCATCAAGAATGCTTATATTATTATGCTAGTATATTTGTTCATAAAAATGACGAGTAACCTCACACCCATCAACTAAATTTCTAAGTCGTGCGATTATTCTAATATCTGTATTTATCACTCATAGGAATACATTCTTTGAATAACTCACATTTTTCAATAACAACCTGCCCCCACGCATGCTATTTGCAGTAAATAATCCACACACCACAGTAATGTTGTGCAGTATAAACAAAAGACAAAGAATGCCCAGACCAGTCTGTCACTAGTGCAATCTTTTGGTAGCAGAACAAAGCTTTCACTTTAGTGACCATAGCAACTGTGTGTGTATATTTTTGGCAAATAAACCTTTTGGATTATGATAGCCATAACTCCTTATACATAAGACACACTCACAAGGGAGAAGGGAAACCCGGTGCCAGCATTAGCCTACTCTTTACAAAGAGCAACTTGGGTGCCAACTGCTTAACATCCCTTGCGAAGGTCGGAGTGCTGACTTGTGCAGTCTACTCAAACCACATAAGTAGGGGACAGGACGATCCCAGATCGAAAAATCCGACCTCTGCCGAATTCAAACCTGGGACCACTGCGTGGAAGGCCAATGCTCTAACCACTCCGTCATCACTACCCCTGACCACAGCAACCTCTGGATTTCAGAAGTCCTGATAAGGAGTCCCACACTGTATATGATAATTCACTATGGAAGCCCTAAATTTGTGGAATTCCATCAGGGGCAAATCCTCCACGGAAATAAGGAAATGATTGCTTCCAAATTAGAAATTTAAATAATAATGACAGTAATAACAATATAACTTAATCACAAGCACAACTTTAGAAGCACACAAGTGGACACTAGGCATCTATTCCAGTTATTTTACAGTTTCAATAAGTTGCAATTCTGATGTTTCATGTGAACCTTCATGCTTACAGAATTGTTTTTGTTATAGTAGTGCAGTAACAGATATTACTTCAAAAACTTTTTGCTCAGACAGGAGGAATTTCACAGTTTTTCTCTGCGTAATCAAGTACGGAGTGGAAGCAATTTTAAAATTGCAAACATGAGTGACTCAAATGCTTCTGTTGTACTTGCAAGCAGCTCCGGTGAGGTTTCATGTTGTGCAGTGTGTAATTTATTAATGAAAAGTTTTTTGTCGAACAATTTTCAGGCAAAGAGTGAAATTATCCAAAAAGGTAGGCCAAAACCTCGCCTAAATTTAAATATGAAAATGAAATCATGCACAAGAAATTTTAACATAGATATTTATAACAGTGTCGAATGGTTGACTGGATATGAGAGCAAAGCAAAATTATTTTATTATTTTGTTGGCTGTGCTTACTTTTTCGAATGAAAAAAATGTTTGGAATAAAATGGGATTTTCTGATTTAAATAATCTTTGTAAGGTAATAAAGAGCCATTTGATAAGTAAAGAATATTTACAGTCAATTCTTCAAGAAAAAACATTTGGAAGAAATGGAATAGAACATGTTTTAAATAAGCAGTTGGAAATAAATCATCACGCTTTCGTGGACATGATGAATCCAGTGACTCTGTAAATAAAGGTAATTACGTAGACTTGGTTGAATTGGTTGCTAAATATGATGAAACTTGGGGAAACCATTTGGAATAATCCAGTGTTTCATGGCACGTTCAGTGTAATACAGAATGATTTAATTTCTTGTGTTGCCCAAGTCGCACTGCAAAAAATTAAGCAAGAAATAAGGGAAATGCCTTTTATTACCATTATATTAAATGAAACTACTGACATCCAAAATATAAGTAATTATCTACTGTAGTGAGGTATGTAACTCCAGATAGAGAAGTTCAAGAAAGATTTCTGGGGTTCCAGGATAATAATATTACAGATGATTGTGGGTCTAAGCTCATTGCTCAAAGCTACAACGGAGCTGCAGCAATGGCAAGTGAATTAGGTGGCCTAAAAACAAAAGTTAAACAAACTTTTCCAAATGCCCTTTCTGATCATTGTTTAGCACATAGATTAAATTTAGTTTTGTCTCAATCTGTGTCATGCATTAAAGAGTGCAAAATTTTTTTCCCGAGCCTTAGTGCATTGCCTTCATTTTTTTCAACATGCTCAAAGCAAACACGAGCATTAGATTTAAAATTGAGGGAAATATTACCAAAAGTAGCACCTACAAGATGGCAATATTATGGAAGACTTGTATCTACTGTTTTTTTAGTATTGACAGCAATTGATTCATCTATTGAGCATATTTTGGACCTTAATGATGACTTTGAATACTTGAAATAATTCACGGGGTTACTTAGATCTGTTAAAGAGACTTTACTTTCAATTTTCTTTTAATATGTCTTCCGAAATATTTCCATTATCTGATAAGGTATTTGCTGTGTTGCAAGCGAAATACAATGATATAGGTTCATGTATTAAAAATACCAATGTACTTTTCAATGTGATAAATAGTAAAAGAGATGATGTTGAAGTTGTTTGGGAAAAGATGGTGAATCTGGCTGAAGAGTTACAACCACAGAGGAAAAGGATACGAACTGACAATGTTGGTGACAAAAACTTCATACCAAAGAATTTTTATAGAGGTTATAGACAATATTTTTCAACAGTTAAATTTAAAAAATTGATGGAATGAAGTGATCCGAAGATCCTATGCAGACAGGCATAAGCTGTAATGTTGGGAATAATTTTGAAACGAGAAAAAAGTCTGCTATGACTGGGAATCGAACCCGGGTCTTCCACTTTTTTTTTCTCATTTCAAAATTATTCCCAACATTACAGCTTATGCCTGTCTGCATAGGATCTTCGGATCGCTTCATTCCATCAATTTCTTGCTTGGCAATCTCACCATTTGAGAGGGAGGAGTTTTCTTCGAGGACATCCTGGGGCAGCTTGATACTAGCTTGGCTAGTTCCGTCCCAACCAAGAAAACATCCGCGTTCAGAAACGAGAAACTTGATCTGCTACGATAGTTCAGTGGTAGAATATCCGCCCGGCAAGTGGAAGACACGGGTTCGATTCCCGGGCATAGCAGACTTTTTTCTCGTTTCAAAATTATTCCCAGTTAAATTCAAGATTGAACAACTTTGAAAATTTAAAATTCATTGAAATAACCAATTTTATAGAATTTTCCAATAATCTTTTTCCACAAGATGCGTTTGACTCCCTCTAGAACAGTTACGGAACTTATTTCGGTATAGCTGCTTTGTGTTCTGAACTTTCGGTTATATATCAAATAGAAGATATTGATAAAAACAGCATTAGTGATTTATATCATTTCATTAAAGAAAACTGTTTAGACAAAGCTTACTCTCAAGTGGAAAAACTATGTGAATTAATATTGACAATACCTGCGATCAGTGTCTCAGCTGAACAGAGTTTTTAGCTCTCAAACATATCAAAACATTCGTGAGAAATTCCACAAATCAAGAAAGACTCTCTAAATCATCAATTCTATCAATTGAAAAAGCCCTCGTCAAGAACTTTCTGATGATGACGTCATTGCAGAATTAGCAAAGAAGGAAAGAAGAATTCCTCTGAATTTCAAATAACAAAGTAAGATCTGGTTTTCATAATTAATTGCTTACGTACCAAAAAATCTTAGGATTCACCACTAAATTCCACATTTCGGAACAAATAAAACAAACCATATAAAAATTCCATTATACTACTTGAAAACATGACCAGGTTTCAACATAACATATCATCATCTGATGAGTGATATAATGGAATTTTTACATAATATGTTCCAATATATGATAATTTTTTAATGACCTGGTCATCGATTATAAATAGTGAAGAATTTTTCTAATACACACTTACAGGAAAATATAATTTACCAGTTAGGGAATTAATACTGCAATATAGGATATGCCGAAGTGGTGTATGATCTGCATAATTTCCAAAATTGTTAATGTACAAAGAGACTTTAAAAAGGTTTGATCAAAATTTAAATACAAAAACGTTTCCAAAATAAAAGATCAAAAAATTTGCTTTGATGAATTAAATAGCTCATATAGCCAATAGGTTTGGAAAACCAGATAACGATATCTGTTACAAAATAGCTGCCATAAGTGATGACAGCAGATTCTTAAATGAGCTTTTTGATAAATTTATCAATTATGTTCAAGATATACGGCAAACTTGATAATTATTTTGAGTCAAAACTTTCAGTGAATTAGGTTAATTAACTTTTTCCTGGAAGACGCAATGATCGCAAGCGATATCTAAATACATGCAAACAGCAAAATTTATTATTTAGAGTAAATTAACATTTTCTCATTATATTTGAGGCAATCATGCTAGTAATAAAATGCATTTAGATATCTAGATATTACTTTAAATGTCTTGTATGAAGTAATGAAAACACTGATTTTCTAATAAAATATTTGCATTTAGAAATTATATACAGCAGCTGCTAAATAAAATTTCTTATTTTGAATGCATCTGATGTTAAAATACACTTCATGCTAGTTGATCATTCCTTGATATTTTCAACAAATGGTCAAAAAGGTCTTTTTCACCTGCTGGAGCATTATCCACAATACGAAGGTCATAGGCACCCTGATAACCAACTCGGTAGTTGGTTCGTGTGCCTGAATCCCATTGCACTACCACTGTCTTGTCAGGGGAAGTTGCACTGCCAGGGCGTCCCAACTCCACCACCGTGCCAACGTGGCCCTCACCGTCATCCTGGGAACCCCACTTCCAGTCAGGGCCACGGACCACCCGTATACCCACCTCTAGCATACTCCCTCCCCTCCACCTTCACTGCCTTCACCGCCACAACTTCACTATACTTAAAAACAAAACGTGAATCAATGAATTTATTTTTACCAACAAGTGATGATAAACTAATTAATGATAATATATTTTATTTCCATGATAATTCAGGAAATAATAATTATATTTACAATGTTTTGATTTCTTGGAACTTATAAATGATTTCATAATTCCAAAAAAATTGTTATGATTGATGAACATAATAAAAGTTATGTAATTAATATGAAAAACAAAAACTATAACATCAGGACATTACCAAATGAAATTATTTGGGTCTTGTCTATTATCTGCCACCCACCCAGGTTAATACATGCAGCGCCATAATGGAATGAAGTGGCGAGATATGGAACTGCATGGAGGTTAGCCGCAGGAAAAAAGATCAAGCGTGCGGGATGCGAATGCGACTGGGTTGGGTAAGTTAGTTAAAGTGTTTTTAGTTTCTTTCCATGTTCACTGTGCCACCCCCTTGGAGGAGCGGGACAGTGAATGTGGGAAGAATCCAAAACATTTGAACTAAGTTATTCAACATGGGGAGCGAGTTGGAGTATGTTGTAGCCTGAGCAGTCGTATCCCGCTATAGTTCTATATCCTGCCATCAGAAGGGCACTGCATAGATTAACTTGGGTGGGTGGCAGATAACAAACAAGATCCAATTAATTTCTACATATTTTCACAAGTATAATTAACACACAAAATAACGAATGGCTATGATGATTATATAATTTTAACAATATTCACATTAACACCACATTCAACAGGATTATTTCATTTAACATTCTTGGATAGCAAAATCCTTGACATGCAAACGTCTGTGACCAAGTAGCATACAACATTTTTAAAAGCAGCAGGAAGACTCTCAAAGCAACATGTATGTTACCGAGTAGACATTATTAAACTAAAACATCTAAAAATGTGAAACAAAACGAAAAAAAAATACAATTGACGAAGAATCAACATAAATATTACCAAACAACATCCACCGTTTCACATGAGGACGGAAAGCATTTGAACAGTCAGAATTCGGTGTTTGTCGCGGCGCATGTTCTCTTTGAATGACAGGAGATGTAAAGATACCCGAGTGTTTGTAGAAGTTGAAAAAAAAGAATGGGAAGCTATTGAGCTTGGGAAACGCAACAGAAGGGTAAAAGTAGGAGAAAATACAGATGACTGCGAACACACGCGCTCTTCACAAAAGAAAGGAGATAAAGGGTGAAACATGACGAGAGTCGTTGCTTACGGAAACCGGGTCTCCCTCTTCTCGTAATGAGACACCACAAAAGGTGGAGTGGGGTAGGAGAGAAGAAAGAGGGTAGTAAAAAAACCTGGCAGATCCCATGCCGATACGAAGAGTGCTTTTTGAGGGTGGTTGAAATGCGAAAAGCGATAGGGGGGAAGGGAACAAGAGGGAGTGTACGACGGAGTTTTCAGTACAAGGGTTGGATATCTGGAGGGGGTAAGGACATCACACAAAGGAGATGGCTCCCTCAACACTTAGGCGGATCGGCAAGGGTATCACGGCTTGTTAACGAGCCACCAACGCAGGGAAACAAAGAATGCGGCACTTTCGATATGAAAGCTGTGATATATGACGCGATTTCTCAATGAATACAGATTTTTCTTTTAACTTCCACAAGATTGATCGAATGTTTTTACTTTCCTCGGAGAGTCAAGAATGGCGTATCATGCAGTAAAAACTCTTTTAACACTTGTTGAGTGGATATGCGGTCAGATTAAGTAACCAAAACAAACAGCCTTGAAGGTAACCTGCATAGCGCACGTATTCATTCGCCCGTAAAATCTCGCATTGGCTACGAACATAGAAAGCGAATGAAACACATGGTAGCGTGAAAAATACAAAACTCTTAAATATGCTAAAAATATACACTGCATACACAATATGACGTAAAATAGTCTCCATTAAACTAAAACAACTTTTGTGAAAGAATAACATACTCCAGTTAATGTAATTTTTAGTTACGAATATTATCAAGTTTTTACAATCGCCTAAATTATTATTAAACGAAATACCTTTTGGTTTCTAAGTTTTAAATACTCAGCGAAGGATAAATACCAATCAACAAATGAGTAATTTTCAGGAATTTGATAACTTAAAAGGTTTGACAACGTGAAAATGGGGCATGACAGTTAGCTTTAAGTTTTCACTAAACAAGTTCTTTCTGATTCAGATTATTAGGCTGAGAAAATTTCAATAAAATCAAACTGTCATTGAAACAAAACAGGAGAATCATGATAGTGAGTACATTAATTGCAAGACTATTCTATCATCATCCTAGAAACAAAAACCTAAGCAAATATTACGGCAACCCACTAAATACACTACTTACTCCTTACCTATTCTCAGTAGCAAGTTCGAGTAATAGTGTATAGCATTAAAACGATGTAATTTACACAAGAAACGTTAGAAACACTTTCCATCAATCCACGACTTACGCTACGATAACGCACTCTACTGTTATAATTCGAAATTAAGAATTTCGACCGTTTTTATTCGCGCCTTCGCCCCTTCGCCCATTCGCGCTCAATATGGCTGTCATCTGATATATAGTTGAAGATTACTTATAGTTATTCTCTCTGTTAATTTACTTTATTTCGAGATTGATAAAAATGTTTATTATAATTATTCTATGAATACATGTAACATAGCTGATACAAGTTATATAAGGGTTACAATTCATTGGCAGTTTTACTGATACATATTCGGTGAAAAGTAAGTGTTTAAGTGCGGACAAAATGACGAATACCTTTGTAGTAATCCGAGACTATAAGCCTGGAGATGAAGTATCTTGTAAAGAACTTATAAGGGAAGCTACGATGTCGACTGTTAATACATCGTTTATAACTGGCTTGACTCAGGAAATTACGTTTCAGGGGATTGTGTTATGTGCTGCGCTTATGTTTATATTTATTGGCCTTCCTTTAAGTTATTGTATTGCAGCAATACCTGTCGTGGTATTCTTAATGTACGTATTTATTTGGGTTGGACATACTATGAAAGCGATAGAATTGACCCAAGAAATGAACAACATTCCGAGAACATACATGTCGTCACACCGTACAGGTTTTTGGGTCGCAGAAATGTATAATCCACCTCTCATATTTGGAATTAAGAAGAATTTTCACTACGAAACAATGACAGAGAAGGAATTTTTGTCCAGAAACATAACTGTCAGTTCTTCGAAAAAAGTGGTACGTATCTAGGTGATACTTAGCAATACAAAGTTAACATATATAAGGAAAATTAGTTATCGAGATGCGTTTCCGTTTAATTTATGAAGTATTTTTGTACGCATTATGTAATGGCTGTAGTATGGGGCTTACATGGAAAATATTTTATATATCCAATTTGGATTTATTGTAATAAGTAGTTGTATTTTTCTGACATTTTTCTTTAATTCAATTTTTTCTTAGCAGCACAAGTAAAAGGATTTTACGTGGCCACCTTTAAGTATTTGACGGAGGTACCATCTTGTGATTTCAGTATTTGTATCTATATTATGTGTGATGGCTGTTAGAATCTAAATTGCATGAGAAGCTTCAAAGGCGTTTCATAAATCTTTACATTCTTATGAAAAACGAATAAAATTTGATTTAGTGATAATGGTGGGTGATAATGTGCCATTTAATGCCATATTAGTCATAATCTTGCAGAATAAAGTTTTCATTAGAATATTTTAAATTATTTTGTATTCATTCAAAGTAGGCGGAGCAAATTTAAGAAACGCCAAAATTTCCTTCAAGTGTTTCGCACCGTTGTACTAATCACTATGTTTAGCGCATGCTTAAAATATTGATTTTTTTCTACAAGATAAACATTTTTTGAGTTGATTCTGCTGTTTTGTAATTGTTTTAAAAATCTATAGTTTGTTGATACAAATTTTCAAAATGTTATGCTTTACAAATTAGAACGATAACAAATGGCAGTTTTTATTGGCCCTGCTTTTTTATAAATTCTAAAATTTATCAGTCCGTTATTTTAAATATAGATTTATAGTATATGTGAACATGTTTGGCATAAATGCTGTGCATGTTTAACTACTATGCTCTGAATCTTGGATATGATTTGCAATTTTGAATGCTAGAATGGAAGTATTTGGGTTGAAAATTATTATTTAATTTGCTATTTACTTGTACTTATATTTTTATTTTGTCTTAATGGCTGTTTGGCCATAGTATTTTAGGCATGGCTTGAATGATATTGTGTTGGCTTTAGACCCAAGAATTGATTAAAAATTACAGTATGAGAAAGCACTCATACAATGTTTATGGAAGCTGTGTAGTACATAGCCATCTGAATCATGCATCTAACTTAGAAAATAATTTATCTGTCACTGTTAAAATATCAACAAGTTTTAATGACTTTATAATTCTTTTGGAAGAATTTGACATATGCATTGATTTGAAAAGCAGTGTTTCTCCAATAGTCATACAAAGATTGAAAGGCATTGTTTTTAATTTGATTTCAGCCATAAGGTGAGATTGATAATTCCTTCTTGAAGTAAAAATGCATCGATGAGTAGAGACAAATATGTAGTTTGTGGTGCATTTGCCATTATTACCAGTGCTTTAAATGGAATAAAATAACTGCGGGTACTCTTTATGCTCGTACATGATGGTGATCAACGTTTACAAATAATATAAAGGAACATTAATTCAGTTACTGTTCAATGCAAAAATAAGTTGGTAATAGAATAATGAAACTTTGCAAAAGCAAAAAAATATTTTGTTACATGAGTTTCCTTCTTGATTGGTGTGTTTTCTTCTTTTTGTTCCTTTTTGCGACAAGCCATTTTGTCTGCTGGCCTTCTCCCTTTCAAAATCAATGATTCTATGTATGATTGAGGATTGAATAGGTGCAGTGGCATTCCATGCTAAAAATTGAAATTAAAACCGTCGGTATGCTAAAAATTGAAATGAAAGTGTTGGTACACTAAAAATTGAAATTAAAACTCTCAATATGCTAACAATTTAAATTAAAAGCATCTATACTGTGGGCTGTACATTATTGGCCCATTTAAAGCACTGTTTATTTCCTATCAAAGTTGTCTGTTGCAGCTGTGACAAAAACTAATAAGTTAATAAATAACAAATTAATGGTTACCACACCTAAGTAGTATTGTATCACATGTCATACTGTATTTCATGGACATTTTATGTTTGTGTTTCAGTCGGGTTATGCAGTTAAAAGTTGCAAAATTACAATTTGAAAAAATCTTGTTGCCTTAATGGCCTTAATGGGAATATGGGCTAAGAGTGTAGAGTGAGGCGCGATGTTGTAAAATGTGCATGTCAATGTGTCTTTTAATTGATTTTCTATAATAATACTCGGGAACATTAACTTTTCTATTTTATGAATGTAAATGGGTGTATGGTATTTTAATTTGCAATGTAAAATAGATTGGATTCAAGGTGTGAATACAAAATCCCAATAAAAGATTAGCTGAAAATTTGAATTGGCTTGAAATGCTTTGACATCCAATAGGTCGTTTTTATGCTGGTTTCCAAAGGAAACATAGCCTTACGAAATGGTCCTGTCTGTGTTTATGTGTGTCCCTTACTAACAACTTTTGCACCAATGGACCGATTTTCATGAAACTTGATATGAGGCTCGTGCTTCCATGGCCCACTCCAGGCTATATTTTATTTGGCAAAGGTTGAAGTCCCGGATTTTATTCCAGGAACGTTTTTCCCTATTTATTTTACATAGGAAGTCTCAAATCCATCGTGCGGAGATGTTTTCTTTATTACTTTAAAATATCTTAAAATTGTGATATCAGAGCGTGGTTTGTACTGTTATAAATTCTAATTCCCATTGCAGAATTTTGATAATTGATCGTATTTTCTTGAATTTCTGCTAAAATCGATTTTGCATTTTAAATCGGATTTTATTGGATTTTTGCCATGGAGACGATTATTACCAAACTCTGCTTGAGCATAGATGATTGAAAAATAGGGTTATTTTCTTTTCCACTCGACTACCCTTCAGCAATGGACAGTTTAGCCGTACATATTAGTGTATAAACAGTAACGTTTATTAAATTCATTTATTTAAAAAAATACATGCAAAATATAATGTCAGAAAGAGATTTTGACATTGCTTTTAGTATGTATTTTAAACCTGATCTTACTCTATCAATTTCTTTTCCAATTTTTCTCTATCGTTGATATACTATGAATTACAAATTGTATTTATGGTATGAGAATTTATTGGATTGAATAACATATACTGAAACATTTTCTGTCAATATAAGTAATCAATCTGAGATGTCAACGTTGGAAAACCAGCCTGCATTAGCCCTGGTTTGGACTTCTTCTTTTTTAAAAGTTGATAAATTGCTTTACCTAATTATCATTTTATTACTTTATGTTAGTGTACCAACTCTTTCCTGCCAATTACGGACCAATGAACAACATGTTTGTTTATGAAGAAACATAGTTACATCTGAATATTTGATTTTCCAATGTGTATTTTTGGTTGGAAAAGATATGATTTATGCACACTAATCTAAACTCGAATTAACGTTTTTATTTTTTTATCTTTAACATTGCCTGAGAGAATAAGAATTCTTGCGTTACTTCATACTGCTGTATTATAGCTTAAAATTAGTTGATTAAAAATATTTTGGAAGAATACATATAATAAATAAGTTAGAAATTCCTTTAATAAATTGAAGTAGTAGTTAACATCTCGGGTTGGTTTTTCTGTTGTAATGTAATGAAATGAAGATAATTAACATTTCTTGCAGAAGGTATTGCATGGATATTATTTTCTTGTCACATTTATTTAATTGTTAGTGATATGAATGGGTCATTTTCATTATATATTATAATTGAAGATGACATTTTTCATGTTTTCACGTGACATCTTATTTCAGATAACAGTGACAAGAACTTGCATGTGTTATCATTGTTCAGTTTCTGCAGGTCAATGCTTATGTAATAAATTTTGCTTATTAGTGAATCCTTAACATTCTGCAATATTTTTTGGCTTTTTATGTTATAGTATAATTATTACAATGAAACTTCGTTGTGACATTGCTGCAAATTCAAGCTATACTAATTGTTGAATGTTGCTCTTTTTTATATCACTGTTATAAGTAAATGTAATTATAGACACAGCATTGTGAAATTCATTACATTTGAGAATCTTACCTGTCAGGACATAGTTTGTGCAGAATTCCACATCATTCATTTGTTGAAATGGGCTTGGCGAAATATTCATGCTTTAAATCTGGAAAAGAATTTGAAATGTTTTAATAAGAATAACCACAACGAAGTTTTACTGTATTACTGAAAATTCATGAGTAATTTGTTGTAATAAGTTCTATCATTTGTTGAATCACTCATTTAGCTAGTTGGAACAGTTGCCATTGCCCGAAGTCGGACACACCCTGATGATTGTGCCCGCCTAAGACGTCTGTCGGTCACATCTAGTTATAGGGGTCATGGCATTGGAACTGCCTTGACGGAGGTTGCTCTCACATTCTGCCGTGCTGCTGGTTACACTCGCACTGAAGCAGTGACTTCAGAATGTCATGACATAGCAAGGAGGGTGCTTTTGGGAAAGGGTTTTGAATTGCATCAGATGTATCACCGCCCAATACTGGGTCGTTTGGTGGTGGTGATAATGTACGAGCTCGTTCTCAAGTTCCGTGGCATTCCTACAAGTCAAGAACCATAATTTTACCAACTGGTTTATTTTTTCTAGCTTTTTACTCCCAAGATATTTTGTCAGTCTAAATGAACTTCAGTTTTGTTAATATTCATTTCCCCTAGTTTTAATCAAAGCAAAAGTCTTTGAGCCAAAGAGAAATTCGCCATCTTTGTTCAAAGATAAATGCTACAAATGAATTTTATTTACCAAAGATATGTTAATTTGTGGGATTAACATGACTAATTTGAAAGCCAAATTGAATTTGTTGTTTGGAGAAAAGCTTCAAACCTGTTAACATAATTTCTGTATGTTTTTAGTCCTTAGTTCTGTATAAATAATATAATAATGTTGTATTTGATGCTCTTGTGTTATGTTCGAAAGGTTCAAGACATTTTCTTAAAGAGTTTTATGTGATTACTTCCCTGAATGAAGTTGTGCATTTTGGGAAAGCTTAAGTCTAACAGAAAATACACATTGTGGTTTTCTTCTTAGTCAAACTTAAAAAATAAGTATTGTTTAACCATTTATTATTATGCTTAGAATTAAATGACAAAAATATTATTTGCTAACTCTAAATGAACTTGTTCTGCAATATCATTTCATTAAATAAGTCTTTTGCCAGATTTTTCTGATCTAAGGCTTACAAGTTTTTAGTATATTTTATAACTATATATACTAAGCATCTTATTTAATTCTCTAACTGGAGACATTTACCATTTGCATATGTACTTGTAATGGGGAATTTTTAACCCGTTCGTGGACAAGACGGCTGCAGTCGTCATGGCTAATGCATTCGCAATGGGCATGGCGGCAGCTGCCGTCCATTTTCAACAGAGCAGATGAAGTATGACAGCTACTTCTGTCATGACTTTTTTAAGCAGAAAAAGAACTTATATGAGTAATTATATATATATGTAGTATTAAAATATTTCCAGGAATAAATTTATCAATTATATGAATGTGCGTTTTTTGGTCATTTATCCATACCGCAACTGTCTGCGAACGGGTTAAGCCATATAGTGTTATGGATTTTTGTTTAGGTTTCCTAACATTTTATGCTGGAGCAAAACTAAAATTGTTTTATAGGTACAAGTCATATTTTTCAACTTATACAATATATATCATATCCATTTCTGGTCAGCTTCACAGTGACATGCTCATCATATCAGAAGACATGATAATAAACTTTTTTTTCTGCTCTAACAGATATTATCATTGTAACTGAAAATTTCATAATCTGAGATACATTCCTTATCTTCGTCATACTAATTTGTTCAGTCCTGCTGAATTCATAGTTTTCCTAGTGTACTTTTACAAAGATTCTTTTAATTTTGTTTCTGGAAATAATACTTAATTTTTTGAAGCCACTTGTAATATTTATCTGCTTCTTAAATATCAGCATGTTTAAAAATTTATTTTTCTCAAATTTCTCGTGAAGTATTTTAGTAATTTTTTAGTTTAAATGATAATCTTTACAGAGTGCGTTTTTATTTATTTAGAGCTGTAATTTGAATGTCATTACTCAAAACTTTTGAATGGTGTAGTTACTTTCAACTTTAAAACGTGTCTTCTGCTGTGTCTAGATCTATGTTTAATTTTTTTCAGCAAAGTTATTATTATCATTCATGGATTACTATGTTGACCAAGGATTTTTTAAAAGACCATTTAAGTATTTTAATTTAATGAAAGTTCAGAAAGAATTGTATTTTTCTGTCTATTGCAGGACTGTTCTCATAATATTTTTTGTATTTTTAAACTATAAATTTGTTGATTTTAAAGATTTTGAGATGTTTTTTGTTTTTGTCCTGGAATTCTAAAGATATGTCAAGATACAATGGCTCTTGGTATAAAGGCTTTTGACATGGTGGTGATTTCCGGGATTCTGCCGTGTTGATCCATTTCCTGGACAATATTTCGCCGGCGGTCCAGTCGGCTACTTCGGACCTGAAGAAGCCGACTGGAATGCCAGCGAAATATTGTCCAGGAAATGGATCAACATAGCAGAATCCCGGAAATCACCACCATGTCAACAGCACGCCATGGAAGCCTTCGTACTAATTTGTAAAGGCTTTCGCTATGTTCAATGTGGTGCATATCTTTTGGACAGTTATGCAGCAGTTCTCTTCAACATTCACAACATTGATGAAGCTGTCTCCAAAAGCAACCATCATAGTGTGGTCTGCCTGAAAGATCAGCATCCCATAGAATGGTTGCCTTTCTGAATAATATGCTGAAAGAATAATTGGAAGCAAGAAAGTTATTTTTTGGCAAACTGATGGACAAATCTTATTATTTCCATCTCTACCGGTTGTTTATATTCTATCAACATTTTACCTTGGATGGCAAGGGCTGATGGAATACACTTTTATGTATGCATAAGACTTGAAGATCTTTTAAAGAAATGTTTCGATAATTTATTTGTATTACAAGCATTTTATTGTATTAATTTTATTCCACAACTTCCACTTGAACCCCGCAAGCATGATGACATATGGCATCCTTTTCTCCATCCACTTTTACAGTTCCTTTATCCTTGGTTTGAGTTTTTACCAGATATAATGTACTTATGCTGGTTTGATTAGTGCACCTACCTAAACTAATATATTCTCTCTGCTTTAATTGAAATAACACAGGTTACCTTCTGTGGCATTTGAATCACTAAGGAAACCCTTTTTTAAATCACGCTTGAGAAGTTAAAGATATTGATGCTGTGTTTGAGGGAGTGGGATTAATGTATTGATATCCATATAGCATACATTATGGCACATTTTATAGTGCATAGTAAGATGTTTTGAATGTTATTCAAGAGCTTAAGAGCAACTGAATTTTATTATCTCACCAGCTAAAATGCCCATCTCCTCACAAAATACAAAAAACATGCTCTGAAGTGACATTCAGAACTGTTTATTATTTGCCACAAAATTTGCCAAATTTATGCTATGTGGGTATCGTGCATTACTCTCACTCCTTCAAATATGGCATCGATATTTTATAAAGTGGAATTTGTGAGTTGATGAAAATTACATAAAAAATATAAATTGCAGAAATTTTAAAAGAAAGGTATTTCCTTGTCTCTTCCAGGATACAACAAAAGTTACCTCAGCCATTAACCTTTAAATGCCAGATTTATTTTGGATAATTTTTGTTCATTTTATGGAAATATGTCCTCATGAATTATTGGTACTAAAATATTAAAATAAAAAGCAATTTACATATTGTAAAAATAATAAAGAATTGCATACTTCTGTTTTTTAGGGGAAAGAAACACGTCGAAAAAATATACGTCCATGAGCTACTGCATTTTGTGTGCCCATACGGGCACTTTTGGCATTAAAGGTTAACACAAGAAACAGTATCTACCTTATATGATCTAATTGCTCTTTTCTTAGCGCGCAGTTGGTGTAAAAATTTAATTACTTTCTCAATACGTAGTATAGGGGAAAGTATTGTTTTCATGAAAAAAAAATGATTTAGAGATTTCAACGGAAATGTTTTGAGGTCCCCTGAACACGCTTTCACCATTTTCGCGATGATGTCTGTGTGTGTGTGACAGCTTTTTTGTGGGTGCTCTAACTCAAAAACTATTAATCAGGTCAATGCGAAATTTTATATTTAACATTTTTATGAAAGTTGCAAGACCTGATTAGTTTTTGGTAAAAGTTGGTCAACCGGAAGTGGGTGTTTACTCTTTTCACTTATCCATTATTTTGAAATATTTGCTTTAATATTTGATAAATGTAAAAATGTAATGGAATAAAAGTTGTAGGAAATGTAATTTTCTACAACCTTTGTTCGAAACATTTTTCCATATAATGCATTGTTTAAGAGAAATCTTAAAAACTAAATTATTTAGCTGCCACCACCGTGCCACCTACCGATGACTATTGTTAACAATTGATGCTTAGTTACATCTTAGTAAGGCTCCTTTTTATTTTCTTAATTGTTGGAACTTTGTGGCTATATCCAGTATCAGAAGGCTATGGTTTGAGTTTATTTCTGTTTGTAAAGTAAAATTTTCTCAGTTTCTTAAAATATTTTTTATTATGTAACCTATTTGGAATTTTTTAAAATATTACAGGTATGGGGAAAGTCATGTGGTGACATCGGATTTTTTTTATTTGATGTGCTTCCTGTTGAGAAAATCAATACTGTAATGTCCAAAAACCCATGGTCCAAAAACTGGATATTATACATAAATTCCGTTAAAAAACTCCATGCAAGTTGCAGCGAACAAATTCACTTGAATTTGGCTTCAAACTTGTTTTGTAAGTAACTGCACTATCTGTGATTAACTGCTCCCTTTCTAAGCCATGCAGCGCAGTTTTTGTGATTCGGCTGTGCTTGGGCCTGCATAGCATTATGTGGTATAGAGCAGGGCTTCCCAAGCTGCGAGTAATATGCTTGGGCTGTTTGGAGTTATCTCGCTTATTCATCATTTGGAGTTAATTCATTTTTTCTTTGTGTATTTTTGGTTGGCCTACTTTGTGTTATTCTTTATTAACCTTTACCGTGCAGCTGCAAAAATTGTTGGTGGTACTTAATGGCTGGGGGTGTTTTATGTATTCATGCAGCAAGGACATACTTTCATTGTAATGACAATTCTTGGCCATTAAAGGTAAAATTTTCAACACATCGGTATGCACCACTTTGCAGATTGCTTCCTAGTCCTAATCGAAATATATCTTTAGTGAGAAGAAGCTGAGAAACCCATCTTCACAGAATCACTCTCTTAAAAATATCAGTGGAGCATTAGATTAGCAAATATTTAACATCTTGATGCTTTAGGTTATAACTGGAAAATAAATTTTTTCTCTATATCTAGCTGAAAAACCTGTGATTACAACAGCTGACGAAGTATCATGCCATGATGGTTATACAAAACATGCATAAAGGTACCTATTTGTTGTTTAACTCATGGAGCAGTAGAGGACTTATGGCTGTTTCTATGTTGTATTGTCTGAGTGACATATACTTGACAACTAAAGAGTTGATCGTAATAGATAACTCTTTTCTGAATTATATATTAATGGTTATTTTTCCATGCCATGAGCACCTGGAATACCTCCAAATCAGGGGTAAAGGGTTCTTATGGATTTTAGATCCATTTTCTGAATGTGTTAATAACTAGTTGCCACTTGACAAGGAACAATCACTAACCAATATAGCATCAAATGCTCTACTCAAAATTCTACAAAATAACATTGTGCACTCAAAAATTTCTGGATAAATATTATACCATATTTATCCAAATGTAAGATGAGTTATTTTTCCTATTTTTTAATCTGAAAAATGGAGGGTTGTCTTATAGTGGAATAGTCAAATATGTCAGCAGTTTGCAGGTAGTACAAGTGTTGACGATGCATTATTGTGGAAAGTTAAAGTGAAAAAATACTTTGTATTCATGTTTGAAAGAAAGGATCTACCATCTCATAAATATCAAAACGCGTTTTTATTATGACAGGAGCTTTAAATTGATTGTTGTTAAACGCTGAAATTACAAGTAACTTTAAAGCAGCATGTAAAATCAGTGTTAGTGAGGCAAATGTATGGTGTGGGATGCTATCTAAAGTTGAAAATTGTTCTTTTGTTTGTAACTGAAAATTCTGTGAATGGGTCAGTCTTATATATTCAGGTAACTATGTTTTTCCTTCTAAAACTATCAATTTCTGGAGGGTCATCTTATTCTATAGAAAATCTAAATAAGCATTATAAGTTGTCTGTATTGATCTTACAGTTACAGAATACGAATTTTTTGAAGCATTGCAAACAGTAGTGCACAGACATGCCAATTTAAAAATTTATCCAATCATTGCAACAAAAACGAATATACTTTTTCTGGGAGATTTTTTTTGAAGCCATGTATACTTACAAATATTACTGTATGCTGTAAAGAATTATGGAGCTTATGACTGAAAACAAAACGGTTGTACACTGATTTACCATGGCACAGAAGTGCTTTTCATCAATACTAATACTAATGTATTTGCTTTGAAATCAGAAAATTATTTTTCCTTATATTGTGGTAGCCCTGATTTTTAGATTCGTTCTAAACATGCTCATTTCGTTTTGCCATTCTATGCTTGTCCTACAAAAAATTTCTTTAAAATCGGTTCTGCCAATACCTTCCAAATTCATAGTAACAGAAAAATTCTAACCTTGATATTGTGGTAGCCCTGTTTAGTTGATCTGGTTGAAATAGTCTATTTTATATTAGATATATCATATTTGGTTAAAATCCATGAGGTCAGTTCTCTATAAATATGTGTAAAAAAATATTATTTTACTGTCGTAGCCCTGCTCTTTAGCTCCACTTGAAACATCTTGAGTTCATTATGGTATGTTGTACAAATCTTACATACATTATTTAATTGAAATCTGTTAAGCCAATTTGTTCCAAATCCCTAATTATTGAAAGTTTGATTTGTAACTGGCACCCCTATTTGGCTGATCTGATGCAAATATGATATTATGCTTTTGTATATGTGTACATTATAAATATTAAATTTGGTTAAAATTGATATGGACAGTTCAACAAAAACATAAAAAGAAATTTTATTATTCTTTGTATTGTAGCAGCCCTGCTTTCTATATCTATACTAAACATCTTAACTTTGTTTTTTTATGTCGCACACCTTCATACAAAATTTTGTTGAAATCAGGCCAATTCCTTCCAAATTCATTATTAATGAAAAGTTTTATTTTGCAATTGTGGCACCTCTGCTGAGTTGATCCAGTCCAAATATGTCACTTTGGTCATGTATTTATGTGAAGATTCTATGTACCAAATTTAGTTGAAATTGATTCAGCCAATTCTTCCCTGATATATGCGTGCGGACTGACATCATGAAGGTAACAGTGATTTTCAGCAAAATTAACTTTGTAATTATGGCATCCCCACTGAGTCGATCCAGTCCAAATATACCACTTTGGTCATTAATTTATGTGAATATTATATGTACCAAATTTAGTTGAAAGTTAAGCCAATTTTTCCCTGATATATGTGTACGGACGGACATCACGAAGAGAATAGTGCTTTTCAACATTGATGAAATATACGCAAAACGATTTCCATCTTATCTCATCTCTGTCTAATTCCCAAAGCTATACCTGTGGTGTCACCTTACCATGGACAAAAATTTAACTGTTTTTTGGCATCACTTTTATGGCATTGTTTAGCAGCATTTTGACTTTATATTAGAACATTAATATTGTTCTTTTCTTTAATGTTTGCCTAATTCTTAAAGAACATCTGTCTTGCATGTAATCACTCATGTAAGTGGACCTTTTGTCTCTTGTTCTATTATGTTTATGTCAGCCTAATACATTTTTGTTTTTGTGCAACCTTATATCGGGTTTTTCATATTTAAACAACTCATAAATAAAGATTGAATATGTCCATTTAGTGTAGTGTTTCCCAACCTTGACTCGCAACCCAAGAAAGGGTTTTGCGAGCCCTCATTAGGGTCACAAAGGTTCATCAGAAGAGAAAATAATTTACAAAATGCATCATATATCTTGATGAAGGAATTTTGTTTTCTGTGCTGTTGTGGGCATTTTTGATGCAATTTCACGATTTAAATGTGTATTTATAATTATATAGGGATGACCCAAATAAGACATTAATTTAGACATTTTCATTAATAAATGTAAACTAATCTCTACATTAATCATTACAATACTTTGGTAATACCTTACAGAAGATGTTGGAAATGCAGACTTGAATTCTTTTCCTATGGTTTGTTTAGACATTTTCCAATACTTGTTGCGAAATTTCACATACAGCATTTAAAATATCGTTTTTAAGTTCCTTGGTTATTCCCTTGTCCTTTTGATAACAAACACCCTTTAGGTAACCACAAATAAAATCACATATTGACATCAGGTGATTTCAGAGTCCAAAGTCCTTGAGAAATTATTTTGTAAACAAAAATTCATGGACGAAGTGTAGGGTATCATGAGCATTATGGACAATTGCTCCATCTTACTGGAAGTAACCTTGCGTGATTTCATCATCATGCAGCTGTTGGATGAATACCTCCACAATTGGTGTAGCATCTCATCATGAAAAATATAGGGCCCCTGATATGCTTCTTAGACACTGCGCACCAAGCACAAATTTTTTGGTCATGTAAGGGGATCGTGTGGAATTCATTCAGTTTTTCAGCACTCCAGTAGGGATTATTTTTTAAATTAGTATAGATAAACAAATACAAGGATCATCATTTAAGAATGTTTCATCCCTCTCATCTGCATCAACCAAATTTTGCTGGAACCACTGGCAAAATGTCTTATTTTTTTTCAAAGACGGGTGGTGTTATTTGATGAACGATGCTTATTTTGTATGGCTTCAAATTGAGGAGGTTAAGTGCACTTCTGTAAGACTCCCTTGATACTCTGAACTATTGAGCAGATATCTTCACACTACCAGAGATGGACTCTCAGATTTCATATAACATCTCATCTCTCACTGCTCTCTTGGGATAAATTTGTTTTAGCAGAATAACATCCTGATTTACCAAATCTTTCAACAGTATGTTGAATTGAAGATTTACTTGGAACACTTTTCTCTGGGTATTTTCGTTGAAACACACTGTGACATTCTTTAATTGCATTGGTTTTAAAATAGTGTTCAACAAGAAATACACTTTCTTGAGTTGAGTACATCATTCTTTGTATTGCTACTGTATATATATATTAACTTAAGGAAATGAAAAGGTAGTGATGAGGGTGGCAACAAGGTGTTGAAGGAATAAATATATATATATATATATATTACTCTATCTTCATCGCTGACGAAGGGCATAGGCCCGAAAAGCTTTCGTGTGTTTTTCTTGTGTCCGTGTCTCTTCGACGCCCCCAGCAGCCTGCCAACTTGGTAAGTGTCCGCTGGGCTTCCTTCAACACCTTGTTGCCACCCTCATCACTTTTCATTATAATTTTAATTAAAACATTTATGAATTATAATTATATAGTTTAGAAAGAATTTTAATGAGATAAATAATTAAAAAACAAAGTTTCTAGTTAAACAAATTTATTTTCAATTTTCTTCATCGCCACTATTCTCACATTCATAATATTTCAATATTGTATGCTATTTGTATATAAAACAATGGCAATTAGCACATTTATTTTTCACTTTAATGTCCTTGGTTCTAGGGCAAATTTTACATCTTCCCCGTGAAGGTTCTGCAGGGAAAGATGGACCTGCGTCTTCTGGTCCATGTTGTGTTCGAATGCGCTTTCAGAGACTTTTTGGAATGAACTGACTTTGAGACCTTGACATCTGATGTCCCTCGGTTATTTCCTTAGCAAGTGACTTCAAAAAATTTCACCTTGTCATTTTACTTGGAACATTGTTATTAAAAATTATAAATGCATTGATGGCAGAAACATAAAGAAAATGAAAAAAACCGCTAAAGGCCATCTTTTTGTTTTGCACAGTTATAAATACTACAAAGCTGATCGCATGTGTCAACACCCCCTTTTGTTTTGTTGTACATCGTTACTATTTCTGGTTTTTGTAGATCTTGTGTGGATTCGTCTATTTTATTATCATGATGCATCGTTGAGATGAGGATCACAGATCTATTTTTAACGAGAACATACAACACTTGCGTAGTATCTTCAGTGAAACCAAAAATACTGCTCCTAACCTGCCTATCTCTCTTTGGAAGGAACTCGACCGGTATTTCGTTTTTATTTTTCCGCAGGATGCTGACAATCGTCAACTTATACTCCGACAGAAGGGACTGGGCAAGAGGGATGCTTGTGTACCAATTATCAGTGGTAACATTTCGATTACTTCCTTTTATAGGCATTACTAAGCATTTCACTACCTCATCAGGTTTATTTCCTAATGCATATAGTTCTACTGGCTGAACTCCCGCATATATTTCAAATTTCAACAAATAAAAAGTTTTTGAGTCCACTAAAGCAAAAACCTTTATCCCGTATCTTTTTGGTTTTTTCGGCATATATTGGCAAAAAGGGCATCTACCTTTGAATGGAATCAACTGCTCGTCAATCGTTACATATTCCGATGGAATATACACCTTTTCAAAGTTTTCAGAGAGTTTTTGAATGAATTCCCTAACCGGAGCAAGCTTATCGCTTACTCTTTGCACTTCTCGGGTTGTAATATCGTCAAATCGTAGGCACCTCATCAAAAAAGAAATCTATTGTAAGACATAGTCAAAGGAAACACATCGATTCCTGTGCCATCACTTGCCCATAAATCACGGAAGTTGAGATGGCCGGACTTCAATACACCTGACATTAGTAACAGCCCTAGGAAAGCAAGCATTTCTTCTTTTGAAACCTTTTTAGCACCACGATCTCTCTCAAAATGTTGCTGCACTTTTTCAATATAAATATTAGTTTGTGTTACAAGAATCTTCTTTATATGTGAATAAAAAAATAACGAGAACACTGCTGAAGGAGTCTTAGCATTTTTTGCAAAACCAACAACACCTGGACGTTGAAGAACTATATTGCTTCTTCTTGTTCTTACATTTTTCGGAGGATGTGCTTTTTTCCATTTCATTGCCTTGCTTTTGCTAATAAAAAATTCACTTCCTAACTCCTCTTCTTCACTTTCGTCATTCGAGCTGATGTCCTGCTCTGTCTCAGAGTTGTGCTTCATCTTCTTGCTTCTTCTTGAAATGTTTCCAGCGTTATAAAAGGAGAAGCTGCCTTTTATTACTCTTTTTGTACTCGGGTGCTATAATTCCACTTCAACTCACCAGAATTTCAAAATCCGAAAAATAAGTTCAAATATCTTTCCAAAAACACTCGCCTGCATTGGCCACAAAATAGAAAAGATATAATGGCAACAAAAAAACAAAAAGTGAACACGTGTTCATTTTTGCAGGTAGCAAATAGCGAGGGGTGAAGACCGCTTCGGGCGGTCGAAGGGACGGCATGTGCAGTTGCCGAAGGATAAGTTGATTGCAGCGAAGGGAAGGTTCTGGGACCACATGTGAAGGAAAAAGGTGAGGATAAGACATCCCAAGAAATATAAAGAGAAAAATAACTACCACAGTTAATCAGAATTTTTATTTTAATGTCAGAGGTTATAGTTGTATTGCGTTATGTTTGCAGCGGAACAAAACTTATCGAGGAAATAAGTATCGGTGAGACAGATAAATGTGCGAAAAAACAACATACTCTGTCTATGAGAAAACTGGAAAGACGATTCCCATAAAAATAAACATAAATAATACCTTTTAACTTTCGTTAAATTTGTTAAAGTTTATATTATGCATAACATTCAGTACTAAAAACTGACTAATCGAAACTGAACAAAAACTCTAAATTGTAGATTAGAAGTTAAATAATGAAGGTATTGCATGAATGAAGGAAATAAACCTTGCAACTTGAAAAAAACGAAACTTCTGCGTAAACTTATGGGAAAATATAATCGTTTCCCGGAGTTGAATCTAGAACACTTCCACAAACAAAAATATTTTTCTGGGGTCTCCTAGTTGGCATAAACAAAATGGCGTTTACAGCATTTATCTATGACAAACTGTTCAAGAGATAAAAGGGGGAACAGACAGACATTGAGTAATTATATAGAAAGATTTTTCGTTACCTCTAAAGTAAGCTGGAAGTTGTGCTTGTGAGTGTTACAGTATTAAGCATAGTAAAAGAGCACTGTCAAACTGTACTAAATTGCTGTGGTGCTCATCAATGCCGGAATGGGGATCTCTAGTCCAAATCAATTTAAATTTTTAGTGTTCGAAAATTATTAATTTAGGGAATTTTTTTGGGTTTTACTCAAATTTGAAATAAGTCATTTGGAGGGTAAATATCTGGTAAAACCCAAGAAATCCATTCCCTAATTATAAATAGCTGCTTCTTACATAGGAAGAGGCTGATAATATAAAATCTTAGGTACTTCTAGAAGAACTGCAGATCTGAAATTTGGCATGATAACAGGCCATTGGGTACAATTAACAGAAACAATCATACATTCTAAAAATTTTCATATTTAGAGAAGTTTTCCAGATCTCACTTTTCTTTCCTACCCATTATAAGAAAAGTATGGAAACCAGTTTATGGCTTTATAAAATTGCATTTATAAATTAACTATAATTGAGATACAAACTCAGGACAAGCACAGTTCTTAAGCTGAAAGAGTTAGGTTTATTTTTCTTGAAGATAAAATTAAAACTTAATTTTTTGCTGAATTATCGCAAAAAGTTGGTTTTAATCAGAAAAAAGGATTTTTTTCTGGTTTTTAGTAATGAATCATGGCAATGACTCCAATGTTTTCAAGTGGTAATTGATAATCTATGTTGTAATAGAAATGATTAAATGCTTTTAATGTAAATTTATAAACTATATTATTACACCATTGATTTCGACCAACGATGTGAACATATGATGATGTCATAATCACAACACTAAATTTCCTATTTATTTAAAAAAACATTTGGCTCCTTTTATTTATTAATATAAATAAGATAAACCCAGCTCTTCCATAACATGGAGTTCTGAAAACATGTCATGTGATGTGAATTTGTGTTATGCAGACTTAGCTATACATAGTGAAAGGAGAGTTATGTTCCATACCTCCCTCAGGTGCTCTCCTCCATTTCCAAAATCCTCAAGCCTCCCTCTGATGTACATATATCTACAAATAGTTTTTTGTTGTTGATTATCTAAACCTATAATGAAAGCTCTTGGGTCCTCCAAAATTACTATTTTTTGCTCAACAATCTGGAATCCCAAATCGCAGGTCATATAAAACCATGTTATTGTGAACCATAATCAACATCTGAATTTTTGGTATTAAAAAACAAACCTCATTGCAGCAATTCAGTGTAATAAAAATATGTGTTATGGTAGGATCAGTTCTGATAAATACGTATTTTATATTATGCACACACAGAATTGCCATGGACTTTCTGGACTCCCTGTTCTTCAACATATATTACTTCATACTGAGAGTTAGTGCAAAATAGTTGGTTTTTTTCATTTGTTAACTTTTATTCCTCTTAATCATTAGACATATTGGAAAACACTATTCTACAGATAACATTTTATTTGATTATCATTAGAATGAGAGTAGCATATTTAAATTCCATCTTAAAAATTACTACTCTCAAGAGCCATTCGCCTAAACCAGTGCAAGTTATATAGTATAAAGTTTAGTGTTACTATGGAATGAAATTTAATTTAGAATTATCTCTGAAATAAAGTTGTAATCAACAACCACAATGCAATTTTTCTCATGTTCAACAGCGAGAAACTCAAGGGTTACTTCTTATTTAGTATCTGCATGTGAGTCCATTGACCAAGTCCATGCTTTATGATGTGCATTTGTTAATCAAGCTTTCTTAATGAACTACTTAATTAAGTCATTTATTGAGGCATTGTTTCGGTATTACAAATTGTTTGATACCTGTAAGATTAATAATATATGCTTGAAATATTTGTAGAAGCATTAATTCAGTTAATATGTACTTGACGAGCTGCTAAATGACAATGCTTTCATATTGATACTCTTTTTTCAAGGAAGGCAGTGTTGTTGCATTCTAAATATGAAATATGCACAGTATAGCCTGTTATTTGAATTTTATTATAGGCTTTACAAAAGTGTAAGCAAGAACCAAATTATAAAGCAAAAGAACCATCTTCAATTTGATCAGCATTGAACCGATATGGATTTGATGGGAATTTTCTTTAGTTGTATAGATACTTATATCTTTGGAATACAGTTTAGCTTCAAATGGATACTGTTCATTATGGAAACATTTTCAAATGTTGCCATTATGTCCGAAATAATATTTCAATTTTTTGGCAACTCCACAAAATAAGAAATGACAAAACGGCAAGAGAAAGATATTTCCTTACTAACATATAACTAAATTCATGATTTAAATCTTAAAATGTATTCAATTGGGCTACCAGTTTACGAGAAGGAATAACTACGTAAAAATATAATTTTCAATCTTTTTGTTGGTCATGTATGCTTAACCGTGGAATGGATGTTTCACATGGATTAGATAACATTTCATTAACTAAGTAACCAAGTTTTCACAAATTCTTTCATTAATGACAATTTTGACCAACTGACTACAATTGTGGGATAGCCTACTAAATTTTTGGATTATTGGAAAAATTGGGATGTTTCTCAATGTAGAATACAAATAAAACTAAATGCTAAATCTAGAAGAATCTAGTGCTTTTGATTAGGTAATGCTTAAAACATTATTCTGCATGTAAATATTGTGGTTAGGCTATGTGTTAAGAAAGAATATTTTAAACATTTATAGTGATGTATTGAACTAAGAAGTGTAAGCTGAAAAGGTGATAAAAAGCCTTTTATAAATATTTTAATAATGTTTCGCATGTGATATTTTAAATTCTTTTTAAAATTGTTCATAAATTAGTTTTTTATATTGTTATTTTATGAAGTTACTTATTAAATGCTATGACAGTTAGCATATTTATACTTGGAAGTTACTATGCATTAAACAGACGTTGATAATTTTCATTATAGTACAAAATTTGGTAGTTATATTAATTTAGTGGCACTTCACCCACACTGTCCTTTGCCGATGCAGGATTTGTAAAAATTAAACAACCGAAAATATGAATTTAAAACATTCTAATTCTATAAGCTGGTTTAAATATATTGAAATATTGAAAATTATTTATATATCATGCATATGCAAATGAAAAATTGTTCAGCTACTTGAACTCTGATTTATTTTATTTTAATGTCTAAAATTTGTGAGAAATATAAGAAAAATGTTTTATTAAACCAGTTATTTTGAGATATATTATGGAGACGAGATAAATGCCTGCAGCGAATGAGAAAAATTTTATTAGTTGAAATAAAAAATTGCATGCATATTAGAATTAATATACCGAAGGAATTACAGTCAAACTCGGCTATAACGAGCGCCAAGGGACCGTTTAGTTTTGCTCGTTATAGCCATTAAACTTAATATCCGTGAAGGCAAAAGCATGCATGCGTATGGTGAAATAAGACATAAGAAGTAAAAGTGAATATATAAACAGAAAGGTTATTTAGTAAATTTATGATAAAACCTAAAAATGAGAATAAACTAGAAAATTTAAAGTAAACATATGTACATATAAAATTTACTCACAGCTGTATCCTTAATCACTCCCCTTTTTACAAAAATAACTTTGAATAGTAGCCTATTTCATAGATTTCACTTTGAAGTCTCTTAAGTTTCCTCTTATTACACTTAGTGCACTTAAAACACCATCGGAAATGTCAATGTTTTCAAAAAAATCATTTAATGTTTCCACGGCATCCTGAGTAAGGATTGTGTCTTCAACACATTCAACATTGTCTTCATCACTGTCTGCTGTGCTTTATACTGTCTCTATTATTTCACTCTCCGTAGGAATTCCACTGGTAATCAAATCATCATCAACATGAACAAAATTGTCAATGTCATTTACATGGTCAAAATTCGCAATTCCATTTTCTTTAAGCCATTCTGATCTTCATCAACGTTATGGTTATCAATCAAAAATTCTCCCGATATTAAACCAGAATTTGAAAACAGTTTATGATCGTTGTAGGTGAAACATGCACCTGTCATCAAATGAATTGCATCCAATACAGAGTCGTTGCCATCTAAACCTCTTTCCCTACTTTCAATCAACTGTAGAACAAAAAATCGCTTGAAATGGCCTTTAAAACTTTTAATTATCCCCATGTCCATTGGCTGAAAAATAGAAGTCGCATTTGGAGGCAAAAACACCAGTTTTACATTGGATAACTCCTGCATATGTGGGTGCGCAGGACAGTTATCGACGAGGAGTAAAATGTTTCTATTTTTCCTCCGTAACTCGTTGTTCCACTGACTTACATATTGCTGAAAAATATTGGAAGTCATCCATGCCTTTTTATTAGCTGCATATTCAACGGGAAGCTTCTTTACATTTTTGAAACAAGGCGGCTTTTGTGAGTTACCAATAACAAAAAGTTTTTTTTTGTCAGTCCCATTCATGTTTGCGCACATTAAAACTGTTAAACGATTCTTAGGTCTTTTGCCACCAACACATTTGTCACCTTTGAATTTAAACGTTGCATCAGGCATCATGTTGTAAAACAGTCCAGTTTCGTCGGCATTGTAGATGTCTTCTTCTCTGTAACCTTTTCGACACTCCTCCCAAACACTTTTCACCCATTCACTTGCCGTTTTCGAATCTGCTGACAGGGCCTTTCGCATAAACAATGTTATGCCGATTTTTAAAACGGTCAAGCCACCCTTTATTGCATGTGAAGTTCTCGTGTCCTGTTTTGCAAATTTATCTGCCTGTACCTTGATGGGGAAACCAGCATTTCTCTGCCTCTTAAACCACTCCAGAAGAGCTTGATCAACAGTACCCAAGTCACACTTCCTCATTTTCTTGTTCGTTGTTAGGTTGTTCTCTAGTGCAGATAAAATCGCTTCTTTGTTTTTCCATAAGGTTGAAACCGTAGACGACGATAAATTAAATTTTTTACACACTTCAACATTTTTTTACCACGTTCTAACTCTCGAATAATATCAACCTTTTCGCGAATAGACAAACACTTCCTTTTATGTACGGACATGTTACTCGTTCAAGGGCAAAATCTCAACTGATTTTTGTGATCAACGCTACGAACTTACTTTGCAAACTGTGAGCATACCAATTCCAGGAAGAGTTAATGAGGAGACGGATTAAACGTGGGATTTCCCATCTTTACGTGGGAAAGGGTGTTGGGTGCATTCGGCTGAGCGACGGGGGTGGGCGCCATTGTACATGCCCTTACGCCCTTACCCCCTTCCAAACACAACCTCCTGGCTGTAAAAGAGCTGGGGATTGGGAGGAGAGGACAAAGGACCTCCGCGAGTACCACTGTACCTGTAAGTTGGGAATTCTTGGTTTGGACGAAGGGATTATTTTTAACAACAACGCCGCGGTCTTTAACCTCCCCGAGGGATAGGGTGTAGAGGCTGGACTCGAGAACACAAGGTTACATATTTTGGGTCACTATGAGGATTGAAGGGGCTGACCGCCGCCGCGTTTGAGACAGTGAGAAGTGGTCGAAGTTTGCTCGATATATCCGTGAAGCTTGCTCGTTATATACGTGAAATATTTGTATGTAAATGCATGTAAACTTGGAGGTAGCATTTGCTCACTATAGCCGTGAACTCGTTACAACCGTGCTCGTTATAAACGAGTTTGACTGTACATAACCAAATACTAGTACCCTTACATAACTAATCGATACTTTCTCCCATGTTGCATTCTTTGGTATCAATCCTTCGTCCGTACAGGCAAAAAAGTGCATGCATAGGCCATCTCATGGACGAACGGTAAACTAATTGTAAGTTATTCACATTAACATCTACTCTTACGGACAAACTAATGTCGTAAAGTGCATACACACGCCATCTCATATGCAATAGGAAAACTAATATTACCCACATCGTTTTTTGAATTGATTGCGTCTTTATTAAAGCGACTGAATCTATTTGAACCATTCTTTCAGTTTTAAATAGACACCCACAGAGGCTTATGGGTAATCACTGTATAATATAACGGCCCGAGCTCGATTCCAGGACAGTTTAATTCCTACATTTGAATAACAAAGAAATTGGTGCAGCATATTTTTGGTTTGCACTTTAAAATTAAAGAAAATAATCGTACCACCTTGGAACTAGGACTAAAGAATGCCTAAAAGAATGAAAATTCATTTTCTTACACGTCATTTCATGCACAGATTTCTTTTGAACACAAACATTTTACATTTTTCGATGATAAAATCTTTCGTCATCAAGGGAAACCCCATTGCTGTCGATTTAGCTAAATTATGTACCTACATTGCATTGGATTATATGGAAAACAATAAATATTTGGTGAATATACACCTGTGACTACCGATAGTAAGGTTTACCTGAACTAAGTGCTGAATGACTATAGTATAAGTGCTTTAAACAAGATCAATGTAAATATTGTAAATAATGTAATATAAGTTAATGCAAATAAAATTAAGTTAATGCATATAAAAGTATTATTTCTATACAAGTTATTTATAAAAAAATATTTTTGTATTATTACTTGTTTATATATTTTCTCTTCTCGGATTGTATTAAATAGTATCAAAAAGAGGATATAATATCCTATAACCATACAATTGAAACTAGCCTTAACCTGGTACTGCGACTTTGCCGTTATCCGAAAATCAATGACAGAGTTTATATGCACTTACAACCTCATGTGTATGGAGATGCCGACCAGAATTTAATTAATAATTGTTGTATTAGTTTATATTTGTAGTTGAGGTATAACGTTTGAGCGAATTTCATTCTTATGAAATTGTAGCTGCGTGTAAATCCCATAACTCAGAAAAATGATACCAGAAAAGTAATTACTCGAGAAGGATGAAAGGAAGGTGGGAGAAACTTTTCTGCCTTTGGCACGCGTTGTTATGGGCACACAATCGCAAGTGGGGGAAAGCGAAATGAGACGAAACAAATACCGCGTTGCCTAGCAACGGGAGGAAGCGTATGAGAAAGACGAAGCATTCGGTCCGACGGAAGGGAATATTGACTTACGACCTACCCTAAGATTCGATCGATTGCGTTTTTTCTCATAGGATGAATCCGGCCAATCCCTTCGTTCTCATCGAAATGTGTCCATAGTTTCCCCTTTTCATTTGATATACTGTAGGTATAATGGAGGTTTTTTTGCACGAGCATCGACGGCAGTAAAATGATGGCGAGGAAGGTGTCTCTGTATCTCATCCGAGCGTAATTTCTTAAAGATAAGCGTCCGTATGCCTGTCTGTATTCATCAAATTTGTGCGCTGCTTCGCTTTTTTCCGGACAGTCATTCCTTGATGGATGGCTGCAGGAAAAGTTTTAGTTTCCAATTTTCAGAATTTTCCGTATAACTGAACTTTTTATTAATCTTGGTAACTGGATACTTCGAAGATGAACATTTTGAAATTATGTTTCGGCGAAACTTTTTAATCTTGGACGAATCGAATTTTAGGGAGCGGTAAAGCGTTGAAGGCTTTTTAAAATTCTATGGGAGACTTGATTCGACTTCTTTGTATCACTAAATTTCTCAAAAACTGTTTTACGGAATATTATCCTTTCTGTCATTATAGAATACAGAGGACTGATTTTCGAATAACGGTCAATTGCCCATCGGTGTGTCACGTTATTTTCGTTATGTTCCTCGGTATAAAATTAGTGAAAATGCTGTCAACTTCAACTGAGTTATGGATTTTCAAAGCAACTAAATGGTGTTATTTTATCGCTTAGGAATAATTATTTATCGAAAATATCTGAAATAAGCTTATTTGTTATGCTTGTATATTATATGGCGAGAGAAATACGTATTTAACACGAGGAGCCGCAGGAAAAAAGCATGATTAACCGCGGTTTATTGGGTTCAAACCTATGTATTTCCTCGAAAATACCCCTTTGAAATCTTTATTTCTAGATAGAAAAAAGGGCGAAGGCGCAGAATGTAAAAACGACTAGTAACTTACAAAAATAATGCGAAAGAAATATGTATCCCCAAACTTTCGCCTTCCATATGACCTCTAAGCGAACTTAGAGTGAGAATTTCTCCTATTCCTCATAAGCGAGACGCCTGGTCCTGTAGGAAAGGTTGAGGAAAATAAGAAAACAGAACCAAAGGAGAAACGGAGCAACTCTTAATGGGTCGATTCAGTGGTTTCTGGAAGTAAATTGCTTGAGAAAGAGATACGTGGAACAAGAAAAAATAGAACCGAAGTATATAGGACAGTGAAGTAGGTTGAATAACCGTTTAGTTTAGGGATTTATGGGGGAAGGGATTAATGTTTTTGAGAACTTTTTCTGGAATAAAGGATTAAACTGACCGACAAAGCATCTCCTCTTTTTAGGAGAAAGTTTTCCGAGGAAGGGAAGCATTGATCTAGACTGGAAATCGAGCTTCTTATTGCACACAAAGAAATTTAAAAAAATCTACAAGGGAATCCTACGTCTCTGTTAATTGGTCCAGTATATCATTGTCCGTTGCTAATTTTACAGCTAGCCGTAATAAATTTCGATAAGAAATTTAATTAAATAATAAATAATAAATCTGAGATATGATTCAGACCCCCAAAATTCCAAACAGGAATATGACCCTGGAGAGTTTTCTTGTCGTTCGATAACTTTAATTACAATTTTAAAGCGTTTTCAAAGAAAATTATCGAGTTTAGCTCGTTGTGCCTTTATTACATTGGGGCAAAAAAAATTGAAAAGCATTAGCCTACAAAAATAATATAGAATTGAACTGTGTGTGACAAATTTTCATGTTTCGTACCGTTTGGATTATCCGAGGTCGATTCACTAACACTATTTAGAAATGGAACTTACAGCGGTCTTTAATAAACGACGGGCCCGAATTTCGGAAACAATTTTTAACGTCGGCGTTTTAATTGAATACGATAAACTCCGTAAACTATTTATCAAATTTATGGGCATGCATTTCTTTAATGCGTGCGGGAATTCAAGCAATTGAATTTAGCAATGCTAGAAAATGTAACTCGTTGATTGCCTAGATCCGAATAAGTTTGATAACCCAATAAATCTGAAAGTGATTTTAAGACTATTAAAGCACACCCATGTGACAATTACACGTATGACTTCTATTTATCATATGCAGTTAATTTTCATTTTCTTAATACATACAAACATGTTAGATTCTTCCATTCATTTAATACGATGGAATTTTCTCTTTCAATTAACTATTAAAAGCTGGGCATCTAAAAGGGTGGTATGATTATTCACAAAGAAAACCTTAACAGGAAGAAGAAAGGTTTTCAGTGAAAGGAAGGGTAAATGTACCAAATATTCAAAATTACCCACCTTCCATACATCAATGATGAGAAGGGAAGTTAGATATATCCTCATGGATTTAACATTTTTCATTCACATTTGACATGATATATGGTATCAGGAAGAGAACATATATAGTTTGAAAGAGGCTTAAATTGTAAGCCGATTGTTTTTAGAAGCTTTTCTACATTACTTCCAAACGAGTTGACGAGGCAAAGCTTTCAGCGCAGAAAGATTAATTATCAAGCCGTAAAATACCACGCGAATACATGTATTGTCCATAAACAGAAACTTGATAATTTCGCCCAATATTGATGCCTACGCGCACTGTCACATTCGACGGCATAAAAGTCATCAAATCAGTCACGAACAGGAAGTCCTTCAACGGCTAGCACGCAAAAAGGTCTAGTTTCGCATGGTATTGCCCGAAAAAAAATCGAAGCCGTAATTTTTCGAAACTTCCTCGTGCACGTGATGGTCAGCCACGTACCTGCCTGCGTCCACATCCTCTCTCATGAACGGCACCGGGTTCGACCCTTCGAAGAGACCCTCTTTCTCCGCCTACGGGACGCGGGTCCTTTTCTTCCTTCCCCCCGCACTTCCTAGAACATGCGTGTTTCGCCTTGGACGAAGCGTACGTGACTGTCGCTTCGCAAATCGGTCGACACTCGCTTGTTTGCCTGGCGCCGCCGGCCGTTTGCATGCGTGTGGCGGCGGCGTGAGCACGTGGGAAGTCCGGAAGTTGGCGAGGGTTTGGGTGTCGTCGAGTAGGGAGCAGATAGCACGGCAGGACTAGCAGTGGGAGACAAAGAGAGCCAGAGGGAGGCCACTTTTTGCGATCCCTTCGAATTTGCAGCGCTCTCATTAACAGGGACATTACTAGTCTCCCAAATGCGAGGGGGGGGTGATCTGGGGGGGGGGGGGGGAGGGGGGCAGCGTATCAAAATATTTGGAGGGACACGCCAAAATTAAAACAAAATACAACAAAAATAATAACACGAAAATAAATGTTTTAACTAATTTTGACCGCACTAGCCACACGAATGAAAGGTAATTCTTAATTAAGAACAAAGTCAAAATACTTTATTAATTTATATGTTTAAGTATATTAATTCAGCAGAGGGTTCAAGGGGAGTTAGAATTCCCCCCTCCCTAAGCCCTCTCCTAGTCATCTCCATGGTTATTAAGTCGCTGTTTTACAGGGATGCATGTCGTTCCGCGATTTTTCCCTCTTAATTGCTGATGAACGTCATCTGAAAGTATGTTTAGCGATCGCATATTTTATGTCAGTGAAAATTGATAGATATCTCCGCACTTTATGCATAAAATACTGGTCATGTATTTTTTGTGAATGCTGTTATTGGCCGTCCCTGTGTACTCGCAACCACCATATTGATCGTGTAAAATATTATGAAATCGTTTCAATGCATTAACAATCATATAAAAGGCATTTTGCAATTGGCATCCCGTTCTTTGTGTTTTTGTTTGTGATCAACGGAAGTTTTCCACCATTTGAAAATGTTATCCTCTCCGTAATAAAAAATAATAAAAATAAAATATATTTAGGGTTTGATTAAAATTTCCAAACAGCGTTGCTTGGTGCGTTCTAACTTAATTAAAATTATGAAACTTAATTAAAAAGTAGGGCGCTAACGCCCAAAATTAGATCTATCTCATCGAAGTGCAGAAAGACCACACCCATTTGGGGGAAATAGGTACAACTTTTAAGGGCATAGTAGCCGTAGCAGTCTCGTTTGAAACTTCTCGCATGGCTTGTTATATTTAGGCTTGGTAGTTTGTTTTGTCTACTTCTACAAAAAAATTTAATTTATTAATCTTTTTGGACAAATCATTTGATTTATTCGACTCAGATTTGAGATAATCTACGATATTTTCTCAGTTGCTCTCCATATATTTTGCAGCTTCAAACCAAGTAAACCACCTGGTTGGAATTACTGTTGGTGGTGTTCAAATATTCTTTATATGAACTCCATTTTCCCGGCATATATTTAAATATAATCTTTTTTGTTTATGAGCAGCCATAAACATCGCAGGACTACCAACTTATTTAGGTCGGAAAACTCTTCAATTTTGAGAGCAGAATCAGCTACTGCGTGTAAGAAATGAGATACACATGGAATATGCAACATGTTAGGATGTAGTTGCCTTAAATTCTTAGCAAGACGTTTCATATAAGGTGCAGAATCGCTGTTTATAGAAACACAATTAGGCCAGAGTCAACCATATTCGGGTAATGCGCCCTGTAGTAGAGGTAATAGAACTGAAGCGTTACACCGCATGAATAGGTACTGCTGATTTTAAAAGCAACGTTTCCATATTTTGAGTTTTCTTTTCTCATAATAATATGACGCTATGATGATCACGGCTGGTTGCCCTCCAGGCTCCGGGCTTTCATCTACAATTAAGGAAAACCATTTCGCCTGCGGTTAATTATTTCATTTCGATAGTGTTGTAATACTTCAGGCAGATATTTTCGAACAAGTTGTTGTCGTTCAGAACAGAATCTCGACGTGGGTGCATATTAAAAAAAATAGTGCAAACAAGAAGCCGAGTACGAATCCTAAGCAAGTAGGATTTTTTCCGAGGTCGCCCGGCCCCCTGTTTGTGCGGTTTGAGGAGACCGCGCAAATTCAGCGTTCCGTCCTTCGAAAGGGACGTTAAGCAGTTGGCCCCCTTGGCGCTTTTCGTAAAGATTAGGCTGATTCCGGAACCGGGTTTCCCTCCTCCCTTCTGTGTGTATGCCCAGTTGATGAATGACAGCGCAGAATGACCATAGCCGTCGACGCAATTAAAAAACCAATTAGGTACAACTACTACTACATGAAGCTTTCCTGCTGTCGAGAATGTAATTGAATCCCTTCAAAACAAACGGCACGCATTAAATCAGGTGGAAAATCAGCAGCAAGGCTTGCTGCTTTCCGACTACAATTAATGCAATTTTCAATGGTATTTTGTGTTTTTTTTGTTTGGCTACGTAGCTGCGCATGTTTTAACGATTTTAAATGCTCAATAATCCTGTTTTTTTGTCCATTTTACACACGTTTTCTTGTCGAGGGTTGTCTGTATGCCTGTCACACGCGTTAACTCCTAAACCAGTGGTGAGCAATCTTTTCTACGTGGCGGACCGCATTGGAGGATGCAAATTCCTTGCGTGTTGCCAATGCTTCGACGGGCCAGATTAGACTTCAACTCGAACGTATAAGAGATTCTGAGGTGAAAGTGAAAATTAGGTCTAAATTAGGTTGTTAGGGTTAGCTTCGTGGTCTGCATAAAATGCTCTCGAGGGACTCATACCAATCGATTCAGTATTCTTCTCCGTTGTACACGTTTCTGAAGTTCTAATATTTAACTAACATCAATGTCAAACGCAAAACTGCCACCTATTTCAATACTAAGTAGTAGAGAAAGGTTTTATAACACTTTAATTGTCTTTGACATATCTAATCAACTCAATAAAATCCATTCTATTATAGTTGCTAGGATTGACGGTCACTATAGTCTTGACTCTACACTACGGCACTGCGGTAAATTTCTTCTTACTTGATTTCACTAAAGGTGTTTATATAAAAATAAGACTTGCTTCTTTTGTGTAAGACTGTTTCATGATCTAAAAATTTTGGCGAATAAGTTGACTTTGACCACTGACTTGTAATACCAAATTTCTCGAAGAAATAAGGGAGCATATTTTAATAGTTAAATCGCGCCTCTTACTAATTATATCGTTACCATTAAGAAACAAAATTAATGTGACGTGAATATGGTCTACAATCGAATGTATATAAGAATATTTTGAAGTAAATAGCTTATATTTTTGTGTAACGAACGATAATGAATATAGAAAAAGACCAGGGAGCGATGTTTCTTTGGCAATAATTCAAGAGAAGTCAACCATGTGATACTCTCACTTGGAAGATGGATATTGGATATGACTCATTAAAATACAAATTTTTATGACACTTTGTGATAATATTATAGGGACATTTGGCCATAGGCTCTCATTTTTTAATGTGGGAAAACCTTTCTTTTTCAAATTTTGAGATATTTGCTCCCTGTGGTAACGGCGAAATGTCCTCCACATATCACATACTGAAGGTCGGCAGAACTTGTTGCACGGGAGACAGAAGAGACGTAAATTTTTCGGTAAATGGAATACGGCTGCTGATCATATCGTAAAAGCGACCCAAGGTGCATAGGGATTTTCGGGTGTGGTCAAGGCTAAAGATATAGTACAATTAACCTTTCCACTCTGCGACATTTTAGCATGGTTCCTTAAGACAATAACAGGAGCCATGGAAAGCAAAGTGATAGGGAATTCCAAATGAAGTATGGGCGTTTGGTTTGAGAAATACCGATTTCTCTTCGGTTTTGGATTTTTGGTGTGACAATATATTAAGTTTCCGTGTGGTAAACCGACAAAAATAATCAGAACTCATATTTCGAAGAAAATGTATCGACCACAATTCATTTTCGTCGAATTTGAAATTTTTTTTTCGACATTTATCGATGTAAATCAAATCCTACCAAGCCTAGTTATAGTCACGTAACTATATCTTAATCAAGTTCAATGAAATATTTTCTTGACCACAGTTCACTTCCTGTAAGTTGGTTTGATGACGAAATTTACGAATAAATATTATGATCTAATGAATTAGTCAGATAAGGCAACTCTGAAAATTTTTGTCAAAGAAACTCAACATCTCTTTATTGAATATTAAATAAAGTTTTTTATAAATGGCTTTTTGATCGACTTGATGCCGACTTTTGCTTTCAGCAAGGAAGAATTTTTTTATCTTTTATCCTGCGTAGTTCCATTTGTCAATTGTCTATCCAAATTTTAATCTATGTAAATATTCAAGTTATACGATAGTATATTTCATTTTGTGACAGCTATCTCTATTGACGAACACGTTGTGAACTTAATATGCAAATGGTCTGAGCTGCCCTCGCATTCATCAGTTCCTATTGTAAATTTGATAAAATATTAAGTAATCCATCAAGGATGAAAGTTAATATGGCATGAATAAAAACAATGCTTCAGCTTTTGAATCGAGTGGAATTTGCAAATACTTTGTCGATTGAATTGAGTTTTCCTGGCAATCAAGCATTTTTCAAGTTCCTTTTAGTTAACATTGAATACGTTTTAATGAAAACTGGAAATCGGTAAATAAATCCCCGTATTATATCCCGATTAACACTATCATATAATGGTTAAATAATGAAGACTTAGCTAGAAAAGATAATCTCTGGATGAAATTGTAGTTAAACGTTTGAAACAACAAAAGTAAGCTTTTTATTTCAATGTTTTTGGAAGCATATTGTCTTCATTCATTTATTTTAATTGGAAAATATCCGGAGAAAAAACTTTTAAGGTCTAAATTAGCCCGCCTTCGCTGTATAGGACTGAGTATGCAAAGCCAACGTTAGATGTCTCTCGCATCCACGTGTTCCTTTCAAGGTCGTTCCTTTCGCTGATATATTTTCGCTCGTCCACTCAAGTACTAGTGCCGGCCTGATGGTGGTGCTAACGGTGCAATTGCAAGGGGCCCCGCGCTTTGTTAAAAATATTTCTTGTACGATCATCGTTGAAAGATCGTAGATTACAGGCGAGACTTAAACTTCTAGATAAATATAGGTCGGAGATATTCATAAATGAAATGAAGGATATTATTCGACAACCAACGTATATCGGACGGAGGGATAATGAGGACAAGATTCGCGAAATAGATAGTAGGACGGAGAGGTACAAGGAGTCCTTTTTCCCTAGGACAATACGTGACCACAATAGATAACTGTGAATAATAATTAGTTAGGAACTTGGTGCGCGGCACCCCCTGCCATCCACCGTCAAGGTGACTTGCAGGGTAATATGTAGATGTAGATATCCCGGTTTAGCGCCACCGTTTTGCCCGTCACTGACATTCGCGTTAAGGCGGGGGTGGCAGTGAATCGAGGTACTATATACTTGCTATATGTAGTTCTGTTCACAACGATTCATGGGCGGTATGAGGGAGTGGTACTATAGAAGGAAGCGCTAAATCGAGGTTCTCCTGTATTTATAAAGTACATGGATTTTATAAAAATATGAAAAAATATCGAACAATATGATAGAGCGGGAGGTTGCTTTAATTATTAAAATTTACTATTAAAATTTTTTTCACACTTTGCACCGGGACCCGCGATTTTCCTCTGGGTCTAATAGTTTAAAAGCAGGGCCCGCCTGAGCTACGGGCGAGCCGGGCGCTATCCCCATCATTTATCTATGCATTACTTGCAAGTGAATAAATATTGAATACCAATTTTTATCGAGGAACAGACTAGAGCCTTGATGGCATTCCTTTTAATTTTTCGTTATCAATAATTTTTACAGAGCGATGAATATATTAACATGTACTCTGTAAATATCTCAACAAACATTAACGGAGGGTGGCGCTGGAGTGCTCTCTTGACCGGGGAGCCAAAATTCCTCGGGCCGCCCCTGTTTAAATTAATGGGGACAAACGAAAGTCAAAGCTAGGTTTAGACGTTTTAGACACGTTTTCTTTGCCGACATTTAGAAAAAGTATGACTTTCTTTAAGAACCCAACCACAAATCAATTAATCGTTCCAAAAATCTAATGGGAGTTAGGATAAAATCAGCAATGAGCATTTTTGCGAAAACTCTCTCGAAAGATAACCCTTCACTTCGTCAATTTCATTGAATTTTATCTTGCTACATAATTGCGTCACTTTGAGGATTATTTTTTCAGGTAATGCACCATATCTACGTCAGATGGCATTCAAATTGAAAATGATACCGCTCCTGCGATAAAAATTATCCCAAATGACTTCTAACAAGAAATAAATAAACGAATTTAATAAATGTTACTGTTTATAGGGTGATAGGTAGTAGAAAGTAGCCAAATATGGAATTGTCTCCTAATGTGGCAGTCTGGTGTATGGCAACACCGACTTTACTGAAGGAAGGGGTCGGCCAAGTCATTCTATTACCGAGATCAGTTAGTTGGATACCACCATTGAGAATGTTTTTTTCGTTGCTTAATGAAGTTCATTCAGTGCGTTTAAAAGACTTTGAACGGTATGTATTCATTACTTTATTTTATAGGTTTACTTATTGAATCCCTTTTCAATCTTGGCATTTACATTAAGGATTTGAAGTGTTCTTTAAGCTGTTGGTGAAGAAATTGTGCGTACTTCATTAGTTTCGTTGTTATACGTCTTCGAAATCCAGCATGGCGAGGTTCCAAATATGGGTCATTTAGAGTTCCTAATATGGAATAATAATCCATATATAGACCCTTGTTTTGAAAAAATATCGATAATTATTTACATTGACTACTTCTCGAATTTAAGCACAAAATAGATTTCGATAATTTGTATTTGTTGTGAAAAAATGCCCAAGTGTCATTTGCAAAAGGAAAAATAATAATGGGGCATAGTTTTACACCAAATGAAAATTACTGAAAAAGAAACTGCATGCACGAAATGGCTAAAACTCTTTGTTTTATATCTGAATCAAACATTCCTGCGAAATTTCAACCTTTCGCCTATTCGGGAAGTTTGTTAAAAATGCGTTCAAAAGTGCCATTGATTACATCAGCGTTATACGCAAACAAACACATCTAGGTTTTTATTATAATAGCTAACGTAATTGCTGGTCAAATATGACGGGTATGCGTGAATTAAGTAATAAGTAAAAATAAAATTGAAAGAATATGTTAATGGGAACTAACTTTGGTTAAAAGTAGATAGACGTGGACCTCGCGGTGGTCAGTCCCTTGAACCCTCATTAGTGGGCGAGATCCTTCAAGTCCTCGGCTCTGCGAACCCTTCCTCGACTCCTGAGTTCACCCTTTCCAGCGGGATACCCCCTGACCGCAGGGATGATTAAGCGCGAATTAATCAAAACTTTTTTATGCATTTCTGATGAGGATGCATCTATGTTTAACTCTGTACGCAGTTTCCCGACTATGCACACCTTTAAACGGCTTTCTACAGCAAATATTAAGGAAGTTAATATTTTTCGCTCAGAGGTACCAACACAGCGGTTTGTTTCCCGCGATTTCTGCCTCATTTTAACGCTCGTATATATCACGAGGCAACATGACACCATTATGTTCTCATTACAACCACTATGAGTTTTAATTTCGTATCGCTTGATTTTTGCGCTTAAAATATAAAAAAATGTGACACCAAATCTTTGCAAGCCTCTGCTATACAAAACAAAAGATTTTAAAGATCAGTGATCAAGTTCAACCAACTTATTAAAGGAATTTATCGCAGCCCTTCGTATGTTCCAGTTTATGTTCTGATGGGAACTCCCGTGTGAGAGAGGATGGAAATACACTGAGTAGAAAAGGGGGAAACGAGAGAGCCACAGTACAAATACGGGAAGAAAATCTGCAGGAAGAGAATACTTATCCATTCGGAGAGGGATTATATTTTCTGGGCGGAAAGTTGAAATAGATATTTTTTTATCTGTAGCGTTGGCGTGGATATTGTAGTATTCAACCTCTTTTATTGTTAGGGAAACGAGACATCGCCAAGAGACAATTAGGCGACTGATATATTGTTTTAGGGAGAATTTGTTCGCGTGATTGTAGACGAATTCTTCTTTAATTGGAGGTCTAAGACACATAGTTGAGATTGATGAGAGCGCCTTTGGCCGTCGGAAATAAAACCGTGGGCGAATGAACAAGACTAAATGGGTAGTCGGCGGAATTGATAGGACGACACGGAACACATTCCTATGCGTGGTTAAAAACAGGAATTCACAATATCTGGAAAGTGTTATTTGCCGATTCGTAGCCAAAGGATCGGTTCTCAAAACCGATATGGGGCGAGGATACTCGGAGCTAAAAGACTTGGAATTTCTCCATCATAAGGTGAATCACTCTAAGAATTTTGTGAATCCAGAAGACCCCAGCACTCATACTCAAAATATCGAATGTCGGTGATAAAGAGAGAGATAAGAAGGGTAGGAAGAATGTCACCAGATTCTTTGGAGGAATATCTCATAGAAGCAAGCATGCTAAGAAGGTAGGACCATTATTTGATTCCATTGACGCTTTAAGCGTTTCTACCCGAATGAAGTGTGGTGGAAATGATTTTGTAAAATATTTTGCTTGACAAGACTCCTTAAAAGACGCTAGATGTTATTAGTGTATAGTCCGTGTTAAATTATACTCCGAAAAGTCTCATTTCAGAGCCGCCTGTGAATCCTTTAGATGGTTTTGAATTGTACTTAGGTATGTCAATCATGGGCGTTTAAGTGCGGGAAATAAACCGCTGGGTTGGTACCTCTGAGCGAAAAATATCAACTTCCTTAATATTTGCCGTAGAGAGACCTTTAAAAGACGTGCGTAGTCGGGAAACTACTTACAGTGTTAAACACAGTTGCATTCTCATCAGAAATGCATTAAAAAGTTTTGATCAATTCGTGCATAATCATCCCTGCGGCTAGGGGATACCCCGCTGGAAAGGGTGAGCTCAGGAGTCGATGAAGGGTTCGCAGAGCCGAGGACTTGAAGGATCACGCCCACTAATGACGGTACAAGGGACTGACCACCGTGAGGTCCTCGTCTATCAACTTTTAACCCTAACTTTTATATGAACTAAAAATTAATCAATGGATATAAATTTTACATAATTGAGTGTTCTAGAAAGTAAAAATAGTTTTAGGCGAATAGAAATTTTATGACAAAGAAATTCATTACCCTATACAATTCTTATATGTCCAAAACTATTTTTAATTTATGGAACATTTAATTTTGCCTCTCAGTCCCTCTCTCTCTCTGATTTGCTATTATCTGGTCTGAGTTTTATGCACAATCAAATCAGTTTTTAAAAATTATCTTTGTTTTAATTATAATGTTTAAAAATTATTATCAGAGGGGCCAAATACTTATCCAAATATTTGCTGAAAATAAGAGTAAAATCGAAATAATAAGATATAATGTATGAAGAATCTATATAAATTTTCATGAAATATTTGAGAAAATTATAAATTATTTATAACGTATAGAATTTAACTTGATAACTGAATTATTTTACTCTTTTTACGTGTAAAAACAGGATAAAATGTGAATGTCAATTTAGCATCAAAGTAAAAATGTGTAGTAACTTACTAAGAATTAAATACTTACTGGGACTGCAATGAGTTTTAAATATATTTTAAGATCCCAATTTTAATTTTACTATGGTAGATTTGAATTTAAAAAAATTGGCTATATTTAAAGAATTTCAAATAAAAGTCATAAAATGTTATTTTTTCAATCCTATTAGAAATTCGGTTCGAAATATTTCCTGTATTATCATTCAATGAAATCCATTGAAAATAACGTTATATTTAGTTTTATGAAGTCTCACCATTTGGAAATGGCGCATGATTTGATAGTATAAAATGTTTTAGAATGAATTATAATTTATTATTGTAATTTTTGGACCGCAGCTCCCTTTAATCCTATGCAAATGCTACGTCGTCCTCTTCCTCCATATCTGCTCATTTCCATTCCATTTTCCTTCCTCCATCTAACTATTTAATAGATTTAGTATATGGGTTATACCAGCGTATAAAAGTCTGATCCATATTAAAGCATTTATTAAGCATGAATATGAGGCCAAGAATAGAATTCAACTCTCTGGAACATAATACTATAAAAATCGTTTCATTAAATTAAAATTTATTAGGTTTATTCGAAGGAATTGCAATATATACCCCTTCAAAATAGCGCCACAAACGGGCATTTATTTCTTTAATTACCATGTCAACCCTTAATAAACGAATTCTGATTGCCTTAGGTATATAAATTTCTGCCAAATTTCAATTTTCTATCTACATTTTTGATCGAATTATTCGCGCTTTAATAAATTTATACTCAGACCAACGAACAAAAGTGAACAATTATTTTTGTGATTCTTTGATTATTTTAAACCCTCTTTCTCTCCTTATTTCCCGAACTGTCCTAAGTCATCCATTCTTCTACCTAATTCCCGTAACCTAACGCCAAATCCTACACTCTATAAATTTTTTACATGCTCGGTTTGTTTATTAAAACGTACAGCTCATTCCTCGATTATAATATCGTTTATATTTAATTATATTAAATTTAGCTCATTATTACAATTTTTAAAGTTTGAATAGTATTTTAGCTTTTTAGGTATTCCTTCTCGCAAATAACGCAACGAATGTTGAAAATAATTTCCTGCTCCTTCTGTCTCTCTCCTTCTCGTATTAAAATCCTTCATAAGCACGCTTAAACCTATATGGATTAAAGAAACAATAGAATTTCAAGGTTTAACAATGTAATTGGTAGGCAAGGCAACATCCCGTTAAAATGGCAGGATTTCACCAAAATATGCGAATTAAACGTTTAACATGAAGAATTTCGAACTGTAGACTAAAAAAGATGAACAGAATAAAAAACCTTATAATTATTTATTTAAAATGGCTTTAATCCGAAGATCATAAGTTATTTATTTCTAATTTTAATCTCAAAAATAAGAAAAGCCTGCACGTAAAAAAGTCGATTTTTACGTGTTATCTTATGGGGAATTCAAATCATCCTCTGGAGACTAACCCTGGACGTTTTCGTAAATTTTCCTTCGTCACAGGAGTTTTATATCTGAAAGATTATCTCTGCCAAATTTCAAGTTTATGTCCGCGTATTTGATCGAAGTATTCGCGTGGCATGAAGCAACGGACCAACATAGCCTTTTATTATAAGGGGGGATGACATAACAACAGCTTCAACTGTGTGCACGATTTTTCAGCATTAGTGTTACATTTTTCCTAAATAATGAAGTGCTATGTTTCTCGATCCAGCGCACTTGTATTAACCGAAACTCTAATTAATTGTTAGCAAACAGGAATGAGCTCATCATATATATGGTTTCCATTTTAAAACAGGGTAATATCATGATTTGAACTTATTACAGAAATTCTTGTACGAAAAAAACACAAAATTTATTTCTGATGACAGAATTCAAATCCATATCAAATTTTTGCAAACATTTGTAAAAAATTCGAAATAAAGGCGTTTTTCTCTTCTTTTACAATGAGAATTGATAAATACCAATAATTCTTGAGATATTGTCGCCACGTTTTAGCTATTACCACATTATCGGTGTCGTTAAGCAATTTCGTGACCCTTTTACGACTGATACATATTTTTCTTGATTTTTATAATATTTTTGGTACTTCTCGTTTCCGATTCTTATTTGAGTAGAAATATTCCCAACAAAACTAGAACTACGAGGAACATTTTATGGATCAATTTTTATTTCAATTTTGACCGTTTTCTGGAAACTTTAGTGGGACAGGTTTTCTCTCGCAATTCCCGTTTTGAATTTTTTATAAACACTTTTGTACAACGAGTAAGTGCTTTTTACATGCCAAGCAACGCAAAATAATTCAATCGAACGATACTCATTTGTTTACCAAAGGCTGGAAGATAAGAGCCGAGGTGCAGGAGCCAAATTGTGAGAGACCCCAAGCTAAAATATTCAGTGGGGTCCTAATCAACAAAAATCTCAGATAAACGATACTGCGTTGGAACCACCAAAACATTTACAAACAAGACCAAATGAGGCATTAAAAATCACCGAACCGGCCAAATACTAAATTTCAAGTACTGCAATTTAAAATTTCAATTTGATTGTTTTGGGTCACACAAATGTGTATTTTCAATCGTCAATAGCTAAAAAGTCAATGATAATTACGCCTACATCTACAGTTTACCCTGAAATTCAAAGCGGAAAGGGGCGAAATATTTCAAAATGCTCCTAAAAAATTTTCATTCGCGGTTTTGTCTCTCTAACTGGGATCCCGGATTGCACAAGTGAAAACGAGCCTCGATGTCGCTGTCATACAGTTGGTCTCACGAATATCACCGTGAAGTCATGTCTCCTAATATACGTGAATGTTAATTACCCCCACGTGCTCTTACAATATCGTTTATATTTCAGAAACAGTTCCTAACAACATCTCCTGCCAGCACGGACACGTATTTTCATGTTTTAAAGAAATTGCTAACTGGTAATGTGTACTGGATAAAATCATTGCACAGGCCATAGTGAAAGAGGAACAGAAAAATCATCTATCACAAAATAATCCTGTTATATTTGATCAAAGGGAAGAATTGTTAAATGCAAATAAAGCATAACCCCGTTAACTTAATTCTCGAAAGACTTTATTGTAGAAGGTCTGTGTTAACGAAATTTAATATGTAATTAAACAGAGAACTACCAAGTTCGTCTTATGGCTGAAAAGAAAATCAAGAACAAGCAATTTAAAAAAATGTACTTGTACAGGTTCTTTTAAAATCTATTTTTGGTGAATTACCACTGGGGACGTTTTGCTTTGTAGCCGAAATGCGCATATGGTTTTTAACGTTGTGGCCTGAGGCAAGTGCATTTTTTAAATTGCTTTTTCTTGAATTGGAAAATCTAATGTTAACTAAACTCCTCTATCACGTTAATAACAATAATAGACTATTTTTCAAGATTATTCGAGATATCTGAATTAACATCTGAAATACATCAATACCTCGCTTTGCATGGATTTCATTTTAGAGAACTACATCGAATTGCAAGGCATCAATTTCACTGTAGCAAGATTTCGGAACGATCTCCGATCATTAAAAATCATAAAATGTTTCAGTACTTCTCTCAAATTTAACCGTCATCATCCCAATTTGCACGGCCTTTTCCAGTAACGCATTTACAATGCAAAGCGAAGGATAGATGCACGACCGTTTTCGCCGGTAATTGAAATGAAATTCCTATAAACGAGAATTTTGCGTTCACCGATTTCGTGTTGGCGAGGTTTTGCTGTATGAGAAAAGTTGATGATGGGTGCCCATTCCTCCTCTCCGCCTTCTCGTCCCCTTCTCTCCCCCCTCTCCTCCCCCTCTCCTCCCCCTCTCCCCCTCCCCCTCTCCTCCCCCTCTCCTCCCCCTCTCCTCCCCCTCTCCTCCCCCTCTCCTCCCCCATCCTCCCCCCTCCTCCCCCTCTCCACCCCCTCTCCTTCCCCTTTCATCCCTCTCTCCTCCCTCCCTCCCCTCTCTTTCCGCCCCCACTCTTCCTCTCAGACCAACATCCAGATATGATAGACAGACTAAAGGTCACCAAGGGAGTACCAAGTAGTAATAAGATAAAACGAAGAAAATCAAAGGGAAATAGAAGGAAAATTTTCTACAGAAAATGACGCGAAGATCGTGGAAAAGTGTGGGCAGTTCGTAGAATTTCGCATCAACAAAGTCGACGTTTGATGAATTATGAACTCCAATGCCTCCGAGGCTTTTACGGAGAAAAAAATAATCGGATTGAAAAAGAAAAGCGGCGAGATAGTATTTGTTTTCTGGCAGCGTGACTTGGTTGCTTACCAGAGAGCGATTTGTGGTTCCCGATTCGAGATAAGTTCGATTCGAAAGTTCGCTCATCAAAAACCTCTCTGATTGCCCTTCTTATTTTTTTGATCATGTCTCTGGTGAGATCATAGTGAGCCAAAAATAACTCAGTCTCTTCAAATATTTCATTTTGAGGCATACGAGTCTTACGAAACAAGTTCTTTCTACTTAAACAAAGGTTATTAGTATTCTAGCCGAGTCCAATTCCTATCCACGTATTTACTTTCTTAAATAAATTTATTTTGTTTCTCAACATATTTTTTATTTGCACTTAGTTCTGTTCCCAGATTGTATAAAGAAAAGGAGTTGATGAACGTAGGCTATGGTTTGTACAAAAAAATGCCAATTTTGTTTGTAGTGAAACAATTATTATAAAATGAAAATTACGCATCAATAAAAAAATAAGTTTGGTAATGCGAGTAATATATTTAACTGATTAAACTGTATAAACGACTTCTTCGACTACATTGAGTTATCATAATTTAAAATAGAAAAAAAACATTTTAAACTCTCTCGCCATAAAACTGAATTTCAGCTTCGTGATCGAGAGATAAAAAAAGTCTTACTTTTGCATTTTTCCAACCGTAAACCGTGGATTATTCATTTTTCCTCGTAACTTCTGTGCCCCCCTCTCCCCACTCGTGGATGTTTTCGATACTGTGCTCCTCAGTCCAGCTAAATACGTTATTTCAAACTAAATTAAATCCAACTCCCGCAGATTCTTTGCCAACATTTTGCGAACCTTTCGTCCCCTCCACGCAGACTCAAAGCCGCGGAAGTCACCGCTTTAAAGGCTTACCTTTATAATACTTGTTATAAATAGTTTTAATTTGGAAAGAATGTCTCCCGTAAATTAGAGACTACCGTAAAAAGAGAAAGGTCTGGTATTCGCTCCTCATCCGACAGAAAGGCCTTTGAAAGGCGAGAAAGCGGAAATTCGCAGTGAGCGTAAACTCAAACAGTGCTCGCAATGTAATAGAGAGGAAGAGAGGGGGAGAATACGCGCGAGAAATTGAGGAATATGTTGTGTCGTATAATGAGCTGTATGGACGAATGTTCGTTCTTCTGTCGTTGCTTCCGAGGTAGGCGATTTTAATTAGTAACTGAGTCATCTTGGAGAGGCGAATAGATGTTTATACTCGGTCAACGATTAAGGAGTCTTTGCTCGATCGATTTATTTTTATGAGATTTGTTGTATTGGTAACCGCAACAAAATACCATGACCCCAAGGTCAACCAAACATTTAATAACGTAGAAACTTATTTTATTATTTGTTTTGAAATAAAATGCTAGTCAAAGTTATAGTACTTTCAAGCGGGGCACTATTTTATAAAAAGTGGATCATTGAATTGAAAGAACAGATATTCCATTAAAATCATGATTATTGCAACCAAAATTATGGTCTTTGTTACCTCTCAAGATATATCTCTTCTAAAAGGCGCCTCTATTAGACTAAGGACTAATCTGGATTTTATTCTATGAAAATCATTAATTCAAGGTGCAGATCAATACTAACTAACAAACGTTTGAATGTCAGTCTGAGAATAGCTTTGATGAAACAATAAAATTACTCTTGGCAGCGTAGGAATCGCTATCAACAATTAGAAAATTTTATCATGGCAACGAAAGCAAAGGTATCAGCGACGTATTCAACAAATTCAGACGGATAATCAAAATACCTCTTAAACAATCCGTTTTATGAAAAATTGTTTCAAGCAAAACTTTTAGAAAATCATATTGTCTGCAACTTTAATAACAAAAAATATTTACATGAGTTAAGTCCTAAAGGAAAAATGACGTGAGAAAACCTCCACTTTCTGTTGATCGAATTCAGATAAAACTTCTCCAGAACTTGAATTGTTAATAAAAATCTTATATATAGAGTTTTATGTTGCTTAAATGAGTAGTTTTTTAGTTAGAGCGCCCGAAAAATTCATATCACAAGCACGCGCGCTCACACACACATCAATGAGAAAATAGCGGGAACATACTCAAAGGAACTTAAAACCTCTAACCCATGGATTCCTGCCAAATCGTTCCTGTCTGACTAATCTAGCTGTTTTTGAAAGCCATTCAGTAAATGCTATAGTTAACAAGTCACAATTAGATTCGGTATTTCTAGATTTCTCTAAAGCGGTTGATTCTATAGACCGTACCCTTATTCTCAATAAGCTTGAACATCGGTTTGGTATCCATGGTAATTTCCTCAGAGTACTGGATAGTTACCTTAAAAATCGGATCCAGCGAGTTGCTTTGTCTGGTTCGTATTCTAAATGGTCTCCTGTTATATCCGGTGTCCCTCAAGGTAGTGTCCTTGGACCCTACCTCTTTACACTAGATGGTGATGATTTGGCTGCTCTATTTCACTCTTCTCCTGTCCATTCTCTACTCTTTGCAGATGACTGTAAAATATTTACAAAAATTGATACAATAAATGACTGCTTGGTATCCAGCAAGCTATAAATCAGATTACAAAATGGTGTACTAAATGTACTAAATGTACTGTGATGTCTATCTCTCTCTGTAAATTTCCTGTTAATTACAATTATATAATTTACTCTTTCCCACTGACAAGAGTCTCTTCGCGAAAAGATCTTGGCGTTACTAGTGATAGTAAATTGAATTACAGTGAACATATCATTAACGTTAAAAATAAGGCCGTTTCTCTGCTAGGCATTATATATCGTTTTACTGACATTAGAGATCCTGTATTTCTTAAACTGTATTTTACTACAATTGTCTTATTGCTCTCCCATATGTCCGCCATTTCTGATGTTTCTTCCCTTAATCAAGTTTTTAACTTCTTTTTAAGAATTGTAAAAACCCGTGTGCCTTCTCTTCGCCATGCCTCTACTGATTCTATATTATCCTCCCTCTCCCTTAATCACCTTAAAGCTACCTTGATTAAGAACGTCCTCTCTCTCTCTCTCTTATTTATAATACTATTAACTCTATCACTGACAGTCCTGAATTAGTCACCCTATTCAATTTACGAGTTCCATCGAAAGTTACTCGATCTACTTCCTTACTTAATGTTCCTACATTTAAAATTTCTCTTGCCCAGCGCTCCCTCTTCTATCGACTTCCTTCCCTTTTAAATTCCTTGTCGTCAAATATTGATTCTTTCTCTTTACCTTATAACTCTTTTTTAAAAGCAGCCTTTACTTATATTTTTGTTAATAGATGAAATAATATCGTTTCTATAAATATTTTTTATATGACTTGTAATAATTGGTGTTTTTATTGTTACAATGTTACACATACAGCGTTATCGCCAATTTAGGCGGTAACGCTGTATGTGAACCTATTAAGTAAATAAATAAATAAATAAACGTGCATTTCCGTTGAAATCTCGAATTAGATTTTTTCCTGAAAACAATACTTTCTCCAATACTGCATATGGAGAAAGTAATAATGTTAAAATGTGTGGAACGATACCGCAGAATATTGTGCTATAATACACTAGTTAAGAAACAAGACATTCTCTGGGGTTGTTAAAATGAATAGTGCCAACTCGATCCTAATAAGTAACTTTCGTGACTTCTTTTTCATGAGGAGGTTTTTAAAGATTTGAACGTCAATGCGGAACATTCATTTGAGTGCCATGTTCCAAAAAAATTGCATTTCCAAGAAATAATGAAAATATAGTTTTAGTAATAAACCAGCCTTTATTTTGACCTTTGTTCGAACGCTTTGACAATGCGGTTTCCTATACAAATTTCCTTATTCAGTTTTTACCATGAAAAAGCATGAATAATATCGAGGTTTAGCAAAAACCTCCTCACATCTAACAAATCTTAAAACTAAAACATTCATATATTTCGTACAAAATTTTATTGTTTATAAAAGTCTCAAAAGTACTGTTTCCTTTTTTCTCGTCGAAAGCGTTCGGTAAAACACTCTGAGCTCCGACGAAGAAAATCTTTTATTACGGCAGATATCTCTCCATGATAATATCTTTAAATGCACGTTGAAGCTGACCGTGAGATTATCTTTGCACTTAAATTACTGTTGCTGTATCGGTTTGTGACATCCAAGTTCAACGATCTCCGCGGAGAACCATAAAAAACGGTAAACTTTAGTAGGACAATACTTTTTAACTTTCAGATATCTCCAACTCCAATTTCGCAGTATTACTGCAATTATTTTACATGATAAAATGTTCAAAAATCGCAGCAGATTGTTTATTATTAAAGTTGTTTATTTTCAATAATGACACGCATAAACGTGTTTGGTGTAATATTTTAATATAAAATGGCGCCCCGAGACACATACTGAAGGAAATTACGAATAAAATAGATAAATGGGACGAAAAAGTGGATATTAAAAAAATTTACTCGAAAATTGGTTCGGATAAATAAGTTTGGCGACGACAGTTTATCATTTATGAGGCATAAGTGGTCAACAGCTTGCGAAATGTATGAGAAGTTCCGGAACTTTTTCTCTCGCATTGAAATAAATTTCAGAATCAAAGCGATTCATAATCTCTTTGGAATCCTATCCCTTCGCACCTTCATTACGATTTATGCAATCATGCCAAAAAAGATAAATATTAACGGCTTAGTCTAATGTCTAAGCGCTGAAAAACGATACATCAGAAGCGATGTCAAAGTATTATCGAATTTGCGATTAAGCGATTTGTTTTATAAACAGTTGTAATTAATAAAAAAATCGAAAACTATTTAAAACATGCCTCACTTGAAATGAACAGTAGCAATCTTTACGTTCATTCCTTAATAGTAAATTATCAATTTATTTTCGCTTACAAAAACTGCGTGAATAATACGCATGGAATATAAACGTAATACTATTTCAGTTCATTTTTTCGTTGTGGATGATCCATTTCCTTTCATTTACTATACGCTGTATGCGCACGAAAGGAAATTAAATGTATTTATAATAGATCCTGTTTACTTCAGTTTCTAGGAAGATTTCGTTGGAAGCAATTAACAAACCACGAGAAAAATGTTCTGTTCAAAGTGAATCATGGCTTCCTCTATTGATTTTCATCAAAACGGCTACTCCTTCATAAAATGTATCAGGAAGAGTAATATTCTACTTCAGTAGTTTTACAGATTTTGTTTTAAGATTTTTTCGAAATGATTAATATTTTAGGAGATATGATGGGGAGTTCATTTTTTTGTCTTTTGTTAAGTTGCATTCCTGATTGGGTTATGTGAACTGTTTATATTATTTTCTCATTTTCTTTGACCTAAAGTCCTAAATACCAAATTTTATGGAAACCCGCCCATTAGTTTCGAAAATAGTTCTGAAGCGGAAGGATTACTCTGTCTGGTAGTTCAGTGATTGAGTATCCGCAAGTGGAACACTCGTGTTAGATTTCCGGTAACGGCAGATTTTTTCTCCAGATTATAAATTATTCTCACATTCCAGCTTATGCCATTCTTATAGAGATCTTATGGTCCATTCTTTCCAGCAATTTTTATCTTGGGATAGATTGCCGGTTTTCAGTAACAGTTGAGTTTTTGATAGACGAGCGGAAACTACTTTCCAAATGGAGTCTCCGTTAAATGAGACCATTCAAAATCCAGAGTAAATGTACAAGTTGCAATGATTGTCCTGGCTTTTTGCGATTTATTTTGTTATTCGTATTTCAGTCAACATCAAATAGATCTTTCTCCAATGGCTAAGAATATCATATTAGTTTTTAAAATATAAATTTTAATAACAGTCAAAGTTTTTATTTGCGAGGAAGAGAATTATTGAGTGCCAGATATATTCACCTTATTAAATTGAATGACAATCATTAACTAATGAGTGAGATAGTAAAAATTATGCTCTATTTTAGAGGATTTTTGGTTGAAATTCTGAAATGAAATCTTTCACGATTATCACTGTACAGATTTGTAAATTATATAACCATCAAACCGAGATTCATTGCTAGAATATTTATCAGATAAATATTCATTCTGCACAAAAATTTATAATGCATATGTTTGTCAAGTAAATCCCTTCCACAGTAATATGTGCTCCATAAATATTTACTATGAATAAATATTTTTCTAGCAAATGTTTTCCATATGACTCGCTGTTATATAAATAATTATTTTATAAATGTTTAATGTAGAGACATTTGTAAAATATGCGGTTCTCGAGTGGACATTAATCAAATGTAATATTTGAAATAAATGTAGTTGCGTATTAAGCATCTAAATAGATTGCTGTTAAATATGTCGACGTAATTAACTCCCGAGCGTTAATGGAAATATGTATCACAATTTCCACGTGTAAGTCACAGGTCAATTTAGAGAGGCGTAGCGGCGAAAGGGAGCCAATCAAATGCCGAGGACTGTGTGTGTAGCGTGATAGTATACTAACAGGAGTAAAAGCAAAATTTCCTCAATCAGAAGCTCAAATCACAATAATCAGTTTTGGAAGATTTTTTGTAGAAATTATTGTTAGATTTAATCTACCGCTGAAGTTGAGGAGTACCCAAAATTGTTGTTTTTTGACAGAATTTATACATTCATAATGTTTTTGATCTCGAGTATAGAAATTTATAAAATGTGAAATGATGTATAATGCAAAAATATGACATATTCATCTATCGTTATTCACACAATATACTTATAGCTTATAGGTCAAATAAATCATAAAAAATGTTATGATAGCGCGCTGCACAGAAACCATAATGCAATTCTCTAACTTTCATAATGTTATTCGTGTAATTGGTTCCAGTTTGAACAACAGATGAAAGTAATGTTAAACATTGGAATGAAACGCTTAATTTCGTCTCCCGAAATTTTTATCGGGCACATTAGCTCAAGGCTCTATTTCGGGTCCTTGTGCGCTTCAACCTCAACCACGAGGCAAGTATGTGAAAGGGTTAGCAAGAGGACTGACTCACTTAATTTTAGCGCTATCGATCGATTGGCCATCTTCACCCTCAGTTTAACTCAATTGAAATGTCGTGCGTGCGTGCAAATTTCTTCGAAATTATCCGGCGTGAAAAAAAGATACGTCACGATACCGAGACTTGAATCATATAATTTTTTTGTTATATAACCATTTTTATTAGATTCCGCAATAAGGAGGATTTTTAAGCTACTTCTTATATTCGTTTTTATTGTCAAAAGATGAGTTCATAGCGTTCAAAGGCACGGAGCTTTGGCAAAATCGAGGTTTACTGCGATGGAGAGGCCACATAGCTACATATATAGAGTAATAAACATATAGTTTTACTTTTGTCGGTAATCACTCAACAGAGCAGAAATATCTTTAAATGTATGTTTTAAACGTAGAGAGATGCAACAACGCTGTGTATAAGTCTAGACAAAACTCCTTTGCCATAAATATTAATTTAGTAGTAATCGATCATTGTTGCTTCCTTGTTGCCTCGCGGAAGAGATAGTCATTGTGGTTACGTAAAATATAAGGAAATTTAATACTTTTGTTTAGATGATAGGGATATTTTGATCCCTCTGCGAAATTATGGGATTTAGAAAGTGACTTTATAGGAATTATATATTTTAAGCCAAAGAACATTTTATGAGGTACACTTAAATGAAAAGGGCCCTTAAAAATATAGCACAGATGACAGTTTAGTTTCGGAAAATATCACATGCATATATTGTATATCTTATCTCTTACTGGCTGGGATACTCGGTGTCGTTCGGAACATTATATCGATGTATTAAACGAAATTCATTAGGAGCGGGAAATTAATTACTATTCATTTGGCGAACAAATAATTATTTTTATCATAGTTTTTTATTCATAACTTTTCTTAATACAATTTATAATTTTTGTGCAAAAGTTACTGGAATTAACTTGGCCAATAATTTTATTAATTTTAACGGAATCTTTGTAATTACCATCCAAGATTATAGAATTTATCTATTGCCATGACTTTTTATAGAATATTCATTTATATGATACTTTGTGGGATGATGGACAGATTATATATGTCTCACAAATCATGATTCGTAGAAGTTATGTGAAAAGTTAAAAACAGCTTTAAACTTATTGTTCTTATTATTAAGATATAGTGCCATTATAATGGATCCTACAATATTTTAAAAAGCGATTGAGTGGAATATTTACTCAGTTAATGCGATGAATACGTGAGCACGTACAAATTTTGCGGTGTTTACTCGCATAATTATCCACCTTTTTCGCCGATTTTTTCTTTCTAAAATATGAACAGGGAAATTGCGTGAGTAATTTTTTCTTTAATCGTTAAAATTATCGTGTAATTACTAAGTCTAATGAAGGTTGTCCAATTGGAGGGCTTGCTAATAACAGGAACATAGTATTTTCATTCATTGACGCACGAGTGCGTTTTGTTAGAGTAGAGGTGTGGAAATTATATCGAAAAAATGGTTTATGTAATCCTCAAAGTTGGGGAAGGGAACAATCACACAAGGAGTTTAAAAAAATTCTTTAATTGCTGTGAACGCGTTGAATGTTTTCGTGCCTTCGGTGCTACTCACGTGTTATAACACAACACACATTTAAGAAATGACCAACAGTGGAAAATACGTACCATTTGTATGAAATTAAGTTAAATATAGTTTTAAAATATGGTATTATTAAGTGAGGGTTTTATATGAAAAAACTTAATATGTGTACCCCCAACTCTCCCATTTTCTAAACGTAGCTGTCAAAAGGTCAAAGCAACGACTTTACTCGCTGTTTTGTGGATATCCATTCAACAGTTGACGTATTTTTTTCCCGTGCTTCGAGGCTTGAGTTTTAATAGCGGATTTACCGTGTCAGATGGAAACTGCAGCTTTAAACGTCGGGAGGGGGGTGGGGGCACTTTCACAGTTGAGCGGTCGGGTTGCACTGAGCTACCACCATCTTATTAGGAACTCTCTCAACCCGTAAGTGGCCTAGGGATAACTTTCCGCAGACCCCGGAACATGGAGACCCGACAGAATTGAATTTCCTTCTTGTGTGTCTGTCCTTCCGCCAGGGATACGCCCGCTTCCGATACAACTTGCCGATCGAGGGTCCGGATCCCTCCGTTGGGGTGTTTTCCCGCTCTCTCTCTCTCTGACTTTCCCTCTCTTCTACCTAACTCTAACTCTATATCTCTCTACTTCTCTTTCGCTAAAAGCAGACGAACTTTGATGAGGGTAACGGCGAGGAATCGAATGTCGGTACCATATCCCGTTTGACACAAATCCGTTATAAATAAGGGATTGCATGCTCATTCCGGGAATCAATCGTAGAGGTTAGCATGGCCCGGAATGTGAAATTTAAATCGAAAATGGAAAAATATAGAAATATATCTAGCTCAGGGGTTTCGGAAGCGTGGGTCACGATAAATTAGGAATTGCTTATGGAGATCTTTCCTCCGATGGACTGATTACCCATTTCATCTATACTATACTCTATATTGAATGAAGGGAGAAAGGAAGAAAGGGCTTATTTCCCCAATCTTGCGTTTTTTTATCTCGCTTTCTCGTTCCTATGCTAAGGGTGTTTCAAATAAAATCTTTTTTCATCAGCTTCGCATTCCGACTCGTTGCGTATATTCTCCTCCTTTTGCTTTCTTTTTTCTGTTTAAGGAGTCCTTTCATTCTTTTTGGCATCCTATCAAATTGGGTTAATTTCGTACAGTTTGTGATTCGAGTTACGACCAACTAAAATACATTTGAGAGCATTCGCAATAGCAATCCTTAATGGCTTGAAATGCCATCAAAGGAGAAATTGATTTCTATTTGAGTTTTAGATAGAAACTTTAGCATTTAAGGGAGAATTTTAAGTGAAAGGATTTATATATTTAGGTCTCAATTCAATTTAAAGGTATTTTTCTTCGGAAAAATAAGAGAAATCATCTGGTATTTATTGCTAATTTAAACGAGAGCATTAAAATCTTTTAATGCCCTGAAAATGCTAACAGAATTAATTAAACGATTTAAAAATTTGATTAATTAGACACCTCCAGTAATATTGGACAGAGCCGTCGTGACGGCGGTGCAGCCGGGGCACGTGGCCCAGAGCGCAGCTTCGTAAGGGGGCACTAAGTTGAATTTTTTTCTATAGCGTGGATAGAAAAAAAATTGCGCAAGTTGTTGGTCCAATGATATGAATTCTTCACGGTTGAAAACAGATAAGCAACGAGAAAGTTGTAAGTGCGTGGTGTGATGTGAAAGGAAGCGTTTCCAAAATAGTAAATATATGTGCCTTTTACAGGCCTCTCAATACAAGTGTAGATACTATTTATTATCTCGAGAAACAATTGGTGATGCTTAGTTTTATAAACAAAAACGGAGTCATTATAAGTGGAAGCGATTTAAATCTGCTTTCAATAGATTGGCATCATAATTGCTTTTATTACGGTGGTAAAGTGCGTGAGTCATGCGAAGCTTTAATTGAATCATTCGTTAAACACTGGTTTTGTCAGCTAGTGAGGTATCTCAAGGCACCGAAAAATATGATAGTTTTATTAGCTGCAAACTACTCAGAACATATGAATAAAGGCATCCGTAGAAGAAGGAACAGGCGTTCATAAGGCCGTAGGTACCAACAGTGCGACTAAACAGGGCCCCGCGCCCTCTAAAAATATTTCTTATGCTTATAAATTACATACTTCTAAAGGAATCGGAAAACATATCGAACACTGTCATAGTGAGAGAGGTTGATTTATTTATTACAGTTTACTATTAAAAAATGTTGAGGCGTAAGATTTTCCTAGCCGGCTCCATATGTACGTGGAATTTAAGTTCAAAATAGAGAAACAGTTAAAGGCAAGAATAAAACATAATTTGTTCGCCGAAGTCAATTTTCCATATTTTTGGTCTTTTCATATTTTAGTTTTGTCGAATATTAACAGAAATAAAACTTTCCAATGGGGGAGGTGTGAAGGCGATCGCCTCTCCTCCCCTCTTGAATCCGCCTCAGCCGAGGATCCTACATTTTGAAAATCCCTACCCATATCAGATCCTTTCTTTCCCTTAGCATACAGACTTAATCTGCGTGGTTGAAACAAGGAATTTTGCACAGAATGAATTTAAGAATGTACCGAGTGTGTGTGTGTGTGTGTATTTTTGGCTAATCAACCTCTTGAATTATTATAGCCATAACTCCTTCCACACCAAACACACAAGGGAGAAGGTGCCGGTGCCGTCATTAGCCTACACTTAAAGAAGAGCACCAAGGGGGCCAACGGCTTAACGTCCCTTCCAAAGGACGGAACGCTGAATTTGCGCGGTCTCCTCAAACCATACAAACAGGGGGCAGGGCGACCTTGGAAAAATCCTACTTTCCCAGGATTCGTGCCCGGTGCTTTTTCGAGCAGCAGGCGAGTATCAGCCAGCGTCCTAACCACTACACCACCGGCACCATCCTAAGAATGTACCGAGTGAAGGGCAATGGGGTCATCAAGAGGAAGGGATCCTCTCGCCTTTGGATCCGCCTCTGGTCAGACGCTGAAGCTCTGATAAAACAGATCGACATGTAATTTATTTTTTCTGTTATTTTGGGATGACCAACTCCAGGAGGTCAACCGAGTCACCAAATCTCTTCAGAGCGTGCATGTAACTGTGGACCCGTTGCTTTAATCCGCAATTTGATGCTTGATATACGGAGTTGACAGCCGTAATTCAATGATTATATGGAAGAGGCAAAGAAATTTCACATTGAAGGAATATCTACTGAGCGGTCGAAATAGTGGGAAAAAAAGTTTTGACGAGATGGAAACTAAAGTGTCCTCAATACGGGAGAAAACGAAAATGGCATCAGTTCTCTTGACGCACAAATGACAGCACGATTTATGTCTCTAAAGTTTCGCTTTATATAATACGAATGAAGATGAAATTAAAAGTGTAAAAACGCAGCTAAAATGCGTAATAATGATGTCGATGAACGTAAATTAATCGAAATAGTTTGCAGTTTGACACATCATTTGAATTTAACCAGAAGTGAGGAAAATACGCTGACAAATTTTTGAATTTTTCACGAATACCAACTTTTAAGTTTTTTTCCTGGTATAGAATTTTTATTAAACATTTCCTCAGATTTTCTACGTCAATTGAACTGGCGCGCGTTCGTTCAGTGAAATGAAATTAATCAATAGTTATTTACCGCTGTCAATGGACTAAAAATTTCTGGTCTGGCCATCTTATCTATTGAATGCAATATTGTCAAAAGTTTTCAACGATCTATTAAATATGTTTGCTAAAAATAAAACTTTAAAATAAATAACAAAGTATCTGTTTTTCATGCATTACTCTTTATCAAACAAATATGCGCTTTTATTTCATTTTAGGACGCCAAAAATACCTTTGCCCAGGGTAGAGGCTTGGAGCTTCTTTGTTAATTAATTGGATTTCAGCTATGACGCTACACGAATAATTCTTTTTTCAAACAAATTATTGTAAAACTAGAATGTAACCATCTCTTCCCATTCATGAAACTTGATAATGGCCCACGAAAATAATTTTTATAAAATGTCGAAATGTATTTGTTCAAGTTTGCAACCTATTCCAAAGCTTGAGATTATGTAGGAATTCGAACACATGGTTTTATTTGGTTCCGTGTGACGATACTCGATACAGTTTCACTCAAGAACTTCAAAATCTTCGCCGCGCACGTCGAGTGATGTCGGAGCAGGGGTTCAACAGGTTCTCCCTGAAACGCGATTTGCCGGGGACAGACGTTCTCTCTTATTAATGGTTGATTTAATTCTCCGATCTCATTCTCTTTCAGCGATGAGTAAATCGCGATGGAGACAAGAATCATGCTCTGCTGAGTGGAATGTTAAATGGGCGGATCTCGTCTTTCATCCTCAGAGAAGATATTTACACAAGGAGACATACATTGAAACATTGTAAAAGTTATATAAAGTGTAGAAGAGAATTATTTTATAACGTCCTTGCCCAGTGCATCAAGTGGAATAGTTCCTCCATAGACCTTGAATGAACGTACTTTTTAAATTTGAAGCATGAAAATGTTTTGCGTTTGTTTCAGCACCTTGTTTCTTTATCCAGATATGGGTGATCGATTCTCGGATCTTTATAAAATTTATTTCGGATTATTTTTATTTAAATATTCCATAAGGACAATTTTCGTCACAAAGAAAAATCTATATGATGTTTACGAATAGAGTAGACCCTTGTCCAACACGGGTTTTCTTAACGCGGATCGATTATATTCGGGGAAATAAATGCGACGCATATTTACTCAACGCGCATAAAGTTTAATTTTACGCGGTTCTGAATTAGGCGCTCATCATATTTAACCTATGCATGTCACGTGAGAAATCTCCTAGCCTCTAAAAAGTGTTTTCTATTAGGTGTTGAATTTGCACAAAGCGGTTTTGCCTAACACGGCCTTTTTCGAGAACGTGATGGACTGCTGTATTTTAAGACCATTTATAGTTATTTAGCTCGACGTTTCTCAACCGCAGGTCTGCGGATCGCTGCCGGTCTGCGGTCAAGTATTCTCCAGCATATTCCATTTTTCTCATAAAAGTTCTGCAATGGGCAGCACTGATTTGTGATTTCAGTTGTCGAAGTGCAAAATTGTCAAATAGTTGGTGGCAAAGATGATTTTACCGGTCCTTGATTGAATATTCAGATATTACACCGGTCCACGACCAACTTTCGGTTAAAACACCGGTCCGCGATAAACTTTCGGTTGAGAACCACTGATTTAGCTGATGTACCCGTTCCCAGGGAAATTATATTTTAAAAATTTTAATTGAATTCATTTTAAACGTGTCTTAATCTGTATACTTGAAGTTGGTTTTGTTTCTGTTCTGCTTTTTTGCTTCTCTGTACGTTGCCATTATTTTAGGGTTTGATTTATTTTAGTCTAAACGTGGTAGTTTTATTCGAGGCATTATGACAGCTGATTTTTTGGTTTCAAGTTGTAAATTTTTTTGTCACTTTATGACTTGAATCTCCCGATTTTAATTAGTTGATGAAGGGTTTAACTTAGAATCTCATTTTTTATACCTATCAAAAATGGAAAACCTAAAATTATTGTATTTTCAAAGTCTTTTTATTCCTGGCATTATAACAGTTGATTTTTGTGTTTTATAGAGCAGTGGTTCCCAACCTGGGTGCCGCGGCATACTGGGGCGCCGCGGCTGATTTTTATGGGTTCCGCGATAAAATTAGTTTTGTAAATAAATCAACGATTATGATATATTACAGGTAACTAGGGCATTAATGTTTTCTCTAATAAATTGATTATGGTTTGATACCAACAAATGGATTTGTCCGAAGGTTCTAATACTCGTTTTCGAAAATATGAAAACATTACTTGAAGGCTGGGATTCCGCGAAATTCGGTATATCTTTGAAAGGGTGCCGCGCCTACACAAAGGTTGGGAACCACTGTTCTAGAGTGTTAACGACTTTTGATCACTTTATGACTTGAATCTTCCGATTTTAACCTATTAAAATCGAACTTGGTCCCTTGGAATGTGATTCAAATATGCATCTTTCTCTTCCTTTGGATATAAAAGAATGTCATGCCACGTTTGACCGTTTCTATTTTCGAGTTTTTAGATCAACAGAAAGATAAACAAACAAATGAACAAATCTTTAAAAATAAAATATATAATAGATGGGATCAAAAGATGATAAAATAAAAACAGATGTTCACATATCCACGTAATAGACGTCTGCGGGAAGACGCTTGCCTTAAAGTGGATGCGTTTTTATGGATTTGTCTTATATATATATATATATATATATATATATATATATATATATATCAGTTCTGCTTTGTATACAGCAGAGGTAAATAACCAGATCTTTTTGCAACATATATTACTTTATTTTACAAAAATACATCAGACAAATTGAAATTAATAACTTTGTACATAGGATGAAAACAGTCGATTTTTATCAAAACGTAGACTGAAGACGTCAACATCCATGGATTTGAAATCAAACCATGATACAATGTGCATCAAAGAAAATCATATCCGACTTTCAGCGCAGAATTGCGGCGTCGAACTTTAGACGTTAAAAAACAGTCTTTTTACAAACTATAATATCCGTAAATTGATCGGTGGTATGTTTCATAATGGAGGAAAATAAATGGAAATGCTAACATTATACATCGGAACATGCAAACATGGAACATATGGAGAATTCAGAAGAGTATTTACAATTTATAATGGGAGAACTAGTTTTAATTCGCGATAGACAGATGATAATACTTCATGTATGTAATGTATGCTTTGCTTTGGGATGAAATATCGTCTTATATTGCATTTCCCGAGAAATGTACTGAGAAATAGAAGCAAATTTAAAATAATACAATCAACCTAGAGCAGGCCTGTCAAACTGGTGGCCCGCATGCGCCCCTTTTTGTACCTTACTGCGATCCGATAGTTGATTTTTTCCTCAAGTGAGTCGTGCAGGATTTCATATAAATGCTTTATTTTAGGGAAAAGGAGACGATATTTTTTTCATAGCTCACGAATTGTAATGGAACGCATTTTCTAAACGATCGTTTTAAATTTTAAAACAGGCGTCCAATCTTCTAGCTAAAGTATATAGTTACAGCTCTGGCCCTCATTAAACAACAGCGGCCCTTCTATAACATCCATCGCTTTAATGTGGTCCTTCTATAACGTTCATCGCATAATGCGACCCTGACACCTCTTTGAGTTTGACATGCCTGATCTAGAGCAATATTCCCAGTAAATACATTGAAGATGACTTGGCATTTTATCGCTAAAGTATTTTACATAGAATATTAAGTGACAAAACTATTAGGCTCTAACAAGAATTGAGGCTAAGATAAATACCGTATATAGTACCGGTCCGAGGTATGTTCGCGCCCCGAGCCATTTCAGTAATTTTTACCGAAAAATTTTAATTCATGCATCAATGCTTTAAACTTGTGATGACAAAGAAACAAAATAGCAATATGAAACTAGAGAAATGACAATGAAGATGAATGCTCATTTAGTTGTATTCACTGCTTGCCAAAATTTACCTCCTTGCATATAACGAAAAGAGTAATCGTTCATAAAGCTCCTTATATAATTTGGCGTCCCGGATAGCCGCCCGGCTCACCGGCACGTCGAGCCGATCCTGACCGTACATACACTGTAATATGATAGAAAACATCTTGAAATATACGTTCTCTTTATGAACATAATCGGTAAACTATATTTCACACGTGCTGAAATCAAGCAAAAGTGCGGATATAGCTCTAAATATGAAGCGTTTCGAGTAAAGACACCCAATCAGATTGCACTTATTTACAATAGCGTGGGCACGTGCTTGGGATACGTATAGAAATGTTGTCATGAAAAAAGGATACGTCTCTAATACATCTTTAAGGGGCTTTTGTGGACGGAAATAATTTTGCTCCAAGAAAATACAAAGATAATGCCCATCTCAGCGGATAAGTTTTCATGACTAGTTGGAAGTTTTGATCACTCCGAAAATAATTTCTCTCGAAGGCCCTCGAAGTTAAGCGGATCTCTCTCTCTCACGAGTCGTTCAACTCGCATGGTTTTTCGTGTTGTCCATGTAAGATATGGCGTCGATCTCTGACTTCCAGTCCTCATTTATTCCGTCCCTGCAGCCGTTTTTCAGGGGAATTCCATCGCTCTGAAATGTGAAAATGATTATTATTCATAAGTAATATTTTGTCAGTATATCTATGTAAAGTACTGATGCATATCCTCACTTAATTGCATTCTTAACTTTTGAGTATTTCCCCTTTAATCCAAGGGAAGATTATGTGCGTGTAACACTGTAATGCTAAAAAAGTACTCGTAGTTTCGTTTTTTAAACTTTGGACACCGTTCTTAAATGAAACTAAGATATGCAGCGAATATGCTATAAAAACAAATTATTATGCGTTCTTTGCACTTATTTCAAGTCGGGAACCGCAGGACGTATTTTGATGAAATTTGGTATTGGGGAGTTTTAGTAAAATTGGTCGACCGACTCCAATATTGGTTAAAATCAGACAACAAATACGATCACTTTACATGAAGACCTACATGTAGTTTACAATGTTCTTGTTTCAACTCGGGAACCGTAGGACGTGTTTTGATGAAATTTGTTATTAAGAAGTTTTATTAAAATTTGTCGACCGATTCCAATTTTGGTTGAAATCGGACAATAATGACAAATTTACATAAGGACTTACATGTATTTTACAACGTACCTCACTAGATTCTCGTTAAATACTCATCTGAGCGAAAAATATTGAGAACATTGTGAAAGCCCAAAGAACGCATTTGGAAACTTTGTGTACTCCGACATGGAGTACACCTGCCCAATCTTTTTATTTGAAGTAACTTTTAGGTTAATATTTTGATGACAATAAAACAAAAATCTAACGATAATTATTAATTATTTTTCATCATAAGCACTCCTTAATTAAAAAAAGATTTGTCGAGCTCGTTTGAAAAATTAGGTGGCTCCCAATACCCATAAAAATAAACATAAAAAGTTTTCCTAACCTTTTAATGGCTATTGGAGTACATAATTAATCAATAGGCACTCCAGGTATATTTCACTCATAATTTATAATACACATGAATGTAAATTATCTGCAAATGTTTTTTTCGATAAATTATCACAAAATTTATAATATATGAAATATGAACATGAGTGATATGGTGATAATTCTAGAAATATTTACATAAAATAAATTTATCTCCACGATAGAACTTAAACAATAACCTTACTTCAGATTCCAAACAAAATTTGTGATAATTTAGAACGAATTCCAGTTTTATTAGCAATCATAGTGCGCTTAATTATTTTAATACGCATAAGCTCCTATTTCGTATCGTGATTCTACATTTTTTCTAATGCAAAGAAAATACACCTAACATTACTTCTCGCCAATTTACAAGGAGAAAAATAATTATATTTTAGAAGATATTCCACCTAACAACATAATATAGGCTGTCAATTTATGAAACAGTCAGTAGATAAGACCTTCACTTTGTCAATGTGAATCTACCTTAAAACCTAAACTTTTCACTTAGCTTATTTATTGGCCATAATACATTTAGAAATTGTTATGTAAATTGTAGTGATTTTATTATTATCTCTCATTACTACATATTATCGCCTGTAAATTACTGAAGTGAAGAATATTCGTAGTGTCTTCGAATTTTCATGGCTCGACTGTAGGGCGATTCAAATATGTTTATGAAACCAAATTATGGACTAAATCACTATGGCGATATTACCAATAGGTATGAATAGATTAAGGATGTTATTTTCAACAACTATTAAAATCAGTAACGACAGAGCTAGGGTACTCGAGGTGAAATTTAAATATTTTTTATCGAAAAACATTATGGATCTAGAGGTTAGCTACCCATGTTTATTTGTTTATTTTTTAACTAGCTCATAATCAGCACTTTACGGCATTTTAAAATGAGCGCAACAACAGTAGCAAAGTCGAACGCGTACGATCATGCTCTCGGTAGGATTCGAATACACGACCCATTGGGAGCTAAGCATGCTAACCGCCGCTCTACCGAGGGTTCTTCTATTTTTTGGAGAGATTACTATATGTCTATTAAGAACCATCATTTACATATCTACGGATAAATATCTATGGGTACCCCATACAGGATCGCACTTAAGCAATAGAAATCAAACAGCTGACCTCGAACTCATCATGCCCTTCTCGATGGAACCCCTGTAGCGCTCCTTCCCCCGCGATGGTTCCGGGTGCAGCAGAGGAGGCGTCTCTTGCTCGTCGTGCACCGCCAGCAGAGGAGGCCACAGGTGATTTTCGTGCTCATCCCCTGCCCTCATCCCGACCTCCTTCTGCCCCGTCACTACCCCGGAATCCAGAGAACAGCGCGTAGTCTGGCACGAATAGGAAGTGGCCGAGGTGCAAGGCGAAGATGATCCATTCCTCCTTCCGTGCCTCCCCGGGCTGATCCCTAGCCGAATCCTCCATGTCTTAGGGGTTGCGTCTTTGTTGTCGCAACCTTTACCCTTCCCGGCCAGGCTTACCCCTCCCCTCAACCCCTTTCCTCTGTTCCTCCTCAGAATCCAGCAGCCTCCCAATCTCCCTATGGTGGCTGCTGATTTTGACGAGTCGGCGGTTGGCGACATCTGCCGTCCGAGGCGCGGGAACCTCATCGCCTGCGCAGGTGGTACTTCGACGATCAAAGATTTGGTCGAAGTTTGACTGTACTTTTGTTCGCTGTCTGACCCTCCGCCGCCGCAGGAGGTTACCTTCTTGTTAACCTCTATCACGTCGCGAGACTTGCGAGGGAAGGTGACTAGGGCCCCCCCGGCTTTGGATGTGCGCCTGCTGCTGCTGCCATCGGTGTACCCCGAAGACAACCACCATTGTGTCCTCCCTCCCCTGACGCTCCTGCTTTTGCAATGGTGGTGCCATATCTTCGACAGCTCCGCCCTGACTTCTCCGTTCATGAAGCAGTAAAGGATGGCCACGAAGGAACCCTGCGTCGGCGCGATAAAAAGTTTATTCAGGGACAACGTTAGAGTTCGTAAAAAAAGACGTTTCATTAAAATTACTCGAATCAGCAGAAAGAGCAAATTCTTTCTATATTTTGGAACAAGGAGATGGTAAATGATAGAAATTGCTTTCGTCGTGTTTGGTGTTCACGCGAGAGCAAAGCGTACCTGAAATGATGCGAAGAATTGATCGCAAAAGAGCCAGATGATCTCCACGACTTGGTTCACCCCGATGGAATATGACATTCCAAGGAAGAGTGTATAGTGGACTCCGAAAAGTGGCACAAGTACCAGAGTGGACTTAGCCCAGCGCCTGAAACGGGGACGATTATTTGATTCGCCTTAATTGAAGAATAGTTTGTTAAACTAATGGTACCACAGATCGAATTAACAATAATAGTACTTAAAATATGTGGAAAATAACAGGACTTTAGCTATCATCATTCATCATCATTTGTTATTTTTTTCTCAAATTTTAATTGAAAATGGAATGAACGAGCTCACCTTATGAAGTAAGTCAAATTGAATAATTATGTTTCTCACATAGCCATAGAAAGCTTGGAAAAGACCGGATGCGCAGTTTGGCTGCCACTAAATTAGCCATCAGTAGTGATTCAACGATGGCAGATAATAACTTATGTTAAAACTGTTCACCGTTTTGTTGGACGAGCTTCCAGGTGATTTGGAGAGTTGTTGTAACAAGATCAAATAAAGTGATTTTCCAACCAAGGTGATGGTGGAGAAACGATCTTTCTGTGGTAGAAGATTACTATGCTTCATTAATTATTCAAATTGTCTTTTATTGCAAGAATTTTCATATTACTTCAGAAGTTGACTTTAAGAAGAATATCTTCAATAACTTCCTGGGTAAAGTTAGCATTGTCTATTGCAAAAGAGGCCCAGCAATTGGCTACGCATGTATACCATCATCTTTTAGATTTACACATACTCAGAAATAGCGATTTACCTTCAATATGCGCTTGTAAAATACTTTGTTGGTTCAAAGATATTTTACTGTATAAGGAGAGAAGATCCCGAAAGGATTAATCTGGGAAAATTTTGCGTATGCACACAGGTGAAAACGATTAAAAGTTTGATATACTACAAAAATAAACAAAGCCTAAAAATCGCTAGCAAATCGGCGTCTGCAAGGAAATTGTAAGCTATTTTAAAAAATGCTACAATAATCTACCATAATAATAAAATATAAACATTTTGAGTTCATTTCAGCCGTTCGTCTAGAGCTACTTTGGTAATTCTATGCTAAGCATGGAACGGATGCATTAAAAATTAATGAAAATAAGCCGATGCATGCATACCTGTACCTGTATTTCCTGGTCTCTTCGGAAATCGAGGATTTGAGCTTAAGAAGTAAAACTCGGACGATATTCACGAACAGCAAGAAGTTGATCTGCGAAGTGAGAATAATAAGACTGTTCAAGGGAGAAATCAAGAAATATAGGTTTTGTTTCTCGTGAAAATAAGAGAAATTAAAGTACCTAGTTCTTCCCCAACCCAAAATGAGACTCACTCACAAAAAAACGAATTGAAGGACTCACCAATATGGATGCAACAATGGGAATCCGAATGAGCAGGAAAAACAGCGAGTTGTCGTTGGTTGTCCAGCAATGAGTGTCTTCCAGAATCGCCCGGAGAACGACCCATGGCCCGACCACCAGAACCGGTAGTCCTAAAATAATCAAATGAGCCATTTGTAACTGTTACTGGTTAATTAAAAAGGATTTCAATAATAATTTAGTAACAGCTAAGAAAACTTCTTGTTGTGCAAATAAAGTTTAAATTAAGTTAATACTGCATTTCAAAATTTCGATTCCCACGTTTTGAATATGACTAGGATTTTTCATAAGTCGAATATAATTTGTTTTTTCTTCAGGTTCGGGTTACGTATTAGGAAGCCTAAGATGAGTAAGAGACATCTTTCGTGTTGATAAAAATTTGATATGACAACAAACCCCGAAGTTTACATAGATTATATAAATGGCAAACTAATTTATAAGCCTGCTAGGTCAAATCATATCATAATCCATATCGTAAATAATTTTCAATTGCATTAAGAAACGATTCCATACTAATTCCTTTTATTAACTATAGGAAAGAAAAAAGTATTAATCCATATTGATAAGGAAAACCTGCAAATTTATATACAATAATTTCAAGGATTATATGTGCGAATATTGTCGTTCCTTACCCCAACCAAGAATGACGTACAAAGTAATGGAGCTTGTATCCGAGAACAATGCCAGGAATATAAGATTATGCAGGTATAATCCTTCCATTAATACCCAGGAGTAATTGGCCATGATGAAGAACTGCCAAAGGCTGACAACCATCTTGCACTCCCAACTATGCTAAAAATAACAAAGAAACAAATTTATTTCGGAAGCGTTATGGCTTCGCTTTTGAAGAGATGTTAAAGGCAATCGAGGTAATTGATTTAAATGAAAAAATAGATCATCATAGATGCGTGGGTCGGTAAAAATTACCATACCGATATATATTCATATTTTGATACGAAATCGTTTCATCTATTTTTTGCACTAAACCAGGGGTCGGCAACCTTATCTTCGCGGTGGGCCACATTCGTAATGTGGATGCTTCGGCGGGCCGCATGAGTGTTTACATCCGAAGTTATCGGGAGATTCTGTGGTTTCAGACTGGTAAAAATCATATCTAGATCATTTACCAGCGTTAAATATTCATCACAAAAGGTTTTGAGACCAAAATTTTACTAAAAAATACGAAATTTCCTGTTAAATCGTACCGATCACTTTTTCATTATGGCTTCGCGGGCGAAATAAAGCGCTCTCGAAGGCCGCATCCAGCCCGCGGGCCGTATGTTGCCGACCCTTGCACTAAACTACATAGGATGTCTTTTAAGTTACGTTGATGTTTTTGATATAATTATATTAAACGAATTCAGGAAAAATCTCAAGATTTTTCATATTCAGCCAAAATTAAAAGTATTTCAAATCCAGTTGATATTTTTTCGACGCAAGGGCATCGACATCTGATTGTTAAATCGATTTCATCGATATTGTTATTTTTCCGGAGAGACGAAAATTATCATAATTAAATTCACATGATCCTTACCTCCCCCTCGGTGATGACGAATGTATCCCCGTTTTGCACGATGACGTCAGATGATAGTCCCAATCCTTCTACGAAAAGGCTGTCTTTGAGGAGCGACATAAATGCCCGCATCATAAAAGAGGCGAACAGATGCATGTGCAGCAAATTCCGAGGGCAGCGCAGTTTCCTTGATGATAGCAGAAAATAATTTCATTTCTTTATTTATTTAACCCTCGCAATGGAAAGGGCATTACTTTGTGCCCATCATTTATTGATTATCGATTTTTACTTTCTCCATATACGAAGTATAGAGAAAGTATTGTTTTCATGAAAAAAATCGAATTCGAGATTTCAACGTTATTGTCATTGTCACTTCAGCCATCTCGCGGTCAAAAAATAAAAATTTCCACGTTTTGTCATCAGACGCAGTGGAAAAACAATTATTTGCGAAAATTGCGCAACTGATAAAGTGCAGAGCAGCAATTTATAGAGATAAGCTAATAATCGCCAAAACTTTGATGAGCAACGAATAAATTGTACAAAAAAGATTATTTATTAATTTTTATATTTTTATCTCTAAACCTAATATGTTTATTTGTAAATAAATAGTTTAAAACGAATGAATGAATTGGTCTTCATCTGGTAGGCTGTATGATCCCTCTTCCCGTGATATAACCTTTTATTAAAATAATTTGGTGTTGAGAGAGTTAATCATACACACTCCACGACATGTTGTATTTGTCCTGTGAACACTGAGTTAATAGTTACATCACCAACTAATGATGAGACCAGTGTAATTTTCTGTCAAAAATGAAGGGTGTACATGAATAAAGTATTAAAATTAAGGCAATTTCCATTCTTCCTCCCATTCTCTTCCTTCTTTCCCTCCCATTCTCCTCCCTCCCTCCCATTCTACTTCCCATTCTCGCTCCCATTCTCCTTTCCTTCCATTCTAATATTCTCCCATTCTCCTTCGCTCTCCTCACTCTCCCCTCAAAAATGTAGCTCCCTCAGCGTGATATAGTTGTACATAAATATCTTAAATGCGGAATGAATATTTATTAAACATTACACTAGAAAAATTATATTTAGCCAAAGCAATTTTAACTTTTTGGAACATGATATTATGTGAATTTTATATTTTTTACTCTCTAGTGCATATAAAACGTCGTTTCATTAAAATACATCTATAAATTTTATTTTTCAGGTTTCTGTCAATTATTTTGCAGTAAATATACTGTTTTATTATCTATTTTTACTTTGAAACACTTATTAATACAATATTAGTGAGTAATGAAATATTTAATTATTTATATTCGTTACCGCCGTATTGTTTATCGTTACCAAGTTCCGAAATTGCGTCGGAATTTTGTGAATATATGGAGAGATTCATTCGTACGCAGTTACACGAAACTGATAGCAATGAATATTACCTAGACGATGGAAGATTTTCACTTCAAATTTTCGCGTTAAAAACTAATTTGTTTTAACCGATTCGACGCGTAATCGAAAATCGACGGCAGAAAAATATTTTTTTTAAGAAGAATGCGTTAACTTTACACATGCACACAGATCGATGGGGTCATTATGATAGAAAGGGGTAACATAGTCATGCTAACTGAAGAAACAGAGGATGAACCTGAAAGCAAAGAGAAAGCCAAAAGTCAACAGAAGAGATGAGGTACTGAAGAAGGTAGATCCAGTCAAATGACAAGTGAGGAATTAACATATAAATATATTGACAGCATATCAGCAGATAAATCTGTCCTTTACCCCGTTCAGTTTTTAGGCGGGCTTCCAAAGGAAATATAGCCTTATGAAATGGTCCTGTGTCTACGTGTGTGCATGTGTTCCACTTCCAAATTTTGCATCAGATTTTCATGAAACTTGGTATGATATCGCTGGGTATCATTGAAAATCGTTATACCCTAAACTGAGAAACATGTTGAATGTAAAAAAACATAAAACAAAGGGAGAGATAAAAATCTCCGAGTAACTACCATTGAATAAACGCAAACTCGAGTGTAAGTTAACATTGATGGTCGTAAAATTGATTCAACTGCAGGAGCGATGCCTTCCTCCTCCCGAAGCAGCCCATTCCGAACCTAGTCTCACGCATGCGCTGTCTCATCAAAGCTTTATTTTTTTCGACAACGTCTCTCACGAATTCAAATTAGTTTTTTGGTGAGCGGAAGACTTCCACTCACCGATACGACCCCGTTCAACGTCTTTAAAGCTCTCCCAGTAAGTCTTGCATCCAAGTTTTCCATGTTATCCCATTTCTTAGCGGGGGTCACCGAAAATGCTTTTAATCCTGCGGGGATTACTTCGATAACTTGGAAAGTTTCTTTTAAAAAAAGGGACGAAACCTATTTTCGGATGGCCTGCGTAATTTTGCGAGCCGCTGAGGGAAGAACCTTAGAGATTTTCGAAAGTCTTCTGCGGGATACGGATTCAATGGCGGTCTTTTGTATGCGCCGAAAATACACACTGCTAATCGGATCATTTCGCTGTCCCCGAGTCCACAGGCAGTTGAGCGCAGTTCGTACTTTGCGATAGTTTTTAGTACACGAATAAATATATTTAGGCTGGTTTCCAAAGGAAACATAGCCTTATGAAATGGTCCTGTCTGTGTGTATGTGTGTCCATCACTAACAACTTTTGCATCAACAGACCGACTTTCATGAAACTTGGTATGAGGCTCCTGTTATCATGACACACCTCCGGGCTATATTTATTTGGCAAGGATTGGAGTCCCGGGTTCGATACTAGGAACGTTTTTTCCCTATTTGTTTTACGTAGGAAGTCTCAATTTCATCGTGCAGAGATTTTTTCTTTAATGCTTCAAAATATCTAAAAATTGTGATATCGGTGCGAAGTTCACTGTTCTAAGGGGAAAAGAATGTAAATTCTAATTTTTATCACAGAACTTTGATAATTGATCATATTATCTTGAATTTCTATTAAAACATAGCGTTTTTGTGTTTAAAATCGCATTATATCGTATTGTTGCCATGGAGGCGATTATTACGGAACTCGGCTTGAGCATAGACGAGTGAACAAATGGGTTATTAGGCTACTTTCCATAAAAATGGATAGTATACTTATGAGATCGCCTCGGTGTGCGTGTGTATGTGTGTGTGTCCCCCTTAACATCTTCTTCATGAATGAACCGATTTCAACTAAATTTGGTTCATAGAATATACACATACATTAATCAACAAAATTACATATTTGGAATAGATCTACTCAGCAGGGATGCCACAATTGCAAAGTTAATATTTTCGGTAATTATGAATTTGGAAGGAATTGGTCAAACCGATTTCAATGAAAATTTGTATGAAGTAGGCGTGCAACATAGAATAACAAAAGGGATAAAAATATTATTTGTACACGTATGTGTGTTGAACTGTTAACATCAATCTTAACCAAATTTAATACTTATAATATACGCATATATACAAAACCATATTATCATATTTTTACCGAATCAGCCAAACAGGAGTGCCACAATTACAAATTAAACTCTTTCAGTAATTAAGGATTTTGAAGGAATTGGCTAAACGGATTTCAATTAAATTTTGTATGTAATATTTGTACAGCATACCATAATAAAATCAAAATGTTAAAAGCGGAGCTAAAGAGCAGGACTACCACAATAAAAACTTAAATAATAATTTTTTACATGCATTTCTAAAGAACTGACCCAATGGATTTTAACCAAATATAGTACATTTAACCTTCATTTAAATAAACAAGATTGTACCCCATGTCCGAGTACACTGAGTTTCCAAATGCGTTCTTTGATATACCACAATCTTCTCAATATTTTTCTCTCAGATGAGTATTTAATGAAAAGCTAGCAAGGTGCGTTGTAAAATACGTACATGTAAGTCATTATGTATAGTTGTCGTTATTATTTTCCTATTTTAACCAAAATTGGAATCGCTCGAAAAATTTTAGCAAAACTCCCCAATAACAAAATATCATCAAAATACGTCCAGCGGTTCCCAAGTTGAAACAAAGAAACATTGTAAACTACATATAGGTCATGTAATGTGGTCGTAATTGTAGTCCGATTTTAACCAAATTGGAATAGGTCGACCAATTTGAGCAAAAATCACCAATCCCAAATTTCATCAAAATACGTCCAGCGGTTTCTGAGTTTTAACATGTAGACGGACGGAAACGACCTCCCCTACATGCGTTCACTTCGTGCAAAGAACGAATAATAACCAAAATGTCATATTTCAACCAGGTTTACTAAACAGGGCTACCATAATATCAAGGTTAGAATTATTCTGTTATGGATGAATATGGAAGGTATTGGCTGAACGGATTTAAAAGAAATTTTTTGTAGGGCGAGTATAGAATGGGAAATCGAGAATATGTTTAGAACGGATCAAAAAGGCCGGGCTACCACAATATGAGGAAACATAATTTTCTGATTTCAAAGCGAATATATTACTATACGATTATACTACGGCGAATTTGACAAAAAGCACTTCTGTACCACGGAAGACCTTTGTACACCTCTACTTGTGATATATTAAAATTGTATTGAAAGGAAAGTAGGCGGATAAGTTCTTTCCAGAACTACTTGTTTTCTTGACTACCATTCAGCAATGGACAGTTGATCCGTAGATATTAGCGTATAAACAGTAACATTTATTAAATTCGTTTATTAAAAAAATACATGTAAAATATAATGTCGGAAAGAGATTTTGGCATTGCTTTTAGTATTTTAAACCTAATAATTCTCTATTAATTTGTTTTCCAATTTCTCTCTATCATTCATAAACTATGAACTACAGTTATACTATACTGGTGACACAGACTACCTGGATGAACGAATCGGTCGGTCTTCGAAATTTAGATGCCCCAACATCATGTAATGGCACACGTCTTCGTACGCTTCTTTAAAGAAGCATGTAATACAAACCATAACCTTGAATGTCAGTGCAAAAGGAGATATTGTTTTCGAACCACACACACCAATTAAGAGACAGGTGTATGTTGCCTGCTCTAGAGTTGGCAGTACACATAATCTAATCATTCTTGCACCAGGTGGAAAGAATGAACTGCATTTTACTACATCGTCAGTTTAATAAAAGGTATCTTGAAATACTTTTGTTATATTATCATATTTGTTTTAAAACAATGTATTTGGTATTATTGGCACATATGATATTTTCCAATATTTTAACAAAGAACACAAAATTTGTATTAATTTAAAACTAAAAATAACCAATATTCAAACCAGTGCTTTAGTATAATTTCTTTTTTCTCTATATAAAACTTTTCGTTTAAACATAATTCTTTTCAGTGTAAAAGTTACAATCTCAGCCCGGCGAAGAACTGTTGCTAATTATTTAATAATGGGATAAAATTCGTACATAAATTGCAATATCTTTTTACTTACTTGATGGATGCCATTATAACAAATGCCACAATTATTGTGGCAAGCGATACGCTGTACCCAACCCTGGCTATTGCCTTGACCAATGGTATCCATTGCTGAAATAAAATTTAAAAATATTTTATTATAATCACTCTAGAATAATTAAACTTACGTTACAAGAAGTACTTTCTGGTTACCATTCACGAATATTAGAATGGCAGCTTATAATTTTAATTGCATTTCATATAAAGCAAAGAGAATTTTGTCAAATAAAGATTTTTCAAGCTATTATAAAATATGGTGTGACTCAAACATATACGCATAATGCGAAAGAGACCTGGGTTGACTTTCATTTAAGAAATCATGCAAGTTATGCATTATTCAAGGTATTCGATTCTGAGACTTTTGGAAGTTAAAGTGGTAGTTTAAAAACAAAAACATGGTCTTTTATATCCAAAGAAAATTTGATTCAGTGAAGTCAAGAGCCCATAATTCCTTGAAAAAAGTTTGAACTCGGAAGATAATCAAGACGATGATTCTTTCTTTGTATGCAGTTGAATGAGTATAGAGAATGTTTTTCTAACACTTACCGGATATATTAGCCATATAGTCTATTGGCTTTTCGTACAAAATTTGGATGGGATAGAAAAGGTTATAAATAGTGAAGAATAAGCGCCATCCGTTGCGAGAAGAGGAACCGTCGCGTATGTTTCAACATTTAGAGATGGCACTTAAAAGATTTTTTAATTTTCTGCACAAAATATAGTGTCGTAAAAAATAAAATTTGAGACATTAAGGTTATTATTGCGGGCCTTAAATTCCTTCAGTCTTTCTCGTTGGGCTATTCGCAATATGAACTTTTTCTGAATTGAGAGACACTGCAAAAATATTATCCTATTGCACTCGATTCTCTCCTCTAAACTGAAATTCTTAAACCCGCAGCTCTTTTATCGCATTTATTCGACACAAACCGACATAAGCTTCCATTTATTTTCTCACGAAAGCTGCGGATTTCACACTATCCCCTTTTCCGCTCTTAATCTCTACACATATTCAAAAGTAAAAATCATGAAACGCTACTTTATCCCTGCATAGATTACAAAAATTAAATGTTGAGCTCCTTTCATGATTGGAATCTGACTGAAGATCGGTGGGATAGCCTTGAGAAGCGGTTCGGAAAAACAAATGCACGTTTCTGCTACACAACAGTGGTGATCCACCGATCGATGATGCTTAAATAGAGTACCTTTTTCTCAGGAACGACTTATGAATCTCCATTGAAGACCTGCTGCTCTTTACCGGAGATATGCATATGGCTTCCAAATCCTTCTGTGACTATATGATAAATTTTGGTCATTAATACTTATGTTGACGTTTGTTCGTGACACTGGTCGATTTCATCTATAATAGCAAGCGGTTGAAGTAGCGTTTTTAGTCTGTTATTGCCGGTCTCATTAAATAAGCTGTCTTTGCCATAGCCAAAGAATCATCACTAATGTTCTTGAAATATATGAGGTGCAAATTAAAAGAATGAAGAAAAGCTATTTGGATATTTTTACTTTGGCGGCATGATCAAACATTTTATACCTTTCAGTTGTGATGATTTTGGAGGAGAGAATTTATAACACGGTTGGGGACCATACATTCACCTGCACTTGACACATAAAATATCAAAGAATCATAAATTGTCCGAATGGAATATATGGTACTTAAGTTGTCTTTAAAGTTTTATCCATGCTTTCAATACTTCTTAAGTAAAATAACTCAGGAAAATGATAAAGAAATAAGAATGTATCGTTTTATACCCGATTGATGTTTATGTCAGATTTTCATGAGCTGGAAAGCATCTTTTTATAAGTGGTTTTAAAATAGGAAGTTCGGCTTAAGGGCAACAGGAGTAAACGAACGTAAGGGTGTTTTTTTAAGGAAACATTTTCCTTCTCTCGGCAAACGTTGGAATATGATTTTCCACCTTGAGACGCGGTGGAAAAAAATGAAAAAGGCATTTTTCTTTTGTCAATAATCGAGGCTATAACGATCGTCTGCAGCGGTATTTCGATCCATAACTTTTCGTGGATGGCTTAGGAAGGAAAGAAAACAGAGTAAATAGCACCGTGTAAGTTGATCCATTGAAAGAGGCATTAAAACGAACGACGCTAGAAAGTGAACAAATGGCGGTGGAGTTTCTATAAAACTCCTATTTTTTGATAAACTTCCCACGAATGCCAGGAAAGTATCCCGTTTAATGTTGCCTTGCCTTCTGTAAGATCAGGACAGAAGGATTTTTAGAGAGAATAGAAAGGAAATAAAACTAGCAAATTGGAATGTTTTCTAATATATTTCATTCTTCATGTCGTATAGTTTTATCGGCACAATCTCTTTCTAGAATTAAAAGAGTTGAGCTATCTTTTCTGTGTATATGTTTGTTTATATGTATTACTAATGCGTAAAATGCACTTACTTAGACATTTTCAAAGAATAAAATAGAAAAAAGACCGACTTTAAAAATCACAGAAATATTTTTAACGCTTCGTAATTTTCCACTATTTTATTTAATACTGGCGACCATGGTTTTGGCGTGATAGATGTCCTGAGGATGACGTATCACATAGAAACCTTTGTATCTAATATAAAATAAAATAATGGAAAATTACTAAGTGTTTAAAATTATTTCTGATAACGGAATTATTCAAGTGCCACCTGAAACAGCTAAATTGAATAAAAAAACACGCCTTTAAAAATAAGCAAGATATCATAAAAAACAACTATCAGAGTGCCAGAACTGAGTTAAAATGAAGGCTGAAATAATATGTATTCTATTTGATCTTTAACGTTACTGCTTCATCTCGTGGGTAGCAATCGATGCCGGTAATGTGATGCGCAGACTTTCGAATTACATTTAGACTCACAGCTATGAGAGAGACGTTGCCCTCTAAGTGAGGGATCGTTATGACCAGAGTGGCTAATGGATCAGGTGGTATGCACTGAGAGTAATTGGTCCACGTGGCGTTTGGTTCCATGGGACGAGAGTACCAATCTCCACTATCCAGGCACTGTCTTGAAGCCTCACCCTTAGAGGAAAGGAAAAGACAGTTAAAACGAGTCTTAGCCGAGCGCAATTACGGTATTTGTAAGTTCATAAAAATATATTGTACACTTTGCTCACCGTAATATCAAATCCTGCGATGTAATTGGGGCAAGGGAGCGTAACCGTTTCTCCTGCGGTCGCTTCGCCCCAGCAAAGTATGCCGTCCCATATGCTCGGGCAACTGAGCTTAAGGTCGTCCAGTTCTTCGGCGCTGTCCTTCTGCAGCTCTTCCTCGAGCATCTTCTCCAGACACTTGATTCTCATGGCCTCTATCACTTCCTCTTGGTGATCTCCGTTGGAGACGTAGGGTGCTGAAGACATTGCTCTCTGCAACGAAGAAGTGACTGACGTGAAAAGGAGCATTAATTCTATTAAAACATCGGTACAATTTTTTTAAACACTCGCAACCAAAATGGTTTAGAAATCTTCATTCAACAATAAATTCTGTTGGTTCTACGTAACCTTTCCTTTTTATGAAATTAAAAATGATGGAGGAAGAGAGTTTCCAAACTTTAAAGCTATCTCTTTTTTCCGTTTTTATCGTTAATTAGAAATAAGTCGCCTCTATAGAATTTGTTTTCCATCGTGGAAGGGACAGAAGAGAGAGAGAGAGAGAGAGAGAGAGAGAGAGAGAGAGAGTTACTTTCCCATAAAATAGGAAAGGTCATGATTACTTATGAACAGCGATTTACTTGTTATGATATGATCCTGATGGTGCTTCTGTAGGTTTTTTGGATATCAGATTCCCATCAACTGGATGGTTGATTTTAGGGGACCATCGAGGAAGCTCACATTAAATAGAGGTTTGAGGTTGATACGACTTCTCCATTTAATCATTTAGTTTGATTTAAATTTTGTACAAACGAAACGATTCATTGCGCATATAAATTTAACTTTACATCAGTAAAGTAATTCTTGAAATGCTTTTTATAATTCTCTTCCATGACGCCGTGAAATGCTGTTGAAAATATGAAAATAATATAATATTAACATTATAAATTACCGGAGCTTTGAAGATTACAAGCTGTGAAAATGACGAAAATTGTTACGCTCTAGTTGAACAAAAACACTTTCTTGTAAAAATTAACAATTTTTACCATTTATTACGTACATCATTTACATGATATTCACTCCATCTAAAAAATCACAGTGACAAATATCGAGGTATTGTTCGAATTTCTCAAAGTAATTCAAAGAGTAATATAAATTTTCAAAAGTTTATAGAGAAACAATTCCTAACCGTTTTATACTAAATATAGATTGCTGTAGCAATAAAAGCTTTGCTCACTAATATGTCAAAAACCATTCCAGTTGGTTATACCGTGTCGAGTTTGTAATTTCTTCATTGATGTTTTCTATTAAGGAAATCTCACTAACATACAATTTATTCTACTATAAAATGAAGACAAATTAAACTCAAGATGAAATTACGTAAACCGTGCAAACTTTTACTTTGATGAAAGTACAATAGCGAGTTTCTCTGAAGTTGTCGGTTGATGCAGTGAGGCAGAGAGTATATGAGAGTACTCATTCGCCTCTTGGGAGACTCTCTGAAGTGCGTTTAATATAACTGGAAGTTTAATGCTTATGGGGAAATTTCTCCAAATTATATACGGAAATCTCTTGGAAATCTGAGGCGGCGATGTTTTACACGAGTAATAGTTTAACTTTTCAAAGAGTGGGTCGTATTATTGCAAGGATCCCTGAGAGAAAAAATATTTTTAAGGGCGCACAAGTTGAATAAGAATACGGGCATAGAAGTCGATTAGTTTTTATGGCGTGGGAGAAAAAATATTTAACCCAGAAAACCATTTTAAAGATATTATTATTGAAATTTATTTGAAACATGTAAAACACCAGACGGATATCACCTATATTAACAAAAAGGAAAAGTATACTACATTAATGGAATATACAGAGATTTGAAAGGCGATATTAATGGGGAATGCGTATAAAACAGCATCGAAAGATTGGGCGGTTCTTAAATTTTATCTCAGATATCTTTAATAATATAGCTACTTGTGGCTCACTCACTCACTGACACAAAACTCTAAGGTACTTCTAGAAGGGCTAGAAATTTTATATTTGGCATGTTGGTGGGTCGAGTGACACAACCTACGAGAAAAATCGAAAATTACAGCATAGTTTATATTTAAAGGGTCTTTTTAACCCCAATGTTCCATTTCAATACCCCATAAGAAAAGTATGGGATTCAGTGCAAGGCTTTCTAAAAATGAATTTTAAATTTACTTTAAATTGAGATACGAATTCGGCAAAAAGAACATATGCCTATCTGAAAGAACGGAGTTCTTAATTTTTGAAAGCAGAATTCAAATACCCGCCGAATTAGCGTAAATATCTGCTTTTAATCGGGAAAAAGTGTGAAATTTTCCTTTTTTCGACAATGAAAACCTTTAAATGCTATGTCAACGACCTCAGTACTTTTAAAGGGATCTGATATACGCCACGATTGCAGTGATTTAATGCTTTTAATGGAAATTAATACCGTCATAACGAATTGCAGTTGGATTTCCATAACTCGAATCTCAAGGAAAAGTAAAAATTATTCGAGTAATAGAAAATGAGAGTTATGGAAATATATTCTTAAATTTTTGTATATATATAGTGAAACTTCTATAACTCGAATCTCAAAGTAAAGCAAAAAGTACTAGAGTTGTAGAAAATTCGAGTTACGGAAATATATTTTTTTCATTCTTCTTTAATTGAATTAACATCAAGTTTATTCCCATAAGCATATAACTCTAATTTTCAATATCATGCATATTATGAAAACATCATCACCAATATTTTCTACCGGTAATATGTAAGATTTTACTGTATCCAAAACATTAATCGCATCACGCACTGTGAATGAGGATATCATAGATAATAAATTGCAATTCTCACGTAATACTGAAAGGGCAAACATGACAATTAAATTTGGGTTACCGACTGTAGGAAGGAGCGAATAGATTTGTTTTTTTCCAGGGCTATTAGGGATCACAATAGGAGAAGCAACCCTGATAGCAGTGACGGTAAAATGTGTAAAGTATTTTAATGTTGTGTTTCGTAGTTTTTAGAGAAATTTTAACTCATTTAAATTGTTAAACATAATGGCGTCATACTTCTTTCACTATTGTTTTTATCCAAATGTGTGCTAAAGGCATGGATGATAGCACAATCTTAACAGAAAATATCCTAATTTTTCCATAGTTTTTTAATGTATAGGATTATTCTGAGTCACGAAACTTGAAATACGAAAACTTGGACACGAGCCAATTTCCAGAGAATTTGAAAATTACGGATAGTTGCCTTAATTTTACGGAAAATTATAAATATACTGCTATTACTTATCGAATTTATTATTTAATACATATAGTCTCCACGTGACTGAAGTGCTGTTGCCCTGGAGATCGCGTTGGTTATTTGCAGCTGTTATGAATCTGTCCAACCGAGGTGGTGGTTGGCCCCGTCGCATTTCCAGCATAGCTGGCAATGCGAGTCTTTCTCCGTTAACTAGCTCGGTTTCACTCTTTTTGCCCCTTTGTTAAAGGGGGACGCTTGTTCCTGGGGAGGGTTTCTAGCGAATCAAGGCTAGCGATGGGTCGCTTGTAGCGGTCCTACCACCTAACATTGATGTCGCCTATCATTTGTACCTCTTTGTGCACCGATGCTGCTGCCTTGCAGTAGAATTCCTTGGACATCCTTGGCAGGAGGATTTCACGTTTCCGTCTAAATGCATCCGGCTGACGCGGTCGTATCTGCCACGACCGAGTATCAGCCGGAGTGCATTGCTTTGCACTACCTGCAGCCTGTAGAGGGTGGTCTTAGGCGTCCCAGGCCAAACCGGAGCTGCGTACGTGATTATGGGCCTCACGCAGCTCAGGTGGAGGTGTCTCTTGGTGTCAGCCGACAAGACACGCGGGCACAGGATCGGACGAAGTCTCGACAGCGCCCCGAGTGCCTTGTGTCGGACGCGCTCAACCTGAGGCTTCTAGAGAAGCTTCCGGTCCATCACTACTCTCTCTGTGCTCCAGGGGATGACCCCCCCCCATCACCGACAGGTCGACTCCAGGCGGCGTTCCTCTTCCAGGGTGGAAGACGACGGCCTTGGTCTTTGCTGCGTTGACTGCAATGCGCCACCGACGATACCAGGTGACCAGTTCGTCGACGGCGCACTGCAGCGTCTCCACGGCCGCGTACTTCTTGGGAGAGCGCGGCAGGAGCGCCGCATCGTCCGCGTACAGGGTAAGCGTTGTGTTCCACCCAAGCTCCCAAGTTGGGTCTTGGGGGAAAATATTAAAGAATACAGGCCCCAGAACGGACCCCTGCGGGACACCAGCGCTGATTTACCGCAGTCCCGATGTGATCTGGAGCCAGAACACACTGGATGTCCTGCACTTTAGGTACGACTCGTTTAACCGCACTAGCTAAGCTGGAAATTGGAGTCGATGCAACTTCAAAAGGAGTGCTGGATGCCACACGCGGTTGAAGGCCTTCGAGATGTCGAAGAAGGCCCCTGTGACCGCGTGGTTCCTGTTGAAGGCGTCGGTGATGAAGTTAGTCACCCTACCCAGTTGCTGGGTAGTGGAGTGCCCTTCACGGAAGCCGAACTGCTCATCCAAGAGAAGATTCCTCTCCCGGAGAATATCCTGCAGCGGCTTCTGGATAAGGGGCTCAAAGATCTTCCCGAACCCTGCCAGGTCTCCGGGACCAACCTCTGTCGCTGGCTTCTTTGGGAGACATGATCTTTGTCCTCTTCCAGACAGACGGAAAGTATGGAATACCGACGCAGCCGTTTTAAACGGCGGTCAGGAATTCTGCTGCAGCGACGGGGAGTTGTCGAAGGACGACGTTTGGGATGTCGTCGTCCCCGGGATCTCGCACACCTCGAAGTGAGGGAGCTCAACAGCATCGAGCAAGGGGCCGCGATCTAGCGTCCCAAGTTCAAGCGCGATGTCCTCCTCGACCACGCCCGACTCTGCTGTGGCCGGGTTTGGGCGAAATACCCCCTCCAGGTATTCCGCCATACTCCCGGCTTTCTCCTCCGGAGTCCTCGCGACATAGTCCCAGGGACGATCAGGAGGTCCAGCCGCTGTGTACCGCAAAGCCTCCTAGAGTTTTTCCAGATGGACTGGTCCTCCAGGGAAAGCGTGGAGAGATGAAGTTCCCACGCGTTCGAGCGCACGTCTCGCAACATGCCTCGGACCGTCCTGGTGAGGGAGTTCAACTGGAGCCTGAGGTCCAACATACGGTGGCGCTGCCCCCTCCGCCGCACGCTGTTGCGTAGCGTGATCATCTCCCTGACGAGACGAGGCAGGGCAATGCCCCCAGCTACGACCACCTTCGGGATCGCAGCGTCCATGGCCTGCTGGACGGTGGTGGTGAGGAGGTCGACCATCGTTCTGTGTCTGCATACGTCCTAGGCGGTGTTGTGCCGACCGGCAGCTTCTCCGCGATAAATTTACGGAAGTGCGGCACGAACTAGGTTCAGACGCTACGAAGGTGTTACTCGTACTGGCGAGTTTCCCAGAAGTAGCAGGATCGGATTTCGATCAGAGAACATCGCAGAACTAATGCATGCTAAGGGACGCCCTTATGTTGCTGATGTCAGCAAAATCAAGGACGTCCCTGGAAGGCAGATAAGTGGGCTCTGATGGTGCGAGCACCGTGAGCCCCTCTTTGTCAGCCAAATCTTTCAGTCGCACGCCCCTCGGATTGGGGACTCTGGAATGCCAACTGGTGTGTTTGGCATTCACGTCCCCAATGACGATCGAGGGGCGGCCATTCCCGACGACATCCATGGCCTCATCCGGATCCCACGCCCTCCTCGGCGGATAATACACCGAGGAGACCCTGATCCATCCGGTACAGGTCCTGATGTCGGCGGATACAGCCTCCATCGATCTGTAGATTCGCACCGGATAGGGGCGATGCTCCACAGACCGGTAGATGAACAATGCCGAGCCACCGTGCCCTGCCCCCGTGGCGGGCTGGACCACCCTGTCTGAGCTATAGATTGCCCAGCCAGGGATCTTCCACACATCCGCCGGGCGGAGGTTTGTCTCGTTCACGGCGGCGACGATGGCGTGTTTCTCCCGCAGGAACGCCCGAAGTTCTTCCGTCTTCTCCTTGACACCTCGAGCGTTCCATTGCACTAGGGTACTGCATCCCCTAGTCCCCATTATTGGAGGATGGGATGCGATCCTTGACCAACTCCTCCAAGATAGAGAGGAGTTGGCCGGACGTTGAGGAGATGTATTTCCTCAACGCTCCACAGATCATCGCCACCGTGCGCCAGAAGTCGGGGTCTTCTTTGGACCGGACGGCCTCTGGTGCACTGCTCTGCGGCATGCTTGTCTTGGCCAATTGTGCGGGGCCCTTGGCTGGGGCCACCTCGGCGGTCTTTGTTGGCCGAACGACCACCCATGCAATTGCCTCGGGCTTGGTCTTTGGTAGAGTTGCTAGAGGGGAGATGGCGGGGCCTTTTTTGGAGGCCATACTCTCCACGGCAACAGCCTCGGTGGGCTTCGCCTGCTGTTCCCTCTCTTTGGCCGCTCTGCGCTTCCCCTTACGGAGAGCGTTGGCCAAGGGCCTCTTAGGGGCCGGCTCCTCCCGTCTGATGACGGGACCAAGAGTCGGCCGAAATGAGATGGTAGCAGTGGGAGGGCCCGACTTCTTAGCCGGCTTAGCACAGGCGTGCGACATGTGGCCAATCCTCTGGCAATTAAAGCAGGTCAACTGCCCCTGCTTTCCCTGTACTGCTCGATTTTCACCGAGCAGTTACAGAGTATCTGTATCGCCGACACTGGAGGGGCCCTGGAGGTCCTCTTCAGGTTGGCAACGAATCTGCAGATGGGAATCTTCTTCCCATCTTCCATTGCAGTCATCTGATGGACGCCTTGGACAAGAAAGCTCTTCACCGTCAGACCCGCTGCAACGTCCTCTTGGGAGTAGCCTTCCCTGACGTTCTTGATCAACAGGCGTATCCCCTGCACAGCCTGTAAGAGCTGTGTATGGTACTGGACGCCAGCGTCGTCCAGTACCTTCGTGGCCTCACGGTGGGGCTCAGGCGTGTGGACGACGATTCTAGTGGAGGCCCTGCGGACCTCCAGTTCGAAATCGTCGCCGCACACCTTGCTGAGGATCCCGTACACCGTAATCTGTGACACGCGGACCCTCAACCCTGCTCCCTTGTCAGGACGTGGTCCTTCTGGGGCGGTTCCCTTCCCCCCTCCAGCAGGAGGGCGTGAAGGCTTCTTCCTCTTGACTCTCCGTGTTTGCACGGGAGTAAACTCGCCATCCTCGTCCGTGCTAACGGCAGATTCAGCACCGAGGATGGGGGCGGACCAGTCTGCCAAAGAGGTGTCAGAGGGGGCAGCGTTTTTCCCCGCGGTCTTTTTACGCTTGCCGAGCACTCCGTCTGTTGAGTACATTGACTCTTCCGGAGCGACGGCGGATTGTTGGCCCTGCAAAGGGCTAGTTGAGCCGACACAGGTGGTGGCGGTTTCGGGCTTCGGGCGACCCATGGGAGAGAGCAGGATTCCCTCCCGGGCTGTCGAAGCACCGCATGTGCCTCCAACGGAGGCGTTGTTTGTGCTTGGCTTCAGCAGTGGTACTACCGCGGGTGTGACCCCGCTAGTGCCTACTGAGACATTGAGTTTCTGGCCCTGGGCCGAGGTAGAGGGGAGGGCCTCGATGGCGACCGGGGCAGCAGAATCCGGTGCCTTCTTGGTGCACAACACCCTGTACTCTGCCGGCGTGACTCGACCGAACGATGAGGAGTCGCTCGAGAGCAACGACGACTGGGAGCGAGCGGAGGCGGGTTGGAGGCTCCCTTCAGTAAGGGCAGCCGACACAACAGACCCTTTCGGGTCACTTTCCATGAGAAGAGTGATCCTCTCCATGTTCATGATATCTGGGCCCTTTTCAAGAAAAGACTCGGAGACTGACCTCGGAAGACCAGGCTCCACCATGCTGGTTGTAGACAAGAACAGGTAATAAGAAGGGACTAGTTAGCCTTCCCCTACCTTGCCAACGACCGAACGATGCGGAATACGACACCCGTAACCGGTGTTCTGCCTGAAGCAGAAGCGCCACAGCAACGAGCGGTAATCACCTGTACTAAAACGCCGCACGTAAGTGCAAAAGAGCTTCATCGTACTCGAAAGTGCCAATCAGAACTCAGAGCTCTCGGCGAGCATGGTTATTTGCAAGTTTAGATCTTGGTGTATGGTGATTTTTGGAAGCGCTTGCAGTTTGCAAGCACCGACTACTCCTGTGTGTGTGTGTGTGTATATATATATATATATATATATATATATATATATATATATATATATATTTGCACATTGGGTTAATAATGCCACACATTTATGCCCAATTTTAAATTTGTAGCACATTTAGAAGTGAAGTAACATTTATCTAATTGTTTAAATTTAAATAAATTTTAACGGCTGCAATAAGACTTTCATAGATACAACGAAATGTTTATTCGTTTAAATAGACTAAATTCTAAATAACTTGAAAATTTCAGCTCTCTAACTCGCCCCGTAGTGTCTAAACATTTACCCATTTGTTTAAATTTTAAGAATTTTTAACTGCCAAACAAATTAAAATATCAAAATTTGTATAATCCCTATTTCGTTTTTTACATATCCTACCTCTAAAAAAAAATTCAGCTCCGTAGCACATTCGGAAATACATAAACCTTGAAATTTTGTTTAAACAATTGCGAATTTTTAGCGGCCGCATTGTTAAACTTTTTCAAAAATTTTCGTTTTCTATAGTCGGTTTTGCACAAAATCCCACCTAAGAAAAAAATTTCGAATCTCCAGCTCACCTGGAAGTGCCTAAACATTAGTATCCTCCTGTTATATGTGTTATATCCTCCTCTGTAAGGAACGTCTATATATAATGATATGGTGTTGCAGACTTTTTTGTGGTAAATGTTCTCTATTCGAATAAATGTTTTAATCAATACCTTACTGATCATATAAGAGTATGGGAGAGAAAAATGTGGATTTTTAGTTGTGTACCGATTGATTCGTTTTAGCGATTGATGCAAGCAAAATATATATGATGTAATGCTTGGGATTTTCTCGAAATTTTTCTCCGAAACTCGTAATTATGTGGTCCCGCGGACTTTTTTTGTGTAAGATGTTATACTCGATCCGAATAATTTTTTAAAATTTCTACCGGACAGATCATATATGAAGTAGGAAGAGAAAAATATGGTATTTAGTTGTTGCTTGACGAATGCCAATTAACGAGATAATAGTATATGTGCTTATATAAAGTGGAAGTTGTAATTTATGGATGCAATTCAAAATCATAACACGGCGATAGATTTTAATAAGGATCATTAATACTTAATTAAAATCCGCCCAGTAGTTTCGGAGATAAAATATACGGACGGACGGGCGGAAGAGACCTGCCTCTAAGGCGTCGCGCTGCGCTGGTAAACAACGCCTAATTATGAGATAGCGCGAATTGGAGATCATGGGTATCTCTAAGGTCACCTTTGCGTGCATTTAAATATATTTAAATATAATTATCAAACACCGCGATTGCTAGAAATACGGACGGGCATTCTTCAACGTACGACTGAGTTGAATCCTTTGAATACGAAACACATTTTCTCGTAGGCTCAATATTATAAATTCGACTTCCGTTCCCGAAGGATGTCTAAGAAGCATTTTTTTCCAAAACGAAGCCCGAATATTGTACTTTTACGATTATAAATAAATTGATGAGATACGCAAGTAAATTAAAAGATAAATCTAGTGATAATGTACTTTTAAAAAATAATAGTTAGACTCATTAAATTACACTGTAAAATGTCTTTCCGAGCCATTTTGTATCTTTATTTAACGTACGATTTGTCGTTGCTTGCATACTGCAAGCGGTTAAAAAATCACCATACACCAAGATCTTATCTCGTAACCAACGCGACAGTATTTGAACCACCCATTTAAATAAGATAATAGTTTTCATTTTCTGCGAAATTAAGGCATCCATCCGGGATTTCTAAATTCTCCGGCAATAGGCTCGCGTCCAAGTTTTCCAATTTCAAGTTTTATGGCTCAGATCGCCCTTTTAAAGCGATAACTGTAGTCTTCATTAAGACAATAGCCTATATGTTACACTAAAAGTTATAAAAAATTATGATATTTTGTGTGTTAGGCGTCATTATCCGTGCCTTTTAGTACGTATTCGGATAAAATAAATAATTTAAAATTGTCACGTCTTCATATGTATACGTCGTCGACTGAAATCAAATAGATTATAATGCATTCTAAGCATTAGATCAATGCTCTTGAAGCGTGGAAAATCAATTCCCATTGAAAGGTATTAGAGAACCGTGCCATGGCGGTTCATATTTTTTATTGTTGAAAACCGAAAAACTTTTCATAATTTTATGATTGAAATCAAATGTTTACGCAAATTCAGCATGGATTTGAATTCTGTCTTCAAGAAATATAAACTTCATTCTTTTTTTATAGTATGGTGCATGTTCCGATTTTGCATCTTAATCTCTACCATAAACATTTTGAAGAATTTGTTTATTTGCGCATTTATAACGCAACAACTAAAGGACGTAGATGCAAGAAAAAGGTGTCATAGAACCAATTCCTGTCTAAGAATTTAATGTTTTAGAGAGACATGACCACACAATATCGCGCAGTCTCATCCACTAGAACTTAATTCAAGCGAAATAACGATATTTTAAAAGTGATTCCATCGATTGTTTATTGTAATTGTTTATTAGTAATAAAATTTGTTGGTAAATGTGAATTAAATCTATCTATTATATATTTTGAAAAGTTTGTTGGTTTGTGCAAAAAGAAAGTCATACTTCCTGAATAGCTGCAGATACCAAATTTTGAATAAACAATCCAACCACATAAATGAGCTGAATGCGCCAATTTTTACACCGAAATATTTTATGTCAAAGGTTTAAATAATTATTTTTGTTCATTACGGGGTTCGTTTATTGTTGAGCAATGCATGACTAAGACAGGCGAGTGCAAGAGCAAAAGAAACTAATGACAAAAGGGATTTACGACTTCAAGAACCAAAATGTGAAAGATTTCACAGAAGATGCTATGAGAAAACTTCTATAACATTTCTTTAATTTCAACTAAAATATAATATTTAACTTCTTCCTTCCTTCCTTACCTATATGTACACTTTGCTTTCTCTTCAACTGAACATTTGTATGGGTCAATTAAGCTATTAGATTATAATAACACTTTCCATGTCATACCATCACACTTTTTATCGCCAAATTCGATTTCAAAGTCCGGGAACTTATTTTGTTTCGTAGGTTCGTCTATAAAATATCCACGTGAAAAATTCAGCCTTTGCATGGGATAACGTATGGTTAGGCTATATTGGAATATATCTTCAAACGTGTTTCCACCGGTTGCATCCCTAGAACTTATCCTGCCCTAGGTTTTAATGTTTTGGAGATTCATGACCAAATAATATGATGCAGTTTCTTCCACTGGAAATCAATTTGAGTGAAATAATTATGTTTTAAAAGCGATTCCATCGGTTGTTTATTATGATTATTTTATAAAAAAATGAGGTCGTCAAATTTGTCGATAAAGGACGCGGGAATTTTTTTATTTATTTGGGGAAAAGATGGAAAGACAAGAAATATTGCACACAATTAAGCATTACAATGAAAATTAATTTGGTTTTATTCTCAAATCTTACTCAATATTTTTTGTTTGACTCAAAAACCCGAGAAACGCCGAGTAATTTCAGCTAATTGTAAATAATTTAAAAAAGAAATTTTATATAGCCCTGCACAGTTTTCAGTGTTTTCTTATGGGTGTTTAAAATTGGACATTGCGGTCAAAATCACCCCCTAAATATAACATTTTCTGGAATTTTGGAATTTTCCAGAGATTTTACCCAATAACCTATATTCATACCAAATTCCAGCTCTGTAGAACCTCTAGAAGTACGTTAGGTTTTATATGATATATCCTATATGTATCTCTATCATAAATATTTTGAAGAATTTGTGTTTGTTTGTGCATTTATAACGCAAAAACTACAGAACGTAGAAGAAAAACAAGTACACGGGTTTCCCGTGGTACAGAAGTGCTTTTCGTCAAATTCGCCGTAGTATAATCGTATACTAATGTATTTGCTTTAAAATCAGAAAGTTATTATTCCTTATATTGTGTTAGCCCTGATTTTTATATTCGTTCTAAACATGTTAATTTCGTTTTTCCTTTCTATACTCTTCCTACAAACGAAATTTCTTTGAAATTCATAGTTACAGAAAATACTAACCTTGATATTGTGTAGCCCTGTTTAGTCGACCAGGTTGATAATTAATATTTTGGTTAAAACCGATGAGGTCAGTTCTCTAGAAATACGATTTAAAAATATTATTTTACTTTTTAATATGGTAGCCCTGCTCTTTAACTCCGCTTTAAACATCTTGATTTTATTATAGGATGTTGTGAAAACCATATATGCAAAATTTAGTTGAAATCCGTCCAGACAATTCTCTCCAAATCCATTATTACTGAAAGAGTTTAATTTGTAATTGTGGCACCACTGTTTCACTGATTCGGTCCAAATATGCTATTTTGGTTTTTTATATATGTGTTCATTATAAATATTAAATTTCGTTAAAATTGATCTTCACAATTCAACACAAACAGGGTAAAAGAACTTTTTTATTACTTTTATTGTGGCAGCACTGATTTCCATATCTACACTAAACATATTGATTTTGTTTTTCTATGTTGCACACCTCCTCCATTTGAAATTTCGTTGAAATCGGTTTGGCCATATCCTTCCAAATTCAGAATTACCGAAAAGTTAAACTTTGCAATTGTGGCATCCCTGCTGAATTGATCCGGTCGAAATATGTCATTCTGGTCATTAATTTATGTGAGTATTCAATGTACCAAATTTTGTTGAAATCGGTTCGACCAATTCTTCCCTGATATACGCGTACGGACGGACGGACGGATATCACGAAGATAATAGTGCTTTTCAAAAGCACTGAAAAAAGAATGTGCCATTTTAACCGCAATAAAAAGTTTAGTAAAATAGGAAGGTTTTAAAGCAATTTGAACTACAATTTTCATTTAAAAATGTTTTTATCTTTTAATTTTTACCATTTAAATATTATGGGAATGAGCGTATTGTTGGATTAACAATCTACTTGACAACAGTTATAAACAATACCTAATCTAATAAATAAAAATCAGATGTGGCCACCACATGACTTTCTCCATACCTGTAATTTTTCTAAAAATTCCAAATAGGTTACATAAAAAATATTTTAAGAAACTGCGAGAAAATTTTACTTGACAAAGAACAGAAATAAACTCAAACCATTGCCTTCTGATATTGGATATAGCCACAAAGCTCCAACAATTAAGAAAATAAAAAGGAGCGTTACTAACAATAAGCGTCAATTGTTAACAATAGTAGGTGGCGTGGTGGTAGCAGCTAATTAATTTAGTTTTTAAGATATCTCTTGAACAATGAGTTATACGGAAAAATGTTTCCAACAAAGGTTGTAGAACATTAAATTTTCTATAACTTGTATTCTAGCATGATTTTAAACATCAAATATTAAATCAAATATCTCAAAATAACTTATAAGTGACAAGAGTAAACACCCACTTTCGGTTGACCGATTTTTACTAAAAACTAATCAGTTCTTTTAACTTTCATAAAAACGTTAAATATAAAATTTCGCATTGACCTGATTATTAGTTTTTGAGTTAGAGCACCCATGAAAATGCTGTCACACGCGCGCATGCACGCACACACACAGAGAGTCATCATCGAGAAAATGCTCAAAACGTGTTCAGAGGGCCTTAAAACGTGTATTTCCATTGAAATCTCGAAGTCTATTTTTCATGAAAACAATACTTTCCCCCTATACTACATATGGACAATGTAAAAATGACTTCGTCGTCGTCGTCGGTGAGTGGGAAAGCGGAATTGTAATGCTATTATTAACAAACTTTCCAAGTAGCTAGATTGACATTTGGTGGGAATGTTTGATTCTTAAAGTAAAAGCCATTTACGAAAAGAAATTTCGACCCGGGTTCGTTTCCTGAGAATGATTTCCATTCCCCATAAGATAACATGGAGAAATTAATATTTCGACCTGCAAGCTTATTTTCTTTTGCTTATTAAAATTCACATATTTGACCTTCGATCTCCGGTCTAGGACTGCATTAAAAAAATGACAATAGTTTCTTATTGTTATCGTCTTTTATCGCCTTTGAATAGAAATATCTCGAATTTAACGTTTTAATATCATATTTTGACAAAATTTAGCGTTTTTAAGGAGAAATCGACTTGCCAACTGATTACATTGTTGAATTCAAAATCCTATTACTCTCACTTATGCTCCCTTAGTATAGAGAAAGTATTGTTTTCATGAAAAAATTCGAATTCGAGATTTCAACGGAAATACACGTTTTGAGGTCCCCTGAACATGTTTTGACTATTTTCGCAATGATGTCTGTGTGACTGTCGGTCTGTCTGTTTGTCTGTATGTGATAGGTTTTTTACTGTCTCCATATCTAGTTTAGGGGAATGTATTGTTTTTATGAACATGAAAAAAAAACGCAAAAGTTGAAATGATTGTGTTATCATATGGCACAATTTTATTCACCGAAGTCGTCTGGCGTAGTCCGGGCATCGCCGGGTGCTTTCAGCTAGTCCTATATATGTAAGAAGCAGCTATTTATAATGATATATTGCAGTCTGAATCGAACTTACGACTTTGCTTTCATTTATTCGCAGACAAAATAGACATTGTTTAAGTCCATATGAGCGTCGGAATGGCGTCTACATTCCTGAAGATGTCCCTTAATTTATGTAAGTCCGGAACGACGTATGTTGGAGAGATGTAAGTCGAGAACTGCGTATACTCATTCCGAAATCATATGATTAGCAGTAATTAATTTCAGCCCGTTGGTTTAATTTCTGTTTTCCTCTCCCCCACCTCATGCAAAAACAAATTTACTCTTAGGTAGCGAAATGAAATGCTAGAGGGAGAAAAAAACCTTTTTTTCTGCTAAGAAAGCGAGGGCAAACCTTTTATAATGAGAAATTCTTCTCCGACGTTAGTTGACTAAGTACGTAAGTCGTAAATACTAATTTCCAAACGCACTGGAAAAGGTTGAAAAAAATGGAAAAATCTGAAACAAAAGGTGCTAAAAAGGTTCGTTTTGGGAAAGGGACCTAAATCCAGATCCGAATTCGGATAACGTCGAAAAAAGTCCCCGAATTGTAATTTAGAAACGGAGGCGTAGGCGGCAGGTGAATGGAACAAGGTGGGGGAATATATTTCGTTCATGAATTTCCACCGGTCCTCGGTCGCTACTACGGGTAAACAACGACTCGATTTGGCCTCTGTATCTTGCCGTTAGTTACTCATCCCAAGCGGGGAAGATCGCATTAAGGTGTATTAGCGCAAGCGGTAAGGAATATTTTATTGCTCTCATTAACTCGTTTCATTATTTTATGGCCCGAGAGCTGACGTACGGAACCATTCCGTTCGCTTCATATACTACGCAATACGACTTTAACCATGGTTTTGCCTTTTGGTTTTGAAGCTGAATGCTGAATATTCATTCAGATTTAGAAGAATTACTCCTGCGTCATCTATGAGGTCGTTGAATCACATTTTCTACGTACTTTAAATAAATAAATGTTTTGTGTGGTGGTAGTTACGACAGCGTGTGAAATTTAACGCCTAATAAAAAATAGCGATTCTGAAGCTCAATCCAAGTCTCTAGTAATAACTTCCAATATAAAATATATTCAGCAAGAAGTAGGGGAATAAATGAGCCCTAGACACGATATAAGGAGATTTTTCTGCAATTTCTGCACGATACGTTTAAATCCCCTTGAGCTTCTTCAACCCATGTTTCTTAAATGCGTGCGGGTAGCCTATATTCACGGCGCTATCATAAAAAATGATCAAAAATCTTTTAAACCGCGAATTCCTTGCTTTCGTTGACACTGTAGTGCCGAGTTATATGTACATGTTAAATAAACCCTTATGTTTTATATCGTCTCTCAAAATTACTGAAATAATTATTAATTATTTGTTTCCAAAGACCAGTATTTATCATAATCTTAAATTCACAGATTAGACCAGAGATCTCAAACTCACATTGGTGAGCGGACTGCACGATAGCTCTCCACAGAATCCGCGGGCCGCATTAAGGCACCGTACCAAATCTGCCGACCGCATCATACTTTCCCAGTCATCAAACCTTTTCATATTCCTCAGACGTTCACTCTCCCCAGTCCAACGCTCTTAAACCCAATCTTCATCATAGCCATTCCAGGGTTAGGCCCTTTATACACGCAAGAAACACATTGGTAGTGGGAAGAACACTCTTCCGTACCCCAAACGTGCAAGATGTTATAAATGAGAATGAGCAATAAAACGCGAATATTTTAAAAGTGCCGATTCAATGTACCTCTTAAACTTCTTAGATTATTTAAAAAACTTGTGTGAAATACTTAATAAGAAATGCATTTTAGTTTGGTCCGTGTAGTATCAAGTACCTTACTTCGCGGGTCGCGTAAATGATCGACGAGGGACGCGAGTGTCCCAGAGTCCTTGAGTTTGAGGCCCCTGGATTATTCTAACCAGCCTGTTCCGGTACCCATAGAGCACTTATAACTACAGCGAATTTCAAAATGGAGTGGGAGACTAATCAATTCCACGACACCCAGTCAATTATTATGCATATACACAAATAAAGGAGGTAAATCCGGTGTCGACATTAGATTAATCTTGCGAAAAGAACGAGGGAGACACACTGATTATTGGAACTTCCGAAGGACAAGGTGCTGCTCTTCTGTGCCCTCCTTACAACACAAAAGTCGGCGGGAGGCAGGCACTAGTTGGAAAACCGGCGTCCGCCAGTATTCAAACTTAGATTTGCTAATCAAGCCTCTCCGCCACCATTTCTATATCAGTATTGATACAACCTTTAATTAGATTAAGAAGGTAGCGTCAACTTTATTATTACGCATTCTATCCCATGCCCTTCGAATAAAAGCAGTAATATCTAAAATTATGGGCACAAGAAGTGATAACTGATTATAAGTAATTCATTTACAATCCTTATCATATCTATGTTAGAGCAGCGTAGTGATTAACCATCTTCTTCGTCAACATTTTCAAACGTTTTTTTTTGGAAAAATGGAGCCTGTAAACTAAATTTCTAACATTTATACCTCAGCACTTTATCTAAGAAAATTCCTATCGAGAGTATTTTATTTCTTTAATTGACATGATTCGTAAATACTGACATTCATTTCCTTTTCGGATATATTTTTTCGCTCCAAAACGGCGTGAGTTACCGGTTTTTTTGTAGACTTTCTTTTGTTTCAGGAGATTCCTTCCTTTCGGCTTTAACACGAGTTTGGCCCATAATGCCATTTTCCTCACTCGTGAAAACGCTAAGACCACATCCACCCACTTTTTAAATTCAAAATCTTATTAAATTTTTTTATGAGAGAAAGGGAAAACGTTACAGATGACATCCAATTTTTCCGACGCTAATTTATGGGGTGTTCTCCATCAGTTCTTGCGAAGAAAGTGAAAATGTTTCAAACTAAAGAAAACTCCGAGTTAGGAAGTAGAAGTCTTAGTTTGAATTTCAGGCATTGAAATGGATTTTTTTAGCATTTTAATTCGAGAAAAATTAAAAACTCGACCGAATATATAGAATTAATGTTATTGGTGGTTTTAATTTAAAACGGCCATCTTTATAAGTAGAAAAAAATCATTCAGAGAAAGGTCAAAAAATTTATTTGACTTCCATCTGAGATCATAATTCTAACTAGAATCCTATTACCTGAAATTTACATCAGGGATTCCTTTTAAGTTCAATTATCTCACTGATTTGAGATTAAGTTAGGGAACTCTCTGCTGTGCTTCAGCGAGGACGTTTATTAAGCTTTAACGCTTGGTTAGCCTTTCCTCAACGGAAACACTCCAATTTGAGCGTTGATAAGCACGCTGGATTGGTAAATTAGAAGGTGAAAGCAATCTTCCGGCAAGTGGATGATCTGGGCTTGCTTCATGGTGAAATTTACAATTTTTCTTCTTCTCTCCATCGACGTTTATTCAAATATAGTCAACTCTTCCATTGTGAAACGGAATTTGATTAGTCAAGTATATCATTTACTTTAAGTTAACTCGATATCCAGTGAAACATAAAAGCTTGTAATTTTGCCATAAATCTAGTCTGGACTTCTGATCCTATTTCTCGAGTAGACTACCAAAATTCGCGGAGCTGGCAACCTCGCAAATCGGCATCATGTTCTGGTCATTGCTCATCCACTGACTCGATAGGTTTACGGGGGGAAACTCGCGTGTCAGCGCAGGTCAACCATTATGGAGTGCGAACGTCCTGCCTGATGAGCCTTTATTCAAAGCAAGGACGGAGGTGAGAATGTGGGACCTGTCAAACATTTCCGTCGCATCGGAGAATCAAATTCCGTGGTGATCAGTCAAAATTCCCGCTAAATGAAACACGCTTCCTCTCAGCCTCACTAGCGTACGATTGTGTAATGTGGCTACATTTGCTGTAATATTAACAAAGAATCCAAAATTACGCCTGGGTTGAGAGCGATTGCACTTCCAGTTACGACGAAAGAGCGAAAATCAACTTGCCGAGGAGATGACGTGTTCTCCAAAGTTAACTTCCTCGATGAAGGATTGAGAACGAAACATGATCCTGAATGACAGACCCTGTGGCATCAATTACACGCTTCCGGTGATTCGAGGCGTAGGAATTCGAAATTTAAAATCCTTCAGTTGATTAATGGAGCAGATGATTGACGAGAGAATTTATTTTGCCAAACAAGGCGGCGTTCGGAATATTTGCTAGACTCCATCCCAGAAAAATTGATTAAATATTCATTTTTTCAATTCAACAATTACATTTGAGAGGCTTAATTCTAATGCAATTCATTAACTGTGAATCGGAAAAGCGAAGTCTTAAATAATTGAGTGATGGCAGCAAATAAAAATGCCGTGATGTTCAATTGATGGTAAGTATAACATCAATAGCTATCGATGTTATTTTCATCAGCAATTGGATTCCAGCCATAAAATCAATATTTCAGCTTTGTAAGTGCAGTGGCGCGCCTTTTCAGAAGTAATATTTCCTGACGAATGCCTCTATGCAAATTCACCTATAAGCCCAGGTGACCGATTGGAGGCGAATTCTCCCACGCTGTGATCGATTTACGCGCTCGCGAGTATCGGCGTGGGCAGCTGTAACTCACCCATCACCGTTGAATTAGGCACGGCTTAATTTTACTTACATTCGTTTCTCTCACGAAATGTTTTGCAGTCACATACTGCATGACAAAGAAAGCGAATGACTTAAACTATACGGACTAGATACGATTAAAAAACCCAAACTTTCAGAGGTTTATGCAATAATACTCCATAGAATATATAGAAAAATAACTACTTATGCCTCTTTTTATTACATCACCATTCCTCGCCTATAAAAAACTTCTATAAAGCATAAGAATTGTTTTATATGTTCGTTTGTGTCTTAATTCAAATAAAAAATTATTACAGTGTACTGTTTAGGAGTACAAAAGTTTTGATTACGCTGAAAAAGAGACCCAAGGAATCTAACAAGTACCGTTCGTTATGCCTATAATATGCATGTACAGTAAAATAAAAAGAGAAAATGTCATTTTCGAATAATACTGTAATTTGCACATATCATTTTGAAGGTGTTCTGAAGCTTGCTAAGCGACTTATTTTGGTGCAATATTGCATTTTGAAATAGGTTACTAAGTAAAATAGGAAAGCCCGCTGAAAGTGTAATGCATAGAATAAAATTGGGTTCAGTAAAATTTTATTTGAAAATCCAGGAAGATGGGGAAAGTTTCGATAGGTTTGCGTGATATACGCTTTGCTTTATATGTGACTTAAAAACTCAGGTTAGGGAATTTAAGTTATTGAGCGGTTATTTTTTGCAAGAATGTATGAAAAGGACTCGCTACAAAAAAAAACAATTTTTATAACACTGTAACTCGATAAACGTGCTAAAAGTTTTGCGAATATACAACAAAATCGTGACATTGGAGAATCATACCGTCGTGCAATTAAAACTTTACTAGCAGTTGCCCGTCGATAAATAGACTGCTTGGTTTGATTAAATATTTTCTTTTTAGTTAGCCTTCTGTCACATTACCATGATTTTCTGCAACTGCAATGTTTATTTCCATCTACTAATGTCCGCTAGGAGTGCCACGTTATTTCCTACAGCGTCTAATGTCCGCTAGCAGCGCCACCTCAACATCAGCCACTACAACTACGTTGATCACAAATAACTCAATATCTCGCCAAAGGTTTGACCGATTTCAATTTTATAATTTTCCTACAAATCTGCTGATCAAGACGTTTTATTTGATGCATGACGCGTTAAGATGGCTAGTATGTATATATATATAATTTTTTTTTAACCTGAAAAATTCATACCCCTCTTAAGCTGCTATCTTACGCGGTATAAAACTATTCCGCTGTGTCGACAGTGCAACAGATCCCCGTATATTTAGCGCGAGATGTTCGCCAAAGTTTGTAACGCTTAATGATAGATCTAATATAAGGATAGTCACGCAAACACGCTCCACTTTGGCGAATTATCTGACAAATGTGGCGCCAGAGTTTGCTACCCCTCTAATCGTATTAAATAAAAAAAATCACTTGCATATTCGATCCGTTCTATCGAATCATTCCGTAGCATGCCATAGCCCCGAGTCCCATTCTAGCGCTCCTATTTCCACCCCCCCTCCCATTACCGTCCCGCCTTACTCATACCTCCCCCCCCCTCCTCGTTTCCATGGTTTCCGACTGGTCGTGATAAATCTCAGTCCTGTTTGCGCTGAACAAGCGGAAATTCACGGTTAGCCCTGGAAGGAGGATGGCCAGTCTAGATTCGAGTGGACAAGTAAAGGGGAGCGCGAGGATGCGGCGGGAGAGGGAAAGGGGCAAGGGGGGGGGAGTGAGGTGTACGATCTTCGATCGGAACTGCTTCTCAAACAGGTTCTTCGATCCACACACTTCCTCCTTTTCCCTCCCCCTCTGCCTTCCTTCTCCACTCCCTCTCTTAATACCGATCTCTCCCTCACAGTATGTTGGCCTGTTTTTGTTTACCCGATGGTTTTATTTCACGTCACTTGGTTTGTTCGCCGCGTTTAAATCGCCAGACATTTGTTCGAAACAGCGGTCGTTTTATTGGGATGGTAAGTGAAAGAAAGGGATATGACCTTCTGGCTCTCTTTATTGACGCCGACGTGAAAATAAAGAGTAACGTGAAACACAGCGTTGGATCTGAAATTAAGATGAGAAGGATCTTATGATGAAATGTTGCGGTGTGGTTTCCAAACTGCATTTCGCTGCATGTTACCGGGGTTTTTGCTAGAGAAAGAAGTGTTAATGTATTACCCTAAAGTGCTATGTATATAACACGCTCGTTATATAATGCTTTTCCATGCACTCCCACGGAAGATCTTAGAAAGTGAGATCTATAACGAATACAGTTTTAAGATTAATATATTAGATGCGAATTCCAGATACCTATTATAGAAAGAGACCAGTTCTTCAGGGAGGTGACTTCATAGCTCAATATTTTATTATATTCCGCTGTATATTTATTGCTTTTTCATGAGATGTTAAAATATTTTCGATTAGATTCATCGCCATGTATAAAAGCAAGCATGCATTACAATTTTTAAAGAAACAATTTATTGGGATTACTCCTTAGTCAATACTGCGTTTTATGCATGAATGCGCGTTATACATGAGACTTAAAAGTACTCGCGCATTTGCCATTCAGGGTGAATGAATTAAGAGCGTCGACATTTAAAGTATTTGGAGAGAAAAAATAATTACAATTGAAAACATATGAATTGTTTTATTTTGATTTATTGGTTACGATTTTTTTTAGAACTCTAACGTCGACTCCTCGTTGTATAATTTCTAAACAGCTCTGTCTTTGTTTATTTTTAGCGCTATAACATTAACATTGTTGGCCCAACGAAACCAGAAAAACTTAGACGAGAACTGAATTTTATCTATTAGGAATCGCGATTTTAACACGTGGTGGTACTTATATGCCAGTTATTGAATGAGACCGTAATGGAGATGAATATGTAAATTTCTTATAAACAAACATTGAATATACTCTACGATAAGAAATTTCTTTATCATCCATAAAAATCCTAAACAATTCTTTTATAAAAATAAAGATTCTTTTCTTAACGGTAATTTGGTAACATACTTTGAATAAATAAACTTATTTCGCTCAGATGTTTTTTATAATTATATTTTTAATAATTTACCTATTTCAATTCATGTCAGTTCTCATTTTTGTTGTACATACCTTCACATAACTTACACTATTAGATCGAGTGTGTAAGTAACGTTGAGAATGGAGGGAAAGAATGGGAAGATTTGACTTCGCCTCTTCCGCTACCTTCGCGACAGATGCTATTTTATTTCTCCCAGAAAGAATCCCTTTTATATCAGCCCCACCTTTTTCTAGTCCTGCTTTCAATTTTAGTTAGAAACAGAAGAAGGGAGAGTTGCTTTTGGATACAATAAAAGAGTATCGATAAACAAAAGAGGATAATAAATTCGTGTCAGAGGCAGTCGACAAATGAAATTTTACGGCATATTTCACTCACTGCAATTTTTCGTTTCGTTATTGTTCCCGTCGCGTATTTTGGAAAAAAATACGAATAAGAGTTCCCCGGATAAAAACAAAGAAGAAGCGTATTTGCGAATACAAAATGAAATTGAAATTTACGCCGACGGATTAACTACGCCGTGTCATCGAGACAAAATGAAAAAAAAAACCCTCGCGTATCGTAGCGATGCAGGGACACACGCAAATAGGAACTGAGAGAACAAAAGAAAACCGAAGCGCGATGCTCAACTGAACGATTAATGAGATTGGAGAGACACGCCAAGGAAATGATTTCTATCGTGTGGCCTTAAATATCAACATGAAGAAGATTATAAATTAATTAATTGGCATTAAAGGGGGAATATAATCTGAATAACAAGATAAGAAGACATTAGATAATATTTTAAGCCTCTTTGTGCGTCTTTTATATATCAGGCTAAACTTTTTCAATAAAAAAAGACTTTTACATCCTACCAACAAAAGTGAAATGTCCCGAAACTATTCTACTCCACATTTATCACTTATCTTCTCTTTCATCGCGTGTTCTAATCTCGCTCAAACGCCTCTCATCTAGTTTTTTGCTATCGTCATTGTATTCATAAGTTTTGATCGATATATAGTTGATGCATGAAATTTGACGCCTCAGGAATTTTTCCATTCTCCATCAAGTCTTTTCTGTTACCTCAGTGCCATTTTTTCTCCCGAAAACTTTCCCGTCATGCCTTTTGGGATTGACTTTGATCGATTCGAGTGATTCTTCCGCAACAATTGGCCCGTCTGCCGCTTCCTTCATAGTTTTCCGTTTCCTTGCGCCTAAAAGATGACTTTCTCTTAATAAAGATTACGGTAAATCTTCTACTCGCTTATTCTTCTCTGGAAGTGGAAACATATCCGATCCTTAAAAATTCATACGAGTCATCCTGGACTGATCGAGGGTGATTTCTATAGCTGAAATCGGTTGAGTAAACCAAACAGCCATCTCATCTAGGAAACAGCTATTCGTAAACCTTTGATTAAATGGCATTGATTCAATTTCCGATCCTTAACAATGCGCACGAGTAGCCTTGGACTGATTGAGGGTGATTTCCGTAGCTGAAATCAGACGAGTAAACTAAAACAGCCGTCTCATCTAGGAAATAGCTATTCGTAAATCTTTTATTCACGGTGAATCACCGCTGATGTCCAATTTGTATCTGACGTCCAAAGTAGCCGCTTTGATTATCAATTTGATTCAACCCATAAGGTGAATTTGACAATTTATTTTCGATCAGTTGACTTTTGGTATTAATTAATAAGTTTCATGCATATAAGTTGCTAAGTGCCAAGTTGATTCGCTCCCATGCTTACTTCCACCACACGAACTGAAATGCAACATCGAACCTCGCTAACTCGAACTCTATAATTCGAGTTTTCGTTAAGTCGAAATAGATATTTTCCTATTCGTTTTCATGAGAACTATATCTATATCTATATCTAGAATGATCGATAACTCGATCATTGTACGTCCTATTCCGAGGTTCAAGATATTGCTGTTCGACTATATTCCCGGGCCACTCTATCTTCGGCACGTTGCTATTTAATAACACGAACACTACTAGCAGTGTCATAGCGCGATTTCCCCAACATTCCTCAAATCAGTTTCTATCGTTCTAACCCTCCATTCCATCGTAATCCCTTCGATAACTTTCTGCCCATTTCACCTGGTTTCACCAGCATAAGTGGATCATCATTGAGCGGCTTCTTGTTCTGCCGCCGGTAAGTGAGCGAGGGCTCATTATCGATGAAGTTTTCCGCTCAACGGAATTCGACGAGAAAGAGCGCTGTCGGCGCCGACGGGTTGAGGCGGAGAAACGTGGGAGATAAAGTATGGAGTATCCAGTTTGGGAGGAAGGAGGAAAAGAGAGGAGGGAGAAAATGGGGGAGTGAATGTGTAGCAAGGAAGCAGGAAGATAGGATGGAGGAAGAGCGAGAGAGAGAGCGAGAGGAAGGAATGATGGGAGGAAGAGAGATGAGCTTAAAGGGTTGTAGGAGGAAGAGGAGTGGGAAAGTATAGATTGAGTAAATAGGATGGAAGGGAGAGGGGAAGAAGGATGGATGGAGGTGGGAGTGCGACAGAGGAGGATAAAAGAGGCAAGGAAAAATGCGGGGAGGAGGCAGAAGGGTCGAAGAGGAAATGGGGGGGGGGTGATTTGTGGTTCCGCCGATGTCTAGACCAATCACGCGCGCGAACGACGGAGATGCGACGATGCGAACGCGCGGAGGGATAAAGCTCCGTCGCGAAGGAGCAGGATGGAGAGCGAAATAGTGTATCGAAGGCCCGAGGCGTGTGTTTTAATAGGGCGGGAGAAAAGGGACGAAGGTGGTTGGGGGCTCAACAGATAGCAAGGGAGAAAGGAGGGTCCCTTTTTTAATATTTGCAGATTATTGTCGGAGAACGACGCGGAGAATTCTCCCGTGAAATATTTCCGACTTTTGACTTGTGGTTTGGTGATAATGAGGAAACGAATCGACAAAAGAAATGGCGGTTTTTAATGTTTCTCCTAAATTTATGCGATGTTTTAAAGGTCAGGAGTGGGTTATTCGTTTCTCTTCCATTCTTTCTGTAATCATAGGATCTATGGCTATAAGGAGTGATAATTATGAATACGTGTATTTTGCCTTACGATTGCAAACTAAGGCAAATAAACAATCTCTAGATAAATAATCGAGAAGAAAAAATACGGAAACGTTTTGCTTAACTTCGTGAATAAATAACTTATTTTTTATAGTTTTATCAACGTAAACATTATTTATATTAGAGTCTCAATGAAAAATTATACTAGTTCCTTTTTCGTTTGAAGAATTTTTTACCTTTCCATGCTAAAGGAAAATATTTTAATTTTATCTTAAGGGCCATAAAATACATTTACGAGCAAGTAGCTTTGCACATATATTAGTGTGTGTTGTATTTAGTTACACACAGATATTGCTGGTTTAAATTAGTCCAACTTCCATTTCAAAATTATGGCAATAAATAATGAATATTTTATTATAATCGTAATGAACGTCCTTGGTCAATTCATTTTTGTTTTAACATCCTTCGTCTCATTTTCAATTATATTGTAGTTTTATTGCTTTTGTGGCTTTACTTTCCTAAGTACAAATAGCCCTCGGTTAACGCAGAAGATGTGCTCCTTAAAAGTACCTCGTTAAGCAAATTTATTTCCCATAATAATACGTGTAATAATGGTGGGATGTGCTTTAAATCCAAACTTTCTATACTCAAGAGAAAGGGAACTGTGTTGATGAAAAGAGAAAATAGATTCGGGAGTAAGGTTTCTTTTGAATTGTATGGCATCGCAATTTGCGATACAATGCAGCAAGGACTGCGACAGCATATTGCGTTAATTTTCATCACCAAAAAGGAATACAAACTACAGTCAAACTCGTTTATAACGAGCACGGTTGTAACGAGGTCACGGCTATAGTGAGCAAATGCTACCTCCAAGATAAGTTTACGAGTATTTACATACAAATATTTCACGTATATAACGAGCACGCTTCACGGATATATCGAGTAAACTTCGACCACGTCTCACTGTCTCAAACGCGGTGGCGGTCAGCCCCTTCAATCCTCATAGTCACCCAAGATATGTAACCTTGTGTTCTCGAGTCCAGCCTCTACTCCCTATCCCTCGGGGAGGTTAAAGACCGCGGCGTTGTTGTTAAAAAAATAATCCCTTCGTCCAAACCAAGAATTCCCAACTTGCAGGTACAGTGGCACCCGCGGAGGTCCTTTGTCCTCTCCTCCCAACCCACAGCTCTTTTACAGCCAGGAGGTTGTGTTTGGAAGGGGGGTAAGGGGCTAAGGGCATGTACAATGGCGCCCGCCCCCGTCGCTCAGCCGAATGCACCCAACACCCTTTCCTACGTAAAGATGGGAAATACCAGATTTAATCCGTCTCCTCATTAACTCTTCCTGGAATTGGTATGCTCGCAGTTTGCAAAGAAAGTTCGTAGCGTTGATCACAAAAATCAGTTGAGATTTTGCCCTTGAACGAGTAACATGTCCGTACATAAAAGGAAGTGTCTGTCTATTCGCGAAAAGGTTGATATTATTCGAGAGTTAGAACGTGGTGAAAAAAATGTTGAAGTGTGCAAAAAATTTAATTTATCGTCGTCTACGGTTTCAACCTTATGGAAAAACAAAGAAGCGATTTTATCTGCGCTAGAGAACAACCTAACAACGAACAAGAAAATGAGGAAGTGTGACTTAGGTACTGTTGATCAAGCACTGCTGGAGTGGTTTAAGACGCAGAGAAATGCTGGTTTCCCCATCAACAATTTTAAAGGTACAGGCAGATAAATTTGCAAAACAGTTAGGACATGAAAACTTCACATGCAATAATGGGTGGCTCGATCGTTTTAAAAATCGGCATAACATTGTTTATGCGAAAGTCAGTGGAGAGGCCCTGTCAGCAGATTCAAAAACGGCAAGTGAATGGGTGAAAAGTGTTTGGGAGGAGTGTCGAAAAGGTTACAGAGAAGAAGACATCTACAATGCCGACGAAACTGGACTGTTTTACAACATGATGCCTGATGCAACGTTTAAATTCAAAGGTGACAAATGTGTTGGTGGCAAAAGACCTAATAATCGTTTAACAGTTTTAATGTGCGCAAACATGAATGGGAGTGACAAAAAAAAACTTTTTGTTATTGGTAAGTCACAAAAGCCGCGTTGCTTCAATAATGTAAAGAAGCTTCCCGTTGAATATGCAGCTAATAAAAAGGCATGGATGACTTCCAATATTTTTCAGCAATATGTAAGTCAGTGGAACAACGAGTTACGGAGGAAAAATAGAAACATTTTACTCCTTGTCGATTACTGTCCTGCGCACCCACATATGCAGGAGTTATCCAATGTAAAACTGGTGTTTTTGCCTACAAATGCGACTTCTATTTTGCAGCCAATAGACATGGGGATAATTAAAAGTTTTAAAGGCCATTTCAAGCGATTTTTTGTTCTACAGTTGATTGAAAGGAGGGAAAGAGGTTTAGATGGCAACGTCTCTGTATTGGATGCAATTCATTTGATGACAGATGCATGGGACAATGTTTCACCTACAACGATCATAAACTGTTTTCGGAAGTCTGGTTTAATATCGGGAGAATTTTCGATTGATAACCATAACGTTGATGAAGATGATCTACCTCTGTCAGAATGGCTTAAAGAAAATGGAATTGCGAATTTTGACCATGTAAATGACATTGACAATTTTGTTCATGTTGATGATGATTTGATTACCAGTAGAATTCCTACGGAGAGTGAAATAATAGAGACAGTACAAAACACAACAGACAGCGATGAAGACATTGTTGAATGTGTCTAAGACACAATCCCGACGAAACTTACTCTCAAGCTCAGGATGCTGTGGAAACATTAAATGATTTTTTTTAAAACATTGACATTTCCGATGGTGTTTTTAGTGCAATAAGTGTAATAAGAGGAAACTTAAGAGACTTCAAAGTGAAATCTATGAAACAGGCTACCATTCAAAGTTATTTTTCTAAAAAGGGGAGTGATTAAGGATGCAGCTGTGAGTAAATTTTATATGTACAAATGTTTATTTTAAATTTTCTAGTTTATTCTCATTTTTATGTTTTTCCATAAATTTACTAAATAAACTTTCTGTTTATATATTCACTTTTACTTCTTATGCCTTATTTCACCATACGCATGCATGCTTTTGCCTTCACGGATATTAAGTTTAACGGCTATAACGAGCAAAACTAGACGGTCCCGTGGCGCTCGTTATATCCGAGTTTGACTGTACTTTCAAAAGTTTTTATACAAAACTGGCAAAGTTGCTGTTCAAGTATCCTAATGTCAAAAACCACAGATCTGAACCCTGCGTGGCCAGCGCCATTCATAATTTTCCGCGTATTAAAAAAAATTGGCGTGTTGTTTAAAAATATTTTTAATTGAAAAACCGCATAATAATGAGAACGCATTAACTGAGGAATCACTATAATCAGCGTGCAGCACCGTCAAGTGAGTCTTCCTCGCAATAACGAAAAAGTGCCTCGCAGTACGAAAATTGATAAACTGCCTAGCAACGGAAACGCGCAAGCGCAAAGCGCGTTACAGGAGAAGTAGGTACCTGTATTGCCTAAATAAATTTAATATTGTCATATAAGTAGGCAAATTGCAGTTTCTCTTTTTGCATAAGTTTTTAATCGTTCTGTGTAAATACTGTACAAATTTATTCTTTTCTGTTATTTTTTTTATCATTGTTCTACTCGGACGGTAAACTGTTCTAAACCAGATAGTGTCTCGTTTGACCTATATCACTTGAAACCATCTAAAGGCATGGAGGAATATTATTTATCTTTTTCAATCCCAATTTCTGGAATGCATCAGGTAAATGAACGTCATTTCCTAAAAAAGGTATTATATTCCTCTGGTCGTTGCATTTCCTCAGTGAGTTTTCTTACGCAGCACGTAGGTGAGAGTTCGTGCATCTATGGCGTAGTGGCCTTATTTTTCTTTGAATGAATATCTTTTCATTCTAGCGTTCGCGGAAGGAAAATAGGCATGCGGGCGCGTGAGTGGGAAAGCGTCGCTTCAGAATACCGAAAGAAGAAGCGAGAAGGAGCTCTGTGGAAGTTGGAGAGAACAGAAAAGGAGGGAGAGAGGATGGGCGACAGGAGAAAGGGGAGAGAGAAAGGGCAAGTCGTGAAAGGAGATTTGAGGCAAAGGAATGGAGATACAACGCAGGGAAGGTATGCATCGGGGATTTAGAAGCAGACGAGGATGGAATATGGGAAGGGATTTTGAAAGGCATAAAGGATAGAGAGGGAGCTGGCAGTTGGAGGGAGAGACGGGAAGAGGGAAGAGAAAAGGAAGCGAGATACCATGCTGGTTATGGAAGCAAAGAGCGCGAGACTGAACTGAGACTAAAGGAAAATGGGAAAAAAGGGCACGGACAGTAGCAGAATAGAATGGGTTGAGAGTGAAAGATGACAAGAGTCAAAGAGGAGCAAGAAATACATTCAAAGATAGCTTGAGAGACGTAAGAGAATAAGGTGATCCAAAACAGAACTTATGATGCCTACTTTCCACATAATTATTTTAAATTAAATGTAAATTCATTATTTTTAGAGTCAGATGTTCAGATAGGTATATGCTCCAATCATTTACAGATTATAATATTTTTCACAGGTTGATTAGCACAGAATTGATTAGTGTCTGTATTAAATCTCTCACTCGTTAGCTATCAATATTACAAAAACTTTCAAGGCCTTATTGTGTTCCCAAATTTCATAATTTAACGTTATATAATATTACAAATACATTTGAACGGAAAAATAAATTGATCACGCGTATTTGTGTGGCAAAAACAACTCGTGTATGTACTAAATTATAACGAATCGGAGTCCAACAATAGTCGTTGCAATGGCAACACTCTCGTAATGAGTGATAAATACTGCAGAAAACGCTAGTACTTAAGCAAAATTCGAAGAAATACGACCGATAATGACAATTTTACATTAAAATTTAGAATCTCCATTTCTTTCCTCAGAGAATAGTACAAATCCCGCCCAGATATTACAATTATAAGTTATTTTAGTGTGCAAGAAAAAATTACCCTGTACAATCGATGTCAGATTTCCCAAGTAAAGCAAATGGGAATGATAGTTCCTGGAATCGAACCCGAGACTTTCAATCTTCGCAACAAAAACTATCCTCAGGAGCTCGGCCCCAGTAGCAAGAGATTTTCACCAAGTTTCATGAAAATTGGATCAAATTTTAATAAGGGAGACAGGCAGACAGACAGAACTAAGAAACTATTCTATTTCCATTCTGGAAAGTGGGCTAAAAAGGAATGGAGACAGGGGCGGATGAAGAGAATGAGAACGAGGACGAGTGAGGGGAAGTGAGCGTAGAAGAAAAAGGAGAAGAGAGAGGGAGAATGATAGAGAGAGGATATAAGAAAAAAGAGAAAAAGATAGGTAGATGTTCGTCTTTATTTGGTCTAGATTGAGAATAGTCTATTTTAATCTAACCCTTTGTCGAGTACGAAATGCAATATGATACACGCAGGTGAAAACGATAAGGATGGGAGAGACGAAAGAGAAAGAGAGAGAGAGGTAGAAAGTGAGAAAGAGAGGGAGGAATAGAGTGAAAAAGAGAGAGAGGAAGAGAGAGAGATAGGGGAAGAGATAGAAAGAGCGGAAGAGAGAGATGGAAAGAGAGAGAAGAGTGTGAGGAAGAGTGACAGAAAGTGTGAGGAAGTGAGAAAGAGGAAAGCAAAGAGATATGAAACAGGTAAAAAGAGAGAGGTTTAGGGCAGGAGTATAGATAGGCAAGATGAAGAGGAGATGTTCTAAATTAATTTCGAAGGACGAGGCAAAAAGAGCGAAAATGTAAAATATGGGAAAGGAAGAAAAACATCTAAGGAATTGGAGAGTTAACACGAGGAGAAAGGGAGATTAGAGAGAAAGGGAGTGAAGGTCCTTAAGAGATGTGACTGACGCGTGAATAAGGGTTCAAGAGGTTCTTGTACCGCATTGAACCTATTTTGTCGAAGTGACGTGTGAAATTGGCTCGGAAGAATCTGACGGGGGAGGGAAGCAGTTATTTTCGGCGAGTGATCCCGGGCGTGAATTTGGTGTGCGAGTGAGCGGAAGCGGCGAATCGATGTCCAGAATAGATTTTTAAAAAATTCTCCAACTCCATTTAGACTCCTCGCGACACTCTTACTTATACGTGAAATTGAGTTTTCTCTTGGCTGGGAGTATTTTGGACCGGATGTAACCTAAGCACGAAACATATTTTTCTCTAAAGAAAAATATTTTTATCGGCTCCGTAGTTTGCGAGCGAGGTGGGCGTCGAAAAGGGAGTTACGCTATCGAAAAAGCTTTTAACCACGATGCAAACGAAGAAGACGAAATCCCGATAACGTGCGCTCCGCTGTTTTTTTTTCTATTCCGCGGAAGTGAATGACCTCCGGCAAAAAAAAACAGAAGAACGCTCCCATTGAACGGCCGGAGCCGCGTATGCGCACTGGGGCTGCATCTGGCCACGAGTGGGATTCTTCTCCCCCAGTCGAGGGACCAAGGGGCAACGGAAGAGGAAATACAATGCTCAATAACCTATTTCATTAAGAGTTGCGTCACGTGCAGTGATGGCTCCCAGCGCCCCACAGTGGGAAATGACGCACATGTCAATTCTACCCTCTTCATCACTTGTATGGAACGATTTCCAATACAGCCACCCACCGACTACGTGGGCGAAACGTTACACGATCGTGCGAGAACTCGCAAAAGAAATCAAGGTCGCACGGGGTGCTTTATGCAAGTTTGATCGCCGCTATCAAGCTGGTCCATGAAAATAAATCCTTACTGTTTTTGTATGCAATTTTTATCCGTCGATGTAGGTCAAAGGAGAATTTTAAAAATCTGTGATTGGAGCCGGCGAATTCACCTGCGTTGCTGAAGAATCATGCCGTTATATTCGCGAAGCGGCTATATATTTTTTCGCAGTGTGAAAGCTAAAATCAGCCCTTTTCAACGATGAGATATGTGTTTAAAAATATTCAGGTATTAGCAGAAAAACCCGTTCTTTGCCCGGGTATTTATGATTTATGCTTCAAAAAGCTTCTTTAGTGATCTTTCACGATTCCGAAGTCATAAATTTATCTTTTTCGACTTGCATAATTTTGAAAAACATACCGACACTCCTTTTACAGTACGGTCTTCCTGCTTTGAGACTGAACATACAAATTATTTTGGTTACTTGTTCTTGAACATGCTATGTAATACTGCTCATGAGAAAATCACGTAAGTGGACCTCGATCACTTTTAGCAATTGACCTTGTGACTTATTGACAGTCATTGCAAAAGAAACCTCTACCGGAAATTGAAGACGTTTAATGCAAAAAGTTATTCGCCAGAAATTATAGCGATACGTGGTATAAAAACACTGTTCTTTTGTATATCTATTTTACAGTTCAGTTTTTGTTTACAACGGCGATATAATTATCATCATAACTATAATTCTGATTTAATTTGTCTTCTAATACTCGAAACTCAAAATAGTAAAGCATTTCACAGCATCTATTTTCTACTTGGATAATTAATAAGCGTACTCTCCTTAATGTATTTTGATTACGATATTGTCTTAAAAGGACAACAATTGAATTGTCATGAGAGTGACATTTTTTCGGCTCAAAAAACTTTAAATTTTGTTTTTAAAAGTTTAATTATGGAAGAATTTTGTCCGTATTTGAAATTTAACCTTAAAACATATAATTTCATACTTCTTGGTTTTAAATTTTGAACTCTTAAGACGATTTTAAATAATTTTGAAATTCAAAAGAAAATAATGCTACACCATTTCCTATGTTATTTAAATGGAGAAAAAAAGGAAAATAATTTCTTAAATATAAAATGTCATTCAAAACGATTTAAACACTACACAATTTTTATATTCTTATTATTACGGTTTAAATGCCATCTTTTTCTTGCTTCTACGTTTTGTAGTTGTTGATTTATAGCTGCAGAATTAAATTTGCAAACAAATAAATTCTTCAAAATATTTATGTAAGATATTTAGATTTTTTACAGAATAATGGTGGAAAACTATACTTTAACAGTCCATTTTATCAAATTTTGGTATTAGTACACAATAAAAATAAATAAGGTATGATTGAATTTATCATTCCGAAATGACTTGTAAAAAAGCTTGGAATTATTTTTTCACTAGTTCTCGTTAGTTTTTAAATTAAAAAAATCATTGAAATTATATAGGTACTTGTTAAAAACAAAACTATCTAACTCTTATTCAATTGTCATATTTTTGAAGAAAATCACAATAGAAAATTATAAATATTAATTTAACTGCTTATAAAGTAACGGATATTGAAATATTATTTAATGGCAAGGCAGGATCATTAATTTAAGAGTTTGGAAAGACTTTCCATGATAATTATGTAAATTTGTTTAATTTTTTACTTCAAATTATGATTATTAACAACTTTTCATTACAGGGGAAGAAACATTTTGCGAAGGAGAAAAATAAATTTCGCAATATAATTTTTTTTTTAATTAAAATAAAATGCGGATTATGAATAGATATTTCAGCAAAAGTGATATTATAATAATTTTATTGGAAAGTTAAAAAGTATAGATATTTCATCTGCTGCGTTGTAATGATAGTTTAAATTGTATAAGTTTTAAAAAGTCTGATGAACCATAATTTTTTCAAATATTTCTTGCAGTTTTCAGAATGAATATTTTCAGTAGCGTACCAGAAGCCCCATGAAGTAAGGATCCTGGAAACAATTTTTATATACAAATCTCGGATGTATTAAATATCTCAATTTAAAAATCAGTGGAACCTCTCTATGATTCTATAGAAAAACGATCGCTAAGATGGGTCACATAAGAAGGTAGACGTTGGGAGAGGTTTCATAGTAAATTTAGAATGCAGGTTCTCCAATTTCTTAGCCCCAGAGGCCCAACCGGGCTTAAATCCGCCACAGAATATTTCGTAGTCAAAATTACCGTGCCCTTGCTTTTCTCCGGTTTCAGTTAATAAAAACCTGGCGAGGAACATTTGGCATTTCCATAAACCGTGTAGGTTTGAAATCATTGAATTTACTTTTTCACTGATATCTTCCGATAAATTAAGTTTTTTTTACTGTTTTAAATGGAAAATGGCAATCCCCGGTTATTTATTTTTAAATATCAGTCGCAAATTTCCTCCATGAATTTTATCAGGTTGTTTCAAATTATCTTATAGATTGATGTAATAGACTGATATAATTTTTTAAAACTATTCCTTGTAGCAAATTTCCTCCATGAATTTTATCAGGTTGTTTCAAATTATCTTATAGATTGATGTAATCGACTGATATAATTTTTTAAAACTATTCCTTGTATGGCCCCGGCCAAGTTAAATCGACACTTCACTGTAATCGCGGCCACTTGTCAAATAAAACAGTCGATTACTTTGAACGACTTTTGGATTCACAAGGCAAAAAACGTCAAGTTTTTGAAAAGAAGGTAACAACTATCATTGAAAAGGCTCAAGAAGCAAGCTATTTAGTAGCTGAGCTAGTTGCACAAAAAATGAAGTCACACCATTGCTAAAAGCCTAATAATGCCTGCTTGTAAAATAACAGTGAAAACAATGATAGGCAAAGAGGCTGAAGGTGAAATTGACAAAATTTCTGTTTCTAATAATACTATTAGTAGGCGTGTGGGTGACATTTCACATAACATTGAAGATGTCTTGTTTGAAATACTAAAAAATATTAACTTTGCTCTCCAAATCGACGAGTCAACAGACATAACAAGTAAAGCTCAGCTGTTGGCATTCGTGCGATTTGAAAACGAAGGTGAAATAATGGAAAATTTTTGTTGTTGTAAAGAGTTGCCAGAAACGACCAAAGGTCAAGACATTTTCAACATCTTGTCTTTTTATTTGGAATCCTGTGGTTTGCCATGGAACCGGTGTGTTAGAATTTGTACTGACGGTGCCCCCTCAATGATCGGCTCAATAAAAGGCTTTGTCTTACTCGTCAAAGAAAAAACCCTGATATCATAACGACCCATTGCTTCTTCCACAGGGAAGTTCTTGTTTCAAAAACTATTGGGGGGGGATTTAAAACAAGTCCTTGATGTATCTGTGAACATGGTCAATTTTATAAAGCAGTGCCCTCTTAAGTCACGCATGTTTGCAAAGCTGTGTGAAAATATGCAAAAAGACCATGCGACTCTCCTACACACCGAGGTTAGATGGCTTTCAAGAGGGAAAGTTTTAACAAGGGTATTTGAGCTGCGAGAGGAGCTACTGCTTTTCTTAAAATATAATAATAAAGCCAGTTTTCTAACTTTCTTGAAGATACAAAATGGCTCCTAAAACTAGCCTACTTAGCTCAGCACTTAAACACCTTGAAAATTAGCATGCAGGACCCAAAAGAAAACATTCTAACTTACACAGACAAACTTCTTGCATTCAAGAATAAACTCAAGGTTTGGAAAAAACACCTTTTAAGTGGAAATATTGAAATGTTTCCGCTCCTACTTCAGGTTCAGATTCAGATAGATTATAAAGACGTCATCGCATTAATTACCATTTATTTGGAATCACTGACAGAAAATCTTCACCAATACTTTCCTTCTTTGTTATCAGAAATGTATGACTGGGTTAGGAACCCTTTTGTTGAGTTTTCTCCAAATTCACAAAATGTACTCAGTCTGCAAGAAGAAGAACAACTGACTGAACTACAGTGCGATCGAACTTTGAAGATAAAATTCAATGAAGTGTCACCTAATATTTTTTGGATTTCAATAAGAAGAGAGTATCCAGTTTTCAATTTCTTACCTCTGTGAACAAGCTTTCTCATGTCTGACAAACATTAAAAGTAAAGAAAGAAATCGTCTGCTGTCTGTCGAGGAAGGACTGCGAGTGTGTTTGTCAAAAATTAGGCCAAGAATTCAGCATTTGTGCAAAAAGAAACAAGCCCAAGTGTCTGAAAATAAATTTTATATTGAATTTGGATGTGAACTTTATTTTGATGTTTATGTAAACTTTATTTTGATTTGATATTTTGATATTTGAAAAAAAGATTAGATAATACAAAAAAAGACAGGAGATATGCTTCAATTTTTTTTCTTACAATGTAAGCTGACACACACATGCGCGCACACACGCACGCACGCACACACACACACCCATACATATAGCAGCTCTTTACAAATAAATTTTCTTGACAATAATTTAGCAGTAATTGAATTGCGTTCCCCGTTATCAACTTTTTCTGGCCTGTAAACGTTTTCATTAGGTAGGAGTTTCTCGGGATATGAAAAATTATTTTAGGGGTTCCTCCATGGAAAAAAGGTTGGGAATCACAGGCTTAGGCAATCATAATGGTGGCATTTATTAGATTAAGTGATAAATGGCAGATAAAAATGATTCTGTCGATATTTGATGGCGAATCGAATAAAGGATTTAGAGAAAAAGACATCGCATTGGAGAAAAAAGTCCTCCGTAAATCATGTAATAATGACGTGAACGGATATAAAAGCTTTAAAGTGGAGTTCTAGGACTGCTTTTTATGGCCTTAAACTCATCGAATCCATATCCTCTTTCTGCTGACCGAGTACGTAATAAAATAACACGTCCATCGAGATACTCCTCTTTTTAAGCCATTTGTCAATTACAACGTATTCTATTGATAACTCAGGGTGAAATATCGATGGAGAAAGACTTTTAAGCAATAAATACAGCTTTTGCGTTATTTTATTTAGAGTTTTGGTTGAGAAAAACGCCGATTCAGACATTTGCTAAGCTGCAAAAGTATTAATTTTATGCATTGAGGTGGAATGGATTTATTGTCAGATAAACAATCAGCTAAACGACTGGGATAGCCAATGTTCCAAAACAGTAAAAATTTTCTAGTTGATGTGTCAGTGATTCCTAATATATTATTATTATGAAATAGAGATTTTCTGCCGTTCGCTGTACAAAATTTACTAAAACATTGGTAAAAATTATTCCATCAAATGACTCATTTTCGTCTTCAAAGTAAGAACAAACTTAAAAATGACAAATTAACACTTAGATAAACAAAATATCATTGAGATGTAGCCCTTTTATTCGTTTGCAAATAAGGAAAATATTTTATGCTTAAACTTAAGTACAAATAAAAAAGTTTTAATTTGTCGGTAAAGATGGGGTTTTATCTAAAAAATTTCCATTCAGTAATAGGGTAGGTCAGATCCATGAAAATATAAATAGAACATGAGTTGAGCTTAATTTAGATGAAAAAATAACTTTTAGGTTTCCACAGCAGTGGATATTAGAATTAATCGCATAAAAATTTATCGGACTATCGATTTTCAAACTTTTCTTTGGTAAATTCTATTGTAAAAGGTTATCCATAAAAACAACCGTCGCAAATTTAATTGAGAGGTTGAAATTTTATTCTATAAAACCATATAACCAAGGTTTATGTGTATTGAGAAGACGAAGAAAGAAAAATACTTTCTGAATTATAGATCGGCATGAGTCACGGCTGGCAAAACGGGCTTTAAATCGAGGTTATACTTTATCCCTCTCTATTATCTATCCCCTTTATTCTGATCGGCAATCGGAAGGCACGATTCAGTGTTGCGATGAGTATAACTCGTTAAAACTATCCACCGTGAGAGGCTGAAGAGCAGAGACAGTTTACGAGTTATCTGTGTGATTCAGTAACACTTTGTTGCGTTCGTTAATCTGGCAGAAATCGAGTTCGACGCACAATTAGAATAACTTCACTTTGACACGATTATAACTCTGATTCCCCAATTAAACTAACAGCGCGACTTGGATGCGCTCTCCCTAGTTGACCTCTTTTGGGTGACTATCGCCGAATGAAATTTTTTAAAGTGAATCCGACAGTATTTTTCGCGTAAGTTAACTAAGTTCTTTATTTTGTGATGACACACAGTGTAGCTAAGGGAAGAACAGTGAACGTCCTTGCTGTATTTTATTCCAATATTATACAGCCTTTTTCTGCATTTATTTGCAGCTGTATCTGGAATTTATTTGAAACAGAACGATGTTAGGTTAACTGACTTTGATGAATATTTATTACTACATGGCATACGGATATCGTAATTCTTTCATGAATTTATAGAGAAAGGAATGAAAAAGTGGTTTACTGACGCTTGTTTTATTAGATGTGCATTATGCGCGAGGCAACGCTCAACTGAATGGATAGCCAGATATGGATATTATTTTTGTCCGTTCATATACCCAATGCACGAATTAAACGTGTCGTTGAATGCAGTTTAGTCTTAATGGAATTTTGACGAATACCCATTTGCACAATAAAAGCAAATACCTTACAGCACAATATCCTACTTCATCCGCCTGTCATCGTTTTTGAAAAATGAAACAACACCGGACCTTTTATCCGGCAGTTTTGGGACCGGAGGTTTGCGGGATTTTGGATTCTTATGCCCAGCATGTATAGAGCGTCTAAAAAAAATCCCTTTTCCTCCCGTATTAAGACTGTATAGCGGAAATTTTTATTATTTAAAGAGAAAAATTTCATTTCAATATCTGTGAAACATGAAAAAAGATTTCATTTTCGGTAGTGGGAATCGAACGATGGCTTTTCTGGTGAGAGTCGGGTATCCTAACCACTAAACAACGATAATGTAGCGTAGGCATTGCATTTATAGATAAGGTGGTGACTTTTGCGAAAAGCATATTAAATTTTAAAAACTACCTCGAGAAAATGTTTTATTGTTCGTTATTTTAGCAAGATAAAAATCTCTTGAATACTAATATAATTTTTTTAATAGGCGTCCTACATTACAAGTCTCAACTTATTCGTTATTATATGTAGTATGTGTTCGCCCGCAATATCAAGCACCAACTCATCGATATCTTAATCAAAAGTTTGGCTCAAATAACACTCGCCAATATGAAATTTTTATTAGATTTGTTGATTTACAATAAGAGGAAGGATTATTGGTAGGAAAATGCAATATTAAAAGAGCGGAAGAAAGAGGGAGAGAGAGAAAGAGCTGGAGATACGGTTGATTCTGTAAGTGAAGAAAAATTTGACTTGTTTGGAAGGGTAAGGCGGAATTGAAGAGAAATGCTACGAGTGAAACCCCATGATAAAACAACACACCGAGATTGAGAAAGCTATAATTCAATTCACAGAGAAAACAAAGAAAAATGAGAATGAGTTGAAAGCTGGAAACATCTGATTGATACTCTGCCAAGTTTCCCAAAGTATCTGTAGCTATCCAGGACCCGTATTTATTTAAGCGGTGGGGTGTGAAATTATAGCTTTATAAAAGTGTTGATGTTTACAAACACCTCTGGCAAAAATGTTAAACGCTCGATTTAAGTTCGTATAATTGATTACATGCAACCCATGCAACACGTTCGATCAATGTCCGGTGGTAATTTAAATAGGAGCGTACTAAACAGTTTATGGTTAAAAGAATTGACAATCCGTTTTCTCCGTAAACCTGAAATACGTTGGGACGTGAGTTTCGTTTATTTTAGAAGTAGCATTTTGCTCAGTAGAATTGCTTTTACTTTTTTGTCTGGGTTACGTTGGAATGCGTCGCAAAAAAAGCACAGCATAATTTGAACGGATGAAATGAATATGTAAGAGGGTTTATTCGAGACCCCCTGCACGTCTCGGTTGTTAAAATGTCATCAACATCTCCACAATTGATTGAACGGAATTTTTCGTGTAATTCTGACCAGGGAAGGAGGATAAGAACAACATACAGTCGTCAGATATAAAATCTCGAGAGAATTATTTTCACCGAATTAGCGTAACTTAGAAATGTGGAGAATGTTGAGGCAGAAGTAGAGGAAGAAGGTAAAATGTTTACAGTGCGATGAAAGAAATCTGGAGAAATATACCGGAGAGGATGGAACGTGGTTGAAAGAAGAAAAAATCTGATGTGTCCTACGCATGGCTTTCTCCGTACAGATATCAATAGTACTTGCAAGTTGGTCTCGACAACAATTTACTCGAGAATAACTATCAGCAATTACACTAGCGAAAATTTTTTAAAATGAATAATTTTTACAATGAACAAAGAATTATTTGATGCTATGGATCAGTGTTTCTCAACCGGTGGGACGCGAAATTTCGACGGTAATTAATGTATAGCCTTTTCTCAACAAAATTACTCCATTATTTAAGGTTTTTAAAAATGTACGTAAGGATTAATATGGTTCTGAAATGCAGCTGACATAAAAATCTTGAAAAAGATAGGGTCTATTTTTATCATTGTGGGACCAAGGTTTTTCAAAATAATGGTTGGTGGGACCTCAGTTTTTTGAAAAAATGGTAGGTGGGACGCAAAAGGTTGAGAACCACTGCGTATGGATAAAAAATATTGATGTGCACTCTGCTACTAAGGTCTAACAATTACGCAAAATGTTCGCGATTAAAATTGCCGTTGGCAGCGCTGGTATTGATATCAACAATTTAAAAATTTGATCGTAGCAACGGAAATAAATCTTTCAGCTAGCAGCATCCAATGTACGGAACAAATTCAGACGGATAATCAAAATATATATCTCTGAAACAATCCGTTCTATGAAACAATGCTTGAAACAATATTTGTAGAAAATTATATTGTCTGCGGCTTTAATTTTAATAAATACGGGCAGTTCCCGCTTTTAGTCGTTTCGCACATACGTCAGTTTGTAATTGACGACATTGTTCATTATTTCGTCCGCGTGATCCGCTTATTCGTCGTTCCGCTTTTCGTTTTCTGTGTACGATACAAGTCAATTGGCTTCAACCTGGACAAATTTGCTGAGTTAATGGTGTTTGAATCTACAGTATGTAAGCGTTCAATGCGGTCTGAATTGGAAAGAGATATTTTGTTTTATATGAAGGGAGTATACCATATCTGCATAATGACAGTGATTGTTGGTGTAAATAATTCCACAGCTCTTCATTAATATATTTTATATAATCGATCGTTATGCATACATGTATCTGCGAAAGTATGTCCAGTTGATTAATTGTATTAACAAATTCATATGTTGGGTTTGTATCGAAGTAACGTTTGCGAGTAACAACTAAGTTGTATCTCATTATGGCTAACCCTTTTTACTAGTTTTGCATCTCATTGTTTTGGAAGATGTTGTGCAGTTATGCTATGTGGTGGTACTTTCTTGACAATTTAGATGGTGTCTAGTTATCTTCATGGTCTAATTGTTTATCGAATACCGTTTAATTTTTCATAATTATTCATTTGTGTCTGTGTTGATTTAATAATTCATCGCCAGTAAAAGTCAAGATCGCAAATTTGTCGTAGACTGAGGTGATTCTTGCTAAAATTTAGTTATATTTGTTCTTTACGGAATAGATTTTTATTGTACGTCTTAAAAATGCATTATGATGACAATTTAAATTTAGATTTTTTAATGACAGTGCTTTTCGAATTCATGTTATTGAAATATGAAGTAATGATTGCGTACATAGTAATTGTTCCTCGTCTATTCCTTTGAACGCTTATCTCATAGTCATTTGAAATATGTATTTCCGAGAAGTTTCGAGTCTAGTGTACTTGGTCAGTAACGAAACCCCTCATTTTAACATTGTGTCTGTGGATAATAGTGATCCGCTTTCCGTCGCGGTTTCCAGGAACGTAACCTGACGTAAAAGCGGAAACTGCCTGTATTTACATTAATGAATATCTAAAGGGGATATTTGGCAAAAACGAAAAAATGACATGGATAAACCTCCACTTCCGGTCGACCAATTTCAGCCAATAGCTTATGAGACCTTGAATTTACAATAAAAATCTTAACCATATAGTTTGGTGCTGAAACGCCTACGAAATTCCTTTTGCTCAGACATCATCGAGAAAATAGTGAAAAACCTATTCAATGGATCATAAAACGTGATCTTCCGTTGAAATCTCGAATTCGATTTTTTCATGAAAAAAACACTTTCTCCATACTGCGTATAGAGAAAGTAAAAAAGATGTCTATTTGTATAAATAGTTCTGATTATCAGATTTGCGGCAAAAATAAGAGTTATAGATGGTAAGACATCTAGATCTGGCACAACAGCTATTTTTGAATTCATAAAACTCAATAAAATTTAAGATTGACTTTTATGAGAAGTAAAAGTTATAACTAAAGTATTACTTAATTTGCGCGCGCACACACACAGAAACGCACGAGGACCCTTTTATCTACATGAATATTTAATCAGACGAAAAACCTTTTAAAAAAATTGCCATAAAAACATGAGAGATTCAGAATTTAATTTAGAATTCTAGAAATGTAGCCTGCAATTCCCGATTGAAATACCGGCCGCCGCATTCTATTAGTTTGAATGCGTTGCAGTTAATTTTGATTATCTCGGCCTTGATTAAGAGCTTTGGATTTCGCGACGTCGTAGATTAATTTGTACCGCAAAACCCGCCGATTTTGGTTGAATAGAACTGGACATAATTGGGCAAAGCGTTTCAGCGCCACAAAAGAGAGTTTGAAAAAAAGGTTTCCGTTTGTTCACCCAAAACAGGGAAAGAAAACTAAAAGTTGAATAAAAGATGAGGAAAAAGTAATCGGAAGATAGTGGGACAGAGGGAGAGAGAGATATAGAGAGGAGATGAGAGAGAGAGAGAGAGAGATAGAAGCGTGACACATTTCTTTCGCATAGGAAAATAGTCCCATTATCTGCCCTTTTATCCCGCTTCATTTGCATCCAAGCGTCGGATTTCTTTTTTTAAGCCCTCCGTACTCAGTACGGGTGCTGAATACCAAATCGACTTTTAAATAGGAAACAATGCGAGTCGTTTCGGGCGCGGAATAAACGAGTGAACGGAAAATAAAACAAATATTTAACGATGTGTGGTCCATGGTGAGGCGACGGGGGAGAGGTTTCAATCTATTATCCGACCTCGACGATGCATTATTCAGGCATCGAAAACGGTCCCATTATTCTTCTTCCGATCGCGTATTTTTTTTGCGATTCGAGAAAAACATTTTTTTGAGACAGTAAGACAAAGATGGTCCATGCGTTTGTTATTAAGAGATGTTTGTTTTTTTTTCCTTTAAAGTGGGCGAGGTTCTGTTTAAAAAGGAAAGTGCAGTCAGACCTCGATTTATCCCCACTTATATTGTGCCACCCTCGCATACCGCCCTTGAATCGTTGCGAACGGAACTTCCACCTAATGATAACATAGAGCAAGCATATATACCTCGAATTACCACCGCCCTTGCTTTAGCTCAAATGCCAGTGATGGACAAACGGTGGCGGTAAATCGGGGTCTGATTGCAGGTCTTTTAGCCAAATCGATTTTTTACTGTTAGCACATAGTGAACATTTTTCGGGATCAGCTGAAACGTTTATGATGGAGGCCAATCAGTTCTTATTTGACGAGCTAGGCTTTGAAAATATCGTAATTAGGCAACTGGCTGCGTTTTGACGTTGAATAACTGTTACATTTACCTTTATTAAATTCCATTTTATAATAATATATTCGGTGATATTTCGTGTAATTGTGCGAATAGCATTGTAATTTTTTGGTTAATTAAATGAATCGTTTCCATACAGCATTAGAAATTTTATATAACATTTAGGAACCTTTGCAGAGAACATCTGATTAATCATGCGTCAGATTACCTATAAGAGGTATGATTTTCATTAATTTATTGATATTTTGCTAAATAAAAAACCGTTAAGTTGTATTTACAATGTTAGATGCGTAATATCCTCAAATAATTATTCTAAATTTACATATATAATACACTACCACCGGAATTACAGAAATGATCTCTTTAAAAAACAGGAATGCGTAGATTACTTGTAAGTTGAGGACAACTCAAATTGCTTTGAAAACCTGGACATATTCCCACAACTTGGCGCAGAACTTGTTGTAAGTTCTATCTATATTTATAAAAAAATACTAAATGATAACGTTAAATATTTTTTCACTTTATCTTCCAAATAACGTGGTCTCATTTTGCCTTCGTAATACGGTTTTTTAATATCTACGACGGAAACGGAGAGAGGAAAACATTTGTTTTTCACGATACGAATAATTTTATTTCTTTAGGCATTTTTCGACGATCATCATTTTTCGCCATTTTTATCTGATATTGCTGGACGACCGCGGACAAGTTTGAGTCTCGTAAACGCGGAATCTGACCGAAGCAAAACAATCCCCGTCGAGTGATTGAAAACAAACGCGTGAGAAGAGCGCGAAGGGACGCTGCTGCGAGAGAAACGACGGCGTGTTTACATGTCGAGAGAGCAATCGAAGGTTCGGTTGAAAGGGACGATCCACATGTCGAAATTTTAATCATTTAGCCCTCCATTTATGAGACGTGTACGTTTTGCTGTGACATCTATTGGAAGCGTTTAGCCTTGCGATTTTTAGCGAGCCTTCGAGATTGCTCGCGTGAATGGAGCTTATGCTCGCGGGAAAAATTTTGCCCCGGGATTTTATTTAAAATTAAATATTACAATTATTTCATTTCATTCAACCGCAGTTATTTGGGAGAATATGGCTGCCACAATATTTTTCTTGGCCGAATATTCGACGGGAGATTTTTTGCGGCATCAGTGACTACATGCACGAAATATATACACACACACATACATACATACATACATACACACATATATATATATATATATTGTGACAAGCACGTCTCTGTATGATCGTCAGGGGGTAGGTTACACGATTTTGGAGTGAAAAACCACGTGATATTCCTTTTTTTGAGCAACAAATGTATTCATAAAATGAAAGAAACAAAGATACAATAAAACAATATGGCTTCCTGTGGAGTTGTTGAACCGTGATCCTGTTGTGACCAGATCCTTTGGCCTTGTCCGAGCAGCCCGCTCGATCCAAACACTCTCTCGCCGCCTCCGCCACCATCTACCGTCTTCCAAACCCCAAAAAAAACTTCCTTTCCCCCTCCTTGTCTTTCCCATTCACTTCCCCTCCCTCGCTTACTCTTTTCCCCTCTTCTCCTTCGCCAATCACGACTGCACACGACCCCGTATACCTCCGGGATCGCTACAATATATATATATATATATATATTAACTAAAGGAAAAGAAAAGGTAGTGATGAGGGTGGCAACAAGGTGTTGAGGGAAGCCCAGCGGACACTTACCAAGTTGGGGACCAAGCTGGCAGGCTGCTGGGGGCGTCGAAGAGACACGTAAAACACACGAACACAAATACACACGCAAGCTTATCAGGCCTATGCCCTTCTTCAGCGAAAGAGTAACGTAAAGTGACACACTGGGCGGGGAATGACAGGGTGATGTGGGAAGGTTGATGATTGGAGGAGGTGGGGAGTAGGAGGGGTGGATAGCCAATAAAGAGGGAGTGTGGTAAGAGAAAGTGCGAATAACTACAATGTAACAAGGAGACATTGTAAGGGGGCTAATAGGGTTAGCGGAGGTTGAGGCCAGGCGGAGAGAAAGAGTCGAGAAGATGGATATGTGCTAGTTCCCAGTGTATATATAAAAAAACATACCTTTCTTTTTTAGGACCTTGAAAAATTACATCCTACCAGACGTCAGTTGAGGTAGGTATCGCATACATAAAGTCACGCTTACTCTGTTTGGGAAGCTAATTTGTTCGTCCGAGTGTATGGCTGTCACGGGAAGGAAACCAAACATTCCAGTCACAGGCACGCGCACCGCTTCTGTCATCGCATCGGGGGACTCGAGCACCATAATTTCCGGTCGTGTGGACTGAATGATTTGGCGGAGCAGGAAGGTGTTCATTTCGGTTCCAACGTGCACGACGATTCACTAACGGACGGATATTAGGGAGGCCATAAAAAATTTACGGCTGCCGCAACATACTCTCCAAATTAATTTAGGAGCAGTTTGTATCCAATCCATCCCGTCGTCATAAGGACACAGATCGATTTGTATTGCCCGTATGATACACGTAGCAAAGAATGATATCGCTACCGATGAAGTGGCAATCTATGAGAAGAGAGAGAGAGAAAGAGAGAGGAAAAAGTCATGTAAAGGCTAGTCTCAAACTCACGCCGAAGGTGTGCCACACATGAAGGCACCGAATCAACTCCGCCGGCCGTATTTCAGTTTATCGGGTTTCCCTGATCTCATCCCGTTTCATATTCTCCACACGATCACTTCCCTCCCCCCCCAGTGTCGGAGATCGTCCTCGCCACCCCCTCCCTCCTCGATCGACCCTGTCTTTCGATGTGTTCCTCGAGTTAGAGATGCGGGTTAGGTCCTTCGGACAATGGCCAGAATCACGCAGGCAGCGACAAGAACGTTCTTCTGTCCCCTATTTTCTTATGGCATTTTAAACGAGATTGAGCGAAAAATTTCGGATACTTTGTAAGTGGTGATTTTACGCATTTCTTATATTTCGAAGATTTTTCACAAATGTTTTGGTGGCTTTTTTCAAAAGTACATTTGTGTTTGGACCGTGTAATAGCAGCGCACTTTGCGTGCAGCATAAATGCTGGTCTCATGTTTGAGATCACTACGAAATAATTTATTCGCTATCACGACAGTTAGTTAGTCGATCGAGACTGGGCGTATCGTTGAGATAATCGATTTAGAAGTAATCCATGGGTAGCTATTTTCTGCGGCAAATTCATATAACGTGTTTTTTAACTGCTAAAATTCAAGCCGAAAAGGATCAAGCAATCGCCGAATTTCCAGCAAAAATAAATTCCCTCGCACGTGTATCATCATAGAATATTTTTCGCTAGAGAACTACAGAAGCATGAGTTAAGGGATTCGAAGAACAATTTGTTCGCGAAGAAGTTTTCCGAGAGTTCCCTCTCCAAAATTCGGTAGAGCGCTTTTGCGATCGCCTGCCTTTCTCGCCCCTTATACCTCTCCTCTTCCCCTCTCCAACTCCCCTATTTCCCCTTCACCTCCAACCTCCTCTCCCTCCTTCAATTCCTCAGTTACTCCTCCGGCCCTTTAGAGGGAAGTGTTTCGTGAGTGGAAATTGGGACGGCGCATCCTATTTTCGAAGTCATCTATGGACCTGTAGGCACCGTCACTCTCCGTTATCGCGTGCCGTCATTCTCTCGAACGTAGAGGGATGTGGCTTGCCTTACGCCACATCAAAGGCTCTCGACGAAATAGCCTCACATGAAGTGGAGTTAGTTAACTTGGGGTTACATCTCCTGCTAAGCAGAAAAATTCTTAATCGACGGATGGGCGCACTTGAAAAGGTTAGACATATGTCTACAAGCGGTAGTTTATGCAAACTAGTATCGACTCCGCAAGCAACTCAAGTCAGTTTAATATAAAGAAAAGTAAATGAAAGTACATTTTTCTTTATTAGCACTATAAATGCGCCATAATGCCATTTTCAGTCTAAGCGACTTGGTTATGCGAGCGTTTGGTTATTATAATGTATAGAAAATAACATTAATTAATGGGAGCTGTTCCAGTCACGCTTATTTAGAAACCCTGTGAAATATTTGAATGGCATATCCTTTCTTTCCCCGTCCTTTCTGTCATTTTTCATCCGGTAGATTGTTAAAAAAAATTCTTAGCTATTCTTCTACGTCGAGTTTCCATTCTCTGGCTAAAGCCAGTAGCTTTATTCGTAAAAAGCTTACCTCTGTCGTAGATAGCGTGTGCATAGATTTTTAAACAAAAGGGAAGGACGTTTAAGGCATTACTGACGAAATAAAATAAACGGCGCAATATACATTGCACAAACTTTCTCATATACGTTTATACGTTTGATCTCACTTCACTTTTTGCCCCGAAATTATCTCTGTGCGCTTGGAAATTCACTGCCAATTATGATAATAATGCGTAGCAACTCAACCAAAGTGAGTGGCACCATCAACCTCTCCCGTCTAATACCTCTCATTAGTAAGCGCGTGGCGTTAGCAGTGAAGTACGAAATTTTAGAATAGGGAATTCCCGGGTTCCCCCTCCACTCTGACGCGTCCGCTGAGCGTCTTGTAGAGAAATAATGTTACTGGCGATATATAGTAACTTTTTTGGGACATATGGCTTAGCTAGTATTATTGTGACATCAGGCTGTAGGTTTGGATGGATTTTAATCGAAATCCTTGCAGCCATTTTTTAGCAAATCGAATTTTGTTTCAAAATATCCAAGAATAAAGTACCCTTAATTGTTGCGCAATATCGTGTATCTCTTCAGAGAGTTTGAATGGATCGTGGCGGAGGCGTGACGTCATTATGGCTTGGGTAAGGTAGCTTAGCGTACATTGTAATGTTACTGGACGCCATATAGTGATTTTATGAGACATATGGCTTACGCAGTATTATTTATGACATTTGGCTCTACAATTGGATTGATTTTATTCAAATTTTCTGGAGCCATTTTTGAGTAAATAAAATTTTTCAAAAAATCGCCAGGAATAAACTACCCTTTATTTTTGTGCAATATCATTTAAAAAATAGATCTGCAAAAGATAATATATTGCATAAATACGAGATATTATTTGGTTCTATGTACGCCTTTGGGCCCTAGAACGGCGAACAGACCGACAGACAGACGGAATTGCGAAAACAACTTTTATGGGCTAAACGTGTATTTCCATCAAAATCTCGAAGTCGGATTTTTTCACAATTACGATACTTTCTCAATATACTACGCATATGAGAAAGTAAAAACAAACAAACTATGAAGTCTAAAACCTTGATTAAAGCTTTTACACCGCGCATATACTTGCGAAGATAACTTGCTATCTTTGACTGAGATTTTCGTTCGTTTTTTTTGCGATATTTTAATATTTTGAGTCTTTATTCCTAAAAGTTGCATATGTAGTCTAATATTCAGGCGGAAATGTATCCATATATTATACAACGTATTCGAAATAAAAAAGATCGAAATAACACGAACAAAGAAATTTTATATAGAGAAATCACTTTCCCAGCGCGGATGTCGCCACTCCGGATTTTTTAATACACAGTTAAATAACTACGGCACTTCTTTAACCAGCAAATATAAATTTTAACCTGAATTGTGCGCACCCCTCATTTTACGCACCTACTTGACCAGGGAAAGCCTAGTCCTAGATGACGACTTGATTTTCCATTAAGTATCAACTTCGCGTAACGGGGTATTTTCCAAGAACGTGACCCTCGCCTTGCTTAGAAACTACATTAAACCTAATCTGTTTAAAAGTTTCTATTTCATTTGCTAAATAGCCATCATCACAATGCAGATATTTTCTGTGCACCCACATTTTTAAAAATAGCAGTGACTCCCTTCCATCCATCCTCAAAGAGCTAATATATGAAAAGCGTTGAAGGGCTATGCGTCCTTCAGAATCACGCATGCCGAAGCATGCAAGCAGGGAAATTCACTCTTTAACCCTCCAGCGTATCGGTCGACTCCAAACCACACCGACGCATTAACACGGTGAAAGCGGACAAGACGATGTGGATGACAATGGGGCGATATCGACCGCCTCGAATTCAATAAGTTCCAATCGGTCCTCCCCTTTCACGCGATCTGACATGACAAGAACACTATCCCCATCCCGTATACACCTTTGAAATTGGCATATATATATATATATATGTGTGTGTGTGTGTGTGTGTGTGTGTGTGCGCGCGCGCGCGAGGAGAATATACAGGTATTCCATGAAGGCCGTCCGATAGCTAGTTAGAGACTATATATATATATATATATATATATATATATATATATATATATATATATATATATATATATATATATATATCGATAAAATCGACGAAAATGAATATTAGTCGATACGCGTCGATTTTCCAACAAGATGGAAAATATACGTCTAAAAACCTATTCTCAATTATAATATTAAAGTAATTTCATTTTCCTTTTTTCGCAATTTATTTGCTACCTACGATTTGGTAGCACGGCATAGTGGAGGACAGCCGTGCAGACGGAGCCCAGGCAGAGTATTTGGTTGGGGAGCGCATGTTGAATACAGTCAAGTCAGAGCATTCGCTGTGAGAGGCATAATATGTCGCGTGTTCGTATAGCCAATAAATATTAATCAAAACACGTGTTAAGAGCACAAAAACATATCATTAAGCTTCAGATAATATTTGAGAGAGAGATTATGTAATTCTATTCATACAAACAACTGAAAAATACCCAGGCTTCACGATAAAATGAAACCAGATAAACAGTTGTGCTTGTTACCATGCGTTGATATGTAGGCATTTGTTTCAAGGCTACAAGCATTTCAGATATAAACTATTCCACTGGGCCTTAAAAATGTCTTAAAATAAAGTCATGACAGAAAATAAACATTTTGTAAATAAATCATACGATTTTTGGTCAGTTTTTAACAAAAAATGTAATATTTTCACTTTACTCGAATAATTTGTCTACCTCTGCAGGTTGGTTGTCAAAATAATCACGTTTGGCAAAATTTGTAAGGAAGGAGAAAAAATACAAGAAAAGAAATATCGCTTCGTGTTCGCACAATGCACTTTTTCTGCACCAACTATTTTTTGTTACTTGAAGAGGTAAAATTTCACGCACACACGCCCCCACACGCACGCACACGCACGCACACACACACGCACACATATACTGCAAGCGCTTCAAAAAATCACCATACACTAAGATCTAAACTCTTAAATAAACCAATGCGATCTCCAGGGCAAAAACACTTCAGTCACGTGGTGCCTTTATGTATTAAATAATAAATTCCATGAGTAATAGCAGTATATTTATAATTTTCCGTTAAATTAAGAAAACTATTCGTAATTTATTTATTTATTTACTTGTATTTTTATTTGTCTTTGAATTTATTTATTTGTATTTATATTTGCATTTCCCTGTTGGGCTCTTAATATGTGTGGAAATATTTGTTGTTTTAGTCATTTTGTATTATTTATTTTTTATTTTCTTTTTCTTTTTGCAATTTGATGTTATATTATTATTCCTGCTTATTGTAACACATGTTACCTGGGGATTCCTGAGTGTGTTAAATAAATTATCTATCTATCTACTTCCAAATTCTCTGGCAATCGGCTCGTGTCCAAGTTTTCGTATTTCAAGTTTCGTTACTCAGATCGCTATGCATGAGCAATAAGAATAATCATCATTAAGGCAATACCCTATACATCAAATTTATGGAAAAATTACGATATTGTGTGTTAAGATTATGGTATCCTCATCCATGCCTTTTGCGGGTATTTGGATAAAAAATATCGATAAATAGGTATGACGCCATTATATTTAACAATTGAAATGAGTTTAAATTTCTCTAAAAAATTACAAAATACAAAATCCCTTATAGCTCTGGAGAAAAACAAACCTATTAGCTCCTTTCTACAGTCGATTACCAAATTTAATCGTCATGATTGTACTTTCAGTAATACGTGAGAATTGCAGTTATCTATGATACCCTCAATCACAGTGCGTGATGCGATTAGTGTTTTAGATTCAGTAAAATCTAACATATTATCGGAAGAAAATATTGATGATGTTTTCATAATATGCCTGACATTGAAAATTATAGTTATATGCTTATGGAAATAAACTTGATGTCAATTCAATTAAAGAAAAATGAAAAAAATAAATTCCGTAACTCGAATAATTGTTGCTTTCCTTTTAGATTCGAGTTATAGAAGTTCCACTGTTTATATACAAATATTTAAAAATATATTACCATAACTTTAATTTTCAATTACTCAAATAATTATTACTTTTCCTTGAGATTCGAGTTATGGAAGTTCAACTGTAATTCGTTATTACGGCATTAATTTCCATTAGAAGCATAAAATCACTGCAATCGTGGCGTATAATATGAGATCCTTTTAAAGACATTGAGGTCTTTGCCATAGTATTTAAAGATTTTCATTGTTGAAAAGAAGAATAAATTCACACTTTTTCCGATTAAAAGCAGATATTTACGCTAATTCGGTACGTATTTGAATTCTGCCTTCAAAAATTAAGAACTCAGTTCTTTCAGATAGACAACTGTTCCTTACTCGAATTCGTATCCCAATTAAAATAATTTAAAAATGCATTTTTAGAAAGCCTTGCACTGAATCCCATGCTTTTCTTATGGGGTATTGAAATGGAACATTGGGGTAAAACGACCCCTTAAATATAAACTTTTTTGTGATTTTCGATTTTTCTCATAGGTCGTTTCACTCTACCAACAAGACAAATTTAAAATTTCTAGCCCTTCTAGAAGTACCTAAGAGTTTTGTGTCAGTGAGGGAGCGGGTGAGGCACAAGTAGCTATATTATTAGAGATATATACTAGTAAAAGGTGCTTGCATTCTGTAAGCATTTCATCTCATCTTGAAAAGGCATTCATTTTTTCCGAGAGATATTTAATCATTGGAAATATTTTTTAATTAAAAAAATTTCACCTCTGCACCGATTTTCGTTTTTTCTTTATGTAACAATAATAGAGTAAATTAATCCCTAAAATTTACAATTTAAAAATATTATACTTTTTACACATTAGGATACTAAATCCACACATTTCTGCTAAATTTTAAAGTTGTAGCTTATCTAGAAGTGAAATAATATTTATCTATTTGTTTAAATTTTAAACAATTTTAACGGCCATAACAACATATTCATCGAGATTTTCAAATGTTTATATGGGTATGTGCATTAAGCTATAAACAAATTAAAAACTTCAGCTCCAACACGACATTACTTTTTTCACAGTTCTCTAATATTTTCTGTTTTTGGATTTGACGTCGTTATAAGTTTAAAGCGTAGTTTTAAATCAGTTGCATTGTAATACAATCCACTGAATCTCATTAGAACCATTAGATTAAAGCTATTATTATATACAGTTCGTCAACCCCCATAACTGAAAGGAGAAACATTCTTTTATTTAATAACAAATATCGCGTTTTAAAATTATGACGTCATCATATGTATACGTCTTTGGTTGAAATCAATGGGACAATAAGAATTTCCCTATTAAAAAGCATTAAAGCGATGCTATTATAATACGGATTGCCTATTCCCATTGAAAAGCATTGTCCTGGTTGCTATGGTAGCTGAAGTTCTTTATTGTTGAGCATCTGCTTTTTAGGCGTTCTAACAGCGAAGCGGAGCTAGCCTTCAAGGAATGCCTCTATGTTCCCAATGAAAAATTCCGGCGCGCATAATACAAGACCCATGTTTTCTGGTTAGATCTCTTTCGAGATTTCAAATACTAATAGTCGAGTTTTGGCGTCATTGTAACGGGGAATGATAATTTTCAGACGTTGTAACGGGCGATTAATTTCGTAGATTAAATCGCAATGGAATGTTTCGAAGAGGCGAAAGTTTTGATTCGGGAGCAGCGATGCCGAAAATCGAACGGAAAAGAGATACGCCGATGTTTTGGAACGTACGAATCTTTTGACGCACTCCTGATTTCTCCAGGGGACTCGGATGAATTTAGCTCGTAGCTCTACTGGTTTCAGATTCATTGTAAATGTACGACTACGCTGATGACGGAAATTAAAATCGCTCGTGCGTGATGGGAAAATCATAAAAAAAATGTTATTGCAGGAAAAATTTCCGAGTCAGTGTACATACATAAACGATATCAATCTAGATTTTTTCGGTGAAAAGAGAATTTATCGTTTACATTAATATGCTAATTAATGCTTGATATTTATCGATAACGTGAAGGATTAATACGCGATTACATAGATGATAGAATGTGCAACGATTTTATTAACAAGAGATATTTTTTATTAAAAAATGAAAAGGTTGATTTGAAAAGTTCAAATGGAAGGTTTAATCGGGAATAAAGTCGAAGAAAGGTTTAATGCACGGGTATAGAATACATTTAAAAAAATTAATTAATGCATAAACTGAGATGCGAGAAAAGCCTCTAAAAATATAAAAACCTGATGTAGGAGGAAAAAAAATTATGCTAGCAATTTTGAAAATGGAAAAGCATTGGGGTCTTTTATTTTAAAATACACGAAAACGTCATTGAACCTATTCACTCTGTTCACGGGGTTTTTTGCTGTCAATTAAAAAAGAAATTTCATTACTATTAAAAAAGAAGTTGTTTCCATAATAAATGTCAGGTAGTAATGCTGTATTAATAAAAAGTACTAGTGGCACCCACAAAACATTTTGTGAAGTCAGTCAGAAATCTGCATATTTAAAAGTAATGAGCCCATTTCTCCTTATAAAATTAGACAATTAGACAATATTTTGAATGTCATGTTTGTTTTTATAATACATATGTGCAATTTTAATTGTCTCTCCCATACGAAAAAGGTCACATTCCAGTATTGAAATAAAGAAAGAATATTTTTTCTTTTGGTCAATCGTTAAAAATGCCCACAGCCCACACGCAGTTTACTGATTAATAATAATATTTACTTATTAATGTTGCAATCTATTGAGTTTGATGTTATTACAACTATAATTTCGATGCTTCATAAACAGCGAACAACGATATTCTTTCGTCTATTTGAAAGATAAATAGACGCTGATTGAATCGGAGGCAACAATGCGGGTCCCCTTGGCAACACCCGGAAAGAGTACGAAAAAGCCATAAAATTTCGAAAAGAAATGCGTGTTTCTGAGAAATTATTCCTTGTACATAAAAAATTGCAATAATAAGATATTTTATAGTTTTAGCCGTCGAATAAAGCAAAAAACGGAGAAATTCGGTGCATATTTACGTATTTTAATGAATGAAAGAAATAAATCTTGCACCTTGAAAAATCGAAACTCCTGCGTAAACATATGGAAAAAGATAATGGTCTCCCGGAGTCCAATCCGGGAAACTTCTGTAAACGAAAATAGTTTTCCCGGGGTCTCCTAGTTGACAGAAACAAAATGGCGTTTACAGCATTTCTCTATGACAAACTGCTCAAAAAATAAAAGGGGGGGGCGGACGGACAGACGGACAAACATTGAGTATATATATAAGATATTTGAATCAAATAATGATGTTAAGAGTATTGTCTGTTCAATTTAGGTAGATATGGGTCTAAATTTGCAGAAATTAAGCGGGAAGGAATAAATGCTGCGAGTCAGAGTGAGCCGACTCTGTAATCATTAGACAAAAAGTGCGAACCCCTTAGCCAGATACCTTTTAGCCAAATTAAGAATGGAGGACTTCAATTGGGTGACGTCAGCTCTAATCAGAGATCCAAATCTCATGAAACAATGGGGTATCTGGTGTAATAACGAAGATATAATGCTGCGATTTGGTGTTTTAAAGTTTTCCATTTAACTATTATTCTAGAACAAAGAGGGAGGCTCGTAATTAAGGCCCGTTATCTACGCCCACACCTTCGCAGAATTAAATGAAAATGAGGAATCATGGCTATAGATCGAGTTAACGAGGCAAATGGCGCCGCAAATTTATAGCAAACAGTGTTGGTCTTGGAGCCACTAAGAGTATGGATTTGACGGTTATGATAAATTTTAGGAACGCTGTAAAATTTAAGGCATTGGTTTAACATGACTGCGAAATAAAAATCAATAGATCATACTTAATCGCGCAATTATTTAATTTTATGTTCTTTGACCTATATACTCTTAAAATTAATTGTCATTAATTTGGAACAACCCAAAATAAACCCATTGCCTTAAGTTATACTTAATAAGTTCTTTACGTTGCAACCTAAAATTATATTTGCAAAGTTACCTACTAATTTTGATATTGATTCCTAATACATTATAGAGAGATATAAATTTTAAAGTTGAATTTATTATTTATAATTAGGATTTTTTGGGATTAAGTATTCTGTAAATTAAGGTCAGTTTGTGAAGTATTCGAAGAAGGTAGCTAAACACGCTAGGAGTATATGTAGAATGATAAACTCCAGTCTCAACTCATTTGTGAGCTTCCGAATAGGTTTTCTAAAGAACAGACTGTTATCGATAATTCGATAGCTTCCTCCGCGACAGCATCCGCCATATCGATAAAAACACAGTCCCGGAAGTTACAATAAATGAAGTTGGCTTACAGTAGACGATTTTTTTGTTATCTCCTTTCTTCGCGAATAATAGAAGATGAATGTAAAGATCGCTCAGAATGATATAACGAAAAAAGTGCTTTTAAAAAATGTAGTTTTAAGGAAACATAAAGGGATTATATTTAAAAAAATGTTTTAGAGGTTACAGGTTTTACTCCGACGAAATTAGTCTCCGTGAAATGGCTGCCATCACAATCTTATATTTTTTGAGGAAGGATCATTATGAAGGTTATTTAATCAAGATAAAAAGGAGAGAAATAACACGATTTTTTATGCTAGTGCACGAGGAAAAAAATACCCACGCATTTTATAAAAAATATTCCTGGATTTAAATTATCTTCTTAAGGAAAGGAATGCAAGGAAATGTTAAGAGCAATTTGGGCGTTCAGGATTCGTAATAAGAGAATAAGATTGCGTGGCATGATATATAATATACTCGTACTAGTCTCCCAACAGGATTGCTAGGAGATAATGAAAAACTTCTGCCCTGAATACCGGAGCCAACGGCAGAAGAGGAATGTATCCTCATGAGAGAGAGAGAGAAGAGATTAGAAAATCGTGATAGAACTACCAGCGAGTAGTAATCAGACTGAATGTTTTACATAGATGCAGTTGCAAGAAACGTGGTGAAACTGAAATGTGAACTACTTGTGAGAAGATAATGTCTATTTTACTAGTTCTCTTACACAATGTATGTTAATATACTAACATCAAAACGAGGGTGTGGAAACTATTGAAAGAATGTAAAAAGCGTTGTATGGTGGGAACCATAAATGAGTAGTGATGGTATCGCTCGAGTCTCTGGATTCAAATACAATACACTTCCCATTATCCGGGCCAATGAAGGGGAGAAGAGGCGCGATAAATTAAAAAACACGGACAATCCAAATCATTTTGTTTTTTTTATGCCTATTACATTACATACTACTCAACCCCGTTTTGCATAGCTTGATTTTATTTTAACAAATAATCCGTAGTATTTACTTGATTTGTCATTAAACGGACGGAAAAATATTCTCGCTCGCCTATTCTTAGGCTTCAGCCACACGAGCGATATTTTGCATCCGTGTTTGGACGGGAAAAACCCGGACGTGAAACGCTAGGAACCTCCGGCCACACGAGTAATTTTTTCACGCACTAATTGAAGGCAAAGCTTCACGATGCCAATTATTACCTATAGCGCGTTCCACTTCAAAAATTTGTCGTGACAAGGTTGAATTTGTCGCATAAGTGGAATTATGACGGTCAGTCTTACAAGGAGAGGTTACGCTTTGCCCCTCAGGGATTCGGACGAAATTTGGAGAGTAGAAAGTACACATGAAATAAAAGATCCCTTGTACAAAAATTCTTTCCATTGGCCGTTAGCTTCCGAGTAATAACCGGTCCAAATGTCGCGTAAAGTTTAGACATTGTATGAGGCTTCATAAAATAGAATAAAATTAAAAAATATATTAAAATTTATGGGCACTAGTTTGCAAATAAGGGATAAGAAAATAAAATAACATTCCATTAGGCACTACTGAGTTTATCCTTATTCATTATAAAATCAGATACTCCCTTCCTATGCAGATGGTGGACATTGCTGTCTTCAGAATCGAACCCAGTACTCATTGGTATATAAAACGGCATTTTTAATATAATGACGAAGAAAGCCGCCAAACTAAATTACTTTACTTTAATCAATACTAAACAAAATATAAATTTGAAATATGTATGAAATGGGACTTACTTCTTCAACACTGAATGAACTTCGTTTCTCCTACGGCTGGCAAAAAGTCTCCCTGTGACCGTCTTCGGTAATTTAAAATAAACTGAAATTGTTAATTAGTCGTTATTTCTAGAGAACAATAAATATCCACTGTTACTATAAACGTCTCATAATAATAATAGATATGGAGCAGTATTGACCTCTAACAACACGTTCGAATTGTAGATTCACTTCGACCTTTCTCAAATACCTTGTTAAGTTAGACTGAGGAACAGTGGATAGAATTCGAGATTGTAGGAGATGATGGGATTGGAACTTGCAGAGCATCGACCTTTAAAAGAGAAAAACCCCAATCCGGTGTAATATCTAAAAGAATGTTTTCGAAGTACGAGGCTCTGTGGGGGAGGGGGAGAGGAATAGGGAATGGTAGAGATCCTTAACTACAAGCGGCACATTTATTGAAGCTTCCTTCCTCGTCCTCCAAGCTCCTTATCGATGCTTCCTAGAGAAGGATTTACACCAGGGAAACATTCCTTTCACAAATGGAAGGAAAACCCAAAGGGCAATCGGTAGTAGTCAGGAGAGCGTTTCTTTCGCGACAAGGCGGCAAAACTGGCCCAGCGGGGAACAAGCAAAACCGGGAAAGGGATTTTAGGCCACTTTTTTCCCTTGCTCAAGACACGCCGCCTGGGAGGAATGCCACTAGAACGTAACCTTTTACCGTCTGTTAACGAAATTTATTTTTTTTTCGTTACGTTTTCAGGTACAGCTATTTGAAAAATTTCGTTAACGTTTTTCGTTACGTTAATCCAAAATAATACCGTTATTTCGTTACGTTACGCGTAACGTTTTTCAGCACTGATTATTATTAAATACATATTATTATAATAAAAAATATATCATTATACCAAATTATATTGTTTATAATAATATTTATTTAATAATAATCTTTAAAATAATATTTATAAAATATTATTATACGAGTACCTAAATTATTGCCGTTATAGTTTGCATTTCTTTATATAGTATATAAAGCACGGTATGAATTAATAAAATGATTTCCCGTCCTTAGTAATAGTTATTTCTACGTATAGAAAATGTACATGGAAACCTTAATTATAGCAGCAATAATTTTGGTATTAAAAATATTCTTCAATCTGCGTTCGAATGCGAGAACCCAAAAATTGTACGAAAAAGGGTTATAGCCTAAACCGCCGCTGCCACCGAGTAGATATGTTTGTTTGTTTTTACTCCAAATGTACTTTTATCACGTATGCGTATATCCGCAATATTTGGGACGGTTATTACTCGGAAGCTAAGGGCCAATGGAAAAAATTTTGATACAAGGGATCTATTATTTCATGTGTACTTTATACTCTCCAAATTTCGTCTGAATCCCTGAGGGGCAGGGCGTAACCCCACCTTGTTAGTATATTTCATTATATAAATGATAATTATATGTTAATTAAATGCCCTTAAACAATTTAATAACATTATTCTTTCCTCCATTTTTTTCTGGAGGCATGAAAATGTCAGTTTCTAGGAAACCTTTTCCTTAACCTCCTGAGTCCCAAGAAATTTTTAAAAAAATATTGTTTAACCTACGATACTTTTATGATGAGTATATCATAGTAAATGAAGAAAAAATACAAAAAATTCTGTCTCACATTCTTACACCTATATGACATGTCCTTTTAATCTGCGCTTCTTTAATTGGGGAGGGAGATATGAATTTTTGAAATGGATGTCCTTTTAAAAGGACGCCAGGACTCAGGAGGTTAATTGATTTAGGGGGGTGCATCAAGCAAACAAAATGTGCAAAATATCGACATTTGTTTTTAGAAATACTCCATTGCAATAGATTTTTAGTATTCATCATACGGATGTACCCAACACTCACTGAGAAACATACTAGCGGTTGAGAAGTTGCAACAGAGTCGAGGTGATATCACGTTCTGCTCCACCAGCGCGAGGGGAAACGTCTCGTTGATTGCAATCCTATTGCCTTGAGACCATCCGTGTTCGGACGTAATTAACATCGCACGTTTGGCTTTAACCTAAGAGAGTCACGAGTCACCAAAAACTGAGCTGGTCAGAGAGTCCAACGATTCAGTCCCGTAAGTATCAATAAGCAACTTGTTTATCAACAGGAGATTTTTTAGGCACAAGAAAAATGCAGTCATGCGCTGGCCAGGAAAAGAATCTATAAATCCCAACTCCTCATTCTCCGAAAGACATGTCGAAGGCAAAAAATTAAGCGCCTCCCATCAGTCAATACGTTACTGAATACCGCAGTGCTCGATTTTATATAATATCGTAAATATAATACCTATAGTAAAAAAGGGAAAAAAGAAGGAATAATCATGCACGGTTATTCCAAATAATCCGTGCACGGTTGATCGGAGTTTACTGTATTCAATTATTTTAGAGCTATTAAAATTAAGCAGAGATAGTATACCAAAGAAGTAATTAGATGAGTTTTGGCATAATTTATTAAATATTAAAAGCCACGATCAGAAGTTAACACGGATAAAAAGTTGAGTAAGAAACGAACGGTAGAAACATGAAGGTGTGTGGATTTATGGCCGAATTTGAATTACCATGGAGCAATCATTAACGGAGCCCTTCTTCTAACGCCCATTTTTAATCCAAAAATGGATTGAAATTAGCGAAATTAATGAAGTAGTCGCGGCGATAAAAAGGTTCTTCCATTTTTGTCGAGCCGCGAGAGTATTGACGTCCGAGCCGGAGTGAAGTGATTTTTTTAAGCAGGCGGAAACACGCGGCGCAAACTGAACTTGAAAAAAAAAAAAGTATTGCGACTTCCTCTACAGCCGAAATAATGAGTTGTCTTGGAGTGTCGCCAACGACATTCATTAGCACGCTTTTCGGCGCAATTAAAACGTTTTGGGTCGCGAGCGCGCGCATTTTTTATTTTTTACAAATTACGCCGAGGACGCGAATCCGCAAACGCCGAGCACGCGGAAACGATTTCGTTTTTTTTTTCTTTCTCGAAACGAAGTGCTGTTTCCGACGTCTACGTCAAAGAGCGGCAAATAAAGAAAAGAGTGAAAAGAGGCGCTGCAGTCGGCGCTAGCCTTTAGAAAATAAAATGTTCGTCGTAACTCGCTCTCGTCGTGCGGGAGGACACTCGACGCGTATTTCCCCTTTCAGGCGAGGGAAAAAATACGAAATCTTCGAGTGCTCACTTTCTCTCGTTTAGCCTCCACCCCCGCACTCCATATCCCTCCCTTCCACATCCCCTCTCTCTCTCTTCACGTCCCGACGCGGAGGAATTAAAATTTCTCGAGAGGAAAAAAAAAGAATTGCGCGGACGTTGACGTAAGGTTAATCATTCAACTCGTGAAATAATAGCGCAAAATAAACGGAGCAGATAGGATGAGAGAGGGAGAGGAGATCAAGAGAAAGAAGGGAGAATGGTGGAGGAGAAAAGAGGGAAAGGAGGGGAAATAGGGGGGGGGAGTTAAGAGAACGGATGAGGATTGTAGGAAATGAAGCGGAATTATGGATGGAGATGAAAGAAAAGATAGATCTACGTCTGCCTCATCATTATAATTAGTAATCTGAACGCTGTCAGTCCCGCGGCCGTAGGTTTAAACCAGGTTCTTGTAATTAATCTGTCCTACCTACGCACTGCTACGCAAATCTCCAGATTGGTGTGTGCGTGTTAGGGAGTTGAATGCTCCAAAATGTCCGTAATTACACTCAATTGATGTATCGACTCTCCTATTACTAAATAAAAGCGCAAAACTAACGGGGCAGAGGACGGGAGAGGATGTCAAGGGAAGAATTAGAGGGAGAGAGAGGAAGGAGAGATGAGAGTGGTGGAAAATGGAGCGGAATAACGGAAGGATGTAAAATAAAAGGTAGATCTGCACCTACATCATCATCAGGTCCGGCCAAGTACTTTCGGGGGCCCGGATGCAAGCAAGTTTTTGGGTCTCCCCTATGTCAAAAAACCTGCCAATTTGTACACATCAATGTATCAGCTTAGAGAGAACATGTACTTTTAATTATAAAGTAACTGAAATGATAATCAATTTAATAAAAAAGCAAAAATTTGTTTAAAGATGTAAATATATTATTTGTACTCAACATTTGGGGGCCCGTAAAAATCGGGGGCCCGGATGCCATGCATACGCTGCACCTCCCACTTGGCCGGCCCTGATCATCATTATCATCATCATTTGTAATCGATCTACTGTCAGGTCCCTCACTGTGTTCTCCGAATTGTTCTCGTCTCACTGTCTACCATATGTACGTTATGTTCTACTAATCTCCAGACTGGTGGGTGGCAGGGGGTGAAAGTGCATCAAAGTACTCGCTCACTTGTAGGATTGAACCTCCTTATAAAATTCAAGAACGAGCGCTTAAAAGTACTTGTCTCAAGTGTATCTAACAGTCACAACGAGGTTATAACATTGTTGTGGCTGCTGTAGAAACCTGAGACAAATATTTTTTAAAGCGCTTGTTCTTGAATTTTTCAGCCATAAGACGAGCTCAATAGCTTCCTGCAAAAAGCTCCGAATGTAATAACTGACTTTCCAAAGGAAAATAAATATAACCTCGATGTCGCTCTGTCGATCTCACGTACTTTATCGCCGTGTTCGTGTTTTCCGATATACACGGGTGTTTCAACTATTCCTGAAACCTACCCAACTCAGACCCATACTTTTCTATAAACATCAATCCTATCGGCGTTCCTCTGGCGACGAGGAGACCAGGGAGGTGGGGGATGGAGCAGGACGGAGATGAAGGACGGGGTAAATTGAGTAAAAGGAGTTGAAAGAGGAAATGCGAGAGAGGGAGGATGGGGTGGAGGGGAGGGGGAAGATAGATGTGCATGAGGAAGAAGAATAACGGGTGCGTGCGAAGGTCGAGGAGGAATGGGAGGAAGGGTTGAAGTTGTGGAGAAAACAGGAAGAGGAGAGGTCCTGGAAAAACAGAGGGAGGAATTGGCGGAGGAGAAAGGGAGGAGGAGGAAGGGAGGAGGAGGAAGGGAGGAGGAGGAAGAGAATAGGAGGTAGGGAGGAGGAGGAAGGGAGCAGGAGGAAGGGAGGAGGAGGAAGGGAGTAGGAGGAAGGGGGGAGGAGGAAGGGAGGAGGAGGAGGGACTGAGAGAACGTGAAGTGAGAGAACTTTTAAGAATTCCAAATGGTCTCCAAACGAACCCTCGCTTCACCTCTACTTATACCGACTCACTTTTATTCTCCTCTGTATGACGACTTATAAAGATGGCGTACTGTTTAGAGAGAAGATGACGTACTGTTTAGAGAGAAAGAGGGAGAATTGGAACCGGAAAATTTTTCGCAGAGGAGGAGATGAAAAAATGGAGTGAATTTTGCAAGAACCATAAAGCGTAAGCCCTTCAAAGTTCTTTCAGGAATGGGTCGTCAAAGAGCCCTTTCGCCCTCTCACTCTCTTCTTTCTTCCGTTTCAAAATGGAGATTGGGTCGACGAATTGGAGCTGAAGGAGGAAGGGAAGAAGGGAGAATTATTTTTTTCGAATCCCCGCAGAATTCATGGTGACGCAAACCATTTCTGTCGCGAATTTCAATTCTCTCTCTATTTAATCCGCACTCTAATTCTCCTTTGTTTTCGCACCACTCTGACAATCCGTCTTCTCCTCAATTAGAAACGAATAAAGCTGCCGATATACATTTCTTGGTAGCATTGGACTGGAATGGGTTTTGCCTTCCTCTATTCATTTTGTAAGCGGGTACGATTTCTTCGTTGCTCCGTCTCGCGGCGCCTCTTTTCAAAAGGATGACCTGTGGTTTTATTATTCTGTCGCAATTTATTCTGAAGCGGCGATCCCCGCTTGGAAGACAATAGCATATCTTTGCACGTTTTTAATTCATGTATCCTTTTTCCGAATAGAGGAGCAATTAGCTAACTTTGTTTGCGTATTAAATAAAACGGTTCGTCAAACTGATGTAAAAGTTAAATGGCTTATTAAATCTATTTCAGGGCATATAAAAAACGTACGATCGCGGCCATGGATATAGTTCCATGTCTATAAAGAGGAATCGTAAGGATATAATAAATGATACGCACCTAAAGAACATTAGAAATTTATTACAGCATTTTTCATTGAACAATTTTATTATAACCTATTATCGGTTAATCGTTGAAGTCTTTACCCGAAATGGACATCTGCTTTTCCCATCCTTTTTACTGGAGAGACTCCTTTTTAAATTTAATTTCAGCCATAAGATTAATTCGATGATTCTTTCTTGGTTTTAATATGTTTCATTATTTTTTAAATATAATCAGCCACAAAAAATTGTATGCATATTAAAACCATATCAACGATTCTGTTACCCCCCATCCTATTCGTCCTAATTTTAACGGAAAATTAACAAATAATTCTCCGAAAAAATACGAATAATTGTCGAAGATTCAAATTCATGATATCGCTGGGTATCATTCAAAATCGTTAAACCCAAAACTGAGACACATGTTGAATGTAAAAAAAACATAAAACAAAGGGAGAGATAAAAATCTCCGAGTAACTACCATTGAATAAACGCAAACTCGAGTGTAAGTTAACATTGATGGTCGTAAAATTGATTCAACTGCAGGAGCGATGCCTTCCTCCTCCCGAAGCAGCCCATTCCGAACCTAGTCTCACGCATGCGCTGTCTCATCAAAGCTTTATTTTTTTCGACAACGTCTCTCACGAATTCAAATCAGTTTTTTGGTGAGCGGAAGACTTCCACTCACCGATACGACCCCGTTCAACGTTTTTAAGCTCCCGAAGTAAGTCTTGGATCTCATTTCTTAGCGGGGATCACCGAAAATGCTTTTAATCCTGCGGGGATTACTTCGATAACTTGGAAAGTTTCTTTTAAAAAGGGACGAAGCCTATTTTCGGATGGCCTGCGTAATTCTGCGAGCCGCTGAGGGAAGAACCTCAGAGATTTTTGAACGGCTTCTGCGGGATTCGGATTCTATGGCGATCTTTTGTATGCGCCGAAAATACACACTGCTAAGTTCGGATCATTTCGCTGTCCTCGAGTCCACAGGCAGTTGAGCGCAGTTCGTACTTTGCGATAGTTTTTAGTACAGGAATAAATACTTTTTAGGCTGGTTTCCAAAGGAAACAGCTTTATGTAATGGTCCTGTCTGTGTGTGTGTGTGTGTCCCCCACTAACAACTTTTGCATCAATTGACCCACTTTCATGAAACTTGGTATAAGGCTCCTGCTATCAGGACCCACCTCCGGGCTATATTTTATTTGGAGAAGATTTAAGTCCCGGGTTCGAAGCCAGGAACGTTTTTTCCCTATTTATTTTACATAGGAAGTCTCAATTTCATCGTGCAGAGATTTTTCTTTAATACTTTAAAATATCTAAAATTGTTATATCGGTGCGGAGTTCTAAGGGGAAAAGAATGTAAATTCTAATTTTTATCACTGAACTTTGATAATTGATCATATTTTCTTGAATTTCTACTAAAATATAGCGTTTTTGTGTTTTAAACCGCATTTTATCGGATTGTTGCCATTGAGACGATTATTACCGAACTCGGCTTGAGCATAGACGAGTGAAAAAATGTGTTATTTTATTTTCACTCGACTATCCTTCAGAAATGGACAGTTGATTTATACATATTAGTATATAAACAATAACATCTATTAAATTCGTTTATTTAAAAAACTACACGCAAAATATAATGTCAGAAGGAGATGTTGACATTGCTTTTAGCATTTTAAACCTGATAATGCTTTATTAATTTGTTTTACAACTTTTCTCTATGAATTACAAATGGTATTTATGGTATGAGAATTCCTTGGAATGACTAACACATACTGAAACATTTCCTGTCAATACAAGTAATCAGTTCGGGATGTCAACTTTGGGGAACCAGCCTGCATTAGTCCTGGTTTGGAATTGTTGTAGTTTAAGAAATAACAAATAATGTTCCAATAACAATGTTTTTACACCATACAAATTTTATTATTCTTTTTGCCTAAACCTTTTCTTAAGGTACAATTTTTATTTTTTATCCTTTGACTTGATTTGTAAATATTTGGAGATATCTTGAAGAGAAATATCTTTTCTACTCAACTATAAATACTTAATATTATTTACCACAATGTGCTAATTGTTTAAAATCGATAAAGAAAGGAAACAACTCCTATGCCGTGATTTAATTAAAAATTATTATTAATTATGAATCAGTTATTAATGAATTGTTATTAATTATTAAATGTAGGCATATGGGTTGCTTCCTTTCTATATTTTATCTTCGCCGCAGTCTCCACTCATTATTAATAAAAATTGATCAGAATTTCGCGATTTTCATTGGATGTGATTCACTGCCAGCATATAAACTGCGAGGAGTCCATACATTCTAGCAGAATAAGCTCATGCATAATGCCCATGAATTTATTCTCTCTTATGAAAAACATCAGAGTTATTTGGGAGCTGATAATGACTCCAAAGAGATGGAAAATAAGACAGTATTCTCTTTGATAAAGAGAGCCTGAAACCCAAATACTTTTTCCTTCCCGTTTTTACTCACATATACATGGTCAAAATTCATTCAAATGGAAATTATTTTTTCTTTATTTGTTGTTATAAAACGATATCATTTTTAAGTTAATGTAAACATTATAAATATAGGGAATAATTTTGAAACGAGAAAAAAGACTGCTATGGCCGGGAATCGAACCCGGGTCTTCCACTTGCCGGGCGGATATTCTACCACTGAAGTATCGTGGCAGATCAATTTTCTCGTTTCTGGACGCGGATGTTTTCTTGGTTGGGACGAACCTAGCCAAGCTAGTATCACACTGCCCCAACGGATGTCCTCGAAGAGACACATCGAAGAAAACTCCCTCTCAAATGGTGAGATTGCCAAGCAAGAAATTGATGGAATAATGCTATTCGAAGATCCTATGCAGACAGGCATAATCTGTAAAGGTGGGAATAATTTTGAAGTTTCCAAGTCCGTTTAGTGGTTGTCACATCATAGCTATTGCACGCATCGACATTTTTTGCACACACAAATTAAATTTGAAAGGCCATTCTTGCCGTTTTCAACATACAAAAAACATTTTTCTATATTTATAATTGATGGAATAAAGCGATCTAAAGATCCTATGCGGACAGGTATAAGCTGTAATTTTGGGAATAATTTTGAAACGAGAAAAAAGTCTGCTATGGCCGGGAATCTAACCCGGGTCTTCCACTTGCCGGGCGGATATTCTACCACTGAACTATCGTAGCAGATCAATTTTCTCGTTTCTTAACGCGGTTGTTTTCTTTTCACTATTTGAGAGGGAGGAGTTTTCTTCGGTTTATCTCTTCGAGGACATCCGTTGGGGCAGTTTGATACTAGCTTGGCTAGTTCCGTCCCAATCAGGAAGACATTCGCGTTAAGAAACGAGAAAACTGATCTGCCACGATACTTCAGTGGTAGAATATCCGCCCGGCAAGTGGAAGACCCGGGTTCGATTCCCGGCCATAGCAGACTTTTTTCTCGTTTCAAAATTATTCCCAAAATGACAGCTTATACCTGTCTGCATAGGATCTTTAGATCGCTATATTCCATCAATTATAAATATAGAAAAATGTTTTTTGTATGTTGAAAACGGCAAAAATGGCCTTTCAAATTTAATTTGTGTGTGCAAAAAATGTCGATGCGTGCAACAGCTATGATGTGACAACCACTAAACGGACTTGGAAACTGCCGCACTCACTAGAGAAAATTTCCTCATAAAATATTCTTTTAAATATATGACATGCTTTGGAAACGAATTTACAACGCCATTAGGTTTAGTATACCGCAGCTCAAAGGATAAAATTTTGTCCACGATTTTGCAGCCACAGCGAATTACGGCCCAAGCGACGGTAAAGATAACACAGTAACGTCGCGTGACTTAAATAATACTCTACAAAGATCAGTAATCTTTTATGTCACTCCAAGTCTCTCTAGAGGGCGCTAATGAGCACTGGCTTAGCATTATTACGTCATGCAACGAGGCGGCTGACTTTCTCGTGGAATGACGGAGCTACGGGGATTAGATCGTTGACCCCGCCACAAATAAAAAGCTAATCGTTTGGCTAACATCTTGTCATAAACGTCGCGAAATGCGTCTCTCTGGAACCTTCTTCCCCATGGTAAACTTCTGATCGTGGCAATAATTTATTTTATAAAAACGTATGCAGGCTCCTTTTTTCTCAGCATGAAATGGTACATCCAATTCAAAACCAAAAATTATTTTCTTCTGTATTTGTTGCGTTATTTGAAATAGATGACATTAATTTATATGTGACCGATCTTTCGGAGTTCTTTTACATAACTTCCTCTGTCAATTCATCGCGGCTGCAACACACTAGCGCACGTGCGTCGACGCACGCTAAATTTGTTCGAATTAAAAGAAAATGCAAATGGTGTTAGTGCGAAGAACTTTGTTGTGGCTGGGCGTCATACTCGATATGTTATAATGTCACTGGACGCTATATAGTTATTTCTGAGAAGTACATCTAATGTAATATTGTTTATGATATTCAACAAATAGATAGATGAATTTTGTCAGAATTCATTTTTTAATCAATCGACATTTTGTTATAATCAACTAGAATAAGCTACCATGCGTTGCTGCTTTATTTAGCTTATTTCAACAAGGCTTCTATTTCGGGTTATGTCCATTAAAAATACGAGATTCCTTCAGATTTTCTCTAAACTTTTAGCCGATAGCGCCGCGCACAGACGCCAGACAGATCAATTAAACTGCGCAAAACACCTTTTCAGACTCGGGGTGATATCAAACGTGCATATTCAACAAACTCCTTTCAATCGAATTTTATTAGCGACCATAATAATTCCTCTATATACTTCGTATATGAGAAACTAAAATGCGTATTAACATTATGAGAATGCATTTATTTTCCTTTGTTTTAGACTCATGCATCTTTATGCCGACAAATTCCTTAATTCCTAACGCGAAATTAAGCTGAAAATTATTTCTGAAACGAAAAAAGGGGAATTTCGCGCGCAAAAACATCCGAGAAATTCTAAAATACCTCACGGTTAATCATAGCTAAGAAAAGTTTTATTTATTTAGGAAACGAATTGGCCGTGGTTGAACTCCGCCGTTCACATGGTGCCGGGCTGAAACCTCGGGTTAATATACGTTACGTCCGTGGGAAGTGCCATTCGTTACCTAACAGCATGGTCTTCCCGAGCACGAAACGATTCTTCTCGGAAGAATTCTGACGCAGGACGGAGCGAGCGATGAGGGTTTTCCGCACGGTCCGAAAAAAAGGGTAAGGGGGATGCACAAGGTAAAGGGGAAGGAGGAGAGGGAAGGGCCCGAGTCTCTCGGAGAGTTTTTAAGAGTTTTGGAGGGCGTGGGAAATGGAAGTTTGGTTATTGATGAGCTTTGCTAAGGAAACGGGTGGAGGAAGCAAGAAGAGGGTGTTGCAAGAATAGAGAAAGTGAGAGAGGGAGGGGAGAAGAGGAAGAGGGAGGAAAGAGGGAGAGGGAGGAAAGAGGGAGAGGGAGGAAAGAGGGGGAGGGAGGAAAGAGGGAGAGGGAGTAGAGGAGAGACGGAGGAGAGGAGAAAGGGAGGACAGATGGAGAGGAGAAGAAAGATGGGGAGGGTTGATAGGTGAGAGGGAGGATAGGAGAGAGGGAGGAAAGGATTGAGGGAGGAGAAAAGAGAGTGATAATAGAGGGAGAGGGAGAAAAGAGGGAGGAAAGAAGAGAGGGAGGAGAAGAGAGAGGGAGGAGAGGAGAGAGGGAGGAAGGAGAAAGGGATGGAGATGGGAGGTACCAGATGAATGAGAGGAGGAAACAATGAATCCAACAATAAAAACGTCGCATTTTATGGTCAATAAATATAAAAGTGAGGGAACATCGACAATGCTTTAATTTTTTAAATGTAGAAGAAGAAAATAAACTAGAATGACGAAAACGTGGACGTGTCATTATACGTCATAATTTGATACGTGGCTGTTATTAGGGTACACCTTGCCTGGTCATAAAAAACACATATGTTGAAATCTCATCAGATTGTGTGTTTAAACCAATTTTTGAAACATATTAAGATTTAGAACAGAGTATCAATGAAAACGCTGCTAACTTAATTAACCTATCATCAAGTTTTCTTAAAAATGTGTTTTCCTAGGTCTTCAGATGCAACGATGATAATTATGAGAAAAATTACGTGTACCAAAACAATTATCAGAGATTTTTCTTACATTTATGCATTGTGCATTTGCGATAGCTTACTTTACATGTACCGCATGTGAATTCCATTTTCCTTCCTCGTCGATTCCTTTAAAACCTTGGGTTTTCTGGCCAGCTTTCTCAAGAGTCGAAATATTAAGAAAGAAACCTGTAAAACTTTAGTTTCTTCGCATCACTTACCAAGGATAGAGATCAGGAACACATATGTCGCCCTCACAGTGCATAAAGTCTGTGTGTACATTTGTCATATGACCAGCATAAAAGTATCTTTACTAAACTAAGTAATCCAAAAATATGAGCCTTTAAAGGCCTCCCTCAATCGATCGAATTCCAAAAAAGACAGGTTTACGACACGTCGAAATCCTACGGAAGAAATACTGAGCAGACGTCGCAAGTTGGTCGTCCATTTATTGAAAATGCCTCAATGTGACCGTTCACACGAAGTGTTTTTGGAATTTGCTGGGGTGTAAAGCGGGTCCCTCGGGCGACGTGACGTAATGATGGCTCTTTTCCCTTCATTTTTACGCGTTCGCAACCGCACTCCTTTATCAGCGGAACAAAGTGTGTTTTGGTGGAGAGAAAGAATAATGGGGGAAAGAGTTCACGGATTGTTTGACGAATGGACACGGAGGGGGAGAGAGAAAGAGTAAGAGTGGAGAGAAGAGAAAAACAAAAGAGGGAATGAGGTAGAATCCAAGAGTGAACGGGGTGGAAAAAATCGAAATAAAAGAAGAGAGGCGAGGGGACATGGATTGAAAGAAGAAATGGGAGAGATAGATTTGCAAAGTAATGAAGTTAGAGATACAAGAGAAAGAGAATGAGAGAGGGGAACGGAGAAAAATGGACAAGTATGGAGACAGGAGGATTATAGAGAGAGGAAGAGAATAATGGGAGAGAATTGGAAAGAGGAGAGACGGAGGAAGAGAGAGGGAAGTAGAAATAAGGGTGAATAGATAAAGATGACGAGATAGGATGAAGAAATAGGGATTAAGAGATAGGGAGGTAGAGAGAAATGGAGGAAAAGAGAGAGGGAGGAAAAGAGAGAGAAAAGAAAAGAGGAACATAGGGAGGAAGAGATAGCAGAAAGAGATAGGGAAGAAGAGATAAGGAGGTAGAGATAGGGAAGGACCGAAAGAGGGAGTGAGAGAGTGGGAGGGAGGGGAGAGACAATGAGAGTGAGGGAAGGAGAGAGATAGTGAGGGAGAGAGAGAAGGAGAGAGAGAGAAGGAGAGAGAGGGAAGGAGAGAGAGGGAGAGAGTGTGAGGGAGAGAGAGAGATAGGGAGGGAGGGAGAGAGATAGGGAGGGAGGGAGAGATGTAGGGGAGAGAGGGAGGGGGATAGAGAGGGGGATAGAGAGGGAGATGGGAGGAAGAGGAGACAAAGAGGGATTGAGAGATGCAGGGAGAGCGAGTGGGCGAAAGAGAGAGGGAAGTAGAAAGAGGAAGGGTTACAGGGACGTAGAAAGATGGAGAGAGTGGGAGGGAAATGGGGAGAGAGAAGGATTGAGACGCAGGGAGAGAGTTAATGACGGAGGGAGGAAGACAAAAGAAAGAGCGATATGGAGTAAGAGAGAGAGAGAGAGAGAGAGGAATGATGGGTGAGATAGGAAAAGGGAGGAGTTTGATCGGGAAAGAGAGTGATGAAGATAGTAAGGCGATAGCGAGGGTTTTTGCGCACGTTGCGGTAAGGAAATCCCCGAGGGACGTTGGACCGCCTCTTGAATGCTGATTCTTCTCGAAGTGAGAAAACTATCTCCCATAAAGTTATTTTTTCTTATTGGAGGGGGTGCAGAGTCGTGCGGCGGCGGCGTCTTCAAGAACGATCCGCTTTCCCTTTCTCTCTCCTGCTCGCTTCATTTTTTCAGGTGCGAATGTTTTTCCAAGTGCGCGGAAAATATGGAACTCATCGCAGCTCGTAACGTCGCTCTCCCGCCACCTTCTTCCATTTTTTTCCGCTCGACTACCTTCGGTTGTCGGCATAAAAAGTTGATAAATGCTTTCGGTCGGACGAGAAGAGTAAATTGGGAGGAAATTCGGCTGCGAGAGATAAGGGAATCACCCAGAGAAGTACTCCTTCTTTCCTTCTCGAAGGGTCCCTCGAAACTTGCCCGTGCCTCGTCCGTTTTCGGGAAAAACAACGATGATCGATTGTGATTATGCTATTGGGAGTAGAGTAAGTTTACCATATTTCAAAAAGGCGAAAACGGGACAAAATTTTCGTAGGATTTTTTAAAACGGAAGTTTGGTTTATTTCAATCAAGACATCATTTGAAAGAATTAGAACAATTCTGTAGCCAGGAAAAACATCGACATTTAAAAAAATAATTAGGTAATGATGTGTGGAGTTAAAAGAATTAAATTTACTTGGTCAAATTCCATATATTCAATTATTACCAAATACGGATGCAAGTAGGGTTGCCAACAGTGTCGTTTTGAACTGGAGACTCCGTGTCTAGGGATCTGTATCCGGGCTCGATATAATTTCTTCGGGTCAGCGAGTTTTTCTAGACTTCTACAGAAATAAAATACAATATGAAATTTTGGGGAAAATTTTCACTTTTCCGATTCGTTGACGTAATATTTTCATCATTACATACTCTGTTATACAATAGAGTGATCAGATTTTAAAAATTAAAAAAACGGCCCACACGTAAATTTTAATTCAATGAAACAAGTCCTTCAAAAGCATAATCCCAACTGGGGCTAATATAAATTTAGCTTAACAATCCTGAAATATATGTGGATGAACAACAAATTCATTTGGTTTTTTAAATATTTAAGTTTTATTTGCAATTAATTTTCAGCTGATGTTGAAGGGGTTGGTTCTGAAGCTGGTATGAGAGTTGATAATTCATCCTCTTGCGCGGACGCTTTGTAAATTGCGGACGAAGATATTTCTTGCAGTAATTTGGGATTGTTTGAAAGCAAATTGTAAAAGTCGTTTCGCGAAAGTTGCCGAAAATGAGTTTTTGTCACTATCACTGCTTTGATGTTTCCAACGAGGAAACGGTTCTTTTCGTCTTTCCACAGAGCATTTGTGATAGAAAACACTATCTATAGCTGCGCTTGTGCATAGAATAGCAAAAGCAAATTATAAAATCATTTGAATGTTTTTAACGAAATTCTTTCACCTTGCACAAACAGTTCGACAGTGTAGTTAAAGTCGTGTTCCATTCGGCAATTTTGCTTTTACTGATATTCGTAACATGGTGGTATTCATCGAAAAGCTCGTTTTCGTCTATTACTTTCCTGATATATGTAGGATTAATTTTTCGTGTAACTTTGTATATTAAATGCCACTAGGAAAAAACGGGACTATTGGCGTCCCGTTTTAACTTTATCGGGACAACGGAACTCTTAACTAAAAAACGGGACTATCCCGTTAAAAACGGGTCGTATGATCACCGTAGAGTAGAGCATCCTTTATTCAAGTCCAGGGGATTAAGCAAGGGTTTGAAATTTTCCGGGGTTATTCTCATTTGCTATTTTCTGGAACTGACAGAGTAAGAGCAGTCGATTGTATTATTGAAGGTAAACTATTACGGTGAATTTTCGAAACTTTTTTACTCAAAAGAGAATCTTTTAGTTGCAGTAACACTGATTTTTGAAAATCGATGTAATGAAATATGGACGGAAAAAGGTAGATGATGTGTCATTTTACGAACAATAAGACCTCGGAACGTAAAAAACAATCAATTCGAGAGTGGGATAGTAGGAGTATGATTCACTTATTGCAATGGTGGATGATTAGAACCCTGCCATGAATATCCTTACATTAGACGATCTGCATTCAATGAAAAATAATATTCTTATCCTAATTAAAAAACGGATTTCCATGTTATAGCATGACGGCTCAAGAAGTCTGCCGTAATAAAATATTGAAAATTCATTTATGAAAAGAAGTAATTTTTAAATTTCGAAAATTTTGGTAATGAAATGTTTGTTTTTATATATTGTACCTTACATCATGGTATCCAGAAAATTTGGATTTGATTGGGAAAACGTTTTACGCTGAATTTCCACTAATCGAACTAGAGCAGTATTCAGAGCAAAGGAACTTTTTTAAAAATCCCCTTGGGAGAAGTTATAAGGTGTTCAAGGGAAGACATTAACATCGTACGATCCTCAAGAACATATTCTATTAGTCGGCTTTAAATTACACTCAATCTCCCCTTCGGAACGACATCTATCTATCTCACTAGGCGTCTCGGAGGGCGCTTTCCGCGGGAGTGATACTCACCGACCTAATTAAATATCTTATTCCTATTGTGTTTGGGAACATCTGCGCAGTGTAAAATACTCATTTAAGATGAGGGCACACTGTTACTAATGATTGAAATTTGGAACTCAATCGGAATGACATCTAATTCGTGCACATTTGTCGCATTGTTCGTCGCCAGGCGGCGTTCTCCGCACTTAACTTCGATCTTCCCTTTGTGCTCGCGAAGTGAAAGCGGCTCCATTTAAAAACGACCGGATCAACATCGATCCCATAACCTCCTAATAGTATTCCCTAGCAACGCGGGCGAGTAATTAAATCAGAAATCTCTCAGCTGAAATCGCCTTTCCTTAATTTATCTGAGAGCCCCTCTCCCTAAATGTGTTGACGTCTTTCTTGTAATGAATCCCGTCGTAGCTTGTCGAGGAAGGCCTTGGAGTTAATCCCATTTTCCTAGAATCAAGACCGTGAAATACTCTTTGTATCAGCCGGATTCACTTTCGTCGATCGCTCCCGATACGCGAGACGCATTTTCGAGTCACTATTCGCCTTTCTAGTCCCACTTACTTTCCCGTCGATTATACCTAATGAGCTTGCGCTACAATATTCGCGGATATTTACCTCATTCTCCATTAATTTATTACTGCTAGTACGCCTAAGGATCAATGTGAAAATTTTTTAGCCTACTTTCCAGAATGGAAATAGGCTTATAGTTTCGTCGTTGTCTGTCTGTAAGTCCGTTTGTCTGTCCCCCCTATTAACTTTTGAACCAATGGACCGATTTTCAAGATATTTGGTGAAAATCTCTTGCTACTTAGGCCGAGCTCCCGAGGATAGTTTTTGTTCCGAGGATTGAAGTCCCGAGTTCAATTCCAGGAACTTTCCTTCCCAGTTGATTTATATGGGAAATCTGAAATTCATCGCGCAGAATAATTTTCTTTTGCACATTAAAATATCTTAGAATTGTAATATCGGAGCACAATTTGTACTGTTCTCTGAGGAATTAAATGAAAATTTTAATTTTTATAGTGGAATTTTGCTTATCGATCGTATGTATGCCTCCGAAATTAGTGTAAATACTGGCGTTTAATTAAATAAATTAAATAAATGATTAAATGGAAAGTAGGTACCATAAGTTCCGTTTGGATCAGCTTGTTCTTACATTTAATTGCATTCGGATTCCATAATCCCATCTTTTTGTTAGTGATTTTTCGCGCTTTATTAATATCGCGTGTATATATATATATATATATATATATATATATATATATATATATATATATATATCTCTTTATACATACATACATATATATATATATATATATATATATATATATATATATATATATATATATATATGTATGTATATAGTCTGTCCGTCCGTACGTCTGTTTGGTCAATGGATCTGGAATCCTGCAACTTGGAGAGGCCAAATTTTCAGGGTAGATTGTTCTATATGAGGGCTATACGTGGCATAAAGTTTGTGGACCTAGTTTCAGCTGCAGAAGAGTAATCGATATCTTTTTCCAACCCCTTAATTTCATTTCTATCCCCATAAGAAAAACATGATATCAGTGCATGGCGTTATAAATTTGCATTTTTAAGTTAGTTAAAATTGAGACAGGAACAGTTCCATAGTTGAAAAATTGAGAAGACAGAATTCAAATCTTTGTCGAATGAGAGCGAACAACTGGTTTCAATCCAAAAATGGAGTTTCCGATTTTTAACAGTGGGAAATAAAACTGCCGTAGCAACAAGCCCACTGCTTTTAAATGGGAACCCTATTTTTACAAAGCATTGATATAATGTGTTGTAGATCGGATTCTGAGGTGCCATATAAACGTGAATCAAGTCTAAATAAGGTTTCTAATAGTTACCGTAACAACATTAAAAGCTTTATTATAAAAATTTTCATAAAAATGTATGAATTTATGTGTTGAAACTTTTGGTTTGGTTTTGCATCATAGCTACGCTGGCCGCACAAAACCTTTCGCGGGCCGTAGATTGGAAACCCGTGGTCTAAATAATAAGGCCGTCGGTCTCAACCAAAGATGTAATCTTACGATGCTGTAATTAATGCTCAATCAAAAATATGATGTGGCCACCACATGACTTTCTCCATACATGTAATTTTTCTAAAAATTCCAAATAGGTTACATAATAATAAAAATTTTAAGAAACTGCGAGAAAATTTTAGACATCACAAAGAAAAGAAATAAACGCAAACCATAGCCTTCTGATATTGGATATAGCCACAAAGCTTCAATAATTAAGAAAAGAAAAAGGAGCGTTACTAAGACGTAACTAAGCGTCAATTGTTAAAAATAGTCGTCGGTAGGTGGCGTGGTGGTGGCAGCTAAAAATATAAGACATCTCTTAAACAATGCATTATATGGAAAAATATTTCAAATAAAGATTGTATAAAATTAAATTTCCTACAACCTTTATTCTAGTAAATGTTTACATATATCAAGTATTAAAGCAAATATTTCAAAATAACTGATAAGTGACAAGAGTAAACACCCACTTCCGGTCTACCAATTTTTACCAAAAACTAATCAATTCGTGCGACATTCATGAAAATGATAAATATAAAATTTCGCATTGACCTGATTAATAATTTTTGGGTTAGAGCACCCACAAAAAGCTGTCACTCACGCACCGACATCATTGTGAAAATACAATATTTTCCCTTTGCATATGGAGAAAGTAATAAAAAGCGCTCTCTGTAATTCACTCTGCAATTATTCTCTCACTTGTTATATCATGTTTTCTTTTTTCTCAGAAACACTTAAGACCTGAGTTACTCATAGCGATTTATTTACGATGCTTTCAGCTGTCAATATTTCCATTAACAGTGCTTTATCAAACATCTCCGTTGCTAGGATACCACACTTAATTTAATGGGCAGAGATTTTACGAAGCGGATGTTATAAGTGGCGTGAGATGTTTGAATTTGAATATAAAAGATTTTATCAGCAGTCTTCCATTTGATATCCACAATAAAACCTTTGATAGAGTGGCGTCATATATCTTTTATGTCGCCACATAGTAGAAATAAGGCTGATAGCCGCTTAGCGATCGCTTTTCCTACATAAAACGTAATTAAAGCGGTTTTATGCATCTGAAATCTGGATAAGAACTCGAATTCGACACATTTGCAACAACGTAATTGATTGTTGTAAAATGTAATCCATTTAACCGTTAAAGTCCAAGTTTTAATTAATTGTAATATAATAAACAATCCAGTCAATGTGCTTAGCCAAATTGGGTTGACTTTATAATGAATCTGTAAGATTCCGATGTAGAAACAATGGTCTCAAAGCTCGACTATCTTATTTCAATCGTTTAATATTAAGGTGGTATTTCGTATAAAATGGTATAATTAAAAGCCATTAAAAGTAAAAAGTGTGAATTAAGAGTGCCCGATTGAAATACGCAATTTAAAATAAAATTACGTGTAATAGGATACAGTTTAGTAACAGTACCACCTATTGATTTTAATTCTCGATGTGTTTTTTGCAGTAATGAAAAATAACACAAAATTTACAGTATCTCATATAAAGATAATTTACAATTTCATTCTTTAAGCGAAATATTGTAAGGGTTAGGAAAATGTAGTACTGGGCGTAATGGCAACAAAATTGATGACATATCTTCACTTGTGTTTGGATGACATTTTTCCGATAAAGAAGGTTTTTTTTTCCTTTTATCAAAGATCCTGCGCGTTTACCATGTTAACAGCATTATAAATTACAGTTCTGTTTGCGTGTTTTGGTTTCATTTAGCTCACATAAAGTTCGCAAGATACCGCTACGCCGTACGCAAACTATTGGTAAAAAAAATTGCGCTTTGGAACCGTTAATAATAATATAATTTTTCCCGAAGCGCAGTATTTAACGGTTTTGATGATTTTAAAAACTTTTATGTAATACAAAATCTCGAATCCCTTAATAGTTCAAAGTAAATTTAGTTATATTAACCGGCCGTTTCATAGCTCGGATTAATCAAGTCTAAATCTAATAGGCTTAAATTATTTTGAAAAACGTTTACATATACTTGAATTATATGTGCACAATGATTTCAAGTCGGAATAATGAAGTTAATTTATTGTTTCAAAAGTCCGAGCGATTTACCAGTACATGAAATGTAAGCGTCTATTCTCAGAACCTCAAATTAGCTGGTTTGATGAAGAGAGATTTTTCTGTCGCCGTTAAGGTAACACGCAAGCTATAATGGCAGCAGTGAGAGAGAGAGAAAGAGAGAGAGAAAGAAAGAGAGAAAGAGAGAGAGAAAGAGAGAGAGAGAAAGAGAGAGAGAAAGAAAGAGAGAGAGAGAGAAATAATCGAGAAAATAATTGGTTTCATCTCGCCTATCGCCTTTCGTCTCGCTTCGTCGCCAGCGGTTACCACAAAAACGACTCCAATTAGTGCCGAGCGGTCATTTTAGCGTCTTAAATCGACTCTCAATGAGCGGAAGCAATTATCGCTAATGAGTCCGTAGAGATGAGTCGCTTCATCCGGAAGACGAAGTGTATTTTTCCGAGGGGCAAAATCGCCATGTTTTATTAGAAAAAACAAAGATCTCACGGAATGAATTTAAAATAAGGTTAAAACGTTGAACAAGTAAGGACAGTGCTGCTGAAGCAAACTGTAAACGGTGTTTTTTTTTCAAACGAGGCAGAATAGTGAATCGATTGGCGAAACATCTAAGTCCCTAACTGCTTTCGTTTGGGAGTAATTAGCGCCTCAGACAGACCGATAATCCGAACGAATACGCGATTTTTTTTAAATTTAGGCAAACTAGCAGATGGACAAACAGAAAAAAAGTCCCCAGCTCTACAAAATACTGAATCAATTGGGAAAAAACTGTCTCTATCTGCTGTCGTTTAGGAGGAGTTGGCGCGTCGGACAGACGGACTGTGACAAACCGAACGCATAAGCGGCGCCGAAAGAAGTATATTATTTTTTTTGATAACGTATTGCACGTGCATTCCAGGTAGATAAATATATTACGGTCGAATAAAAAGTACGATGTCTTTCCTTTTCTATTTATAACCAGCTTCGATTAATTTTGCGATGGCGTGGGATCAATATCGATAACATGACCCGTCATCACGGATATTAAAATTCTTGGTTATTTATCGTTTCCCTTCACGATTTTATTTATTGTAATTTTGAAATTGATTATTCCGGAATATTCAGAACGGATAAGACGTTTCTCGACCGACAATAGCGATCCACATACATCGACGTAAGCACGAGAAAATTTGAAATCCCGTTCGCAATATTTCGGCTCTCGAGACTCGCCGTAGGATGAGGAATTTCCGCAAGAGGGAAAAAAATCGGCATCTTTCGAATAGCGCGCGCACGCGAGCGTTTTCTGCTTCTCGTTAACGGAAAATCGCGTAAAAGCAGTGAGGCATAGAGGGGACTGTTTACTCCAACATTCGCCCATCGAATTTGCTACGGAATGAATGGGACTCCGAGAGTTTTTTGGGGGGTGGGGGTGGGGTATGCGCCTCCTCCAGGAGTGATGAGAAGAAAACAACTTCCTTCTTCTCCGTGGAGAGGGGGAGGGAGGAGGAGATGCGAGATAGAGGAGGGACTACGAGTATCTCGCCTCCTCCATTCCTTCGAGGAAGGAATTTATCGAACGTCGGAAGAAAGAGCGAAAAAGAAAAGATCGGCTTTTCATACAAAATGGCGCATAGAGTGACGGGGAGATAAAAGTAATCTCGCAGAGATATCTTAAAAACTAAATTAATTAGTTGCCACCACCACGCCACCTACTGACTATTGTTAACAATTGACGCTTAGTTACATCTTAGTAACGTTCCTTTTTATTTTCTTAATTGTTGGAGCTTTGTGGCTATATCCAATATCAGAAGGCTACCTTTGTCTGATACATTTTTCCATATAATGAATTGTTTAAGAGAAATCTTATATTTTTAGCTGCCACCACCACGACACCTACCGAAGACATTGTTAACAATTGACGCTTAGTTACGTCTTAGTAACGCTCTTTTTTTTCTTAATTGTCAACCGGAAGTAAATATTTACAACGATCCCAGAGCTAACAACATGTAATTTGCCATATAAATATGGAGAAAATCATGTGTTGCCCACATCAGTTTATTTTATTTGTTTTCGGGCGGAGGAAGTATTTGTCAACATTTCTAGGAAGTCCGGACATGCGCAGCATAGCTATCGTAAGCGGGCCATCCTTTCGTGTAGGGGTTATAAAATGACATGGCAGGAACTTTTAAAACAGATAGCAGGTAGGGATGGCACACATAATGGGCTTATTTATGTTTGGTGTTGTTTTGTTCTTAATTCAGCAGCTCTGTACCTGGGTCTACTTATCTAAATATTATAAAATCCCAGGTTCTTTCATTCGTTCGTCCGTTTGTGCGTAACTGGCGGTAAAAGTACATCAAAAGACGAATAACCTAATCAAATATTGTCACATAACAATGAAATTTGTCGAAAATGGTCTCCTCATAAGTAAAAATGCTCTGACGGAGAAAAATTTACGAAAAACGTCCAGAGTTCGAATCCGTGGCTGGTGATTCCCCTTAACATAACCTGTAGAAATCGATTTTTCGACCGGCGGACTTTTTTTGTTTTGCAAAATTAAATTAAAAGTTATTGACCTACGATCTTCGAATAAAAGCCATTTGAAAGGAAAATAAACAAATATTTTTATTCTTACCGTCGATTTTTGCTTTCGGTTCGAAATCGCTCGAACTTTGCATAAAAAGTCAAAATTTCATGAAAATATTGCGTTTTTTGTGAAAGGTTCCCATGACGACAGAACAGATCGTTGAACTCGAGATCCTCATTGTTGTATTCTTTCTTCTATATGCATAAAATTGACACGATGCAGAAATCATGAAAATTTAAGAGTCCATGTTCACAACACATCAAATCAATTAATTCCAGGCGAGGATCGCACATTCACAAAAAACGTCGTTGTAAAACAGCTGTTACACTAATCATTAAATATTCTAATAGGTTTTACCAAAAATAAACAATACAAAACAATTAAAGAAGTATTAGTTTGTGAAATTAAAAAAGAAGTTTTTTCATTCGCTTAGTTTTTCAGGAGAAAATTTTCACAAACGCGAATTTCTATTTTTAGATTTCTATTATCATCCCGTCATTTTTGACGGGTCGTCGCTAGTTATTTATATTTAAAACCTCAAAAAGCGTAATCAACGAACCGTAAGCAGTAATTCAAAGAGTATTCAAAACAAATCAACAAAATAGTTTTTGAAAACACTCAAAACGTCATTAACTGATTCTACGTGTATTACACTCATTTGCTGTTAAAACTTGTACAATTGCGCAGTTACAGACACGCCGAACGGTCGAACGCAGGAATCGATTCATATTTTATTCTATCTATTTTTCTGCTAAACGCTCCATATCGATTTCTGGATCTTTTTCGTCTGCTTTTAGGCGAAGAAGTTCGTTGAACCTTGAGTAGTGCCCTGAGCAATCGCTTCTTGGAGTGCCTCAGATAAAACAGTAAAAAGAATATTCGCGAGATTTTGAGAGATCGCCGAAAATATTTCCACCCGTGCTGAGAAAATTCTCCAATTTTTCGTCACGTTCTGTCTCCAACATAAGCGTTTAGTAGGATCATTCTGTCCGTCCGTCCGTACGAATGTCCGTTCTCGACTTCTACCAAACGGATATTCGTTAAATTTGGCACTAAGGATTTATGGCCAAATACAATAAGAAAATGGCATAGGTTGTTTACGTTACCCAATCAGGGGTGCCACTTTACCGGAAACCAATAAACGAACCCTCCGTCATCTATCGTAAAATATTAGTTTTACCGAAAACATTTTTCAATAAAATTAATAAATAAAAGAAGAAAGTCGTAATCTACTTTGAATTTAGAAAAATTCATGCATGGATACCTAATTGTTGTCAACGAAAACAATCTTCGTTTTAGCCGAAGTAAATAAAGTATAATTAAGAAAATACGTTTAATTTTATTACGTGTGCATGCAGAATTTTGCAAGTTATCGTAAATATTACAACTGCTTAATTCAAGTGTGGTATGTTTTAAATAGTTTTAGATTGATTGATTGATTAAAACCGATTAGAAAATAAATCGGTGAGAAATTTTTGGTAGACAGAGACATAATCGGGTCGTGGTGTTTCGCTGTTTTGTGGCGTGCGTTCGTTCAAATTATGTCGTTATGCCTCAAACAATCAATCGCACGAAACGCGCCTATTTATGATACTCTGCACACTTTCCTAACTTTTTTGTTTTTATAGACCCTTACAAGCCAAAGTGTTAATCCCACGGCAGCCCCTCTTGACCGAGGTTTTTTGTCTTCCATGAGGTTCGTTGTAGGCATTGCCTTATTATTTTACTACGCTAAAAGTAATAGAGCTATATTACTAAAATTAAAATTAAAATGTAGTATAGTAATTTTTCTATAAAATAGAAAACGTACATTCTGTTTTAAAACTTAATTTATCAACCAAAATACGGATAAATATATACGTAAAATGACAAGGATAAATACAAGGAATACTCAGGATAAATGTAAGAATAATTAGGATAAATATGTTTGAGGGAAAATTAGGATTTGTGTAAGCAACATGAAGATGGAAACTGAAGTTTTATAATGCGGCATAGGTAAACGTGCACTGACACTTCGACACTCTTATAAGATACGACTGATTTCCACCGATGGAAAAATCAAGATTGATGCTCGAAGAAGAAATTTCAAATATCTTCGCAGCAAACTAAAGGCAATAAAAGGAGAGGGGATAAAAATAATATGCCTTAAACAAGCAATATACGAATTTTTGACGCCGAATACCTAATCCATACTTAATGGATCAAGAGCAAAGAATAAAGGCTACTCAGTTTGTCGAGAGAATAATACGGCTCTCTGTGAAACCGTCTCAAAGTAGGCGAAGGTGAAGGAAGAAGCCTGCGCGTTAAAAAATTAACTTAAAGAGGAAAATAATGATACACGGTCTACCCCTTGTCATTGTATAATTTTCTGTGGTTTTATAGCAATGTATCAGAGCAGCGGTTCCCAACTTGATCGCTTCGCGAACCCCTTGAGCTAACCTATTTTTCGTCGCGAACCCCTTGGATTAAGCTTTTATATTCGCGAACCTCTTGAGTTGCAGCAGTTTTGGCGGCGAACCGCTCATAATGGAGAGCAAATTTTTTAAAGTGCATATAGCATATTGTATGGGCCTACTAAAAATCCGACCTCACAATGTCGCGCAGTTATTCAATACAGGCATAACGTCAATTTTCAAATTAAAAATAGATCCATCATAAATGATTCAAGCAAAGAAAATCAACTGAAAAATTGTAATATTTATGGTTGGGTTTTGTTTTAAAACAGGGTTAATTAACTCAACTTCGATCATACATATGTAAATATTAAATTTAAGTTGAATATTCTTTAGAGGAAATCGTCAACAAAATCACGAATTTTTCCTTGTTTTCCATTTCATCCAATTTTATAATTTCGCGAAATCTGTGATAATGTTTCCCTTGATGACGAAATATTTAAATCACAAAAACGTAAAATTTTCTTATTCATAGCTGTTTTGTGAATAATTTCGACTGGTATTTGAAAAAAACGGCGGTAAAATGAGTTTTCATTCTTTTAGACATTTTTAGTTCGTGCCGAATTTTTACGATGATAATAATAATTTAATTTTTAATGTATTTTTAAAATGAAAATAAAAAATGTGCTTCTGGAATTGAACTAAGGATGCCATTGTTCACGTACTCGATGATTATCTAAACATTATCTTTAGACATCACGACGAAGAAACACTCAAATAATGGTCAAAATCGAATTAGTCTTTATAGAATTATTTGCGTTCTATTTTCGAGATATCCTCAGAAACCAACTAACAGCCATATTGTAGTATTTAATATGAATGTTTCGCTAATTTGCGTAACCTGGAGTTATAAAAAATCTACGAGTGCCACAGAGGATTATAGGATTTACCTTTATAATTAATTTTAAAACAGTGTGTAACGCTTGTTCAGTAATTCATTTCGTAAAATTATTTAACGTTAGCTTGTCTTGCAACTAAAAGGGCATTATTGATAACCTCCCATTGAAATTACTCGCCACATAACAGAGTTAAGTATTTCATTGGGAGTATTATCTGTTTCAAATGGTAGAACTCGTTAAATAATAAGCTACTGACGAATACAATTGTGAAACACGCGAAACATTGTTGCATATCGAAGTCTCATCGGCACGCAAATGATATTTTTCCATCGATTCTCCAAGAAGAAAGGGAAAATACTGAAGAAATATATAAAAAGACCTCGATGGACCGTGCCGTTAATATGCGCAGATTAATTATCAAAAATTAGCTAAAAGTAACATTTGACAAAGGATTAAGACGAAACAAGACGTGTTTCTTCCATGGAGACAAGTTCCGGCGAATCACTAACCCACTGGTTTCCTAACTGTTTTGATTTGATAACGCTCTAATTCATTCACATACAAGGGGATTCAAGAGTAATGCAACAGTTTCATTTCACATTATTTTAATATAATACATTAACAGTGATCGTTTGTCCATAGACTGTTTTTCTGTTATTGGTTGATTATTATAGCTTGTCTTCGGATAGCATGGCCTTAATTGTCCTTTACAAAGCAATTTTAATTGTTTATTATTATGAATTTTTAGCTACAAATCCTCTCGACATTTATAAAAAATGTGATATATTGTTATAAAGCCTTTTTATGCAGTTTTTCAAAAATCTCGCCTTCCTCTATATTCCACTGTAATATCTACACATCAGTTGTGCATTACAAATTATACAACAGCTGATGATGATCTTTAAAGGAAGAATAGGGTAAATACTTTGAAAAAAAATGGATCCATTTAGGACGGGAAAAGATCAGAGATGACTTCAGTTGCAGAAAATTGAGGGAGTTCAAGTATGCTGCGCTTGATTAACTTGAATAAGGCATTGCTGTACATACCTGCAGAATTTCTAAAACATTCAAGTAGTAGGTGATTAGCCTGGATATAAATTTAGCCGCCAGACTGTATTCAATTTGAGATTGCGTTGCTGTTGCGTTACTTTTGGACCATTCTGTATATCGCGCGGCGCACCTCTATCATGTATAAGGAAAAGATATTTACACATCTTTCTCCCAGGACGCTTCTGACAACACGGTTTAAAAACAACTGCGCTAAACGAATCAATTTAAAAAAATAATATGGCAATCGCTGTATTGAACGAATAATTAGGATAAAACCTTCGTAAATGGCCTTTCAACATATCAAATACAGGAAAACTCTCCGGAGATATGTTACGCCGCAGTAATAAATTTTAGGAGGAACGTCCACTCACCAATGGACCCATGTCGAAGATATGTCCAAGAATATCTCCCCTTTAGGCGATTCACATGTTCCGCCACAGGGATAAGAGGAAAGTCGGAGACCATTCAGATCATCTAACTTTCGAAAAAGGCTGAGCGTCTTCTCCCGAATGATGCCTGAGGAAGACTGCAAAATACGAACGTTATTGGCCTGGCGGAACTGTGGAATGATCTTTCTTATCAGCGAGGCTGAAATAGATCTGCGGAGAAACGATAGAGTGAGAAAAAGGAAGAGATGACAAATCAGATAACGAAGGTGAGCCGTTTATTATGAAAACGACAAGCGCGAACATTTAGAGGAAACCTCCGTCACTTATCGCCCAGAGAATCTGGCCATTGTTCAGCTGCGATATTCGCTTGCACTCTAAAAGATTGTTCCGTGATATCGGAATAAAAAGTAAATCTACCCTAATGATCTTTTTATATTTTTTTAGCAACGCGTGTATAATTTCCTATGCTGCAAACATCGGGCATCATCCGGAAAGAAGTTGGGGATGTTTCAATATTGAAGTAAATGCTGTCCATCGAGCTGATCCAAGACCGACAAAATTTTTAAAGCAGACGAAGGCGTTTATTTTGTCCCGCACAGTAATCAATGTAATACTACTTCGCTAAGGACGAATGATTTCTGATGTCCTTCTTCAAGGTGATATCAAGAATTTTATTGGTCATTAGTTACAAAGTATGAGAAATAGCGACTAAGATAAGAGTCTAGAGACATAAACCGATATATCCACGATTTATTGCCTTGATCTAAAAGCCATATAGCATATAAAATTTACAACTTCCAGTGCAAAAAACAATGGTGGCACAATATAAAACTAACAAACGGAGAGGATATTTAAAAGGAATTGAAAATTTATTCTAAAAGTTGGGAAATTAATTGAATTTTACATTTTATTTCATGTGCTCAAGTCATCCGAATTAAATAAAAATTATCTGTGCAGTAATACATTGTTTTTAGTAATTCAGATTAGGATGACAAGAATTGCAACTCTTCAGCAATAGTATGGTCCGTCTAGCAATTAAGAAAATTAATTATTTAATTGCGCAATAATTAAACCCTATTTTGACTTAACCACAATAGTGCAGTTTAAAATGTCACGCTACACTACACCTGTGTGGATGTAAAGGTATTTTTAAGTATATACTAGTGAGATTAAAATTTTATAGTTTCCATAGAGCATCAATATTTTCTCCATTTACTCGCCAAATCACGTGTGCGAGAAAAAAATAGAAAGTTTTTAAAATTCCAGGTTATGAAATTATTCTTGATAGTGAGGTTGTCGGTCAGCTGAAAATGAGCTCATTTTCGTTTTGTGGCTATTAAAAGTTTATAGTATAAAATGGAGGTTTTCGTTCTGCTTTTTTTAGACTCTTTTGCTTCCAACGTCTGTCCGTCCGTACGCATGTTTTTTTCGGCTTCTACCGAACAAATTTGTATGAAAATTGGTATTTAGGACTTCTGGATAAAGGCAACAAGAAAATGAAAAAAAATGGTTCGCATAACCCAATCAGCGATGCCACTTCAGTAGACATTAAAAATGATCTTCCCGTCATATCTCGTAAAGTATTAGCCATAACAGAAAGGTTTTCAAATAAAATTTGTAGACCGAGTTACATAAAATATTTTTTCTTTTGTACATTTTTATCTATCGAGTAGCCTTTCTCAAGAAAGTCGAAATTCACTAAACAAAATTTCTTTCGTGGTTTTTTAATAGTTGCCAACTAAAAACATCTTGGTTGCAACTAAAATAAACAAGATCTGATAAAATAAGGAAATATGTTTAATTTAGTTTCGTGTTCATGAAGCAATTAGTAAGTCAAAGGAAACGGATTATCTACGACGGAAAATTTTACGTAAATACATTTATTTCATTAGTGGAACTACATAATATTGCACTCTCCCTACCGCGAATGTAATTTTTGAGACCCTTGATAATAATATTTAATATAATCTGTAGATATAGATGCGGTTTTCAGAGAAAAATTCGTCGTGGCCGCGCCTGTGGCCAACTGCCATATTGTGGTGGCTACATTCTTAAATTTACGGTCAAATGATACATTTGATGTTCTACGTAAGGCACCTAAGATGTTAACGAGATAAAATAACAATAACAAATATAAATTATGAAGAAATTTGACATCACATTTTTCATCGCAGTCTACATATTAATTAATCCTATGTTTAAAATATAATTTTGCTTGTGGCCGCACATGATTATCACTGATATAGATGGACCTGCAGAGCCCCATAAATCCATCGTCCTCCTTCGATATTACATTTCCACCACCAGTTTATTTCCCTTGCGTACACAAAGAGCATTTATAAGTGATAAAAATGGTTATTTAACTTATGACAAAGGAACCCAAAACGTAAGGATTACATAACCGCTACTTAACCTAGGAGGGATATGTTTTAAATAATTTTTGATTGTTTGATTAATTAAAACTGATTAGAAAATGTCGGTAATTCAAAAATTTAACATTTCCTTGGCATAGTTTCTGATATATCGGTTTGAAGTTTTTAATCATTATACTAAAATTTAGTAAATACGTTTTTTCAAGTGTTTACTTAGGGGAGGGATGGAATTTTTAGTAGACAGACAATCGGGTCGTGGCGTTTCGCTGTTAGTTCGAACTATATTGTTTAGTTTCATATATTGCATCGCACGAAAAGCGCTTATCTGTGTTACATTATACACTTTCCTACCTTGGCATAGAATCTACTATTGGCGAATCACCATTGATGAAGGCTACTTTGTAGCAGAAACGCGCATCTAGATTTCCTATTCTTTCAATAGATTTTGATACTTTTTCAATTTGATATCAAAAAGGATTATCGAGTTCAACTTATAAACTCGATAATTATTTCTTGTAGTGCTATGTAGTTGATTGGGAGTAATACAGAGTTAAACGTTTTTACTCATTTTAATCACAATCCCAGAGATTGTTACTCAGGTAACTCATAGCATATTATTTTAACAGAGAGTTTACGTTGTTCAGTATTATCTTGGATATCTTTCATGGCTCAATGGCAAGGATATTGCTTGCACATTTTTATCATAACTATTAATATCTAATATCATGATCTAATAAAGAAAACCTTAATTTCAAAATAATTTCCTTGAATTTATACTCTAAAATAATCGTCCAAACAATCACATCTTTCGATTAGATAAATTAGCAATTTTCTTCAACGATTCCTTTTCCACAAAACCGTCAGCTGACATGAGATAAATTAACAATTTTCTCAATAAAAACTGATATATCGCAATTTCCAGCTTAAAAATTTTAACTCCGAGATTCCGACCTCTTGATGGAATTTATGGAATATCGTATGTCGCGGATGCTTACGAGAGAAGCCCGCGTTCAATTAACGACTTTGCTCATCTTCAGCGATGTTTATTATCCTGTTATCGACACACTTAGATTATGAGGCGTAAAAGAAAACCAATGAGGCCCCGGATAGATAAAGCCTTTTCCAGCGGAGAAGATAATTCTCGTTACATCACTCGGGCTATACGGCTATTCTTTCATCGCCAAAAAAAAACTAGATATCGGTTCCCCAAGCAAATCTTGGACTGAAATGCCTCTTTTCCTCGCTCTGAAAAGGGCTCTATTTGTAAGCCAATCAGCAGCCTTTGCTGCACTCCCTTTCTTCTACTATGCAAAGTATTACTATACTTGTAAATATTACCCAATACCCCCAGTATAATCTTATTTTAGTATTTCGTCAAAAATTCACCATTCATTGTAAATATCATCCCTTAAAAAGACAGTTTTGTCAAATTCTTCTGCTCTTCAACAGCCATTCCTCTACTCGTTGGCATTTTCCCAGCCCAATCTGTATTATTTACCCCTTAGCTTTAGAATATTAGCCTAGCTAATTTTTATAGACAAACGTACCTAATTTTAATCTCTTACTACCTATATTGAGGCGCATACTGTATGCCTTATAGCGTCCTTATTATCTGGTTGTCAATTACGTAATTTTACGGGTGTGATTAATTACTGAAATATATATATATATATATATATATATATATATATATATATATATATATATATATATATATACACACACAAGGAAAAGGAAATAAAGGAAAAGAAAATGGGGTTAAAATAAATAAATAATATTAAAATAGGGAGGAACAAGAAAAACAAAAAACAGTTAACAATAATAAACCCCTGTAAATAATCCACCCACTATTTATTAATCTTATTCACCTGCTGTATATATTCTCCTTAGTTATTAGGAAATAATTAGTTCTACATTACCATATCTGCAAATGTTTCTTCGCCTTAAGGCAATATTGCATAGCATTAGTATACACTTAAGTTCCCCAACAAACGCATTGCACCTGCCGCCGGAAAAGTGGTTCACTACTCACGGGGACGGCTATTGATAGGTCCTTCAGACTGTTATCACCACGGCTTAGGGTCACTTTAATCCTTTATGTCCTAAATTAGCATGTTTACAATTTTTTGTTTTAAATATCCTTATCCGGTTACATACTTATCGAAGTGTGCTGTTGTTGTAAGGTAGTAATTTTTTCTCGTTCATATTCTGCAATCTTTATTGGTAAAGGACTTTAAGAGTCTCAATTTGGCCTCTCGGTGCTATCCTGGCCTGTTGCAAAAAAATACTTACAGATGTTGTTCGGTAAATACACCTTTTCAATAGGTTTAAAGTATAACACGATAAATAACACAGAATTGCACCGAAGCACTGTTTATCTTTCAACCGATAAAAGTAACCGGGAAAAGGACATGTTAAAAATGCTTCCGCCGTTTCTTCGAGCACAAAAGCGCTCGGTGGCGACACTAGGATGAAATTTATAGTAATGGGGTTTCCAAATGTCCTCAGGTCCTTAGCATTCGTTGGAGGGTTAAATATGTTAAAATTTTGCGCAATCTAATCAAATTCTGTACATCGGCTCTATTTTCATTCCTCACTTCAATGGTGATTTAAATTAAAAGTTGAACTTTTAGAGAGAGAGAGAGAGAGAGAGAAATTCAACGTTAAAATAAATGTTAGTGAGTTTTGCATCATTCGCAAATAATAAAAGGAAATCAATGAAATCTAAAAAGACGATAAAATTTAAGGGAGACCAATGTTAATAATAGAACATAAGGTACCCAAAGAATCCGTTGCCTAATAATCTTATCTTACCCTTACTCACGTAAAGAACGTGTCATTTAAACACATCAAGCTGATAGATAATCTCCAAATTCAACTCTATGGTAAATACGATTAGAAAAGTACGCACGAGGGCAGTTCTTTTCATGCATGTTTTTGTCGCGAAGGAATGTGAATCGCCGCGAAATACATAAAAACATAAATTGGGAAGTTATTGCAACAAGGGCTGAGCGGGTCTCGATAAATGGCGAAGGAAAATGGAGGAGGGCAACGAAAACTCTTGAAACTAGAGCGAAGTGGATTGATCTAATTTTCCGAAATGTAGGAAGCGGAAAGTTCCGGTCGAAACACAATTAAGATAGGAAAACGGTTAATTAGAATAGGAAGTATGGGGGAAGGTTATTCACGAAGAGACGCAAAAGAAAGGGATGCGACGAAAGTTTCTCGAAAGTTGTTCAAGCGCTGAAGTCGATTGTACAATTGTCACATTTAATAAGCTTCGATATCTAAAGTTTCAGTTCTCTTTTCATTTAAAAATCGAATCGACCCCGCACCAAGAAAGTTTATATTTTTAATATATTAATATTGAGATTTAGTTAAATGTAACGATGTTTGCAAAACGATTGTGATATTTAATGCTAAGTGAATACATTTTAGAATAAATCAGTTATGTAAATAATTTGACATTCCACATCTGTCATCCATTATAAATCCGAATAGGTATTTCCAATAAAAACAAGAAATCAGAATAAAACCATTGTAGGTTAGAATAAGGTACCTAAATAACTAGATACACTAACTCATTTATATCGTAATGGCTCATGAAGCACAGCATGTGGTTAGCCGAAAAACGTTAGTTCTCAGAGGCGCCTATTGTCGTCTAACAAGTAAAAGAATATATTGCTCCAACTAAATCTGGAATAGCAATGGGAGAACTGAGATGTGTAATTTTTAAGAAGTTTTAGGAATGTGTTGTAAACAGAAAATGCCTCAGTGCTGCCATTTATCGGTTAATTCATTTATAATTTTGTTTGGAGTTCTTACAACCCCACAAGATTAACAGAGTGTAAATGTAGAATTTTAGCTTTTGAAATAACAAACAAAGCTTACCTTAAGAGACAATGAAGATTATTAGCAAAGTCTTTATATAACAGATTTACATCGATCATGGTGCAAGATTATAAAAGAACAATGTAATGATCGTTCTTAAAGCTCAAGCTGTGTGCCACTATTTCCAAATTATGTAAATTATAAAATTAACTATAATTTTCAGATAGCAATTACTTATGCTTATAATTTTAACTCTAAAATGCAGCAAACTCTTTTATGTGAGTATGTAGTAACATTATTTATAGACCATATGAACAGCGTATCTCTTCAAAAATTATTATTAGGATAAAATACATAGTATTGAATAAGATTTGTCATTACTCTAATGACACGACAAAAAAACTCTTTTTTAAACGAAAATACGCAATTCTTATAAATTGGTGTATGCTGAATTTGAAAATGACTTTAAGAATTTACCACCAACCGCAATTGTTTTAGAAAATGTAAACAATATCCAGTAATTTCAATTTTATCCAATCTATCACCATGCTAGAAAGATATATTTGAACTGATATTTAAAATTATTTCTTGTTGATTTTTGCTTGTAGCTAATATCTATAGTTTTCCTGAAAGGAGTCCAAAAGTACTTGTATTCCATTTGCCCTGGTAGCGTTTTTACATTTTAGATACATCTTAAAGGAACCTCTCCCCATGCTTGTTGCTGGCAGAGTCCAGATATACTGGTAAACAGTTTAGATGTAAGTGAAGACAATCTTCTTTTAGTGACATATTACACCCCAATGCTTTGTAAGCGATCTATATCTCTAACACAAGATGAACAAAATTTTCGTATTTCACATTGCCCAAGAAATTGGCAGTCACTACTTTGAAGGCTCTGAATGCTACTCTTTCAATGCCATTTAGAGACTAATCGAATATACTGTCTTTTATGATTTCTCTGTGGCAAATAAAAATATCTTCTTTGATATTCGCATCACTGATTATTGGAAATTTCTCTGTTATATACAGAAATCAATCTTCGTCTCTTTTAAAGGTTTTACAAAATGTTTCATTAAAACCAATTTGATGTGGAGCGGAAGAAAGAACTTTTTTTAGTTTAAAAGGGCTAGATGCAGGACGTTTTTACTTTCTCCATACGTAGTATAGGGGAAAGTATTGTTTTCAAGAAAAAATCTATTTCGAGATTCCAACAGAAATACTCGTTTTCAGTTCCCCTGAACACATTTTGACCATTTTCTCTATGATGGCTGTGAAGTTTTTTTTGTGGGTGCTCTAACTCAAAAACAATTATTCAAATCAATGGGAAATTTTATATTTTACATTTGCATGACAGTCGAAAGAACTGATTAGTTTTTGGAAAAGATCGATCAACCTGAAGTGTGTGTTTACTCTTGTCACACCCGTTTTTTAAATATTTGCTTTAATATTTGATTAATGTAAATAAATACTGGAGTAATGTTGTAGGAAATTTAAATTTCCACAATCTTTGTTTGAAACATTTCCTCATATAATGCATTGTTTAAGAGATGTTTTAAAAACTAGTTCTTTAGCTGCCACCGTCTACCGGTGACTATTGTTAACAATTGAAGCTTAGTTACGTCTTACAATTAGTAACGCTCCTTTTTATTTTATTAATTGTTGGAGATTCCTTGCTATATTCAATATCTGAAGGCTACGGTATGAGTCTATATCTGTTCTAAGTAAAGTCTAAAAATTTTTCGCAGTTCCTTAATATATACATTATCATTTAACCTATTTTAAATTTTTAGAAATATTACAGGTATGGAGAGAGTCATTGTGGTGGCCACATCAGCTTTTTCTATCGTAGAACTGTCCTGCAGATGACCTGGCGTTTATATGACCAATGGTTAGGGACGTAGCATTCTCCTGACAAATGATCATGCAATTTGAAGAATTTCGGTGGCTTCTTCAACGAATGGATAAAAGAATGTTTATAAACAAGATGATCCAAACAACTTATGATGCCTACTTTTCATTTAATCATTTATTTAATGCATATATTGGCTTTAATAGCTTTAAAGTCATCGTGGATATGTAAGCTTATAGCTACACACCTACCAAGAGCGTCTAAAATTAGTGTATACTAAAAGAAATTTTTATCATCCAACGAATAGAAACTAACTTAAATTGTTAAGACATCATATTCAGAAACAACGATTAGGACAATTGGTTTTTGAAAAAACACTTTTTCAAAGAAGTGTACGTATCTTAAGGATTTTATAAGACGTATCACAAGAGAAGTGTCCTTATTTAAGAGAAATCTTGTTTTCCTACAATTTGACGCAGGGCCAAGATTTCTGTTTACGGACATCACGTTATTTTTAATTACTAGCTTATTATGACATCGTATGACTTATTATGTCATGACTATTAAGAGCATTGGTAATTCACAAGGAGCGATAGTAAGAAAAGCTGCAGGATATGAAATAATTCTCTGCTTCCTTATGCGACGATAAAACTGGCCAACTAATCGCCAACGCAATTACTCGACCTGTGTACAAGCGCGTGACACGAACATCACCTCTCCCATTAAAAAAATTGAAAATATCAGATGACGCAAGCACCCGCCAAGCAGCTTAGACGACCCACTAAGGCCCTATTAGATGGTTCTTCAAACGGCGCTTATCAACACACACACACCCACCCGCCACCTAGGAAGTTCCCGGAGACCAATTATATCTTCACATGTCCACTCCAATATAGCTGGAGGTCGGAAGGGGAGGAGGGTGTGTCATTTGACCTCCGTCACTTGGCGAAATTATGAGAAGTTGTGACAGAAGGAGGGGGAAAAGGACAGGGAAAGAGTAATAAGGAGAAGAGCAGGAAGGGAGAAGATGACTACGAGTTTCCATTTTTATACTTTGCCCACTTAGTCCCCGCTATACGCCGGAGAAGCGTCCCTGAAAAACTGCCACGCAGGATAAAACGACGTTCATAGAAACAATTTCACGTGCACATGGTGTGTGTGTTGGTGTATTTCTGGCTAATCAACCTCTTTGATTATCATAGCCGTAATTCCTTACGCACCAGACACATTCACAGGGGAGTAGGGAAACCCGGTGCCAGCATTAGCCTACTCTTAACGAAAAGCACCAAGGGGCCCAACCGCTTAACGTCCCTACCGAAGGACGGAACGTTGACTGTGCACAAAATTAATAGTTGGAATGGTAATGTTATTAGTATAATTGAGTATTATTTTTGTTAAAGATTGAATAAGGAATAATATTAACGAAAAAATAAAAAAAACTGCATTTATCTAGAAATTTCTGGTCGAACAATGACATGGACCGAACCAAATCGTTTTTGCGTAAACTGTCTTATGTTAGACATATACCCATCTCTAAGTCATTAACAAAGAATGCAGCAAAGAAATATTGTGTACTTAATTTTTATGATAGATGGAATATCTGGGACTTCGCCTTCACAAACGACGAATATGCGAATCGACTGGGCGTATTAGGAAACGTTCTTTAATTCATTGGCTACACATAATCGGAATGACTCGTTACGGTAAACTTGTAACGGGTACTTACTGTATGGTTAAGTTCTGCTGATATTGAAGTAAAATAAAACGGACTGCAAAAAATATCCCGTAGATTAACATCATGGAACTGGAAATGCGTTTCCACGGCTAAAATGTCCTCGAAAACTTGATATAATTACGGCATCGTCTAACATTCCCATTGAATTTATATTTTATTTTGTCGCAAATAATTATTTCACAACTGCTAGCGCAAATACAACGGTGAGACCGGGAACACCCGTTCTAAACACACAATAATACGTCATATATTAATTAGAAGAACCTCTTTGTAGTGAATTTTCACTTAAACAACAAAAGCATTTACTTAATCCAAAATTTGGCGTCACGATATTCTCATCAGAGATTTCAGTAATGCATTGTGGTCAGTAATGAGAATATAATGAGAAAACAGTCATTCAAGGAAAACGGAGTTCTTTGAAATTGATGCGAGCCAAATGTTACACATCATGGCGCTAGGCATATATATAATGCTCACGATGGAATAGCTTTTTTAGAGCGTCATGTATTTCTCATTTCTTATTATTTTGTTCCTAATTCGCGGATGATGTAGAAAAGAAATTACGGGAGAAAATGTTTTGTTTAAGGGAAGAAATGTGTAGATGGAATGAGGTAAATATGAAGAGAGAGAGAGAGAGGGGGGAAGAGGGAGAAAAATGGAGAGAGAGGAAAAGAGAGAGAGAGGAATAATGAGAGAGAAAAAGAGAAAAGAGCGCAAGGAAAAGTGAGAGTCAGGATAAGAAGAGGGATGGAGAGAACGAGAAGAATCAGGGAGAAAGTGCGAGCGAGAGTGCGTGTGGAGGAGAGAGAGAGAGAGATAATGACGGTGGACGGTAATGAGATAGGAAATAAGGGATGGAATGGAGGGAAGGAGGTGGGAGGGAGGTGAGCGGGTGGGCATAAAAGGGGGTTGGCTGGTCGCGGATGAAGTGAGACAATGAAGCAATTTCGTTAATGGCCTGACACCCGACACCCGAGGGATAGAGACGGTGCCGAAGTTTGTCTTTTAACCTCTCAACGCCGAAGGTTGTATGTGATACGGTATATCAGAAAATAAAAACGCAATTTACACAGAGATTATAAAGGATAGCAAAATGTGCTGTTAAAAACACCGGAAATTACGAGGTTCGTTCATAACAATATATCAAGGTATTATAGGTTAGAGGAAAAATACAAAGGTTACTGGAGTTACCCGGCTTCGCTCGGGAAAGAATTTTCTTTTAAGTAGCAAATGTTTTTTATCTCTCGGGGCCCCGCGCTGTCGGTGCCCCCAAATTTCTCAAATGTGTTATTCGGAGATTGACACGGAATTTAAACTACCACCTAAAGAAACCATTGAAAAATTTTAGTCAGGCTTGTGCTCGTGCGTGTATCTCAATGGCGAATCCGTCATATAATCAAGGCAGACTGCTTTTCCAAGAATGTTTGGCATAATCGAGCAGTTTTATTAGAATAGAAATTATTCCGAGTGCACCATAAGCCCTGAATTTTCGTTCCCCATTCCTTAATTACGCAAGCGATGTTTACATTAACATTTAATATTTTATCTATTGTATTGTAAAGTTTTACCATTAATATAATTACGCATTAACGTCTTAATTAATATTCACATGGAAAGATGCACCGAAGCCTTTAAAGCAGCAATACAATTATGTGGATTATGTCAATACTATTAGCCAAAACGAAAACAATAAACAACATCTTGGTTACCGTACAAATGTAAGTAGATGTGTCGATTTATGTTGCGGTAAATCTTTCAATGTTATTGGTAAAAGATAACAATGTTATAATATTCCTTAAAAATCATTTGACTCACTTTAAAAGTATCCATAGGCTATATTTAATCCATTTGTACCCGTTATCTTGGATTTGGCTATTATTCTTCTACGGCGCGCCACGACGTTGACTTTCCTCCCTTTGAGGAGGAGAACAATTAAGAAATTTAGCTTTGTTTCCGCCTGGAAAATGTTAATACATTTTGCGCTTAAAGGATAATTTAGAGTGATTTAACATGTAATACGACTAAACATGAACATAATTAAAATATTCAGTCTTTCGTGCGTAAAATAAGCCATTTCCCGTGATCGTAAGTTAATATTTAGGTATATTTATATTCACATCAATGAAGGGCTCCATGGCATTTTGGGGTTTCTCCACACCATTTCCCATGCATTCTTATGGAAATAGTATTTTGTTGACCCCATAGGGTATAAGAGACCCCACGATCTGCAAACCTAGACGAAGTTCTTCCTTTTGTCCATAGGACGGCCCATAAAACTTTTAAACTTGATAATTTACAACAGGGTAAAAACGTATAAAGGACATACAAACATACATATATACACACATTCATTTTTATATATTAGATACTTTACGCTGGACGGCGTTTAGAGCCTTATAAACTCCGTTATTTTTATCCCTATAATAAATTCGCTTTGAGAAATGCGTCACTCCTCATTGCCCCCCCCCTCTCTCCTTCTCTTCCCTCTTCCTCCCTTCCTCTCCCTGTTTTGCCTACTCTCTCCCTCCCTCAATTTTGTCTACTCTCTCTCTCTCACTATCTCCAGGATTCTGTCTCCGATTTCCAAATATTGACTCTTTTTTCCGGACTAATGGTTTTGATACAGATATTTGTGTTCGCTTTTGTCCATCAGATGATTAGACATACAAAAATCGCTGCTGGATTAAAGGGATCAAAATTAGAATGTCGAAAGTGAGGCGAATAATGCTGAGTAGTACTCAAAATTTTTGCATGCGCGACACCCTCTCAAAGATATGCCGAATTTCGCGGCGCTCCTACCTTCAAACGATTTTGTATACTTGCATAGAAATGTTAGAGCACATTCATTTGTTTTTGCCACACCATCATCAAATTATTAGAGGAAGGGTTATCGCCCAAGTGACTCGTCAACATTTCCGAAACGTTAATTTATTTATCAACGTTTTCCGCGGAAACCCTAAAATCAGCTGCGGCATCCACTCCGGAACCACAGATTTAGATTTTTCAGCATTCTGTTTATATTCCTCCGTTAGAAATTGAGCGTATAATTCAATGAAATTGTTCAATGATAAATATCGTGGATTTATTGGAAATGGATTTCTTTCAGACGACTTGTTTCAGTCATTTGTATCTCAAAACATTTTGATAAAATGGGACGGAGAAAATTTTTAATAGTACCTACTGCTAAATAAGTTTCTTTTCTAAAAATATTTTATAATTCTCCTGCTTAAAAAGAGGATGTTAAGAAATATTCTTTATAAGGTTTGGGAAAAAGAAAGCATGGAAGTAAAAACAGTACGTCACATTCATTTAGCGAATAAAATTTTAATTAATTCATTTCATCCCCAGTGACGTTCAATTGTTTTTATAAAAATAATCGGGACAGATCAGTTTTCTCCTGATTTGACCTCTTCCATCAGTAAATTGTCTCTGAACACTTTTTCATTTCCCTTTTAAATTATTTTGAGGCAAATTCATAATCAATTATACACATTTATTTGCTTGAAAAATTACGACGGGTAAATTCAGATTGATACAACATGGAGGGTAAAAAATTGTTATTGTGAAAATGTAGGTAAGCTTGGCGTGAAAAAAATCATCCTCAGAGGAACGAAAATTATCAAAATTAAAGCGGATAAACCGTAGAGGGAACATTTCTTTCGTTTTTTTTTTTCTGATAGCATTAGACAAGTATGGAAATCACACGTTCTTCAAAGCATTGATGCTTAAATTCGCGCCGTGATCGGCGGCGTTTCAGGAACGTTCTGCTCTCCTCCCCCCTCCAAGCCGCTGATTCACATTCCTAGATATTGAATCCCCTACGGTCGCCGCTCTCTCTGCCACGCTGCATTGCGTGGGCGTCCGATACATCGCTAGTCGAGATTAATGTTATTCTGTAAATTTTGCGAACAAATACTTTTATCGCATGCGCGTTTGTTATAGTTAATAGTTCATCAGTGATATCTTTTAGGATTGATTTTCTAACATTAATCGATAATTGATTATGCAGTAGTCCCCTTCTTTATGCGAGGGATGCGCTCCAGGAATGCGGCGCATAAATATAATTCGTATAAAAGTCAAATTTACGCGTGAAAGATAGGGGTACGTTCCACAAATACTCCAACCCCTCCTCCAAGAGGAATTTCTTTCATTCCACATCGAAAATTTTCTGCGTTAAATAAAAACTAAAAAAATTAACATTTTAAAATATACTCGTCAATTGAAGGAGGCAGAAAAGCGCGGCTCTAGGTATATTCTTCGAAAACCAATTTACCGAACGATCAATTTATCTAAGTAAAAATTTTTAGAAAATTAATTTACCTATGTTTCGAATGAAAATTTTTCAGGAAAGTGAGAAGTTTTTCAAGAATCAGTTTATCCACATGCACTTATTGGAATCTCGAATTAATGGTTAGCTTGCATATTAGGCCGCACGCGACAGTGGCACCGAAACTGACGCTTTACGCCAGGGGTCGGCAACCTTTTGCGCATGGCGGGCCACATTCGTGATGTGAATGCTTTGGAGGGCCGCAATGAAAGTGACGAGCGTTTCTGAGGGCCGGATGAGTGTTTACGTCCGAAGTTTTCCAGAGATTCTGTGATCTTAGATTGGTAAAAATCATATCTAAACAATTTACCAGTGTTAAATATGCATCAGAAAAGGTTTTGAGACCAAAGTTTTACTGAAAAAATACGAAATTTTCGGTTAAACTGTACCGATCACTTTTTCATTGTGGCTTCGCGGGCCGCATAAAGCGCCCTCGGGGGCCGCATCCGGCCCGCGGGCCGTATGTTGCCGACCCCTGCTTTATGCCATGGGTGGGAAACCTTTTCTTGATGTGGCAGCGCCGTAACTAGCTATTTTAGCACCCGGAGCCAACTACCAAATATGCTCCCCCTTCATAAAAAATTCTCTAATGCCTACCTATATTAAAAAAAAAATATTTTGGGTGTACAATTAATAAATAAAAATAAACTATAAATGGTGTAATTTCTCACTATAAATGTACATAATTTAAATACACAATTTTAAATCTAATTACATACCTACATATATAATTTAAATACAAGAAGTATAAATATTTTAATATTAAAGAGCTATTCTAAGTGATTTGAATGCAGAAAACTCATCAGTAACACCATTGAAATTTATAGTTTCTTTATGAGTAATGGAACAGGTATAGTGGGGAAATCGCCACTGTTCTTGTGTCATGCAACCTCGCACAACTTGTCATCAACAATTTTTGCGCCCCTTCTTTAGTGGAGCCTGGGGAAGATGCCCCGCTTGCCCCGCCCTAGTTACGGCACTGGTTGGTGGTTGCAAACCCTTCGGAGGGCCGCATTAGTCGTTGCCAATTCTTCGCGGGCCCGATTAGAGATTAAATCGGGAGTCACCTAGAGATTCTGTGATACCATACAAGTGAAAATCAATTCTAAATGCGGTTTTTTAGGGTTAAAGTCTCAATATTAAATGTTTTATTATTATAATTTGAACAAAATATATGAATTTTTGTTCTAAATTTTACGGGTCTCTTGTTCAACGCATCTTCGCGGGCCGCATTAAACACTCACATGGGCCGCATGTGGCCCGTGGGTCCTAGGTTCCACACCCATGCTTTATGCGATTCATCCACGTCCTCGTGAGTCCCCTCGGGTTGTGTCAGGCGGGATGGAGTTAGGGTTCGTTTTATTCCACAGCTTCTTCATTCCGATCCTTCTCTTCGATTCGGTCCCCTCCTTTTAGGTCCCCCCGGGTCGAGGCTTGTGTTTTATTACACTGCCTCTTCTTCTCAATTCATCAAATGACGAACGAACTGCGCATTTACGAGTACCTCGGAGTGCGTTTTCTCTTCGCTTTCTCGCCAGTTTCGGTGTCACTGTCGGTCTAATATGCAAGTTGCTTCGAAGAACTTTACACTGTTTTAAAAACTTAACAAGTTAGATACATTTTCTAAAGCAAGAGATGGAAGCACGTTTTCTTAAAATTTTGGCACGTTTTCCTGCCTCTCCCTTTGGGGATTGGGAGGCCTGCGCCGTTGAAATGTAGGTCCTCAATAAACCTTCCCATCCGTGAAACCTTCACACTTCTATCTTATGTGGTTCTGCTACAATACCATTTCAATTATCAGGAATTTTCGATTTTGAATCCACCTAGCGGAAAGTCCATGAATTATTGGGAAAATCAAGTCGTTGAAAAATTCGTAGATTGTTAATAGCTAATTTAATTAAAAATAGTTTTCTAAATATCTTTTAAAAAGGTTGCTTGTCCACAGACAGACGGATGGAGTGATCACATTAGCACGTTTTCTCCTTTTAAGAAAACGTACTAAAACATGAAATATTTCAATATTTAGCAGTCTTAAGAGTGTTTTAATTATTTTTACGTAAATATTTTAACATTCATTCATATAGTTTTGCGATGCTACGATCGTAGCGAAATCGGTCGTTTTCATTAAATTGTGTGGAAGTGACAAAGTTTTTTCATTTCATCTCGATAAGTAAATTCCACAAGGTTGAGCCAGACTTTCTTAATGATATAGTGCATACTCATTTTAAATATTTTCCTCTTTATGCCCGAGAGAACATATAGTAACAATTGACTAGTCTTTTAGAAAATAAATCCATGGCAAATGATAATTAAAAAATAAATTTTCGATGTTTTATTAAATCTTGAAAGGAACATTACATTCATGTATGTTAGTAAATGGTTGCCTCGTGGCGTAGTGGAGAAACGCATTGCGAAGGAGCCACGTAGTAGTACTAATGCGCACAGCACAAGATACAATGAGAGACTGATTGGTCATCTTGCATTTTTGTTGCACTGACCACGTAACCGCATAATAGCGAATAATAGCCCATAAAAATTCAGGTCGGAATAAGTTTGTCGTATTATAGCGAATTTGCATATACTAAACCCTCAAAAGGAGAGGAAAGATTGTAATCAATATAATTTGTCATGTAGACCAGGGTTTCTCCACCGGTGGGTCGGGAAAAAGGTCTATTATTATATTATTACTATTATTATATATATTATTATATTCTTTTATAAATAGTTAATTTTGATTAATTTTTTCAATTTTTAACGACTTCGCGATAAAATTGTTAAATAACTCATGATAGTACCTACAGTGTGCGCACTCTGTGGACTCATATGCACTATCTACTGCTTGGAAAAATTAGTAGTATATAGATAATAGGTGGGTCTCAGGTAAACTCACAAAGCCTAGATGGGTCGTGCTATTGAAAAAGTTGAGAAACGCTGATTTAGACCATATGTCAGGATGGCCGAGCCGTCTCAGGCGCCAGACTCAAGGACATTCCTTGACCGCTAAGCGGTTATTTGGGTCTTCTGGTCCTCGAATGAGGGCGTGGGTTCGAATACCCCTCCTGACAGTTTTTAGGCTGGTTTCCAAAAGAAACATTGGCTTATGAAATGGTCCTGTCTGTGTGTATGTATGTTTGGGTGTCCCCTACTAACAACATTTGCACCAATGGACCGATTTTCGTGAAACGTGGTGTAAGGCTCGTGCTGCCAGGGCCCACCTCCGGGATATATTTTATTTGGCGAAACTTAAAGTCCCGGATTCGATTCCAGGAACGTTTTTTCCTATTTGTTTTTCATAGGAAGTCTCTAATCCGTCGTGCAGAGATGTTTAATTCAATACTTTAAAATATCTGCAAATTGTGATATCGTAGCGAGGTTTATACTGTTCTAAGGAGAAAAGAATGCAGATCTTATCACAGAATTTTGATAATTGATAGTTTTTTCTTGAATTTCTACTAAAACATAGGGTTTTTTTGTTTTAAACCGCATTTCATCAGATTGTTGCCATGGAGACGATTATTACAGAACTCAGCTTGAGCATAGACGAGTGAACAAATGGGTTATTAGCCTATTTTCCCAACAAGTAGGGATGTACACGGGTTTCCGTGATACTGTAGTGCTTTTTGTCAAATTCGCCGTAGTATAATCGTATACTAATGTATTTGTTTTGAAATCAGAAAATTATTATTCCTTATATTGTGGTAGCCCTGCTATTTTGAACCGTTCTAAACCTGTTCATTTCGTTTTTCCATTCTATACTCACCCTACACAATTTCATTAAAATCGGTTCAGCCAATACCTTCCAAATTCATAGTTACAGAAAAATTCTAACCATAATATCGTGATAGCCTTGTTTAGTCAACCCAGTTTAAATATGATATTTTGGTTATTTATTTATCATCATCATAGGTAGTCCGTCCGTAGACAGGTCCGTGATTATTCTTGGTTAAACCTGGTTCTCCATATACTCCTATTTTCCGCTGTCCTCTTCATATCTTGATAACTCTCTTTCCCTTTCAAATCGTCTATCAGCTGAAACCTTTTCCTACCTCTTTCCCTTTTCCCATCTAGTTTTCCTTCTAACACGTCTTTAATCATACTCTCTCTCCTCAGGTAATGTCCAACCCAGTTAGCCTTCCTCTTTCTGATAGTCTGTATAATCATTCGCTTCTCTCCTATTCTTCGTAGCACTTCATCGTTTTTCACCCTATCTGTCCATTTTATCTTCAGCATTCTCCTCCAAGTCCACATTTCAAAGCTTTCCAGGTATTTGATGTCATTTTTCCTTAGCGTCCATGTTTCTGCCCCATACAATGCTATACTCCATACGTAGCATTTTATCAACTTCTTGCGGATATCTTCCCTTATATTCCCTGTAAGTAGTTGTTTCTTTCTCCTGAAAGTCGCTCTTGCTTTTCCTATTCTAGTTCTGATCTCATCCGTACATGTTGCTTCTCGTGTTATGATGCTTCCAAGGTATTTATATTCTGAAACTTGTTCTAATGGCTTTCCCCCAATTGTTATGTTCAGATTCTCTTCTTTACCCGAAATTCGAATGACCTTGGATTTTTCTGTATTTATTTCCATACCGTATTTTCTACCTGTTATCACTAGTCTATTTATCATTTTTTGTAGCTCCTCTTCCTTTCTTGCTAGAAGTACTTGATCATCTGCGTATTTTACTGTTCTTATAATCCTTCCTCCAATTTTTAAATCCCCTGTGCCTTCTAAAGCTTCTTGCATTAGACTTTCTCCATATATATTGAATAGGGTTGGCGATAGGCAGCAGCCTTGTCTTACTCCTCTACCGATATTTATTCCGCAGGTGTCCACATTCTCAAACCTGACTTTTACAACTTGATTCTCATATAGATTCCTAATCAGTCTCCTGTCTTTCCAGTCTACACCTAAATCCTTTAATATCTTCATCAACTTTACCCAATTTACTCTATCAAAGGCCTTCTGCCAGTCTACGAAACATGCGCAAATATCTTGACTGTACTCTATTGCCCTTTCTGATATGATTCTAACTACTCCTATAGCATCTCTAGTTCCTCGTCCTTTTCTGAAACCGAATTGATCTTCCCCTATTATTTCTTCTGCCTTTTTCTCCAGCCTTTTATTAAGAATCCTCGTGATGATCTTCGATGTGTGTGACAGAAGGCTTATAGTTCTGTAATCTTTACACTGCATTGCTTTTGGCTTCTTCTTTAGAGGGATCATTGTTACTTCTAGGAAATCCTGAGGCCACTCTCCCGTGTCGTAAATCTTATTAATTAATTTCGTGATCGCTTTTAGTCCTTCTGATCCTATGACTTTAAGTATCTCAGCCGGTATTCCATCGCTGCCCGTGGCTTTCCCCTTCTTTAGTTCCACTATCGCCTTTTCTACTTCGCTCTCCATAATACTTGGTCCCAAGTTGTCTTCTTCAATGTTTTCCTCATTTTCCAGTTCTATTTTTGCCGCTCCTGCCTTTTTGCTGTATAATTCCTTAATGTATTCTTCCCATACCTGTGCTACATCCTTTGTTTCTGAGACTATCTTCCCATCTGTATTCATAATTCCTTTACCACAAATTCCATTATACTTCTTATCTTCTAATTCCAGTGCCCTAGCGTACATCATATCGTACCGTCCTAACTTCTCCATCTGTTCTATTTCATCGCATTTTCCTTTTATCCAATTTTCTCTAGCTTTATCTGTTACCCTTCTCAACTCATTGTTTATACGCCTATAGTTGGCTCTACCTTCTTCAGTGTTAACGTTTTTCCATTTTCGTCTCTCATCCATTTTCTCCAGCATTTCCTTCGTGATCCATGGTTTTCTGATTTTCTTCTCTTGTTTTCCAATCTCTTTATCCAAGGTATCCTTGATACTGGTTTTAATTTCATCCCATTCTATATCAACGGTCTTCGGTTTGTTTTCCAACTTTCTTAGGTTATCTTCCAACTTCATGCTGACTACATCCTGCCTTCCTTTCAGTTTTTCTAGGTCCCAGGTCTGTCTTTCTCTTCTCGTTTTTCTTATTTGTTTGAGCTTTGTACTCACGTCAAGTATTAGAAGGCTGTGATCTGAATCAATGTCTGCTCCTTGCAATGCCTTGGCGTTCTTTATGCTGTTCCTGAATCTTTGTTTTACAAGGATGTAATCTATTTGGCATCTCATTCTATCTCCTGGGCTTTTCCATGTGTATAACCTTCGTTTATGGTTTTTGAACCATGTATTAGTCACTACAAGGTCATTATTGATGCAGAATTCTACGAGTTTCTCCCCTCCTCGATTTCTCTTCCCAAGTCCGTATTGCCCGACAACATTTTCTTCCTGTCCTTCTCCGACTATGCTGTTCCAATCTCCCATTATTATGCAGTTTACCTTTCCTCTTCCGTCTTCTTCGTAAATTTCATTAATTTGCTAATAGATCTCATCTATTTCTTCATCGTCATGAGCTGACGTTGGCATATATACCTGGATTATCAGCATGTCCACTGGGACTGCTTTTAGCTTTATTGCCATCAGTCTATCGTTCGTTGCTATTATCTTTGTCACGCTTTTCATCATATCTTTCCTAAGTACCAGAGCTACTCCCCTTTCCCCACTATTTCCTCCAGAATAAACTACCGTGAATTCTTCCGAGTCGAACTGTGCTTCTCCCTCCCATCTAGTTTCGCTTAGCCCTATAATGTCAACTCTATTTCTTCTCATTTCTTCTTTCAAGTTCTCTAGCTTTCCTGCCTTTCTCATAGTTCTTACGTTCCAAGTCCCTATTCGTAATTTACTTTCGACAAATGTTTTCCTCAAGGCAGTCCCCGCCCGGAGATCCGATTGGGGGACTATTTTACCTCCGGATTGTTTTACCTCGAGAGAACTCATATTGTCCAACCATATAATCTTTACTAGGGATTGTAATGTGGTAGTTTCCCTCTTGCTTTCCACATCGCAGTACTGTAGCCGTTCAAATCGTCCTGATCACGCCTACAGCTGTATTGGATATAGACCCAACCAACATCATTTGTTTTCGGCTCTATACCATACTGACAGTACTGCTGCCAACTGCCAGGCACTGATGATAGTTTTCTTTTTTTTTAAATAAAAACCTCCATTCGAGGGGTTTGAACTCCCGAACTTTGCAATAGAAAGCCGACACGCTAACCACTACACCACCAGTGCAATTTATTTATATGAAGGTTATATATACCATATTTGATTAAAATTCATTAGATCAGTTATATATAAATACGTGTAAAAAATTATTTTACTTTTTATTGTGACAGCCCAGCTTTTTGTCTCCGCTTTAAACACCTTGATTTCATTATGGTATGTTCTACAAATCTTATGTACAAAATTTAATTGAAATCCATTTAGCCAATTCCTTCAAAATCTTTAATTACTAAAATAGTTTAATTTGTAATTGTGGCACTCTTGTTTGGCTGATTTGGTTTAAATATGCTAATATGGTTTGTATATATGTGTATATTACGAGTATTAAATTTGGTTAAAATTGATATTAACAGTTCAACACAAATACATGTAAAAAGATTTTTTTAATTTCTTGTATTGTGGAATCCCTGCTTTCTATATCTATACTAAAAATCTTGATTTTTTAATTTTATGTTGCACACTTCATTCTTACAAAACTTTGTTGAAATCGGTTTTGCCAATTCCTTCAAAATTCTTAATTACCTAAAAGTTTAACTTTGAAATTGTGGCACCCCTGCTGAGTGGATCCGGTTAAAATGTGTCATTTTGGTCATTAATTTATGTGACTATTTTACTTACCAATTTTAGTTGAAATCGGTTTCTGGCAATTCTTATTATTATGAGATCGCCTCCGTGGCCGCGTGTGTCCCCCTAGCATCTTCTTTATGAATGGACTACCTCCGGGCCATAATTTATATTCCGAATTCACAGGTCCCGAGTTCGATTCCAGATGAGGTCTTTCCTCATTTGATTTACATGTTTAATCTAAAATCTGTCATGCAGATAGTTTTTCTTTTTCATTTAAAAGTATTTTAGAATTATGATATCGGAGTGGAATTTGTACTTTTCTAATGGGAAAGAAGTAAAGATTCTTATTCTTATCAAAGAATTTTGATTTTCGATCGCATTGCTTAAATTTCTCTCAAAAACTGTCGTTTCGGCGTTTTGAAAGCAATTTTTTCGATTTGCTGCTATGGTGATGATTATTGCTGAACTTGGCTGGAGCATAGTTTCGATTCATAGCTATCGGAATCGAGGCGAAAATATGAGTAATCTTTATATATAATTACTCAATATCTGTCCGTCTGACCGTCCGTCCTTCCTTCCGTCTGTACGTCCGCCCGTCCCCCCTTTTATCTCTTGAATAGTTTGTCATAGAGAAATGCTGTAAACGCCATTTTGTTTCTGCCAACTAGGAGACCCCGGAAAAAATATTTTCGTTTACCCAAATATCCCGGATTTGACTCTGGGAGACGATTATATTTTTCCATATGTTTATACAGGAGTTTTGATTTTTCAAGGTGCAAGGTTTATTTCTTTTATTCATTAAAATGCGTAAATAGTAAGGTTTATTTATTTTATTCATTCAAATGCGTAAATATGGACCGCATTTATCCGTTTTTGCTTTATTCGACGGCTAAAACTATAAACTATCTTATTCTTGGGTTGTTTTGATGTTACACGGAATAATTCCTCAGAAACACGCATTTCTTTTTGAAATTTTATGACTTTTTCGTACTCTTACCGGGTGTTACCAAGGCGACCCGCATTGTTGCCTCTGATTGAATTAGCGTCTATTAAGCTTTCAAATAGACAAAATAATTTCATTATCCGCTTCTCGCTTTTTATGAAGCATCGAAATTATAGTTGTAACAATGTCATAGTTAATGGATTGCAGCGTTAATTGTTAAAGATTATTGTTATTCAGTAAACTGCGTGACGATTGACCAAAAGAAAAAAACCTTCTTTCTTTATTTCAATACTGGAATGTGACCTTTTCATATGGGAGAGACAATCATAATTGCACATAAAAATTACGAAAACAAACAAGACATTCAAAATATCAGTTGTCTAATTTATAAGGAGAAATGGACTATTATTACTTATGAGCGTGCAGATGACTGACTTCGCAAGATTTTTTGTGGGTACCACTAGTATTATATATTATTGTCAGTAACCATACCGACTCTGTAAAAAAAACAGCGCTTCATCTTGTGTAATTCTTAAAGCAACTTTGGTGAGAGAATTTTGTTTTTGGTTTTTCTTGGTCTTTGAGAGCTTTTCGTCTTTGCTGAAAAGCCCTACTATTTTCGTGATGTCCGTCCGTCCGTACGCATATATTAGGGAAAAATTGGCTGAACTGATTTTAACTAATTTTGGCACATAGAGTATGCACATTTATTAATTACCAAAATGACATATTTGGACCGGATAGGCGGATAGTAGGCGAATTAGTTCTTTCCAGAACTACTTATTTTCTTTTCCACTCGACTACCCTTCAGCAATATACAGTTGATTCATATATACCTATCGCCCTATAAACAGTAACATTTATTAAATTCGTTTATTAAAAAAAATACTTGCAAAATATGTCAGAAGGAGGTTTTGACAATGCCTTTAGTATTTTAAACCTGGTAATGCTCTATCAATTTGTATTCCAAATTTTCTCTTTCGTTGATAAACTATGAATTACAAATGGTATTTATGGCATGAGAACCTGCGTTATATAGTCCTGGTTTGGACTTCTTGTTTTAACCGCGTTCATCCAGTACGCATTTCTTCATCTTCACTCCAAATGGTGCTACAGCAATGGCCACGTAGCTATATAAAAATTACAGATAGTTTTTCATACGCTTATATTGCCGGTGAAGTATATTATATTACTGCAAATTGGTTGGCATGTACTCGCGCGAAAGTTTTCCCGCTACCGAAGTTTTTAACATGAATACAGAATGCGAGTTCATTTGACGTTTCAAAAGAAAAGCTCTCGAGGTCAGAATCGATTAAATTTTTGTATTGAAATTCCCTTTTCATTACAGTGACGGCGGATATTAAAGGATTCAGCGTAGCCTATTCACGTGGAATTTCCAAAATATACTGTATATAATTTTTACGTAAAATTTTTATTTTCACATCTTCATTTGATCCTTTTCAATCAAATCTGGTGGAGCATGTGAGAGGCATTAAAGTTTGTTTAAAAATTATTTTTCTACTCACTAATTATCAGTTATTGCAATACGCATTACTAATTGATGTTAGTGCATGCCGTCCTAGAATAAGTGCATGGAGCATTTTCCTTGAAAAACGTCATTTCTAGTGGCATTGAAACTTTTATTCGTGAGCATAATGCTGATATTTTTATCCAAAAAAGTTCCAATTTAAAAACGGAATACTCCCGCATACTCTAGCGTCGTCGCTGCAAATATTTCGCTTGAGATAAGCGTCGAGAATACCGCGGTTTATTAACGCTGCAGGGACGGAAATTCGAGTGTATGAAAATCGAAAAAAGCATAGCGGATTTGAAGTAAAAGCAAGGGACGGAGAGGGTAAATCCAAACAGCGTTCGAAATTAGGTCCGTGGAGTTCAAGGACTCAAAGCGGCCCCGCCGACAGACGTGGGGCTAATCGCGCGGAATCGAGTTTTCCTGCGTCATGGCGAGATACGCGAACTCAGTTTTAAACGGCTTAAGCCCCCTGACGACTACTCGCTTCCAAATTGCCAATATATTCGCAATTGCCCCGCGCTTCTCATTTGCGCGGCCTAGGCCTTGCCTAATCGCAATGAACCTTTTGCCTCAATACTCACCATTCACTTGAAGCACGATGGTTTTGTTATCATCATTCTTGTATGTTGCATTTTCTCAAGCGACCAGCAATACGTAAAATTTTCCTGTCGTCTAGTAACCTACGTATATTTTATTTTTTTGTTCTATGAACTTTCGATTTTCTGCGCCATAACTTATGATCATCTATTCATGCACAATATTTCAGTTCATTTTATAAAAATCGCGAGGGACACACAGATACTTAAGAACTATAGCATAATACCGATGATTGATATGTATAATAGATATTTACAACAAGTTTCAATATTAGATATTTATTATGCCAGTGATTTCATGCATGTTACTCTTTCCTACACTTTGAATTGTCTCTTCTACTCCCCAGTAGATGCATAAAGAGTACCATTGCATGCATATGTAAACATAAAATCTTTATTTATGAAAACCTATAATATGACAGCTTTCCAATAATGATTTTTTACCTCAATGGATTTCACGGAACTTATATCAATGGTGACATAATAAAGGTATGGAAGTTAATAATTTATTTTCAAAATGAATTTTTATGTGAATTCATTCTTATTACGAATAATTTTCGTGTTCCAAACCATATAAGCCAATTCGTTAAACGTGTATGTTGCAGGGTTATTTTTTTAAATTTTCTGTAACCCAATTAAAACACGATAAGTCTTTCCTTTGGTACTTCGCTGCGTCTTCTGGAATCCTAATCGAATTTATCTCCTTCAGGTTCACTCGCGTTCCGTACGTTAAACGTCGCCGTCAATTATTTTCCTGATCCTTGGTCAAAGTACTGCACGTGCTTCGTAAATGTCGTAAAACATCTAGGTCAAGCAGGGAGCGAGCTGCAAAGCGGTTCAAACAATTCGAAGCACGATTGAGGAATATATTATTGCAAAACAGATGGCGGTCACAGCGCACAGTTATGGAAATTTAGTGCGCGATTGTCTTTAAGGTAGTATCTGGTTCGTGGTTAGCCTGTTAAATTGACTGACGTTTCGTAGAACTTGAAATTAACTTTATTTAAAAATTTCACTAACTTTTTATATAGGCGTCCACGCTATGAGGTATAATCTCAGTTTTTTAGTTAGATACACACCAAATTATGCTTGTTTGCAACTTAAGATTAAAGAGAAATGAGGACGCCAATAAGCTTGGCTTTCCTTGTCGATAACACACACGCTAGTATCAATATTGACTTTCCTTATCTGTAGTGGAATGTATTACTTATAAGTTTAAAATGCAAACAATGGTGATTTATTTATAACCACGATTATCGTCATAAACGGAGTGACGGCCTTGTATTTTTCTGTTTCCGTTTACCATGGACGCTGTTGTTTAGATTTTGAGCGGTAAAGGAATTCATCGGGATGAGAAAAGATGATACAAATTCCTACTATTATTTAAATTTGATAAGTAATACGAAAAATCTTCACGGATGTGACTCATGTCTGGACACTTTTAGAAAAATGATAAATGAAGATTGCACTTTCGATATGAAGTGATTTGAATTTCGTTCATCTCTGAAGGTCGTCACTTGAGATCGCTGGAATCCAAAATATAGAAATATACACGTAAAATATATGAGTGAAGAAGTTTAGCAGTCGAATCGACTATATATGGAAAAATAACATTAAAATTAGTTATGAAAAATGAAGGTTTCCAAAATTTAATGTCTTTTTTGGGCTAGAAGACTAGCTTTGTTATACTGTACAATTAAGCAAGGGAAAATAGTACATAAAGAAGATATATAGTTCGGCAAAACTTTTAAAAATCACTATGTAAATACCATGCGTCGAAAATATAATTCGCAGCCCTTTCTCAACAGATGCGCATTTTTATCATGGGGCTTACCGTCATTTATTTGAATTATAAGAAAAATTACGGGCAGTCACATGTGCGTTCTGGGTGACCTATATACCATAACAACGCTGTTCTTCTTTTTAGGGTAGCAGCGTGACATCCGTCGAAGACTAAGTGCTGATGATCCTAACCGACCTCAAAGACGACCTTGAACTTGGAGCAGAGGTCGCAAAAAGGGTAGGAAAACTATTCGTGACAGCCAAGCATCCGTTGGGTTGCATGTTTATTTTCTATTCACATAACAAAATATAACGAAGGTAATTTTTTCATCTTCCTAGCTTAGAGTACATGGCAGCAAATCAATTAGGCTATATAATCAGGCAAGACAACTGCACGAGTGTTTTTCTTTTGGACCTAAATTTTTAGAAAATTCTTATATCGGCCTCTTGAAAAATATTTTTTTATTGAAGATATTCGAGCAGAATCTTTCTATACTTCCAGGACTCATTTTTAGGATGGGCGTAACGAAATACAGATGTAAACCCAAAAGAAACACTACAATTGAAGTAAAAATGCAAAATAAGCAAAAAATAATTGAAATAAGCATACAAAAACCCTATAAATATAGTGGAATAGTAGACAAATTAGTGCGCATTTCTTCATCAAGCATTTTTAATCGTTCTCTTCATGCCATTAGTGTTACTCACAGCAAAATAGATTTTTATATTTCTACGCATTTTTGAATTGTGTTTATCGAAAGAATTATACTTTATTTAAACATTTTCTTGTGCATATTATGAGTAGATCTCACGACACACATCATCGCACGTGGTGACACACTAGTGTGTCGCGAAACAAAGTTTGGAAATCACTGTTGCAGAGCGATATACAGCACCTATCCCCCGCGAAAGACCTAAATTACCCCCGCGATATCAAAATTGGAAGACCGAGATGTTGTCCGCGAAAGGTCAATAAAACTAAAGCTAAATCCACGATATTCAAGGGTCTCGTTAAAGTTGTTTTTATTCTTCTCGGCTGGTATATCATTAGGCCAATATTGATCGGAATAATAAAGATTGAGCTGTATTGAGGTGGATTACATGTTCAATTCATGGTATTTCACGAGGTATGGGCGAAACAAACGCATCTTTGGTTTACATTTTTCATCGAGAAAAGAGATCGGCGTTTTGTACCAAATTATTCCAATATCCCCTCCTCTCCTCAGGTGCCGTGACGATTTACTTGGACTAATTATTCACGCGGATTACCGCCAGGTGGTGGATTAGTACGATTAATATGCCGAATATTAAAACGTGCCTGCAGGAGCAATATGCTATATGACCAAGCCATGTCATCAGCTGAGATAGCGATGGCAGAGTTCATTTTTGTTTTCGTTTGGCTCAGTTGAGACGATAATTCGCTAGCGTAGGTGCTTAAACAACAAAATTCGGTTGAACGTTTCATCAGCGATAATATCAACCGCATGGAGGGTTGTCACTTCATATACGTATGCAACATCATCGTGCGATATTTATTGTTTACACTAAAACGAAGTTATATTTGCCGGCTATTACCCTAAATGTTAATTGATGTTTAAATAACATTCTGCAAACAAGGATGTGCATGAAAAAACATTTATCACGAAAAAACGTGATGGAGATTAATATCATATTAATAGAATCAGAAGTTTGGAAAGATGTGAAAAATACCACAGGCACAATCACTATGGTAACCAACGTATGTGTACATATTATATGTTAACTATGTTGCATATCATCTGTAATGGAATATCGATCGTAAACTATAGTCTCAGATGTTCGCGGTCTAATTAATTATAAATTAAACTCTTTGTCTAATTATAAATTAATTATACAAAGAGTAACGCGAAAGAAAAATAATTAAAAGCAGTAAAAAAGAGCTTTATTTGAGGGATTGGGAATCGGCCATTGAATACGGCTGAGTTCGCTTTTGAAATGGAACAGCAAGCAGATACAATCTTTTAGGATAAGGGGTAGGTGAACAATTTAGGGACCATGGGTTGATTTCTTCTGGTATTTTGCAAATGTTTCCAAGAAACAGCGCAATAGGATTTTAATGCTTGATAAAATATCCTTAGAGATATGCGGCACAAAAAGAGAAAGCGATATACCAAATGAGTCTACACCAGCAGCATGAACGGAATACGTGGAATGAGAGAAACTAAGGTTTTCTTGATTTTACTGAAATGCAAAGGTGGCGCAAAATTTTTCCAGATACACTTTGGAAAAGGCTCTTTGGAAAGTAGTCAAATAACTTAAGAGGTTTCCAAAAAGGTGGAAACAATAAATTAGTTGTAAACTATTGAATGGCCACTAATATTTAATAAAAAAAATTTGTTTTGACGTTTAACTCGATAGACCCCATGAAGCAGGAGTTGGCAAATTACGGCCCGTGGGTTGCATGTGGCCCGCGAGGGTGTTTATGCTGCCCGAATGGCCATTATGAAGGCGTGCAGTGAAGTTTAATGTTGATAGTTTATGCGTTTCACTTAAAATCATATCCGTAGAACTGTTTCTAGTGAAATTATTGCACTACAAAATTATCAATTAATGATAATAACTGATGAGGTTAGCCGCAAGTCTCTTAAAGTAACTTCAACCGTGAGCTCTAAAGCGTCCCGCCGAAGAATTTGCAACTGCTTTCTTCGTAAATACTTTCCACCCCTCTGCTTTAGTAGTCAGCCAGTTGGTCCTGGACTCAACCCCGCATATCCCATATGTAAATACGCCCCCGGTTTTAGGGAAAGAAATTAGCCCCAGGGAGATGTGAGAGTGGTGTTTGCACGAAGATGTTAGGACCGAACATGATATGAAAAAATTCATACGCGCATAAGAGATTTATAAATATGCGTGTACGTGTTTCTGCTTACGAGTGCGTGCGTGCGTGTACGTGTGTGAGGGAGAGATAGAGTGAGAGAGAGGGGAGAGGGGAAGAGGGGGGGAGAGAGAGAGAGAGAGAGAGAGAGAGAAAGAGAGAAAGAAAATTTGCATGTATTAGCGCATATGTTAGTTTAAATTTTTCCTGCTTACAAAAAGTGCTGGATAAGTGATGCGCAAAAGGAAAATTTTATCTCTGGAGGAAATGTTGAATGCGACGAATATCGTTACAGAACTGCACGCTGCTGATCATCGTCCTCGTTCGTTTTGTGTCGAGGCTTGTGCCTCAGGCGACGATGGAAAAAATAAAAAAAATCGCGCAAATGAACAAATGCACATTTTTGACGCATGAAAACGTCATATCCTTTTTTTACTCTCTCACGTGCGTCACCGCCAAAGGCGATAAAACAAACGAGGTCACCGTGATAAAAAATGATATATACGTGGAGGTTAAAACGCATGTGCGCGAATACGTTTCCATGAAAAACTTTCCTCGGTCTTTTGTTTTAATAGCGCGTACTGTTGGAATTGGTAGGGATGGGTGATGATGAAAATACATTTCGCAAATACGTTTGCGACCCAAAGAGAATCTTCCCTTTTTCAAGATGAAAGCCACAGACCTTCCCTGTAACTTTCCACTTCTAAAAAAGTTTAACTTTTGCCCACATTTTCTGATAGGATGGAAAACGACGATAGAATATCAATTTTCGGCGAGAAAATTAGAAATGGTTATTCAAGTAATAGAAAAAGAACTTTTATTAATGCGAGGGGGAGAATCAAGAAACTTGACAGGGAGTGAGGGCGAACGATTTAGTGATAAAATTGATAAGCTGCTATATCGCGTTATGGAATATAATAATTTTGATTAATTAACTGCAATCCCATCACTTCCAAGTCCAGCCAACAGGTGGCATTAGTGTTTTCATCGAAATTAAACGTGTGCTTTTTGTAAAACAACTTTAAACATATTTCCTTTAAAATTTGAAGCATGAAGTTATAACAAAAAACTTAGGAAAAGAAGAATTATATTTTACAATAGGCTCTTAACATTCGTGAGGGTTACCTCTTTGGAAATCACTGCGAATATCAAATCCGCGAATGTTTCAAATTTACTGCTACGCATTAACAGCGACAACTTACTCAAGACGCAGCGGGTTAAATACGCGAATAGTCAACCTGATATGTCTCGAATGTCAAATCTGTGTTCACTGAAGCCCACGGCGAGTAATCAGAACGCATATGTCAGATCCGCGTGTGTTAAGGTTTTACTATATAGTAGAAGAGGTAATAATCAATTCGCGAGCGGTAAAATTTCGCAATCCCTTCTCCTTTCTTATGTTTACCACGAAAGGAGCGATCCACGACCTTGATAGTGGTGAAACTGAGGGAATATTGACACTTGTCCTCTGAGAGGAAGAAAGTAAAGAGACGGACTTACGGAGGGATGGGAACCTATCCTTGTGCGTCGCTATCGCTTAGGCCCTTTGGGCGTTGTCTCTCGTTTGGATATATCGTCTTTCGAAGACATTATGGCTAATAAAAAAATATGGCGAGGCCACCTGAGGAGGAGGAGTTCGTCTCTCTCTCTCTGTCGCCTCCGTCTCTCTCCCCTCTCCCTCAACGAGATGCGTCTCGTAAACAACGTGATGACACAAGGAGGCCGCCATCTGAGAAGCGGCCAAGGAGAGGGAAGAGGGAAAGAGAGAGAGAGTGGAGCAGAGAGCAAACAAAGAGCCCTTAAATAAACTACGGCAGTAAAAAATGCAGTAATAGCAATGAAGTTATTGTTTTTTATCCGCGCATCCTCCGTGGCCCGTCATGATATAGCTACAACGTCTTTTTCTTGAACAAAAACCGGATCTTCTGGAGTTTACGTTAAGGTGGCTATAAAAAAACCTTGGAACTTAGAAATAGTTGTGTAAGAGCATATAGTGGGGTAGATGGAGCGTAAACGACATCTTCTTCAAAGGTGTATTGGAGCGCGGGTTTTGAGATATGTCTATCTAAAGCAAACAGAGGTCGTGTGCTAAGAAGTCGATGGAAAATTCTTAAGTTTGGGGACTCCGTTATGCGCTTAATCCAGCATTTGGATTTATTAATTATTTTTCTTAGTAAGACGCTTTCCAATTTATTTATCGTACGAAAACCAATGTTGAACGAAAAAGGTTTTGGCGTACTCAAAATTTTGTGAAAATGAGAAATTCTCACGATAAAAATACCAAAAACTTTCTCGCCTGCGTGGTAGCTTGAATAAAACATTTGGAAACAGAAAAAATATTAACAGATAATAAATGTTTTGGTACTTGATATAAAAAGTCAATTGATTAGCTTCATTTTTATACTTGGGTTCTAATTCACTTTTACTTCAAATAAGGCAGGCGATAGACGAAGTTTTGTGACATTTTTTTATAAACGCCATTGGGACTTATTACAGATAACAGACACCAAACTTATGTCTTAAAAGTTGCAGAAGTCTCTCACATGTTGCGGGTATTCCCGGAAATGTCTGGGTGTGATAGCTCTTTCCATCATAAATATGACCCCAGTCGCTTCCGGGTTCATTTCGGTAACAAACGTAAAAATTGCCGAGAAGGATGGCGACAAGAAACTTACAACATTTTGGTAGTAAAAAAATTGGGAACATCTGCCAAAATTGAATCTAAGAAGAGAGTGTCTGATGAGGATGACGAAATTGTTATCGAGGCTTGTGTAAAGATGACCTGTGATTGTGTTTTAGGGATATCTATCGCGGTAGAAACTCTCGTACAGTTACCAAATTTCATGTGATGTCCAAGAGGTCACTGACGTCAAAATTAGCAAAGAATTCTGTGGTGTGTGTGTGTGTGCATGAATGAACGGTCACTATTGTAAAGTAACTTTCTCAGATTTTTTTTAGGATACGGGATAGACAAATAAATTCTTCATTAAAATGCGGGTCAAATACAGGACACGGAAACGATTAGAAAAAACTATAGTACTGATGGTGAAAATTATAAATGGTGTCTATTTTAATTTTAGTTATTGGTAATCTAAGATAAGCATAAGACGAAGTTGTATATATTTGTATACTGTAAAGCTAATCTTTGATTTCAAAATACGGAACAATTTTGGAAGGGACGAAAAAAGAAAAATAATTAATCTATGTTTTTATTTGAAAAATTTGTTGGAATTTAACGTCGGAACATAAATGAGAAAAAGAACAACATTTAATGTTAAATTTAAAAATCATTCTCAAAAAACGGGACATTTATTCGTTGCGATAGACCTTTCCCGGACAACGGGACAATGTAATCAAATACAGAACAATCCCATTTATACGGGACGCCTGGCAACCCTACCCAAAACCAAGCGTGTAATGTGAGAGGCTTTATTGGATTCCGGCATCGGAGCTTTTTATTGCAATTAATACCTTATTAAAACTTGAAGCTTTCATCCAACTTGTAATGAGAAATCCTTGTTTCGTTTCGTGAGAAATAAAAGTAAAGCATTCAGCATTAGGTATCGTATTTATTTTTATTTGAGATTTGAGAACCTAAAATTTATCAAGATATTATGGTAGAAGAAGGCTGTTTTAGCGTTCAATAGAAATATTTTCAAAATGAAATAACGTCATTATGTTGTTTTATCGCTTTTAAAGATGCCGAAAATTAGGTAATTCACAATTTATAAAAAATACCAATTTCCATCATACTGTTAAACAAAGCAATATATTTGCCAAAAATGTAAGCCACCAATACTGGTTAAATATTAAAATGTTTTTAAAAGACAGGCCATCAAAGATTTGAAAAACAACAAAAGCATCGTGATTTTACCGGCTGATAAGGGAAACGCCACCGTAATTATCTCCAAGGAGGACTACGACGAGAAGATCCGCAATCTGCTGGACGACCCAACTTACTCCACACTCAAAGGCGACCCGACGATGAAAACCGAAAGGAAAATCCGAGAACTGATTAAGAAATCCTCCATACCTATTGAAGACCAACGGAACCTACTGCCGTCATCATCCAGGCCTCCACGACTGTATGGGTTACCAAAAATACACAAGAACGACGTTCCCCTGAGACCCATCGTCAGCGCCATCGGCTCCCCAACATATCGGCTGTCAAAATACCTCGCACGCACCTTGCAGACGTACGTAGGCGGAACGGAGTCGCACGTGAAGAATTCAGCACATTTCATAGAAAGGCTAAACGACATGAAAGTATCGGAGAACGATATTCTAGTAAGCTTTGACGTGACCTCACTCTTCACTAAGGTTCCCATAAAGGACTCCATCGAGATCTTGAAGGAGCTTATACATCATGGACTTCCGGCAGACTATCCGGATTTAACAGAATTCTGCCTCACCAACAACTACTTCCTGTGGAACGGGCAGTTTTACGAGCAGAAGGAAGGAGCAGCTATGGGCTGCCCTCTCTCCCCCGTCATAGCCAATCTGTATATGGAACGTTTCGAGTCTAAGGCGCTATCATCATGTGGTCCTCGTCCTTCATGCTGGCTGCGTTACGTGGATGACACATTCGTCATTTGGCCCCATGGGACAAATAAACTTCACGATTTCCACCGTCTACTCAACCAAGTCCACCCGGCCATCCAGTTCACCATGGAAGTTGAAGAGAACGGCACCCTACCATTTCTCGACGTCATGGTGAAGAAGAGACCTGACGGAAGCCTTGGACACAGCGTATTTCGGAAAAAGACGCACACTGATCGTTACCTGCATGCTGCCTCTCATCACCATCCTCAACAGAAGGCATCAATAATCAAGACCCTGATGCACCGAGCAAAGACGATTTCCGATCCCGAGTCCCTAAAAGACGAAGATGAGCATATAAGAAGGGCACTCATGAATAATGGCTACAGTCACCCATTCATCCGGCGGAATATAAAACCGAAACAAAAACCTTCGGTGGAACGACCAAAACCCACAGCCTACGCAAAAATTCCCTTCATCGCCGGGACATCAGAACGCATAGCCAGGATTCTACAAAAAGAAAATATCGTCGTCCGTTTTAACACGCTAAGGAAAATAAAAGAAGAACTTCCGTCTGCGAAAGATGCACTCGACCCGCTAACATCTGAAGGAGTCTACAGGATTCCATGCAGCTGCGGACACGTATACGTCGGACAAACAGGACGATCCATTCGCTGTCGCTTAGCCGAACATAAACGGGCCATGATGAACAAAAAATGGAGGGAGTCGGCCATAGCGGAGCACTTCACCTCCGGCCCGGGACATAAAATCACGCTCGAAGAAACGAAATTGCTCGCGAAAGAAGATCGATATTTTCCGAGGTTAATTCGCGAAGCTATTGAGATCGAAAAGCATCCGGTCAATTTCAACCGGGACGACGGTTTGCGCATCAGCGCAACATGGAAGCGACTCTTCCAACGGAAAAGTGAAAGGGAGGAAAAATACGTTGGAGCAACCTCCAAAGAGAAAGGGACAACAACTCAAACGAGCCAATCAGCGATGGACAACGGTTAAACTAGGAAGGCACGAGTGAATATAAAAGTCAGATCCCTACCATCGGATCTCACTTCATCTCCTGAAGATGCAGACTGCAACGTCTGCGAAACGTCGAGAGCCAGAAATGCCGCCAACGCAGCGAAACCCGAAAACCTCCACCAGCATTCAGCATAGCATTTTATCAAAAACTATGAAGTAGATTTATAAGTAATCATCATTAAAATCAGTAGAAAATCGAATAGCATTATATATATATACATATATGTATGTGTGTTTGTGTAATGCCGAATCCGTGTAATGGGCAACAGCTTTATCCATTTCTTGAAATAGCAAAATTTGGTGCCTAGTTCGTTCGTGAATTAGGCAAAGATAATTCTGTCTATTTCATGAATTGGACACACTTGAAATACAGGATAAATTAAAACAAGTTATTATTGTTATTGTTCTACGTCAGTCCGTCCCTATCCCGTGTCTCACGCTCTGTATCTCGGAAACTAAGAAAGATAGAAGACAAATTTAAATGCAAAAGTTGTTTATCTTAACGAGGAGATTACGGAAAAATAATTTATATTGTTCTCCGTCAGTCCATGTTTGCCGATCGGTTTTACCTCCCAGGTAAAGCTACCCATTTCACGGATTCGGCGTAACACACACACACACACACGCACACACGCGCACACACACACACACATATATATATACATATATATATATGGCATGATTTAATTATAGAGATAGGTACGACACTCTCAGTAAGTAGAAACTTAATTCCTCAAATAATTTTGAAAAATTTAATTCACTAGAATTCTTCGGAACAACTGTTAAGAAATAAGAATAAAATAAGAAATCTTATTTCATCGTAAGCATCATACTTAATTAACAAATTATTAATTCATTATTAATTTTTATAAAGGCATATATTTAATTAAATAAAGCTTACGTACGCTAATTTTGAAATAGTATAATAATTTAAATACATAAATTTTGTTTCCTCTTGGGGACCGTCAGGATTATTAAATAGTACGTGCGTTTATCTTACTCGAGTGCTTTATAAGTGAAATGTATTTGTATTTCATATAAAATCTTTAACTTTATTATTAATTTTCATTCAAATTTCACTCAAATTAGTGAAGTTTTATTTCCACTGGCCATCTGTTTTTGAAACTTAGTTTTGTTTCGATTGGTGACGTAATTTTTTAAACATAAGACATAACTAAATATCTAATAAATAATTCCCCTTTGTTGGAAAACATTTCAAGAGGAATAATTATTACCTAAGTAAATAACGCTGTATTTTTTAAATGAGATTTTCTCCACCATTTATATGCATAATACCTTTAATGGAATTCGTCAGCTAATTTGTTGGGATCAGGCCGCAACTGATAATTTAGACGATCGATACAAATTGGTTTGATTCTCAACTCTTACTCTTTACGTAAAATTTAAGATTTACACTCGATATTTCCGTGCAGTCTACGTAATTTCGCCTCTTTAATTCTTCTCAGTGTTGGACAATATGCCTAATCCGTCTTTTATCGCTCATCAACGAAAATTTTTCTTGAACGCCAGCGAAACGTCGCAGGTAGAGGAGCGGATCGAGGGAAAATCGCAGTTACGGAGAATTTATCGCAAAGACCCGTAGTATTTCTTATGCCTCGCTGAGGCCCATTGAGTAACCGTCTCCAAGTTCCGCGGCATGTTAGGCCGGAAATCGGCGCGCAGTTACCCAACAACGGCCACCCATTCATCAGGGAGGCAGGAAGAGTTAGAGAAAGGAGGCTTTTCATCGGTCGTTCTATCTCCAAAACCCATTCCACTTTCAGCGTGGAGCAAAAAATAAAAGGGTTCACTGAGAACTCGAACAAACACGGGGATGGAGAATTTTCTCGAGGAAATATTTCGTATCGCTCGGGGAAAAATGACTGAATGATGGGAAAAAAACCTTTACGTTGGAGATGCAAGACTTTTCGCGTTTAATCAAAATTCCATGAATCGTTAATAAGCGGAAAAATATCAGGTCAAGGAGAACTCTCAGTTAAAGTAGTGTACAGTCTGCGTTTTTCTTCTTTGAACGACTCAGAAAATATATTTTTACCATCTTTTAAGTTCAAGCTGTCTCCAAATCACTGCTCGCAAGCCGCATGCCAAATTGGTAGCAACATTCTTCATTAAGTCGAGTATTAAAGAAAACATTGTTCATCAATGAATCGGAAACCATAATCTTTATGATTCAGATTTTATAAGTTCATTCAAGATTCTTTTATAAAAAACCAAGTTAAGGAAAAAGAGAAGTTTCGGATTTGAATGAGCTTGGTTTTTTATTGTAATAGGGAGGATCTTTTTCTTTATTTGATTAAAGAAATTGTTATTATGCCTTTTAAGTAAAAAAAGAGTATTTTTACATATCTGCATCTGAATTTGTCTTGGCGATTTCAAAGAGAATTTAACACAAATAAACAGAATTTTGTTTATGATATTGACGACGTCGTCAGTCGTTCGATAAGAAGCCTAGCCCGAATTTTCTACAAAAACTAAAGCGTGACCCGCAAGTGTTCGCCAGATGATGTTTGTTTGTACGGAATTTCTGGCTAATCAAACTCTTGGATTATTATAGCCATTTGTTCACCAGTAGAGTTATCAAGTTCACTCATCATTTACCTATTTAACCTTCTTAGCTTATATGAGAGAAAATTTTTTAACTTTAAATTTCTTCTTAGCTTATTGTGATTTAAATCGCATTCACATAATTTGGGTAAAATGTCATGTTAGCATAATATTTGTGATAAACTTATGAAGGCTTCAGTCCAACTGGATTAAATGAGGGATCAGTTTCGATATTTGTATTGAACTCGAATTAAAGATTAGTTTCAGATAGATTTCGTTGTATTTATGAATAGGTCTCACATAATACCAGCAGAACATCAAAGGAAAAATAACTTATTAATAAAACTTATTTCGGGAAGAATCAGGTGATCCGAAAATCAACATATTTTTCCTTCAAAGCGGGAAATTCTTCGACGCGACAGGAATTCCCAAACGACTACGATATTTCGAATATTATGAAATAGGATCGGTTTTTACCGAGGGAGTGAGATGAGATTCGAAAAAGGTCCTCGTATTGCGATGACAGGGAAGACGTCCTGAAGAGCACTCAATTCGAAATTGGACGACATAAAGGAAAACTTGCCTTTTCCAATGGCAGAATTTCAGAAACTCCTCACAAAAATATTGTAAGAAAAAATACACTGTTTTGCGGCAGAGATTAAGGGTAGAATCTCCGTCTAATCATGCCCAGCATGCTGTTAGAATTTCTTGATCAATCGATTCGATTTAAGCGAGAGGTCAGGTGGACTGTATTTAGATGCATCAAATGCCTTCAGCTGAAGAACATGATATTCTAAATGTTCTCTTAAAAGAAGTCCTAGAAACCGAATATGAAGAATGTGAAAAGAGATATTTTACGTGAGAAGATTATATTGGAGAATACGTTCCCAAATTATATGTTTTCTGTAGCTAACAACTGCTTTTATAACACTTTAATAATTATTTAAAAATATATATAATAGCTTCATTAAAATTATTTTTTTGTTTCTATACTATACTATACTATACTATACTAAATGTGGACTTGGAGGAGAATGCTGAAGATAAAATGGACAGATAGGATGAAAAACGATGAAGTGCTACGAAGAATAGGAGAGAAGCGAATGATTATACAGACTATCAGAAAGAGGAAGGCTAACTGGGTTGGACATTACCTGAGGAGAGAGAGTATGATTAAAGACGTGTTAGAAGGAAAACTAGATGGGAAAAGGGAAAGAGGTAGGAAAAGGTTTCAGCTGATAGACGATTTGAAAGGGAAAGAGAGTTATCAAGATATGAAGAGGACAGCGGAAAATAGGAGTATATGGAGAACCAGGTTTAACCAAGAATAATCACGGACCTGTCTACGGACAGACTACCTATGATGATGATGACTTTTTTTTCAAAGCGAAAGCGAAATTAATAAATGAAAAATAATATATAAAGCATGATATATTCCATATTTTCTCGAAGTTACAGTGGCCCATAGAATGTTAAGTAAACGTAGTATGAGTTGACAAATATAAATATTTTTCTCTACTAAAATAAGGACATTAGCCATATGTTTATGAGAATGATGAATATGATAAAAAAAATTGAATTGTAAATATTGTTGGTTTGTTTTTATGAAATTTTGAAAATAATGTTTATTACTAAATGGGTAATATATTTTAAAGTTCTTCCTAATTCCTCACCGACGGTTGTATATGGTAGACCTTCATGCTTTCAAAGTCAAATACTAATTCTATGAGAAAATGTGTATTAATTTAGGCCAAAAGTGAAAAAAATGTAAACATTATATTATAAATATTTTCAAATCGAATCTATGAATCCCACGCGCGGTACTCTTTAACCCAATCACGAATGTTTCTGAGTTTCGGAGAGACTCAAGTTTTGAGAATATTTACGAGTTACTCTTCGTGTTTTTTTCGGCACGTGTAAGCAGAAAAAACAGGAGATCTAAAAAGAGAAGGTAAAGGAAGATCGTCTTCGCCAACGAGGCACGTCCTACTTGACGTCCGAAGCGGGCTATATTGCCTCGACATTTTTTCCGACGTTCGGCGCAAAAAAACTGTCGTCGAAGAAAATCGCCACTGGTAAAAAATTTCGAGTATACACGCTCACTCACACAACCTTGTTTATACGGAATGGATACGGCAGGACCAATAACCCCATAGACTTTTTTGCTCAAGTCATTTAAGCGATAAATCCTTTCAACGGCGATCTCTAGGGTCCTTCGAATGTTTCGCGGAAGAGGAGGGGTTTACGGAAGGTTGAAACGATGGCATGAAGTATGACGCAGCATGCGTCTTTGTCCAGCACCCATAACGCTTCACGGAGCAAGGAGATCGCCCTGCATAATTCACCGTTCCAGAGCATTGCGTTGAAGATAGCTAGAGGGGGCGGGGGCGCTTCGAAGGTCGATGGATAGGGCGCGGAGGCGAATGAAAAATGACGAATGAAGCAATTCCCTGAAAGGGGTTGATTTGGAGGAGCTATAACAAGAAAGGTTTGAACCATGAAATTTAGATAAATGTGAAGAAACTTGATTTTCAACTCGTGGTAAATGAAACTTTTTCGAACACTGTAAAAATGTCATGCTAAAAATTAGGTATAAATTTGCTATTATGATTGAAAATGTTGCTTCTGTTAGTATCGTCTTTACAGATATAACACAGAAGAAGTATATACCAATCGTAAAGTTTTGCCACGCGAAGCTACGACGAATGATTAATATCATGCGCAGAGGCGATTTTATTGAAACTGAAAGAATGTCCTTTGTGTTTGAATTTCACTTTGCCAATGGATTTTTCAATCGCAAAACAGTCAGGGCCTTACTCAATTATTTTTCCCTGTTACACTGCTCGAACTAAATATGGAAAGTAAATGAGACTATTATTTTATTCGCTAAAGCTAGCAAGTGTTTGTTTTTGTAAAATGACAAGGTTTTCCTGTAGCATAGATATTCCAAAACATATCGCTGGCCTCCTCTCAGTTCCATCGCTAAGGCGAGCGGTATCTTCTTAAGAAGCTCATCTTATTTAAGTAACGAAATCGCTATCTTTTCTTAGAATTTGATGCGTAAATGAATGAATATGGTTTTAATAACGAGGAAATTTATTTCTCATTCTTCTCCAGCATGAAATTGCATAACTATATTTATCAACCTCCTTCTTAGGAAGTGTATTAACAGTTTTTCGAGCTCGGTAAATCTAATTAAAGTCATATCGTAGGTAAAAAAGACTACCTTTCCATTGTAAAGCAATTAAAACAATCCTGCAATTAACTATGAACGTAATTTTCAAATCGATTTTAATTTAATTCTACGCATCTAATGATGATCATTTCAGGGGTCTATTTCAAAGAGGATACCGCTTTCAAAAATATTTCAAGTGACTCATTTAAACGGTGACAGGTGAAAAATTTTATAAAGATTATGTAATTTTTAAGATGTCTATTGCAGAGCATTGTAAATATTCAAGGCTGCACAACCATCAGTAAAGTTATAATATTAAGTAGTTCAGTATAAAACGAAAATATGTTATATATTTCATCTCGCAAAGCATTTTGTCCTTGAATTTGTAGGCAACACTGAAGGTAACATTGAGATAAATGTAAACGTTAAGTCACAGATAAAACAAAATTTGAAGGTAATCGCCCCTATATAAAAAGCTTAATCTCTCTCTGTGCGTCACACTGCAACGTCATCAGTAACACATTTTAACGCGTTTTTAACAAACTTCCCGATTAGTTGGAAGGTTTAAATTTCGCAGGAATGTTTGATTCAGATATAACAATTAAATGACGAAATAATACGAAAAAGGACTCGGTTTTGACTCCAGGCTGAGATACCGAGCGTTATGGACATAATGACCAAGTGTCCAAGAGAATTAGCATTTTATTGTTACTATAGTAATTACCCGTCAAAAATGACGGGATTTTGATAAAAGTGTTCCAAATATTTCGATATGAAAAATTAATAAGATATGCTAAATGATCAGCCCCTTGTAAAAAATGAAGTAATAATAATAAATAAATAATAATATTCCTTCCCTCCCCCTCGCCGTCCCTCTCTCCCTCCCTTACTCTCTCTTTCCTTCCCTCTCTCTCCCTTCCTCCCTCTGCCACTCTTTTCTCCCATCTCCTCCCTCTCTCATTCCCTCCCGTCCCAATCCATAGCTCTCCCTCCTTTTCTCTGTCTCCCTCTTTAACTCTTTCCTCCCGTTCTTTTCAAATTCTATACCTCCCTTACTCTCTATGTACCTATATCCCTTCCTTCCTATCTCACTCCCCACATCCACCTATCTCTTACTCTACATCTATGTAGTCGTTTAGATAAGCAAAAGAATCCAAACTAAATCTCATTCCCATTAGGATTACGTAATTTTGCGAAAAATCCTACGATAATTTAAGGCAATCTATGCACTCGTATGTATTACACGTATGCAGGTAGAGACAATAATTGATTCTCGAAGTTTAACAATGACGTGGTCGGCAAGGTAACATCCCGTTTAAAAGCCTATATTTTCTCAAAATATGTGATTTAAATGTTTAATATGAGAGATTTCGAAAAGTAGGCGGAAAAATATGAATAGAATAAGAAACTTCATTAATTTTCCTAAAACAGTTTAAATTTGAAGATCGTACGTCAATTTTTTCTAATTTGAATTTCCAAAAGAATAAAAGTCTATACTTTAAAAAGTCGCTTTTTACGTGTTATCTTACGGGAAATTTAAATCGCCCCCTGGAGTCGAACCCGGGTCTTTTTTCGTACTTTTTTCTTCATTTAATTTATATATCTGAATCAAACATTCCTGTAAAATATCAACCTTCCACCTAATCGGGAAGTTTTGTTAAAAACACGTTAAAATGTACCATTGATGACGTCAGCGTTATACACAAACCCAACCATCTAGGCTTTTATTATAATAATTAGAGTAATTGCCGGTCAAATATGACGGGATTATGATAAAAGTATTCCAAATAATATATTTGATTTCGAAAAATCAGTAAAATATTCTAAATGATGAGGCCCTTGACAAAAATGAAGTAATAATAATAAATAAATAATAATATTCCTTCCCTCCCTCTCGCCGTCCCTCTCTTCCTCCCTTCCTCTCTTTCGTCCCCTCTCTCTCTCTACCTCCCCTCTCTGTCTCTCTTTTGTTTCACCTCCCCCTCTCTCAGTCCCTCTTATCCCAATCCTTAGCTCTCCCTCTTTTTCTTCGTCTCTTTCTTTATTTCTTTCCTCCATTTCTGCGAAATTTCAACCTTACATCTAATCGGGAAGTTTGTTAAAAACGCATTAAAATGTGCCATTGATGACGTCAGCGTTACACAGACAGAACTGGAAAACTATATGTAAGATTTATAAGGAAAGCGTGCTTTGAATATTTTAATAGGTGAGAGAGAAGGAGAGAAATGAAGAAAGAAGGAGAGAGGGAGTGAGAGAGGAGATAGAGGGAGATGGAGGGAGACAGAGAAAAGTTAGAGGGAGAGATAGATAGATAATGTTCTTTTTTAGGGCGAGATTGAGACTAGAAAATACATTTTTCCAGAGAAAGAGAGAGGAGGGAGGGAGGGGGATGGAGGAGGAATGGGAGGGAGGAGGAATGGGGGGGGGGAGGAGGAATGGGAGGGAGGCGGAATGGGAGGGAGGAGGAATGGGATGGTGGAGGATTGGAGAGAGGAAGAGAGAAAAGGACGAAGAATGGAAAGTGCCTTAAATTTAACACTTAATCCATGCAACCAAATTTAGTAGGATTACTACGATCACGTACCAATAGCGAATGACATAAAATAATTCTAAAAAGGTCCCAGGTTCAACTCCAGAGGGTGATTCCAATCGACCATAAGACAAGACAGCCAATATCTCAGCAGCTTGTTTGATTATAAATCCCGTTTTAAACGGTCTATTCCATCTAGTGTAATAATATTTTCGTCAACCTTATTGTTATGTATTCGCTATGTTTTTGATTTTATCACAGAAAACAGGGTATTGCTACACTGAATCATAAAATTTCTTCAGCTTTACTGGTTAACAATAGAAAAATAACTTGTCTTTAGTTTATATTTATCGCTGATGTATATTATTTTATTCAACTTGATTAGTAATGAGTTGCTTAAAAGTTACCCGGGAAAACATTTGGTAAAGTAAAGGTAAATAGATACAGGTACTTGACATTCGTTATTCCATAGAACATTATGGCTATACTCTCATTTACTCACGGTCTTTTCAAGTCCCATCAACGTTGCTGAGGATTAATTAATATTCGGCAGAGAAACTTAATTTTTATTACAATTTTTGCTTTTTTGCTACTGGCAAGAGTAACGAGCAGATGTCGCGAGAAAAAAAACACTTAAAAACTCTTGCGTCGTTGCCAGTCGCTTCTCTACACGCAAACACGTGCTTAAATCAGAATTTATGTCGTTTTAAAAATGGTAACTTGGAGGTGAACGGATGGTTACGACTCGCGAGGGAAGGCACAGATACATGCTCAGAGACAGTTACGCGGCAAGCCTAATTTTCGCTCGGCCAAAGTTTCCCAAGAGCCTCTCGACCTCTCCACTTGGAATATTTTTGGAGCATATTATCTTGCATATGTGTCTTCTTAGCTTTGCATCCGATATCGGATACTTTTTCGAAAATTATTTTTCCAAGCATTCCATCTTTTGCTTTTGGTAAGAATTTAAACGGACATTTTGTTTCATTTAAATTAGGCCCAGAGATTTAACTAGGTTAATTACATAAATAGTTGAGTTTTTATATCAAATGCATTGACAATGTTTATTTTGCAGAAGCACATGATTAGATTTAAATATATAATACATGTATTTTCAAAATTTAGGACACTTTTAATAGTCCTTTCTAAATTGTTAGAGATTTAGCTTAAAATCTATTGAAGGTTCACACAAAAATGTTATAAATGTAATAGAAATTGACATGATGAAGCGTTAACTGGAAATTATCGAGCTCGTCTTATGGCTCAAGAAATTCAAGAGCAAGCACTTAAGAAAATACTTTTCTCAGGTATCTCCAATAGCGACAATGTTATAAAAAACAAGCTGCGTGTTTCGGCTATTAGAGCAGCCATCTTTAGTGGTAATTCACCAAAGATAGATTCTAAAACTAGAATCTTTTTTCTATTCGAGATACTTGAGAGAAGTATTTTTAAGAGCTTGTTCTTGAATTATGTTAAGGACCGTGTTTTAGAATTTTTTACTTTTCCATTATTTTAAAGAATAAATTATGTTTTTGCGTGCCTATTGCTTCTTATCCATCGACATTAACATCTAGCCGATGAAACGCAGGTGCAGCATTATTTCTTTTTCTTGTCGTTCATTCGAGGAAAAATATCTATTTTGCAACTTTCACAAGTATTTTAATTTTTTTTCTCTTCCTTTCACAATACAAATATTCCGAGAAAAGAGCAAATGATGAAATAGCACGTCATTTTAGGCATAATTTTAAGATTACGACTCTCTCCGTCATTTTTTGCGCAAGAATTATACAGATAGCTCTAGAGAGCAACATCTCTTAAGATAAAGTTTGTCAACTGGTGACGCAAGCACGTTGGTGCGCCATAGCGCCCGATTTGATACGCCAAGAAAAATCAGATTAGTAATTTTTACTTCTTTAGAGTCATATTTTTAGGACAATCAATAAATTATTCGGTAAATATTTATCTGTACACTATATTTTGATTGTTTCAGAAAAAGTTGTAAACATTCAATATTACGAAAAGTTTAGTCACTTGCTTATCGGCGCATTGAACTTTAACTTCGCACGAATGTCTATTTAACCTTACCATTTATGCTGCGCGCTTTGTAATCATCTTCATCATCAGGGATAGTCTGTTCGTAAACATATCCGTGATTATTCTTGGTTAAATCTGGTTCTCCATATACTGCTAATTTCTATATTCTTCTTTGTCTTGGTAGCTCTGTTTCCCTTTCAACTCGTCTATCAGCTGAAACCCTTTCCTATCTCTTTATCTTTTGTCTTCCAGTTTCCATTGTAACAGGTCTTTAGTAATGCTATCTCTCCACAGGTAATGTCCAACCCAGTTCGCCTTCCTCTTTTTTATAGTCTGTATAATCACTCGCTTTTCTCCTATTTTCGTGGTATTTCCTCCTTTTTCATCATATCTGTCCATTTTATCTTCAGCATTGTTCTCATTCCCACATTTCTAAGCAATCCAAGAGTTTCATATAATTTTTCCCAAGTATCGATGAGTTTCTTCCATACAAAGCGATACTCCATACATAGGATTTTATCAATTTCTTACGTATACCATCATTTATATATTTCCAGTTAGTAGAAATTTCTTTCTTCTGAAAGTGGCTTTTGCTTTTGCTGTTCTAGTTCTTATTTCATCGGTGCATTTTGCATAGCTCGCTGTGATGATTCCAAGGCGCGATTTGTATGTACCTAGTATGCAATTCCCTCCGTAAGGACTGCATAACCTTACAGAGGTGGGAGGGTTTGCGTACTCTTATGAACCAAAGAGCTATGCCGGCGGGAGATAATTCTCCTGGTGGGACCATCCAAGCCGGAAAGGGCTGAGGGGAAGAGTCAGACTAAGAAGCAGTCTTGGGGGTTTTACATCCCCCTGTGCAAGGGCAGTAGCTTGCACAGTACCTCTGTAGGTGGTGATCATGTGGATCTGAACAGCTACAGATGGTTAATCACTCTTGTGAAACTGCGATGAGGAAAGCAAGGGGAAACTACCTCATTATATTTCTCATGATAGGCTGAAATGCTGCAAATACCTCTATGGATCTCTCTGGGGTAAAATATTCCGAAGGTAAAATAGTCCCCCAATCGGATCTCCGGGTGGGGACTACCCTAGGGGATGCACAAAGGAAATGTAACATTAATAAGAAGAAAGCAAGTAGTGAGAAATTAAGAATAGGCACATGGAATGTTAGGACTATGAATTCAGGGGGTAAACTAGAGAACTTAAAAAGGGAAATGGGAAGGAATAATGTAGGTATAGTAGGTCTTAATGAAGTTCGGTGGGAAGGAGAAGGCGAGATAAATTCAGACGAATTTAAAATTATTTACTCGGGAGGAGAGAAAAAGGAAAGGGGAGTGGGGATTATAATGAGAAAAGAGATAGCTGAAAGAATTAGTAAGGTAGTGACAGTTAATGATAGATTAATAGCCGTAAAACTTCAGATGGAGCCAGTGGAAATGCTTATAATTCAAGTGTATATGCCAACAACTAATGCTGGTGAGGACGAAGTAGATGAAATGTATGAACAGATTACGGAGATATTGGAGGAAGAGGGAAAAGGAAGGATCACCACCATAGTAATGGGAGACTGAAACAGTGTAGCCGGAGAGGGACACGAAGATAACATAATGGGAAAATGTGGACTAGGGGAGAGAAATGAAAGAGGGGAGAAACTTGTGGAATTCTGCCATAGAAATAGATTGATTGTAACTAATACATGGTTTAAGCATCACCAGCGGAGACTTTACACAGCCCAGGAGACCAGAGACGATACCAGATAGATTACATACTAGTCAATGAAAGATTTACAAATAGCATTAAAAATGTGAAAACATTACCAGGGGCAGATATCGATTCCGACCACAACCTTTTGGTGGCAAATACACAATGTAGACTGAAGAGCATTAAGAGAAACATAAGAGTTAACAAGAAATGGAACATAGAGGAACTCCTTAAAAACAAGGAGGCTATCATGACTGAGCTGGAGGAAAGGTTGGGGGAGAGAGCTGAAGAAAATAGGAAGAATGTAGATGAGGAGTGGAGATACATCCATAGCAACATTAAAGATGTAATGGAAAAGAAGGTAGGAAAGGTAACGGGTAAAAGAATCAAAAAACCCTGGATCACAGCAGCCATGCTGCAAAAAATGGAAGAGCGGAGAAAGTGGAAGAAAATAAACACTGAAGAAGGCCAAAGAAAATACAAGAAGTTAAATAATGCTTTAAGAAGGGAAACAGATAAAGCCAGAGAACAGTGGATAAATGAGAAATGCGAGGAGATTGTCGAGTGTGAAAGAATTTGTAGAACAGTCCTCATGTATAGCAAAGCAAGGAAACTATTCAAGAAAAAAGCAAGAAAGATAGGACGTAAAGGAATCATGAACAAAAGTGGTAAAATAGTATCGGAGCCAGACAATGTAAAGAATGTTTGGAAAGAATACATTGAGGTGCTGTATGACAAAGAAGGAAAGCCAAGAAATATTGAATTAAATGAAAAAGAGGATGTGGAAGAAGACCAGCTAGGACCAACTATTCTCGAGTTTGAAGTTAAAAGAGCAATTGGTGACATGAAAAGAAGGAAGGCTGTTGGGAGTGATGATATACCAGTGGACGTTCTTAAGGTTTTGGGGTCGAAAGCAGTTAAGCAACTCACAAAATTCTCTAACCAAGTATATGATACTGGCGTATGGCCTGAAGAGTTTTTAGATGTTGTCATGGTACCACTGGAGAAAAAGAACAATGCAAAACGTTGTAAAGATTACAGAACTACTAGTTTAATTTCTCATACAGCTAAAGTTCTAACCAGAATAGTAACCAAAAAATTGAATGTAAAATAAAAAAGGAGCTGCAAAATAATCAGCTTGGTTTTAGAAGAGGAAGAGGAACAAGAGATGCTATAGGATGTATGAGGATGATGATAGAAAGAGCGCTAGAAGTCAATAAAGATACGTAATTTTGTTTTGTAGATTGGGAGAAAGCTTTTGACCGAGTGAAATGGGATAAAATGTTGGGTATTTTAAATAAAATAGGAAAAGATTGGTAAGATAAAAGACTGCTTAAAAACCTTTACTTTGATCAAAAGATTAGAGTCAGGGTTGAAGGAGAAGAAACAGAAAGTACTTCAATAGGGAGGGGAGTGAGGCAGGGATGCCCTATTTCACCAGCGATATTTAATATTTATGCAGAAACAATAACAGAAGAAGCGTTGATGGAAGTGAAAGGATTTAAGATAGGAGGTGAAAGTATCACCACCATTAAATATGTAGATGATCAAGGATTAATAGCAGAAGACGAGAAAGAACTTCAGAGGATGACAGACAGACTAGTGGAGGTTGGCCAACAATATGAAATGAAGATCAATGCCGAAAAAACGAAAAGTCATGGTGGTTTCAAAGGAACATAAAGAATTAAATATAATGATAAATGGGCAAAAATTGGAACAAGTAAGTAGTTTCAAATATCTCGGCAGTATTTTAGCGCAGGATGGAAGTAGTACACAGGACATCAGAAGTAGGATTGCAATGGCAAAAGCAGCATTTAACGAGAAGAAGGAGCTTCTCACAAGCAAGAAAATAAATTTAGAAACAAGGAAGAAATTAGCAAAATGCTACATATGGAGCATAGCTCTTTATGGTGCAGAGACGTGGACGGTAAGGAGAAAGGAGGAAAAATATTTAGAAAGTTTTGAGATATGGATATGGAGAAGAATGATGAAAGTGAAACGGACAGAGAGGAAGAGAAATGAAGAAGTATTAGAAATGGTGGGAGAAGAAAGGACGCTAATAAAAACAATCAGGAAAAGAAAAGCAAATTGGATAGGGCACATATTGAGAAGACAGTGTTTACAAAGGACGATCTTAGAAGGAAAAATTAGTGGAAGAAGAAGAATAAGAATATTAGATAATATAAAGCAGGGATATAATACTTATAGAGGTATAAATGAGGCTTTTAGGGAGAGAGAGAGAGATGGAGGCAGAAATTCGGCTAAAACCTGTCTTCGGACAGCAGTATGATGATGGTGAGTATGCAATTCTGCCATCAGGTGAGACGACTAACCGAATTAGAAACAAGTAGTCCTGGAAAGAACTAATCCGCCTACTTTCCTTTCAATACAATTTTAATGTATAACAAGTATGGGTGTACACAGGTTTCCCGTGGTACAGAAGTGCTTTTCGTCAAATTCGCCTTCGCATAATCGTATACTGATGTATTTGCTAAAAATGACAAAGCTCCATGTTTTTTACATGTGAGACGTTAGTAGGCACTCGTGCAGTGTGTATGACGTGTCAAGGTTTTTGCGTCATCAGAATGTTAGTATATGAATATTAAGAGGAGACTTGTAATCTGTACGTAATATATTACGTACTCAAGAAAATCTATATTTTACTTCAGGAAATAGGTTAGGGGAGCATTTTCCAAGCCGCCGTCTAGTAGAAATCCTAGAGGGTTTGTCGAGCGGACGGAATATTGTGCCGGAATTCTTCTTTCGACGATATCGCGGTAGTGGATGGAAATTGAGGGATTACTTGAAGGCAACGCCTTCCTTCGGGAGGAAAGTGAAAGGCAGGGGTATCCTACGTTAGGATCCATGCTGAGATGGAGTGCTTATGAAAAAAACTGTCGTGAACAGGCTCGGAATGATTTGAAATTTTTTCGACGCGCTATGTCTCAACGCATAAGCCAGCGCCCTGTCAGGAAAACACCCTCTTCAACTCCTCCTTCCCTTTTCGGATTCCTCCCGAATCAATTTTTCGTTCGACCTTCCTATTGCTTTGTTATGCGTTGTAGTGGGACTATCTTATAGCGATGCCCAGGATAGTGAAGAAATATTTCTTTACCCTCGAGCGGCAAGCACTGGTGCATTTATGCTACCGTCAGATTCTCACATGTTTGGCCCCCTCAAAAACGCGTTACACGGAAGAAAATTTGCAGATAACGAAGAAGTGAAAATAGAAGTGCAGAAGTGGCTCCGAGATTAGCCGAAACAACTTTCTTGAAAAATAGCGAAAATTTTGCATTTTTATAATAAGGCGTTCTACAGTTATTAACATTTATCTCATCACTTATAGAATGACCCTCTATTTATTTATATATTTATTTATATGTGTTTGTGTGTGAGTAATCTTATATGTGATTTCAAGTAATATATTCGAAATTTTGCGAAATGAATATGTTAAAACGTATTCATATTGGCGAAGCACAATTGCTAAATATTCATTTGAGATTTATTTGCATAATTTGTTGTAGCACTGATGGCTTATACATATTAAAAAATGCGTAATTTTTCTCTACTGCTTGAAATACAATTTTCTCTTCGGGCATTATAAATGTCGTCTCAGTTCTGTTTTCTTCAACGGAAACATTACATGTTCGCGGCGGCGCAAATTTCGCGTAGCGGTTGTTCTCGTTGTAATTTATAAAAGGTGAGCCAATCATTTCTTAATGTAGGGTTACCAGATTATTCTCTTTGGCGGGAATAACTCTTATTGTCTGAAAGCTAACGTATACCTTGTAATATACTTCAGCGTGAGCAACTTATACTCTCTTAGGATTACCTATAAGACTTTCTCGGGAAATGATGTAGCGCAGAAAACCTGCAATAAACCCGGAAAACCGAGACGTCCGTTCACCCTATCCTGATGAAAAACCATTTCCGCTCCTCATATGTGTCCAACTTACCCACTCTAAAAGCTTCTACGGAACACCTTAATATGTGTAACCACCGATGAGGATACATTTCCTGTTATCTGAAGGGACTCACATTGAATTATTATACTCCCGTAACAGAAAATAATTTTCGGGTTTATGTTTTCTCCTTTACCAAGTAATGATTCACTGAAAAATAGCGGCGCGGTAAAGAACCGGGTGTAGGTTTCATGTTAAAAGATATTTCGCCTTATATGCTTTCGTGTTAAGTGATTTAGTATGAGTGTGTGTGTGTGAGCAAAAGAGTTTGTATCTTTGTGTATGCTGGTGTGAGCAATAGACGGAATATTTAAAAAATATTACCCGTGATATTACGCCACGCACATTGATTGAGAACCGCTGAACGACTTCATGCAAGGGGAATTACCGCTGGCGGAGCTCGGACTTCCTAAGTTCCATTAGCACACCAATAAATTCGCAAATTGGTTCTTACGCCGTCAAATATAGAACGCGTCTTTCACCGATTACATTTCCCTGTTTGTGGTCACTGCCCACCGAGGTATTTAGTGCTATCTCTTCGACATTTTTAATTTTTAATTAATAACTCGAGAGGTAATTTTCAGCTGTACCCCCTTTTCAATGAAATTGTGATAAAGCAATGTTTCTGGTGAAGAAGATTTAATTAGTAATCATACAACGAGTTGAACGAGATACTTACGATAAAATTAGAGGCATTAAGGACGTTTGTTATACTCATTTCATAGAGAAAAAACATTCTGTTAGTCTGCCCTTTTTCCGTAGAAAAAATTCAAAACTCATGTTCAATGGGTAAAAAGCACAGGAAATTGATATTATCTCTTTGACCTAATTTTTGACACACACAATATGTGACGATCTTTTGAAGTAACTGGAAAATCTACCATTTTCTGAAACTACATTAACAGAGAAACGAACGAAAATTTAAAAACATTGCAAGGCCAATGGATGGAAACATTTCTTTGAAATTTCAAACCATTTTTAAATGTAACTAGTTTAGTTGGTTTAATACGGCCCACAGCGATCCCTAGAGTGTACGAGTGCGCATCATACTAAAGCAAAGGGAATCTTTGTAAGGAATAAGTCTTAATGGATCTCTAGTGAGAGAGCGCCATGACACACATACTGGTAACTCACGAAATAATGAGTACGTACGAGAAAATCTTGGGAGTAGATGCATAGTTTTTCAAAGAGAAAATCGAGCTTTCTAGACAAAGAAAGAATATTTAGATGGATAAATCCAATGGCACATCACAGTCGAAAAGGATATTGATTTTGAACGTCCTAGACGCTCCAAGGCTCGTAGAGAAAACCTATTTATGTGTAGTCATCATTGCTTAATTATTAAGACATTTTGTACAGACATTGGATAATGCCATTGGAGAAAATTGATCTTCTTGAAAAATCGCGGTGTTTTTTGTACGAAGCCGCGCAGAAATATAATTAAAGGAATTATGAAAGACAGTAAGTATACCAGTAAGAGATAAATCGAACGTTTCATATAACTTAATCAGGAGTGCCAATTTGTTGGTGACAAAAATTAACTTTCTGTCATATCACGTCAAATATTAAGCATACCAAAACAAAATTTATAGAAATAATTAAGTGAAATATTTCTTGCTAAATAAATTTTTATTGAAAGAGTAGCCGTTTTCAAGAAAATTTAACAAAAACATTCTAATTCAATCTGAAATAAAAATTTTCTTGAATGGATATTTAATTGATGTCAACGAAAATAATCTACCTAGCAACTGAGATGTACATTATCTACTATAATTGCGTAAATACCTTTTTTCAGTGTTTGCACGTTATACTAAATCATTAATATATTTCTTTTTTTTCATGATTACAAAATTCTTAAAGAACGCCTCTGACTTTTTTGTATGCACGGACTAAGGGTGCATCTTTCCTCTCTTGTTAATTTTTGCAAACAGCCCCTAAAATTGTAAATTACTTGAATTATAAAAAATCTGATGTGGCCACCACATGACTTTTTCCATACCTGTAGTATTTCTAAAAATTCCAAATAGGTTAAATGATAATAAATATTTTTAGGAACTGAGAGAAAAATTTAGACTTTAAAAAGGACAGAAATAAACTCGAACCATAGTCTTCTGGTATTGGATATAGCCACAAAGCTTCAAAAATTAAGAAAAGAAAAAGGAGCGTTACTAAGACGTAACTAAGCGTCAGTTGTTAACAATAGTCGGTAAGTGGCGTGGTGGTGGCAGCTAAAAATATAAGATATCTCTTAAACAATGCATTATATGGAAAAATATTTCAAACAAAGATGGTAGATTAAATTAAATTTCCTACAATCTTTATTCCAGTACATTTCTACATTTATCGAATATTAAAGCAAATATGTCAAAATAACGGATAAGTGACAAGAGTAAACACCCACTTCCAGTTGACCGATTTTTACCAAAAAGTAATCAGTTCTTCTGAGTTTTACAAAAATGATAATTATAAAATTTTGCGTTGACCTATTTAATAGTTTTTGAGTTAGAGCACCCACAAAAAAGCTGTCACACACACATACATCATAGAGAAAATGGTCAAAACGTGTTCAAGGGACCTCAAAATGTCTATTGCCTTTGAGATCTCGGTCGATTTTTTTCATGAAAACAATACTTCCTCTATACTACGTATGGAGAAAGTAAAAAATGCAGTCCTTGAAAAATAGTTTCTTGTTTTCAAATTTATCAACAGAAGCTATCCATATAACTAACTTGAAAAAGAGAGAGATATTTGATCTATGAACCTTGAAAGGAAAAAATACTTCCAGATTAAACTCAAAAATTTTTATATTGGATTAAAATAGAAAGAGAGGGTTGCTCCGTAAATAAGACTGGATAGTTTTAGAACCTCTTAACTTCGACTTTGGAAATTTATCTCGAAAGTAAAGCGACCCGTTTTATTTTTCTTCAGAAATTTGGCCATAATTCGTAGTGATGAAAATCGAAAAAAGTCCCTTTTAATAACTTGCCTTGCGTACATTGGGATTTAATCCGCCTAACGGCTTATCAAAGAGAAATTAAACCTACTTACCATCAGGCTGTTGAAAAGGCTTTGGAAAATACCAATGTGGATTAAAAGAGTTAAGCTTCTTAGAGTTCTGATATAAGTACGAATAATTTCCAAAAAGCAAAAAGTAAAAGAAATTAAGAAATTTTCTCTATAATTTTTGTTGATAATCATGTTTCAATTTTAAAGTTGTTTAGTACTGTTTTTGCGTTTAGCAAAATCTCAATAGCATGGGCATTAAGAAAGGTTTGACTCTTTTTAAAACTAGTTTGTTTAGACGAAAGGCCAAGGAAATAAAAAGTGTTCACATTTTTCGTTTGAAATAATTTTAGCATATTTAATATCAAAATTTAATCAGTAGACATTTATATGATGAAATAAGGAATAATTAATATATCGTCTCAATCATATTCTCAAGCGAATTTTGCGTGATATGTGAGAACTTATTTAGCCAAAAAATAATTCTGACTATTATTTCTGGAACCAAATTGTACAAAAAGAAAACCTAAAGCTGGTTTCATATTAGCGTATATAAAACGGTTGAGTTAAAGATAAAACTGGTAAATGTTTTTTCCCTATATGGTTTCAAAAATTAAATTAATGTTTTTACTTTGTTACACTTTTTAAATGTCACGACTGCATTATAAAATAGAAAATATTTTCTAATTTTTCAGTTAAACAGAAGGAATAGAAAAGGAAGAAATTTTCACCACGTCAAAGAAAAGAAATTCGAAATCAAATCTCTCTTAAATGATAATACTTTAATACGTCTTTGCATTAAGACGAAGCAAGATGATTTTGGTGTAAAAGGGGAGATCCCAAAATCGTCTTTCCAGCCGGCGCTCAGAGATTTTTCCGCTTCCAATGACCCGAATTTGCGGTATGCATGTATGGCGAATGTTTGAAAATGTATTAACGTGCTTCCATAAGGCAGATAGATATAGCCGATCAACTTATAAGATCGGAAATTTAAAGGAGGATACCAAGTCCAGCTGATACCTCGGTTAAGGGGGCTCCTCAGAGCTCCTTCGCCGGTTTAGTTCTTCGCGATATCCTCCAGAAGGCGCAACGGGAGAACGACTTCAGTGATCCTTTGAGAGATTTTAGGGAACCACTAGGAGTGGAAGATTTAGTCCAATTTAGCCGTTTGGCTCGAATACTAAGAACACTTTCGGGACCACCGACGCATACGCTGCGCGCGCCCACCCGCCGACGCAGAGTATGCGTTCAAGGGTCCCCCAATTTCTAACGGCATCCCCACCCTTGCGGGGAGCTGAGAATGAGCTGGTAAGGGCAGTGGGCCTCAGTTTCGGCTAAACCTTCACTGCGGAAGCATTGGTCCGGAGTTTTTTTCTAGTGATTTTTTTTCTCTTCGGTACTTCACTTCTTGTGAAATCGCGTTATATGAAGCATTATGTTAATAGGAAATAAGGAGTTTAGGTTCTTCAAACTCATATTCTGAACGTTTTTTAGAATATTGTTTTGACCGGTATTTAAATACGTAAAATAATACCGTATTTAATAGCATAATCCCGTAAATTATCGAATAGTATTTAAATAAATGCCTTTAGTTTAGCGGATTAAATGGAACTAGCAACTTTCGTAACCTTACTTTTTGCGAATAATGTTTATTCTGGAGGACTAAACCGACTGCTCAAGAACTTATGAATAGTATTCAAGAGATATACTAGGTACATACGCGCTGAAATCATTTCTCCTCGTAGCCCCTCCTTCCTATTCCTTCCCTTCCCTCTCGCGTCTTCGTTTGCCATCGTGAACTGGGAAAGCAAAAAATGTGCATCATACATGTCTAAGGGAGGCGGAGTGAAAGATCGTTCGCCCGGAAGTTTTGCGTAAATATTTACTATTATTAATACATGACGTAATAGTGTAATAATACTGTAAGAGCATTACTAGGATGTCCATATTCCAACAAGCCGAAAATGGAACACATTTTTGCACAATTTTTTAAGTGGGTGGCTTTTATCACTCCGATAAATTAATCACTTGACGGATTTAAGCAGTCTTGAAGATAAGAAATTTATTTTCGCCCAATAATTTTTATTAAATTCATAGGAAGAAAGAAGTCTATAGTCTACATCACAATGTACCGTGCAAGCCATCACTAGGGTGTGCGGTAGTTGATATTTTTACAACGTAGTAGTTTATGTAAGTAGGTATATTTAATCCTTTACGATCACATATTGTTCTCGGGAAAAACGATCACCAAAATCTTTCTGCCCTAAGTATATCTCCCATGATTTTTTAATCATGATTTAACCTACTGTGGTAGTTAGGACTTCTCATTATCATTCGACTTCTGTCCTGAAATAATCTTTCCAGCGTGACACATATTCTCCCCCCACCATTTCACTCGAGGAACCTCTTCTCCAAAGCCAGACAATCTACAAAGTTGCCATTGTTTGCATTCTCTAAGCTGGCGCCATCGACTCACAACTAGCAGCAAAAGGCTGAACTATTTACTGCCAGTATCCGATAAAACATGGTTTCAAAAATTTCCGAGCAATAGTGATTACTTTTTCAAATTCTGAAGATTTGCCATGGAATACGAGACAAAGTTGCATTTGACTTTAAACTCAAAGAGTTAGGTTTCCTTTCCCAGTTCTTACGGTTGTGGTAGCTTATCTACTTTTGGAGAAAATAGAGCGCTCGTAATTGATAGTTTCCATGTTGATTGCAGACTTACAAGTATTAAAAGTACATTTTTAGAAAACGCTACATGTTAATGATTGATAGTTCAATAATATACAGAAAACTGCATTCAGATTTGATTACTCGTTAGCGAGATATCTGTTAAGGAAATTGCATCTAAAGCCGGCCATTGCAGCCGCCGTGAGAAATGTCTCATTTATAATCTCTTCAGCACGATCCGAATTTTAAAGTTTTTTTAATGCATTTAATTATGCAAACCCTATTACTCCTTTTCTTGCATAGCGATCGTCGGATGGCAATTTCGGGTTGCATTCTACGGTTTCCAACGCTTCCATTGAAGTTGAAGAGAAGTGAGGGTATAATCTTATGGCGGAAAGATAAGGTGAGATGACCCATTTAATGAGATTGTGAGGGGGATAATGGAGAGGCGGTGGGGGAAGACAGCGGAGTCGTCCCGGGATAGGGTTTAAAGCATTAAAGAGTTCTTTTTTTTGCCCATCCCTTCATTCGGTTTCACCCGGGTCTCTGCCGGTTGGACGGTGCGAGAGGAAGGCAATAAAGGGTAAGGACGGGAGAAGTGAGTTACGGCCGACCACGAAATAGGGTTTTAGCCATTTTTTTCGGTGTCTGGTCGGAAGGATATGCGGGAAAAGGCTTTAGGAACATTCGCCATCTACTGACGCGATCTTAGTCGTTCGCTTGTAAATGGCGCAGTTACAGTGGTTCGTCAACGTTGTTCTGTTCTCGGCGAAGCACTGGTACTCTCTCTCTCTCTTACCACTCCCTCCTTTCTTTTTATCTCTCTCTCAACCCTCTCACTCTCTCCCCCATTCTCCATCCGATGTACTCGCATTCTTGCGAGAAGGTGGTAGGCGAGTCGGAAGCTGAAAAGCTGAACAACCGAATATCCAATCGAATCCGCATTCCCATTTCTGGGATAAAGAACGTAACCAAAAGAAAGGGTTGAGCAGTGGTTTAAGTGAATGATGGCGGGATAATTGGGATCAGCCATTCCCGGAGAATTCTCTCGCGAAATTTCGTTGTGACTTATTTCTGCGGACCACATAGGTTTTTCGGCGTTGTACCGAAAAGTACCTCTTACTGGAAATGCTTGCTAGATAGTAATGGGGATGGGTAAATATAAAAAAATCCATCACTTCGTATAGAAATTGTATAATTCCACAAAATCCTGACATTTCCTTGTTTGATTTTTTTTAAGAAAATGGATTATCAAAATCCTGTCATGTCATAATTTGCTCAAAGGTCAATGCAATTTTTGGCCAATAAGGAATAATACAAAATATGAGTTGTTGGGAATGTATAAATTTGTACATAATAATGAAAGCTACTTAACGGTGAAATACGTTACTCTGAAATATTTTTACGATCTTCACATGGAATATTCGATGAAGATTGATGAAACGAAAGTAAAACTGCTGTATTCTTAAGTATTTTATAAAGAGATTGTAATATAGCCGCGTATCTACGTAAGGGCTGTCTTCTCAATGAGAAAATGTAAGCCAATGCCATGTATTCAAATTGCGTGCCAATACGACCGCTGGAATTATTGGAAAAATGAATCTCCGCGTTGGAATAGCTCTATGGCGAGTTTGTATTGTAACAGAATATTAATTTTTGTCAAATGGATATCTTTCAAATATTAGCTCGTGTATATGTGTGGATAATTTAGATAAACTCGGAATTAGGAAGCCGATAATGCTATCACAACTCCCACATTTCTTCTCGCGAAATCATAATTTGTGATCATGGTTGATAACATGGAAATTACCTAATGTATCCGAAAGAGATCTTTTTGACAATTCCTAATTCATTAAGGTGATAGTTTCCACGAGCAAAAGGAAAGGAAACAAATGATTTAATAAAAAGTAATTTTAAATCCAAAAGACTCAAATTTAAAATTAATATTACTGTGTAAGTCATGAAGGAATCTTTGTTTTACATTTCATAATATCTTAACAGATTAAATTTGTCTACATTTAGGTATTAACGGCTAAACTATATATATATATATATATATTATAACCTTTTATTCGTAATATTAACTTTTAATACTTGGATAGCTTCGAAATATGAGGTTGTAAATGAATGCTGAAGATAAAATGGACAAATATGATGCAAAATAAGAAAGTACTAAAAAGTATAGGAGAAAAGCAAAATATTCTACAGATTATGAGAAAGAGGAGGAAAATTGGGTCAAACATTACCTGTGAAGACGTATTAAGAGGAAAACTCGGAAGAAAATGTCAAACTACTAAATATGTGATCCCCCTCCTACAAAACATTATCGTCTATAGTTTATTCAGTTACTATTTCGATTTTTGCGCCCCTTACTTACAATTAGTTGCACCCGAGGAAGATGCCCAGCTATCCCCGCCATAGTTATGGTACTGACCTATGATGATGATGATTAATTTATATTTATTCGTTGTTCCTGTTCTTTCCTGTAAATTAATTTGGAAATTCCTGCTTTCAAACGAAATGAATTCTTTGGTATTTATACGGATAAATTTTTGACAAAAGATTATATCAACAGAAAAACAACAGTCATAGTATTTTGATCTCGCAAATATAATGCCGTGGCGATCGTAAAAATACTTTTTACCTAATCTTGGGCAACCTGTTTTCACTTAAAAAAGAAAAATTCGGTGGAATTCACTGGCATTCAAAGAGGAATTCTTATAGAGTTAGGAGGAGCCTGAAAAAGTAGATTCTGTCATTTATTATATCTTAAGAATTCCGCGTTGAAACGTTAGCTTACCATGAGTTTCATGGAATCAATTTCCTGCTACTCTCACCAAGTTCACCAAAAGAGCATAAACGTGTATGTCTCTCAGACGCATAAAGATACTTCGCAATATTCGAAAAGTTTTTATCTATATATATATATATATATATATATATATATATATATATATATATATATATATATATTTATTTATTTATACGGGAATAATACTCGGAGTGAAAGTTATTTGTAGGTTATCGTCGAACACTTCCAAAATACTCTCGCTACTTCATTCATAAAACTGCCAAAACGAGGTTCACATTGCGCATGTTTTACTACGAGTAATATTTATCCTCTTCCGTTGGCAGTAAATTATTTATTTTTTCTTAAATAAATTAGAGATTTTTTCTCATACTCGAATCGTTTTCTCTCTCAATCTCGCAACTTTCGAAAAGAGAGGAATACTGAATGATATTCACCAAATAGTCTTGGTAGATTTTTATGTTGTTTTGAACCTTTTTCTCAAAAATTCGTATAAATCTGGGAATATAGCGAATAGTAGCCCCAAATTCAAACATGAAATAGTTAAAAATCGTATGTCATTAATGCTAGTTTTTAAATAAGAAAAATACTAAACTATGAACCTAATTATTTTTACTGAATTAATAAATTCCCAAATAATTTAACATACGGTCTTTTAAAATCTAGATTGATTTACGAAATTGATATAGGAATATTCGAGTTGACAAACAATACTATGCGAAGCAATAAGAGAAAATCGTAGTAACTTGTGTGCGGTGGAATAACTGGATACATTAAAAACAATTCGATTCGATTGCGACTAACGCTGCTAAACATTTGCTTACAGTAGGAATTTGTCTTATATGTACATGCATTATCATTTGAGATTGAAGTGTAATTAAACGTTTTCGTATTTCGAGATCGAATTCCACATAATAACCCTTTAGAAATCATTTACAATGTGATTTGTTCATCATCGTTCATCTTAAGCAGGTAAAACGCCCAATTCTGTCAAACGAATTTCATTTAAACCTAATTTCGGAGAAAAGACCGCAAAATATTGCTGAAATTTCATTTTTTCACGTACGCCAAGAAAAATTGCACCGTATTTTATTTCCCGCGTTTGCAAAATCTCTGGGACAGGGTCGATCGGCTTCTCATTGTTCATCGCCAATTTTGATGGCGGAGGCCGTATATAGGCCACAAAAAAAGAGTATGAAATATCTCCTATTATTGTTAGATCCAGAAATAATAAAACTATGTGCGAATAATGTGTGGTAAATCACGCGGATGTCTTCTAACAGATCGTCAAAGCTCTACTACTTCACCAGGCATAGAGTTTCTCAATGTTATGCCTCCTACATCACTTCCTCCTATCTTGTAGCTCTTAGTGTACGAGGGAGAAATGGAAGCAATGCTTTCATAGGGAATTCGGCGAGATTGTCTCACCAACACCAGTTCAAGTCCCCTTCCGCTTTTGGCCGAAAAAGGTGCGATTTGTAGTATTCCCTCCATACAAAGACGATGTCAGTACTTTTACTATTGCTATCATTATCCTTGCTGTCATTTCACAAATTCACGAGACAACCAAATGATTGCGATTCATTTTTATCAGCGAGCATTTTACTCTTGGATTTCTGTCCAATGAATGACGAAGACCACCCTTCCATACATAAAACGATTTGGCGGACCAAACGTGCGTTCTGACGGTAAATCGTTTTGGTGTTGAATAATGGATCACTGATCCACCGATCGGCGATTCTGGTAAAGACCAAAGAATCAGCAACCGTTGCTTTTTACTTTCTCCATACACATAGTATAGGGGAAAGTATTGTATTCATGAAAAAAATCGAATTCGAGATTTCAACGGAAATACACTTTTTGAAGTCTCCTGAACACGTTTTGACCATTTTATCGATGATGTCTGTTTGTGTGTGTGTATGTGATAGCTTTTTGTGGGTGCTCTAACTCAAAAACTATTAATCAGGTCAACGCAAAATTTTATATTTATCATTTTTGTAAAACTCAGAAAAACCGATTACTTTTTAGTAAAAATCGGTCAATCGGAAGTGGGTGTTTACTCTTGTCACTTATCCGTTATTTTGACATATTTGCTTTAATATTCGATAAATGTAAAAATGTATTGGAATACAAGTTGTAGGAAATTTAATTTTCTACAACCATTGTTTGAAACAGTTTTCCATATAACGCATTGTTTAAAAGATATCTTATATTTTTAGTTACCACCACCACGCTACCTACCGACGACTATTGTTAACAATTGACGCTTAGTTACGTCTTAGTAATGCTCCTTTTTCTTTTCTTAATAGTTGGAGCTTTGTGGCTATATCCAATATCGGAAGGCTATGGTTTGAGTTTATTTCTGTTCTTTGTAAAGCATAAAATTTTCACTCAGTTTCTTAAAATATTTATTATTATGTAACTTATTTGGAATTTTTAGAAACATTACAGAGATGGAGAAAGTCATGTGGAGGCCACATCAGGTTTTTTTTAATTGGCTGCAGTTACTTTTTAGCTGCAATCCATTCATCGTTGACGGCAATGAAGGTTAAACGCTACTTGCTCACAGGAATTAAATTAAAATAAGCAGCAAAAAACGTGGCATGGATGCTCTTCTTTTTAACGACTTCGAGACTAATGGTAACGGGATTCTTTTATGTTCTTGCCTCATATATTACTTTAGCTCTCGCTTCTACAAATAGGCGCCCATGCATTCTTACATGTATGTGAAAATACGCGCCAATGTTTTATGCATATAAAAGGGGAAAAATATAAAGAAATGCTTCCTCATTAAGGGCACTTAAAATCTTTGCCTTCAAAGAAGCCTATGTAAGATTAGAAAAGATACAAAATTTCGGGAATGATAGAAGAAAATAACGGTGTAGGGGTAAATAATATTAATTCTGATTTAATTCTCCAACAGTCTATCGCCTAAGAATCTTCAAAAAACAGGAGAAAAGCGTTTGCTGATGATAAGGGGCAAATATTTATGTCCGCATTTTTCACGATTACATTATTTTCCCCAGGATAATTTATTTCCTTGAGTCTGGAGCCTTAAGACAAAGGAATGTGTCTCCGGAATTGTTCACAACAAAGTCATTTAAGAGGCTACACGAGGAACTTCTCTATATGTTAAGTCGGAGAACCGACGCAACAGGAATATGAATTCGCGGAATTTCGATTCTTTCCTAATAATAAATGGCATAAAGTGGGACTTTTTCCCTGACCTTGTTTTCTGCGCGGGAATTTCGGTCGTTGAGAGGTTCATCCCTTGGTTAATTCCGAAGGAGGAGGAATAGTGGAGAGAAGGGAGTAGGGGAGGAAGAATGGATGACGGAGAGAGAGAGAAGGAGGAATGTAGGGATGGAGGAGAAAGAGGTCTCCTCGTGTGTGAGATCGCCCGTAATTTGGTCCTCGTTAATCGATGACCTTGCGGCGATTAGAAGCAGACGAATTTGGAGTGGATTTTGAAGCTAAACTTGTGGTCTGCTAATTGCCAATAAATTTGTGGCCGCGTCATCGGTCGCCTCCCGCGTTGTTTCTCTTACCGACGGTGATGATTATTTAAGGCAATAAATGGTATTACTTATATCGTTAGGTTATTTTCCAACATAAAACAAATAGTTATATGATACTTTAAGACATCTGCGATTTCACTTGCAAATAGCTTAAAATTTAATTCTAGTTTTGTTTTATAAGACTGTAATGTATGTCGCTGCCTTAATAGTTACGAAGTATAAGTGGACACATACAACTGACGAAAAAATATTCTGAAATACCTAACACTATTTAGGTAAAACGAAATTTTTAAATATTATAATATTTCATAAAAAACATTTAATTCATATAAAAAAGGCGTTAGAATATAAATATACCATATAATTTATTCTTGTAAACGAAAAATCTAAAACTTTATATAAATGGAGACTCCCGTTAACAACTAAGGAATATTATTCATTTCGTAATAATTTGGTCCGATCAATCTACTAACTACATTTTTACCGTTTTCTCCTTTCCACATTTGCATTCATATAAATTTAGAGGTGAATATTACATGCAGATATTGCCAACGCATGAAAAGAAATATTGCAAAAATGTGAATAAAATATTTGAAAACAGCTTTCTCCTAATAAGTGAATACTATTTTTTTTAAATAAACGGATCTACGGTCGGTGAATTACCATTAAAGATGTCCATTTTGAAACAGAATTTTTCATTCTGTTAAAACGTTTATTTTGTGGTTACAAGACTAAGAAATTTGAGAAATTTTGTTGTTTCAAGAATTTGTTCCATTGCCCAAAATATACACCGTGGAGTTTCTCACGTCAGGAATTAAAATATCTTCTTTTATGAATAAAATTTAAATAATTTGCCGGATTTGGTCGATGACTAGTTAGCATTAGGATAGCGGACTCGATAAATACCGAAGGAATTGTTGTAAGTGCCCGTTTTTGTTATTGAGCTCATTGTAAATAGCTGATAAGGACTGATTATTAAAATAAGCAATAACTAAAAATGATAAATATGTCCGTTGAGTCGTAATTATGTAGGTAACATACCCAAAATTCCATCTTTAAAGTCGCGTGCACACAAAGAAGAGCATCCGCGAACGAGCTCGCGGGTTCTTTTCTCGTATATATGTGCTCGTTCGTTTCCTCTTTGCGAACGAATCGTTCGTTGATATATTCTAGCGGTGTATATAAACTTCGTTTCAATCGAGTTTTCTCGCCTGTTTTATTATTTTTTTAGCGGCCGTTTGGCGAAACACTCGGCTTCGCGCACTCTAGAACAAGACATCCCATCCCAATATAGCCGAGCATTCGCGCAATGTTTGCTTCTTGGGTGAGCGCGTTCGCACGGGCTTTTTCATTTTCGTTCGTATTATGGCCGACGTTCGCGTTATAGCGAATTATCGTCGAACGTCGTTCGTTCACGGCTGCTCGTCTTGACGCGTAGGCGAATAAAGAAGTATATTCTTTCTCTTTGCGTATTTACCCGTATGATGTTTATCTTTTTGCGAAAATTTTCTGATTACAGCAAAACTCTGTAAGCAGAGCGGGTTTTTTTAGCGAGATACAAAGAACATTTAAGGTGGAAGATTTGGAGCAGCAAAGCTTCAATGTAAAATGCTATTGTTATAACGTAAATCATCACAGTTATGACGAACTACTAATAGCTAACTTAAGTCCCGATTTAGTGTTTAGACAGTTTTACAGTACCTTCTTGCAGACATGCGTCTATCAAAACAAAAAATTGATAAAAAATGCGCAATTTAAAAATTTTGAGTACTAGATACCTACTTTTATCGGATGAGAATGAAATAAATTAATGGAACATCACAGCCTCACTACGAAGACGCCATTTATCGTAAAGAAACCTCACGAGGTGGGTAAACTCGACTCATCTATATATATCTATATCTATGTAACTGTGCCTAAGTGCAGGAAAAGTAGGGGATTGCTTGAAAGGGTGAAGTACGGTGGGGACTTCGTGGGCCCCGTGACCGCTACGGTAGCCCAGAAGGCCTTTCATGAACCCACGAAAATCCGCACTCTAGGCACTGATTGTAATTAGTTTAAAATTGTATATTGTTAAATATTTTTTAATATATTTTAATTTTTCTAATATAATTTATGAGCACTTTATTTGTAAAATTGGAATTTTAGAATTATATATTATGTTTTCCTTGCCACCTGGCCGGCTGGCCAAATTGCAATGTTTTTAAATAAATAAATAAAAATCCGTCGCCTAGCTTGGTATTTGTACCGTTCTGTCTTTTCCTCAGCGGTGGATGCCTTTATCGTTACTGCGTTACAATCCAGTTTCATTTTGACGGCCGTAAAATGTTGGTGCACGTGTTCTGAGATATTTTCGTTGCCTTTTACGACTGGAGTTGAAGGATTTTTTCCTCCAAAAAATTTTGAACATCTTTCTTCCGTTTTTTCAACTGTTCTAGTCGTAATTCATACTTCCAATAAGATCCCTTTACTTGGTTACAACAATAATATGCAGAGTTTAGCTAAGATCACTCGTTGTTTTCCGCATGAAACAGATACTTGCGCCTCGGAGCGATCTTGCTGAAATGTCGGCGAAAGAATCTAATTCAGCGAGGCGACGAGAAGAAATATATTACTTTGAAAGAACATATAAAGCTGTGATCAACTGAAAATTTCGGGCGTGACGGAATTTGATCGCATGATGTAATTTATACCTACGCTCCTATTTATTACGCAGGGCATTTATTTCCCACCTACTCGCAATATTCTTCTGCTTCAATTTTTCCGGAGAACTTAAAGGTGTGAATTTGTTTCTTATTTTTTGGACCATAATCTGGGTTTTACGACGGAGGAAATAATAAGTGACTTTCGTTGCAAATATATTTATTGCTTCAAACGGTTTGGTTATTTACGGACTTGGCGGCACTTTGTGTCTGCATGACTTTCAAAGAGAATGTAATCATTCTCATCATATGCATACAATAGATTTTTTACCTTTAAGACACATGTAAAGTGATTTTTTTATTTAAAAAACTGGTTTTCCATTTTCAAATTCAAACAAGCAATGTGAGGATTGGGCGATTTTCTACGGTCCAAGATAAACAATAACATATTTTAATATAAAAAATTATATGATTTTTTAATTGTAGATTTTTCATTTCCTGAATTTTTTGTTTTTATGTGCTAGTGGAAAACCTATCAAAAGAGAATTCGTTTTTTAAAAAGCGTAAATGAACGGGATGCAAACACATTTTTCTTTGGTAACGTTTTCTTTGCAAAGATAATTTTATGACGTTTCTCCGTTTTTCTGTCCGTAAATGTATATTAATATTAATTTTAGTTGCAGATAATTATAGCCTTTTGTAACTACAGAAGATTTCAAGGTAGATTCGTTAAAAACACAGAGAAATTACTCTACACATAAATGAACGGAGGGAAAAAACAATAAAGTATAAATGTTTACCTGTCTTTCCACCCTTTGGGGACGAAAGGAATATTCGTTAAATTTACGAAAAACGCCCATTTTTATTGCTATCGCATGCCATCTAACCTTCTAATAAACTGATGTGGGCAACACATTACTTTCTCCATATTTATATGGCAAATTACATGTTGTTAGCTCTGGGATCGTTGTAAATATTTACTTCCGGTTGACAATTAAGAAAAGAAAATGGAGCGTTACTAAGACGTAACTAAGCGTCAATTGTTAACAATAGTCGTCGGTAGGTGGCGTGGTGGTGGCAGCTAAAAATATAAGATATCTCTTAAACAATGCATTATATGGAAAACTGTTTCAAACAATGGTTGTAGAAAATTAAATTTCCTACAACTTGTATTCCGATACATTTTTACATTTATCGAATATTAAAGCAAATATATCAAAATAACGGATAAGTGACAAGAGTAAACACCTACTTCCGATTGACCGATTTTCACCAAAACCTAATCAAATCTTCTACCTTTCTAAAAATGTTAAATATAAAATTTTGCGTTGACCTGATTAATAGTTTTTGAGTTAGAGCGTGTTCAGGGGACCTTAAAACATGTATTTCCGTTGAAATCTCGAATTCGATTTTTTTCATGAAAACAATCCCTTCTCTATACTTCGTATATGGAGAAAGTAAAAAGGGGATCAAATATGTAAACCTATATATTTTTTATTCATTATTATCCTCGGAGCGCTTTAGAAATTTTCTCAGTATGCAAAGCTTTTATGAGAAGTTTCTCGCGATCTCTTCCGTCCCTGGATCTCTTTCCTCAGTCCGGGTCTCTCGTAAATCCTCCCGCGTAATGATGCGCGCACTAGGCGAAAAATATCGATGTCATTATCGCAGACCGGATGGAAAGCTTCTTTCTCCGTGAGAAACGAGTTTCTCTGACTTGCGTATCCCGGTTCGCGATTCGCGAGGGAAAACCCAGAGAATGCCATAATGATTCTATCCAGCTCTGTAAGTGCTGCGACACTACTATTCTCCTGCCTTATATTTCTCCCGCTGTCTCCCATTGTTAGTCATAGTATATAGTGACAACCGTAAGGTCCTTCGGAACTAGTGCGATTCCGTTTATCAAATGGGGAATTCACGTATAATTCTTGTCGGAAGAGCACTTTCCGACCTGGTTTTACATCTCATGAGAGGTTTTCGATAGGGTTCGTAAAGGAGGTAAGATAATAAGACCCGGTGTGTTAAATACGCTCAATCGTTTAATCAAAGAATTCTCTTTTTGTTTTTTGTTGCCCAAGTATACCCGAACTTCTTAGTTTCCATTAAAAAACATTACTTATTCGGAAATGAGAAATTAGCGTAATTTTAAGGATGAGAATACAGAATATTTACAGCAAAGTGAGACATCTTTTAATATTGACATGTTTCCAGAGATTGCAAATTGATTGTACACTCTAAAGATTCCCTTGGCTGAAAATATTTTTATAACATTAAAAGATAACTCCTTAAGACTACTATACCGAATGAAAATAATCGGCATAAAAATAAAGGCGGGGGACGCGCAAACTCGAAAAATCCAGTCTCGTTCGAATTAATGACTTTATAGATATGCTGGTATTCTACCTATCCCAATCACCAATTAAAACAGTACGTCGCGATAAAAAAATCCCTTTTCATCTGGTCAGACATCGTTAAAACCTTTCGGTGTGAAGCATGAATCAACTTTAAATTTGAATAATAATTCTGTGCTGACGCATCAAGACACGTATCAGAAACAAGTAGGACGCAGAAAATTATGAGGCGAAGAGCACAAAAGGAATATGACGCCTGTATTAGAGTACAAATTTAACTTGAAGGAATCGAAATAAAAACTCACCAAGACTCCGACGCTTTCCATGTCCGTGACGGAACGATTCTGCAACTTCCTCTCACCTTCGGCCGGGCAAAGAAGAAGCGAAAAAAACGAACAAGAGTCACGAACTCAAGGAACGAGTTTCTTTTTTTTTCTTGAGATGATTCTTCAGAGCGTGGTCCGAGGATGAGGCGGAGAGGAGGACTTGAGACGACTTGAGTCTAGTCCGCCGTGCTCCTGACAAAGTGGATGAAAGAGGGGGGTGTGGCCCGCGAGAAACTGGATAGTAAAGGATCACACGAAAAAAGCATCCTATACGTCCCCCAAATTCTCTGTCCCACGGATGGTTCAAAGTAAGGACCCTTGGCTAACTCCTACTGAAAAAATCAACTGAGAGCGTTTGCAGGAAAATTTGCGACACTCTTATTTGGCGGCGTCGCGAGGGAACGAAAGGAAAAGATTCTATAGGGCGTTTGATAGATAGCGGTTCCCGACGCTGCGACTTTTATGGGAACGCCGTCCCTTTTCTTAGGAAGTTGGCGCGGATTTCTAGCGACGCAAAGAGTAGGTTCGGTTGGGGGGTTGGCGAGGGTGGCTGCTGTGCCAAAGGCAGCGCGATCCTGCTCCTCTGCTCCCGGGGAAGAGACTGACACACTGGGCGGCGTGGATGCTGGAGGTGGGGGAGGCCCCAAGAGTGCAGGTGGTGGGGGTGGTTGGGAAGGGGAGATAGAGTGGGGACTGAGTGGAAGAAAGGAATTGTGGAGGAGGCGCTGAGGAGGTGAGGATATGATTGGATGCACGTAGGGGAGAAGGGGGAGATAGGATGGAGGAGGGGATAGAGAGAGAGAGAGTGAAAGCCAAGAACGATACTCGGATCGTTTTTAAAGATTGCGCACAGAGTCAGTTATTCACGGATTGTTTCTTTCGTTTTCGGTGGAGCTTTCTACGTTATTGTGGCAAACAGAATCACGTCCGTAATTACTATGGCGGTGCGAATATTTTATTATTTTTAAAAGGATTTTGCGTACTCATTTGAACCTATGAGAAGTCACACGCAAGTTGTTATTATATGTTTTAGTTCTACAATAGCTATGTGTGTGTATGTGTGTAATACACCGTTATGCGTCGCCTCGTTATGAGTCGTTTCGGATATACGCCTTGAATGAATTTAGGAAGATTTTTCGTTATCGTTGCTTCCCATGTGCGTCATTTGTGAAAATCCAAAGGTAAAATTCAGGAATTTTTAATAGCAATATATATATATATTGTTACTATAACTTTAAATCCCTTTACTCTTGTATTTAATTTCATGTTCATTATTAATGTTTTAATTTTATTTAGTGTTTAATTTTATTTTCCCTCTTCATATGGTATTTCAAAATTTATCCGTTCCCTGTCGAATGACACTCTGTGATCGCAGTGATACGCAATAGCTTTAACTTCACAACAGGTGACTGTTTTTATTTGCATTAATATCTCTTATTTAATTTTATTAGCTTATTTTTAACATAGTATGTTTTATGCACTTCATTATGTTATATTATTTAGTTTACAAATTTGTCACAAAATGTTCGCCAGGAACGTAATCCGTACTTTTAGCATCTGGTCTACAAGAAAGTAGGTTTAGCTATACGTCGCGGTTTTCAGGAACGCATCTCCGGCGTATAGCGGGGACTTGCTATACATACACACGTATACACGGATATTCACGCAAAAAGATATTCATTTGTAAACATCAAAACACATGGTTGTGTTTCATGCATTTAGATATAAAAGGTAATACGAAATAAAAATGAAAGTAGAGAATGAATTCTATCAGTATATCTATTACAAATAGCTGCTTCTTACGGAGGATATCTATAATAAATAGCTGCTTCTTACGGAGGATATATTTTATAAGATATAAATCCTAAGGTACTTCTAAATATTCCACAGGGCTGAAATTTGGAGGACACCTTGATGTTGTTCCATAACCATCAGAAAAAATCGAAAATTCCAAATTTTCCCCTTACAACGGGGTCTTTTACACCCCAAAACGTTCATTTTCAAGTCCCATTAGAAAACCATTTAAATCCGTACAAGCCTTATTATAATTACATTTTTAAATTACTTTTAATTAAGGTACGAACTCCAAACCTAAATTAAAAGACGGAAAAAAGAACGAAGATTATTTTTCCTGAAAGCAAAACACGAATCCATGCCGAATTAGTCCAATTATTGATTTTTACTGCATAAAAACGGGATTTCATACAATTTATAACAATGGCCCAATATTGCTGTCATGACTACGAGACAATGCTTTTCTTCGGGAATTTATTTTACGTGTTAATAAAACTGAACGAGAGTTAAGTGCCACGAACTGAAAAGTAGCTTAATGCCATGACGTCACTCTCAGACCGTGACATTTAAAATCAAAGGGAAAACATATTTGGCGCGCAGACAATACTAAGAGGAATATTGCGCTGACATTTTCAGGGTTTGTAGATGTCATGAGTAGGCCTTCGAATAATATGAGACATCTTATGTAGGTGTCCTCAGTTCGACTCCAGGTGCTCCGGAATTTGAGTTATTTTTTCGAAAGAAGAATGAATAGACTAGCAAATATTATGAGACCACTCCTGTAGGATTCCTCAGTTCGACTCCAGACACTCCAATATTTGAGTTTTTCCTGTGTAAATAGCATTTCAGAATATTTGGCAATTAATTCACGGTAATTCTCATCAAGTAGTAGGAATGAAATTTGGTGTGGTGGTTATAGGGCAGTAATGCTTGCAGTATGCAAGCACCGATTACTAGTATATTTTAAAGACAATACAGACAAACCCCGATTTAGCCCTTCCCCATAGTGTGCCACCCCGCATACCGCCCATGAATCGTTGTGAACAGATCTTATCATCACATAGTGCAAGCATATACCTAGACTTACCGCCACCCTCGTATTAGCGTTAATGTCAGGGATGGACATACGGTGGCACTGAATCGGGGTTTGACTGTACTTTATTTTTTTGTGTTCTGAATAAATACAGGTAGTTCCCGCCTTTACGAATTAATTCGTTCCGATCTCTCTTTCGTAAAGTGGGAATTCGTAAAGTGAGAACTCATTACCCATAGACGCAATGTAATAAACATGTCTTCTGTTCCTGAAAAATTAATTTTTCCCATTGAAAACCTTAATAATGTTAAATAAAGGATAATAAAACAATAACTAATGTGCATACATATAAGCAATGATTTATTTACAATACAAAATGAAAATATAGCAAAGAAATATATGTTGTAGGCACAGTAATACATACATATTTAAAACTGTTTAATAATCATCCTCCTCAATGTCTAAATATGCTGCACTCGTTGAATGTTTCACCGCACAGTCCACCCTCAATGGTCAAGCACTTGTTGAAGGCTGTGCCGCACTCGTTTTTCGTTCGTTAGAGGCAGAACTTGTCGCACTACCTTTCTGTAGAAAAGCTGTGATAGTGTTTTGCTTCCAAGAGAGTCTTTTCTTTTCTTTATAAATTTCCCGATAGCAGGCATAAGCGTTTTTTAAATCTTTATCAACTTTGATAGTTCTCTCAAAGTTAGAATCTTGTGGCTCGAAAATTTCAGTTGCCTTTTCGATGTGTTGAAATGCCTTCGTCAAGGCCTTTAAGCGTGAAAGAACGAACAGGAGTTCAGTTGCAATATCTTCTTCCTCTTCAGCTTTCTCTTGCTCTTCCATTTCTAAGAGGTCTTCATTCGTGAGTTCTTCCATGTGTGCTTCAAGAAGATCATTTACATCAGTTGCAGAGACATACAGTCCCAATCTGTTGGCAAGAGTAACGATCGCTTCTGTGTTCTGCTGTGCAATCTCTGCTGGTTCTTCAAACCCTTCAAAATTAGAAAAAACTGAGGGCAGAGTTTCTTTCAAACACCTTTCATGTTAGTCTCTGTAATTCTGTTCCAGGCATATGTAGTAATTTTTATTGGATCTAAAATATTAAATGATTCTTTCCAAAATTCTTTAAGAGTTGGACCTCCCTCGTTATCAGTTGCTTTAATTAATATTTCAAATGTCTGACGAAGGTAAAGCGCTTTAAATGTCACGATAACACCCTGGTTCATTGGTTGCAAAATGGAAGTTGTATTTGGTGGCAAAAACATTATTTTGACATTAGGGTGGTGATGTTGAAGAGAGGGTGGATGCCCAGGTGCATTATCCAAAAGCAGAATCACACGAAAAGGAATTGATTTATCTTCACAATATTTTTTCACTTTAGGTACAAAATAATGTGAAAACCAGTCTTCAAATAGCGAAGCAGTAACCCAACCTTTCTTATTGGCTTTCCATATGGCTGGAAGTGTAGTTTTAGCAATTTCTTTAAATGCCCTTGGATTTTCTGCACGATGCACCATCATGGGTTTTAACTTGCAGTCGCCAGCTACATTCCCACCAAGCAATCAAGTTAGCCGATATTTCGCTGCTTTAAAACCGGGAGTTGACGATTCTTCTTTTGCAATGTAGCTTCTTGACGGCATGCGCTTCCAAAAGAGCCCGGTTTAATTGACATTGAAAACCTGTGATGGCGAGTAATTTCCCTCTTCCAATATTTCTGCCAATTTTTTCGGAAATAATTTTTCCGCTTCAGTTTCAGCCGATTCTCCGAGGATTTTGATGTTATGTTAACCAGCTCTTTTTTGTACCGATCAAACCACCCACTGCTTGCAGAAAAAGTTTCTTCACAGTCATCTCCTTTTTTTTCTTTAAGCATCTTAAAAAGTGATAAAGCTTTTGCACAAATGGTAGCATACGTAATAGGCATATGGAGCTGTCCAGTTTGATCACTTATCCATGCAGTTAAAAAAAATTCCATATGAGGAATAAGGCTTTCATTTTCTTTTTTTTGTATTCAAGTAGATTGCAGTGATTGCGCATTTTTTACTTCCTTTAAATATTTATCTTTGTCTTTCAAAATCGTACTCACAGTTGAGGCACTTAGCGAATTTTTGGTAACTAAATCTTTACCGGTCTTTCCAGGCTCAGGGTCCGTTATGATGTTATATTTTGTTTCTAATGTAATGACTTTTCGCCGTTTCTTGTTATCATTATTCACTGTATTATCTTTTCGTTTTAGCGGCATAATGAATTAAGAGGGGTTAGTAAATATGAAATATTACGTAACATTATTTCAAAGGAAAGACAAAGCAATGCAATCACTCTTAACAGCGTCAGCGTGGCAACTAACTGCGTACCGGAAATTGGAATCTGTCTGCCTGAACGCATAACCGCAGGCGCACAGAAGTAAAGCTTGGCGGGACGTTTGAAATAACTCTCATTGTCCGGATAATTTTTTTTTATATTATATCATTTTTTTAAATTTCGTAAAGCCGGGAATTCGTAAAATGGGAATTCGTAAAGCGGGAACTACCTGTTATGTTGGATATATGGATTACACATGTAGATGCAACAATTCGGGTTTTCTGTCATTAAGTATTACAAAAAATATTGCAGATGGTTATATGGTCAGACAAATTTAAGATGCGTATGTTTATTGTAATAGGTGCAATAGGTTGGGGATAAGAAGCAATGTCAATCGAAATTATGGCAAAATGTATTGAATGAGGTCGTATGGTGTTTTAATACGTTAATTGCTTTAATTGAAGCTTGATACTTGCATGAGAGTTTGACAAAGAAAGCCCCCGCTAGCCTTGAGGACTGATTGACCAATAATAAAGTTGAAAATGATATGGAAGATTGGGTAAGACCATAATAAATTATGCCACAGGTCTCTGACATGGTTCGCCTCGTGAGACACGGGCGAGCGAAGATTTGTTACCCGTTGTCCCCGGAGATGAAGCCCCTTTGAAGAAATGTTTTATTTTTTGTTTTATTATCCCGGAGATGTCATGGGTTGGTCTCCTGAAACGAAATTTATAATGTCCAAAGAATGAAAGACAGAATAAAAAATTCGAAAAAACTATGGAACGCATTATTCTTCGCAATTTTTTCATCCAATAATGCAAGGAGTACGCTAGTTTTTAAATTTATAAAATTGTTTATGAAATGTTTACTTTATGTCCTCGGCCATATCTTACAAGTTGAATTTTATTTATTTTTAATGTCTACCCAGATTCGAAGGAAGGATTTCAATTTTAAGATGCATAAAAATTATTACTTACGTGGTGGTAAAGCTTCTCTGTAAATGTTATTTTTTATTAATAACAGTTTGATTTTTTGCAATTGAGGGCAAAAGCGATTTTTGCAAATGTTCCAAATAGCTGCCCCCGTTATAAAAAAAAGATTAATTAATCGCCTACTCTTTTATTGGAGCTCCTTTAGTGTGTCCATCAAGTTTCAGGGTGCGGATCTACGGTGATGGTAAAAATGGACTTTCTCCGGGGAAAGATTTGATTAAAGCAAAAAAAGAAACCTGAGCACGTTATTGTCGCGAGGGAAGAGTTTAAAAAAGGAGACGTAGAGATAATGGAAGGCCGGATTGGGTAGGGATGAGAGGTGCGGCAGAAAAAAAAGCAGGGAAGGGTGCAAGGGAACGAAAGGGCAAGGGAAAGAAAAAGGCTTCCGGAGGAATCTAATTAGATAAAAGAAGCTTCTAGAAAGGCCGAAGCCTTCTCAAGGGAGCGCTCTTCACACGAGCGCCAAAATTGTGGAGGAGAATGCTCATATTACGTCCTAAAACACGCACGTGCGATCAACTGGGAAACAGAATGGACGGGGCTGAGGTACGAAGACTTTCCACTTGGTAATTAAGGTTGTTAAGCATCTTTTTGACGATAGTTAAAAAAATGAAGATTTTTTCCGCATTCATTGTTAGGAGTGGTGCTCATCCCAGATGCTTTTTGATAATCTGAACGGTAAGGACTTTCTATTTTTGTCGAACACATGGACAATTTTCTTGCTCGAGCCTTTCCTGAAATACTAAAATATACAGTTTTTATTATCATTTCGGGAGTATTTATGAGTATTACAACAGACACACTTTATAGTAAACTTAATTGGAAAGTGGTATAATATCTAATGTGCATTCCTCATCTTTTTATTAAATATAACGTTAAATCATTTATGTAATATAATGACTATATATGATAGATCTGATCATTTGGTTTTCTCAGGAATAGATATATACCTATATCGGATTTATTTTATTACAAACACTGTGTTATAGTCGATTTTATGCGTAAAAAGCTACTTATGCGTTACCTTCGCTGTTAAATTTTTTACTTAATTCATTAGCTTTCATTTTGATGAAATATATTGGCCCAAATTGCAATGTAAAATCTCAAGTTAAATATATATTTTTTTAAGAGCGAAAAGAAATTTTTATAAAACTATTAAAATATCTCCTTCGAAACAAAGATAAGTTATAAAATGGATGAACAAATTTTATCGAGAAAAAATGAATAAATTCGATATCTTTAATGGATTAAACAGACCCGAGGGCGTTTCTCCCTTTAATGTGAAATCTGGACTGAAGGGCACGCACTTTTAAGGATTTTATTTCCAGCTGCACAGAGATCACATTGAAAACTAAATTCTATTGTTTTTTTTTCATGTCCGTCTACCATCGTAAAATTCTCACTTGCGGTCTGCTGGAGAGTAGTTTTATTTACCACTCCACAGAGGCCTCAGCGCGCAAGCCTTATAAAAAAAACTTTCATTGATAGCAATGGCAACACTTTAATTTTGTGAGTACAATGATCCTGCTTGCTACATTCAAATTTTATTCGATTTTTTGAAAAATATGCAAAAATGTACATAATAAACAGAAAATATGTTTATCGTTCGTACTTCTACTTTTTAAACGAATTTTAGCGGCGCAATTGAATGTTTTTGGTTCTGAGTTTTGTCGAATGCGATTCCAAAATGATGTTATTAAGTCACGGCGTGAGAGATGGCTGCCCTATTCGGAGAACCAGGTAGCACGATCTTCGAAGTTATGCATTTAGTAGTGGACAACGAAATTCAGCGCAGGACGTTCTACAGATTCATTTTTTAGATATGTCGAAACTGAAATGTAAGCTGGGAACTTGGGCATGCGCGCGAATAAATCAAATCTGGAACATTTTCTTTCAAATTAATCCGGAAAAAGATATAAAATTGCATTAGATTAATAACTATTTGAACAACATTACGTTGTTACGTGGGAGCTGAAATTCAAAATCGACATAGACATTCATGAAAATTTGAAGGCAAGGACTTGCGGATATAATTCAATCTTTAACTTATTACCTGTAATTTCAGGTCAAATTTGACTTGAATCTATAATATATTGCGTTATACTTTCCTTACTGCTGTGATTTTAAAACGTGCAGTGTCTTAAAAAAACTTAGCTTTTATTTTTCTTCCTTAACCATACTTTCTCATATCAATTACAAATGGAAGATATTCGATGGAGACTTATTCCCAGTTGTAGTGGCATTTTCACTTCTATTAATTCAATAAAAGCAATCTTTAACTTATTTCTTAAGGATCCGCAATTGGAACGCTTCCTTTGGCCCTCGCTATGCAAATTTCCTGTAATTCGTTAAAGAAACAGTGGGCTGGAATGCAGATGAAGCAACGTAACTCAATAAAGGGGCGTTGAGGCCGTGTCGAAAGGAGAGCGGGAATATGGAACTTCTTCCTCCTGCGGTAGAGTAATTTTCTACTGGACGGAAAGATTCCATAAGCTAAAACAGTGGCACGTGATAAAAAAATCTAAGGAATGTCTTTGTGATGACGTCCAAGTACCTCAAGTAGGCCATAAAAGAAGAATATAGCGGATTACAATTGTTATTTTAAGAATTCTTTGAATATTCTAGTGAATGTGCAGAAGGAAATCTAAGGAATTGTGGCTCGAAAGAGCAAGACGTAATTCTTCCATCTAACCGTTTTAATACACAATATAATTAATTTATATGTACACAATTCAGTTAAAAACAAAACAGTGAAATGGAAGTTACTTTAAGGTATACATAAATGAGAATATAATTAAGAAAAGTACAGCACAAATATACACTTAAGTGAAATGATATTAAATCATCATTAAGGAAAGACTGCCCAGTCTGCTGATGGTTGTAGTGATTGTGCTGGTATTTAAACTAAGGAGAGGAAAAATACAGAGAAAAATTTACCTTTTTTTGAGGAGCTAATGCTAGCTAGCTAAATATTTCTTAACCCTTAACTACTTACGTGGAGTCAGGCTGACTCCACACTACATATTATTCATCATAGTTCTGACTTATTTTACAATATTGCTCCTGTGACTTCAGTACCTTCAAATGAAGTGTGACTAATGCACCCCCCAAATATTATCAGTGTGCCGCGAGCTGTTGGTGAAATAGCTTATAGTAATTTTACAATAGTAATTTTACTTATATAATATACCAGTCGAACAAAAATAGTACAAAAATGACGAGATCAAATTTTCTAAAAAAAATTGGCTAGGGACTTAGTTATTCCCCACTTGCATACAAGAGCAACAAATTATCGGATTTCTAGTGATGTAAGGAGGAGAATATGTGCGATTTTAGACATTCCTTTAAAGAAAGGTATGGGCGAGAAGGAGCTTCTTGAAAAGATGGTTTACTGCTCCATCTGCGATTCAAAACTGAAGAGGAAGACCCACATTTGTACCAAATGTAAACGGCCAATTTGTCTCACATGTGCCAAAAAAATAAGTTCCGATTGTGTTCAGGAGTGACTTCGAGATTTTCAGCTACAAGATTTTTAACATTGTTCAGTTTTTAAAAATAAAAATAGATTTATAATTATTTATACTTTTTACTTTCTCCATACGTAGTATAGGGGATAGGATTGTTTTCATGAAAAAAATCGAATTCAAGATTGCAACGGAAATACACGTTTTGAGGTCCCTTGAACACGTTTAGAACATTTTATCGATGATGTCTGTGTGTGCGTGTGTGAGATAGCTTTTCTGTGGGTGCTCTAACTCAAAAACTATTAATCAAGTCAACGCGACATTTTATATTTAACATTTTCATGACACTCACAAGAACTGATTAGTTTTTGGTACAAATAGGTTAACCGGAAGTGAGTGTTTACTCTTTTCACTTATCCGTTATTTTGAAATATTTACTTTAATATTTGATAAATGTAAAAATGTACTGGAATAAAAGTTGTCGAAAATTTAATTTTCTACAACCATTGTTTGAAATATTTTCCCATATAATGCATTGTTTACGAGATATCTTATATTTTTAGCTGCCACCACCACGCCACCTACCGACGACTATTGTTAACAATTGACGCTTAGTTACATCTTAGTAACGCTCCTTTTTTTCTTTTTTTAATTGTTGGAACTTTGTGGCTATCATTATATATCGACGTTTCTTACAGAGGAGGAGATAACATATAATATATAGGAGGATAATAACGTTTAGGCGCTTCCAGAAGTGCTGGAGATTAAAATTTTTTTTCATAGGTAGGATTTTGTGCAAAACCGACTAGAAAAAACGAAAATCATGAAAAAGTTCAACAATGCGGCCGCTAAAAATTCGCAATTGTTTAAACAAATTTTCAAGGTTTATGTATTTCCGCATGTGCTACGGTGTTGAAATTTTTTTAGAATTCGTAAAATAACGAAATAAGGGTTATAAAAATTTTGATATTTTAATTTGTTGGGCAGTTAAAAATTCTTAAAGTTTAAACAAATAGAAAACTGTTTAGACATTACGGGATGAGCTAGGAAGCTAAAATTATCAAGTTATTTACAGAGTAGTGCAATTGCACAAATAAACATTTGAATATTTCCATTAACATATTGCGGCAGCCGTTAAAAATGTTTAAAATTTCAACAATTGGAAAATATTATTTCACTTCTAGAAGTACTACAACTTTAAAATTTGGCAGAAAGGTTTAGCATTAGTACCCCATAATGGAGAAAGTATAAAATTCTTAAAATTGCAAAGTTTTGGGATTGTTTTAGTCTATTATTTTTGCATAAGGGAAAAACGAAAATCGCTCCGTAGGTGAAATATTTAAAATTAAAAAAATATTTGTAATGATGAAATATGAAAAATGAATGTTTTTTATGTTGAGATGATATGCTTGCAGAGTGAAAGCACCAACTACTAGTATCCAATATCGGAAGGCTATGGTTTGAGTTTATTTCTGTTCTCTAAGCCTAAAATGGCCTCATCAGATTTTTTATTTTAATACCTTATTCCTAGAAGCTCAATCGTTAACTCCACTTAGCGAAATTGTTTAAATAAAAAAATTGCGGTCGTTATAGGGAAAAAATATAAAGAAGTCTGTGTGACTCCACGTCAGTAGTTGAGTGATTTTTTCACGTTAGTAGTTAAGGGTTAAACTGGTTAACATCATTGACAGAGTAAAAGTGAAAGGGGAGAGTGTTCCAAAGATTGCGGGCGGTAACGGTGAAGGATTTATTTTAGAAACTGCTACGATTAACGGGAATAGGTAGTTTGGATGAGCCTCGAGAATTCAAGGAGTGTCCATAATTAAGGAATTTGAAGATGTAGGTTAGGTATTTAAGCGAGGAAGAGGTGAGGATACTTCTTAGCTGCGTTAGGATGTGCATCTTTCTACATTCTTCCAAGAACAGCCAACCCAATTATTTGAATGAGTTTGTTATATGGTAACTTTTGCTCATATTATAAATGTATCTAACGCATGAGTTTTGCGTCCTCTGGAGCTTTTGTGACAAGTCTTGTTATAGATATAGAAAAACGGAATCACAATAATCGAAATGAGGAAATTAGGAATTTTCTCTATAGATATTTATTATTTTCCGTCACTCTGAGAATCCCATAAACATAATAATAATAATGTAAGTATAAATTTACCTTAAATGTATTGTGGTTTATCCATACACATTTTTTTCAAATTAAATTCCAAAAACTCAAGTATCCAAGTATCAAGGAGGTTGAATTGCGCAGTCCATTATTTTATCTATACCTCGATTAATTTGAAAGAGAGAAATATAGAATTAAATTCGGATATAAACGGAAAAGTTTGGAAATTAACTCTTTCCAAAGTCTAAAATATGTAACGAAGTCTACGATGAAGAAATCATTTTCTCTAATTCTGAATTAATGAAATGAAGCAGGATGATCACTTTTTCACCTATCAGAGGATAACAGCAAAAACATCGCCAAAGGAACTGATGGTAAATTTTCGTAAAACGTTTTGTAAGCGTTTTTTTCGTCGAGTTAATGTGCTATGGAATATACAGAAAACTCTTCGAATGTTCTTTCACATCCATTGTAGTGTAAATTATGTTCGTCTGAGCATGCGTACGCATCACTGCTTCTTTATAACTGTCATTTTTTAGAGTTCTCAACAGAGAAATGGACGTTGATGCTTTCAGAAGTTATTCGTTTTTGGAATAAATTTGCATGCATCTCATTGATCCTGCTAATGGAATTCATGGAATTCCTTTTTGTCTCTCTACCGCAACAAATAAATTGTCATAAGTAATAAGTTTCATGATTTTAATAAAAATGTACCATCAGCAATAAAAATTCTTGTTAAATGTAAAAATAAATTTTAAATGGCTAATTTCACTTGCAATACGCTTTATCAAAACTATGCATTCCACGTAATTGATTTTCAATCTTTACGTATCCCCGTATTCTCTGAAAAGATTTCTATAAATGTGATCTTTTGGCTATGATTCTTCGTAGACCAAATTGGAAGATTATTTCTTATAGTTAAACTGACTGCACTCAATAAAAAATTACTCATGACAAAACTTTTTAATTCTATAAGAAATAAATCAAAAGAGGAGACATTCGATCTTAAAAAATATATTCTTTGACGTCTCGCTCTCTTTTATAGACTTCTTCATCTTCACAGACATTTAACTAAACAGTTTTTGCGGAAAACTTTGATCGGAATGAATATTAAACAACTTCTTGAAAAATGAACGTGGTCGATTTGACTTTAATGTAATTGTATTTATTCCAGCAGTTTGATACGCCGTCTCTGCGTTAGGTTACTCCCCGCGAGATGATCCAATTATCGCTGAGTTCATCACCTAACGAATAGTCTATCCATTTCTCGGAACTTTCACGACGCCCTATTATTAATAACGTGGCATAAAATTGGCGGGCGCAACGAAAATGCAAAGTACGCGCCAGAATTTATTGAAAAATTACTTCTTCAACATACGATGTAGGTATGCGAGTATATAAATCTACAGACATCTATCAAAACGAAAACATCGGCTACATTTAAGGGCGAAGGACGGCAAAGGCATTCGTGAATCATTAAGAAAGCTTTGCTGTCCAATTTAAAGACTCTTTAGTGCAATACACACTACTTTGTAGAGAAGTCATCCAACAACGCCCTTTAATAAAAAAAAGTTTCCTTTGAACCTAGTTTTGGGAAAAGAAATCGTCATGGAGTTCGAAAGGATTCCGTCGCTTTGTAGATTTCGAGACGTATATAGGCGGAGAGAGAAATAGAGAGACAGAAAGGGCAAAAAAGAATATAGGAGAGACGGGTGTTTTCTCATTGGTGCGAGCTCTTTTGGAACCCCGAAGAAAATACGGTTATTTCTCTCTATTACCCTCCTTTGGAATATTACGCCTGCCTACTTCAGGACGCGAATTTTCAGGAATATAACGGCTTATTATCGTAAATATCGTTAATAGATTGCCATCTATTGACATATAACGATCATAACGTGTTATTTCCCAGCTCAAGCTCAAGCTAGAAAGTTTTATGGGCGAGCGTGTTCTCATCCATTCGCAAGAATGCAAACATCTCAATTAATCGGTATTTTTTGTTATCGATAGCATATATTTCCGTCTTCGGCAGAATAGGGTACTCAAAAAAGTGAATGTTTTAGCAAATATTAATCAGCGTGATGGTAGCCTATTCGGTGAGAGCAAAAAATCAATGTTTGAAGCAAATAAAGGGAACAAAGTTTGTCGCGTTGAAAGTAAACAAGATTAAGCTTTTTTCGATGTGTGCTCATTTGAGATCCTAAGTAACATAAAATTTTGTAACTTCTGCGCACCCAAGTTATTATGTTTGAAAGCAACTATGAAGTAACGAGTAGAAACTTTCGTTTTGTACTTGAGCTAGTTTAGTTCGTCATATTAAATCATTTTTTATACACTATGAAGCCTATTACTTGTAATTAACATCCATGCGCAGCATTTATCTACTAGTTCCAGCCTTATTATACGCATAAACTGTAATTTAATGATAGATTTAAAAAAAATTTAAGAGATCATCTAAAGTATCTAAACCTGCGAGTAAATTAATCGCGAGCACCGTTGTTACAAGACATCTCCAACAACTCAGGTTATAAGGGAAGATGGGATCTCATATTTAGGATTCCTGAGTGGATTTTTATCCTACATCTACATCTACAAGTTACCCTGCAATTCACCAAGTTGGTGGGTGGCAGGGGGTGCAATGCACCAAATCCTACCTAAAGATTGTCTAACGCAATTCGAAATTTCCTATTGTGATCTCTAATTGTCCTCGGAAAGAACGAGCCTAGATAACGCTCCGTCCTACAATCGATCTCACGTATTTTATCGTCTCGATCATTTCTACCTATATACGTCGGTGCCACAATTATTCCCACTACCTCCTCTTTTAGACATTCTGACCTATATTTCTCTAGAAGTTTCAACCTTCCTCAAGAATGATTTACAATAAGATTTTGTGCTTAACTGGCGATTGCCAGCCATACCGTTCGCAAAAATCGTTCTGTGCCGGGCACCTTGCTATGCATACCCAAATACGAAATATTTATAACAAACCCCTATAAGTTACTCGAAAATATGTCCTATAAAAATTCATATTTTTCTATTTGGTGAAACACGTTCGGAAAAACCCTTTTCTATGGGTTTACGGTATTATCGGGTAGAGATACTCAAACAAAACGACGCGTGCCCGAAGCTGAGAACATATTTTTGTTCTGATAAGCTGTGGAGATTTACAGCGCGTCGTCCCGGTTATTTTTTCTCTCTCTCTATCTCTCTCTCACTTTTTTGAGGCGAAAACAAAACAAAAAATCGAGCGAAAACGGCCAAAGGACCGAAAACAAAAAGTGCATCGTTTACGTCATGGTAACGATGACGATTTTAAGCAGCACGGCCATCTCTCGATTCCGAAGGATAGTGAAAGTTAAGAACCGACGAAGATCACGAGCCCCCTCTTTTTTACGTTTTGGAGGTCACGTGACGACGTCAGCAGGCGGAGGTCGGCAACTCTTTCTCTTCCTTCTTTCCTTCGGTTCTTTCGATTTCGGGTCTCCTTTAAAGGCGAATCCAATGTTTTTATTGGTGCGCGACTCTCCGATATCAGCGATTGCTGCGAGCCAATCACGGATGGAGGCCCGCCAACTTCCAGGACCGGTGTGTTTGTCGTTCCAATTTCGTCCGAAATAAAACTGAGGCGTGAGGACGCCTCCGCAGCTTTGTTTTCGCTCCAAGGTGAATCTTTTCCTTTCTCAGTAACCCCGGTTTTTGGGAAATTTCAGTACCTTTTAATCATGGTATGTTGTGTCTCCTCCAGCAAATGCTCTATCTCTCCCTTTCTCTGCATCATACTACTCGTTTACCAGAACCGCAGTATCGTCCAAAGCCAAAAACGCTCGTGTTAGAAAGGAAAACGTGCAAATTTTACTCTTGAAATAGTTACATTTACGATAACAGTAAGAAATGTTATTTTTTATGGGGAGTTTACGTTGGCAAGATAAGCGGAAAAACTTTTGTCTATACTAGATCAACGGTTCTCAATTTTGTGTGCAATAAAACTCTAAATTAAATTCTAACAGAGTCCAAAATAAGCGAACTCTTTTAATATTGACGCAAAATTGATATACCGTCCAACCTTGAAACCTCGATCGTCTACAACTCGAATATGCATTCGCAAACGTTGAAAATAAAGTTCCATAACTAGAAGCTTCGACTTCTCCAACCTTTTCTGCCTTTCTTAAATGGGGTATCATGACGTCCTGATATTCCGGAATTTGTTCCTGTATTTGGTGCTGTCTCGGTGTCCCGTAAGACTTTTTTTGGGAAACCGTATATTCTTTTATTAATCATTCCCACTATTTGGAATGAAATGATCGTGTGACCTTATTATCTCGGTAGTTCGGATATAATATGATCCCTGAAAAATTTTCCCCATTAATTTATGAATAATTTTATAATAATAATATATTTGTATCTGTAAATTTATCTGCTACATCTAGAACAAAATCCTAACCAGACTCAGTAAAATTTATTTATATAGCTTATGAGAGACAAAAAATCTTATTTGTTCAAGTTGTGTCCCGGTTTTTTCCTCATAGTACGCCAGCTTTGCTTCCTGAAAATCTTGTCATCCGATCCTTGAGGGGCGAGTACTAGGGATTCTATCTTACCTCCCGACTGGTACTGTTCAAATTAAAGCTAAATTAAGTATAAATTGTGAAAGCAATTTTTTACTTAAAAACTTGTAACTAAAAAGTTCAAGAAATGGAAGCTTGCTCTTTTATTTACTTAGTGGGATGGACATATTTCCTCGCTGTCGACGAGTGATTTGAAGCTACTCTCGAATAAAACCCGTCGATGTGGAATCGCGGTTGTATTCCGTGGAAATACAAGAGTTTCCCTTTTGAGAATATTGTTTATATCCTGTATGTTATGCGCCAAAATCATGTGAAGTCCGCGGTAAAATTTACGGAAATATATATTTGATTAATAAGAACTTAATATAAATAAATATAGACAAAAGGGCCTCTTAAAATTCATGAGATTTTAGACATAAATTGAGGGAATGTGGAATTTTAAAGTCACATTAATATCTTGCAATACAATCATGTATTGTTGCATTCGTTGGCACACGCCCAATTTATACTTTGTGCTAGCTATTGTGCATCGAAATCCTAATGTTTTTCCGCAAAATTCTCCCCTGTTAGTACGAACATGAATTAACCCAGATAAGCCTACTGTCCTACATGTAGGACGGCAGTCATTTTGCTGAGTGGAGCTAGTTCAGTTACTCTCCACTAGATTTCATAGTAATTACCATTCTTGTAGGAGTGAGTTTTTATGTTACGTGGCAGTTTCTTTGTTCTTGGCTTTGATGTGGTGAACTGAATAACCTTTCTGATTCAAGGTTGTGACATCTTACCAACCATGGCAAACTTTTTGTAAGTATTCTTTACTTTCTAGATAACATGCAGCTAAGTAATTGCATTTACACACTCATTATATCCGAATACAATATAATGTTATGGAAAATTGAGATTATAACTCATTAATTACGTTTTATGGTTGCATAAGCACAACCCTTTTATATATAGGACGGTAGGATAATTCAAAGAAGTACCTATACACATCAACTACATAACAACATACATATCAACATTCAGTAAAATTCACATATGCAATTATATATATTGTATATCTTTGTCATATTCATGCAATAAGAGTGTGCAAATGAGAACAGCATTAATTGTGGATATGGTTTTTGTAGGATGCGCCACATTCGAGATGAAAAATAACTTACTCTGGATGAAATCTTGAGCGTTCTAGAGGATAAAGAAACGGATATACCTTTCCCAAATATAGACATCTCTCCTCCGGATAATGCCACTGGGGATCGCAATGATGAAGACTGATGAATAAGATGCAGATATAAACATAAACAATCTTCCTGGTAGTATTCTTCGAGCACCAGCGGAGATTAGAGGAATAGAAAATCACATGCCAATGGATCTGGGATCATCAGATTCTAGCCATCGTCAAACAAAAAAAGCTAACAAAGCCGCCTAAGAAAAAGCAAAAGGCATGTATGACTTGGAAATCCGAGGACCTGCAACCAAATTGGCCTGAATGGGTACATATTGAAGCAGCTTCAAATGGTATACCGCCTGTTGATTGGTTTTGCTCAATATTTGATGATGATGTGATTTGGCTGCTTGTTTCTGAGACCAACAAGTATATCGCACGTAAAAATAAGCTAGGTGATGTGACTATAGAAGAACTGAAGTGCTTCATTGGCATACTACTTTTAAGTGGTTACCTCAGTCCAGCTCGGCGGCGAATATATTGTGAAAACTCAAGTGATACTTATAATGCTCTAATGAGTTCTGCAATGTCACGAGATCGTTTTGATTTCATATTTCGAAATTTGCACCTAAATGAGGTTGAAAATCTGGACAAACAAGATAAATTCACAAAAGTTCGACCTTTGATAAGTTTACTGAATAAAAAGTTCAAATTATATGCTCCTCATGTTGAAAACCATTGCATTGATGAAGCCATGGTGCCCTATTACGGACGACATGGTTGCAAACAATTTATAAGGAATAAACCTATAAGGATATGAATACAAAGTTTGGGTTGGTGCAACAGACAATGGGTTTGTCATTTGGTTTGAAACATACCAGGGGGCTTCAACACCAGTGAAAGAGGAATATCTAGAATATGGCTTGGGAGGAAGTGTCATACAACAGTACTCTGATGGTTTGAGTTCTACTGAGTTCTCAGATGCTGCTTACCACTTCTTCTTTGATAATATCTTTACCAGTGTTCCACTGTTACTTGAGCTAGGTAAGCGAAAAATCAGAGCTACTGCCACCATTCGGGATAACAGGACATCAAACTGCCCCATAGAGGATACAGCTGCCATAAAAAAAACAAAGAGGTTCTTTTGATTACCAAACAGCTGATAGGCAAGTCATCATTTGTAAGTGGAATGACAACAGCGTTGTCAGTGTGGCGTCGAATGCTGTATCTGTGCACCCGGTGCAAAGTGTTACTAGATATTCCAGAAAAGACAAAAAGAAAATCCAAATTCCTCAGCCACAAATGGTGACCATGTACAATAAGCACATGGGGGTAGTTGGTGATGCCGATCAAAACATTTCTTTGTATCGCAAGGCCGTGCGGGGGAAAAATGGCATTTCCCAGTAATAATGCAGTTTATTGACATGGCAGAGCAGAATGCATGGCTCCTCCATAGATTAATGGTGGAAAATTGGATCACTTGGCATTCAGGCGACGAATTGTTACTGCACTGTTAGAGACAAATAAGCGTAAAACAAAAAGAGGACCCAGCAAACCATCTCGACTGGAACACATTAATTCCACATATGACAGGCTATACCATCTGGTTATCCCACAAGACAGTAAAACAAGGTGCCGACAGTGTCATCAAAAGACCACAACATGCTGCAGGAAATATGATGTTGGTTTGCATGTCAAATGTTTTGTAGCATACCACCCAAAAAATAGGTATTTTTATCAGTTACTGTTCTTTTTTCTTTTGTGTATTATACTCCTAATTATATTTTTAATTAGAGTATATGTCACTATAAATAGCCTAAATCATATTAAACAATGTCTAAGTTTAAAATAAAGATAAATAAACAGTAGATATGCAAATGTGCTGTACTTTTGTACCTTAACCTACTGTCCTACATGTAGGACGCCACTATTTATCCTTATGTTCCTTTATGAAGCCTACTGTCCTATATATAAGACACCATTTTTTTTCAAAAACTAGTTTAAGAATTAAAAAAAAATGTTAAAACCGTTCACATAGGACCCCTTTGAGTACATTTTAAAGCGTTAAAATAAATTTACTCAAAAAAAAGTTTCAGGCTTATCTGGGTTAATATCTGTTTTCGTTCGAACGTGGTTGGATTTACTGAAGAAAACTCCAGCAAACGCGCGAACGACTGCATACGCGCGAACGACTGCACACGCGCGAACGATTGCATATGCTCATTATTTTTGGAGTTTCTACTTTTATAAGGCTCGGATATTAGCCCAGAAGAGAACTCTACATTCGCGCTAATTAACTTCCGCGAGAGCTATGCTCATCTCGAAAAGAGATTAAACCAAGGCTGTTTGAATGTGGCAACGTCGGAGAGCAGAACCCCCGCGGAGAAGAACGACCGACCGTAGGGACTGGCGAGGCAGCCAAAACAAGGCCGAGACCAGACGGCAAGATTACTACCTGCATCCAACTGCAATTTTCGTGTCGTTTATTATTCCTCCAAAGTGAACTATTCTATCGAGAATTTCTCTTGTATATTTCTGCTATGTATTATTTTGATTCCAATATATTTTTAAGCATTTTTCCTGTCACGTTTCCATTGTGTTAAATTCGATTGTCTTGGGTCAGCACCAGTGTTGTTTAAATGGGTCGTATCGTTTGTTTAAATCTCAAGTGTCTTGTGAATTACGAGAGCGTAATGTGAATGGAACAGTTCTTCTCAGTCTCATGAGATGTAACCCAAGCACCCGTTGAATTTGTGCGTCACTTTTTCCGGGTAGTTTTAGAAGAGAGTTGGAAAAAAACTGCTCCGGCGACCTGATGATTATCAATAGCTCTTTGCCTGGTTACCCTGTGCATTCCTTTGCCAAAAATCAGTTCGCACGATACAGACCCATAGTTCATCGAGCAGAACGAAATGAGTGGAATTCCCTTTTTGAAAAGATATCATGGACAATTCATTATTTACAATCTAACTCTCGGGCCTCCGTGGAAACGGCGAAAATACAATAATCGCGCAAACCCGCACGATAAACCAGATAAAGCAAAATTGACGGGCTTTGCTTCTCTCTCCCTCTCTCCTCCCTCGACCAGTCTGTCTCTCTCTTCCTCTCACTTCCTTTCCTCTCACTCCTATCTCATCCTCTCCGCTCTTTCTCTGTTATCTCTCTCTCTCTCAGTCTCTTTTACTTTTTCTCCCTATATATGTATGTACGTATATATATATATATATATCCCCTATCTTTTCCTTTCTGCCTCTTCTCTCTCTCTCCCACTCAGTGCATTTCCCTTGGGAACGGAGGAAATTATTAGGAGTTCATGAATGGCCATTCTCTCCGCCATAATGTCGGCGACCGTTAATTCTTCTTCCCTATCATTTTATATCGCACTGATTATTCCGACCCCGTCGCCACGTCAACGAGCGTTTGTTTGAGGCCATAAATCATAATTCTCGTTTGGGTAATTTCGTCTCCCTCGCGCCTCAAAAGAAAGAAAAGGATTCTGATAACCACTGCACCTTAGTTTGACTACGAAAAAATAGTTTCTTTTTCTCGTGAATTTTTTTAGTCGTTTTAATTTACTGTTTGCATTAAACAATAAAAGCTTTAAGCGGAAAAGGAAGAGAATTCCGGGCGAATAGATCGCAATAAAGAGCGACGAAACAAAGCGTTCCGTTCGAATTTATTCCGTCGGAAATTAAACGGAAAGCAAATGCCGTAAATGGAGCACAATGCAGCAGGATGTCACATTTTACGTTCTTCGACATCCGTCCAATAAAAACAAATGATTATTAATGAGTGATTTAATCATATGAAAATCGCATGCGCACGCACACTTAGGGGTACGAATGTGCATAAAAAATTCGAACCCTGTGCAGGTTCTTGACTGACCCAATCTGCCTCATCGAAAGTTCTTCATCTATTGTACTTTTAAACAATCCATAATCCCTGTTCTCTTGCTACCTCATCGTCTCCTTTCGACCGGCTTTCCTTAAATGACTTCCTTCAATAATCCACTGCCCAGAAAAATTCGACCCACTTCCAGGCTGGTCATAGGATGCCGAAGTGATTATCTTGCTGACAAAACTCTTCGAGGATAACGACCACGACATGCGAACGTTTATAAAATGATATAATATGAACATGAAATTTATTATAAAAATAATCTTGTACTATTTTCCAATTTTATTCATTCGTTCGAAAACTATAGTTTTTGTGCTATTTTATGCACACACACACACACACACACACACACACACACACACACACACACACACACACACACACACACACACACACACACACACACACACAGTGCCATAACTAGGGCGGGGCAAGCGGGGAATCTGTCCTGGGCGCAAAAATTGTTAATGGCAGGTTGTGCGGGGTTGCATGGCACAAGGACAGGAGCGTTTTCACTACTATACTTGTTCCAGGCATTACGCATAGCAGAAACTAAAAATTTCGATGATGTTATTGATGAGTTTGCTGCAGTAAAATCACGTAGAATAACTCATTAATATTAAAATATTTATACTTTCTGTATTTAAATTAGGCATTTGTGTAATTATGCATGTATGTAATTATATTTATAATTCTGTATTTAAAGTATGTACGTTTATAGTGAGAAATTATCTCATTTATAGTTTATTTTTATTTATTAATCGTTCACCCATAATCCATATAAGGTAACTCGACCCAATATGGCCCGTTCCCCAACATGGCCTAATCGCCGTATCGAACGTACTACGTAACAAAATTGGTAGATGGTGCTTGCAGTATATCGGTAGGCTGCTAACAACTGTGTTTATATGGAATTCCGCTGGATGCGCTCAGTTGGCTGAATTTGCTGGAGTGTTTTGTTTGAGATCAGCGTTTGTGGTTACGTGCATCTAATTTCAAGAAGTTGGTTAAGTTATTTATTGTACAGGTAAAAGTTAATTAATTAATTTGACCTTAGGCATTCTACAAGATAATTGTCTCTGCTATTAGTGGTGTGATTGGTTGGTCAATTCATTGAGATGTCATGTGGTTTCAACGGAATATGTTTTACTAGTCCAAGTCTCCCCAATACGGCCTAGGTAGGCCACATTGCCCATTTTTTGAGCCTTAAATAATGACAGTGAATTTTTAAAATTATTTTAGATCTCATATGGTCGTATATTTCTTTATTTAAATTAAATTTTGACCTCACGTGCCTAAATCTTTGGTGGTACAATTTTACAATTTTGACCTGTGTAAAATTTGAATCTTGACTTTTATTCTCTTATATTTTAATTATATTTGCATACCGACAATTTATTGTAACCATTTTTGAGCAATCAAGCATTAGAATTTTGGTACTAGTACTTGATAAATATTTCAGATTCTTGTTCTCTTATTTTTTTAATAATAATCCAATAGGCCATATTGATATCATATGTTCTTAATATGGCCTAGTAGCGAGGTTTTACAAAAATACTAACCAGTAATTCCATGTTGAAGCGTTATAGTTGTAACATTTTTTTCTATTTACTTAAATAAACTGTCTAAGAGTACATTATTTTAGTTTTACTTTCAGCATTTGGGAATGGTGCTTAAAAAATTAATAAAGCTTAGATAGGCCATATTGGGTCGAGATACCTTAGTGAAAAATCTGATGTGGTCACCAGATGACTTTCTTCATACCTGTAATGTTTCTAAAAATTCCAAATAGGTTACATAATAATAAATATTTTAAGAAACTGCGAGAAATTTTTACTTTACAAAGAACAGAAATAAACTCTTAATTATATTAAATTATATTAAAGCAAATATCTCAAAATAAAGGATAAGTGACAAGAGTAAACACCCTCTTTTGGTTGAACGATGTTTACCAAACACTAATCAGTACTTGTGACTTTCATAGAAATATTAAATATATAATTTAGCGTTGACCTGATTAATAGTTTTTGAGTTAGAGCACCCACCAAAAACTGTCAAATACTCACAAAGATCATCGAAAAAAAGGTCAAAACGTGTATTTCCGTTGACATCTCGAAGTCGATTTTTTCATGAAAACAATACTTTTCCCTACATTACGTATGGAGAAATTAAAAATATAGGTATTAGAGAATTGTTTATGGAGGGGTCGCATATTTGGTAGTTTCCCCCGGGTGCTTAAATCGCTAGTTACGGCGCTATATATATATATATAAACTTAAGAAAATGAAAAGGTAGTGATGAGGGTGGCAACAAGGTGTTGAAGGAAGCCCAGCGGACACTTCCCAAGTCGGGGACCAAGTTGGCAGGCTGCTGGGGGCGTCGAAGAGACACGTTAAACACACGAACACAAAAAATACCATATATATATATATATATATATATATATATATATATATATATATATATATATATATGCACACACACATCTGACTGTCCTATAATCTCCTCGCCGTTCATTTTTTCCAAATTCTTTTTCCCGACTCAGTGTACCCCGTTCTTTTTATTTTCCGTGACTTTGGGCAATGGTAAAGGAAAATACGGACTCGAATTTCACGAAAAAATTACATATATGTTTAAGGTCAAGGTAAAGTTCATGGGATGCTTCCTTATTCTTGAAAAGAATAAACCCTCCTCTTTGCAGTTTGTCGGAGTACTTAACGCGACGTCTCGTGTATCGCGAGGCTTTCCATCGACCCCCTGAAGTTCTGGCCCCTTTACTCTCTGAAACATCCTCGGCAGAGGGAATGGGCCAGAGAGGAGCGAGGAAATGTGGCAGGGCGAAGGTGGAAGAGAACTACTTCCTCCTTCTTTCTTCTTGTCGAGGTTATCTGGATTTAAGTATCCGGAGGCTGCTGCGTACGTGAGTGAGAAAAACTTCCTGTTTCTATCAGACTCGGCGGTTCTTTGTTTAGAAGAATTACCGGAAAAAAGCATAAAGAGAAGAGAAACTCAGCGCGGGTAAGGAAAACTTCGCGGTATCCTCTCTAGTAGACAAAAAGGGAATGATGTAAAAAAAATAGACTTTTCCGTTAAAAAATACCCAATCTCGCGCGAAAGCAAGCGGATTATCTATTGTTCAGCAAGTGCGTAAATTTCTTCGCTTTACAGCATTTGAACTCAACGCATTCGCCTCTGGGATTTTTTCTAAAATTTCATTTAAAGGCGTATACAATCATGTTTACAATATTGTTCTGTAAAATATTAAAGCGAATTAGGTTTCAAACCGATGATCATCTATGCGAGTGGTCCCCAACCTTTAAGAGTAAGTGGGCCAATCATTATTACAACTTTTCCCTCATTTTAGTGTCATAAAGCAAGAAAATTAAGGTTCGATGTAACAAAATTAAATGTCGATCAACTTGAAAGCATAAAATTAATGAGAAAAACAAAAATAATCAACATGAAAAGATATACGACAGTAAATTTCGTGAATGTTAATCTACAATTTATTAACAGAGTAAAATAGTTGAAGAGCGAATCAAACTAAACTACAGAATCCTGCTAAAGAGCCATTACCGAATGAGTTTGGCCCTTCTCGTTGTTAAGGTGGAGATTCAAAATTAAAAAGTGTGGAAATTGTGGAACTAGTTTGTATGAGTCAGATACACAAAGGTGGTATGTTACCCGTCCGCTGTTGAATAAATGGAATTTATGCAAAAGATTGATGGAAGTGAAGATATGATGCATTTTTAAAAATGTTACAGATGTAAGATGCTATATTTTTTATTGTGGTTAAAGGTAATCAGGTAATCACTCAATAACCTAATTTTGCCTGAAAGGCTGAGGGCCGCACAAAATCACCTTGTGGGACGCATACGGCTCTTGAAATGGAGGTTGGTGACTCCTGATCTATGTCATCTGTGTGGCTCAGTATGGCTTGTGCTATCATGCAGCGCCTGTGATAATAATTGTTGGCCAAAACAGAGGATATGCGGCCGAATAAAAGATTTAAAAATAGGTTTTAGATGCGATTTGAAATGTTTATTTTATGTATTTAATTTTTTTAAGTTACCACGCCCTCAAGAAAAGGGTGCATATAGAGCCTGAGCTCAGTCAACCGCTAGTTCTAAATACGGAATGAATGTATTATTCTTGTCAGCTCATCCATTTAGCGATTTTTTGAAGGTGTTGATCTTTTCACTTTATTTTGTGTGACTGCCCTATCATCGTTCTTTGTCATTTTTATGAAAATGAAAAGGTGAATTTATTTGATAGGTTTAATGAAAGACCGCGACAGTTATGCTGCGCAGAAGACATTGAGGATCCTGGGAAACTCCAAAAGTTATGACGAAAAAAGCATCCCTTTCGTTCCCGCACCATTAGAAGCCAGGAATAAAAATTTTTGTTTAAGTACAACCAGTCTGGTATTTTTAGACGACCAAGGTTTCTCGTGGAGTCATTCTCTCTGAATGAGATTTTAAGAAGATTTGAAATTGTTTTCGCCCACACATAATTTTTTCTTGGCATTTAATAAAACATCATTTATTTATATAGCAATGTGGGATGGAGTTGGGCACACAAATTTATTCCTGGTCTGCAGGTAGTCGAGTGGGCGCATAATATAATATTATCGAGGATGTTTGCATAGGAATCGTCAGGTAACCCGAGAAAGTCTATATGAAGGGAAAAGTTTGGTTGGATAAATTTGTATGAGTTCTTCTTTCATCATATTTGTGTAGAGAAATGACATTTAATTGGATTTTTGTATATTTTTCAACTGGTTTGTCCTTTTTTTATCTTTAATCGCATATGCTTATCCGTAAACAACGGCGGCCCTCAAAATCCTCGGGAAGGAACTTTTTTCAAAGGCAATTACTCATGACTGTATGTTAAAAAAAGTAATTTAAATCAATCATTCTGGCAACAAAGACCGTCATGCTTACTCAGCCAATAAATTAATGGATATTTTCGTGAAATATATATTTTGGTGATAACACTTATTATCACTAAATATTTGCATATTGTACGTGACGACACAGATGCTATTATCACATTCATAAATCTTAAAGTGAACTGGATCACTTGATTGAATATTTAAAAAATAATAGAAACATACGAGCTGTTAGTTTGGCGTGTTGGAAGGTCAATAATTATGATTGATAATACTCGAGTTCCTAAATTTAATTTTTACTCAACCGCAATGTTAGCAGGCGTCCCCATATATCGTCATAAAAGAAAGCTTTCCATTAAATTAAGCAAACATTCACGCTTGTATTTTTTATTTTTTGGTAAGCCCACTGAACGTAATTTTGCGGTGCCGCGAAATTCTTTCGTTCTATTTTTTTAAAGAGCTGAACACTGGTGGCTTGTAAGTTGCTGCGAACAAGAGCGCTGTTCCTTTTTTTCTGCAGGTAATGGACGACTATATTCCGTTTTACCCGGACATTTATCTTGCTTTGTTCCCCAGACTAGCGAAATCCTACCATTAACTCCGCGGCTAAATGGACGCTCCAAGTGGCCATTTTAGCGAGTCTCTCCTTTCAAAAAGCAGTACATAGAAACCCCGTGACTAAAACGATCCCGGGTGAGGATATACACAGCTTTCTGAAAATGAGTATGCCGTCGTAAAGAGAAGAGAAAGAGAGAGAGGTCGGTGGGTAGAGGAGAGGAAGACGGCGGAGATTCGCCAAAAAGGGTATGTATATATATATGGCTGCGCAGGAAGTTGAAACGTAGATATTGACAGAGTGAGGACAACTAGGAGAGTGGGAAGGGAAATAGAAAGAGGAAAAGGCGAAGAAAATGGTACAGAGACTGCGGGAGAGTGGGAGGGTGGAGAGAAGAGGAGGAAGTAAGTAGAGGCTGAGTGGGATTGAGAGAACAAGAAGACTATGGAAGGAGAGGGGAAGAGAGGGATGAAGACAGGAGGGAGACTGAAGGAGAGGTAGTGAGGGAAAGGAGGAATGGAGAGATAAGAGAGAGAGAGAGGGATTGATCGATTGATATGGGCTTTATTTGGGACGATATTGAGACTAATGTAAGAAGTCCCATCTTCCTCCTACACCCTCGTCGTGATACACATACGGCAATGCATAGAACATTAACAATAAATACAAGTAAGAATAAAAATATAAGTATTGGAAAAGAAAGGAGGTAATTGCGTGGGAAAAAAATAAGGACTGCTGAATAATGAAAACCATATATAACCCCACTGCAGGGAAACACCGGCACAAGAAGGGGTGTAAAACTACGTAATCTACTGAGGCTTACTAAAGAACTCAATAAATTAAGTTTAAAACAAATGATGAAAGGATAAATAAATAAAATCTAATGTGGCCACCACCTGACTTTCTCCATATCTGTAACTTCTCTAAAAATTCCAAATAGGTTACATAATAATAAATGAACAGTTGTATAAAACTCCTTCAGCCAAAAAATTGTAGGGTAAGCCCTATGCATTTCGCCCACTAAGTGGGCATCTTCAGGGGAGAACCTGCCTTGGCAGTGAACAGAGTTGTGCAGTTGAACTCTGTTCACTGCCAAGGCAGGTTCTCCCCTGAAGATGCCCACTTAGTGGGCGAAATGCATAGGGCTTACCCTACAATTTTTTGGCTGAAGGAGTTTTATACAACTGTTCAACTTGGAGCCAAAGTGCTTACGAGCTACCATCTACTATAATAATAAATATTTTAAGAACCTGCAAGAAGACTTTAAACTACAAAGAACAGAAAATAACTATAATCATAGCCTTTTAATATTGGATATAGCCAAAAAGCCACAACAATTCAGAAAAGAAAAAAAGGCGTTACTAAGACGTAACTAGGCGTCTAATTGTTAACAATAGTCGTCGGTAGGTGGCGTGGTGGTGGCAGCTACAAATATAAGATATCTCTTAAACAATGCATCATATGAAAAAATGTTACAAACAATGGTTGTAGAAATTAAATTTCCTACAAAATTTATTCAAATACATTTTGACATTTATCAAATATTAAAGTAAATATTTCAAAATAACGGATAAGTGAAAAGAGTAAACACTCTCTTCCGGTTGACCTATTTGTACCAAAAACTAATCAGTTCTTGTGAGTGTCATGAAAATGTTAAATATAAAATGTCGCGTTGACCTGATTAATAGTTTTTGAGTTAGAGCACCCACAAAAAGCTATCTCTCTCTCTCTCACACACACGCACACGCACAAACACACACACATACTAACACACATCATCATCATCGAGAAAATGGTCAAAACGTGTTCAGGGGACCTCAAAACGTGTATTTCCGTTAAAATCTCGAAGTCAATTATTTTCATGAATACAATACTTTTCCCTATATTACGTATATGGAGAAAGTAAAATTAATTGGTTAACATAATTATGGACAATACATCGATTGTTGATAAAAATAAACAAGTTAAACGACAAAATTAATAAATATTAACATTATTATGACCAATAAACTTTAAGAGTTAGTTAAGCATTACTACTTTCTCCATATAGGAGAAAGAATTACATTCATGAAAAAATCGACTTCGAGATTTAAACGGAAATACACGTTTTGAGGTACCCTGAACACGTTTTGACCATTTTCTCGATGATGTCTGTGTATGTGACAGCTTATTTGTGGGTGCTCTAACTTAAAATCTATTAATCAGATCAACGCGAAATTTTATATTTAACATTTTTATGAAAGGCAAAAGTATTGATTAGTTATTGGTAAACATCAGTCAACCGGAAGTGGGTGTTTACTCTTGTCACTTATCCGTTATTTAAAAATATTTGCTTTAATATTTGATAAATGTAAAGATATATCAGAATAAAAGTTGTAGAAAATTTAATTTTCTACAACCTTTGTTTGAAATATTTTCCTATATAATGCATTTTTTATGAGATATCTTATATTTTTAGCTGCCACCACCACGCCACCTACCGACAACTGTTAACAATTGACGCTTAGTTACGTCTTAGTAACGCTCTTTTATAGTTTATTAATTGTTGGAGCTTCGTGCCTATATTAAATATCAGAAGGCTATGGTTTTAGTTTATTTCTGTTCTTTGTAAAGTTTAAAATTTTCTCGTAGTTTCTTGAGATAATTATTATCATGTCACCTATTTGGAATTTTTAGAAAAATTACAGATATGGAGAAAGTCATGTGGTGGCCACATCAGATTATTTTCTTAATTGTTGGAGATTCCTGGCTATATCCTTTATCAAAAGGTTACAGTGTCTATTTCTGTTCTTTGTAGTCTAAAAATTTTCCTCAGTTCTTTAAAATATTCGTTGTCATTTAACTTATTTGGAATTTTTAGAAATATTATAGGTGTATAAAAATATTTATTTCTATGTAACCTATTTGGAATTTTAGAAATGCTACAGGTATGGAGAAAGTCATATAGTGGCCACATCACATTTTTTAAGTATTGTTTTGTCAAAATCGAGAAAGATAAATTGAAGCATTGAGCGTGTTTAACTGTTCCTTTGAAAATATAATAGGAATTGATGGGAGTCTCGTTTGAATGAGCAGAACGAGAGATGGAGTGGAAGGATGAAGGAGAGGAAAGAGGAAGAGAAGAGGAAGGGAGAAAAGGAGATAGAGACGGAGATGGGAGACAGTAGGGAGAGAGATGGAGTAGAGAGGGAAAGGGAGAGAGGAGATTGAGCGGGAGAGAAAAAAGATGAGAGAGAGAGAGAGAGAGAGAGAAGAGGAGAGATCAAAAAAAGATAAAAGATGGAGTGGATGTTATAGGGGATAAAGAGGAGTGGTAGAGTGAGCTTGAAAAGGGAGAGAAAAAGGGAAGGAAACAGAAGGTGAGAAAAGACGAAATAATGGCTCCGAAGCTTTTCATTGTTGCGAGCGCCAACCTATTTCCTTGAATATCAAGCGGGTACTGCTTTACTTTCACAAGAATAGGGATAATCTATTGTGATTTTTAGAAAGATAGTTTTTTATCTGCGTTAATGTAAAAACTCGAAAATGGAAAGGGTTACAATGACCCAAACTTGGCGTGACGTCCTTTTATATCCAAAGGAAGAGAAAGTTGCATGTTTCTTTCTCTCTATTATTATAAATACTCCAAAAGAGAGTTTTATTTTATGAAACGTAGCTTTATAATTCCTGGCGACTGCCCTTTTGAATTCAAACGTCTTCAGTTTTCGGTAGAGATTTCTTTTGTAGTGACTAATAATAAGTCCCAATGTGGTGGTGGAGGTCCACATACGTGCGTATTGCGTTTCTCATGATCAGTTTTACATAGCATGTTCTACAATAATTAACGGAAATAATCTTTTAATCTTCCTTTGTTCTTCTTTTAACCGATTTCACCCGCCTTTGGATGGATAATTGCAAATTTAGGTATTATACTATTTCATACATAGTCATATGAAGTAGCGCAGATATATTGCCTTAAAAATTCATCATAATTTGTTTTCAGTGCAGTACATGGGAGATATTTAATGCAATCATACTTTACATAAGAATACTAAGAGTATGGAGAAAGTCATGTTCTGGCAACATACGATATTTTTACCATGAGGTTTTACCGCCACATATTCGGTCACTGTAACCTTTTTTTTAACGGTGAAGGTGGGGTTAGCATTTATATGAGAGAGGTTTCATAGCTTAGTTAGCGTTGTATTGCGCATCATTATTCCACATAAATATATATTTACATTAAAATATGCTTTTTTTATAATAGATACTTCTAAAATGGCATTTAAGTTAAGAAAGCAATCAATTTTGTATTTAAAATTTCAAAGTTTCTCTATCCGCCTCTGTAAAGTTTTCAAAACTCGAACTTATCAAGAATAAGTTGTATCAATGTGAAAATGTACATTCAAAGTTTCAGCTTTCATCTTTTATACCTTCGGAGATATAAGTAAAACAAATGAAAATTATTTAAAAGATATTAATTAAGTAATGGTGACGTAATATTTTCGTTCAAGTTCATTCCTTAGTAGTAAATTATTTATTTTTTCATTTAAAAAGCGCTATTTGGGCACGAAAGGAAAATTAACGTATTTGCTATCATCTCTTTGTAGTAGATAAACCATTTTCTTTTATTTACTATATTGTGTTCACGAGAAAGTAAATTAAACGTATTTGCGTACTTGTAGTAGATCTTGCTTATTTAGGTCGCTACGAATATTTTTTTCGCTGATAACCATTAATAAACCCGTGATGGAAATTTTTTAAGCTCAAAATAAATTACGACTTTCTATTTGGGGTTTTAAAAACTTTGCAAAAATAGGTGGAATTGATTGCCAAATATGAGCTCAAAATTTCAGATTTCCATCTTTTACAATTTTGGAGATATTTAAAAAAAAAAACAATTTTAAAGTGGCCCCAATTCGAACTTGTACAGTTTTCAAAACTAAAATTTATAGAAAAACAAACGGCAGCCGTACAGAAATCTACAGTTTAAGTTACAGCTCTCTATCATTTACAGTTTCGTCTTAATTTACATTTAAGCAAGTGCATAGACAAACGGTCAGCCAGTCAGACGTCCAAGTAAAATTATAACAGCATTTTTTTAACGCGCTAAAAACTAACAAATTAAATTTATGGTAACGTGATTTTAAGCATCGCCGAAAAGTACCGACTCTTAAAAAAGCACGGGAGTACTTACGAGCATCAGAATAATAGAACCAATGGACTAGATTGAGCATTAGAGATAGGGAAAGAACAGAAGAGAGAGAGAGAGATGGTGGGTGTGAGTGAGAGGGAAGGGGCGGGGGTATAAATGGGAAAGTTGAAAGGGAAGATAGCGTAATCGGCGCGGATCCTTAACGACGGCGCGTGGGAAAGCGGAGGGGGAAAACCTGCGATGATGGAGCGGTCAAAAAATTTTCTTAGAGAATAATCGTTCACGCCTCGTTGATTTCAAAGAGGATTGGGCAATTTTTCACCAGCTCTGGATTCGCTTCATTTTTAAACTGTTTTTCCTACGCCTCTGAGTCCAAGGTCACGTTGAATCTCCATAACTTATCTTTCTATAATTCGATTTTTATTCGTTTTATCGCGGCTTCTCCCTGTTTTCGCCTCATTCATTGTATGATATGTATTTTTCTCTCTCCAGCTTCTCCCCACACCGATAACTGCCAGACCTAGAAGCTTCGTTCATGTGCCTCTGCCATGTGCAATCTGTTATTCTCCTCTCCTCTATCCTGTGTGCATTCATAACTTCCCTAGTGAGTTTTACGCTATTCTTTCTTTTAATTCTCTTCGCGCACTCATGTCTTTCTATATTTCATTCCCCTATACAATCTACAGTTAGCATATACAAATATCTTGGCGAGGAATTTTTGAGATATTTTTCTTTCATTAGACCCATTGTCTGTTATATTCCCGTTTAAAGAACTAGTAAGTGATAAAGTATCACAATAGAGGTAGAGATCAAGGCATACGAAATGAATTACCTCAAATAACCCTTCATTCCAAGTTATGAAAAGAGAGTTACTATGCATATTGGATATCAAAGGGTACGTAGGATCTGAGTCGATTTTTATGTAGCAGATGAATCTAATATTCTAAGAGAAGGAATAATCAGCTCATCCAACGTTCCACGAAAAATGTGGCAGTGATTTACCAAGGTTCCGTGTTTAAAGTCTCTCATCTACTTACATCTTTTCCTGTAATTACTTTAGAAGCTTTGTATGCGCAAAATATAAAGATTTTCACATCAGCAAATGCTTTATGATGGCCTTCAGAAACTGGGCGAGTCACGATTTCCTTATGGGCTATCCGGGAAAAGCTCATTGACTGGCGTGACCATGGCGATTCCTTCTCAAGGTTACGATCCATTGAGGCATTTGCGACCGCTATATATCTCTCTATATCAGTACTTCTAAACCATTTTCATTCCACGGCACACTTACACAAATAAAACAAGTAATGGTGGCACACGGCCCCCATTTTTCAGTGTATCTATCTCGCTTCTCCCAAAATCCGCGGCACACCACCGTGCCGCGGCACACTGGTTGAGAACTAATGCTCTATATTATAAAATCGTAATGGCCATCATCAGGATGCGTAACGCTCTAATTTTGTGAATAATTCAGTTATAAATTAACTTAGATGCCTGAAATTCCTCAGAATTTCAGTGTTAATGAATCTCTGCGTTATGATTAAAAATAATTTCGAATCAGGTCACGGGTTTGACTCCAGAGGACGAATGTCGTTTTCCACAAGGCAACACGTAAAAATCACCTTTTTGGTTTGAGGGCTTTCATTCTTTTACTCTTTAAATATATTAAAATTAAGTTAGCAACACGAAATCTATGCTAAAACACGCCAAAATAAATTAGGATTCTTATTCTTACCGTCGAATACTCAATCTCATGCGATTTCGCCCATATTTTGTATTTATACTCGAGTTTTGGCAAATTTTTTAACATTTCAATACTAATTGTAAGGTTCCATTGTTACGGGTATTGTTGCCCCCGGTAATTTGTGTATATGCATTTATATAAAGTCTTAAACATCGAAAATAAGATTAAAAACCTGCTCAAAATGACCGAAAATATGAATTCAATGCAAATAAATCGACCGCAGTATTCAAGTTATTTATATTTTTTATCTATATTACTAAAATGCTATTTTTGGTTCTCTCTCTCTCTTAACGCTCTATACCTCAGCCATCTTTAATATCCGGGAATTTCAGCTCTCTTTTTTATCGAGTTATTCAACTATTTTTCTTAATTATTTATTTAAAACCAAACACACCCTTAAAAAATATATTAATTAAGCTCACGTCACGTCAGTGTGTGAAAATACAAATAACTGGAAATGATAATAGAGCAGAAAATCAAATAATTACAAATGCAATTTATAATGAAGGGTTAAAGTATGTACATGCAAAATATAATGTCAGAATTATATTTTGACATTGCTTTTAGTATTTTAAACTTAGTAATCCTCTATTAATTTTTTTTCCAATTTTTTCTATCATTGATAAACTATGAATTACAAATAGCATTTATGATATGAGAACTCCTTGGAATGACTAACACATATTGAAACATTTCTTGTCAATATAAGTAATCAATTCGGGACGTCAACTTTGGGAAACCAGCCTGCATTAGTCCTGATTTGGACTTCTTGTTTCCAATTGAAAGCTAATATTTATTCTGCCTTAAAAAATTAAGAATTCCGTTCATTCAGCTAGACAACTGTTTTTTCCCCAAACTCGCATCCCAATTTGAAGTTATTTTAAAATGCATTTTTAGAAAGCCTTGCACTGGATCCCATGCTTTGCTTATGGGGTATTGAAATGGAACATTGGGGTATAAAAGACCCCTCAAATATTAACTTTTTGTGACTCAATTTTTCTCGTCGATTGTGTCACTCGACCTACCTACATGCCAAATTTCAGATTTTTAGCCCTTCTAGAAGTACCTAAGAGTTTGATGTCAGTCTTAGGATTTTTACACCAGAATGAGCGTTACGCATCAAGATGACCATAACGATTTTATAATATAGATAGATATATCTCTTTAAATAATGATCCCTACTCGCCTACTCTCATGTTGAACGTTCAATTCACATATTTTGGGGTAATTCTACCATTTTAACGGGATGTTTTCTTGCCTACAAATTACATTGTTTTACCTCGGAATCATATTGTTATTTCATTCCTAATGGGTTTAAGCGAGCTTTGAAGACTTTCAATACGAGAAGGAGAGAAATACAGGAGCAGGAAATGATTTTCATAGCAATCAATATAAACAACCTTCGTTGCGTTATTTACCAGAATGAATATCTAAAAAGCTGAAATACTACTAAAAATATTAAAAATTGTAATAATGAGTTAAATTCAATATTAATGAAATAGAAACGGTATGAAAATCTGAGGAACGTGCTAAATCTTTTAATAAACAAACCGAGCTTGTATAAATTGTATCGAGAGAAGGATTGGGAGATAGGTTACTGGAGTTAGGTAGAGTGAAATGAGGGACTTGAGGACGGTTTGGGAAATAGGGAGAGAAAGATAGGTTTAAAAGAAGCATAGAATCCGTTGATCTAAGCATAATTTTATTAAAACGCGAATAACTCGACCAAGGATGTTGATAAAAATTAATATACTGCAGAAATTTATATAACGAGATAATCATAATTTGTTTATAAAGGGTTGACATGGTAATTTAAGAAATAGATGCCCGTTTGTGGCGCTATTTTGAGGGGGGATTTATTGCACTTCTTCCGAATAAAATGTATAAATGTTAATTTAATGAAACAATATTTTATGTGGACTGAAAATTAAAAAATATATAATTCCCATTATATTACGTTCCAGAGAGTTGAAATAATGTTGGCCAGCTAAAGTTGTCTAGCGTAATGTTTAACCAAAAATATTCTTTTGGTATCTAAGATTCGTATATACGAATCTCTCTAAGAGAGGAAAAGAGAGACCTTTTCCAGAGATTCTGGGGGCCATTTTGGATTGTGTGTGTATTGCCCAAAGGCATTTCCAATTAGGGATAACCTGGACCGTAGCGGGGGAGGGGTAAGTGGTGTTGTTAGGATTATGGAGGAGGGGGTTGGTGTTAATTAGGAGTGACTTGTTCTAAGGGGGAGGGGGGGTGGAAAAGGTGTGATGATTGACAGGTGTGGTGTTAGTGGGGTGAGGTGTCCAGACATTACGGCGCAGTAATGCATTTTCCTATTTTCTGCATTTCTTGAGAGACTTAATATGACATCACCGAACGAGCTGTTTGTTACTCAAAATACATTTACAAATATCCACTTAAACTTCACGGACTTTTTGTGTACCGATAAAGAGAAGAGCACTACACAGTGTTTCCCACAGCCATTCTATACTTCTGTCTGTGACTTGGATTGACTACGTTAGGTCGCATCCATTTTCTTGCGGTTCACACATAATTGTTACATCACGAGGATTTGTTTTCAAGCCATTGTCATGGCTACATTTATTGTACTTGCTTGCAATTATCTCGTAACTGTTCAACTTTTTGATAATTATTTTTCTGGAGATGTGCAAATCATGAGGAATTTTTAATTCTTTATTGACAGTGTCGGGAGGTTCTGTTTTTCAATTAAAAGTTTACTTTTCTCATACCATACTATCAATGGTACTATACATACTCCTATCTTCGATTGTTGTTGCTTCGGTTTTCTAGTTGATCCAATATTGTACTTGCTTTGTCGGACATAATAGCTAAGAATTATAAATTCAACAATAAAAAATATTTTGTCTGGAATGCGTCTGGACTTTAACCGGGGAAGTCAAAGGAAAAAATCACTATCGTTCAACGAATTTCTGTTTTACGAATGCTTGTCGTTCATTGAACGAGAGTTGCTTGTGTATTGAAATGGAGATAAAATTTGTTTTTGAGTGCATATGTTATGCCTATGGCATGGGCAACCTATGTGGACATGTCTTTGCAGGAAACGCATGGTCATTACATACTCGCAGATACCAGAATAGGTAACAAGTGCCATGCACCGGAAATCGGGTGAAATTGTGAGTCCTACCATGTGATATTTTTACTATAAACTGCACGTGATGCGTTGTTTCACCTAGACATTGGTTCCACAGTTAAGAATTAAATCTACGGGTGATTATTACACCAACGTTAATATAGTGGTTTTAAAAATTTCACTTTATTAAAAGAACCCATAATTCTTAATGGATAGATGGTTAAAAACGAGTTCTTCAAAAAGGAATAATTACGCAGCGATGACGACTCAATTGAAGAGCGTCCATCATGCTCTAAATCTAAAACTTCGACTCGGCACCAACAAGTGCAAAACTAAAATACGTAAATACAAAGATCTTTATCATATAGATTTAGTTATAAAGGCTCTGAAGGTAATCAGAAGCCACAGTATGTGCTTTGTCATGAAATCTTATCGAACGAGTGTATGAAACCAGCTAAACTTTGGCGGCATCTATAAACAAAACACAAGAACCACGATGTGAAATCCATATTTTTTTTTAATAAGAGCACTTTGTGCAAGTGGAAAATGCATGGAAATAATATTTATTGACTGTAATAATAAAAATGCATTGTTGGCAACTAATCAGGTATCATTACTTATTGCAAAGGCTGGAAAACCTCACGATATTGCCGAGGAACTAATTTCACCAGCTGCATAAACCATGTTGGGAGATAAAGCAATCAACAATTTGAATTTGATTTCATTATCAAATGATATGGTTAAGCTTAGAATTGAGGATATGTCCAAGAACTTAAAAGAGCAAATATTTGCAAGGATATGCAAAAGCCAATATTATTCACTTCAGATAGATGAGAGCACAGATGTACGGAATAAGGCTTGATTGCTAGCATTCATTCGATATGAATACAAAAACGAACTTAATTAATGATACGGTGTCTTGCCGGCCGCGTCATTGTTAAATATCGAGATTGTATTTTCGCCTTAATCGTAATACTCTATGCATAAGGAAAACGTGCTTTCAATACTTTAATACAAGAGAGAGAGAGATAGAGAGGAAGAAATAATTAAAAGTTCCATAAATAAAAAATAATTTAGTGAGTATAAGAACTGTATAGCGTATTTCTGTCCCCTGCGGAACACCAGAGACAACCTCTACTAAGATAAAAGATTTCCCATCTATAACAATCTTCAGCTTCCTATGATTTAAAAATTCACGGATCCAACTAACAATTTTAGAATTAACGCCTAAGGTTCCTAATTTCATTACTAACTTCTATAACTATTATTAACTTCTATACTTCAGTCTGTGACTTCGCATTCGTTTTTTGGTGGTTCATACAATCGTTACATCACGAGGATTTGTTTTCAAGCCATTGCCACAGTTATTGTACTTGCTCGTAATTTTCTCATAAATGTATAGCGTAAGGTATTTCTTTGTCACGCAATTTCTATTTTCCCAAAATTATTTTTACTCTCTGTAACCGTCAATTATGTGAATTTTGTATTTATTGCTTACTTTTTAATATTTGTAAAAGTTGGTTTCACTAATTTTTTATTTCAATTTTAACTTAATTCATGCATACCTGACATATTTGACTGGCAATTACGCTAGTTTCCTATAAAAAACACCTTTGAAATATCCGTGTATTTCATTAACGGAATATTCTTTCCATCTTTTTTTAATAATATACTAGACTAACTGCCCATCGCAAATGATGGAACATGAATTACAATGTTCCAAACCGAAAATCCACCTTCAATTTTAGTAATTTTATTTGGAAAGCCGGAAGGTCGAAAAATTGCTTTTATGTGTCATCCTAAAGAGAAACATAAATTACCATATTTTTTCGTGTATAAGATGCACTATTTTGTCGTAAAAACACATTCTCAAATCACACTGCAACTTATACAATAGAGGTTCAAATGCAAGAGATTTTAAAATCATATTTGCTATTTATATAATTCTCTTAAGGCTGCCATAGGTACAGAAAATGATTTTCCATATTCAGTAATATTTTTCCTTAAATTTAATCATATTATTTTGATGTTATTGTTATTTTATATTCACGAAAAAGTTAAGTAAACATACCATTTTATTCAAATTAAGATTTGAAACTATTTAATACATTTCTTCATTGCATTTACACTTTAAATTGCTCCAAGTCAGGGTCTTGTCTGTTATCTACCACACACCCAGGTTAATATATGTAGCACCCAAATGGAATTAAATGGCAAGGAACTGCGTTGAATACGCGATAGAACAGTGCACCGCTTGTTATGAGTCTTCTGCGCGCAATGCTTTGGACTCTATACAATACCAATTAAAAGAACGTGTAATGTACAATTGCTGCGGGTGCAAAGGTGCTGTACCCGAACATACTTGTGAATCGTTTCAAAGTTTCCAAGACGAACTTAGTAAAATGTGGAGTTTAAAAGGTTATTTCTCCGAAACCGTTTATGAAAACGGTTTTAATACCAAAAGGTTCTTCCTTGAAATTATGGCATTTTATAAAAACCAATGTATAAATCATGTAATGAAATTGTGTTAACAAGATGCAAATAAAATATTTGTCAAAAAATCTGTTTTATTTAATGATATATTTATTACTACCCTTATTCCATTCTATGATTATTATCCTCTCATGCAAAATTTCATAAGTTAATTATATATATTGTTAAAATATAACGATAAAGGTTTCAATAATCGTGATATAAGAATAATAATAATAAAATTAATATTACGATAAAAGTTTTCAAATAAGCGTGATTACTGAGGGATGGTACAAATAATAATAATAATGAAATGAATATTACGATAAAAGTTTTCAAATAAGTGTGATTATTGAGAGGGTGGTGTGCAAAGTGGTTATCGTGGCGAAACCCCGTCAAAGAGAAAGTCCCTGGGGCTTCTGACGTTTCAGTCACGTGACCGAAGGTGAGAGGGGCGGGGGAGGGGTTAGTAAGCATACGCAAAAATTACAAGGACTCACTTCACTTGAGTGCGGGAAATATTGTGTCATGTATTTATATTTTAGATCGAGTGGATACAGTATGCAGTATTTTTTTAATCAATTTCATCCGAGAGATACAGCTTACAATGATATCATGGTGGAGCGAATATACTCTCGGATATTTCCAAAATTCAAGCAACGTTGTAATCTTTCATCGCCTCAACGTTGCTGGGCAAAGAGAAAGTAAAACCCTTTCATAAGAACGGGGAGTATATAGACTCTAAAGGTTATTTCAAAACATGACCGCGTCGTTCCCTCCCCACCCAACCAACTTTCTAAGGACGCTTTTCCAACTCCCGAGTGAAAGGTCATTTTCTCATTGTTCGTCATGGAGAACAGACCAAATCACCTTCAGGGAGAAGCAAGGAATTATTTCTTGGGGGACCAAGGCCTTTTCCGAGTGTGTTATGATCTCAACAACAGCCGGACGAAGATGGTGAGCGTGGCGATAAATCCGGACCTGGATTGTGACGTCTGCATCACAATTTCGGGAGGGTCAAACAGTAGCAGCGTTTGCATGTCGCCGGATGAGTGGGGCGCCTTTTTAAGTGAGAGGGACCGGATAAACGATTACCTTTCTGAGAAGATCAACGAGATTCAGGCGCCGATCACTTTGGGGCCGTTCTTGAATTTGCGGTTTGAGAAAATACAGTCAAGAAGACAGGTCATTCTCAGCCCTGGAAGTGTGATGCCCCCCGAACCAAGAGGCACGGGGTCGGTATACATTTGCCTACCCACATGGAGTGGAATTTTAAAATTAGACGATTGCGTGTGGTTGGCGATTATAAGGAGACAATCATGGAAGCCATTCGTATGTGACTTTTTTAAGAAATGTTACCAAGTGGTGAAGTGCAAATTAGAAATTGAAAATAAAAGAAATACATTAGAAGAAGTGAGGCGAGTGCTTACGAGTTTAAATGTGGATGAGATGAAATTCGAAAAGAACCCATTTATAGATTATAAACTGTTATTAAATGAAATCAGCGTTGTGTACTGTGACATTATTTACCGTATGGTTTCATATTCATGAAATGTTTCGAAAATAAATATGTGGGAAAAAAATGAAAATAAATGCTTTCTTTATTATGTATTCCTATAATCTTAAACCCCTAAAAATATCGTTACCCTCGTATTGTTTTCATTAAGTCGTACTACGGAGTAAGTAAGTTGTGAATATTCATTATTCCCACACTAGTCCAAATCAAACATGTTATCACTTACCGATGATGCGTTTCTCTTCAGTTGAAATCTGTTATTTTCCTATTAATTTTATCTTACCATGGTGTTATTCCAAACCGGCCTTCTCGGTAATACGTAATTATATAGTTCCATTTTCATCTCGCGATGGGTCTTATCCAATATGGCAAACTAAGATACGTACTAATTTAGATACGTTTTCAAATTGAAGGTGGCGCCTATCCAACATGTCACCCCTAATTAACACCAACCCCCTCCTCCATATTCCTAACAACACCACTTACCCCTCCCCGACTTGGTCCAGACCACCACTAATTGGAAATGCCTACGGGCAATACACACAAAATCCAAAATGGCCGCCATAAAGTTCAGAATATTATTCCTATTCCCCACCCCACAACCTCCAGGGTGGAGCCATTATGTCTGGACACCCCATCCCACTAACATACACCTGTCAATCAACTTCCCCCACCTCCCCACTCATTAACAAGATAATCTCACTAATTAGTGATAATGATCTTATCTCTCCTAATTACCCCACCCCCTAGACCCCCCGCTACGATCTGGAGTGGGTTATGTACTACTTATATATATAATATACCTCGGTAGCTGAAGAAGGAATAACTCCGAAAGCTTCTACGTTTGTGATGTTAATGTGTTGTTTTAGTGTGCTTTTAGTGTTCTTTTAGTGTGTCGCTTCGACATCCCCAGGGCCTCGCCAACCTAAAGTCGTCCGATTAGTGAGTGTTCACTGGGCTTTCTCATCTCAACATCTTGTTGCCATCCATATATCCATTTTACCTTTCCTTTTCCGCAAGCTGTTTTATATATATATATATATATATATATATATATATATATATATATATATAATGCTATGTATGGAGTATAGCTTTATATGGGGCAGAAACATGGACGTTAAGGAAAAATGACATCAGATACTTGGAAAGCTTTGAAATGTAGACTTGGAGGAGAATGCTGAAGATAAAATGGACAGATAGGATGAAAAACAACGAAGTGCTACGAAGAGTAGGAGAAAAGCGAATGATTATACAGACTATTAGAAAGAGGAAGGCAAACTGGTTTGGACATTATCTGATGAGAGAGAGTATGATTAAAGACGTGTTAGAAGGAAAACTAGAAGGAAAAAAGGAAAGAGGTAAGAAAAGTTTGCAGCTGATAGACGATTTGACGATTTTAAAGGGAAAGAGAGTTGTCAAGATATGAAGAGGACAGCGGAAAATAGGAGTATATGGAGAACCAGGTTTAACCATGAATAATCACGGACATGTCTACGGACAGACTACCTATGATGATATATATATATATATATCATCATCATCATAGGTAGTCTGTCCGTAGACAGGTCCGTGATTATTCATGGTTAAACCTGGTTCTCCATATACTCCTATTTTCCGCTGTCCTCTTCATATCTTGATAACTCCCTTTCCCTTTCAAATCGTCTATCAGCTGAAACCTTTTCCTGCCTCTTTCCCTTTTCCCATCTAGTTTTCCTTCTAACACGTCTTTAATCATACTCTCTCTCCTCAGGTAATGTCCAACCCAGTTAGCCTTCCTCTTTCTAATAGTCTGTATAATCAATCGCTTCTCTCCTATTCTTCGTAGCACTTCATCGTTTTTCATCCTATCTGTCCATTTTATCTTCAGCATTCTCCTCCAAGTCCACATTTCAAAGCTTTCCAAGTATTTGATGTCATTTTTCCTTAGCGTCCATGTTTCTGCCCCATACAATGCTATACTCCATACGTAGCATTTTATCAACTTCTTGCGGATATCTTCCCTTATATTCCCTGTAAGTAGTTGTTTCTTTCTCCTGAAAGCCGCTTTTGCTTTTCCTATTCTAGTTTTGATCTCATCCGTACATTTTGCCTCTCGTGTTATGATACTTCCAAGGTATTTATATTCTGAAACTTGTTCTAATGGCTTTCCCCCAATAGTTATGTTCAGATTCTCTTCTTTACCCGATATTCGAATGACCTTGGATTTTTCTGTATTTATTTCCATACCGTATTTTCTACCTGTTATCACTAGTCTATTTATCATTTTTTGTAGCTCCTCTTCTTTTCTTGCTAGAAGTACTTGATCATCTGCGTATTTTACTGTTCTTAAAATCCTTCCTCCAATTTTGAAATCCCCTCTGCCTTCTAAAGCTTCTTGCATTAGACTTTCTCCATATATATTGAATAGGGTTGGCGATAGGCAGCAGCCTTGTCTTACTCCTCTACCGATATTTATTCCGCAGGTGTCCACATTCTCAAACCTGACTTTTACAACTTGATTCTCATATAGATTCCTAATCAGTCTCCTGTCTTTCCAGTCTACACCTAAATCCTTTAATATCTTCATCAACTTGACCCAATTTACTCTATCAAAGGCCTTCTGCCAGTCTACGAAACATGCGCAGATATCTTGACTGTATTCTATTGCCCTTTCTGATATGATTCTAACTACTCCTATAGCATCTCTAGTTCCTCGTCCTTTTCTGAAACCGAATTGATCTTCCCCTATTATTTCTTCTGCCTTTTTCTCCAGCCTTTTATTAAGAATCCTCGTGATGATCTTCGATGTGTGTGACAGAAGGCTTATAGTTCTGTAATCTTTACACTGCATTGCTTTTGGCTTCTTCTTTAGAGGGATCATTGTTACTTCTAGGAAATCCTGAGGCCACTCTCCCGTGTCGTAAATCTTATTAATTAATTTCGTGATCGCTTTTAGTCCTTCTGATCCTATGACTTTAAGTATCTCAGCCGGTATTCCATCGCTGCCAGTGGCTTTCCCCTTCTTTAGTTCCACTATCGCCTTTTCTACTTCGCTCTCCATAATACTTGGTCCCAAGTTGTCTTCTTCAATGTTTTCCTCATTTTCCAGTTCTATTTTTGCCGCTCCTGCCTGTTTGCTGTATAATTCCTTAATGTATTCTTCCCATACCTGTGCTACATCCTTTGTTTCTGAGACTATCTTCCCATCTGTATTCATAATTCCTTTACCACAAATTCCATTAGACTTCTTATCTTCTAATTCCAGTGCCCTAGCGTACATCATATCGTACCGTCCTAACTTCTCCATCTGTTCTATTTCATCGCATTTTCCTTTTATCCAATTTTCTCTAGCTTTATCTGTTACCCTTCTCAACTCATTGTTTATACGCCTATAGTTGGCTCTACCTTCTTCACTGTTAACGTTTTTCCATTTTCGTCTCTCATCCATTTTCTCCAGCATTTCCTTCGTGATCCATGGTTTTCTGATTTTCTTCTCTTGTTTTCCAATCTCTTTATCCAAGGTATCCTTGATACTGGTTTTAATTTCATCCCATTCTATATCAACGGTCTTCGGTTTGTTTTCCAACTTTCTTAGGTTATCTTCCAACTTCATGCTGACTACATCCTGCCTTTCTTTCAGTTTTTCTAGGTCCCAGGTCTGTCTTTCTCTTCTCGTTTTTCTTATTTGTTTGAGCTTTGTATTCACGTCAAGTATTAGAAGGCTGTGATCTGAATCAATGTCTGCTCCTTGTAATGCCTTGGCGTTCTTTATGCTGTTCCTGAATCTTTGTTTTACAAGGATGTAATCTATTTGGCATCTCATTCTATCTCCTGGGCTTTTCCATGTGTATAACCTTCGTTTATGGTTTTTGAACCATGTATTACTCACTACAAGGTCATTATTGATGCAGAATTCTACGAGTTTCTCCCCTCCTCGATTTCTCTTCCCAAGTCCGTATTGCCCGACAACATTTTCTTCCTGTCCTTCTCCGACTATGCTGTTCCAATCTCCCATTATTATGCAGTTTACCTTTCCTCTTCCGTCTTCTTCGTAAATTTCATTAATTTGCTCATAGATTTCATCTATTTCTTCATCGTCATGAGCTGACGTTGGCATATATACCTGGATTATCAGCATGTCCACTGGGACTGCTTCTAGCTTTATTGCCATCAGTCTATCGTTCGTTGCTATTATCTTGGTCACGCTTTTCATAATATCTTTCCTAAGTACCAGAGCTACTCCCCTTTCCCCACTATTTCCTCCAGAATAAACTACCGTGAATTCTTCCGAGTCGAACTGTCCTTCCCCCTCCCATCTAGTTTCGCTTAGCCCTATAATGTCCACTCTATTTCTTCTCATTTCTTCTTTCAAGTTCTCTAGCTTTCCTGCCTTTCTCATAGTTCTTACGTTCCAAGTCCCTATTCGTAATTTACTTTCGACAAATGTTTTCCTCAAGGCAGTCCCCGCCCGGAGATCCGATTGGGGGACTATTTTACCTCCGGATTGTTTTACCTCGAGAGAACTCATATTGTCCAACCATATAATCTTTACTAGGGATTGTAATGTGGTAGTTTCCCTCTTGCTTTCCACATCGCAGTACTGTAGCCGTTCAAATCGTCCTGATCACGCCTACAGCTGTATTGGATATAGGCCCAACCAACATCATTTGTTTTCGGCTCTATACCATACTGACAGTACTGCTGCCTACTGCCAGGCACTGATGATAGTTTTTTTTTTTTTTTAATAAAACCTCCATTCGAGGGGTTTGAACCCCCGAACTTTGCAATAGAAAGCCGACATGCTAACCACTACACCACCAGTGCATATATATATATATACACGCTTCTTATTCTTTTCGTCACATTTTGCCTACGATATAAAATCACTCAAATTCTACGCTTAAATCATATTATTCGAAATTTTTAAGCTTTTTATCGATATGTTGCCTTGCCGACCGTGTCATTCTCAAACCTCGATATTGTATTGTCGTCTCAATTCTTATAATATATGCTTAAAGAAAGAAAGTGTACTTTAATACGAGAGAGAGAGAGGAGAGAGAGAAAGAAATAATGAAGGAGAGAGACAGAGGGGGAGAGAGGGAGTGAGAGAGGAGAGAGAAGGATGGAGCTTGAGACGGAGGGAGAGGAAAGAGAGATAGATAATGTTCTTTATTAGGGCGAAGATATATATTTTTACAGAGAAGGAGAGAGGAAGAGAAAGGACAATGGAGGGAGGAGAATGGGAGAGAGAACGGGAGAAAATGAGGAAGAATGGAAAGTGCCTTATATTTAATACTTAATCCACGCATATTCGTCATATTTGACGGGCAATTATGCTAGTATATATATATACTAGTTCTCTCTCTGTAGCTGAAGAAGGAGTAGTTCCGAAAGCTTCTACGTTTGTGATGTTTCTGTGTTTTTGTGTTATTTTACGTGTGTCGCTTCGACATCCCCGGGGCCTCGCCAACCTGAAGTCGTCTGATTGGTGAGTGCTCACTGGGTTTCCTCATCCCAACACCTTGTTGACATCCATATATATATATATATATATATATATATATATATATATATATATATATATATATATATATATATATAAAAATCTTATAGTCGACTCGAAGAGCCAGATAAGTTTATCATCTTAATTGTCCGAAAAATTTAGAGGACGTCATTTAAAAAAATCTGATATGGAGTTTAGCTAACTGTACATATAAGACATTTAAGTTAAATATTCTTCGTTCATCATGAGACGCGATTATTATTAATGACACCGAATCGTGATTTTTTGTAGGGTTGAATCACAATATACAGTGTCCCTAAAAAAGATTTTCAAACTTCTCTTGGTTTATTTGTTACGCTCCTAGTTCACGTTGATGGCGTTTTCTTAAAATACGACAGGAATTTAGATCTGGAGCAGATTTGTAGTTTATTAGTTTGTGGCATGTGCGAGGCCAATGATTTTAAAATATTACTAGCGACACCAAACTTCTTCATGAAACAAGAAACTGTGATCGGCTCCACAGTATAAATTATACTGCCCGTTGAATTATATTCTAAAAATAGGTAAACTGATTTCAAAAATAAAAAAAATTGCCATGATTGGCTGAAAAAGAATCATTTAGAAGCATTGAGATGAAGGTCAGTTTGTCAATCTTGGTAAGAAATCGTCATGGGATTTAAGTACTGAGTGAAACGCGTGAAGCAACGTTAAACTTAAATAATGATTTGCTATGGATTAACGAGGCAGTACTTGCAGGAGGTATTTTTAGAGTTTTGATTTGTTCGAGTACTTAATCTATTTCTCTTATAGATAGTCGTTTAGAGATATTTAGGATGACTCATTTAAACGAACGTATTTGAAGAGCCGATATATTTAAATGATGGATAATTTCAACGGTTATTAAAATTTCAACACTATGAGTTTATTCAATAAATAGAAAATGCCATTAAGAGCAATCTATAAGCTTTTTTTTGGCTACATTAATGATTTTTTAATAAATTTGCTTTGCCTTCATAAAAATTACCATCTTGCATTCAAGCTATAAGATATATATATATATATAATTATCCTTTAAAGAAAAATTACAATTGGCAATATCTTTAAGCAATGATTAATGAAATCTGGTAATTTTTCCATATTTTTATGGGTGAGTGAAATGTGACTCTATACCTTTTAAATTAAGAATAGAATTTGAAGCAAAGTTTTTAGAGGTTTGGTAATATAACTTGTTTTTAGTTTTATAGCGAAATAAATCACGCCTTGCTTTCTAAATCATCGCTATTTATTTTTGGAAGCGATCTTACAGCACACACTGTTTTAAATCTATGTGCGGCAAAAGCTTAACTCTTAAGTTTCCTTTCCTCATTACATTTGTATTTATTACTCTTCTTATTGATTGGTATTTTTTTTTAATTTGCAAAACGTTTCACATAAATTTATTAGTCGTGAGACGTGAATAATTCAGGACAGGGAAAATGATATAAATCTGCAGTAAAGAATAAGGAATTCTTGTGGTTTTTTTTGAGGACGGTAAAAATTAGTTAAGGCACTAATATTGATTTATAGATAGTATGGTCATCGCTGATATTATTCATATAAAAGCCCCTTTTGATATTTGTTTTTAAAAGTTAAACTATCTGGAAAATTAATTATCAGTGTTACTTGTTAGCTTTCTTACTTTTTATAAGTATAGTTCAAGTGTTTTTCAAATACTAGAGATTAGTATTATTTCATTTATAAGAAAATTTACAACGAATAATTCAGTCTAAAGTTTAAAAAGGCACTCCTAACTTATGGGAACTTCGTAACTGCCAGGTTGCTCCGTTAATGAAGTTAATAATTTCATATATTCCCCTTGTTATTTCCATTCACTCGTGATTAAAAGCGACTTTTCTCAAAATACGCAATGTATCTGAAATGTCAGTACATTTCAGTTTATTATATCTCACCGATAAAAAATTACTCGAAAAAACTCCTTTCCTTTCGAATCGGAAATGACATCTTCTTTATGTAGTATTTTATAAGATGTTTCGGGGAATTCCCCATCCAACAACACGTTACGTCACGCATGGGGAAAAGGAGGGTGTGGTGAGAGAAGTCGAAGAAGAGCGCCCTCGGGAACTCGACGAATTTCCTTTCCTTTTATAATATTTTTTACTACACGCAGGCCACCTTGCATTGCAAACGCCAGAGGTAGGAGAGTGAGAGAAAGGTCTAGCTTGCAGCAATCACAATAAAAAAGGGATATTGAAGATTTTATGAAGTTATCACTAGCGCGCGCACACACACACAAACACACACGTGCATGTATATATATACATAAAGGCATACATACATATACACGAATGCATAAATAAACATATACACACATTATGGGTTTAAAAATATCCTTATGTGGTGAAAAGATGTACGGAAAGGAAGGGGATAGTCAATAAAAACAGAATATTAAAGACTTTATGTTGCTATTATTAGTGTGTAAGACTGCACGAATGCATACATAAATACATACATACATATATATCTATTATTAATAAATTATTGTATTTAAATTTAGTTTTATGCTACATAGCGTACAGAATGAAGAATATTATCTTATTAATGCCAAATCCCCACATGACATAATGTGTAGTTATCATTAGTGGAAGAAAGGAAAAACGTATTTCATTTGAAGCAACCCGTAAAAATAAATATCTCGGTAAGTGCAGGTTAACTGCGCCTTTCACCTCAACTCCTTATATTGAGTGAAACGATGTAATTTGCTTTCCTACGGCGGGAGGATAATCAAATAGATCCCGGTCAATGTTTTTTGATCAACACATTTACACAATTCGAAATGAAAAAAAAGACGCGATTACTCTTGCGTAGCTCAATATTTCGCGGGGAACTTGGAACATCACGCATTTACAGCCGTCTTTCACGGCTCCGCTGCCAAGGCAACACCTGACCCGAGACCTTTCCATCACCACAATCCTCCTCCGAGAGTAATCTCTGTCCAGCATCGTTTGTCTTCCTCCCCTCACCTAATCCGTCCAACTCTAATCCTCCATTTATCTACATCTCCATCTTTTTTCCATTATCTCTCCTTCCTTCGCCTTCTCCTTTCTCTATGGCTCTCTTCCTTTCACCTCCTTCATTCTTAATCCCTCAGTTTATTTTCCTGTTTCACTTCTCTTTTCTTCATCGCTACACACATATACACACCCCGAAAAATGTATGCTATTGCTTTGGGTGTTATGTCGCTTTTTCAAAGAATGTGTGGCACAGAGAAATATAGCGTATTAGGGAGAATATTACACAGAATTGGGGTATACAAAAAATTATATAGCTCACTATAGAAACAGGCAACCTATTACAGTAACAAACAACTGAAAACCAATAGCTTACTTTTTCGAAGGAGCCCTGTGTATACGAAGGAAGTGGTGTGGTATGTAGATATGTGTTTGCGTGTCTTTTTCTATCTCACCACTTCCTTCGTCCCAAACTTTCTCCTTTTTATTGTCACCATCCTCTACCCCTTTCCCTTCTTTATCCTCCCTCTCTTTCTTTCTCTACCAATCTTTCCCGTTTCATTTCTCCACTTCCCTTTTTTGTCTCCGCTGCTTTCTCTCTCTCTCTCTCTCCCTGTATCTCCTTTCCTCTCCTTCGCTGCAACTACGCCCTCTCCACTTACATCCCCGAACCGTTTCCCTTACACATAAAATGGCTCCCTCCCAGAGGAGACGTTATCCAACTAGGCGCGAACCCCGGTCACGTAAGCGGTCGACCTCGTCACGTAACTCTTCCCTTTTTCTCTAGGACGATGGGAAAAGTTTGATGTGCAAACGAGGTAAAGGTGCTGAGTGCTGAGTGCGGAGGAGGGAGAGGATCATAACCCACGAGACGTTTCGGCCAATAGGGGGAAAACAGTGAAAACAATGGGATTTCTCTTCGCCCCCGGAACTAAAAGCACCCAATGTGATAGTGGGGAGCAGTATTACGAAGAATCGTTGCATATAATCGCTGGGGATGTCAAACGTTAAGGCATAAAACCAGCGTGCTGACCTTTTTTTCCAAGAATTACGGATCTAATATCATCAATTCTGGATCAGATGTTGTTATCGCCCATTTTAAAATATGGCCAATTTTTGTATGTATTATTTCGCCAAATGAGCTCTTGTGCCTCAAAATACATTTAAAATAACTTTTTAAAATATTCTCAGGTGGTAATAACATGCGAAATATCTCCAAAGTAAATTTAGAATAATTTAGAATTGAATCAAATGCGAAAATTTTGCAACTTATATAATAATTTATATAATTATGAAGATTCATAAATGATCGAAAAAACCTTTGTTTTGATTGCGTTCAACTAAAAGAGGCAAATTCAATCCATTGGCTGCGGAATTTTTCAGCTGTTTCCCGTAGATTTTTATCAAATTATTAGAGTTTAAGAAAATATCAGATACAAATCCTGTTAGTCATTTTTAGGCGATATTTACCAATGAAGCGATAGTAGCCGAACGCCTTATGAGCACATCTCGTCCGTCCGTCGCACTTTCATCTCCTAAACCGCTGGACGGATTTTAATTAAATTAAGTATGAGTGATCGCTATTAAAATTCATATCCAAATTTTAATTTTTAACTGAATCCGTCAATTAGAATCTCCACTTTACATAATTACTTTAATAAACTTATACTGGTATCTCGTTAAATGGCATCCGATTATATGATCTGTATGGTATAGATTAAAAATTTTATTCGGATAGAAGACTTCATTTACCACAAAGAAGTCCGCGAGACCACATAAATATGAGTTATAGTTTCGGTGATAAAAATTTCGGAATATCCCGAACAAAACATCACATATTTTGTTTACATCGATCGCTAAGACGGTTCTCTTGGCAAGCAACAATTAAACACCACATTTTTCTCTTCCTAGTTCTTATATAATCTGTAAGCTATATGTATGTTATTCGGATAGAGGACAATATTTGCCACAAAACAGTCCGCGAGACCACATAATTACGACTTAAATTTCGGGTATAATAATTCGATTAATAATACTACTATAGGAAAGGTAATAAATACCTTTCTTCCGTGACTTGACCAGCTATTCATTGCACTACCTCTTGCATACCCATCGCGCGTAGGCAAGAGGGAATCAGCAGGTCGTAAAAAATAATAATTCAAGAATCTTTCGATACGTTTTGTGCGTACTTGCTATAAAGAACGCCTTTAAAATCTTTGTGTATTCCATTTATGGAGTATACTTTTCCACCTTGTTTCCTAAATTTACTCCTGTTATTAATCAATGATAATGTTTCGTGAGAAAATCAAATTGCGTAGATGACTGTTATGATATGAAAGGTTTATGTGCACTGTTCGTTTCCTTTTAGCTGATTTTTTTATTTTGAGGCAGAAAAGAATATTGATTGCATTCATTATTTTTACTCACTATGTTACAAGTAAATATTTTTATCCAAACAACATGCCGTAAAATAGAATATTGCATACTATACTATAGATTACAGTTTATTAGTATTAGCATGACCTTATAGTTTGTATTCATATACTTACCTTTCTTACTAGTAAGTCATATTTTCCCATCTTTGCTTTACCTCCATTTTCACTTACCGTATGTTTTGCTTTAAATTGGCTTTATAAACGATAGCAAAATTCGATAGAGATATTTGGGTCCGATATAACCATACCGCCTTTAATATCGGCTTTTACCCCTCATGCCTATAATAAAAGGAAATATCTGCTGTATTTTTTTGTTTCCATTCTCTTTGCACTCAATTTCCTTGTCTCGAGGAACCAATTTTGATCGGAGATTTCCAACTCCACTTCGAAGCTGGGTTTCCGGATAAATTGACATCCCACCTTTGGGCTTCTTTTTGCCTATAGCGCTGAATGTGAGCGACTCCTCTTTTTTAGAGAATCAAATGTCTCCGGGAAGTTCTTAGATCTCTTGGCAATCCTTCGAACCATTCCGCTCGCTTTAATGTTTGTTATCCAGCATCAGATACGTCGTTCTATTTGATCTGTCTCGAACGTCAATTCTAAAACTATTTTACACCGTAAAGTTCACTGAGAATTGATCATATACTAGGGGATCTTGCGGGGCCCAATCCCGTATGGCGTCTTGCTTTGCACGGGTATTATTTTTAATTTAAAATGAATTTAATATGTAATTAAAATATGAAATACGTACTAATTGTAACTGACCTTCCTGTTACATTGGTTCTTAAAACAAGGAATCGCTACAACGTTGTTTTTAATATAACAAATTCATATAAGGCGGATTATGGTTCGAATTAACGCGGTCGGACCTAGAATGAAAGATTCTAGATTTCTGGGATGGAATAAGAAATCTGTGAGTGATCAAGTGCTTTCTTTATAAGCTTAGATAATCGACAACAGCACTCCATTTGCAGATACATGTGCATCAGAGAAAGAGAGAGAGAGAGAGGTTTGGGAATTAAGGATCTGGAAGCAGTGGCGTAACGATAGAATGGCGTAAATGTTTGATTTACTCTCAGTTTATCTGAGAATGCTAATTAGGCCCACTATGAATAGGAAAAGTTATCCAGATAGACTAAAATCTAATTTTTAAAGAAGAGTGTCTGTCTATGCATTTGGATACTGCAAAAGCGCAACCAAATTTTGCATGGAATCCACTTTCATCCAGGGATGGCTATGTTTGCATCCAATAACAAAGTCCCGAGTTAGCTTCCAGGAGCTTTAATTTTTCTCGTCAGAATAGCATGGCAATGAGTAAACCTTATTTTAGCCTTTCATTTTAAAATTATTTATTATAATCAAAGCGACTCGGAACGCGGAGGAAGAAAGGTCTAAAATAATAAATTTTCATTTTCATAGAGATCGTTTTCTCAGTGACATCAAGTCGATAGCGCAAATCTGTTTTGAACGAGAAAATTTGACGTGTTTTTCGCATTAAAAGTCAATAACGAAAATAAACAGAGAAACATCGTTTCGCCTCCATTATATAAATGGTTTCCCGTAAGATAACACGTAAACGATTTTTTGAGGTGCAGGCTTTCATTATTTTGCAAATGAAAATTAGAGAAAATTGGCCATCGATGTTCGGATCATAACTGTTTTAAAGAAGAATGAATAAACTCATTTATTCTTATCGTCGAATTGTGCCATACCATAAATCGCTCAAATTTATCGTTATCGTTTGGAAAAAATGCCTTTCAACTTGGGCCCTGCGAAGCTTTGAGATTCGATTCAAATTCGAATCAGATTTAAAGATTCGACTCAATTTGATATCGCAAAAAACTATTCGTAAATTTCGAATCGGCAGACGATTTATCGTTTGATGTGTTTTTATTAAATTATTGGTTTAATTTTAACCCTCATAGTGTAATACTCTAAATATAAGGTACTGGTGGGGAAAATTTTGTCATTTGGATCATCTTTCCCCTCCCTTCAAGGTACAAACCAGGGGTCGGCAACCTATGGAACGCGTGCTTAAAGGTGGCACGCGGAGAGCTTTTACATGGCACGATATTTCAGAGGATAATTACAAAAAATATGTATTTTCAAATTAATTCTACTTTAATTCCAATTGTAATCCGTATTGTAGTTATACTGTAGTTTCTTATATAAGAAACACTTTTCGTAAGGGTTTAGGATCAAATGAACTTTAGGATGGCACACGCGGACTGCCACAAATTATGAATATTGGTGTCACCAGACACCCCTGATACAAACAGAGTGGTCTAAATATGGACCAGTGTCCATTTAGGCCTTTTTGCAGTGTATTTGTACCGGTTTTTGAATCGTCTTTTTTAATAAATCGTACAAATTGCTTGATTGAATGCAATGGAATTATATTACAATATCTCTTGCTCTTATTGAATGCAGCGCGAAACGGAATTGTGCTAAAGTCCCTCCTGCACCTTTGACTAATCAACCGAAAGAAAACCTAGAAGCATCTCTCCCGATTCTCAAAGTTACAGCGGAGGCAACATCCATATTTAGCTCCGAAAAGTCTGTTACCATTAGTCTCATTATTCCCTGGATTTCTGTTTTAAGAAATGAACTAAGAGCAACATCGATGCCTGGTGTAAAATTGTTCCGTAATGAACCCATGAAGCATTTGAATAACAGATTTGACATTTCCAAAGACCACGTTATGGTTGCAACATTTCTTGATCCAAGATGTAATCTCGTCTTATTCACGGAAAAACAAGCGAATACTATAATGCATTTTTAGGAAAGAATTCACTTCAGATTTAGGAGATACATTCTGGCAAGATGGAAAAGACGTAGAGCTAATTGTAATAGATAGAGGCTAGAATACTGGATGCATATAATGAGAAGCAGAAAAGGCAACCTTTTGGATATTTTATTTATAAAAATAATAACTCGCAAAAGGAAGCGTCGTCAAAAATAGACGAAATGTCCACATTTCAGGAGGAAATACATCAATACACAAAGCAATCTGTGATGGACCGCGATAGTGGCCCATTGTGTTACTAGAAAGAAAACAGTAGATCCTACCCATTTTTGGCAAAAGTTGCGAGGGATTTGTTGGCAAATCGGGCTACGAACACTTCATCATAACAGGTAAATTCGGTGGGTGATTGTTTTGGTGTGTCTTTAAAAAGATTCTTGACACAAAACAGAAAAGAAACAAAAACTGGATAGTTAACTAAAGAGTGATTAGAAATGAAATACTTCAGCCTAGAGAGACTTAAATGTAAAAAAAACTTCCCGATTCGAGATTTGAGTCGAGATTCGAATATTTGACGACGATTCGATTCGTCCCATAATTTGAGATTCGCAGGGCCATACTTTCAACCGTTTGCTATCTTGGCAACCAAGTTTCCGTCAAAATTCGAGCCAATCCTAATATGCGTACAAAAGAGTGCATTATGATTTAACTCGAGAACATTTAAATTCATGTCTCATCATGCTTGGCGGCCCTTACTCCAGTTACAATATATGTAGATGATCAATTCCTATTGAAAGGCATTTGATTTGCTGCCATGGTTGTTGATAATTTTCATTGTTAAAAATATCGTTGATTCTCAAGTATCTCCGACAGTCGTAGCAAGGTTTCTCATAGTCTCGTTATGGCTATTGCAATTACCTAATATAAGTACACCACGGTCTCGACTTACACGAATTCACTTAAGTCGAGACTTGTTTTCCCATTGGTGTAATGTTATAATAGGAAAATGTTCGTGGCGGAAAATTTTTGAACATAGAGAATGCAGTTTAACGGTAAATAAGCACGTTATAAGTAATAAAGCCAACTGTAATTGGCTCCCAGTCACTGTTGAAACAGGTTTTACCCCTGACGATGCCCACCTTGTGGGCGAAATGCATTGGGTGTTGTAACCCTCTAATTGTTTGGCTAAAGGAGTATTTCACCTTTATTAATCTTAGCCAAAGTTATTGAGCTACTATCAATTACGTTATAAGTAAGTTAGACACATACAAATATAAATTAAAGTTCAAAGAAGGATATTTAGCAATACATATAAATATCTTTGCCATAGCATACGTTATTCGACAAGCTTGCAAATACGTTGGCATTCATTGTTTCTCGGGGTATTTTTAAATATTTTGAAAACACTAACTTTAATTTACATAATATTGAACTTTTTATTAGTTTTACTATTTCGTAATTTATATTTATGTAATATGTAATAAAACGCGTTAATATTATATTGATAATTAATTAGTTGGAGAAGTTCTTTGCACGCAGCCTAAGGGACCCTCGTAAGTCGATTTTGATTCGAGGTTCGGTTATGAAGAAAAATTCTTGTAAGTCGGACGCGTAAATTGAGACTGTAGTGTACTCGCTTTTTAAATTTGATTACATTTGATATCTGCTTACTATTGAATTTATTCCTTGAATGCTAGTTAGTGATGGATGCATTTGTTCCAACTCCCGGTAATGGTTCACTTGACAAAAGCGTATGATGATGTCTGAATTCAGTATACTCGTACAAGAAGTATTTCAAATAAGAAAAAAAAGCTACAAAATATGCTTCATGTTAAAATAAAGTGTCATGGTACAGAGGAAGTATATTTATATGTTTAATTACTAAATAAGGATAAAAACCTTCCAAATGTAGAGTTTTAATTTACTCATATCTTTCACCCTATTTATTTCTGCGGAGTAACATCCGATTGTCTTCTTATTGCCCTTAGTTTTATCTATGTACAAATAGAAGGCTTATTTTTTATTTTCTTCCATTTAGCACGCTCTCGGAAGTATTTAAGGCAAGCTTGTCGATCTAACAAGAGGTGGCGGTATTATTTTGATTGAGATCTTGAATCTGGAATAACAAGATTTTAAAAAAATTTTGATAAAATAATAATCAACTCTAGAATAGATGTGAGCCTCCCGAACTTCTTTAATTCGCATCCAATTATAAAAGTAAAACTATAAAAAATTCCAGTTTACATCTAATTTCACGAACCTGTAAGTGTCTACTTACGAAATATTCTACTGTTGTCGTTTTTTGTCTTTCGGAATGTTTTCGATTACCTGTTGTGATAATTTCTTACGAAATAATAAACTATGTATTTGAATTTTAAATTATAAAATTTTATCATTTATTTGACCTCTGAATGTCTGGCGTCAAATTCTTCTGTTGTCGAGAAGACGTCCGCAATTTGCCTTGATTTAAAATTTAAATAAACATGGTTTGCGTGAGAACTCTCAACCGAGGTGGTTCTCGTCTGAGCTCGGGAGAAAATTAATTAATTGCACTAATTAAAATTTCATTCCATCAGAAGCAGCAGGCGCTTACCAGCCGTTATCGTCCAGTGATGGCCGCAATAACCCAGATTCGATTCCTGATCGCGGCAGTTTACGCAATTGTTTTGTGCGCGTATCAATTAATCATTTCATAGAACCTGTACAGTTTTTACCTTAATTATTTTATTATATCCTCGGTTATTTTTACCACGTTAAATCATTCTTATTTATTATTTGGTTGGGAGCAATTTTTCTCCACAATTCTTTTAATGATAACTTCATCAAAAATTCAAGCTTTTCTACATACACCTGCTTAGTTAAACGGAGTCATCTCTTTCCTCTAGTTCCGCTTTTATAATGCATGTATTTTACTCGTTTGCTGGTTGTTAATATATTGCTAACATAATTTAAGCTCTTTGGGTTTTCTGTTAAGGCATTACCGATTACGTGGGTGAGATTTTCTGAAGAGATAAATAAAGATTAATTATGTTATCTGTATGTCTGTAAGCAGATTTTCGGGTGGCTTTTGGCTGGCAACATGTGTGACGAAATAATTAAGCTAATTAATTTTATAATATTCTCGAAAAGACATCTAGTGGTTAGGAATTTACGTTGTGGCCGCAATAAACCAGGCTTGAATCCTGGTCATGGCAGCTAGGTTGAAGGCAAATATGAGCGGAGCAATTTATCATTCAAATTAAACAAAACGTGATTTTGTGATTTTAAATCAATTTTTACGGACTCAAGTCGTCATTAGTGAGCGTATACCCGCTTGTATTTTTCGCAACACGTGATTTTCGTTTATTAGTTTATATTTTCATTATTTTATCTTATTTTTGTATTTTTAATCGTAGAATATTTCATTCGTCGTTCAACAGATGTGATAATGAAAGAAACTAATAATATCGATGGAATTCGTGGTGTTTTCTAAGACAGGTTTGGACTTGTAGCACATCTAAATGTAAATCGACTCGCTTCTCCTAATCATATCCTTACCGGTTTACACTCAATAAAAAACGAATGGTTACGGTGGCCCCTATTTGGCTTGAAATAAAGACCATTTAATTTTCTCTCCTTCCCTTAGCACGCATACAAGTGATTATTGTTTATTTTCAACGCGACACTTAAAAAGTCCTTGCTTTAATGCGATTCATTTCAAACGGTTTCATATCACCTATTTGTTCAAAGGCTCCATTCCTTCGGAATCACTCGCATTTTCCAATTTCATAGTTCCGTTAAAAAATCCTGTTATAAGTTTTTATATGACGCTATAAGAAGCGATCAGTGGCGGTAATAAAGGTCACAAGAATAAAATTTCGGGGTTGGGATTACACTTTCCGAACATATTTAAGTCCGTCTTTTCAAAGACGCGGAAAATATGAGTATGAAAGACCAAATTCTATGCAATATTATGAATGGGGGAAAACAGTTAATAATTCTCGCTGCAATGTATGAACATAGGTCACTCAATGATATCATATCTTCAGAAATGTAAATAATAAGTTCCAGGCGGAAATAAAATGATGAGAACGCTTATGGACTCAGCAGCCAATTACAAACGAGCACACGTAATCGAAAAATATCTTTAAGAAAACTCAGAGGTAACTTAAAATAAAAACTACGCTTTAAAAGGAAACATTTGTTCAATTAGAAATTCGGAAAAATTCATCATATCTAATTTTTTTTATATTCGCCAAATATTCGCTACGTGTCAGTTGCAATTCATTAACGTTCTTTATTTCTTAATTGTGCTATTTATTGCTTTAATTTGTAACTGAGTTGGCGCTGTCCTCCGAAATCGATCCAATTTCGTTTTTTGGAGGAGGTGGTAATTTTATTAACTTAACTACCGCCATATCCCAGCAATTTATCAGGTCTTAAAAAGTATTTCGGAAGACCGCTTTCATATGAAGGAGTTTGTGTACGTCAACTGTCGAATGGGGAATACACAAGAAATTTCTTCTTACATTAACAAAAGGAATCTTTACATCAGAAATGGTTATTTGCCTCCTTCGTCTTCGCTCAAAACTTTAAACGGTTTGTTACAATCCTGAGTAGCTCAACGCACGCGAGAACCCGGTGTGCAGTCTAACGGGTTTTCCCAATGGAACCTTTGTCTCTATCATTTGGAGTAAGTTGCACGTGAGCTTAGAAATGATGATTCCCACCACAGGGAAATCGGCAGCGGGAAATAAAGTATGCTAGTTTTCATAACTTTTTATTCCTTCTTATCGACGTAAGTGAAAACCAAAACGTTCTTAATTTATTAGTTTGTCTGTTTGTACGTGCTCGTTAATTCTTTTATAGTATTTGACATTTTTATGTTTTTAAATGGACGGTTGGGTATTAATTATTTTTCTCGTTTTAGAGAGTATATATATATATATATATATATATATATATATATATATATATATATATATATATATATCTCCGTAGCTGATGAAGGAATAACTCCGAAAGCATCAACGTTTGTGATGTTTCTGTGTGTTAGTGTTCTTTTACGTGTGTCGCTTCGACATCCCCGGGGCCTCGCCAACCTGAAGTCGTCCGATTGGTGAGTGTCCACTGGGTTTCCTCATCCCAACACCTTGTTGCCATCCATATATCCATTTTACCTTTCCTTTTCCGTAAGCTGCTATATATATATATATATATATATATATATATATATATATATATATAGAATATTCATTTGCCTATAGTTTCTCTAATTGTTTCTAGAAGTATTTAAATATCAGCTACAGATAACCACGGATATTCAGTGAAATTCCGAAGCCGAAAAAGGTTGCTCGCTATTAAAGAATCAGTGAAGTTGATGTGTGACGCTCATAATACTTAACGATATCGGTTATTTTATTCCTTTAACAGGTTGACCGCCAGCGTCGAGTTAACTTTCCATGATCTCCTCCGGTGGTCGTGGTGTCTATTTATGTCGCAAGGCGGCAACATTACTTCGTATTTCTTTCATGACAAAAGAAAATCATTTTACAAGTTAGCAAATTCGATGATCAGCCAACGTGTTAAACGTTCGCGGGGTCGTCGACGCGCTTATTTTGATGGATTTGTACTTGTTTCGTGACCTCCGTATTTGTTTTTAAATAGCCCTGAACTCACTTGGCGCTGGAGAAAAATTCGCATTTGATTGGCCCGCCTTCCTACATCAAATCGCTCGCGCAGAAAAGGTCTCTAATAATTCTCCTCCATTCTTAGTCTCAAGGTCGGGGCTGTTACGCACGCCTGGATAGCATCTCACAGCAACGCGAATCACGGTGGCAGCGCGTCTCTCTGAGCGATTTTATTGCGACGCAGGACTCGTAAATTTACGGCCTCTTTAGATCGCTTCTCGGCCTCTTCTAAATGCCTCCTATCATGCCGTTTACTTATACATTAATATTATGCAAATCACCGTAGCATGAGGCAGGAGATGTCAAGTGCCAACCTTCGCTTGAAAAACGATTTTTTTCTACCCTAGTGCAGACCAAATGTGAGATATTAATAATCCCTCCAGGAGATGTACAAATTTCGATTAAACCATTTTAATATAACTCCGTTTTCAGTGGTGTTTAACCAGGTGTTAATAACGACAAGTACTTAAATCATTGTGGATGTGCGAGACATGGTTGGAGATAATAAAATTGGAGATCGACCGCAAATCAAAAGAATATTAATAAATTTTAAGGTAGAGCAGAAGAACAAGGCTGGACTTGAACCAGCCAGTGTGATACTCAGCCATCAAATTAGGGTATTTCTAGCATTTCTACGAAACTCATTTCCCCTTACCTTCGGCGTCTTACATGATGTTTACGCAAATGCGCCTGGCTACTGTGAGAGAATTGCAAATGAGGGCTGTACTTTACAGCTGTAATTTGTATATGATTTAGCCTTAAATGACAGTGGAAGTTACCTATGCTTACCATTAAGTTACGCTCTTCGATAGATCTTGCTTTTTTATTTTCTCTCTCGGTCGTCTATGTCGACAAAAAGCATTATTTTTTGGTATAGCGATTAGGGCGCGATCAAAAAAATTATCCGAGCGTTCAATCTGATAAATTTGTAAACCTGTAACTGAACCGATGTTATTTATTGGGATTATTTTTGCATAATATCACTCACTCTACACCTTAAACTAAATGGCACACGGTGAGCATGTATAAAAGAAAATTTTGAGTAAATATGGCTTTTCACAAGTAACCTCATTTTTCATGATGGTTGAGTTCCCCATTGTAAATGCAAACATCAAAAGAACAGTGACGACATTTTTCTTTGAACTAAACTTTTTTAGCTATTAAAAGGGTCGCTTTAATACAATCCGAGTTAGGGTTTATGGTTTACAAAGTCCTCGATGTTTTTTGAGGCATTGCTTTCAGAATGGAAGGGTCGTATAATCTTACCCACACCAATGTTTCTATCGAGATCAAACTATGGAATCGTGAAGTAAAACGAGGGCAGAGAGTCAAATTCACTGCTAAGAAACTAGTTGAATGAGGAACCGAGCGACAAACTACGTTCATTCTTCTCGTGCTGAATTTCCTCCAGAATAGATTTCCAGACAGTTGGTAACTTTTTTAAGGAGGAAAATTTCGAATGCATTCGACAGAAAAAATGCGAACAAAAGATTTCGAGTCGGGAAGCGCAGATTTATCATCGCACGGTGTGTTTTCTCGGCATAATTTTATATTTCCACCAAGCGGAACTTATTAAGGAGTGATTTCTTTTTTCAACGATTCTCGCAACCTCTTTGTGATATGGCTTTGAGTCTCCGGAATCCGTTTGCAATCTCTTTACGAGCTCGTCGTAAAATAAAAAAGGGCGAATGGAGCATCTCAAGTAGGTATCCTCGATAAGTATTTATAGAAGCGAAAGAATATTTGAACTTGAGTATTCCACGCGGTTGATGCCTGTCGACGTTGGCGACGATTCGCGAAGTGCTAAGCGAGGAGTTCGTGTAACGGCTATACTTCAGCCATTTTATTTCTTTTTCTTCGTTCAAGGATGAAATACATTTTTTTAACCTCCAAATGCCTCATTTACCCTTCGTATTCTTGCCACAGAATAGAAGTAAATATATCCCCGACCACATTTGGTGTTTTTTCGAGGCTTCTTTTCTCGCCGACTCATCTCCAATTCAATAATACACAACAAAAGGCATTTGCCGGTCGTGCGTGATTGCCGCGCAGTAAGTGTGAACTGCGGGAAATAAAATAACTGATGCTCCTTATTTAAAGGCGGATATCACGAACTCCTGGGTTTATTATTATCTTTAAAATTTCCCAGTCTAAAAAGATTGAGGATTTCCTGCTTCTCTCCACTACCTGCATTACCACGTAGCCATTTCATTAATCGGATGCGGCTGCTTCAAGTATATTATTCATTGACATTTTAATGGATTTCCGATTGGATATAACGTAATTGCAGCTATATAATAATTTCGGTCGGTAATCAAATTGTGTAATGATGTTGTATTTTCCAATAGTTTAATATGAAATTGTTTATATTTATTAATTTATAGATTGGCCACCGAATTTGCATGTGAATGGTTGAGATGTACTGATAACTTTTGTCGCATTGGCGCCTTCTAAGCATCAACGCTCGTTTCCAAGTTTGTTTCCATGCAAAATATTTTGTAAGGGCTGTGTTTGCTCACGGTCACGATGTGTTATGTGTTATACTTCCTATTCCATTTAATTCAACTCTGCATTCAATCAAACTTTTAATTTTATTTTTTCGGCCAGGAATAAACTGACATTGATTATACCGCGCATATATTTCTTTCACTCGCGACTGGAATTCTCAAGTATAATACTACGTTTGTTTCGATAAATTTCTTCACTGGGTTAATCGAATACTTGTTCAAGTGATGTCACCCCGTTGCAACTACAACTGCATTACGAAGTAAACGCTTAGAGGGGTTCTCGCCGTAATACATCGTTCATGCTTTTTCTACGTGTATTAATAGCACAGATTAATTTTTATTTGGAAAAAAGTTCACGGAGCAATCAATGTACACGGCGAACGACGGCGATTTGCAAGGCCCACGACTCGCGACTTCTGAAAACGTGGTTATATTTTGTGGTTGACAAATTCCTAATAATTTATTTTCACCTATATTATATTACAGTTGATGGTCTTACGAGGTCGATGTACTTTTCACGCTCAACGTATACGTATCTTTCTCCATCCGTATTAAGCTCCTGGCGGCTCAAGGCGCGAGACTCCCAGAGGAACGAGATAGCGATGATGAAAATTTTCATGATCCGGATAACCCCTTCTACAAATTGTTTCTTTGACGACTTACTTTTTAGAAGGTTTTGATATATTGTTAACGTACCATTCCTTTTATTTGTTTTAATCTACCACTGAAGCTTTATAGCGGTTTAAAAAAATCCGCGCATTTAATAGTTGAGTCCGTCCGTGCATCCTTCTGTCTGCCCGTTACACTTCCGTGTCGGTGAACTACTTCTACACCGTTCATGTTAGAGTAACCCAATTTTTATGGATTTTTAATGGCTATATGTTCTTCCTGCGGTTGAAATTTGGAGACTCTAGGGGCAGCCTAATTGTTGTGGGTTTATTTGGAAAAGACGCCCTTAATATCCAATTCATCAGTTTCTTTTAGCTTTTTTTATGGAATGGCATCCTTTGCCATTTCTACTCAATCAGAAAGATCCAGCGTTGAGATACTGACTTTTAAAATTTTATATGGTTTCATATTTTATTCTCTTTATAGCGTTTTCCGTGGTTTGATCAAATATACAGCGGCAGTTTCAGATGGCGAACTTGTGAAAAGATATTTATTCACGCCTCGTCTGATAAGTTATAAAAAGGCACACATATCTTTGACCGAAAGGTATGCATTAGATAAATTTTAATTAAAAATGACAAGGTTTAATTCTCTGAACCATGTTATACATATGTGGAAAAAGTAATTAAATTTTCGATGCTGTACTGAAAGTCCTGAGTAATTGAATCAGTAAATGAAGAATTCCCGAGATTGTTTATGGAATAAAATTATTTTCGATAATAATGAACCCATGAAAATTTTAATAAAAAGCTGACAACTATAATGGAAAATACATTTCTCTGAACGAGTAATGACTATCTGAAGATCCATAGTATAGCAAGAAACGAAGAACAGTGTAATAATAAATAATATTAAATGATGTTATTTCATTCGTATGACATTGCAATTCGAAAAGTTATAACTTTTAATAAATTGATAAATGCTTTTATTGTTGAGATATTATATTCTTTTTACTTTTTATATAGGAAAATTGAAAGAAAATCGTAAAATGGGTTTGGAAATTCGAAGGTATTTTTTCGCAGTGACAGATATGTTATGCTTTGTCTTAATGCGTTTGCATGAAAGAGGTTAGAGCCCATTCTTGTATTTTCCAATAAATTTTAGTAATTCTCTATATCAAACAATGTTTGAAAATTTTTAAGAAAAATACGGTGAGAATATACGGGATATTCACGTTTTCAAAGGTATTATTTTGGCCAATATCCCTGATGTTTTAGACTTTTTTGAAAGCGAAAGGCTCCATCGTAATAATAAAACTTTTGTTTAGTCCTAAGGAATATACTTTATGAGACAAAATAAGGCGGCAGTTTGTTTTAGATTGCATTTCATCACATTTCATTTCACCGCACTGTTACAACGAGCGGAACATTACAGAAAACATACATTACAGAAAGTATATTTTATTCGAGAGGTTAAAGATTCGAAATAATAGTGAAATGGAACTTGTCCTCCTGAAAATATCCCAACTGAGATTTTATAAAAGCAAAGCCACCCTATTACATTATTGAAGATGAGATTTGTGCGGGCAACGATCAGAAATTTCGTACTATTGTTAAAGCACAAAAGCTACAAAGTTAAGGGCGAGATTTTTAGCTAAACTTTTCTTTAGGACAAAAGTAAATAGAGACGGCTAAGGCATGAATATAAAGGCAACTCACTATATATTTGCAAACTTCGAAATTCGCCTGACATCTCCGGAATTATGCGTTGCGTATAAATTCGAAGATGGACGAGCGTTTCTCTCACTCAGATTAGCTTGGAGCATCACGGCAAATGTCCTTGCACAAACTGTAGCGCGACTTTAGAATTGCGGAAGAGACCTTTAGGAAACCAACCAAATGAGACACAGGAAACTTAATATCGTTTTTAGGTCGTTTTTAGCGCGTTTTTAATGCGCATATACTTTCGCTTTGTCTCCCGTCTGTCCGTCCGGATGTACGCTTGTTTGAATTAAATTTAATGCATAAATCAAAAGAAAAAAACACTACATGTATATAGAATGGCTTTAATGCAATAAACCTCTCCATGTCTAAGTGGCGCTTATATTGTTTTATGTTGCTCAATATTATCATTAAATTCTATTGGCATTAGATATGGATGAATCACGAGTAGGAAATGTCATTGCAGAATAAAGAAAACAAAAGAGAAAGTACATAAATCAAATATCGGGCGAGGCTTTTTGTTTTTTTCGATCAAATGTTGTAGGTCGTCTTATATTCGGGAACAAATAAATAATAGTGACAGTGATTATTTATTTATTTTACGACCTGCTGATTCCCTCTTGCCTACGCCAATGGGTATCTGAGAGGTAGTGCAATGAACAGCTGGTCAGTTTAAAAGGTGACTTCCTATAGATTATGTTTATGTATATATTACACACAGTGATTATGGCTAGTCTAGCATGGTTTAAAACACATTTATACGTTCATTGCACATTAAGATGACGATTTTAGAGATTCAAATAAAAATAACTCCAATAATCTTGTTTAATTTATTTGTTTCAGGATGCCTTATAAAACAATTTTTAGTCCAAATTAGGTTCTGTAAAGGTCTCAGAAGATAATTTGTTTTCTTCCTTGATCACAACATCCACTCTATAACCTTATCGGTCACGTACAGCACTCTATCCCCGGAAACGATAACTGCAGCTAATTGTGTCTTACAAAACTATGAATCAGTTTCCTAAGCGAATAATTATCATTCTTTCATTTCATCATATCAGAAGGGCATCTGCCACCTGTGGCACGGGTCTTGAAAGCTGCCCGAGTGAAAATAAACGTTGAATGGAATGAAATTCAACGAATTCCTTTTCGGGTTTCTGGGATATTTTGGCTACTTCTGAACTCGCTGACCTTGACGTCGATGTCGCCTTAAGAGGATGGAAAACAAAAGCTGTTGGCTCGATCGCCTCCTTTAAGTTTCCTAGACATTCCGAGCAAGAGCCAAAGATGGGCTGTCGTTCGGTCGAAATACGGACTTGAAATTCAAATTGAAGTGGATCGGTTGTTTTTTGTTTGAGTTGCTTGATGCACTTACCTTCTCGACCATGGGAGAAAGCTCTTGGTCGCGCCGCACTCCGCCGTACTTGGTCACGTGACCTTGGTGAAATGATTGCTCTTTTGGCGGTCTCCTTAGCGGCAAAGAAAAGTTGCGGAACAGGTTATAGTAGTTTTGGTTCTCACCAGTGGGCGCCACTGCTTGTTTATATTTTTTTTCTCCTGCCGTCACGATACTTGTGACGTAGGCATTGACGTAGTAAAAACCCGTGTCTAACATAAGTAATTCGTCAAATAGAATGTTATATTAATCTCTATTGAGGCTTTAGGTTGGCTTTTAATATCTCTAAGCTTACTTAGTAGTAGATAAGTTTTTCTTTTCCCAGCGTTTGAGACAGGTATTTTTTCTTTAGGATTCCCTTTACCTTACGTTTTCATTCAAGTTTATCCGATTAAAGATAAATGGCCTGCCTTGCTAAGAAACACTAATATTTGCACAGGTGGAAGGATTGGAGACAGTAGCGGAACTATATTACCACAGAGTCCGCGACCGCGAGGGAGGGGACGACGACGCCAGATTAATGGGCTCCCGCAGGTCCATCTATATCTACATATTACATAAACAACGAATTATGAAAGGGCCTCAAATTATTTTCGCGGGAGGCTCAAAATTCGGCCACTCTGAGGGGAGAAAAAATTCAGCAGTTTGTGTCATACAAACATTGTACTTCAACAAGCTAAGCAAAAATCTTCATTGATGCGATGGGCAAAATTTGGTCTTGCACGGGTGTCGTCAACTTATGGCACGTGGTCCAAATGATTTCTCGCGAGAAGATTTTTTACATGGTATGATATTTCCGAGAAGAATTACAAATAAATATTTTTTCTTTTAATTTTAATTTTATATCAGTTATATTTTGTACTGTTGTTATGAAGCATTATATTCAGGATGCCTTACAGAATAATAGTCATTTTTCGCAGGCGTTCCTCATAATTGCTCTGCCATTTGGTATGATTTTGGCTCACCCAACCTGATTTATGGACAAAATGGATTAAAGAGTCACAGGTTATGAACACCGATAATGAATTGCACCCAACAGAATAACGCTTGCCGAAACCGGCTCTATAGCATTTACCACCATGCTATTGCGGTTTTATATCGTTTTTATAGAGCTGTATTTCAGAGTTTTCATAAAATGTTTTAAAATAATCGCTATAAAACAAAGAGAATTTATAAAATTAAACTCAAGTTCAATAATAGTGGAGAATTTCTAACTTTAAGCGATGATTTGCTATAATTTCTAATTCAAATTCGGACCATTACAATTTTATGCCATCCTCGAAAAATTGAGGCAATATGCGTGAAATTTGCATGAAATGTTCAAAAACATTAGAGATTAGTATTATACGAAATAAAATGTTCATTAAGGCGTCCTTTCTGAGCAATCTCGTGTCTTAAGGAAGTACTATAATACTGTTACCTTCAGGATATGTTGGGAAATGCAGTGGATTTCTGTCAAAAATACGAAAATGTCTCCCGTCGTATGAGAAAGAAAAAGCTCGAAATATATGTGCTAATTGGCGCAATTCATTCAAGATACGGCTAAAGACTTTCCCCGTCCTTCGTCAAAGAAGGGGGAGCATTCTTCCAATCTTAGCCTCAGTAGGATGCGCAAGAGGCTGAAAGGCATCCATCCGCGTGAAATACTAAACTTGCAAAATCCATGTGAAAGTGCGCAAATGAGGTCATGAGCTACGCGCGTGTATATATATATATATATATATATATATATATATATATATATATATATATATATACATATATATATATATATATAAGGATAGGTGAAATCAAACAGAGAGAGAGGAAGAACAAAGTGCGGAAGAAGTAATTTAGTAAGTATGGAAAATCTTAGCGGAAGCTTTCGGACTCGCGCTCTTTCTTCGGTTTTGAGGGAACTAATTAAATTAAAAAAAAATTGATAACCCAAGGTAAAGTCGTCAAATTTTCTTATGATACAGACTGTAGCAAAATCATTAAAGAAAGCAAAGCAAACGCTTCTGTAAATACGGATCATGATTTAGGGGTACAGTGTACTCTTCAATAGGAATACAGTCAATTCTATCTAATTTTAACAAATCCTTCTCTTATTTTCGCAAATTCCGATGCCACAGCTGAATAATTTGGCGGTAAAACGCCAAAATATTTGAGTTTATTTTTACAAAAACTATGAAACATAGGAAACATTTTTAATATCTCTAGCAGGCGTTAAATTTCAGACATTCCGGACATTCAATGGCGAAATATATTCTTTAGTTATCTCAAAAGAAAGCTGTATAAACAGAAAAAATCGCTCCTTTGCAAAAGATGGAATTTAACCCGGAGACCTTCAACCGTAAAATCTGAAAACGAAAAAAAAAAGAATTTCGCATTTTTTGCAAAAGGACCTTTTGGGGAAACTTAAATATACGTCCCTTATGAACCGTTAACCGGCGACATCTTAATGCATTGGGACGATTTCGAAACGGGTTTCTCAGTCTTTACTTAGAGATGAGTCGAGACGCAAACTCGGATACTCTTAATGCAAACCTGTCCAATCCATAGCTCGCGGGTAAAGCGAGGCGGATCAAATTCCAGGTACCATAGTAACAGACATCGACTTTAGTCGTTTGAAATATAGAAGTACCACTTCCGAAATAAATTTCTCTTAGATTAAATTCATGTTTCGTTTCATGTAAATCTGGCTTATTTAGCACAAAAATTATTAAATTAAATAGCAGCTTAATTGAATTTCACATAGGGATTCTGAAAACTAGTATTTTGCGTTTTCCGTAAGAATACGATATACTTATCTTTATATATCTCATTTATAACGATATAAATATGTTGAAACAAACAAATACAATGTACATTGCCCGCGTCTTGAAATTTTTAGCTTAAGTTGCCCGTTGGCCTTAAATGGTTTAATGACTATTCTCTGTTTTGTTTGTTATTTATTTATTTACCAAGAAAACCAATTGTTGCACAAGTTACATCTAGCAAAAAGGTTTTGACCACTCAGTTGTGAAATGTTGAACAGCTTGCTGTGGAAAGCAGAAAGGAAAAGTTCAGTTGACATATTTGCTACTTATTTGCTAATGGGGAAATTTGGTTGAATAGTCAGGCATTTTTGTGAAAATAAATTTTAAAATAAACTCGTTAAACATGACAAGTATTCAAGAAAACATCATATTACATCTAAATTAAATATTTTGTTCTTTGCTAAATCAATTCCTTTTATTTTTCGATGTTAAAATATATTACCATAGTAAATTTTTAAACGAGCTGTGTATGCATAGTATACTGCAAACAAATTTTGTGTTGAATCTCTTTGAAAATACCAGATACAAAATATACAAAACTTTAACCCTTTCCAATCAACCGAAAAGCTTTATTTTTATTTTCCAACGTAAGCAACTAATAGCTTCGGTCTGTCCGTCCGTCCGTACGCATGTTCGTTCTCAGCTTCTTCAGAACGGATTTTCATGAAATTTGGTATTTAGAACTTCTGTGGAAAGGCAATACGAAAATAAATACGAAATACAATACAATACGAACATAAATGGTTTCCATAACCCTATCGGGGATGCCATTTTATTGTTGACAAAACTATCTCGTAAAATATTAGTCATACCGAAAAGGTCTTCGAATGAAATTTGTAGGACTTGCCAAAAAAATGTTTTTTCTCCACACATTTATATCGTAGGGAATCATACTAGAATGTCGTTGTAATTCGCTTTGAATTTAGATAACATCTTTCTATTCTTCAATAACAAATTGAGCAATGTAGAGTTTTTTTAACGACCTGCCGATTCCCTCTTGCCTACGCGCAATGGGTATCTAAGAGGTAGTGCAATGAATAGCTGGTCAGTTTAAAAAAGTTCAGGAAGAAAGGTATTACCTACATATTCCTATTAAAAATAACTCAGCAATGTAAAGTAATTTCCTGTTTCTGGTATTAATAACAATATTTTGCAGTTTTCGTCGTGAGAACCAATACGAACTGCACCCAATTAGATCAAACGCAATTTTCTATCCTGAATAATACAGTTTCATATTGTCCTGCAATGAATTTATGAAACAAATGATGGGTGTAATGAACTTTTTAGTAGCATATAAAGTTGTTATCGACGAAATTAAGAGGTTTACTTTTATGAATAACTGGTGAACGGAGAAATTCGCAAGAGCAGGAATTAAGGGCGCCACCCAGTAAAAAAATACACCGGTTATGGCAATGCAGATAGTTGCAAAACGTGTAATTTTAGGTCAAATCTAGGCATACTTGGAAATCTATGTATCATGGAAGGTCAAGAAAACAGAACTGATAATCCACCTTAGATTGAAACGAATACCAATGCAGTATCTGGAATAATACAGTTGCAGTTAATCACACTTTCTTTTGATTGTTACAATGCATTATGCATGGCAACGTCAGAGCTACATAGTTCCTTATATATTTAAGAAAACACCGAATTCTTTTAGAGGATTCCATAAAGTGATATATCGATTTCGGGTATCTATTAAGCATAGAAATATTTCATTTGTTTTGTTTAACGGACAGCATTTTTATTTTACCATTTCCCGCCATTTTTATACGTTTTGGATGAAGAGAATTGTTAAAAAATTCTTATGTAATTTCTTAGTTGCAAGGTTGGCGATTGCTGCGAGGATAAATCGGCATCTGAGTCAAACCAGATTTTTAAGAGAGAAGTAAATTACCGCAGTTTTTAATATCCGACAAATCGGCAGAATTTGCCAATAATCTCTTTTAACCCACCAAAGTACCCCATGGGAATATCTTCAGGTTTGATCAGCAGTTTTTGAGGTGGTTATTGATCAGCGTATAAGAGTGCTGACCTGAGCGAATAGATACCTCCAGCTTTCAAGGGACATAGCAATGGAACATTTTTGTTTTTATCGACGTATGTTTGACCAATGTGAGTTTTAAATCGAGTGAAGGGTGGTTGTGAGAGCATGCATTCGGGTGCGGTAATAGCAACAGGAAAGGTGATGGCAAAAGGATGGCCCGACGTACAATTATTGAATTAATTCTCTCAGCAGTTGATGTAGTCTGGCATGATTTATCCCAGGGCGCTGACATTTAACTGATGGAAAGGTGATGCGACACATTTTAACATCCGATTGAACGTTTTTACGAATCCTTGTACACGAAACCAGTAGCAACTGTCGGTTTTTATAGGCGTACTTTAAGTATATAAGCAATCATAGAAAGGCGTATTCCATGTCGTAGTACACAGTTTCAAAAGGCGTTCATTACGATTTACGTTATTGGAGGCGTACTTTGCAATTTATGTAATCATGTCGAAAGAAGGTTAATATCATATTGACGGCTTAGTCTAATGTCTAAGCACTGCAAACCTATATATAAGAGGCGTTGTCAAGGAAATGTTGAATTTGCGATTCAACGATTTATTTTATAATCAGCAGTTATTAATAAAAAGATCGAAAATAATTGGAAACGTACTTCACAAACTTCACCAACACTTATTTGCAAACGCCTTATGGTCAGGTCATGTCCGTCCGTCTGTCTTTCTGTCCATCCGTACGCATATTTCATCCCCGAAACTACTGGGCGGATTTTCATGAAATTTGTTATTTTTGACAACGAGAAAAATTATATAACCCAATCAGAGGTGCCACTTTACTGGCGACAAATAATATTGGTCATACCCATCGCCCCAATGGAACCTCCTCCCTCTTGATTCCGCCTCAGCCAACGACCACGCATTTTGAAAATCATATCCCCATCAGAATTTTTCGTTCCCTTGTCATACAGACTTAATCTTCGGCTTAGCAAACAAGGAAAGTTGCGCGGAATGAATTTAAGAATACACTCAGTGGAGGGCAATTGGGTCGTCCAAGGGTTGGGCGATCGCCTCCCCCCCCTTGAATCCGCCACTAGTCATACCGAAAATGTCTTCAAATGAAATTTGTAGAAATAGCCAAAAACTTTTTCTTTCTTTATACGTTTTTATCGTAGGAGTGACCATTTTAAAGAAAATCGGACAAGATGCGATAATTTGGGCTTGGAAAAAATTTCCATGGTTTTTAATTGTTGTCAACGTAAACAATCTTCGTAGCAACTGAAGTTAACAAGATCCGCAATAAATACATATAGAGTCAAACCCGGATTTGACGCCTCCTTAAATAGTGCCACCCTCGCATACCACCCATGAATCGTAGTGAACAGAACTTCCACCTTATGATCAAATAGTGCAAGCATCTACCTCGATTTACCGCCACCCCCACTTTAACGCCAATGTCAGCGATGGACAAACGGTGGCTCTAAATCGGGGTTTGTCCGTACGCTTTTCATTTTCTTTCGTGCGTGCAGAAACTTCAGTGCAAAAGGAAACGGACTATATACGGCGAAGAAGTGAGCGAAAATACGTTCATTTTCCTTTCGTGTGCACAAATCGTTTTGCAAGTGAAAACAAATGACTAATTTACGACGAATGAATGAAGGCGAACGTAAATATTTCTTTACTAATATTCAACTCAATTGAAGTATATTTTAAATCATTTCCGATTGTTTTATTAATTTCAACTGATTATAAACTAAGTTGTTAAATCAAAAACTCAATATATCTTTGGCATCACTTCTGAAAAATCGTTTTGAAGTGCTTAGTATACAAAGCCGTCAATATGATATTAACCTTCTTTCGACATGATTACATAAATTGCAAAGTACGCCTCTGCCTTGCATGTATGCACGCATGATCACGTGCATATTTCCTCCCTTGTTCTACATACTTAGAGCATAGGAGTAAAAGAATATCAATTTCTTGACCGTCCATGATATGGACAAATTTCAAGTTTACGAAACAGACACCCGCTCCCGTATTTAATAACGAATTCGCTCTAACCGCGCGGTAGAATTATTCAAGGGTTCGTGATAGATCTTTGCATTTCAAATATTAATAATAAAACCAAACAAATTCTGAAAAATAGACGCGTTGGTTTTCCGTGAATTTATTTTTTTGCTGCATTAAAGATTTTTTCCGTTCCTAAAAGCTCCCGTGATGATTAACATTCATTCCGAAATAATTGGCCGAACTCTTCCGTTCCGGTCTCACGCACATAGCTAATGTATATTCAATGAAAGCCGGTCAAAATGGCTGCACCGCATGTTTCGTTGAATAATGTCCCCGCAGTCCGCAATGGCGTTTCGCTTTCCAAAAAAATACGAATTTTTTTCCAGAAAAAATTTGTAGTCTCCTGCGAGCAGTGGCGTCCTTGCAAACTGCATCGAGGCGAACGATAAATGAATAATTCCTTAGCGGCCGCAGAAAAATCGAAAGCACCAAATTGAAATTAAAGCAGCACGACTTCAAAAGATAAATCTGTTTTCGCAAATTTTTGGTGATTTTTTTTTAATTAAAACTAATCTGACGATCCTTCAAATAGTTTTTGAAAAATGAAGCAATAATTCAGCTGCATAGTGTTTCATTTTACTGAGCGAATTCTTTGGGCGAAAGTTAAAATTGGCTCGATATCACTATTATAGTTAGTATTTCTAATTAAATTTTAGTCATCACTTTTTATTAAATACCCATGGAAAAACATTTCAGATGAATGGCGGATACAAAGGGGAGATGATAGGGTAATTATCTCCCAATGGGAGATGATCAATCTTAAAATATTAATTAATTTATTCTATATTATAGACATTTTAGAAATATTATGCCAATATCTAAGGAGTTTATAATATACACTTATATTTATTGTTATGAGATGGTATTATTTTGCAAAAATATTTGTCAGGTAATATGTTTGTCACCGTATTACCCCCTAAGCTATGAACCTAGATCCGCCCCTGTTTCAGATATGGTTAATTAGTCAGAATTCCGATTGCATTCAGGTTTTATCTAGTGCTTAGGACTCTCACCCGGGAGGTCCGAGTTCCATTGCCGGTACAGGAAAACTTTTTGTCAGGGGAGGGATCAAAATTCTCGAAAAAATAGCAAATCGAAAATGGTCTACGCAACTTATATTTAGTGACCATGCTGCTAAATATTGCAATTGGCATTATTGACAGAGAATTATCTAGATTCCCTCATGGCTGAAATCAGATTGACAAGCTATCTCTCAGATAGCAATCAAAAGTCAGAAAACCAAATGCGAATTTCGGTTGCATAGTAGTCGTCATCAGAGTTTATTCGCCGAAATTTGTACTTTTTTAGAATCTACCATCGGCGAATCACCACTGATGAAGAATGCTTTTTAGTCGAAATATTGATCTGATTTTCACAGCCTTTTGACGGCTTATTGAGAGAGATAGTTTTAAAACTGAAATTTGCGCAGTACATATTACAAAAAACATTAATACGCCAATGGGCTGTAGTCGCGTTATTTTTAATTAGTCTAGTTTTGAAAATTTCATTTTCGCTTGTACAAGAAAGGAGAGATTAAATCCAAAGCTATGGACATACTCGTATATATATCAGCGTAGTATTTCTCCGCAAGACTGTGTTATTTATTGGAAGCTAATTAAAACTCTCTCCTTAATGTATTCAGTATTCTTCCATCTGTTTTATTGTGCAATCTTGTTCCTTCTTCATATTTACGACGTAATGCCATACATTCCCCCCATTCATGGCGAATTGAAATTAACTCTCTGATACTAGTGCTTCATCACCAAAAATAAATATTCTATCACCAGAGCGAAAACATTGGTTCGTTTGGATTTGGCTTTGCACTTCTAGGGGAATTTGAAATCGCATGCAATTTCGCAGGGCATTCAATTTGCTCCATTTATTCCTAAGATTAACGGTCTATTCGATTGTTTATTTGACAACGGGGATAAATTACGCTGTTATTCCGAGAGGAGCGAGCTCCGAATCCTGGATCTCTATTTCGGCAAATTCCCTCGTTAAATTACGACTTCGCGATGTTGAACACGGGAGAAGACAGGGATAATTAATATCCATGAAAACTAATCCCTATTATAATTCGGGAAACGGTTCAATGGTATATAACCAGCGGCGGATCTGCAATGAGGCCAAATAAAACTTGGGGGCGGCATGATTTTTGGGTGCGGCTAAATGTAGAAGATTTTTCGTTTCCATGAAATATTTTTACCGAATTTCTTCTATTTTAAATCTAAATTCAACGTAAAGTTAGCGCTAACAAAGGATTTGACTATGAAAGCGAATATTTCATGAGTTTTTAACATAAATAGGGGGCGGCCAAACTAAATGGATTTGCGGTGACAAATCTTCAAATCCGACACCGTATACATAGTGGAATTCCATAATAAGAATATGATGTGACGTTTTTAAAATTAGAAATAAAGTAAAAATTAAAACAACACCGTTAAATCACACCGACTTATTCCTCATAACACTATATTAAGAACGACCGGTTTCGATGGATTTTTAACAGTATACATTCTTCATAGAACGATGGATGATCCAGTTGTTATCCGTGGTCATTCGTAAAATAGGTCCTCGACTATTTTTCGGTAATTTAATACACAATTTAATCCAGGAACAAATATTCCATCAGGCGGTAAGGAGTCGTTTTTTGAACGAGGAAAAGGGAACTCGGTGCTGAATAGAACAACGCAGTACAACTCATACGTTGAGCTGTTCCCGTGTTTTGTTCCCCCCTTTCACGATCAAAAGCCAAAAACATTTTGGTTCGCATGCCTGAGCGGGTTAAACAGTTTTGTAAAACCCCCATCGCAGAGGGAAGTATTCGAAAAAAATGAAGGGTGGGAAACCCTTTCTCCAGTTCTTTTTTTTAGACCGTTTCACACTTCCGCAGACCAGCGCCCACGTTCTCTCAGGAAACATTCCGAATTTCATTCCGGCCGAAAAGAACTCGGCGGCACATTCCGGTCTTTCGCTGTCGCGTTTACAATTCCTTTCCTTCTCCTACGCCACCTCTCTCCTTCCCCTCCTCCCCCTCCTCCTTCCGCCTCCTTCCCCTTCCCTACCTCCCCTCCGTTCCTATGGCGACTGGGCCGCGCCGCGCGCTGGATGCCCAGTGTCGTCTCCGTGCTCAGCCGTTCCTGAGTCGCTAAGGAGGGCTCTCCGTCTCGGCGAGGATTTGTGTACGTCTTCGCGGCGATCGAGAGGGGATTCGCCGCGGGAAACCGAATTCTGGAGGACGGAGCGAGGCCGCTCGAATGACGCGCTAACATTCCGGTTCGAACGAAACCCGCTCTTCCGCATGCCTGAATGGAAAGGGATCGTCAACTGTTTGAAGGAGACCCGATTGTCCTTTTGTCGCATTGAGCAAACATTTGAAAGTTGATAAACTATCGGCTATTTGTCGCGAAATTCTGGAAAAGAATTAAACGGAGATTTTTTCCATCGGTTTGCCTCGTTGTTATTTTACTGTCTGCAAGGATTTTGTAGAGAACCATTCAATAAAGAAAACAATAAAAGGAGGCGGGAGTTTTGCTGACTCGTCTCACCTCGCCTCACGTGTGAATGTGGTGATCATCGCCTTTTTTTGTTTTGGCTCGCGGCGCAGTTGAAGGAAAACGGTCGGCAGAGTTTACCAATAACGGCTTTCGCCCTTCCTAAGCTTCCAAGATGATAGGAAACTGCGAACTGGTGAGTCTGATCATATGTTAGTGGACTTGTATGCAATATGTTTACTTATTTTGTTCGTAAAGTTTTTCTCTCACGGGACTATTTTGGTTTGATTAATGAATGTTTTTTCCGACTATAGAACATTTTTCGGATTATTACATTGCTTTATATTCATATTTGTTATGACGACAATGGTTAAACTTTTTAATTTGTCTTTAATTTAGCAACCTTTTTTGTAAAAGTTGTATATTTTTACAAAGCGTCTTCTTATACAAAAACTTTGTGATCATCTGTAAAAGAATTTGGCGATAAAATTATCTGAATGAATGCGAGGCGTACCTCTCAATGCTACGGTAATTAGTTTGCAGAAAAGATATGTTTTATATGTATCTGCGTGCGAGATATATATGGCATACAAAATAGGTTCAGTATGTTTGCATTTTTTCTGTCAGCTGAATTGTTTAGTCTGCACATATATGCCAATATTTTGTAAGCATTTAGGCCTAGCTTATGTTTATATAAAAACCCTGTGGCACATTTGTCTGCAAATTATTATTCTGTTTGAATAATTACGATAAAACTAATTCTTCCTCAATCAGAAGCTTGTACATTTAGCGAGTGCTTCTTCTGAAAATGAAAAAGTTTATTCTTAATTTTTTGGAATCAAGAAATTCTTTTTCTTTGACCGATTTAAAAATATGCCGCAAAAATAAATAAATTTGCAATTTTTTCAATAAAAAGTAGGGAACCCGCGTTTGGGTTTGCGGTTTCGGCGCCGAAAATATTGACGGAATTTCCTTAATTTAAACAAAAAATTAGTGGAATGGCGCGAGACGATTAATTGAGAGAAACCTATTTAGCACTAAGCTTCGAATTACTGTCGTATTTCGGCGCGTTCCCAAATAAATATATATATTAACCTAAAAATTTTTAAATTTCCTCATTAACAAATAATTCGACTTGACGAAGAAAAACGAAGTAACCATCTAAATTACTGTTGGTTTTGGATTGTGATGGAGGCTTTAAAACTTAATATTTTTTTATTTTCAGAGAGTTTTCGAGAACAGGGTAATTGCATTGTCAATTATTTAGTTGAGTTTTTCAAAGTATTTTTATCTGTTCGATTTTTTGCAACAACAGTCGAGTTTCTGACATTCAATCATCTTCTGGATTTTAAGTTTTTTTAACGCAAAAACGAATATCATTTCGTTTACAAGGAATTTGCCATTATAAGGCATTAAAATGAATTAGTTTTCCGATTTAGTGATCGTAAATCTGATTCTATTCAGCTTTGTAATTGCTGTAGGGCGTTCAGTAAAATTGAATTTTACTCATATTTTGATCGTTTGCTAGTAATTGCAGTACATAATCGATGGAAGGAAGAATCCCTGTGTTGCGTCAATGGCAATGGCAATGTGGTCGTTATATTGCTATGGTCTTTCATCGGCGGCGTGGAAACAAAAACGAGGGAGTCGTAGATTAAGTATTCCGCATTTCAAAACTGTCTCAGATTTTTCGTCGAAGATGCATAAGATGTTTTTATCTATGCAGTATGGTCCTTTATTTGAGAAATACGTTGTTAACTTTGTGACACGAAACAGCATTGGACGTTACAGGCTTAATATTACAAAAGGATATATGAAGTCGCAGCTTAGTGATGACGATACTTAAAAATGTCAATCCTTCAACAGCATTTTACTGTTTTACTTTTTTGATTTAAGATATTTAAGCTGGTCTCAACCGAAATAATTTATTTATAAGCAGAAAATACAATAAAACCTTCGCTCCGATTAAGAAACTGTCACTGAAATGCAATACATTAAGACTTATGATGGAAAGTGCTAATAAAATGCAAAAAATAGATTTATGAAACATCTTTGCCGTTGTGGGATGCATTTTAAGAACAAATGACTGTACGTTAAAAGAAAACAAATATGGAACGCTAGCAGACATAAAGTTAATATTATGCCGCAGATGTTTACGGTTTGGGTGTTTTTAGTTTTCTTTTCACAAACAAATTTATTAAAATCCATAACAGCAGTTAGAAAAGATTCCTTTAAGAGTCATAAAGAGGTTTTTTTCTACAAAGAAAATTTGACTGCTCCGATTATAACCACTATATTGCAAACATAAGCATCAAGTTTATCAATTTTTTGTAATGTATTCATTTCCCTTAAGAACATGCTCCAAATTAAGCTCCACGCCATAAGTATTTGTGTAAGTAATATCTTGTAATTAATTCACTCAGACCGCAATGCGTGCGGATGGCTGTTTCTGTTGAGCAATATCCAAGACACATGATTCCGCAACCGCCTGATCGTCTTGAAAGCTACTTGGCAACTGTTATCTATCATTACAGATACAAATATAAAAAACTTTAAGATTTATAGCCGTGTCGTTTTAGACGAATTAGGAAGAATAAATTTAATTGAATGTTTGTTTACCTATTCCTTGATCATACCTTATTTGGATTGCGCATAGCCTTTTGATGAGTGATCGAAGAAAGTTTCTCCGATAAAAAATATCATCTCTTTTTGTCGGATTTTATGGTAGAAAACGAGGAGGAAAAACTTGTCTTGGAGTGGAAAATTGCACGAGCAGTGACCCTCGCCGTCCAGCATCTCGTGTAACATTTTTCCTGTTTGGTGCAACTGGGAAGTTCACAGGGTGAGAGAAAGAGAGATTGATGGGAAGATTAGGGGGTTGAAGTTTGCGGTGGGAGATGACGGTGCGGGTATTAAAGGATGCTTTGACTGTTTTTCGGCAGTTATGTACGTTACAGCAACGCGACACCACGGTTGGTCGCTCTACGCGGACCATGAGAGAGATATACACGGTATTCGAAACGGATAGTTTATAAAAGGTCTTATTTTTCTGTACATGCTAGAATTCTCCGCCTCGCAAGCACCTCCGAGGTGCTGCCGCTTGGGGGAGGAAAGTAACGTTCGTTCTAAATTTCCACTTGGATGCAGACTAGACGTAGAGATGGAGAGCAAAAAAAGAAACCCATCAGGGAGCGGTGAGTTTTTTTGTAGAAATTTTCCAGATAAGTTGAAGAAAGGAGCGCTTTCCGAGAGGATCAAATTAAGCACGAACCGAGGAACCTTTAGGTTTAACTGACGTACTTGCTTTTTATAAAATGAACTATTGAGATAAAAATTTTCTCGCATCCGTCTGTAATCCTTATGTCGTCGTTGGATGTTTTGCGAGTCGTGGTGGGGAGATGCTATTTTGGTTTGTAACAGCAAAGTGTCAATTTTTCTGAGAAATAATAAAGCATAATCTTAATTTCTAATTCAAGTAAATCAGGTATGACAAATAAAAGAAGTTTATACCAGAATTTGGCGAATTTAATCGCCGTGATAAGGCTTTGTTTGATACATATGAGAATGAATTTAAAATGCATATGGATTGCATAAATGGACTTTAGATAGTTTATAACCTAAGAGGAACTCTTTTGATCGACGGGTTTTGGTTTACTTTTCCAATTCAGCATTTAATATGTAATATTTCTTTTGATCAGGTTGAAAAATTATCCATAAACACAGCCTTATATTTAGCAAAGGAAAAAATATGTGAAAAGGGGAATATAATTATTAACGCAAATATGATAGTCAAGACGGCTCAAATAACCATTAAAGCTGCCATAAGGCAAGACTGATAATTCTCTTTGAACAGATTTTGACGTAAGTTTGGAAATGAATTTATTTAGTTCATGCCGTAAGCTAGGTATATGACATGACCTTTCATATTTATTTGGCATGCCAAATGTACTCTATTTGTCATCTCTAGCCTCAGGGTAAGGGTGAGAATTTTTATTAAGGGATCCAATGCCAAATTCCACGAATATCCGTTCGCTGCCGCAGGGATTCTGTTGTATGTTTAAAGCAATGCGGGCGGGCGGCCGCGATAAATCCCAATAGAATCGGCCGCATTGCCGTGAAGCGTGTCCAAAAAAAGACAAAAACAATTACATCCCAAAGGAGCCTTTATCAAAATTCCGTTGGATGAGGAGGCACATGGAAGAGATGTATCAGGGGAAGCGCGCCCGGGCGATGTGATTCGTCTGGTTACTTTCTATCGTGCGACCATGAAGTGGACTCGTTATTCTGCACTCACCCTCCCCTATCCCTCATCTCTTTCGCGAAATGCGTGCAATAAGTGCGTGCGTCTTCCATTGCTCTTTCTTACATCACGTGCGACGATCCGATGCGGTTGCATCATGCACGAAAACGCTCGTCACTATAATTATACGGAGTTTGTCATCGGGTAAGATTTTCAATCTTATGGGTTGATAATTAGGACAAGCCATAAAACAACTGAGCAAACCAAATTCGCATTCCAACTGCCAAGTGTCCATCATCAATGATAACTCGCCCGTCCTTATTTATAGAGAGAAATATACACGCGCGCGCGCACGTGCACACGTATCTACGTGTTGTGTATGTATAGATATGTGTGTGTACTAAAACAGTAAGAGTTTCGTCTCAAATTCTCTTAATATATCAATGTTTCTAGGGGATAGGGGAAAGTTAAATTACTGAATTTAGACCATAAGTTAAGCTTGTTCGTCCATTTTCAGTAATGGGAGGGATTTAAATGTATGGACTCTCAAAACCTTTACTCTAAAAAATCTAGCGTAGTTTATTATCAAAATTGGTCTTCCTCACCGGTTTGCAAATTAGTTTTCGTATTGCTTTAAATTAGGCTCTTTGTATTGAGACTTTACCGTGAGAACGCCTAATTAACGGAACTTTAATCCTCGTCGGGACATCTTTTCAGCTACGTCAAGACTTGGCAACTCTTTCTCGCGCTCATGGTCATAAGATCCACTCTCGGAGCCGTTATATTCGCGAAATGAGCATAGCGATCTTATCGCATAGGAAAGCCGAGAATATCTCCGCGTATAAAGGCGCAGTCGGCGGCGTTTAAAAGTAATTGAGGATTAAATGTAATATGATAATGTTGCATCACACTGCTCCATGGATCCTCCCTTGAACGAGGAGATAAAATTCATTCTTTTCTTTATCGTTACTTTTCTCCTGGCATTTTTCTTCCATATAACAACACAGGCTATTAAGTTAATAGCCGAATAGAGGATCCTCATTTAGTCTATGCATAGCGCAGTGGGTTATGAGCGATAAAAATTGAGAAGATTGAAGAATAAAGTTTAGGCGGATAAGCTTCTTTGGCATGGATATGAAACGAAATTCGCAACGTCAGTTCGTTGTTGTTATTCCTCCTCCTCAAGGACGCGGACTAAATAAATATAGAGGTACTTAAATAAACAAAGAAATAAATCTACAAAAATGAATATATAAAGATGTAAGATATTTTTACATGCGATAAAATAGTTGTTCAGTGTAATGTCAAAAGTACCGTAATGAAATTATTACTACCAAGGAACATTATTTATATTGAGCGGATATTATTTTAAAAATTAATTTCTCCTTTTAATAAATGAATGCCATGCGACTTAAAAACCAATGATACACTCATAATGAAAGAAATGAGTATTAATTACCCCAATTAAAATTTTAAAGTCTCTGTTGCAAGGAAAATATTTGGTGAAACGCCAATATGAAAATATTTTTGAGTGATTTAAAGATGTATATGTTGGAGTTAGATTTCGAGAACTCTCCAAAGGCCTTCATGACAAAAATTAACGAAGTATTCTTTTTCTTTTGTGATCCTTCATAACATTACTTTCATGTTTAATGAAGCTCTAAGGATCCTTTATTTATATCTTCTCAGTAATTCTAAGGAATCTTTGCAGAAAACGAAAAATTCAGATTTGGACACAAAACGAATAAAGATCACCTAATAAAAGGGTATAATTGCAATATTTACTTTATTTCATAGCTGTTTTGGTCGTGCAAAGAATTACAGCAAGAAATTATAAAGATATTTCCTTCTCAGTGTATACATTTTCGTTCTGCATGTTAATCAATTTTATTTGCTCAGAATGTGGAATAAAATGATTAAAACTAATTATTTCACGAAAGTATGTCGCTTGGAAATAGAAAAAAACTAATATACAGGGTGGTCATAAAGTCCTGGTGCGGTTTTAAATTTTAATAACTAAAGTTATACAAACAATAGAACCATTTAGTAAATAATATATAAAAGCTCAACCCTTAAAGTTTTTTATTTAACAATGTGATTGATATAAATAACCCCAAATTGCGACAGTTGAAGAAAAGTTTAAATGTGTGCTTTGGCTTTCGGAATTGAAATCGGTTACAGCTGTGAAGAGAAAGTTTGCTACTCATTATGGAAAAGATGCACCCCATAAAAACTCAATAAATAGGTGGACGAAAAAGTTTAAAGAAACCGGATCAGTTAATGATAAACCACGATCCGGGAGACCCCGAATTAGTGAGGAGACTGTTACTGAAGTCGCGGAAGCCTTTAACAGGAGTCCAAAAAAATCACTGCGGCGCGCATCTAGTGAACTGAATATTCCCAAAAAACATTGCTTAAAATTTTAAAAGTGAAACTTCGTAAACACGCCTACAAAATTCAGCTGGTTCAAATGTTAAAGGAGGAGGATTACCAATTGAGGTTAGATTTCTTTCATCAGATCAAATCAGAAATCGACAATTCCCGTGAGTTTCTAAACATGTTGATGTTTTCCGATGAGGCAACTTGCCATGTCTGTGGCAAGGTCAACCGCCACAATTGCCGCATCTGGGGAACAGAAAAACAACAAGAAGCCTGGACACATGAGAGAGACTCTCCAAAAGTTAATGTGTGGTGTGCCATCAGAAAATCTCACATTATTGGTCCTTTCTTCTTTGAAGAAGCAACAGTTAATGGTGAAAGTTATCTTCGCATGTTGCAGAATTTCTTCATCCTCGAATTGCAGAGATTAAATCTTTCAGAGAACTCCATCTTCCAGCCAGATGGAGCACCTTGTCATTTTGCTTTGAATGTGCGGTAGTATCTAAATAACCTCTTCCCGAACAAGTGGATCGGTAGAGGCGGATCATTTGCTTGGCAACCACATTCGCCTGATCTAACACAGTTAGATTTTTTTTATGGGGCCATATCAAAACGCTTGTCTACTCATCGAAACCTCGTTCTTTGGATGAACTGAAGGTCAGAATAACAACCTCAATTCAAGCTATCTCAGCCGGTCAATTATGTAATGTGTTCACGGAGTTTGACACTCGGCTTCAAATATGTATCAACAATGATGGCGGCTACGTGGAAGTTTAAGGATTTAAAATTATGAATAAAACTTTAAGAATTGAGCTTTTATGTTTTTTACTAAATGGTTCTATTGTTCGTATAATTTTAGTTATCAAAATTTAAACCACTGCAACAGTTTACTTCCATGCATTATTAATTTGAAATAAATAACTGGTTTACTAATTTTGAATTCAATAAATATACCTAATATGTGGCATAATTGATCTAAAAAGCGTTCAGAGAGAAATAATATCGCCGTTTAACGGCTAAACTTCGACGTAAAACTCTCCATGATAGTATATCTTCATCAAGTTGAGTTTTAGAAGAGGCTTTTCAGTTAATGTGATTTTTTTAACTTCATTGTTTGCAATGAGTGAAAAAGAATTGGCATTGAAAATTTTATTCTGCATAAAAGTCCCGTTTTAATGAATCTATATTAAATCCACTTTTATATACATATTGAGGACTAAATTTTCAAATATGTATGAATATTTATAAAATTAGAACTTTAATTACCGAGATTACGCTTCGCGTTATTTTGACCCACCTGAAATTCTATGGTTTATATTTGTGAGTGCTATCATCAAATCGAGTTAATTAGATGGGAACAAAATTAACATAAAAGAACAATATTTAAGATCATACTAATACTAGATATAATTTTTATTAATATATTGTGACGGGCTAGGGTTTCTCGGAGAGGAAAGGGCACAAATGAAAGTTACACGTAATAACACAAACACGTTTAATCACCTGGGGCGCACACTGCATTGCAAGCTTCCACAAGAGAAGAGAAAAACTGACGCGCACCCTGTTGGCTGCGCGCAGAAACAAAAAACTTAAGAGCAGAGTCCGTTATCGGTCTTGTTACATCCTCCCCCTTAGAATGGCATGTACGACCTCGAATGCAATTCTACAAGGTCTGTCACTGGCGGCATCTCCTAGGTGGCTGCTTCCTAGTAGGTAGCGCAGGTATGCGCCAAGCCACCGTTGAAGTAGAAGGCACCGATATCCTGGAAGGCACCGATGACGTAGAAGGCACCGATGTCCTGGAAGGGAACGATGTCGTGGAAGTCGCCGATGATGTAGAAGACACCGATGACGTGGAAGGCACCGGTGCAGGTCTTGGGGCTGATTGCTGTTGCCGTGGACGGCCTCGTTTCTGCAGCGGCCATAATAGACACGGATTAGGGGCACCAAGTGTCAAGTGTCAAATCAAGGACGACACATGGTAAACACCAAGGGGGATATTAGGTGCTTCAGGAGTTGCAAGCTCGGTGAGACCTGCTTGCAAATCAAATACGGGCCATCTCGTCGAGGGGCAAACTTTGAAGTGTAGCCATGTTTGGCTTTACTTAACGCGTGTATCTCGACCAGAACCCTATCGCCAATCTTAAAGTTAATGCCGCTTCTTCTTTTATCGTCAGCGTATGATTTGAGCGATCTTGCTGAATTTCATCCTTTTCCTTCGCTTCTCTCAGTTCTTTCGCAAAGATTTTCAGATACGGAGTAATTTCCTGCACAAACGGCGAATTCTCAACTATCGGACGTAGATCACGGTTGACGTCGTCAGGTTTACAAAGTTCACGCCCGAAACAAAAGTAAGCAGGGGAAAAACCGGTTGCCTGACTCTTCGTCGCATTGATCGCGAATCGGATGCTCGGTAGGTGACCTTTTTATCCGCTGTGGCAATTGGCGGTGAAGATAGTCAATTGGATCTTAAAGTCCCGATTCTTTCGCTCTACAGGGTTGGCCTCAGGATGATACGCAGGTATCAAACTCTGCTTTAAACCTAGACAGTATGCAACCTTTTGCAGTACATCGCTTACAAACTGCGTGCCGTTGTCACTAATGACCCGTCGCGGGGTTCCTAACCAAAGGATCACTTCGTCGATTAGAAGTCTTGCGCCAGCAGCAGCGGTAGCGACTTTCAGTGGGAACAATTTTACCCATCGGGTTGATGTATCACTATAAAAATCCACCTCTCCCCGGTTGATGTCTCTGGCAGTGGACCAAATAGGTCCATCGATAGTACTTCAAACCGTTGGTGTTGTATCGGCGTTTGTAGGAGCCCAGCTGGTTTAAAGTTGCTAAACTTAAAGCGCTGGCACTCGATACATGATTTCACATGATCTGTGACCATGCGACGCATTCCTGTCCAGTAGTATCTGGAGCCGATCTCCTGCAAGGTATTTTCTGCACCGTAATGCCCGGCGGTGGGCGAATCATGTTATTCCTACAATATCCTGGGTATTTGTGTCCGTGGTAAGACCTGCTGAGCGTCTCCATCATCATGCTCAGGGGAATATCTATACAAAATGCCATTGAGCATAATATATCCCCGGTCAGTACATCGTACAAAATCTACTGCATTCTCCTGTGACTCGAAGCAGTCGATTATCTGCTTAATTTCTGGATCAGCCAGCTTCTCCTGCCTGATAGCTTCTGCAGAGGTGGTCGGCATGTCGACAGTCACAGAACAGATATTCATATTCTCGTATTGGCCTGGTGGACGTGATAGCGTATCAGCCACTGCGTTACATCGCCCTGGAGTGTATTCTACTTGAATATCGTATGACTGTAGAGATAGGGCCCATCTTGCCAGGCGACCACTAGGTGACTTGAGTGACATGAGCCAGCGGAGAGGTTGGTGATCAGTAACAACTGTCACAGGTGCTCCTTCCAAGTATTCCGGAACTTTTCCAAGGGCCAGACAACTGCCAACGCCTCCCTTTCAGTCGTACTATAATTGCGCTCAGGGGCAGTCAGCAATCTGCTCGCATACTCGACGGGGCGTTGGTCTGGAAGCTCCTCCTGGAGTAGAACCGCTCCCAAAGCGTAAGCACATATGGCAGTGTACGGTCTGCTTGCCGAAGGATGGGCGGTGTTAGCAATTTCTTGAGCGTCTTGAATGCATCATCTTGATTCGATCCCCAATTCCATAGAGCATTCTTTTTTGTCAAATCACTTAGAGGTCGAACAACACTGGAATAGTTGGGCGCAAATCTTCGGAACCAGGACCCTGTCTGCAGAAACGTTATGAGTTCTTTGACATTCTTAGGAGCTCTCATTTCTGCGATGGCGGCTATCTTACCAGGATCTGGTTTGATTCCTTGAGGTGAAACAAGATGGCCAAGATATTTTACCTCCGACGACCCAAGTGTGAACTTTGTCCTATTTATATATAACCTGAATTGTTGCATGCGACTGAACACTTGGCGAAGGTCTTCCATGTGTTCATCAAAGGATGACGATAAAATGATCAAATCATCCAAGTACGCCAGTACCTGGACATCTCGAAGACCAGATCGGAGACGGTCAATCAATCAGCCTTTGAAAGGTGACAAGAAAATTTCGGAGACCAAATGGCATGCGTTTGAATCGGAAGTGGCCCAAGGGCGAAATAAACGCAGTTTTGTCTCTATCTTCAATCTTGACCGCAACCTGCCAATACCCTGAACGTAAGTCAAGCGTAGTCATGTATAGGGACTGCTTTGCTTCGTGAAGTAGGTCATCTACACGAGGTAAAAGGTATCTGTCTGGAACCGTCAGACTGTTCAGGCGTCTGCAATCAATGCAGGTCCGAAACTTTCCGTCCTTTTTGGGCACGAGGACGACGGGCGCTGCATAGGGAGAGTCACACTCCTCGATGATGTCTTCAGCCAGCATCCTCTCAAGTTCCTGTTGAAGAAACTCCTTTTTGGCAGGCGACAGCCTATATGGGGGTACAGCGATTGGAGTATCATCGGTTACCTTAATAGCATGCTCTGCGAATGGAGTGGGCTCCTTGCTAGGAGAAAAGACATCTTCATATTCAGCGAGAAGTGCGGTGATGCGGCGTTTCTGGTCCTCATCCACATTCTGTTTTTCATCATCCCGTAATGGCAGGTTGCTCATAGGTACAGATGTAGCAATATCTTCTTCCTGTACAAAAACAAAGCGGCTACTGGGATCTTCCTTGAAGAACCATTCATATCTGGGAAGATCCAGAATCATGCCAGCACTTCGGATAAAATCTATGCCAAGTAGCATCCGGGTCTCCGGATGGTCCGGAATTGCGATCAAGGTCGTGAGAATCGTACGGTTAACGACAGAAATTTGGGGTATGGGGTGATGATTTTACTAATTGTGCAACATCGCCCTTAGTTACCTTTGCCTTCCTGCAATTTGGCTCAACGTGGCCGAATTATTTACAGTAACTTCACCTCGGACGCTGTTTCTTCTCCGGTCGGTCTCTACCTTCATTACTACTGACTTCCTTTGATGGTCGCACAACCTCACGCTGTGAGTGTTCAATGTCTTTTGCACGTTGCAAAAGACTTTTAAATGAGTCGAAATCGCTAGGCGGAAGTATTTTCCTAACTTTTCTATTCATTAACCCGTATACAAGATCTAATTGCGCGCGTTCTGGCAAGATATACGGTAACTGCGACAAGAGGGCACGAATGGAATACATAAATCTTGCTTGTTTCATTTTCGTGTTGCTCACTTGCAAAAATCTCTCTAAAGACGAAATGAGGCCGCAATTTGCGAGAGAACGCGTCTCAAAACGCGCACACGGCACCGTCCCAGTCCGAAATATCTCCCTTTATGCCCTGCCACCATGTCGCAGCAATGCCTTCCAGAAGAATTGAGACACCATGTAATGCGCAATCCTTAAAGGTCAGAACCGAGTCTAAGAATGCGTCAACATCAGACGTAGCACTGCCGTTATATCGCGAGGTACATTTTGAAAAATTGCCGCTACTTGGTGTAACAAGGACGGGGCTCGTCAATTGCCTATCAAGAACTGTCATTCTTGCCGAGTCCGTAATTTGCACAATCAGCGCCTGAAATTGTTTGTTTGATAACGTCAAGGCTGGCGGAGATTCACTCGTCCCTTCCGTGGGTGAAGATTTAGATTTAGGCTTGGTAGCTAATTCTAAACTAATCCACGCAGGAAACAATATCACTCTGCGGAAATACGGAAAAATTCGCTAGGCGGCAAGGCCCAAGGTCGCAGCGCGGAAAAAGCAATATGGCCGCACAAAGGAACAACCACGTGGAAGAACGCAGTTTGGCCAAAAAAGAAATATGGCCGCGAGTAAAAACAATATGGCCACGCGGAAAAACACAATGCCGCAGCGCTGAAGGGCAATTAACTGTCGCAGCGCGAAAGGACAAATAATTTCGCAGCGAGCGAATGATATCACGTGGAAATGAGAAAATTACGGACGCACGTATCGCGCTAAATTTCACTGTATGTGGAAGTAAGCAAAGAAGTAACGCTTCGCGGAAGGATACATAAGAAAACCAAGTGGCAGGATGTATAGCACTAACACGTAGAAAATAAACACCACAAAATAATTATGGCCAAAATACAAATTTGAAATTTGCGGACACAAGTATCGCACTTAATTTCGCTGTATATGGCACTAAGTGAGGAGGTATCTATACGCAACACGGAATTGGTTGCGCTGCTTCCGGAATCCGATGCTCAGATCTGACGAGTGATGGAAACGCGTATATTCCTTTGCACACTTTTACCTGTTCCCGAGCCGCGAGTTGGGCGCCATTTGTGAAGGGCTAGGGTTTCTCGGAGAGGAAAGGGCACAAATGAAAGTTACACGTAATAACACAAACACGTTTAATCGCCTGGGGCGCACACTACATTACAAGCTTCCACAAGTGAAGAGAAAAACTGACGCGCACCCTGTTGGCTGCGTGCAGAAACAAAAAAATTAAGAGCAGAGTCCGTTATCGGTCTCGTTACAATATGCGTTTATTTCATATGCAAAAATAACTTAATGACCCAAGCAAGAAACAAACTGAGAGCTTTTGGTGTAAATATCCATTAGCGTGGTGGAGTGTAGAAGTTTCAACGGCCCAGCTTCCCTCTAAGAACCCGTTCCTGCATATTGTAATATGCATTCTTTAGGTAAATATTTGTTATGCATTTGTAGAATTTTGTCACAATGAAAACGTCTCAACTTTCACATTCATTCAAACCCAATGTATAAATATTTTTAGCCTATTTTCCATAATGAAAATCGGCTTATAGTTTCTTTGTTGTGTCTGTCTGCCTGTTCCCTCTTTTAACTTTAGACCCAATAAACCGATTTTCATGACACTTTGTGGAAATCTCCTACTACTGGGGCTGAACTCCTGAGAATAGTTTTCGTAGCGAAGATTGAAAGACCCAGAAACTATTGATTTACATACATGGAAAATCGGAAATATGTACATTGTGCAAGGTAATTTTCTCTTGCACATTAAATTATCTTTGAATTGTAATATCAGAGCGTGATTTGTACTATTCTCTAAGGGAAAGTAATGTAGATTCTAATTTTTATCGTAGAATGTTGATTATCGATCGTATTTCTTCGAATTTTGCGTAAATAATGGCGTATTGTAGTTTTATTCACTCATTACGAAAGTGTTGTCATTGCAACGACTATTGTTGGACTCGGATTCGGTATAGTCTAGTACAGAGGTCGGCATTCCGCGGCCCCTGAGCCGAACGCAGCTCTTTGAGTAATGACATGCGGCCCCCGACGCCCACTCTCCCGCGACATTGACGGTCTAGATCAGAGGTGCACAACTCACAATCAGAAGTTAGCAAAAGTCGACCTTGATTGGACCTAGGCGGGCCACCCGCTGAAAGTTTTGTACAAAAAAATTAAGTACACTATTGTAGATTCAGTAATTTCCGTAACAACTTTTACATGAAATGTTTATGATACAATAATGAGGTGACAAACAAATATAATTCACTTACTCAATGGGAGATGTTGCAACGTTTTTATCTAGCCATTCCACTTACATATATCCGGAGCGGAATGGAATATCTCGCCGCAGCCGAGAGAGGGAGGGGTGTTCCCTCCAATTGCTCCTCCCCCTCTTGAATTCACCTCTGCCGAAGGGGTCTAGGATATCTCGTCGGAGCCGACTCGCCGCAGCCGACTCGCCGCGAGACAACTCGCCAGGACCATCTCGACGCAGACCCATCTCACCGCAGACCCATCTCGCCGCAGACCCAACTCGCCGCGAGCTCGTCGCTAAAATGCGAATAGCTCAATCTAATACGCAGTTATAAACTTGAAATTTGGCAGAAATTATCTATCCAGATATAAAAATTCTGTGCTGAAGGGAAATTTACGACAAACTCCCAGGGTTCGACTCCAGGAGATGATTTGCATTCCCCATAAGATAACACATAAAAATCGACCTTTTGACATGCAAGCTTTTCTTCTTTTGGGGATAATAATAAAAAGCTTTCCTACTCTGTTTGATTAACCAGAAGCAAGCAAAGAAGAAGAAGAAAAGCTTGCATGTCAAAAAGGTCGAGTTTTACGTGTTATTTTATGGGGAATGCAAATCATCCCTTGGTGTCGAACCCTGGGCGTTTATCGTAAATTTTCCTTCAACACAACATTTTTATATCTAAATAGATTATTTTTGCCAATTTTCAAGTTTATATCTGCATATTCGATTGAGCTATTCGCGTTTAAGCGGCGAGTTGGGTCTGCGGCGAGATGGGGCTGCGGCGAGATGGGTTTCGTCGTGGCGACTTGTCTCGCGGCGAGTCTGCTGCGGCGAGATATCAGGAGTAATGCTGGTAGTTGCTGTTCTTGGAATGTCTCTTAAATTCTGATCCGTCAGTGCTGAACGTAATGGAGCTTTGTTTAATTTCATAAGGAAAAATTTTTGTTCACACGCGATAAATCCATAACAAATTTTACTTTATCTTTTATGGAAAATTAAAGCACCAGCTGAGTAAAATCCTGCCTGGTCACACAAAATGTATCGGCGGACCAAATTTGGCCCGCGGATCGTATGTTGTGCACCTCTGGTCTAGATTGATAAGATAGGTCACCAAACGATAAATTGCTACTTTGTAATGAAATGGGATGACAATGTTTGCAAAAAAGAGAAAAATAGAAGATGAACAACGACCGATATTTAAAAAATGAATGGACAGAATCCTACGCATTCATGATGAGTTCCGATGGTTTACCTTCATGTCTAATTTGCCATACAAAACTCGCCAACAATAAAAAACAAATCTCGAAAGACATTTTATAAAACAGCACATTAACTTCGCAGAAAAATATCCAGTTGGAGATTGTAGAAAGAAAGCTGTAGATGAGTTGAAGAATAAAGCAGACAAAAGTAGGAGAATGTTCATTAAATGGGTGAAATCACCAAGTAGTACAACTTCCGCAAGTTTTGTAGCAACGCGTGAGATAGTGAAACGGGGTAAGCCGTTTACGGATGGCAAATATATGAAAGAGAATTAAAATATCGAAGTAGCTGTATTGTGATTTAAGAAACATAGAGGAAATGGTTATATGCCGTTGTCAGCACAGACGGGCAGACTGATAAAAATGGCCGCTGGTATCAGTACTATGCAGATTAAGGACATTCAGTCAGTTACAGGATTCTTTTTTTCTTGTGACGAGTCGTGCGATGTCGATGACATTGCACAAGTCGTTCTGATGGCGAGATATGTTAATTCTGAACGACCCCAAGAGGAGCTTATTGAATTACTGCTCCTCATATGCCAAACAAAGGAAGAATATATTTTATCAGCTGTTGTTGACTGTTTAAAGAAAAAGAGATAAACATTTGCAATATTATCTCAGTCGCAACGGATGGGGCACCGAATATGAAAGGGGTAAATAAGGGACTTTGTTTCACTTTTGCAGTATACGCTTGGCCATAATGTGCTGTCATTTTACTGCGTAATCCACCAAGAGGCACTTTGTGCACAACATTTTCTACCTGAGATCATAGAAATAATGAACCTAGTAATTCAGATGGTCAACAAAATTATGTCAAAAGACTTAAATCACGGGCAGTTCTGTGAAGTCAGCAGTCGGTATGAGGACGTTCTTCTACACAACAAAGTGTGGTGGCTTTTAAGAGGCATGGCGCTTGGGCGTTTTGCGGCCTGTCTGAAAGAAGTAAAGGTGTTTATGCAGAGAAAAGGCTATGAATATAAAAAACTTACAGATCCTCATTGTTTATAGAAATTTTATTTTATGGTAGATATCACCTTGCATTTAAATTTTCTTATATGAAAACTTCAAGGAAAATGAAAAACAGCCTACTTGTTTTTAGAAGAGTTGCTAGTCTTTGAGCAAAAGCTAATTTTATTTGCAAGAGACATCGAGACGGGTTCACTTTTTCATTTTCCGTCTTTGAAGGCATTTAGTGAAACAACAAATTATGAGATTCACACAAACGACCTTAAAATGTTGTCGTTAAATTGCAGTAATGCTTTTCTACGTGATTTCATGAATTTAGAAAGGAAAACGCAACTTTGTCTTTCGTGTTGAAACCCCTGGAAGCTGACACCACTCTACTAAATATTTCAGTATTTACGTTTGTAGATCGAGCCGAGATGGAACTTGAATTGGCTGATCTGCGGTAGGACATCTGGACTTCTAAATTTAAAAGCTTTGGAGATCAAACTCCAAGATCTAGAAAGACAGAATTTCACTCTATCACTTCAGCGAAAATGGGCAGAAATGCATGATCTTAAAAAACAGGTCCAAATTGTGTTTTAGATCTGGAATCTTTTACCAGATGTCTATAGAAATATGAAAAAGTATGCGTTTGGCATTCTGTACCTATTCGGTTCTACTTACCTGTGCAAACAAGCGTATTCAAACATGAATTTCTTTAAAAGCAAACTAAGAAGCTGATTGAACGATGGAAGTCTACAGCCCTGCTTGAAAATAAAAACAACAGCTTACTCTCCAAACATTTAACAACTCTCCAAAGATGTGCGGGAGCAGAAATTGCATTAAAACGTAGTAGCTATGTAAAAAATCACTATATTTGTAAATTTAATGACTAATTTTATTGATATTACACATATTAGTTTATTTTAAAAGAAATAATTATTATCTTAAATTATATTTTGTATTTGGCAGGCGTAATTGGACAAGTAGGTAAGGAGACCACATGGATAGATAATCATAATTAATACAGTTATTTTAATTAAATTTTTCAGTAATAATATTGGGAATAATTTTGAAGCAGGAAAAGATTCTGCTATGACCGGGAATCGAATTATTCCAAAAATTACAGCTTATGCCTCTCTGTATAGGATCTTTAGATCATATTATTCCATAAATGTCTAGTAATAATACTGTTTTCAATAGAAGGATTCAGTATGGGCTGTTGAGTAACACTTGCATTTTTGACATTCTCATTTTCGTGAACACTCATAGATTCATTTTCTGAAAAGATCATTATATTTACTTCATTTGAAATTTTATATATATTTTCATTGAATACAAACTTATGCTAAGTATTCTTTTGTTTCTCAAGTTCTTTTTCTTAAGAATTATCACCAAAACCCATATTACACCACATCACTGTATGGGTGTGCAGCTTATAAAATAGATTTCATTAAATATAGTTTTACTGTATTTAATACTCACGTTTATTACCCTGTATGGAGAAAGTCATGTACTGGACAAATCAGAGATTTTTATCGTCAGGAGGTAGAGTAGGGTCACCACCTTATGAGTTGCTGATTCCAGGAGATATCCACCGTATGACTAGTCAATTCCGGTATATTTTTTCTAGGTTAAAAAACAGCCAATGAGAACTATAAAACTTCTTTCATTTATTCTTTAGAACATATATGAATATTTTACCTTAATTTTGTTGTTACAGTATAGTATATATTACAATAACGATCTATTCAAAATAGCATTTACTTAAAAATCCTTACTTTAGTTTATAGATTATATTTGTTTTGAAGTACTGCAAGCAGCATCCAAAAGATCTGATTTTGATAGTATAAGGGCATGGAAATCTTTACAAAGGTAGTTAAAATTAGTGCATAGTGGAATTTCTGCCTTGACATGACCCACGCTTTATTTGTTTTGATCTTGAAATGACAATTGATTAATAATATTTGACACACGCTTGCAAGTTGAGTTATACACTGGAACTGAAAGCACAAACGATATATTTTTCTTTAATTCTTAGCCAACTTTCGTTTAATCATTTAATCTACCCATCTTAAACTTAAGCTTTTATCATCGGCCTTAAAATTTTTATTCCTTCCATTTCCTTGTCTATATAGGAATTCCGCAGCAAAGATGCAACTACACACTCCAAGTTCAATTTAGTATAACCATCTAAATGGGAGATCTTTATATTTTTGTCAACATCAGGTGACCCTTTAGAAAGGCATCAGAAGTAGCTACCAGCATGATCGTGTAAAGAATACATTTCCACATTAAGTATCGCTTTATTCGAATCAAAGGTAATGATTTCACTAAAATCACAACTTAATATAAGGTAAAAAAAGCAGTAAATCTGAGAATCACTTTATTACTTAATTGACTTCCCGGATAAGTTATGCAGGATTCCGGGAGAGATGTATCTACAATGGGCTAATTTCGGGAGGGGTGGCAGCCTTAGGGCAGAGAATGGCAAATTGGCCGATTCTCGAAAAATGTTTGGAGGGCAAACACCATATCCGCAACATCTAATCGTATCCTCTCCACGTCTAAACGAGCTAGTGGGATGGTGGAATGAAGAGAAGAGATAAGTAGTTGCCGCCCTATACACACTGTGCGGCGGGAAGAGAGAGGTGGAAGGGCGAGTTCGTTGAACCTTACCAAGGGCATCCCACACTATCCAAAGGAGAGAGTCGAGCACGTGCATACTGCTGCGTGCTTTCCAGAGAAAGAGAATTCCCACTCTTCGTTCCATTAGTTCGGTTCCAGTTTTCCCAGGTGGGAAGGTAAAGAGAGAGATAGAGAGAGAGTGAAGTGGATGAAGGAAAGTCGGAGGTTGGCACGGAAAGAGATAGACCTTTACGTATCCCTTTTTCCCCATTCCGACCTTTCTTCCATTCTCAGGAATTGAGGTGGGGATATCCCAACCTCGTGGTGTTGATTGGTCTAATGAGATGAGACGGTGATTAAGGCCGGAATTCGGTTTGTGGGACAAGAATTGGGAAGGGAAGATGTAAGAGAGAGAGGTAAGGAGAAGAAGGAGGTGCCAAGAGAGGGAACGAAGGAAGGGAGGAAAGGGGAAGGAAGGAAGGGGAAATGAAGGGGGAGAGGCTGGGGAGGGCTTAAGAAGGCTTCTGTGGTGAGTAGGGGAGATTCGGTTTGGTGGTTTTCCCACGAGATTATATATCAGTTGTGGCGGAGGCGTAAGAAAAGATGGGGAAGGAGCATGGTGGGATGGGGGATACGGTTTGACACGGGTCGCCCTTTGTCATAAAGAACCCTTCATTACCTTTGTATTTTGATTTGAGTTTTTTTTTGCAATTCGTCCCTTTCTCTCTCTCTCTGCCTAACGGAAATTAATGCGTATTCCCCTTGCTTTTATTAACACCCAAGTTTTCTTTTGGCGAGACGTTGAATTTATTCGTTGACTCAGTGGACACATTTTTGTAAATTCGAAACAGATACCATACGCCTTAAAGATTATATCAAAAGGAAAATTAAATTGATGAAATAGGGTGAGCTCAATATTTCTCCTTTGAATTGACAGGAAAATAGGTAGTGCTGTTTCTGGTAGATTCTAAATAAATGTAGGTGAAAGGAAGAAAGTAATATACAGCCAACGTTTAAAGTCATAAGGGCGCAAAGATTAAAAAATATTGGTTAAAAATACTCTTACCAGGGCAGTGCTGATGAGGCGACCGCCTCAGGCGCCTCACAAAAGGACCACCAAAATAAGACTATAATAAAAATCTTTCCATGAACATAAATTTATCGATACTGTTTATTATTGGAATATGCTTTTTCGACAACAGTGCAATGAACCATCTTTTAGGTTTTTATGCCGTATTAACTTTGGACTGTTCAGTAGTGTTATTATAGCTGATTCCTCGGAGCGCATGCGCAATGTAGAGCAGAAGAACCAGAAAATTATTGTATATTATGTAACAACGATGATACGCCTGCTTGTTTAATTTCTTTAAATACATTCCACCTGATTTATGCTCGTATTTATATTAAAAATTCTGGTAATTTTAATTTAACTTCTACTTTTTACCTTTGACTACTGGGTTATACGTGAGCAAATTAAAGGGACTTCATATTTTGTCTCGTCTCAGGCGGTCAAAATCTCTGACTATTATCCAGTGGCGCAATCCGGAATTTACTTTGGACCTGGCAAATAATAAAAGTCAGTTTTCCATAATGAGATTACCCTCTTATTTTTCTTTGATAATTTCTAATAATAAATCATAAACATTCCATTGAAAAATCATAATAGTCATTTATATAAGTCATAGGGAAATAGCATGAGAAGTAAGGACGTGCCTTTGGCTTATCTTTAAATTAATCTGTTAACTCGTGCCAACCGTTATTAAATATACCCAACGCAGAATTAAGTTAGCGTGGATATCAGATCATAACATTTTGAACGAAGAAGTTTTTAATATGTTTGGAGTAGAATAAGGTAAATCTGATTTGTTGTAGCTGAAAATAGAATGGAGGAATAAATAAAATCGAAGATTGCATATTACGTACTGAAAATTCAAATAGATAAATAGTAATTCATTTTAGAACAAAGGGAATGCCAGAGGATATTGCAGGGAAAGAACGAAATAACCATGGCACAAAATAAAAACAATCAAGATGTTTTAAATTATTACATCACAACCGAATAAAGACAAAAAAAAACCTTTTGGGAGGAATGGGCCACACAAAATATCGGATGATATACAACCGTTTCATATACCTATTATCCGCAGTTTTGTCCACGTTATTTCGATATTTCTGTGTCGCCATATTTTATGGGACTGCAATCGTTACGGACGTAAATTGGTGCTATTTTCAATTTCAGTAACCCCTGTGGTGTTGGCTGTTCTACTGGAAAAGGCCAAAAAAGAAATAAATTTCCTTCTCTCGTTCTCTCAAAATCGAGAATTCCATCAATCGCGTTGCTACTTGGAAGCGAGATGAAAGTCGGAAGAGGACTTATGCTTCGGCAAGCCGTCAAAAGCGACCGAGTTTCGCAGAGCAAACGTGTGACCGAACCTCAATTTGCCCTCTAGATGTTCAAAGGTCGACGATCTATGCAAACATGGAGATCAAGACGAATATTGGAAGCTTCTTCGAGTCTCCCTCTTGTGCAGTTTTCGAGGTGTGATATCGATCAACCTCTCTCATTCGCTTTTTTTCTTCCTGTCTCTCTCTCTCTCTCACATTCACTTCCCTTTTATTCCGTCACCCCTTTTCTCTCCTGCATTCATTTGTCCCTTTCGTCCTTTTCCTTCGCTGTACCTCTCCCAGTCTATCTTCCTTAGTTTGTCCGTCAACTTCACTTTTTCTCTTCTTCTCCCTTTATTTCCTCCTATTTCTCTTTATTTTATTTTTCTCGTTTCTCCGTCTGAATCCCTCTCTCTTTCCCTCCCATCTTTGGTGTTTTTCTCTTTTAAAAAGAAAGCGATTTAACTTTCTGTCAGTTAAAATTAAATATTAGCGAAAATAAAATTTGAAATTTAAACTCCTAAATAAAGTGACAAAAATTTAAAAGTTGAATACACTTTTGAGAACATTTTTAAATCGTGGTGGGATAGTTCCTTATTTAAATCAGGCCAAATCATCATCCATTTAGATGGGAACAAAGATTTCAATTTCAGTTCCCGAATCTCCTGAGAGAAATGCGCCTTATTTATGGAACACTTTTTGCTTGAGTCACTTAGGTACTTTTTTCACTACTCCTTCCTTTTACTCCTTTCCCTCTCCCGAATTCCTCCCTCAGCCTTCTCTTTGTGCACCACACTATCCCACTCTCTCTTTCTCTCACTCTCCATATAATAGATCAGGATAAGAGACCTTTGAGTTCGCAGAATTATCTCGTCAAGTTGTTTCCGTCGCGTCACTTCAAACGATGCGTAGTGCCGAAGTGTGGTCTATTTCCTAACATTAATCTCCACCAACATTTAATTGGTGTTCCAAGAAGAAGAAGAAGAAGCGAGGAATAAAATTCGTCGTATTTTTAGCCCGTGAATCGGGTATGGCGGAAAGAGAGGGAAAAGTCAGCGAAGCGAATCCGCGCAAGGATCCTCGTGATGTTAGATGGAAGCAGCGGAGTGGCGGAGACGGAAACGGAGGGGGAAGATGGAGGGAGGAGGGGGGAGAGGGTGTTTGCGTCGTAATTAACAAAAGCTCTTGTTAACCCTTTGGTGAGGTAATTAATTGAAGGACCATCGAATGACGGCGCCCGAGTGTAAGTCCTTATCCGGGAGTGATTAAGACGACAGCTGTGAATAAGAAAGAGAGTGACGGGGATGTCATCGTGGCGGTAGATTCAAAAGTGAGCGCGTAAAAGATCGAATTCACTCTGGATTGTTGCCAAGACAACTTCTGCTGCCACGAAACGTTCTTTTACAGAGTCAGCTAGAGGTGAGTCACCACTGAGGGCGACCACTATGTAGCTGAAATGTGCATTTTGTTCATTAAGCCATTTTGTTGCATCAAGAGCTAATTGTTCATATAAATTGTGGCGGTGCGCAAGACGGTCATAAAGAAAAGCTTCAAAAGGGAGTATCATCATCGTTCACCGACACCTTCCCGACTACACTGCTCTGATAAACTGTTGAACGTTCTGAACAGCCTTCATTATGTGTCCCAATCTCTCTTCTATATCCGCTTCATCTCTCTCGTCCTCCGTAAATATTCCATTTGTATCTCTAAAGCTGGACCTTTCAACTCAGTGTGTTTATATTCTGTCGCGTTTATCACATGTTCCTCACTACCAATTTCATCATGTAATTAAATTCTTGTTTTTCCAATACATTGTCCTTATTTATTATGTTGCATTAAAAGATATATCGCTTGACTATTTATTTTTGGCGTCCTTTGGGAAGCTTAATAAATTTGATCTGCAGATTCGCACGATTCTCACGGTTTCACATCGATAATGTTCACTTGAATTGGTTTTACTTTAGGTTAAATGTTACGCAACAATTCCCATTTTATTTCGTTTTAACATAACAAAATGAATCCTTGGTAAAAGCCATGTCACATGGACCAACTTTATCTCACACTTTCTCTAAGATAACGTACCACACAAGAAATCGTAAGGTTTGGGGTGCGAAACGTGCGATTTTCTTACAAGATGTTGTACGGGAAGTAGTTTAGAGCGCATCCTATTTTCCTATGATAGTTTCCTTACAGTGACCAATCAGAATCAAGGACGGTGAAAAACATAAGAAAGCTACACTTTCCCTGCCTTTATAATACTAAAGACAAAGTGTATTATAACAAAAATGCAAGACTGAACGACTCCTATTTCTTCTCCGAACACGTCTCTCTTCTTGGCTGTCTTCTTTAACACTCTCGTCAATTAAAATGGCCGCAGCAGCCAAAAGTACAGGATCGTTGTAAATCATAATCAACCTAGGATCGACAGTCAATGCAATCGGCGAAACGCTAGCAGAAGTGCTTACAACTAAAAACACTCGTGTGAAAGGGCGGGCCAAGATTGTATGATAGAAAGTTGCATGCAGGTTGTGCCTAGAACTTTCTTTCAGAGAGAGTGTGAGATAAACTTAGTCCGTGTTACATTACTTTTAAAGTTGTTATGCTATTCATTATGAATTGACAACATCTTATCTATTTGAAATAAAATAACGAGTTGATGAAACTTAACCTATTATAATCTTTACATATTAAATATATTTTCATGAACTTGAAACCTCCCAGCAATCATACAATGTAATATTTTTAATTGAAAGCTAAAATAGATGTTTTCAAATAATTACACGGTTATTATTTGAGTATCCGGAAACATTTTATTCCATAGATTGCAAACCTGTTTTGTTCGCGTGCCCGGATTACACAACTTGGATTGCCTTTTCCAACTTACGTGCCAATTTAAAATACATCCAAAAAGAAACAATTGTATGACTTAATTGTGATAATTTATTCTCAGACTTAGAGCTCAGAAAACGATAGCTTAACTGTATAAAAATCAATTAATAATTTAAAAATACTCATCGTCCCAGATAATTTATTGCCAAATGACAAAAATGGAGCAAATTATCTCGGTATCAAAAAAAGTTACTATTAGGCAATTATTTCTTAAATGCAGTCGTATTCTCTCAAGTAATTGTATTTTATAATATAGTGCTATAAATGAAAAATATTAAGAAATTAGTCGGTAACAACTTCTTCTGCTGCATGCCAACTAAAAATAATTGGGCACGCGTCCATAGGTTTCCAACTCGTATTTTATCGCTATCATTAATCCGGACATTCGACATTTCAATCGTGCACAATTTAACAAATGGAATAACTGAATTCATGCAATTTGCAACGCACGGTTTAGTTACTCAATACAGTACTCAGTACAATACTCAATGCAGTACATGCATAATCTAAGAACAAGTAGGAAATACAAAAAGTAACCGATTATGTACATAATTAAATTCCATCACTATACTTGTGCGCTTCTTGGCCATTTGGTTCAACTGCAATTTCTATTTTAAGAACTGTGCAAGGCAGCGGAAGTGCATCTTTCATACTTTTTTAGCGCGTTTTTCAATTTCCTTGTAATTAAACTTTGGCGTCTGACTTTCTGCCAAATTACCAAAATTGAAATTGTGATGAAACCGTACACGATAGAGAGCTGATACTTGGACGGTAGGTGTCTGCACTGCTGCCATTTTTTATTTAGATTCTATTGTTTTAAATATACAAGTTCGGATTGGGGACGATTAGATTTTTTTAAATATCTCTGATGGTGCAAAATATGAAAAGCTGTAGATTTGAGCGCGCATTTTTACATTGGTGCCACTTATTCTTGGAAAGTTTAAGAAACATGTAACAAGAAAGTCGTATTTATTCAACTTAGAACATTTCTTATAGGGTTTAATTAATTGTTGTCAACGAAAATTTTTCGTAGCAACTGGAGTAAACAAGATGCATAAAAATATGTAAAGACATTTAATTTTCTTTTGTGTGCACACAGAACATAGTAAATGAAAGAAAATGGATTATCTACGACTAGGAAATAATTGTAAAGAAGTTAATTTTCCTTTCTTGTCAAAAAGCATTTTGCAAATGAAAAAGATAATTTATATACTATAATATTTTACATAAATCAATGTATAATTTACGACAAAGGAATGAAGTGAAACGTAAAGATTACGTTACAATTCCTCAAGTGAGTTGTTTTAAATAATTTTTGATTGTTTTCCTAATATCTCAGAAGGTATTAAAGATGGGAAGATGAAACTAGCAACGCAAATTTCCACAATGGTGCCACTTGTTCTTGAAAAGTTTGAGTTTTAAAAACGTTACAGTGGCGAATAGAGAAACGTTGAAAAATTGAATATTGATTGCTTTCTAAACTTAAATGCCATTTTAGAAGTATCTGTTATCTATCCAAGAAAGTATATTTTATGTAATATATGTCTGTATGTAGAATGATGATACGCAATGCAACGCTAACTTAGCTATTAGGCCTCTCTCATTTAAACGCTAACCTCATCTTCATAAAACGAACAAGGCTCTATGATCAAATATGTGGCAATATATCCGCATGGAAAATAAAAACGCGCTAATTTTATCCATGTTCATGGATAACATTCTAATTTTTTTGTATTTTATATTTTTATGCGTTCTCTGAATGAAGTGAACGCATATAGGGAAGGTCGTTTCCATACGTCCGCCCTTCCACATGTTAAAACTCGGAAACCGCTTGACGTATTTGCTAAAATTGGTCGACCGATACCAATTTTGGTTAAAATCGGACAATAATAACGACAACTTTACATAAGGACTTACATGTATTTTACAACGTGCCTCGCTAGCTTCTCGTTAAATACTCGTCTGATCGAAAAATACTGAGAACATTGTGAAATCCCAAAAAAAAAATGCATTTGGAAACTCTATGTACTCCGACATGGAGTACACCTTTACAATCTTATTTTAGATGGTTACCTTGCTTAAATATATTTATGGCCTTTGTTTTCGACAAGATCCTGTTGTCACTGAAAGAGCAGAAATGTTTTTCAAAATGCATGTTATATAAATGAACTGAGAGACGGGGAGAAATAATATATAATATATTCCGCCTTAAAGGGACTCCAGTCTGGATTGTCTGACGCCGAGTCAACTCTGTTTCCTATGCTGGTGGAGGTTTTCGGGTTTCGCTGCGTTGAAGGAATTGCTGATTCTCAACGTTTCGCAGACATTTCAGTCTGCATCTCCTGAAGATGCAGACTACAATGCCTGCGAGACCTCGACAATCAGCAATTCCGTCAACACAGCGAAACCCGAAAACCTCCACCAGCATTCAGAAACGCTGCGAAAGCCTTCAACTCTGTTTCCTATGTACGTGAATATATCTTCTTTGCTTTGGGGTCCCACGCAACGCTCGTAGCAGCTTCCGTCGCGCTTCTCGCTTCGCGAATGTCTGTTTGACTGCGAACCGTTCCCCACCCTCACTCAATTCCCTCTTTGTCTCTCCGCGCAAAAAACCGTTAAATTTGTCGGTCCGCGTGTCCGGAATATAAAATTTGTTCCGATCGCCGTTCCTTTCACCGGCGGTCGCTCTTTGCCCGCCCGAAGAACGGATTCCGCTTCCGTAAATACCCCTGTTTAAATTATTGTCGCTACGCGATTTTCGCTGGTCGATTCGGCGCGCTAGGAACATAAAAAACGAGCCAGACGTACTCGCTTGAAAACACATGTTTTTTCAGTTACAAATGAAAATGTATATACTTGTAGATACTGTATTAATATTATACGAGCGGAATTACCCGTTGAACATCAACGAAACTTTGTAGTGTGATTAAAATATAACTTCTGAGGTGTGTGTGTTTGTGTAAAAACATACATACATATATATATATATTTATATATTTATATATATATATATATATATATATATATATATATATATATATATATATATATATATATATATATATATATATAGATGGCAACAAGGTGTTGGGATGAGGAAACCCAGTGAACACTCACCAATCGAACGACTTCAGGTTGGCGAGGCCCCGGGGATGTCGAAGCGACACACGTAAAAGAACACTAAAACACAGAAACATCACAAACGTAGAAGCTTTCGGAGTTATTCCTTCATCAGCTACAGAGAGAGAATATATATATATATATATATATATATATATATATATATATATATATATATATATATATATATATATATATATAGTAAATGTAATTGTTTGATTAATTAATAAATTCCTGACAATCATTTAAATTTCCCAGAAAATGAAGCGCTTGAAATTTAATACATTCTGGCTTCAATATACGACTTGATTTGCCACTCTTTGGCTCCGTCAGTCTTCCTCTTCGTATGTTTACTGAATAATAATATTCTTCAATTATTAACGTTGCAATCTATTAAGTTTGACATTGCGCGAAGCGAATAACACATTTCTTTTATCTATTTGAGGGCTTAATAGACGTTAATTAATGGGAGGAAACAATGAGGTTCGCCATGGCAACACCCGGAAAGAGTACGAAAAAGCCATAAAATTTCGAAAAGAAACGCGTCTTTCTGACAAATTCTTCCGTGTAACATCTAAACATTGCAAGAATGATATATTTTATAGTTTTAGCCGTCGAATAAAATAAAAATGAGATATTCGGTTCATATTTAGATATTTTAATGAATGAAGGAAATAAACCTTGCGCCTTGAAAAATCGAAAATCCCGCTTAAACTTATGGAAAAATATAATTGCCTCCCAGAGTCGAATCCGGGACTTTTTCTGGGATGTTTGACTTTTATAGAGACCACCTCATGGGGGTTTAACGACAGTGAAAGTTTCAGCTCTTAATTCCATTGGAAAATGCCCAAAAATACCGGGACAAACAAACAGACGGACTCTTGAGAATTATTATATAAGGATATTATTTATATTAATCTTGCTTAACGTAATTTTGTTATTGAATCGTTTCGGACAAGCGTTTGTATTATTAGCGTATGATCATAGTTCACTAAGTGTAGCTGATAATTAGTCGGCTTACAAGGGGCGTCCACGACCTTGGCATCTCCAATTTCATTCAAATTTTGTTAGCATCATTATACATGTGTATAAGCGTGTCTCATATTAATCGAAATCATGGTGTTAAGTTGCTAATGGAATTCATTAAGGAGACGGCAAATGCCCTTATTAATGCGCAGCGATCAAAATCTGATGCAGTGAAAGAAGTTGTCAGGATACTTAAAAATTTCATTTATTTTTATTTTGAATAGAAGCATGTTATTTCAAGCCTCAGCATTATTTAAAAAGAATTGACCTCGCGTTTGAAAAACTTCACATAGGTAAATCTATTTTACTATTTTGATTTTACATTGAATCAAGTTCTTTGTAATTAATTCTGTTTAAGGATTTAAATAAGTTCCTCATCATGGTTGATGAGTAGCATATTTTCCTACCATAAAACCATGCTGTTATATACTTGGAAAAAGTCAGCGAGATGGTAAACAATTCCACATAGAAGCTAATAAGTAGTTGCGCGCTCCTGAACATCCTTGTAACTTGCTGCCTCTCAATATAGTGGAGTTCATTTATTGTGAAATTCAACACAGGCAATAGTGAGGCATGAAGCGTAGACTCTTAATGAATTACTTGAAAAATTATTCCAATCATTATGATTGAACCAAAACGGATTGTATTTTTTTGTTGCTAAAATCACATTGTTTTTCATAATGAAAGTCAAAAGTCTACAATAAACTGAAAATTAAGTTTCTCCCGCCTTAATTTCATACATCCCCAGTTCTTTCCTGTACCTAATTTTCGCAGAGCCGAATGATAAACCGCATTCTTCAGGAGCTCTCTTTTAAAAAATCTTCATCCGCGAAGAAACTTTCCGGAGAGTTAATGAGAAAAATCATCGAAACTAACGCTTCGACTTCTTAAGGGACGAAGGACTTTCTTTCATAAAATCCGCTCTGAGAAAGATGCTCGTAATATGATGCCATCCCGGACACCCGCGGATTATTGCAACTCTCTGGTAAACTGGTAAAAAAAGATGCGTTTCAACTTTGCTCTCGAAGTGCGGAGGGATTTTCGCGTTAATATCCGCCCGTGGAATAAGGGGAACTATCGGGGAGGGTGGAGAAGGTGGGGGAGGGAGAGTAGAGAGAGCGGGAGAGAGAAAGAAGTATTTTTACCAATCGGGTGAAATTAAATCTCGGCCGAAGATTCTCCATCATCTGATCCGAAACTTGCGATATTCCGTCAAGAATTTTTTGCTACTTTTGAAATACGAGATTTTTATTTCATCGCGGCGGAAATAGCTTCCCTTCCAAATAAGTAAAAAATAAATAAGAAGGCTCTAGGAATTTCGCGGAAGGAATCTTCGAGAGACGCCGTCAAAAATAACGATCACGGTGTAGCATTATGAGCGGATTCTGAGAGAGAGTGAGAGGTCGAGGGTAAAGGGGAGGGTAAATGCTTCAATACCGGAAGAAACATTTTCTTTTTTTGAGAGAGAGAAGAAGATGAAGGTTTATGGCCAATGGACTCGAAAAGGGTGATATAAGGACTTAATTGTTTTTTTCTCGACGCTCTTGTGTTTATTTTAAAGAATTCAATTATATTGACGCTCCAACTGGCGGAAGAACCATTCGAGTGTTCCTCCGTCCGCGATATTGGTTCATAAAACCCACAGAATTCTTTTGGATCCTTATTATTGCCGTGAGATCTGCGTATAAGCTGTTCTGTTGAGAATTTTCTCGGTTTTATTTGAGGGTTTGGGATAAGGAATCTTTTAAGACGCGTTTAATAAAATGTGTTGGTTGATCTGAATCAGTAATGGCTGCTGCGTCGTAATTACAGAACGGGTTGAATGCGAACTACTTCCAACTCATGTTTAATGAAATAGTCCGATCGAATATTTTGAAAAGATTTTTTGACCTGGTATACTGTAGTTAAGATAGTATAGTAGCAGTATCGCTGATAGATCAGAAATCCTGGAAATAATAATTCTAATATTAAATATTTACAGACAGAAATTACATTGTAATAAGTATTTAATCTAATGTATAAAATTTTCTGTATTTCTCCGTCAACTACGAAATATTCTTCATCTGCCATGAAACCGAGATTGGTATTTTACCAAGTGCATGTATATAACGATTCCTAATGTGGTCGAGATTAATTTCCTCTTCTTCCATGCAATTTTTTGATGTTCGTTGGAATATTATAAAATGTCAATCTGTATGAATTTTTGGAAACGAATATATGTCAAATGAAAGATACGTTACAAAATTTAGAAGTCCTTGTGAAGGTTTTTTTCTCATATCTTTAGTAGAAATGACTAAGGGCGGCTCCAGGCTTCATTCTTGGGAGGGGCAGTTGAAGATGAAAAATAAACTACTTGAAAATATCCTCAAATGCTTACAAATCTTAATATGTAAAAAGGAAACAATATTTATACAACGTAATAAATACAGTAAAAAATAACATTTCTTTAGTATGTTATTTTTTATCATTTTGTCGAAATTCTGAAATATTTAGGGTGGGGAGGGGGGTTAAGGCCTCCTGGATACGCCCTTGGAACATACTCCAAAATGGAAAGGAAGATTATAGAAATGTTTATCATTAAATTTTCTAAATATTCAAATTCATTTCATTTGTTTCTTTTCTATTTATTAAGCGTCACCATCAGTGGTACACGGTAGCCACGAATAATATTAAGCGTGTACTACTGGTGGTACACAATGTCGCGAGTGTGTTAACCGAATTTTCCTTCTTATATACTTACTCAATAAAGTTAATAAAGTAAAAAACAATCCTGAGAAAAGATTGGGAGGTATTCAGAAGTAACTTTCCGTCAAACAGGGAACCAACCGATTGCTAAAAGCATAAAAGTTTCAGGCCCGGGAGCCTTCGTCAGCGAAGGAGGATAAATAACATACACAAATACAGTCAGCCTCCGATTTAGCGCCACCGTTTGTCCATAACTGACATTGGCGCTAAAGCGGGGAAGGCGGTAAATCAAGATACTATATGCTTGCTCTATGTAATCACAAGATGAAAGTTCTGTTCACATCGATTTATAGGGTGGCGCTAAATCTGGGTCTTACTGTATATACACACTCCCCCCCCCCACTCCCACACACACACACACACACACACACACACACACACACACACACACACATATATATATATATATATATATATATATATATATATATATATATACAGAGGCCTAACTGGAAGATATGGCGCCTAGGGCAAAATTTTAAGGAAACGCCTTGTTTACGAAGAATATCATTTTTGCTACATTTCCATAAAGAATATTAGCGTTTTTATTAACAATAACCTAAATATTTGAGTATTTAATGAATATTTGTTTATGTGAAAATAAACTTTTGACATTTTTGTGGGAACGTTTGGCTCCTTTTGCAAGCGGCGCCTATGTCAAATACCATCTTCGCCATACTCTAGTTACGGCACTATATATATATATATATATATATATATATATATATATATATATATATATATATATACACACACACATACTGAATCATTTAAGAAGTTATTACCATATACTTTATTCCTATTCCTTCGAAATTCCTAGAGCGGGTCAACACGCATTCGCTCTGATCCCCCTTTTAATATTTCAGGGGTTCCATCTGGGGCTTTGCATTGGACGTGACCACTAAAATTCGGGAGTCCCTGAGAGAGGAGCATTAAAGACCTGGGACGAGGTTGGTTTTGCAGGAGGCCAAATCCTATTAAAAAGAGGAAGACAGAGATAAAGAGAGAGAAAGATGGGGGATACGCGGGTACACGAGGAAGAACGCGCACGGCTCATCGTGTGCGAGCGAGCGGTGTTATCGCAAAAGTGCTTGCTGGGGAGCCTTCTTTCGTGGAAACATTTTTTTACCGGCGGAAAAAAAAACTCACTCGGCCTACGCTCGGAGAGCGCGATTTAAAATCGAAGAGGGGTCTTTCCGTACCACTGAATCACTTTCGCGACTTAATGACACACCGAGAGTATAACTGGTGTATTCATTGCTTCTAAGAACCAGCGCTGGGGCGCTTTTCTTTCCGGAATCGCTCGTAAGGGCTTCAAACCGCGCTAACTGCGGATGTTCGCGCGCTTCCCGGCGATGTCCGCTGTAGATGAACGTGAAAATAAATACATACGCATGAATTAACTTACAAGCATACCGATACACGCGTATAAGTACATAGGAACACAAGCACTTGCGTCTATGGGGGGCGCCTTCCCATCATTTAATTGAACGTCATGTGTGTGCGTGCAATTATATACGACGGTGTCCTACTTTCGCGCTGCCCGACTCTCGCGAATCCACAAATTCGCACGCGACATCTCGGTCCCAGCGCGAAAGAAAATTCGCATAATCGCGTGAAAATCAGTGGGGAAAAACTCAAAAGCCCCGGGCAAGAATTTCAAACCGCGCGCCGAAACCCGCGTTTCTTTCAAGTTGGAGTGAAGTAAACATGATTAGGGTGGGTATCAGTCTTACCATGATACCGTTTTAGCTACAGTACAGCACTTTAATTAAGTTATTTGTTTAATTTATTTTATTTATATATTTATTAACTTATTTTGCAATCGTTTGAAACATTCTTTCATTTGGCATATTTTTTAGCAAAATAGTCATGTCTATTATATATTGAATAAAGGGTATTAATTACGTTTTCACGATTTTTTGTTCTAGCAACAATGCTGTTTCATTTCAAGCAGCTTCATCCATATCCGCGCTCTCTAATCTCCGTTCCACCCTGAGTTGACAGTATTGCGCTTATGGCGCGCGCATTTGCCAAATTTCCCGTGAGTTAGAGCCAGCGCCTATCCCTTTAAACTTCCTGCTTGATCCAGATTCCATGCTGATTCTAGTGATTTCACAAAAACTGAATTTAAATACAAAAACAATAAAAGCATGAATGGTTTTGTTTTGAAAAAAGTTTAGCATACGAATGTGAGCGCTTAGCTAAACGCTGCTATCGAGAGCGAAAGCCTTTCGCTCAAGGGAGAACCGAAGAATTTTTTTTACATTTTTAAATCATTATTTTGATTCTTTTATTGTTTAATATTGCTTTTGAGAATAGTTAGGGCAATGCAGGTCATATAAATAGCATATAAATTATATTGGAAATGAATAAACTATGTGGGTTAAGTTCTGAGACTTTGGTCCCATCTAAACGCATTTACATTAATTCATATGGGCCGACTTTCGCTCGTCATTTCGGTCCCTATTAGGCGCGAAAGTCGGAGACCGTCTGTGTGTGTGTATATATATAGTTGTCTCTCTCCTGTGCTGACGAAGGGATCACCCCCGAAAGCTTCCGTGTTTGTTTTACATGTGTCACTTCGACATCCCCAGTAGCTCGCCAACTTGAAGTAATCTTATTGGTGAGTGCTCACTAGTCTTCCTTATCACAACGACTTGTTTCCATCCATTTACATTTCCTCTTCCGTAACCATATATGTATATATATATATATATATATATATATATATATATATATATATATATATTAACAATTTTTTAAAAATAAAATCTATCCGCGTAACCTTGATTCAATACATTTCTCAATAATGAAATTTTGACAAGTTCAGCGGAAATATTTGCGAAAGCAAACGGCGTATCCTATTAAAAACATATTACACATAAATAAGGGCATAGTTACTAAATTCCCCGAACATCAATTTGCCACAGGCAACAATAGAAATGTCGCCGGAGGTGTTGATGTGTTGTCGTCATGTGACAAATGAATGTAACTTTTCCTGCTTTAGCGACTTTGAAGGGACAAAATCCCTCATTAAATTCACACATAAATGCTGGAACCAATCATTCAATCATTTTCATATGGTCTGTAGGAGCCCAAGCTAAACTGGCTATTACATCGGGAATGAAAGGTGCTAATGAAGTCTGGTGACGGTAATTTCGACAGCGGATGACGCCAAAAAAGCAAACAAGCGAAAATAAGGCGAGTGAATTACGTCGGCTTTTCTTTATAACAACTCCTAATCAACTAAGAGATCCCTCAGCGGTCGGCCTCGCTAATCAATCTCGCGTCTATCGGAGATTTTTTACTGCTATGGCAACCTCCTACCGGGTGCCATTGTTGCTCCCATCCAATCTAGCATTGGGGGGTTTCAATTCGCATTACGGGGAAATGGATAAATTAAAACGAGCCCACGCGCTGAGCGATTACGTCACGCGTGCGTGGGCGAGATGGGTGCGTAATGTATCGGGACACGCGATTCGGAGGAAGAACAGAAAAGGGCGAGGCGACCTCTTTTGAACTTGACCGATATTATTTTTTATTAAAGCGTGGTCGCGCGCGCAACTTCCTTTTCCTCCCCTCTCCCTCCCTCCCTACCTCTCGTTCTCTCTTCCTTTCTCTCTCTCCCTCTTTCTCCCTCTCTCTCCCCTTCTCTCCCGAGGCCGCAACATCTGGCCGGGTCACCCCTTGCAGTAGTGAAACTTTTACGTGCTCGAAGGGAGGTCGCGGGACAAATGCGTTTACGAGGAAAACTTTATATTGATGGACTGAGAGGTCTACGATTCTAAAAAAAATAGGCGTACTGAGCTGTAAAAGAAACGATGCCTGCTGCTGACGTGAAACGGTTGATTGAACCAGGGGCGATATTTACTCGCGTGGCTATTGTTTTCATTTCACTATTTAAGGCTTTTTAGAAACAACGTAGGGCGATTCATTAATGAGTAACTAAAATAAAAATGTTTTGCTCAAAATTTTCGTTGTACTATTATCGGACATATCATCAAAAAGACCATAACATCGGCGGATAAAGATTGTAGCCTGCCCAACAGAATTCCAAGCATGTGGCCGTTGAGAACGAACTAGTGATTCTCCTGTTCGCTCTCTACTCGTTGAGTGCTGATGATCGCTCTGAAACCCCTTCTAGAAGTGCTTTTATCTGTGGGACTGGAAAGGAACCAGCGCAGAGCTGTACATTTCTTTGATAACGACTATATTTAACACACCAGCGTACCATAACTTCAAAGAGTCTTGAGATGGCAGACTATAAATCTATAAACCTTAAATATAAACGGAAACTCTTAAATAAAAACATTAACGAATCGACGAAGAATGTGCCCGGAATAGTTATAACAATCTGTGATAATGAGTGTTGGGATCGACCAGAGTTGTAAAAACACGTTGTAACAACAATCGATAATTCCGAGTGGTATTACTGATCTTTTTCCAAAATGCGACAAGACAGACTAATAATCTACGATATAATAATAATAATAAAAGAAGCTGGCTGTGTGTCTGTGTGTGTGTCTCTGGCAGCCATAACTCTTCAGAAAATAAACATAAGAGCTTACAAATTTGGCAGCAGCTTTAGGTTGATCGTGAGAGTTGCAGCACCAAATATAATTCAAATAGATCTACGGGGGCCCGAGAATCCCCATTGTTGGTCCAAATGTCCAATTTTTAAAGATATCTCAGCAACCAACTGACCAATTTTTATGAATTCTCCACCAATATCAATGTTTTGATGGGTCACATTTTCGGGCCTAAAATGGATAAATTCGGTAAAGGAGATCAAGGATCGAAATGTAAGTGCCGGTCCAAATTTCACGATTTCTTGGGGTCCCCATGGAACGGTCGGTCCACATTTCGGTGATACCCGTCTGCCCGAACGCATATATCAGGGAAGAACTGGCTGAATCAATTTTAACCAAATTTGGTAGATAAATAGAATCTTCACATAAATACATGATCAAAATGACATATTTGGAACGGATCGACCAGGCAGGGGTGCCACAATTGCAAAATATAATTTCCGGTAGTTATGCTTTTGGAAGGAATTGGAAAAACGATTTCAACCAAAGTTGGTACATAGAATATTCACATACATTCAAGATCAAATAACCTATTTGGACTGGATCGACTGAGCAGGGGTGCCACAATTGCAAAATAAATCTTTTCGGTAATTATGTTTTTGGAAGGAATTGGCCAAACCAAAATCAACCAAATTTGGTACATAGAATTTTCACATAAATTCATGACCAAAATGACGTACGTCGACCCGATTAACTAAGTAGGGGTGCCACATTTGCAAAGTTAAACGTTTCGGTAATTATGAATTTGGAAGGAATTGGCCAAACCGATTTCAACGAAATTTTGTATGAAGGAGTTGTGGAACATAAAAAAAAACAAAATTAAGATTTTTAGGATTGATATAGAAAGCAGGGCTGCCGCAATAAAAATAATAAAAATTTTCTTTACAAGTGTTTGTGTTGAACTGTCCGCATCAATATTAACCAAATTAAAATATTTATTATGTACACATATATCTATATATAAAACCATAATAGCATATTTGGACCGGATCAACTAAACGGGTTGCCACAATTTCAAATGAAACTCTATTAGTAACTACGAATTTGGAAGGAATTGGCTCAACGGATGTCAACTAAATTTTATATATATGATTTTTACAAAATACCATAATGAAATCAAGATTTTTAAAGTGGAGCTTAAGAGCAGGGCTACCACAATTAAAGGTAAAATAATATTTCATTTACACGTATTTCTAGAGAGCTGTCCGCCTGGATTTTAACCCATTACGGTATATATAATCTTCATATAAATAAATAACCCAAATTATATATTTCAACTGGGTCGACTAAACAGGGCTACCACAATATCAAGGTTAGAATTTTTCTGTAACTATGAATTTCAAAGGTATTGGCTGAACCGATTTCAATAAGAAATTTCGTTTGTAGGGAGAGTATAGAATGACAAAACGAAATCAACATGTTTAGAATGGATAAAAAAAGCAGAGCTACCACAATATAAGTAAAGATAATTTTCTGATTTCAAAGCAAATACATTAATATTCGATTATACTACGGCGAATTTTACGAAAATCATTCTGTATGAGGATATCTCACCAACCAATTGACGGAGTTTGATTAATCCTCCACCAATATCAATGTTGAACCAAGGAACTTAGACTTAAAACTTAGTATACATAATAAAGAGAGGTTGAGGATATGCACCTTGGTGTCAGAACTTTGATTTCTTGGAGAAGGGGGGGAGGGAGGTATCGAATTTGAGTCTATATTTAATTTGTTCATACCAATTAAAAGGGAATATTACCTTGAGAGTACCTTGAGTTTGGATGAAAATATTACCGAGTGATATGCGCATGAAAAATTCTAAACTCTAAACCCAGGGCAAACCCCGGGCAATTACGCTAGTGATTTCATAAGAGAGTAGTTATAGCGAAATACCATCGGCTAACATACGCTACCGGAAGCTTGAAGGGTAATGAAATAGATGTAAACGCATCTATATCATTTATTTATTTGATTCAATCCATATATCCCATATCCAATGAAAACTTAGAAGTTTTTTAAATTCGAGAATTGAATTATCGAGCTCCGCCTATGGTTAGAATTAAGTAAATGATGAACACAAACTCAAATGCTCGGGAAAAGATGGAGCAGTATTAGTAAACAGCAAAACACCCGTCATCAGCGGCATCCGCCGAGCGCTAATTCGGAAATAATGAGTATTTCTTGTTGAAACGAAAGTTTTTATTGGTTAAAATTAAACCGACTCTTATTGCCCGATATTGACAGCCTCACATTTCAAATATACTCTTGACTTATTAATGAACGCTTTAAATGAAACCTTGAATTTTTTAAAATTACGCATTAAGAAATTATTTCTCTGCCACAGTTTTCCTCTCTCTCTCTCACTCTCTCTCTCTCTCTCTCTCTCTCTCTCTCTCTCTCTCTCTCTCTCTCTTCCCATTCTATCACAGAAAACAATACAAAAACGCTCTAAATTCTCTTTTGTCTCTTCAGGCGGCAATTTATAAAGCATCCGCTCTTATCGAATGTTTCATTTTTCGCCGCCGAGGGCTGATATTTCCAATTCCGCGAATTCTTTGATCGCAAAAGCCTTTCTCCCGGCGGAAAAGTTGTCGCATCTCTTCACGAGAATTGTGAGGATAATGGAAGATTCCTTATATTGGAGTTTTCTTGGTTGCGTTGCTAAGCGATTCCTGTTTTTCATCTGCATACGCCGCAACATATGACTCATATTTTTTTAAATTTCCGATTAGAGAGATAAATTTTAATGAACTATCAAAAAATTCCATAATAAAATTATTAAAACTAGATTTGAGATTTTTTTATAGTACTTTTTTTAACGATCAACTGATTCTCTCTTGCCTATGCGCAATGGGTATCTAAGAATTAGTGCAATGAATAACTAGTCAGTTTCTAATTTTCCTCGAAAAATTTGGAGAGGGGGTGATAAAATGTTAAAATATGCTAAGTAAGCATAGCTTTCTGATTGCTGCCATAGACCTTATATGGAACTTAATGCGCAGGATGCAAAGTTTCGTGACGATAACTTCAAAGGTCCGGATTTGTATAGCGGAAAAACAGTTTTTAGTGCTTTCTGTCATTGCTAAAAAGCTCTATTATCATCGTGATATCCGTCCGTCCATACGCATGTATCAGGGAAGAATTGTCAACCGATTTCAACCAAATTTGTTACATAAAGTATTTACATAAATTATGACCAAAATGGCATCTTTGGACCGAATCGACTCAGAAGGGGTGCCAAAATTGCAAAATAAACCTTTCGGTAATTATGAATTTGGAAGGAATTGGCAGAACCGATTTCAACGAAATTTCGTATGAAGGTGTGCAACATAAAAAACAAAATCTAGTTTTTTAGTATAGATATAGAAAGCAGGGCTGCCACGATATAAGGAATAGTAAAATTTCTTTTTACCCATACTTGTGTTGAACTGTCCGCATAAATTTTCACCAAATTTAATATTTATAATGTACACTTACATAAACAACTATAATAGAATATTTGCACCGAACCAACTAAACAGGGGCGCCACAGTTACAAATTAAACTTTCAGTAATTATGGAGTTGGAAGGAATTGGATTGACAGAAATTTTTATATATGATTTGTACAACATACCATAATGAAATAGAGATGTTTAAATCGGAGCTAAAGAGCAGGGCTACCACTTTATAAGGTAAAATATTATTTATTTTACACGTGTTTTAATGGAACTGACCATATGGATTTTAACCTAATATAGTACAATATAATCTTCATTAACAATAAATATCCAAAATAACATATTTAAACCGGGTTGGCTTAACAAGGCTACCACAATATCAAGGTTAGAACTTTTCTGTAACTATGAATTTCGAAGGTATTGGCTGAACGGATTTCAAAGAAATTTCGTTTGGAAGGCGAGTATAGAATGGCAAAAACAAGATGAACATGTTTAGAATGGATCTAAATGGCGTAGCTACCGTAATACAAAGAAAAATAAGTTTTTTAGACATCTCCTAGAAATAATATTATTTTATTAAATAATATAATAAATTCCTTATGCAATTGTCTGATTTCAAAGCAAATACATTTGTATACCAATATACTACGGCGAATTTGAAGAAAAGCACTTCTGTACCTCGGAAAACCCGTATACATCTCTACTTGTTATAGTTATAAATAGATGTAGCTATACAAGTTCATTAGTTGAAAAAAAGAATTTCAAATTTATACATACACATTTAATTTTGTCTGACTTTGCGACTACAATTAGTATTTTAATTATATTTAGTATTTTTTCAAAATGGAACATTAAAAAGGGAAAATAAATTACGAAATTTAAAAAATATACCTTTTTATAAAATTTCAAAAAAGAAAAAAACACTAAAAAGGGAAAAATAATTTTTTTATTCATTTATTCCTTCATAAAACTTTTGAATCAAAATTATATTGGCGTATTACAATGTTTTGCGTTTAAACATTAAAATTAAATTTTGAAATTTGAGAAGGAGAAAAAATCCTGTACTTGACCTTGAATCGAAACCGGGTTCGATTCCCGGTCAAGTACAGGATTTTTACTTCTTCTCAAATGTCAAAGTTTAATTTCAGATTTATGCTATCATGCATTAAAATCATTCCAACACCTTTGTTTCTGTTTAAACACTGTGTTAAGTGATCGCCATATCTTTCTTCGAACATTTTAACACAAAGAAGGAATTTTGTGTCCCCTCGTGACCTTCTCTGTTAACCATAATGATAAGAAAATTAAAAAGGAGATAGGTATTCAATTTATATGATGGGCAACAAATTCCTTCTTTATGTGAAAATGTTCGAAAAAGATATGGCGATCACTTAACAGCGTTTAAACACAAAATACTGTCACACGTCGATACAATTTTGATTCAGAAGTTTTCTGAAGGACTAAATGAATAAAAAACTTATTTTTCCCTTTCTTGTTTTTTTATTATATAAAAAAGGAATATATTTAAAATTCATTAATTTATGTATTTCCTGTTAGACCTTAAATAACTAAATTTCGCTCATTCGATAATCCGTAATGGTGTCTGCGGAAAATTTGCGTTATTTGCCTCCGATAAGCGCACAAAACCACTTTAACTCTACTAGAACCTTACCATCAGGAAATCAAAAACATTTTATACGATAGATTATAGAATTATGTATATAAACAATGTCACGGATTGATTCCAACTGGCCTGTAACGTAACTCCTGTAGCCGTAAAATAACCAGATGCGAGTTTTTGTCGCGAAATATATTATCGGCAGTGATTTTTGTTCTTATTAACGATTGGCCTATTACCACTGAGGAAGGCTACTCTTTGGTAGAAATGTGCATGCGATTTGCTCTTTAAAATTATTTTCAAAGGTAATATATACAGGAGAAAAAATCTGCCATAACAGGGAATCGAACTAGGGTCTTTCCCTTTCCGGGCGGATATTCTATCACTAAATCATCGTGGCAGACTACTTCTCACGTTTCACGTCGCGGATGTTTTCAAAGTTTGGGCCGGCTTAGAAAAACTTTCGCATACAGAAACTGCAGTATTAGTCTGCCACGACAGTTCAGTAGTAGAATATCCGACCGGCAAGTTGAAGACACGGCTTCGGTTCCCGGTCATGGGAGATTTTTCTTTTGTTTTCGAATTTCCCAAATTCCAACTTATGCCTATCTGCATAGTGATCCTCCATCAATTCATTTCATAGCGATTCTCTCGGAGAGGGACTTTTGATAAAAATGAGCGGTTTTCTCTTGACTCAATTATTACGACATCCATAGAAACTACAACTCTATCGCGGCTATTCGTAAAAGATTCGCGCATTTAAATTCCTCACCGTTCCAATTCTCTCACGCGACGCAATCTCAGTCCATTTTCCTTCCCCTTCCCTGTATAAAACCCCAATCTATTCTACTCGACTAATTCATCAACTATGCAATATTGTTCTTGGTTCTTCCTCCCGGTTAACGCGTTATCGCCCGTCGAAATCGTCCCACCTCTCATTCGTCCCACCTCTCGTTCGGTTCTCCCCCGCATGAATTCCGATTCATTATGACTCGATCGATAAACGGAAAACAATTAAAATGGCGCCCACGCAAATTAAGTTTCGCTTTGTCGATTATTTGCTTCAGAAATTCCCTTCGATCTCAAACTTTCTGTCTCCCCCTCTCTTTCTTTCCTTCCTTCTCCCACGCTTTGTCCTCTTCCGCCTCAGCCACTCCAATTCTCCCTTCTCTCTCTTCCCTGATCGCTATGGCGTTAGCAGCGCTGCCACCGAAGCGTGAGATCCTAATTGTCTTGCTGTACTGTTTGCTTCCCAGATTCCCGTTATCGGAATTCCTGAATTTATTACGCATTTGATTTGTTGATAATAAAATAAACTTGATCGTCATTCCGTTAACCACAGGTCGCATGCCGAAATCTTACGGAAACGGTCGCGTGGCGTCTCACAGGCTCCATTTTGATTTTATCGTTTTCTTCTTTGAATACTTATTCTATTTGGTTTATAATTATAATGTTATAGGGATTAATGTCGTACATTAATAATAACAATAGAATAATATCATGAAAATATATTAATTTATTTTTACGATGTTACAATATAATGAAGGTATGTACGATAATCCAAAATAAAAGTTATTTAACTTTAAATCACATTAAATATTGTTGAAAAACCATAATATTATTTTTATACATTAAGCATCAAACATAAAAAATAAAATATCATATTTTGATTAACAAATTTAGGAATTAGAACAAATTTGTTGCCCATGCTCCAAGCAAATGTAATTATTGCAGTTTCTGCATTTATATTGTGTATATCTGTTTTTTGTTCGCCCACATTTATAAGTACCTTTGCCTTTTTGGGGAAGTGCTATCTTGTACAGGTGTTGCACGTTCAGGAGTTCCAGGAAAAGACATTGAATATCCCGTTTGAGTTCTTTTGGTAAGGTAGAGCACTGTGAAATAATAAGTAGAAAGTCTTCGGCCAGTTCACGGGCCAATATTTTCAAATAATTACGTCTCAAATTGCAATCGGTTTGATTGTTGCAACGATATATAATTTGAGAATTTATTCCAGTCATATTCAGCATGCTGTACATCACGACCATCGGCCATCTGTTCGTTTTCCTCGCAACATCGTAAGTGCTGCAGAGCAGGTCGACAGTATCAACAACTGATTTTGTAGCGTTGTAAAATGTAATAATGTCAGACTTTTATGTCCCCTGTAGAAGAATCTATACTCTCGTCATGCATCGTTGAAATAAGCAATACGTTTTTATTCTTTTTCGGGAGGTATGAAACTAGGGTGCAGTTATCCAGGAAGCCAAACATAATCAACCCTACCTCTCGAGATCTCGTTTCTATGGAACATCCAGGAATCTCCCTTTTATGTTTCCTGATAGTTCCAACAAGAGTGAGTTTATTTTTCAGTAAATCATTCGCGAGCGCTAAACTTGAGAACCAGTTATCGGTTATGGTATTCTATCCTGCCCTTGATATAATGGAGCTGAGACGTTTGACATCGCTGGGTGTATTGCTTATTTCAAGTGAGCCTTCAGGCTGTTTACCAGGGTATATTTCAAGATTAGCAGTATAGCACATTCGAGCATCCACCAGAGCAAATGTTTTTCTGTCGTACTTATTTGGCTTGCTTGGTCACTATATTCTTCCCCCTCTGAATTCTGTTCACTTCCTTTGTCAAACCACTGATGCAGTAAATGCATATCGTTATCATCAGCGAGGTTTAAAACTCTTCGCTTATCCATATTTCAAATATCTAGTAATACAGTTGTAGCATAAGTCCTCGAAAAATAAAAATTACAGCAACAAACGTTGAGTAAAATAATTTACCTATTAGCGACGAGAAAGGTCGAGTGGCGCCTGAGATGCGACGGAAGATTGAAGCTAAAATTTATACTCTTCTTACAGACGAACAAAAGAGACCGACACTGATCTATTGGCATTACCTAAAAAAGCTTATATTTCTTTAAAGGTAGACAACGCTTCAATTTTCTTTTGACTATAGGATCGCTTACACTAATGAATTAATAGTTCGATGGCGTCTCATAGACGCCGCGCGACCTGTGCAGGGTTAATAACGGAAAACGGAAGAGATAGTTATTTTTTGTCCGTCAGATGGCAGAGCTGTCCATTGACGTAGTCGTCGGCGGGGCCAAATCCTCGATTGACTGCAGAGTTGTTATTTTTAAAGCTGGAAATTATATTCACGTGAAACATTAAGAGATGGTTATGTGGCGTTTTATATGGTGTGTCCATAAAATATTGCAGTGAAAGTGTTTGCAAAAGTCCTTATTTCTGAAACTCATTAACTAAAAAATTGATGGAAAAATATGATCCGAAAATCCTATGCAGACAGACATAAGCTGTAAAGGTGGGAATAATTTTGAAACGAGAAAAAACTCTGCTATGACCGGGAATCGGACCCGGTTTTTACCACTTGCCGGGCGGATATTCTACCTCTGAACTGTCGGAGTAGAACGCTTTTTCTCGTTTCTGAACACGGATGTTCTCGTTTCAAAATTATTCCCATCATTGACTAAAGTTAAGTTCGACAATATAGACTCCGTGAGATGGATAATACCTAACGGCGGGGTGCCGGTGGTGTAGTGGTTAGGACGCTGGCTGCTACTCGCCCGATGCTTGAAAAAGTCATCGGGTAATCCTGCGCAAGTAAGATTTTTCCAAGGACTCCCGGCCCCCTGTTTGTGTGGTTTGAGGAGGCCGCGCAAATTCAGCTGTTCCGTCCTTCGGAAGGGACGTTAAGCCGTTGGCCCCCCTGGTGCTCTTCGTAAGAGCAGGCAAATGCCGGCACCGGGTTTCCCTCCTCCCTCCCCGGTTATTCATTGCACTACCTCTGAGATACCCATTTGTGCTGTAAGAGATGCGAATTGACTGGGCACTCAAACAAACAAACCTAACGGCACCAAAGTTATTACGCAGGGAAGGTATGGTAGGGCCTCTACCTTGGACCTCTCTCATATGGGACCAAAACGCTTTAGGATCCTCCTTCAAATAATTATTAATACCTTATTCCTGAAATTAGCAAAAGCCTCGCGCATGGTATTTCTCGCTTTAGCGCGGGATTCCTTATACGTTTGAACTATATCTGCTCTATACTCGTAGGATGATATAGACGGCATATATCTTATTTTCGCGTGGCTTATTCTCTGACGCCTAAGCGCACTCCTAACTTGCTTATTATACCAACGTGGCTCTTTATTGTCGACCTTCAATTATATTGGAATGTACTTATCGATACCCTCTAGCATTATATCCTTGAATAGTTTCCATGACGACTCAGCTCCTGATCGTTCGGTTATATCACGGTAGCCAGGTAGTATTTCTCGTAGGCGCGACCTGAAGCTTGAAAAGTTTGCCTTAGCAAATATATAAAACTTTCTTTGAGGCTGAGAGTGACTCTCGATTTTCAACTTACACCCTCCTATACGACCAGATGATCACTAATTCCATCTTCAATGGTGATTTTGTTTATTCCTCCTAGGACGTTAGTTGCTAATAATTATAATATGTTTCCCGATCGCGTTGTCTTTCTGACTAATTGAAAGAGAGAATGTTCCGATTAATGCCTCACAGGATTCGCGTTCTTTACCTCTAGATCCGAAACATAGGTTTTCCAATCAATTGAGGGTAAGTTAAAGTCACCATAGACTATATAATATTACCACCTTGATTAATCAGTCTAAGCTTTGATAGGTGCTTCTCGAGATTTAAAATACAATCTGCACCAGCGTTAGGTGGCCTGTAAAACGAGCATAAGAACACCTTTTTAAAGCCTTCTTTACCTATGCGGCACCAAATACTCTCGATGACCTCATGACTTATAGGAATCTCACAGTTATCCTAGTAATCGCTAACCGCTTTGAAAACCCCGCCGCCTGATCTATTAGCGCGATCTTTTCTATAGACACGATAATCTCTAGGAAATATCTCCTGAATCTAAATCTCATCCGTTAACCAAATTTCTATGCCTATCACGACGTCGGCGTACAGACTGCGAATAACATGCTCGAACTCAGCAATTTTCCTACGGATGCTGCGGCAGTTCAGTACGACGGCGTTTGATTTCTCACTATCACTTCCCATATCACGGAGAGCATGGTAAGATCCTCTTGGATCCTTCTTCTGTCTGTTCATATGGTACCTCTCGAATACATCAATAGGAGCTGCACCTGAAGTCTCAATACGCTGCACAACTGTAGGTACTTTATCTAATTCTTTCACAAATTTCTTCGTTTGGATAAGTGTAATTCTCGTCCATTTACAAGGACACCGCTTGGTCTTCCGTGACATTTTCAGAGGAGGTGGCGAAACATCATCACTAGGTTCGGAAGATGGGTTGTCAAGGCCGTTGAAATCTACGGTAACATCCACGATAATTTTTTGATGCTTCCCTTTATTGACAGCTCTCACCTCGATCTGCTGTGCCAATACTCCTTTACCCAAAGCCCAAATTTTAACAACTTTACCCTCAGCATCCCTTCCGGCGTCATCTTGATCGCTCTCAGCACCATCAGCAGGGGGGAACAGCACAAGTTTTAATTTATTCACCTCTTGGACATCTTCCAGAAGTTAGTCTGAGTCTTCAAATTCGTCTAAAATGTTGATAATGGCTTCCCCATCTGTAATGTAATTGAATCTAAAATGTTGTCAAGAAGTACTTCTTATTGGCCAGCGTATGAAATTTCATACGTACGTTTTAACCAACAAAATTACTGCATATAACTCCCTAAAAATGTGTGCTAAGATACAATGTACAATGCGCATTCGTTATTTTTACATAATTCATACACCTAATGATAATAAAATAATATAGCAACCGCTATAAAAATATACACATACCATTGCACCATTTCGTCTCTCTCGATACAAACAGAAATTTCAAGATGGCATTCAACGATGATAGTCATTCGAGACTGGCGTGTGGCGAATAAAGTATGCTCTTAGAACCATTCTCTACGAGTCAAGCAGTTATTTTATTGGAATAGAGTTACATTGTATTATGTAGGTTACTTTATAACTGTCATGTTATGTGTATGAAATTTCAAACTTTGGCCATTGCGCGTAAGCAAGAGGGAATCAGAAGGCCGTAAAAACGAGTTATTCATTCGCATAATTCTGGGGAGGAAAGACGTCTTTGATGAATAAACATCCTAGCAAAGGATATAAATACCTAAGGTTTCTATTATCTCGTTAATGGAGTCACTAGACTAGTATTAACTCAAAGCTTAATAACTCGTTCCGAGAGTATATTCAAGTAAGTTGAAATGCCGAGTCCTTATTATCGTCGGCATTCTACGATTACTCAGCTTCTCAAGGATTTAAAATTATGTTTTATAAAATGCAATTATATCGTACATTTATTCCTTAGGCGTGCCATCAATTTTTCTCGAATTTTTTTAATGGTGGAGGAAGTTAATCCACGGGAGAAAACAAAATAATTAACCTTGTTCATTATTTAAGGGCTTTTAAGGCGATGGCGGCTTATGAAAGATAGCCTTTCTCCCGGAAGGAGGCAAAAAAGATACGGCTTAAAAAGTTGTGCGTAATGTAATTCGTTTTTTATTTTGCAAATTCCACGCTCCGATTTCAATCTTCTATTTTATTCTACACCAAAGTTAATACACAACACGTTTACCATTCTCTGGTAAATCTATTGCAAGGTGAGCAGCAATTCATAAACTAAAGGAAATTTTCCGATTGATTAAAATTTTTAGCCACAGCTGCCGTGGAAGTAGGACATTAGAATAAACTAAAGTGTTTTATAACTCTGTAGGATTATCCTTTCCGACAGAACTCATTGGTGCATGACCTATAAAATTAATACACTCGTCCTTAAATTATTACTGATGGCTTTGTTGTTATGGGAACATCAATTCTTACCTAATCACAAAATGGAGTATGAGCATTTACCATGCTATTAATATGGATAATAGATACACTATGGTAAAATTGGGAGTTTTTAATGCACTGGAGGTTAATCTATATATTAAGTGCGTTTTGCCTGTGTCAGAAAAGACCAATAACACTCCACATCTAACATACGAGTATACGAAGATCTCGGGCCACCCCACGGTGACAATTTACGACAACCAAGGTGCTATAGATATCGATTTTTCATTGCTCCCTGTACCGCTACCTACTCCTACCGGGTTCTTTAGCGGTGGTGCCAGATTTTGGGTTTGCTTATCCTGTATTAGGTTGGTCGCATCTTGCCCTCAAGATAGCTTCCTGCGCTTCGAGGGAAGGTAATCGTCGACCTCGGTGGCCGCTCTGGGGCGACGATGCCGATCCCATGGCATGGTTTTCCTTTCGCCGATGGTCCGTAGGTCTGCCATCTTCTTATGTTGCAGACCACCGAAAAATTTAACAGCGGTGGTACGAAGATATTGTCTGAGTGGCGTGATGGTGGTGAGATCGTATAGAGCCTCCGTTGGAATGTTCCAACAAAGGGCGAGAATACTTCGGAGGAAAGAGCGCTCCGCTACCTCCAGTCAGCTTCTGCCGGCTGCGGTAAGTCTTTCACTCCAGGCTGGGGATGCAGACGTCATGGCGGAGAGAATGACGGCTCTGTATATATGTAGCTTCCGGTTTAAGCGGATGGGTGATGAGCGGAGTAGCGACGCTAAGGCGATCTTCGACCTAATAGCGCGGTGGGCAGCTTTTTGTGCATGCTGAGAAAAGTTGACGCGCCTATCCAGCGTCACTCCCAAATAAGTGACGTTCTCTTTCCATTCAACTTGCTCAGTTCCAACTATAATGCCGTCCAGGTCGGCAACTGGACCGGATGAAAAGATGATCATCTGCGTCTTTCTTGGGTTGATTTCAAGACGCCGTTTTTCGTACTAATCCATAAGAGTGTATGTGGCGCGCTGTAGATATTCTACCGCCATCCTCTTCTTGATGGAGCGGCATATAAGTGCAGTGTCATCCGCGGATATGGCGAGCAGACTGTTCCATCCCAGGTCTTGAGGGAAGTCCGCGGTGAAGAGGTTGTAAAATAAAGGACCCACTACAGAGCCCTGCGGGACGCCTGCTGCAATTTTCTTTGCTGCAGACAGCCGGTGCCTCCAGGTCGCACGGAACTTCCTGCCTCTGAGATAGTCGGCGATGAAGTTCTGTTGCCACCTAGGATAGCTGAAGGACTTCATCTTCTGGAGGAGCCCGCCATGCCACATTTTATCAAAAGCTTTTGCAATGTCGAAAAAAGCTGCTGCCGCGCAGAATTTCCGGTTGAAAGCGTTGGCGATGAAATCACAAGCGCGCGATTACAATCTACCATTATCTTTTGTCCCGAATGGTATTTGGACAATACTGATCCATGTCCTGTTAACCATGTTATTTAAATTTAATTAAAAATATTTATACTTATATTTTGTTGCAAATATCGCCTAAAACATTAAAATTAAAAATCTATGAGTATATAATATAAGCAATTGTTTGAAAATCTAATTTTAAAAAGAAGATTTTGATAGAAAATACAGGGTGCCCATAAATGATTAACCTGATCACGCAAATTATTAATATCTGGAACAATTGTTTGGTAAACCAAATCTTTTACGTAACCCCACGACTTAATTAACTTCACATCAGGTGGATTCTTTCCATACTTGGTTCTAAACAATCGCTGAACACTCACAGGTGATTTTGTTTCTGCAAGCCAAACAACACATTGTGCCTTCTCTGTCACAGACGCCATCTTCACTGAACAGATGTTACAGCACTCCTAGCGGCAGATATGATAAACAAAACACTCCAGCACAGAAAGTCTATGCGTGTACGTGCTTACCTGTAAAAGGAAAACGGATTTGAGAGTTTCCATTAAAAATTATAGCATACTGCAATCTGGGTAATCATTAATGGACACACTGTATTATTGTCGTGAAATTTTACCATACTACTACATACTACTCTTGACATTACATGGAACTGGTATAATCATAAATGCGGGTCAGTCGGAGATACTTGAAAGTTCTCCACCAGTGGACTCTGTAGTATTTTGGAATACATTTATAAAAATAAACCCACCCATTGCATAAATTTACCATGCCGGGTGGAAGTAAGCACATATTTTATTGATGCTGCAAGCAACGTTGCACTAAGCAGCTGGTGATAGATGACTGAATATCTATCAAAACGAAATCTATTACTCTAGCAGCAGAAAGAAACAAGGATCCATTCAATCCACTCAATTTGATGATCCAATTAATGAATTATCTGCTTTTTATGGTTCCTGTATTTCATTTGACTGAGAATCTAACTTGGTAACGCAATAAAACAAATACGGTGAGACCCAGATTTAGAGCCTCTCCCTATATAGCGCCATCCCTGCACACTGCCCATTAATCGTTGTGAACAGAACTTCCACCTTATGATTACATAGAGCCAGGGCCGGCCCGAACTACTGGTGAACCGGGCGGATGCCTGGGGCGCCAACGTTTTGGGGGCAATATCCCGATCATTTACCTACGCAAATGAATAAATGTTGGAAAGAAATTTATATCAAAGAACAGGCTATAATCTTGATGGCATTTCTTTTAACTTTTCAGTATCAATAATGTTTACAGAGCGTTAAAAAAATTATCACGTACTTTGTAAATATCTCAACAAAAATTAACGGAGGGGGGCGCTGGAGTGCTGTCTCGTCTGGGGCGCCAAAATTCTTCGGGCCGCCCCTGCATAGAGCAAGCGATTTACCGCCACCCCCGCTTCGCCGCCAATGTCAGTAGAGGACAAATGGTGGCGCTAAATCGAGATTTGACTGTAGTTCCATTTCAGATATATTTTGCGTAGGATAAAAGTTTTACGGCGTCGAGACAAACATATAATATATTTGTTTATTTTTCCCTTCAGTGAAGAGCTGTAAAAACAAAAAATGGCCGTTTTTCATCATATTGCGCGAAAATGTAGTTTATTTCACCGATGTAAGCTAATTTATGTTTAAAAAATTAGCCGGATCTTGAACTAATGTTTATAGCAACAACTTCCATAGACAATTGTACAATGCATTGCGATAATATAACAATATTCATTCGCAAACACGCGTAAGACAGTTCTTTTCAGCTTATCCTTGCCTCCTTAAATACCTAAAGATTTACTGTCACTAAAATTTTCCTAAGACAGAATTTGAAACATTCATAGCATAAATGCAGCCATAAGCGTTTTGCGAGCGCTACATTGTAAATGATTGTGTTCCTAGTGGAACTTCTTTCGCGAGAATCGGAAACGCCTGTCTCAGGCATTTGACTCATAGCCGTGACATTCAAAACAGAACGCCACAACACCTTCCGCGAGTTATTTAATATACCGGGAGGAAGAAAACTACACAGTGAGTAAACATGTCGGAGAAAGGCGTTCGAACAATTTTCTCTCAACGCTTTCCTGTAGGCTTCAAATAGTTAAGATTGAGGTAGGGAATGAACTCCTTTGAGGTTGGTGAAAAGAAAAATTTTACTTTTAGAAAAGTTTCTCGAATCTTTTCGTTTTACGTACTTCTTTTTACGAACGACGTCAGTAAATGAGTTTTCCCGCCGGGTTTTTTTTAGAGGGTGAAGGGTATGGAGGCAGGAGGGAAGGGGGTGCAGGGAGAAGGATTTCCCCGAATCACTGGGTAAAATTTGCTTAAAATTTATTCCTCTATCTCTCCTTCTTTATGTCTTTTCGAACTTAATTTGCCTTTCCTTATTACATCACGTAAAAAAAACAAAAGAGCAAAAGAAAACGAGTAAATAAATTCGTTTTTCGTTCGTTTTTCTTAAATGCTACTTTTTTATTATCCCCCTCTGCTCTCCGAAAATGAAAGAGTTTTCTCATTTTTATTCAAAGAGGAAGATCAAAAAAATTCGGTCTCGGAAAGTTTTCAGCTTTTCGTCTCGATTAATGTTCCCAGCCCATTAGTTTTGATGAAGCCACTTGAGGCGTAATAATTATATGCTCACCCTATTTCGCGGCCTATTCGGTTTTAATTGCCCCACGATGAATAACGTTTCGTTGGTGAAATTTTACTATTGAAAAAGAAAGAGCTGCTTGGCAAGTTTTTCCGCCCTATATATTTTAAACGATCAAGTTGCTTTACTGACGTTTTTTTAATAACTCACATAATTATGGATTCCTATGCATCAAAGCACCATTCATATTAATGCTGTTCACTGAATTTTTAGATCGAATTAATGGCACGTTTAAATGAAATTATATTTTTAAATACGTGATAAAATAAATATCAAATGCAGAATTATATATATATAATATATATATATATATATATATATATATATATATATATATATATGCAGGTTTTAAATATTTTTTCCCATTGTAAGTCAAAGGATCAGTAAAAAACATTACGCTGAAACCAACATTATTACATGGATAAAAATCCATAAAAAGTGTTGCCTAGTCGCTTGAAATCGCATGTAGTATTAAAATTTATAGAATAAATTTGGTCCCTCTCATGGTACGTGAAATGAAATTTACCTTTATTTTTTCCTTAAAAAAGTAAGTTTTCATAAAAAAACTTAATTTTGATGTCTTAAAACTAAATTATAAATAGGTGAAGTGTTATCCATGAGCATGGATCAAGTTTTGGCGTTTTTCTTCTATGATTAAATTTGGTAATACTTTGTATTTTATTTTGCTATGTAGATTTATCCCATTAATCTAATTGACAATCGGAGGAGAATTTAGATTTTGAACACCTGTAATATGCGTAAATTTAGCTTATCACAATTTATTTTTATGTGGTTATACCGCCATATATTTAGTCACTAGAGCTTTGTTTGTAAGTGGCATCAATCTGGAAAAATATGTTCAAAATTTCAGCTTTCCATTTTTTATACCTTTGGATATACGTATTAAAAATTGATGACCCCCTATCAGACCCTATATATTTTTCAAAAATTTAATTAAATTAAAACAAATGGCATAAATACTGAAATATACACTCCAAGATTTGGCTCTCTGTCGTTTACGGTTTCATCACAATTTCAATTTAAGCACAGACAAATATCAAACTGAAACTAGAAGGGCATTTAAAAACAAGTATGGGTGTATACGGTTATCCCGTGGTACAGAAGTGCTTTTCGTCAAATTCGTTACACTACAATCGTACACTAATTTATTTTCTTTGAAATAAGGAAATTATTTTTCCTTATATTGTGGTAGCCCTGGTTTTTAGACCCGTTCTAAACATGTTTATTTCGTTTCTTCCATTCTATACTCGCCCTAAAAACGTAATTCTTTTTGTAATCCGATCAACCAATACCTTCGAAATTCATAGTTACCGAAAATTTCTAAGCTTGATATTGTGGTAGCACTGTTTAGTCGCCCCGGTTGAAATATGATATTTTGGTTATTTATTTATATGAATATTGCATTTGCCATATTTGGTTAAAATCCATGCTGTCATTTCTCTATAAATACGTGTTAAGGAAATATTATTTTACTTTTTATTGTGGTAGCCCTACTCTTCATCTCCACTTTAAACATCTTGATTTCATTATGGTATGTTTTAAAAATCTTATATACGAAATTTAGTTGAAATTTATTCAGCCAATTCCTTCGAAATCGATAATTACTGAAAGAGTTTAATTTGTAATTATGGCACCCCTGTTTGGCTAATCCGGTCCAAATATGCTATTCTAGTTTTTAATGTGTGTACATTATAACTATTAAATTTGGTTAAAATTGATGTGGACAGTTCAAATACGTGTAAAAGACATTTTTATTATTTGTATTGTGGCAGTCCTGCTTTTTATATCTGTAATAAACCTATTGATTTTGTTTTTATATGTTGCACACTTTCATAATATAAAATATCGTTGAAATCAGTGCAGCCAATTCCTTCCAAATTCATAATTACTGAAAAATTAAAGTTTGCAATTTTGGCACCCCTCCATAGTCGATTCGGTTCAAATATGTCATTTGGTTCTGTATTTATGTAAGGATTCTATGTGCCGAATTTGGCATTGCGACGATAATAGTACTTTTCAGCAATGACGAAAAGCACTATAATCATGCTAAAAATAATGCATATTAAGAAATAACTTATTGAACTGAAAATTGGTTCATTCGAGAACTTTTCTAGACGGATCGAACTTTCCTTGGGACCCATGTTCGGTATTTCGTCTGTGGCAGAGTTTAATACTTACTTATACGGCCATGAAAGAGGCAAGATTTACAGTCGAACGGAAACTTCTGTTGGTAACATCGTAAATATCACGCGAATGCAGCAGTTCGTGAATATTTCACCAGAAGTAGTTTTCAAGGAAACGAAAAGGTATCCTTGCGTCTCTATTTTTTTTGTTGGTGACTGATCCATCAAGAAAGTCTGGCGACTCTTCCGTTTAATGCTCCTTGGAGCAGAAAATATCCATTTTGAAACTATTAGGATAGCAGATACCTCTAAGGAGTTGTTACAAGTTGTTTTGAGACAAACAAGTACATAATAACGACAGCTAAACCCCAGAGTCACTCTTGTAGAAGCGCTTGATAATTTTTATTTTACTTCAAACGTAAACTACAGGAGATTTGTTCAGCGTATAAAGGCAAGCAAAGATATAAAAATGAATTTTTAGAACCATCTTTTATATAGGTAATACTTTAATTTGAACAAATTCTATATTATAATTATAATAACCTTTGCGCTTGCATGAGCGTAAAAAGTTGCAAAATCGTTTACCAGCTGTTGAGTGATGTGGAGGTCTTTATATTTAACTTTTATTCTTTTTACAGTTAATAGAATGGCAGACAGAAATATAGAACTCTGTGGCAAACGTAAGAATGTTTGGTATATAAGTAGTAAGAAGTTTGATAGTATCTTTTGTTTCATTAATGAAAATACTGACTTATCCATTCATATTGCTTAAAACCAACGAAAATATACTGCTAGTTCAGAGTAATTCAGTTTTAGATATTAGTAGGAGTGAAACTGATGATCATCAACGAGGTTTGTAATGGCCTTTTGATAGGGAAAACAGTTTTCAGAATAATCTTAAATGAATAAAGATAAAAAGTTTTCTAGATAAATAAAAACTTACTATCAATAATAATTACGAAAAATATAAACTTATAATTACTAGCAGAAATATCCCTTCCAAAAACGTAGGAATTCTCGTATCAATACAAATCCACATTAAAATAAAGAGACTTCTAGTACACCACGAACAATGACAATAGTTTGTTTAATCTCGTTGCTATGTTGGACGCTTGTAATTTGTTCAGATTCGCTTCAACAATATAAATACAGAAAAGGAAAGCTAAGGTAAAATATTACAAATAATGTGAGACTGTTGTCCAAATAATGAAATTATTAAAATAAACAATTAAAAAGAAAACAATTTAAAATGAAAAATGCCACTAATACTATATCTATCTTCCCAGGCGAATTCAAATTAACATTTATCGCAGCGCCAAATGTTAATTTGAATTCGCGTGGGAAGATAGATATAGTATTAGTGGCATTTTTCATTTTTCATTTTAAATTGTTTTCTTTTTAATTGTTTATTTTAATAATTTCATTATTTGGATATATATATATATATATATATATATATATATATATATATATATATATATATATAACAGCTTACGGAAAAGGAAAGGTAAAATAGATATATGGATGTCAACAAGGTGTTGGGATGAGGAAACCCAGTGAACACTCACCAATCAGACGACTTCAGGTTGGCGAGGCCCCGGGGATGTCGAAGCGACACACGTAAAACAACACTAAAACACAGAAACATCACAAACGTAGAAGCTTTCGGAACTACTCCTTCATCAGCTACAGAGAGAGAACTCTCTCTCTTCTACGTTTGTGATGTTTCTGTGTTTTAGTGTTCTTTTACGTGTGTCGCTTCGACATCCCCGGGGCCTCGCCAACCTTAAGTCGTCTGATTGGTGAGTGTTCACTGGGTTTCTTCATCCCAACACCTTGTTGACATCCATATATATATATGCAGTGACAGATGCCAATCTGGCCGATCGTCCTTCCCGGACCGTCCTACCTATTTATGCACCAACGCCCGGTGATTGGCTCGTCGGTATCGGGGTGGCATATACGTGGGATGACGCCTAGGAAGGAGGTCAGTCAGATTGAGTCGTTCGGGACATACCTCCAGCTACAGGCATGCCCCAACCGACTTGATTTTTTACTCATATGGTGCCTAAGAATCTCTAGATAACTTCAGATTTAACTTTAATCCAGTCCGCCGAAACTTTGGCAATTTTCTATGCGACACCCCAAAGGGTTCATTGACACTAGTACAGCCCATCATGCGGGATAATTTGCCCACCCCTGATCTAGAATATCAAGAGATGATCACTATGCTTTCCCAAGAATAGAAATTGTCATATGTAAATAAATTTAGAACTAAATTCAGAGACGATTTATATTAAAGAATTTTTAAAATTTCAAGATTGTTACTGATGTTCTTTAATACGTTTATAAAGAAAACAACCGAAAAAGTTAAACTTGTAGGAAAGGCGATTTAAACATAGTAGAAAAACACAGATTACTCAAGAACACGGGTATGCTCGCGAGCACCAGGCTGGAAATGTTTGTGCTATACAGTGAATTTAGGCAATCTTCTTAAGTTTCCGTAATGTTAATATAAATTTTGCCAGTTAAAAAGAGAATTAATAATGGAATTGGTGAAAATAATATAAAAATGTTATTTTCCCCCTTTCTTCTATTTGTGAATTTAAAATTCCGTAGATATACGATATAAGGTTATGATATTTACTCATCGAGAAAACATTATTTCACTAAATAAATAATAGGAGCCGAAATATATTCTTTTGATATTGGTTAGTTAAAAGTTGAATTTTTACATTGTATCGAAAACTGAATCTATCAAAATTTGGAATAATCTATGAGAAACTGGAATTTATCCGAATCACTTATTTATACCTGCTCAGAAGAATGAAGACGAAACCGTCAAAAATTACCACAACGAATTATATGATTATAAATTTAAAATAAAATCGCTTTTTTGTCCAATTCGTGCCATCAATTATTTCTACGTTCACATTGAATTGAAGATTCGACACCGACCGTAAACAAAGAAAGGAATTTAGCAAGAAGAACAGAGCGCCACGTTCACATTAAAATTTTTTTTATTCCTCTATCTAATATTCCTCCTGTACTTTTTCAAAAAGAGCTCAAATCTATTCCGGCCAAAATGAGGTAAAAAGTCATATTAAAAAAATCGAAAAAATAAATATTATTTGTCTCTTTAAAAAGAAATGTGACTATAGACACAAAATTGCAATTATTTTTTTCGTGGACGAACTGTTCGAAGCACTTTCGTATCATCCGTTGAAGATAAAAATTCAATCGTATTAACAAAGAGGGAAAAGTAATAAAAACTAATGAATTATATTGCTCCTCCGAGCTTAATTTTCTTTAGGGATATACTTATCGGAAGAAGTGTAAATACGAGCTGATGGAATAGTATTTTTATATCTCATTTATTTTTCCACTGGTGTGAAACAGCCTTCGACAAAGAACAGACCGGAATGACTCTCTTATTCCATTTTTCGTATTACGCACGATAAAGCTTCCCTTTCATCGGATTTAAGGCGGCCGGTTGAAAAAACTGGAGTATCAATATGCAAACAGCCTTCCGAAAGAAACCCTTCTTCCTTATCGGAGTAATTCGCTTTTGAACAGTTTTGAATGGATTTCCGTAGGTAGGAAAAAAGCACCGGACCCCTCAAGGAATATTAGAGGCATCCCGTAATGGACGAAAGATCAAAATTGAAGTTTATAGAAAACACCAAATTGAAAAATATGTTTTCGGAATAAATGGTGCGTGATTTTTCTGAGGTACTAGATTAAGAAAAAAGGCGAAATTTTTCAAGCATTATTTTTTAGTAAAATTTAACGAAAACAGGTAAAACAATAGGTATAAAGCACGTTTTCTTAAAATTGTTCATCTTTCCGGTTTGCCTACCCGTTTGAAGAAATAGCAACCCGCAACGTTGGAATGTAATATCTCACTAGACCAGGGGTCGGCAACCTTTTCACCTACGAGGGCGCAATTTATATTACTGAGGACGTGAAGGGCGCATAAGCAAGATCAGTTGACATCTCTCTGTACCAGTGGTCGGCAAACTCTTTATCTATGAGGGCGCAACTTTAATTATTGGGGCGTGAAGTGAAGTAACAATAGTAGATGTGTACCAATATTTATTGAAATGATATTTTTGTATATATATATATATATATATATATATATATATATATATATATATATATATATAAACTATCATCAGTGCCTGGCAGTAGGCAGCAGTACTGTCAGTATGGTATAGAGCCGAAAACAAATGATGTTGGTTGGGTCTATATCCAATACAGCTGTAGGCGTGATCAGGACGATTTGAACGGCTACAGTACTGCGATGTGGAAAGCAAGAGGGAAACTACCACATTACAATCCCTAGTAAAGATTATATGGTTGGACAATATGAGTTCTCTCGAGGTAAAACAATCCGGAGGTAAAATAGTCCCCCAATCGGATCTCCGGGCGGGGACTGCCTTGAGGAAAACATTTGTCGAAAGTAAATTACGAATAGGGACTTGGAACGTAAGAACTATGAGAAAGGCAGGAAAGCTAGAGAACTTGAAAGAAGAAATGAGAAGAAATAGAGTGGACATTATAGGGCTAAGCGAAACTAGATGGGAGGGAGAAGGACAGTTCGACTCGGAAGAATTCACGGTAGTTTGTTCTGGAGGAAATAGTGGGGAAAGGGGAGTAGCTCTGGTACTTAGGAAAGATATTATGAAAAGCGTGACCAAGATAATAGCAACGAACGATAGACTGATGGCAATAAAGCTAGAAGCAGTCCCAGTGGACATGCTGATAATCCAGGTATATATGCCAACGTCAGCTCATGACGATGAAGAAATAGATGAAATCTATGAGCAAATTAATGAAATTTACGAAGAAGACGGAAGAGGAAAGGTAAACTGCATAATAATGGGAGATTGGAACAGCATAGTCGGAGAAGGACAGGAAGAAAATGTTGTCGGGCAATACGGACTTGGGAAGAGAAATCGAGGAGGGGAGAAACTCGTAGAATTCTGCATCAATAATGACCTTGTAGTGACTAATACATGGTTCAAAAACCATAAACGAAGGTTATACACATGGAAAAGCCCAGGAGATAGAATGAGATGCCAAATAGATTACATCCTTGTAAAACAAAGATTCAGGAACAGCATAAAGAACGCCAAGGCATTGCAAGGAGCAGACATTGATTCAGATCACAGCCTTCTAATACTTGACGTGAATACAAAGCTCAAACAAATAAGAAAAACGAGAAGAGAAAGACAGACCTGGGACCTAGAAAAACTGAAAGAAAGGCAGGATGTAGTCAGCATGAAGTTGGAAGATAACCTAAGAAAGTTGGAAAACAAACCGAAGACCGTTGATATAGAATGGGATGAAATTAAAACCAGTATCAAGGATACCTTGGATAAAGAGATTGGAAAACAAGAGAAGAAAATCAGAAAATCATGGATCACGAAGGAAATGCTGGAGAAAATGGATGAGAGACGAAAATGGAAAAACGTTAACACTGAAGAAGGTAGAGCCAACTATAGGCGTATAAACAATGAGTTGAGAAGGGTAACAGATAAAGCTAGAGAAAATTGGATAAAAGGAAAATGCGATGAAATAGAACAGATGGAGAAGTTAGGACGGTACGATATGATGTACGCTAGGGCACTGGAATTAGAAGATAAGAAGTATAATGGAATTTGTGGTAAAGGAATTATGAATACAGATGGGAAGATAGTCTCAGAAACAAAGGATGTAGCACAGGTATGGGAAGAATACATTAAGGAATTATACAGCAAAAAGGCAGGAGCGGCAAAAATAGAACTGGAAAATGAGGAAAACATTGAAGAAGACAACTTGGGACCAAGTATTATGGAGAGCGAAGTAGAAAAGGCGATAGTGGAACTAAAGAAGGGGAAAGCCACGGGCAGCGATGGAATACCGGCTGAGATACTTAAAGTCATAGGATCAGAAGGACTAAAAGCGATCACGAAATTAATTAATAAGATTTACGACACGGGAGAGTGGCCTCAGGATTTCCTAGAAGTAACAATGATCCCTCTAAAGAAGAAGCCAAAAGCAATGCAGTGTAAAGATTACAGAACTATAAGCCTTCTGTCACACACATCGAAGATCATCACAAGGATTCTTAATAAAAGGCTGGAGAAAAAGGCAGAAGAAATAATAGGGGAAGATCAATTCGGTTTCAGAAAAGGACGAGGAACTAGAGATGCTATAGGAGTAGTTAGAATCATATCAGAAAGGGCAATAGAATACAGTCAAGATATCTGCGCATGTTTCATAGACTGGCAGAAGGCCTTTGATAGAGTAAATTGGGTAAAGTTGATGAAGATATTAAAGGATATAGGTGTAGACTGGAAAGACAGGAGACTGATTAGGAATCTATATGAGAATCAAGTTGTAAAGGTCAGGTTTGAGAATGTGGACACTTGCGGAATAAATATCGGTAGAGGAGTAAGACAAGGCTGCTGCCTATCGCCAACCCTATTCAATATATATGGAGAAAGTCTAATGCAAGAAGCTTTAGAAGGCACAGGGGATTTCAAAATTGGAGGAAGGATTTTAAGAACAGTAAAATACGCAGATGATCAAGTACTTCTAGCAAGAAAGGAAGAGGAGCTACAAAAAATGATAAATAGACTAGTGATAACAGGTAGAAAATACGGTATGGAAATAAATACAGAAAAATCCAAGGTCATTCGAATATCGGGTAAAGAAGAGAATCTGAACATAACTATTGGGGGAAAGCCATTAGAACAAGTTTCAGAATATAAATACCTTGGAAGTATCATAACACGAGAGGCAAAATGTACGGATGAGATCAAAACTAGAATAGGAAAAGCAAAAGCGGCTTTCAGGAGAAAGAAACAACTACTTACAGGGAATATAAGGGAAGATATCCGCAAGAAGTTGATAAAATGCTACATATGGAGTATAGCATTGTATGGGGCAGAAACATGGACGCTAAGGAAAAATGACATCAAATACTTGGAAAGCTTTGAAATGTGGACTTGGAGGAGAATGCTGAAGATAAAATGGACAGATAGGATGAAAAACGATGAAGTGCTACGAAGAATAGGAGAGAAGCGAATGATTATACAGACTATTAGAAAGAGGAAGGCTAACTGGGTTGGACATTACCTGAGGAGAGAGAGTATGATTAAAGACGTGTTAGAAGGAAAACTAGATGGGAAAAGGGAAAGAGGCAGGAAAAGGTTTCAGCTGATAGACGATTTGAAAGGGAAAGAGAGTTATCAAGATATGAAGAGGACAGCGGAAAATAGGAGTATATGGAGAACCAGGTTTAACCATGAATAATCACGGACCTGTCTACGGACAGACTACCTATGATGATGATGATGATATAAGAGAAAAACTGTTAAAGAATTTATTATAAAAACATGAAAAATAAATCAATGTGAACTTTGGGACTGCATGTCTTCATCCAACTTGCTATAATTTGGCACATAACTTGAGATACCTGATCTTAGGCAGTTGTCTAAATTGTAATCGGTGAGTCTCGATCGGTACTTGGATTTCAAGTGTTTCATGCATGAAAAAATGGACTCGCAAGTGTATGTTGAAGCACAGTAAGAACTTGTTTTAGGGCACATTTTCTTAATAATGGATAGCGATTTTCGTCAACTAAATTCCAAAAGTTTTCATCATTTTTATGTGACCGTGACCTGCATATTTATTATTTCCATTTCTAAGTTCTCGGTGTTAACGATATTAAAGTAAGTTCCAATATTAACAGACATATCATTGTCCATAAAATTGAACGGATTAGCAAAGAATGTTATTATGGGTTCTACTTCAGAAAACTGACGAAACCTAAAATTAAATTCCTTCAGGAGAGTTTCAATGTGTTGTGAAAATGGTTCAGTGGTAACATTTTCATCAGTCAGACTCTCAATAATATATTTTATATTCGGGAAATGTGATAATGAATTTCTCTCTGGGTGAGACTTCCACAATGCCAATTTACATTTGAATGCATCTATTGCACTTATCATTTTTGCAAGGTGTTGATTTTTCCTTTGCATCTCCATATTCAGTTCGTTCTATTTTATAGTTATATCAACAAGAAATCCGAAATCCATCAACCAAGCTTTGTCATCCAACTGTGCATAATATTAATTTCTTGACGTGAGAAATTCCTTTACCTCCTTTATGAGATTTATAAACCTCACAAGTATTTTACCTCTGATGAGCCATCTAACTTCGGTATGTAAAAGGAGATCACCAAATTCGGCATCTTCGCCTTGTAAAAGCAGTTTAAACAATCGGTGTTGCATTGGTACGGCTCTTATGGAATTTATTATTTTTGTTACTGTTTTCATGACATGTTGAAAATGAAGAACTTCTGCGCATATTATTTCTTGGAGTATAATGCAGCGATATGAAATAAATTTTGGAAAGAGAGGGTCTTCTTTACATAGCGCAATAAATCAATTTTTACACCCTGTCATCGAAGGTGCACCATCTATAGTAATTGCGGTCAACTTCATTAATGGTGTATTACTTTCTTGGACATATTTTTTAAAAGCTGAAATAATGTCTTCACCTCTTGTTCGTCCCTTTAATGGAAGAATTTTAAGAAATTCTTCCTTTCCTAAAAAATCATTAAACACCATCTTCACAACCATAGCCAATTGAGAAGTGTCTGATATGTCTGTTGACTCATCCAGATGTAACGAGAAGAAAATACATTTTTGCAAATCATTTGCCAACTCTTTCTCCATATTGGTTGCAATAACTTCAATTCTTCTTGTAACTGTTCTTGCTGATAGCTGAATGGTGTTGATTGCTGAGGTAATTTAATTTTTATTTTTAAAATCTTCGAAAAATGAGTCAGCAATTGCCAACATGGCTTCTTTTACAATCTCGCCATCTTCAAAAGGCCTTTTCCTCTTGGCCAACAAATGCGAAATTTTAAGTGACGCAATCGTTGCTATTTTTGATTGCTGCACTGGTCTGGTAAAAATGCTCTGCTGTTTAGTTAAAATAGATTTCATATCAGAAATTTTCTTTTTCCTGATCTCCGAGTTTAACGGATAACTAGTATAAAAATTTCCGTGGACCGTATTAAAATGTCTTTAAACATTACTTTTCTTTGAAAGTGCGACACAAGCATTGCACAATAAACAAACACTTTCCTTTCAAATCAATAAAACAGAATTGTTCTTCCCAATCAACATTGAAGTAATATGTCCTTTGCCTCTTATTACTCATAATGGGGATGAAATTTTCTACAAATGAATTAATAAACACAACACACTGAATATCGGGAAGATATCAGAAATATTGTGAACTGTTGGTCAATTTAAATTGATTTTTGTTTAACCAATGAAGAGGGAAATGAGCTATCTCCCAAACCCTGTACTTTGCATACTAAGCGAAGAAGGGAACTCCGAAACCAACGACTCACAACAATAACTCGAGCTAAGTTATGCTACAAGACGGAGGACAGGACTCCGAAACTAACGACTTTTGACAAGAACTTGGGAGTTTCAGGCGACATAGGGAAATAGTTTTCCCGTATCGAGCGCCTACCTCCAAAAAGCCTGAACCGGCTAACGGAGCTATAGTACACGACGGAACACGATAGCGGCTTCTCCTACTCTCGGCGAGTAATCTGGAAAGGGACGTGGATAAACAAGAGAGGGGTAACGGAGGAGTCATTATGAAAAGAACTCTGTTAATGACAACAATGTCTTGATCCAACAATGTATGTCCCCATTCTGTTCGCTTATAAGTCCTAACCTTGACGATGTTATTTTGTAACAGGCATACGATTCGGCTCAGTGTGATGTAAGATTAAGATGTTGATTACAAAGTTCTATTCTTCATCTTGTTCCGCAACTTATTGGTCTTCTGAGAGTTTTCCGTAATTGTTTAACTTGAGTTCTCTTTTTGGCTGGCGGGCGACACACAAATGTCTTGCGGGCGCCATGGCGCCCGCGGTCGCCACGTTGCCGATCTCTGCACTAGACCTTCCTCTAGTTTCTGTAGTTTGGTTACAATACCACTTAAAAGTTTTGAACTATGAAGCCACCTAACTGAAAAATCTATGAAATGCATGGAAAATCTAAAAATTGATGAGAGCTATCTAATTCAAAAAGAATTTTTCGAATGTCTCTTGAAACAAAAAAATTGATTGTTCACTGACAGAAAACGTGCTAAAAAGAAATATACCTACTTAATTTTGAAATAAAAATATAAATATAAAACTAATCTTTAACACCTATGTTTTCCTTTGTCTAATAATATTACTTATTATATTTTATCTCCCCTTAAAGTTTTTGCTTAGAAAGATGCACGTGCTGCGCGATTTTCGAGATTATTTTTTGTTCTATGAATCGCAAGTTCCTCAATAAGAAAATCTTTGATTAAACTTTCTAAAATCAGTCTTAAATTATTTTCTGGCATAATTTTTAATAATTCTTTTTCATTAGCCGCAACAAGGAGATTTTAAAATCAGTTTCATTTACAATGATCAAATATTTATGGAAAAAGTGACGTTCTGTGCATTCGAATAATTTACATAGTTACAGAAATACCGCCCCAATAATAAAACAGATTTACCGCTTTGTTTATTGCTTTATATTTGCATTATTTTTGTTAAAAGAATAACTTCTACAAAAATATTGCGTCAGCTAGTATCTTATGAAAATTTAACTCTACAAAAAGAAAAACAAATGCGATTAATTTCACAGTTGACTTTGTTATTAATTTCGCAGAAATCTTAAGTGAGGAATTAATGAAGAATCCTGGTAACCAGAGTTTCATAATATTAGAAATAAACTTTATACTATTAAAAGTAACTGGATTAATAGCAAAGATTTATAAATGGACCTTATATGCATACAAGTTATAACATCTGTTACAATTAAAATGTATTTTCTGGTTATACAATACTCCAATCTGTCATTTTGTCTCCGATCTTGTGGTGCTCTATGAGTGAGATTTAGCGTTTTATGAAAAACAGTAACACTGGGAGACAAATCGCATCTTGTTGTATAACGATATACATACAGGATGATTACAAATGAACTTCCCATTTTTAAATATCTATTTTGAAAAAGCTAACAAAGATAAAGTAAAAAAAGCTATATATTCGCAAAGAAAATTTAATAAATTTCTTCAAACTATTGATACGTAATTGCCGTTTTTCTCGATGAGGCTACAAGATATCACAATGGGCAATTGACCTATCGTTGGATCGGGCGTGGAGCATTCCTTGGCCAGTTCGTTCGCCCGATCTAACCCTTCTCGGCGTTTTCTATGTGGCTATGTCAAAAATGAAGTTTATACTCCACCAATTCCAAAAACTTTGGGCAATTTGAAAGAAAGGATACGTAAGGCTGTAGGAAGAGTTCAGCATGATATGTTACAAAATGTACGGCAGGAAACAGAATACCGTATTTGTGTCTGCAGAGCCACAAACGGAGCACACGTTAAACATCAACAGCTAAAAACATACTTTTTAAGTTTTTCTTAGTATAGTTTGCTTTTTACTGTTACTTTGTTAAATCTTTAATAATAAATTTTTAAAATCAGGGAGATCATTTATAAGTATATTTTTTCATGCATTCTAAAATAGCGTGTTGCCATTTCTGTTGCAGGTCCACCTGGTGCGGAATCATATATCGAAGTCTGAAAGCTCTCTCTCGTCTCTTGCCCACCGGTCGACGTGAACAGCTGTACACAGTCTTTCATCCGACATGATCTCGATACTGCAGGTAATTTATTCATCCCTTTTTTGGACCTTGGAATCATGCGTAACCTTCAATCTGAAATTGCCAAATTGCCCATCGAATGTAATTTGACGGGGATTATTAAAATTCGAGAAACATTGGCATACAGCATAAACCATCTGATTGATGTCATTAGGATTATGGACGGTCGTGCTCTGAAACCCAAGCCTCGTTGCGTGCCGTGACGATTTTATTTGGAATTAACCCGTGAACGCGTGCTACGTAGGTGACCCCATTATTTAACGTGTGGCGGCAAAATATGAGCACACAAAGTATAATCTATAGCTGGAACTTTTTTTCGAAACTTTCCAGGGTATGTGCGTAATTCGCTCCAAGGCAAATTAACCTTCAGCAATTTGCACAAACGTCAAAAAACAAAAATTTTAAGCTTTTAAAACTTTTGAAGATTTTTTTACTATCAAAGATATTGCTAGTTATATTTTTTACATTCTATGCTATTTTTTAATTTCTGGAGATAGCTAATGATATTGATGCACAATATATATATATACTATTACGGTTGAAACGTCTAAGTAAATGTTTTAAGCAGAAATCAATTTATTATCTGCATATTATCCTCTAAATTTGGTTTTTATCTACTCCTTGCATTTATTGCACATTGAACAAGAATCCCCATTCCCTTGTTGAACACAGTTAAGTTGTAAAGAAGCGCTTCTATCTTGCTAGTTGCCAAATTTGGAATGACGAAGGACCTAATTGTAATCAAATAAGCATTTCTTGTTGCTTATGGCGCGATAGTGCACAATTAAAAAATTATTTACTCGCCTAAGTATAAGTATTAGAGTTTTTCTCACTTTCGTGAAGGACTGCAGTGACTCTGCAAAATTTTATATTAATTTTGGAAGAGTCTGTTAACTATCGACTTCATTTTTAACACATTTCATTTTATAAACGCGATTATGTTTTCGCTCTTCCTCTTCTTCGGTGCAATCAATTAAATTAAAATAGCAAGTAAACGGTATGAATGTTTTACTTAAATTAATACAAAATTCAGTAGAAAATGTTGCAATCAAGATACAGAATATATATTATACGAATTTTCTTGATATTTTCTTAAGGCATCAATTTTCGTCTGTTGGCTCGGCGAAAGAGAGGGCTAATTCATCATCGGAATGAACTATTCTCGGAAGCGACATTTTTTTCCTAAAGCCACTTCCATTTGCTCATTTTCCTGCTGGATTTCTGGGAGAATTAGGTCCGGAAATTAATGTCTCAATTTAGTGATATTTTTTGGCGCCGTCTGCTTGAAAGCGATTGTTTGCTGTCGTTTAGACGGTTCGAGGTATCGATTTTCTTGCGTCATTCCGCAAAGGCACGTCACGGCGAGAAAATAAAAACGTCTCTCATCCCGGGGAAGTTACTAATGTTTTCTTTTGATGGGGTCTATTGTTTGACCGGAAGACCTTTGGCCTTTGGTGAATGATTTCTCGAGGAGGAGTTTCGATAACATCTATTTTCTGACCTTTCCCATCGGAAGACAAGTGTACAACCTTAAGATATGGAAGTATGTATGCAGTTTTAGCTAGATTTTCGAGCAATAAAAATAATTTAATGCTTTCACCTTTTTCATGAACACTCCTCGGTCTGTAAGGCTCTAACTCAGTGGTTCTCAACCGGGGTGACATCACACCCCAGTGTGACGCGAGAGTTATTGAGGGGTGACGCAAATATTTGATAAATGCAGAGATTATGATATTCTGGCTTATAAAAAGAAATAAAACCAAAAGAACGCCCGCCTCTGCTCCTTTAAATGCATAAATTTTGATCTTTATGTGGTAGATAAAGGACAATTTATCTTTAAAGGTGGCTTGAAGGAAATGGAACTGTAAACGGGGTGGCGCAGAACGGAAATGGGGTGACGCAGACAAAAAAAGGTTGAGAAACACTGCTCTAACTCAATATCACCTGATTCAGCTAAGTACAGTAATACCTTGCAAGGATTATGTTCCTCGGAAACACACAGTCTAGAACGACAAGATCATGAACAAATGATTAATAAGAGGTTTAGGGACCGGAATCAGAATCAAACCCATATTTTGTTTCGAGATAATCTTTTGGGACAAATAAATATATACCTAATACTAAACATAGTTAACAAGATTGGAAAGGTGTACTCTGTGTCAGTGTGCACAGAGTTTCCAAATGCGTTCTTTGGGATTTCACAATGAGTATTTAACGAGAAGCTAGCGAGGTACCTTGTAAAGTTATCGTTATTATTGTCTGATTTTAACCAAAACTGGAATCGGTCGTCAAATTTTAGTAAAATTTCTTAATACGAAATTTCATCAAAATACTTTCTACGGTTCCCGAGTTGATACTTGTAAACTACATGTAGGTCTTCATGTGTAGTGGTCGTAATTGTTGTCCGATTTTAACCAAAATTGGAGTCGTTTGACCAATTTTAGCAAAACTCCCCAATACCAAGTTTCATCAAAATAAGTCTAGCGGTTTCTGAGTTTGTAACAAATTAACAATGTGTGTTCTTATGGAAAGCGGTCGTAATTTTTGTCCGATTTTAACCAAAATTGGAATTAGTCGACCAATCTTAGGAAAACATCCCAATACCAAATTTAATTAAAATACGTCCAACAGTTTCCGAGTTTTAAGATGCGGACGGACGGACGGAGACGACCTCCCCTATATGCATTCACTTCTTTCACTTCGTTCCAAGGACGCATAATAAGAGATTAACTTATTTCCCCAATATAATACAATTAAAGCTATGTCTATCCTTTATTTCTTTGTCATATTTGAAAATTGAATAATTTGCTGCTGGAAGTGATAGCTGAGATTCGGTACGGTAAAGCGGATTGTTATCCCAAAAAATTCGGAAAAGTGTCCGAGTTGAGTCGTAATTAATATTAGAAAATTTCAATAAGTATAACATTGCTTCGGCATTCAAATCCTAATAGATGTGTTCTTACAAGTTTAGAAATGAGATGCCAAAACGTCACTAGAACAAGAATAAAGGATAGTTTAATTGTTGCGGAAATTAAAATTCATTACAAATAAGTTCAAAATATTGTTTATAATGCGATAAAATGGCAACCTACACAGTATATTCTCCAATTTTACTCTTTTTATTATTATTATCTTGCACTATTTATTTGCTGTTTTCATGATCATTTGACCTAAGTTTAGTAAAATACTTACAGAATACAAAGTCCCCCACTTAAACAAAAAGTCAAAATGTTCATAATAGCTTGATTTTATCCGAGTACACCCAAAAAATGTTCCTTTGAATTAACGAAACAACTTGTTGATTCTTTGGTCAATGCGGAGTCTTTTTCAAATCAGATCGCGATTAGTGAACCTTCGAAGGCTTTCGTCGCAAACGACAAGGTTCAGTCACAATAAATGAATCATGAACCACCAAGACCGCAAACGGCAATCTCGTGAACGCCAAGAGATTACTGTATTTTCATAATGGCAAGGGAATTCGCTTTATCGAGAAACCACTCCTAGAACTGCATAGCATTTTAATACGATAAATACAAATATCGTAATAATATAATCGCAATTACGTTGTGAGAATTCATTATAGTGACTTGGCGGAAGAAAGTGATTATACTAAGTTGAAAATCTTAATAATTTCCTAATATGCTTTCAAAATAAAAGATTCCAATAAATGTTCGGCAGAACATATTCTTTTATTTAATATCATCCGAATCATCACATTGACTAGCCGTAATTCGACCAAACCGTTTTTAATCTAGCAAAAAGCTCCTCTTTGAGCCCTCAACGTATTTCATAGCGTGAAACCATTGTAAGGCCTCATTTTAATCCATGACTCTATATCAGATCGAATTTCGTACTACGTTGGGTTTATGCGCCAAATTTCTATCCTATGCCTGAGTTTAGGCCATTTTGAAAGGTATTTCACGCGTTAAAGTATGAAGCGTTACCCATAAAAGAGAAGTGATAGACGTTCAGTAACACGCCCATGCATTTTACGAGCTAATCTATTTTGAGTTTTATGTCCCGTGAATCAAATGGAGCTGCGCCTAACTCGCGATTTTATGAGCGCAGTTAATAATACCACGATAAAATTTTCAAAGCCTACTCTTTAAATTGATTCGTTTAAAAGAATCTTATATGAAGGTTGTTGAGAGATGTATTTTTTGCTTGTATTTGTATTGCTTTTTTTAAGGTATATTCGTTCCCCTCGTAAATGTTTCGCAGGATCCTGTGAAAATTTTATCATATTTATAAACTTTTGTTCGTTTTATTAGAATTTATGTCAACTACTCTCGCAAACAAAAATACACAAACGTATATGCGAGGTAAACAAATATATGCTTATCTAAGTGTGTACGACTCGGATGACAAGTAAATACCATCGTTAGCATACGCGTCTTCAATTCTCCCACTTTTACAACAATTAGAATTTAACGACGCATTCTGTCCATTTACGGATCTTCGTTTTCACGCTTCACATCGAGCTGGCAAATTTTCAAGATCCATTGCATTTCTTAACGCCTCGGGATTTTCTTTCAATGAAGCGTGAGCGAATCCATTCGACCATCTTCCTTTCCATAGGATTTGGCATCTCTTTCAGAGCCGACACTTCGATACGGTTTCGTTATTATTCCTTTCGTGGTCAAATCTCTCAAAGATAAAAACTGTTCATCTCAACGGACCATTCATTCTACGAGAATGAGTTATTTTTCATCTAAGCTATGAGATCTGGAGGAAATCTTCCAAAGAATTTGGATGCCAAGAGAGTTTCAATTGTCTCTTTTATCCCAAGCACGCTTTCTCTTTTCCTTAAGAGACGAAAGTGGAACGAGAACGAAAGAGAAACGGGTTGATTTTGGTGAAGGACTCGCAAAGAAAAATTTTTGCGATGAGATACATCTGTTTGTGGATCCGCGGTCCATCATTCGGCCGCTAAACGATTGAAAATAAGTAAGATATGCCGATAGTGTTGTTAATGACTATGATTTATTAAATGATCTTAAATTTAGTTGAACTAAACCCTCTTCAATTGAATCAGTTCCGAACGCAAATAGGTAACGCTGTGTTGTAAGCGAGGTGTGCCGCATGTATGCGGTGGCTTTCACATTGTAAAGCATCAATTTTGAGTTACAGCACGTGTGACTAAAGAAAGAAGTACTAAACAAGCATCCTGAAATAAAAATTCTAATTTAAACAATTGCTACTCCTGAAGGCCAATCCTTCCACGTTTTTTCAATGGAATGGTTAAATTCTGGAAACAAATCCGAGTATTTACAAAGTGGGAGGCTCGGCATCCGTCAGAAGGAATACCTGGGCACCGAAATTACGTTTAGAAAGGAAAATAAACTAGTGGCTTTGCCTTATAGAATATTCAGGAACCATTTAAGCCAGGGGTGAACAGCATACGCCCCGCAGGCCTAATTTGGCTCGCCAACGCATTTTGTGTGGCCCGGCAGGATTTAACTCAGCTGGTGCTTTCCTTTCCCGTAAAAGATACAAGTAAAATTTGTTATGGATGTTTATCGCATGTGTGAACAAAACTTCTCTCTTATGAAATTAATCGAACATCCAATGCATTTAGCACTGACAGATCAGAGTTTAAGAGACATTCTAAGAACAGCAACTACCAGCATTACTCCGGATATATGTAAGTGCAATGGCGAGAGAAAAACGTTGCTACATCTCCCATTGAGTAAGTAAATTATATTTGTTTGTCACCTCATTTTTGTCGCATGAAAATTGCATGTAAAAGTTGTTACGGTAATAACTGAATCTACAACAGCGTACTTAAATTTTTTATTTACAAAACTTTCATAGCGTGGCCCGCCTATGTCCAATCAAAGTCGATTTTGGCCAGTGTCAACTTTTAAGTTGTGCCTTACAAAAAAGGCGCGAGATAACGTTTTTCTATGGGCATTGTAAGTCTTTCTATTCTGAACGAATTGATACAATGAACTTTGAGCATATTGGCGCTGTATACTTTTAACCGAGAACTTTTCGGATCGGCCTTCATCGTAGTGGTTGCGAGCACACAGGAAACACCTCGGAGCGACAGAACGAGGCGCACTTTTTGTCGCTGAAGAGGGATCTCTGCCTTTTCCTTTTATTCACAAAGCAGTGAGTGGATTTTGCATCCTTTTCAAAGACCAGAAAAGAAAAAAATCCTGTATTTAACTTGGTGCTACTACATATCTTGTTTATCGCTGCCTCAAGCTCAAAGAAGTTCTTGTTTGCGTTTTTCAGTTTGTTTTCCCACGTTTGAGCTTTCAGAATGTCAAAAGAACATACTTAAACGAGAAGTTATGAGCTGTTTGTAATATCTTAATGCTATATCGAAAGTCTGCGAGTGTTTTGTCTTTAGGTTTTATGCGCACTAATCATTACTATTTTATTTAATGAGATTACATGTTGCCTATCTTTCCAATTAGAATGTATGATCTATTATATTTTATTAATACAGCTTAATTAAACAAGAACAGAATATCATTAGAGGATAATCTGTAATGTGTGTCAATGGCTAAATAAAAAAAGTTTTTCTAACGGTCATTACAAAGGAGTCGAGACTAGGTAGCCTAAACGAAATGAAATTTGAAGTTGCACTTCTCCTTCTGCCTTATAAGTAGGCATGGTAGAATTCGATTTAAATCCAAAAGCGTCGAAAAACGTCTTCATTTTTAAATTTTCAAAATCGGCGAAAATGAATAGTCGTCGCTAAGCGTAGATTTTCCAACAAGATGAAAATCTATGCTTCCAAAACCTATTCTGAATTATAATATTTCAGTCATTTCTATTCTATTCTATTCCTAGGGTAGTTTTGAGAACACGTGTTTCTTATCCCTTTTGAGTTTTTTGAGATTATATTTGCCGATAAAATGGTGAGTTATTCCACGAGCCTTTCTATACAGACAAGGTCATGGATATGCCCTGCTGAGAATGTCTCGACCCTTGTTAACACGGCCTTATAGGCCTTAAACGAGATTCGGAAGAAAAGAATTTCGGCGGTCGTTAATTGTTAATCTTATTGCCATTCCTTCCACTTATCGACCCCGTGGAGTGTATTCCTGAAAAAATGTTTCTCGATCCTTGCTAGGGTTTTTCCTATAGATGGACTTGTCGTCTGCACTTTCATCCGTTCTCCCTATGCACAACCCAATCTTTTGGCTATCTTTTTCTTAAAGTTATCCAGAAAGGATCGTTCCTCTCTCGTGCTTTTGGCTGCTTCGTCTTTTGCTACAGGTTATTAAATTTCAATTTATATAATGGTTTTAAAAAGGTGCACATAAATTAGCAATCGTTGCTAAAAATAAAAGAGGGATTAAGGATAAACATTTATTTGCTATTTGTCGTAAAATATTTTTCCGATTGGAAAAACACATTATAATAGAGGTAAACTGTTGATCGAGCGCTGAATAATTAAGTCTAATTTTTCTCTCTATATATTTTAAGTGAAATAAATAGAATATTTAGTACAGTGATGAAGTATATCAAATGATACAAAGTATTAGATAGCTATTTTTTGAAGGCAAAAATACTATTGTGATATTTATATCACTAATGTTTTCCCTTAATTTGTCCTTAGTTGGCATCAACGAATGTCTAATAGCCTTTAAGCTGAACTAGCAAATTATTTTTTTAAAGAATGTTTCTCGGCAAAAGCAACAGCATATTTTTCGGATTTCAAGAGGTAAAGCAGACTTTACTGCCTATATTAGCGAAATAATATATTTCTCAATGACACGATTGGAAGAATTACTGCACGAAATCAAAAATATCTACATTTAGGAATACCAGCTTACGATATTTGTGATTAAATATATACTAAGTTTCGGTTTGTAGAACAACAATAATATTCTCGTGAACGATATGCCAAGTTCTAATTTGGTTTAATCATCAAGATTTAGTTAGTAAAAGCCGTGAATCAGCTATTAATATATGTTTTCTCATATAAGTTGCTTGTCGTAACCATCACGTTTGGCAAATTTGTAAAGAAAGAAGTGAAAATACAAGAACAGGAAATATCGTTTCATGTTCGCAGAATGACCTTTTTTCTGCAGTAACTATTTTTAAAGAGGTAAGCTTTCAAGTAAAAATATTCTTGTTTATACACACACACACGCATACATATATATACATATATAGTGTGTGTGTGTGTAAACACAATGCGTCGTATTAACATGTTGTGTGCCGAATTTAGATTCCCGTACTATACTCAGTACCTGGACAATTTCTCATAACCCAAAAAGAAAAAGCACGCGAAATCTCGTGGCTGGCTCAATTTTGGTGAGTTTCTTGGTTAAAAGTCACGATTTAATTACTAAAAAAAATAAGTTATCAATTTAAATATGCTACTTTATATCGTATACTTTTTTTACTGTAAGTAAAAGATAAAAATATTTTTTTTATTCGTTATTTAGTGTTTTCATTAATATTAACATTTAAAAATTTCGAAATAAAAAGTAAATTTAAATCATCGAATTTTATGGCCGAAAACTGCGAGCCATATATGTAAGTAATAATTTTAAGCGTCGATATTCGTTGAAAATATCTCGGGAAAATAAACGTCGGTTTTCAACAAAATAAGCGTCGAATTCTACCAAGTAGTAATTTAAAGCGTGGATATTCATCGAAAATCTCTCGGGAAAATAAACGTCGATTTTCAAAATAAAAAAAACATCGAATCCTACTAAGCCCATTTACAAGCAGAAGAAATTCGAAAGCAGTGAAAGCAATTTTTCGCCAGAGAATCCATGTCTTAACCGTTTTATGGACGTTTTAATTACGACACGGCCTTAAAAAATAGCAGCACAGTCATAATCGAATTGCAAAAGAAAGACGTTCAACTTCTCTCGAAAGGATGACTTCGCGTTTACTGCGATCACTAGGAAAACGAGAATGTTAAGAGAAAGATGAGGTTTTCACGCCGAGAACAAGGATTCTACTGTTAAAGGATTTGCCATGACGTCGATCTCTTCGCAGCTCCATTGCAAGATTTCTCGCTTAGCGCTAAGTGAATGCACTTTACAACTCTCAAGGTCTCGAATTAAATTACGTCTATAGTAAGCAAATACTTTTCCTTCTAAAAAGAACTTCAGTGGTATCAACGAGTACCGGTTTGGAAAATACCTCTGCCGATTAGGATTCACGAGAAACAGTGCGCGTGACGTAACATTTCTTCGCGCCTATAACAGCATATTATAGAAAAGATTCGTACCATTATTTGTCTCCTTATCAGTCTTACGTTATAAAAACTCTACGTTCTTCCTTCCTTATGGTGCACTTATACAAACTGAAATATTTGTTTCACCAAATAACACAGAAAAATTAATAGTGTGCTCGGATAAATTTAAGGAGCTTAGTACAGGATTGGGTACACGGAGTTTCTTTCAGCACACCCGTCTTTGGGTTTTTACTAGATTGACCAAGCCAGGTCCTTTCTAGGTTTTTCCCATAAGTACCTTGTCTTTCTTAGAAGTTTTCCTGAAACCTATCTATCTCTCTTTTTCTTTATTAGTCTTTTATTATCTTAATAGTTCTTGATGTAATTTATGTTTCTTAATATAATGTAACTTAACACTGACGAAAGGTAAAACGTAAGGACCTTATGGTCCAAATTTCGCCCGAATAAAGGAATTTATCTATTTATCTATCATTCCGTTCGTCTATGGAACACTGACTGATATTGAATTGCACTCAAACAAAAAGATCTTTAAAGATGAGAACTTCAGAGTAAAAGCTGATTAACACATTGAAGCTTATTTTATAAATAAATAAATACATTATTCATGAAAAATGCCTTATTCATTCATAATACAATGAACTCGTTTTTCAAGTTGATTGGCCGACATCTGGACAAAAATTTTAAAACTTGATTATTTCCTTTCAGATAATTATTCTTCGTCGTGAAGATTTTAATTCAATAAAATGCTTCATTTTGTGTTTTTGCTCTGCCTGTCCGTCTGTGCAATCAATTAAATTAAAATGGCAAGTAAACATTAAGAGATTTAAGACTGAAAATTTTCAGAGTATATATGATGTATGGTGCAATTTATTAAGTTGTTGAAGACATTTTTTGGGGAAATCGGTGGGTGTCAGAGGGCCTCATAAAACTTTCAAATTTAAGTTTCTGGGCAAATTGTTATATAATGAAAAATAAAATTTTTACTATTTGTGTGAACTTTAAGCTGCAGAAATACTTTTTTTAATCGGAGAATTTTAAGAGGGCCCTTTTTAGCCATGTAGTATGCTCATATCATAAACCAATAGTTATTAGGTTAGAAACCTAACATGTGTAAGAGTAAGAACATACTTTTTAATTAATTATCGAATAATTTGCTTTATGTCATATATTACTAAGTTTATAAAGAATTTTAATTTTATAATTATAAATAAACCTCAATAAATAAAACGCGCTTTTTCATATTGCGTCAGCAATTGATGCTCCCGTTTTTATTTATTATTTTTAATTTTCATCTCTCCTCAATTTTTCTGATTAATAATTATAAGTTACTATCTCATATTTTACTAGCTTTAAAATTTTATGCAGTCATGAACGAATTCGATACAGCATTCTATGAACGTTACGTACATATCCAGTATGAAACTCAAAGAGTCATACCAGATAATTTGTCCAGGATCTGAATGCGGATGTTTTTCTTACTTGGGTCCGGGCTAGCCAAGCTAGTATCAACCAGCCCCAACGGACGTCCTCGAAGAGATACGTCGAAGAAAACCTCTTCCTCTCAAAAGGTGAGATTGCCAAGTTCGATTCCCGGTCATAGCAGAATTTTTTCTCGTTTCAAAATTATTCCCATTTTTACATCTAATGTCTGTTTGCTTAGGATCTTATGATCATTTCATTCCATCAATTTCAAAAATATTTTACTCGCTTAGTAGTTTACATATACTGTAATCATCCAATACAAAGATGTATTGACATGTTAGTGTACGTTTTGTTTGGTAGCACCGTATATAGTAACAAGTTAGCGAGTGATATATAAATGCGGTATTTTATGCTATAATTCTTGCCAGTGCGTCGTTTGGAAATCAGGAAGAACTGAAAAATAGATTCTCCACGTCAATTTATTGGTTTATCAAGTTTATAAAATGGATGAAAGTATGCGATTTGAGTTTGTTTATGGTCTTTATAGGTGGAATTAGATTATGGGTGATTAACAGAAGTTTTCTTGCAGTGATTAGATGTCAAAAATTGTTTTCTAAATTTTGCGTCAACCATTCCCGCCAGTGAAAGAGCTTTTTAAAGATCGATCCCATTTCCTGAGAAATTAAAATATTTTCGCATTGAACGCGAGCTACATTAGTCAATTACGTAAATCGTTGATGAAATTAATGCATGGAACCTCAAATGATATGTAAATTTTGGTGAATTTGCTCTTGAATTCCGAAAATATTAGACCGAATTTCAGGCGCTTCCTTCGATTTCCCAAACCTCCTTCCTTTCCACATCCTCTTTTCTGCCTTCAAACAAATTCGGTTAGTAGAAATGAATCGATTCGAAATAAAGCTTAGCAACGGTGAGACAGTTGACATTCACATAATTTACATTATGATCTAATTATATTATGTATATTAGTTCGCCAAATTATTTTTTAATTAATTCAACATTGGAAAAAATTACTAACTACCTCTATAGATTTTCCTATCAAGAATACCAAATACAGTGTTTCCATAAGTCGAACTTCAAAGGAAACAAAAATATATTCGAGCTGTAGAAAATTCGACTTATGGAAATATGTTATTCTCATGGGGATTTTCCCGGTAAAATTAATTCACTTCGGGTTATGGAAAATTCGAGTTATAAACGTCAGAGTTATGGAAGTTCCACTGTATTTCAAATTTTAAGTATCTAACAGGCTGACAGGTGGACACAGGTGTCCGTTCTGTTTTATCACTCGCAAGACGACGGGTGGCCTCTTTCGCTGCTCCGCTCAGAATTAGTCCACCCAGCTGTAGGCTGTGACTACTGTAAGCCGCGGCGGACATAGGTATCCGCCATAAAAAACGCGCTATTTAAATGATATAAAATGTTTTGCGAATTAAACTATTTTCCTGCATATTATACGTTAAAGCACTAAAATTAGGCGTTGGCCGGGAAACAAAAATATATTGAAAATTACCCTCGACGGTCAACCTGTCAAATTAACTGTAATCTTGTATTCGAGATTTGTTGTTTTTCGTGGCGTTGCAGCATACTTATCATAATCGAATAAAAACTAGGTATTTTAAGACATTATTGTCTTTGAGTAGATGTAAGAAATTCGGAAACTTGTAAATTAACATAAGATTATTTATGTAATGCTTTTAAAGGACGCTTGTACTTCCATATTTTATTCGTAACTCGGAAAGCGTCATGCAGAGTTGACAAATTTCTTTTTATCAACAAAAGGTATTTATAAAAACATTATAATATTTTCGATTTTGTGATGTGATTAACAATATGAAAGATGTAGCCGATAAGTTGTCGAGCATAATTTAATTTGACAAATAGAGACCGATTTAGGACCTTAATCAACTATCACATATATCTTGTCATTATACGAGTATGTACGGAAACAAGAATAGAAACACCTCGATAGCTTTCTCCGTTATTGCCAAATGTTTTTTCATATAGACATTTACATTTATTTCAAGATTTCGACTCCATTCTAAAGTATGAAGTACGCCTTTCTGATCTGGTTAATAAACAGCGTAAAGTGAGTAGAATTATTTATGGACTTAGTTAATAATTCTCTTCGCTTTTAGCAATTAAAATGAGTGCTTTTTTTCACTCAAATGTGATTGCTCGCTTCACTCACTCTCTCTCTCTCTCTCTCTCTCTCTCTCTCTCTCTCTCTCTCTATAGGAAAAAAAACTTCCTTTATCATTAAAAGAAAGAGATAAATTTGAGATAACATTGAGTCGTTTCTGAAAATCTATTTATACCCGTTTAATGATTTGTGAAACACAAGTTTAGGGCTCGTATATTCCACCACATAGGCATTTGAGATTTGCGAATCTGATTATATAAATAGCCGACATTCGCTTGTCGCTGCCCAAAACCTTGAATTTCCTTACGCTCTCGCGGACTAATTTCAATCCTGGTTTGCTGTTATAAGCGTATGTGAAATGTTATAGGCCGCATATATCGTCGTCTCATATAGGAAAGATTAGAAAATTTTAATTTTGTTTCTGGAAATATTTGCATAAACAGTATGTAAGAGGTGAGAGAAAATTAAAATAAACCCCAAGTCACAAGCTCTTTCTTTCCATTTGCCCATCCGAAGTTGCTTCATGTAATTTGTTCGTGCCTAACTAACGTGTATGCGTGGTTGCGCAAATAATGCGTGCGGATGCCATTCTGGATAATAGTCCGTATTTTATACATAGAGATTAATTAATGAACTATTCCAATGCAAATTGACATATGAGGTTGATGCAGTTGCGAAAATGTCTTGCCATGGAAATTTTAATGCTATGGCAATCGAAAAAATATATTACGTCCGTATTTCAGATGCAAGTTAGTTGTTTTAGATGTATATTCTCCATTCCCTGGAGATATCTAAAACTGACTCCACTATACAAAAATTATCATTTATTAAAAATAATATTTTATAAGTTTACAATATTAATTCACTTGAATTACGTTATGTTGTTTCATGTAATGTATATTAAAAAAGAAACTATACGATATAATATATTAATATAATATATACAGTGCCTAGTATATATCTTCTCTGGTTTATGAATTAAATAATTTTTTACATAATTTGAGAAATTGGAACATACGTAAAATAATATGAGGGCTTAACTCATATTCAAACAAACCCCAGAAGTTTATGTGTATTTACATAAATAGAGCCCGAGCTAAATTAATGCTTTCCATGTAGCAAAATATTCAATACCCCGGGATTTTTATTGAGGACACCATTTTTTCTTTTCGTCGCAAAGGATGAAATATTTTTTCCAAGGGAACGCAACGGATTCGTTTCTAAGAGACCGCGCTAAAGGAGAGAATAAAAGGTCGTTGACTCTTGTCCGGATATTTAGGGCGTGTTCCCGTGTGCGCGAGGGGATGAGATGGGGATTGCCTCCGGCGCAGGGGTAAATGGACAAAGGATAATCGCGTGCCCTCGTAACGCACTTAGGGTGACGCGGGCGTAAAAAAAAGGAAATAAACCTCCCGCCCTCATCTCTTCTGTTCTCTTCTCTTTGATCGTATTTGCCTTTTTATTCCCGGGAGCAAATACGAACCCACGCCCCGCGGAACCTATTCATTTCACTTGTTTTTTTACTTGCGACGAGCGTTGCATGCGTCGAAAATTCCGCGATTATAAGTAATTCCCGTCCATCAAAGGATATTAATACTCCCACTCACTTTTTTGACGAAATGAAGAGAAACAAACCATCCGTTTGTTTCTTATTTTGCATTTTCGGGGTATATAACGAAATTTTCTGTCGTCTTACAATTAGCGGAAAAATTGGTGGAATACTGGCCGCGCTGGGATTTTTGAATCAGTAATTTTTTTAAAAAGTTGTGCTTATGCATTCACCCTTATAATTTTTCGAACTTCAATGAAATTTATAATATAACTCAGGTTCTAGTTATACTAAAAAGGGCCCAGAAAGCTCATGCTTGGAATGGTTGAGTTACTCAAGTTCGTAACCCGTTTAAAATGTAACATTTCTTAGGTATAACTCGCTGATGTTTAATCGTTGCAATTCTCATTGGAATAAAAATTCGGTGGAGATTTTATTTTTGTAATTCTGTTGGGTTATTTTAAGGCATAGAAATGACTTAGAACGGAGAAAACAGGTTTGAAAATGATATCGAAAAATGGGTAAACCAGTGTGTTTGTAAAAATGACACAAATGTGCCTAGGAAAGGACAAAACTAAGTCTGGTAGAGAAGGAAATGTCTAAGAAAACCGCTAAAGGAAGATCGTATATGGCGAAAGAGCAGAACGAATGTAAATAAAGTAATAGAATAAACAAGATAAGGTGAAGATGAAAGCGTTTTATTTAATGTTATGTCGAAAGATGTAAAATAGGCTCGATTGAACGCATTTGCGAAACTGAGGAGTTTGATTGAATTAATTTTATATGAACAGAGGAAATATGCAGCACTTATTTGTATAATTAAGAGAAGTGATGAATGGAAAGACTATGAATAGAGTCAATTTGACGGTATGAACAATGTAATGTCCTAATAATCGAGCATTTGGTTAGGATCTTTTGAATATGGTTTAAAGATATTTTTTTAAATCTTGGTAAAGTATTTATATAGACGAGGTACCGGTTCTATCAAGCGCGGCAACAAGCTCAGGTGTGAGAAGGTTCCTCGCCCTTTTTTCTTCAGTGAGCAAAACCCATCGTCGCCATCAGTCTCGCTTATGGACGAATCGGACTATTCTAGAAACGCCTTGAGCGTTTCGCTGTAGCACATGATGGTGATGCAAAAACATACGGAGAACTTCTTTAATCGAGGGTAGCCTGGCACCACTTATCGATTCTTCTGGTGAACAATTCAAGAAATATTTCCGAATATTCTTGCATCTAACTGAAGGCATGGTGAAAATATTAAAAAATCAACAATAATCACCGAAACACCGGAGGAAACAGTACACAAGCCGAGAGCTATAAATAAAACGAGGCACAATGCGAAAAACAATCGACTGATTACCTCGAATGTAAACAAAGCGCGCACGCACGGAAGCGCCAGCGATGCCAGCGTATAAATATACGAAACTTTGGCGACCTCGCGCCACCGCTACATATGTCTAATCGATCCGGGAATTTTTCCTGCAACTTTGACGAACTTGCGCCACCGCTACATTTTGTCTAATCGAGCCGGGATTTTTTCCTGAACATTTTTTCAGTATACCACTTGATCTGGCGGGTTAGCACGTTAACTTTACGAAAAAAAATTTTCGGGCCCACCCTAATGGGGGTGGAAGGGTAGTGAGGAAAAGTCGAGGATTGGAGGATGCGGAGGGGGTGGGGGAATGGTCGAAAAGGAGTGGAATGCTAGCGAAGGTTGAGGCCTGGGGGAGTGAAGGAGTTTAGAAGGTGGATATGTGCAAGCTGACGGAGTTGGGGAGCCGAAACATTATCGGGGAGAGAGCGAATGGCCCTCACCGTGAAGCAATCATTAAGTTTTAGGTTGTGATTGTTCGCATGAACGGCCACAGGCAGCGGTCGTTTAAAAATGACGCTGTTGCGGTGGTGGCCGTTCATGCGGATGTTGGGGGGATTGCTGGTGAGCCCAACATAAAAAGCGGGGCATTGGGTGCATCTCAGGAGGTAAATGATATTGGGGTAGTGCAGTTGGTGGTAGAAGTAATGTGGTAGGTGATGTTAGTTGTGGGGCTGGAGAAGGAATTGCAGAGTGAGTTTATTGGGCATGTGAGACATCGGGGTCTACCGCAGGGGTGTTTTCAAATATCGTAAGCTGGTATTTCCAAATCTAGATATTTATTTCCAATCGCGTCATTGAGAAATATATTATTTCGCGAATGTAGACAAATTATGCTTTGCCTCTTGAAATCCGAACAATATGCTGTTGCTTTTGCCGAGAAATATTCTTTAAAAAAATTGCGACTTCAGCTTAATGGCTTTTAGACATTCGTTGATGCCAATTAATGATTAATTAAGGAAAACAATTAATGGTAGGTATAATTATCGCAATAATATTTTAGCCTTCAAAAAAGAACTATCTAATGCTTTACTTTGTATCATTTGATAGATTTCATCATTGTACTAAATATACTCTTTATTTAACATAAAATATATAGAGAAAAATTAGACAATTATTCAGCGCTCGATCAACAGTTTTACATCAAATCCTGATTAAAATGTGTTTTTCCAATCGGAAAAATATTTACAACAATCAGCAAATAAATATTAATCCTTAATCTCTCTTCAAATTTAAGTAGCCATTGCTAATTTGTGTGCACCTTTTTTAAATCATTATATATAAATCGAAATTTACTAACCTGTAGCAAAGGATGAAGAAACCAAAAGCAAGAGAACGGAACGATCCATCATGGATAACTTTTAGAAAAAGACTGCCAAAAGAGTGAGTTCATACGGAGAATGGATTAAAGTGCATACAACAACGTACATCAATAGGAAAAACCCTAGCAAGCAATGGAGAAACATTTGTTCCAGGATTACACTCTATGGTATAGATGCGTGGAATGGGTAGCAAAACGATCACCGAAATTCCTTTCTTCCGAACCTCGAGGAACTCTCTGCAGGTCATATCCATGACCTTAACTGTATAGAGAGGCTCGTGGAATATCCCACCATTAGGTCTGCAAATATAATCTCAAAAACCTCAAAAGGGCTAAAAATCAGGTGCTCTCAAAACTACCCTAGGGCCTTGCGGATACCTGATTGTCCCGAGTATAAGCGTGAGCTTTTCAAAATGAGGTATATTTCAGTTTAAGGTAATACCCTTCTTTCAATGCACTGTTAAGCCCAGAAAACGAACAAAATCGTAGTTAGGAAATAATATTGCGAAAAAAGTCAATGGAAACGACTTACTTAAATATTAAAATTCAAAATAGGTTTTTGGAGTAAACTTTTCCATCTTGCTGGAAAATCGATGCTTATCGACGTCTATTCATTTTCGTTAGTTTTGATTTTTTTTAAATCAACGTTTACTGAATTTTTTTTATTTAAATCGAGTCCTACCAAGCCTACACACACACATATATGATAAAGACAGATGGGATGAGAAAAATCTGGTGATTTTATTAGCCTACTCTTTACAAAGAACATCAAGGGGGCCAACGGCTTAACACCCCTTCAGAAGGACGGAGGGCGGACTTGCGCAGTTTCCTAACACCAGACTAGTATGGGACGGGATGATCCCAAGTTGAAAAAATCTTACCTCCGCCAGAGTTAATAATCTTGATTTGCTTTATTAATTTATTTATAGGAAATATTCTACTCGATTTGAAATTTTGAGTTTCATAAAACTGTTATTTGATTGCGCCAATAAATATAATGTATCTGTTATGTTTAGAGATATACTGCTCGGATATGTTTAAAAATTACTCTTTTCGCTACAACAAGCGAATTTTTTGTTGAATCAATTAGCAAAATATTTTGTCAGTTGTGGGATTTGAACCCACGCCCTCTTACGAGGACCAGAATAGTCGAATTACTCGCCTATCGAGCGAGGAGTTTACCTTGAGTCTGGCGCCTTAGACCGCTCGGCCATCCTGACAATTGAAATAAAGCGAAAATTTTGTTAGGTGTTTTTACCTTTTTTCTTAATTGATGCTTTGTCTCATAATTACCTTAAAACATCAAATTACATTTCGTTCAGTACTTAGACTACAACGAAAATCGCCATGAAACTGCTTTTTTGTTTAATATTTTCTCGGAATTTTATTTGAATTGCACCATTAATACGTTCATAACTGGTAAGCATTGAACACTTTTGCTCTCACACCTACTGCTTAATAGGAAATATTTTTGAAACAAGAAAAAAATCTGCTATTCCATCAATTACCGCCTAGTACTTAATTACCATTTTCAACATACCGTCGTCATCAAAAATATATTTTTGGTAAAAGCACTTTTCGTGTTGGTCAATAAAAGGTGAAAACGAACTAAAGGTAAATTGTTTTGGCACTTAACTAATAGTATGAATGCATTATATTTATCTTAAACCTTAATTGGCTGCTTATCAAATTCCTTTTCAAGAAAGTTTATTTCTACAATCTCTCCGATAATTACCATACTGTACAATGCAACAGCTAAAGTCTATAATTTAAGCTTAAGAACAGGGTAATGCTGGACTAACGATGAAAATCCACCGAGAGGCAAAAGAAACTGGCGTGACCATCTGTTAGTAGAATTGAGGCTTTATAATGTGATAAAAAAGGTATTTACGGGACGGCTTTGTATTCTTTGTTGTAGCCTCCTTTTTTATCCGGATTTAATTAGTGGATGTGTAGCGATAAACGCTTCTCAAACAGTTACCGTCATTATCATAGCCATTCTACCTTTCGGTAGTTTATTGGCCAACCAGCCCAATCTGTACTCTCCAAGGCCATTCTCTTCATCTTCTCATCCCCAATTCTTTCTTATAATGCCTATAATACTCCTCTTTCCTTTCTACCTCTCTATCTCTTTCCTAGCACCCTCCCTTCTATGACTTTCTTCAGTAGATCGTTACCATATAATATTTGACCCATCCTCTTCAAAAAGTTACATGGAAAACAAAAGAAATCAATAGAGAGATGTAAAACGTAGTGGCGTGTGACGTATTTTTGTATGAATTGTAAGTAAAAAAGTAAGTAGTATAATTCGCGATGCCGCAGCATGAAGTGCAACCTTTTTAAAAATATCTAAAGGTTTAATTTCTCCTGGCAGAGCATTTCACCGAACTACACGACCTTATTTGCCAAATTAGAGGTGAAATCGCTACGTTGAGTATTGGAAGGGTAGGTGTAGGTGGTGCTATGAATATACATGCATATTAAAATAGTTGGTTATATAGGCCTATTTGTATGGGGATAATCAAAAGCTATTAACTAAATTGCTTCTCTGCCACTCAGCCCCTTTTAAGCTGTCGTGAGATTCAGATCATTGTCTCTCTTGTCACTCTTCGTCAACATAACTCCCTCTTCCTCCTCCCTGCGTCTCTCTCTCACTCTCTCTCTCCCTCTCTCTCTCTCTATACGACCCTCCCCGACATTTTTGTTCGTCTATCTCAGACATAATTTCTTTCTTTCTCTTTCTTCCATCGCCTGCGTACGTCGCTACCCCGCCCGCTCCATTCCTCTCATTTCTTTTTCCTGTGTAATTATCTCTCTTCCGTAATCTCTCTATCCTATCTTTTTATCTCTCCACATCTCCATCCATCTTGTCATCTTCCCTTTTTCCTTTCCTTCATTAATCTCTTTGTCCCTTCAATATGTTCCTCATCACTCTCTCCTCCTTTCTCTCAGCGGCTGAGCCTCTGTAAGTCCATTATGAAGAGGGCCAAAACGATGCGTACGTGACCGCAGATCCTCACTCTTATCGGAGAGGTTTTGGAGGGCGGAGGACGTAATAAAAATAACGCAATTCGTGTGTCCGTGCGGAGAATGATGAATTAGATGGATTTTCATGTTCATCGACATGTGTGCATTTTTAACGGTCAAAAAGTGGTATATTTTGCGAGAAGATTTTGGCTTGTGACGCTTCTATTTTTGCTGCCGTAGCTTGAGAAAATATCTCAACCGAACGTCAAGATGGCGAGACGCCGACAGGAAATAGCAGATGAACAAGATTCGAAGAATGAGACAAGAACATTTTATGGCAATGGGACTATATGATAACTGTTGACGAGGTTCTCAGGTTCATCGGTAAATGCGGATTCTCGAGAGAATAAGACGACCGCTGTAAGAATCTGCTGATTTTTCTCAGGTATAATTACATCGTTAATGAAAATACTGTAGTAATTAATAAATAAAATGTTGCGTATAAAACAATTTAAACTATTAGGCATTTGAGCCTGAAGTTCATTGATTTTTCCGTCGATGGAACCGTAAATTATATTTTGCTATAAAGTATCTCGCGAAGTATTGTTTTCTCAATTTAATTTAAGAAATATGATCCTGATTGAGGAATTAGAAAAATGTTCCAAGAATTCTATAAAGAAATCCTTGCGCATAATAAGATTGCTTTATTCCTTATTTTAATATTTACGTTCCGGCAAAAAAGCAATTATCAATGAGTTTCCATTAATTCCCTCATTATGCTAAAACTCATTCTTGTTATTTGTAGGGCGGTATAAAACGCTACACAATCGTTGTTCTCGTAAATGTTCCGAGTGTTTTTCACGTAATGATATGATACTGTATCCGTAGCAGCGAGCCCCTACATCCAGTACCGTAACTAGGGTGGGGCAAGCGGGGCATCTGCCCGGGGCGCAAAAAATCCAAATAATAACTAAAGAAACTAGAGACGATCATTTTTTGAAGGAGGGGGGTCACATATTTAGTAGTTTGCCCCGGGCGCTAAAACAGCTAGTTACGGCGCTGCCTACATCATGTAAACACAGATCAAATGTGTGTTTTTATTCTAGATACAGTGTTAAGTTAAATGGGTCTTGGTTACTAAGGTAGCATTTTCAATCTTATATCTTTTCTAAAAGATAGAATTTTTAAGTTTTGACATAGAATTAAAAGGATTTTCATTAAAAAAAGATGACAAAATTTGATTTTCCAATATTTTTTATGGGAATGGATTGTATCAATAAAACAGTCTGCTTCTTATTAAAACCATTATTGTTCGCAAATAATAACTCAAGAATCATAGGTGGGAATTAATATGCTGAGACTGACATTAAAAGAAATTCATTTTACATATCGATGATAGAAGAAAATAGTAATCATCAGTTAGTTATTCGACAGCAATAACTTGAATAATATTTTTAACTCAAATATTTTTAATATTTAATAGTTCAATTATTTCGTTAATCTAAGACATTTATAGTTAATTCTTACTATATTTTATGTTTAGTTACTCGTTTGTATGATTCAGTTTGTAAGCTAGAGTCCGTGTAAAAATGCGAAGGCATATAAAAATAATAATATTTTTAGCGCGCTTCATCTTATGAATGCGCTTATGTTTTCAATCTGTCTGTACGTCTGTGCAATTACCTTAATTAAAAAAGCAAGTAAAAGTTAAGAGATATAAGATTCAAAATTTCAGGGTGTATGTGACTATGATGCCATTTATTACGCTACCAAAGAAAATCTTTGTAGAAATCAGTGGGAGGCAGGGGGTGACTTCAAAAATTTCAAATTAAGACCTTTTTTGGAGAAATGGGAGAGCGACAACAGGGCCATTTTTAGTAATGTAGTATGTTCATATTTATCATAAATCAATAGTAATAGATTAGAAACCTAACATAAATGAAAGAGTGTGAATATAATTTTAAAATTATTGTCATATAATTATATTACTATGTTTATAAAGAATTTTACGTTTACAATTTTAAATAAAACTCAATAAATAAAACGCGCTTTTTTATATAGCGACAGCAAATGAAGCTCCCATTTTAGGTCGTGTTTTTAAACGCGATCTCGCTATTTTAGGGACTAAAAAGGCGTCCTCTTCTCGGATTGGTGCTATTCCAGATGCTTAAAGCGCTCGCATGTCTCACGCAAAAGACTGTCACGACTCTGTTTTTTTTTATATATTTGGATGAGTCTTTTTATTTACGTAACGACGCGTAGACGAGAGTAAATGGATCGAGGAAGGTATGGGGGCAAGGGAGGGTGAGGAGGCGTTCCGTCAAGCAGTCACGTGCAAGACCGATTAACCCAATTAAAACGGCCTCTTTTAGGAGGGCCCTCCGAAAGTGAGTGACGGGTGGGGTGAGAAAAGAGTCTCGATGTAATTCTCCACAAGGTCTCGCAGGAGAAAGTTCGTGCCTCTAATAAAGGGATTATAGCTGCATTATTAGAACAACTTCCTACAGACGACGATCTCCTAATATCCTGGAAAAATATGTTTGTAGACAAAGTTGTAAGGAAAACGGCGGGTAACTTTACGGATGACTTTATGGGTTATTTCGCATGTAAATTTGTGAATAACTTTGATGGTAATTTTGTGGGCAACTGTTGGATTAAATCTACAGGTAGGACCTTCGCAGCAAACGTTTCGAGTTAATTTGCGGTAACTTTGCAAATAATCACTAACTAATCAAGCTTTCTCAGGTTGAGATTGATATGTGTTATGAGAATGAAGGCACTAAATTAAACTCCATCGTATGTTTTTTGTGTTTTACTGAGTTTGAATACTCAATGCGAATAATGTTTATTTAATACGCGATCTTCTACTATATAATTTCAGAACTTTGCTGTGAGTTTGTATAATTGACAGCTGCCTCATTAAATAAAGACATCGATTTGGATATTTTAGTCTTTACATTGGTCAGTCTCATACATATTTAAAGATAAATGCATCTGTCAGATAAACGGCCGAAAATCCTATTAAACACAGCTAATTATTGGAATAAAACGCCTGGAAATAGAGAAAAAGATTAAGGATGATTTATTTGATGTTGATTTGATTTGTGTAGATATTAATATTTTTTGAAACACATTTTCTGTATTGAGAGGGCACTTAGGCTACTTTAAAATTGCTGACATAAATTGGAAAATTATCTTCTGTTTGAAAAATTGAAGGAACTATGTTCCGCCTCCTTCTTAACACAAAATCTGCTTCTTTGAATGCAAAAAAATGTTTCCAGCTTCTAGTATTATGTTTGTATTGGAATTTGAATTCACTTTCGAGTGAATTGGAAAAAGGATTATACAGACGGAGGAGTTAGGGTGAATGAGAGAGAGAGAGAGAGAGAGAAATTGAGAAAGATAATGATCAAATGATCAAAGATGGGAAAGAGTTTGAAAGAAAAAAAGAGAAAATTGATTTAGAGAAACAAAAAGGTCGATAAGAAGCCTCAACCTCAGGATTCCGTACATTTTAATTGGTTGTTGCCTTGAGAGAGAGAGAGAGAGAAAAAATCAAGGGAAGCGCAGGAGAGAACGACAAATTCTCCTTACTTCCACCATGTCTCCGCATTCCACTGAATTAATCTTATTCCGAACACGAGGTTGCTTTTGATCAAGTTGCGGCCAAATGATTTTCGTTCGTTCCCTTTCGTCCATATCGTATTCGTTCAATTTCTTTTGATGCAACCCGCCTTTTTTTACCTGCTCCCTTTGAAACATTTTATCGGATCCCATCCTCTTTTGCCGGAGACGTATCCTTCAAAGACCCCTTCGTTGCTGTTCATTCGTCTCGTGAGAATGCGTAAGTAGTCTCCGACTCCATTTTACAACGAAGTTCATTATCATTCGTTAAGCGTGCTTCTTTTTCATTTTCGAAACCTCTTTCTTCTACTTGCTTGCAATTTAATTACTCGATTAATAGCCAATGAGGATTAAGCTATTAGATTTCCGAAGGTAATATCGTCGGTAGCAAACAAATTTTCACATTTTCACAAATGAAGACGTAATGGACAAAGTTATCCAGCCTCTCCCGATCTATGATTTGGTCGCATTCGTATTTTACTGGAAATCTGAATTTCGCATAATTCATTTATTGAAAATTGCGCTTAGTCCATATACGCATGGAAAATTATTTTGATACATAAGATAATTTAGAATAGTTACAGAGTTCGCCGATGTTTGGCCTATTATTTCTATTTTAAAGAAATTGGTGCAACACATCGCACGAAATTTCTCTCATGCGTACACCTCTACTCCGCACAATCATTTTACAAATTGTGTATATACTTATACGCGATTTTATTCGTAGCAATAATGCCGTTGTTGACAGAGGAGAGAGCTTGAGCATAGCTGAACGCAAAACACTCACCTGACGCTTTAATCATATTTTCTGAGAAAATATATTTACATGTATTTTACCTTAAGCTCTATTACTCCATTAATTTAAACCAAAATCCAAGAAACTATTTGTAGTAAATTGACATTTTGTGAAAATCGAAACGAATTAACAAGCCTCGATTTTTGCGTGACATAGCTCATTTCAACAAGTCTTCTATTTTGAGTAATACCCTAGAAACTGTTAGATAATTTCGAACCGAGCACAGACCACACACAGACGGATTCGTAAGAACCACTTATTCGGACTCGGAAGCAACGTATATAATCATCAAAATATCAAATTCGATTTTTTCGCCATCACAATAATTTCTCGATATATATTACCTCCATTTACTTCGTAAATGAGAAGGTAAAAACAAGGGGAAATATTGCAATTCTGCGGCTACACATTCTTTTGCTAAACTTAGGTATACCAAAAGGGGCGCTTTTGTATAAAATTACTGTTACCCCTCATCTCTCCCAACACCTATGCTGAAGTTTTTTGTTTCCAAAAACATATGACGAAGCCGTAAAAATAATTATAGGCAGAGGGTAATCCTCTAAATCCATGAAACATTTTCGGTTTCTCAATTACGTTTATATTAATACTGAATTCGTTTTTTGCGTGTTAAAATTTTTATTGCTATTTAAATCGCATTCCAAACGTGTTCTATTAGGAAACGTTGCTTCTTTTGTCGTTCCGAGGAATATAATATTGTTAAACAATCCCTTAAGAGGCCACAGTTTGTACTTTGGAAACATTTTCCATTTCGTACCTTTCACCATGCCAACCCGATATCCCTCATCTGGTTATCGCTGGGTAAAATAACTTTTATTACTTTGTTGGCGTTTGGAACATTCCAAAGAGAACCTAAACTATTTCGATTCAGTTTTTTTCCATTCCATCCACGTCTCTAAACAGATTCCGCCTCGGAATTCCGATAACTCTTTTGAGATGAATTTTCAGAGCTTTGCATATATTTTCGTTTATCTAACCCTCGCTAAAGGAAAAACTATTTTTGTGATAAAGCGTCAGCTCTTATTTTTTACCAGAGTTTGGTGCTTTTTTCCATTTTTTCAAAAGTTCCGTGAACTCTGAAAGATACCTAGCTTAGTAGAATGATGTGTCACAGGTCTTGTTTCCATTTGACTCTTTTAATTAATGTATTTTGAATAAGAATTTTTTATATAATATTTATGATTGCTAGTGAAGAGTTTGACGTGTATTAATCGTGTTTTTGTTGGAAGTGTTGTAACTTTTTATCGGTGAAATATGTTTTTCGGGTTTTCATTTCACTAAAAGATTAAAAAGTTACTGGTAATATTATAAAACGTCATTGGACTACATGTAAAGTCTACTCAAATATGCGCATTTTTATTAAAATATAAAATTTCAATGTAATTTGATGCGCGATCGTCTTTTGAATTTTATAGCGGAGAGGTGAGCAAATTTATAAATTGCTGCTCTAATTAAAGTAAGACCTTGAAATAAAGGCACTATACAATGTCAAATTTTTCTTAGGATAAATCAGAAATAGCAGACAGCGCAAACAGTGCAGGATTATTAAGTAACGTTTCGAAATACGCACTCCAACCGAATACAAAAACTATTGATCACGGTCGCGTTTAATCTGACAAAAAAAGTGTCTCGGATTTCAATCGAAGGTCCCAGACGATGCTGCATTTTTGTCAACCTTCTCATATCCATCTCGTCATCCTCTCATCCTACTGTCGCCCCTAAGGAAGCATGGTGCCTTCCAAAACACATTCCGTCGTTCCAAACAAGCCGCGCGAACTCCATCCGAAGCAATATCATCTTATCCCTGATGGTGCGACGTTGCGAAAGGTCTCCCCCTTTAAAAACCTTAGGCATCGCATCCCACTGCGAAGACTGGAAACCATTTCGGCGAAGGAGGGTTCTAGGCCGGAACAGCTGCTTAGCAACAGCTCCCAGAGGTAAAATCCTTTCTTACGGAAAAATCAACATTCGGCTTGCGTTCGGTATTCCTCCAGGGGGTTATCCATGCAGCCGCTAGTCTTCTACAGTTTTATTCTCATCCTTTCCATTTTTCTCCTATTATTCTTCTCTTTTGCTTTCACATAACCATTGAGTCTCCTTTTATCAATTTTGGTGCTTTCTCACTCTCCCTCTCTCTCTCTCCCTCTCACTTTACTCTTAATATTCCTCCATTTAAATTTAACTCTCGCCCTCTCTTTCCCTTTCTTTTGTCCTTGCCCCTCCCATTCGATGTTTCAGCATACACTGTCGCTTTAACATGGCTCATCAATAACATAAATTTAATTATGTAAGTACTTCTAATGCTCCAGCATTAAATCATGCAGGATTTTATATGAGGATTGCAGTCTTATTTCTATTTTTCTTCGTGCACATTCCTTCCGCTCTAGTAAAGGATATGGATGACAATTAATTTTTCGTGGTTCCTTCTCTTCCCTAAATAGCTATCTCATTCATTCCTCCCTTCTCCCACTCTTTTCTGGGTCTATTTTCCTAAAACTTTATCGCCCTTAATTCTTTCTCCCATTTTGAGCTATTCTCCCATCGGAAAATTAAGGTCCATTACCAGAGCTTCACAATGACTGTGCTCAAGAGCACTAAACACTATGCAGCCGTTCCAGGCAGGAGAAATCCTCCCCTTGCGGCTTTAATATGTTGCGAACTGTTTGATTGTAGCATATTAGTACGTGCTTTTCCGTATTCTTAGAAGGTTTATGTGGATTGGTGCAAATAAAAACATGGGAATGGGAAGGACGTCCACGTAAACGAGCACGTAACAAAAGATAACATACGAAAGAAAAACAAAAACAAGGAAGGATCGGCGGTCGGCCGGGCCACTCGGCTAGCCGCTATCTCATCAGGTGATTGGAAAATTAACAGCACAAACGAGATTTTTAAACTCGCGCAAGACTAAAAATGAAGCGTTCGTACATAAAGAGGTCTCTGATACGGTTTGTAATCTTTATGATTATTGCCCCAAGGAAAGCCATTATACCTACCCAAATCGTTCTGATCGAGGAACTATGTTGGATCAGGGGCATCAATAGTGTATATATTAAGAAATTAAAACCACTCTTGGCCGTAAAAATTTTTAAAAATATTTAGAGAAAACAATTAAAATATCAAGTTTACGGAAAAAATTTTCATACCAGGTTCTTGATATTTCAAACACGTCTGGTGGTTTATGCATCTTACAACAACGACAGGGACCAAACAGACTAATTCAAACGGTCATACACACACTCATACTTAATGGCAAAATACATATATCAAGTTTACAAAAAACTTTTTCACTCAGGGACTTAATATCTCAAACACATCGGGTGGTTTATGCGTCTTACGACAACGACAGGGACCAAACAGACTAAATTCAGACACACACACAAACACTTACCTTAGTCTCACAGATCTCTAAAAAAATTTTAAAGTAGAAAAGATTCTAAATGTATATTCGAGAGCGAAGCTCTCATCATTAGTAGATGGTAGCGAATGAAGGAGGGGCATAAAATCGGTGGTGCATTTAGCGGTATCAGGTATTTACAAAATATCTTGCAGTCATTGTGAAAAGTATACATTGGACAAACTAAACGCAAATTAGAAACACGCTTCAAAGAACACATTGCACATTTTAAACACAATAGATTTAACAACTCAAGCGTAGCCACACACGTACTAGAAACCAGTCATCCCATCACCATCAACAAGTTAATCATGTTAAAACAAGTAACACCGTTAAATACACCGCCGATTTTCTGCCCCCCTTCATTCACTATCACCTACTGATGATAAGAGCTTCGCTCTCGAAATGTGTACATTTAGAATCTTTTCCTTTTTTAAAGTTTTTAAAGGTCTGTGCGATTGAGGTGAGTGCTTGTGTGCGTGTCTGAATTTAGTCTGTTTGGTCCCTGTCTTTGTCGTAAGACGCATTAACCACCAGACGTGTGTGAAATATCAAGTATCTGGTATAAAAAAGTTTTCCGTAAACTTGATATTTTAATTGTTTACTCTAAAAATCTTTTTTTAAATTTGTACGGTTAGGAGTTGTTTTAATTTCTCAATTACTGGCCGTAATCTCCTTTTTCTCATATAGCGTATACATTGTTTAATTTTCGTGCATAATAGAATGTTGAGTTACAATAAAGTGTTAATATCATATCTAAAACTGATAAGAGAATCAATGATTTGAAATGAATAAGTCAAAGTCAAATTATAAATACGACTTATCTACAAAAAACAATAGGTATTCGGTTTTATGGAAAAAGAAGCCTAATCGAATTTCAGATTAAGTTTATTGAGAAATAATTCACGTTCATAAATTAGTTTTGATTCTTTATCACTGACAATAAGTCTAAATTATGGATATTACTGAAAATCAATGAGTAATTTATACCTGAAGGATTTAAGAATAATAATGATTTTCCGTGACATCCAGGCGCTGTAACCTCCCGCTTTCCCAAACTTCCGCTCCCCCTCATTCTCTCCCTCTCTTCCTCCCCCTTTCCCTCTCTTTCTCTTCTCTCCCTCTCTTTCTCTTCTCTCCCTCTTTTTCTCTTCTCTCCCCCTCTCTCTCTCTCTCCTTCCTTCTCTCGTCACTCTTTCTTTTCCTCTCACTCAAGTCTTCCTCCGTTTTCCCAATAGGATCCTATGTAATTTCATGAGGGCGGCAGCAATGCTTGTTGTTCATGGCAACTAAATATTTTATTCACGAAAAACTTAAAATTTTCTTCAAAACCATTTTTGGGGATCTTGAACTTAAAAACTTTCCGTTTTCGCAATTTTCCCTCTGTTTGTAAGTCATGAATAATGTCTGAATTTTTCATCATTCTAGCTCATACGGAAGTAAGAAATAGTTACTGTAACACACATAAGTGCGGTTATAATATAGAGAGATATGTATACATATATATATAAACTTAAGGAAATGAAAAGGTAGTATGAGGGTGGCAACAAGGTGTTGAAGGAAGCCCAGAGGACACTTACCAAGTCGAGGACCAAGATGGCAGGCTGCTGGGGGCGTCGAAGAGACACGTTGAACACAAAAAACACGCAAGCTTATCGGGTCTATGCCATTCTTCAGCGATAGAGTAACTGAGAGTGACACACTGGGCTGGGAATGACAGAGTATATATATATATATATATATATATATATATATATATATATATATATATATATAGAGAGAGAGAGACTAGGGGGCAAGTCCCCTGCTCCCCTTTGCTCGCTGTTTCTTCTTTCCTACCATGTACTATCTATTGAATTTAGATTAGTTTTAAGTGAATATGTTTTGAATATGGGATTAATTGAATACGGGTATTTTGTACGGAATGTACATTTTCTTTCTAATAACAAATTAACAAAAATAAAAAATTTAAATGACATTTAATTTAACACTTAATTATGAACTACATCTTTAATTATTATTTATTATTATATATATTATTATATCTATTATCATTTCCAGTTATTTGTATATTCACACCCTGACGTAACGCGAGTTCAATGAATATATTTTTTGGGGATGTTTGTTTTCAATAACAAATTAAGGAAATTAGTTTAATAACTCGATAAAAAAGAGAGCCGAAGTTCTCGGAGATTAAAAATGGCTGAGGTATAGAGCGTTAAAGAAAGAAAGAAAGAGACAACCAGAAAAAGGATTTTAGTAATATAGATAAAAAATATAAATAATATGAATCATGATGACAATTACGACTTTATAACTAGCGTAATTAATTGCCCGTCAAATATGACGGGTATGCGTGCATTAAGTATTAAATTTAAGGAACTTCCCATTCTTCTTCCTTTTCTCTCTTCCTCTCTCCCATCCTCCTCCCTCCCATCCTCCCTCCCTCCCATCCTCCCTCCCTCCCATCCTCCCTCCTTCCCATCCTCCCTCCCTTCCATCCTCCCTCCCTTCCATCCTCCCTCCCTCCTATCCTCCCTCCCTCCCATCCTCCTCCCTCCTATCCTGCCTCCCTCCCATCCTCCCTCCCTCCCCTCCTCACTCCCTCCCTCCCTCCCATCCTCCCTCCTTCCCATCCTCCCTCCCTCCCATCCTCCTCCCTCCCTCCCATCCTCCCTCCCTCCCATCCTCCCTCCCTCCCTGCCTCCCTCCCTCCCTGCCTCCCTCCCTCCCTGCCTCCCTCCCTCCCTGCCTCCCTCCCATCCTCCCTCCCTTCCATCCTCTCTTTCTCCCATCCTTCCTACCTCTCCTTTCTCTCTCCTTCTCTTGAAAAATAGACTAATTCTATACCACCCTATCTTTATATGTATCTTCCATTCTATATTCTTTCCTTCCTATCTCCCTCCCTACATTCCCCTCTCACTTACTCTACATCTATATAGTCGTTTAGGTAAGAAAAAGAATCCAAACTAAATCCCAGTCTCATTAGAATTACGTAATTTTGCGAAAAATCCTACGATAATTTAAGTCATTCTATGCACTCGTATATATTACACGCATGCGGGTTGAGACAACAATTGATTCTCGAAGTTTAACAATGTTGTCAGCAAGGAAACATAATTTAAAAGCCGATATTTTCCCGAAATATAAGATTTAAATGCTTAATATGAGAGATTTGGAACGGTAGACGGAAATAGATGTATAGAATAAGAAACTTCATTAATATTCCTAAAACATAGTTCATATTCGAAGATCGTCCGTCAATTTTTTAAAATTTTACTTTCAAAAAGAATAAAAGCCTGCACTTTAAAATATTTGAAATTTATTAACCCAAACTTTTATAAATACATATGAAGGGGTCAGGGAAAAAAGGGGCTTAGCCACAATTTGTGAATTTTGCAGGAAAGCGTTTTTAATGTTTGAAGACTTGTAGCCTCAGAATGAGTACAATTTTGTGGGTGTATTTAGTATAATTAATTTGATCATACTATAGTGGACTATAGGCTTAAGTTCCAATTGTTATTCTTTAAACAGAATTAAATAAAATATAGTAAATACTGCGGATCGTACAGGAGAAAAAGGGGCTATATCCATGGACCAAGCCCCTTTTTCTCCTCTATTTTACAGTCTAATTAATGTAAGAAATAATAATGCGTTTAAAATCAGTTAGATTATCATTACTATAAATCACATTGTTATAATTCAAAAAATCGTATCAAACTATAATTTATTCTAGATCACGGTAATAAGTAAAATATTAAAAATTACATTTAAAGATGAAACAAAATCAGACTAAGAACGCAAAAAATCACATCATAATATTACTATTATTTATAGATCACAGTAATGTTAAAAATTACGATTTAAACACGACAAATAAAATCAAAGAACTCATAAAATCAAATCGAATTTTTATTACTTCTAGATCATATTATTTGAAACAACTGTTCGAACATAAAAACTCAATTTATTTTTAAGTAAAAGTAACGGTATGGTACGATAAATGAGTACCTAATTATTGGATTTTCTCTTATGAGGTAAGTTGGTTGTCTTCGATGGCCTCCTTTCCACAAAATGTTTTTAAATCATGCAAGTCTGCATACTTTCCGTAAGAGATTGGTAAAAGTTCTGAAATACAAAATAGTGTGTTGTATAAATAAATTATAAAAAGGAAAATTAATGTATATCTTAATATATGGATTTATTCTAAATATATGACGAGTTTTGGAACCGGGAATTCCCGTTACCGGTTCCTGGGAATTTACTCGATATTTCTTATTCTCGATTACCGGGAAAATTTTTAATGATTCCCGGGAATTGTTCGTTTGAATTTTGTGCCGAGTCAAGATTTTCCAGAATTTGGTTCGTAGCTGTTTTTTTTAGATATTGCTCCGAATTTCAGCCGCAAATGTTAAGCTATCAAAATTAGTTATGATTTTATGTGTGTTGTACCAATAGAATTTCTGATGAATATTAAATATTTTTTCAGTGAACGTTATATATTTATTGAGTTATTAGGAGTTTGAGATTAAGGATCAGGTTGCGTTTCTCGCTATTAATTCAATTTTAATGGGACGCTAATATAATGTCAAAATGGCTTCTTCTCGCGCCCGTGAATATCATTAGTAAGAAAAAGGTCCAAAAGTAATGGTTGCATGAATCTGAAACTTGGCGCTGAAGTGAACCCCTCTTATTCTTCTTCCTTCCCCCCTCCCCCTCCGCTAATTGTCCATATACCTACTCTGACCAAGTGAATTATATATGAACTAGAATGATGCCCGTTTAAATTCAACGAAAAGGTTTTTTGTGAAATTTCATGAATAGATGCGACGCGAAGCTATTATAGAAATCAATGGTACACAATTGCACGAAACCGGCAAAATTGCAAATCACTAATAACGTGTCATATTCTCGCATTCAAAACTTATCTGGTGATATTCGACGCGTATTCAAAAATCGATGGCAGGTAAACAAACGTTCGTTCTTTTTGGCGTTTGTTGTTTCAAGTGCATATAATGCAACGAATGTTGTTTACATTGGTTGCTATGAAAATCATTTCCCTTTCCTTCCTTCTCTCTTTCGTATTAAAGACATTCAAAGCACGCTTTAAATGACAATAGAATTTCGAGGTTTAACAATATAATTGGTTTACAAGGCAACGTTCGTCAAGATTTCCCCAAAATATGTGAATTAAACGTTTAACATAGGATATTTCTAACTGTAGGCGGAAAAGATGAACAGAATAAGAAATATTATAATTTTGTCTTTAAAATCATCTTCAAAAAGAAGAAAAGCCTGCCCGTCGAAAATTCGATGTTTACGTGATATTTTGTGGGAACTGGAAATGTCTTCCTTGGAGACAAACCCACGACTTTTTTCAAGTATTTTTCGTCATCACTTTAAAATATGTAAATCGAGCATTCCTGTGAAATTTAAAAAAGTATCTTGCTCCTTTATCGAGTTATTTGCATTTTTATAGCGTGACAGGAGTCACATAGGGACAAAAGAAGGCTCTTATTGATTTTAGATAGTTATTAAACCTCTTTCATACATTTTCTACCCTCAGTTTTTACTTTGAGGGAATTGCAATATGGGATAAATTACAAGTTGGTCTATTTCTATCCCCACATTGTCAACATCGAGAAAATATCGGTTGCGCAATTCAAAGTACGTATGAATATTGAATCTGCTAACAATTTGTCGCAATTAATGTATCCCATGTCATTGGGAATTATTAAAGACTTGTGTATTTACGTTGCATCAATAATAAATACCATGTTTAAATGAAAAATGGCGTATTAAATATTAAAAATGCAAAATCATTCTCATTCTCAGGTTCCCGGGATTTTGGAAATTCTAATTCCCGATCCCGAGAAAATATATGTCGCTGGGAACCCAAAACTCTATATGTGACTATTTACCATTATAAGAATAATCCGATAGCATGAACTCGCCCTCCTTCAGCTGTGGTCTCCTTTGCTTATTTTTTTCTCGTTTTCTATTACTTTAGTTTGCCAAGATCCATTGTAATAGGTAAGATAACGTAGTAAGCGGGGGCACTCTTTCATTATATGTAACTCCTTGATTGGCCGAGAGGCAAACGGTGACTTTTTTTTATACGGCGTTTCCAGATAACTGGTCCATCCGCGAAAAATTGACTGGCCTACTTCCACAACTTCGAAAGGGGATGGTTTTACCCGAGCTTCTCTAAATATATATGACTCAATCTTTTGGAACCTCTGCACGAGCACGTTGGTTCATTACACCCATGTTCTTGTCACACTCAAGGTAAGAGTGGCCCATTACCGGGAATGTGACTTTGACTGAATCCAGTCTCTTCTCCTCGTGAACCATATTGTGCAGAAAGCGAAACAGTGTGAAATTCTTGTTTTGGCCACTGCAAGAATCACAAAAAATTTCAATTTGCCTCACATCTGTGCTAAGGAAGTTGTATATGAAGTGGTGCAAGAGAAAAGCCACATCATCGCTGCTTTTATTGCCTATGATTTCCGGATATATATAAAATACGCTCTGCAAATTAGCGATAACATGAATATTAACAATAAAGTTCGATAACTGCCTTTTGTGATAGACGCCGTTGGTTGGCATATTTGCTACAGGAAGATTCTAAGAGAAATCTAGGCAAATTGCTTCCTTTATTGTGGTGTTTTGGCCATCCTTCCTAGCCTTTTTGTTCCTCTCATAGAATTTATCGGCTCTAAAATTGTGCTTCTGATGTTCCATGTTCTGTTATTTAATTTGATTGTCTACGGCAGCAAGTTTCGTTAAAACTGTTGTTTTTTTCCTTTCCGCCTTAAGATTCTTGAACTGGCCTCAAGCTCATCACATGCGCTGCAAGTATCTGTCCTCGGGTAACCAAACCAAATGTTAAAATCTGTGCTAAAAATAGTGCGATATGACTCGTAAGAAACAATAATGGCTGGGTTAGCTGCGAGGAACATGCTGCACTTTTAATTTTAGATTTAATTCCTCTGGCATATACTCGTAAGTTTTTGTAGAATCATTTAAACCATAATGGCTAGATCTCCCTTTAAAGGATTTAATGTGGTTGCGAATTGCATCTAAAGATGGTTTACTTATTTTTTTGGACGAGTCTTATGTTTTCCCCTTTGATCTTTCCAAGAAGAACAATTTTTATTTATGTTTGTAGCCAAATATTCAATTTTCTTCTTAGTAATTCCGTGGATGGACATGGAGTCCTTGCGAACAACCTGCAACAAAATTCATATAATTCACAATAACATACTTGTAGGTAGCATCTTCAATAGAATATTCCAATACTTAGTAAACCTACCATTATCTGTTGTGTCTCCCCATCAATCATTCGTCAAACGAAGTATTTATACGTGGCATCACGCGGATGAGTATTATTTCTTGGCCTTCTATGTTTGATTGGCAATAATGTAATCAACCCACATAGATATGAATTTTGCTCATCGTTGGATAGCAACATATTATACTGCTGAATAATCATTTTCCTTGATTTCTCCGGAATATTATTACAACAGCTTTTGGAGCATTGGCAGTCATCACCTAACTCATGGCTTTGAAGTTTAATCTTCTTTTTAACATCAGTAAACCTTCCATGAACCTTTCGTTTCTTGGTATTCTTCTCCGTTAAACCACCGCAATCCTCACTATCACTATTATTGGTCATAATTATTATAAAAATTAAAATTAACTTGCAGTTTAAAATGATAAACACCGGGAGAATTTGCAGTCATTTCTGATAAGTTATTCGTGTACTTCACAAAAAACTACATAAGAGGGCAGTGTTAGTCAAACATTGCCAAAAATTGGAGTTAGCCCCTTTTCCCCCTGATCCCTTCACGTACTTCCCGCTCATACATGATTGTAATACGGGTGCAATAAAACTGGTGCCAAGGAAGATATCATTTGCCTAATTTTCGTCCTTTATAATTAATGTCGACTAATTCCTGAATGTTTGTATAAAAAACTCTGATGACATATAAGAAAAATCGCGTTTTAAGCATTTTTAATTTCACCTCGAAGAAAGAACGCTCATTCGCAATGCAGAGGGGAAAATTAATTTCCACGGAACGCTGTTGCGCGACGCTTTTTGCGTGACTGTATGCCATGCGTCATGTCCTTAATCCCACACGACGCAATTTGGAATGGAACTAGGACGAAGAAGTTAAAACAATGCGGAGAATGTGTTTGGTAGGAGAGAGATAGTGGTATCGGGGCACGGTTCCTCCGGAGTGAAATTAACTCCAGCCTGTCGAATTTGGTGTGCAGTTTAAGGAGAGAAGCGAGTTATTTTTGAGACTTATCGTCACCAATTGGCGCGACTGCCTACTTAGACTAAGGAGTTGGAGCTTTGTGAATTCGAGAGTCGGATGAATCCAAAGTGAGAAATGGCAAAGGGCTAACGCTTACGGTAAGGGAGGAAGACAGTCGCAAAACAATTGAGCGACACGAGGCGCTATCAAAGGAGGGGAGTTGGAGGTGCGGAGGCGGATGGGTAGAAATGAATATAGGATGCGTGTCTATGCAAAGAGAGTCTAGAGATACGCGGTCTGGTGATATGTTTGCATAACGGAAAATTCGAGGGGAAAACTAAACGTGTTCTTATACAAGTGGAGAAAAAAAACAAGAGGCAACTTTCTAGATTCGGCTCACTAAGAGTCCAGGGTTTAATCGAGTAATTCTGTTTATTATGCAGCTACCGTTTTCGCCCGAGTTTTTAGCGGGGATAGCATAGAAAATGGTGTCACGCGACCCGCCATATAAAAGATAGTATGCGGGAATAGACTTTGTGGATTTATTCGTTGCATCGCGTAAACTTGAGCGGTTGGTTAACTTGATGATCGTGACGCATCGAAGACATAATTGTAAACTTTCTCAAGAGTCAATTCACGTATCACTTGAGAGATATGCTCAAGTTAATACTTAGAATATACAGGTATTACATAACAATTCTTCAATTTAAATAAATTTCTCCTTTACGGCAGATGAAACGTAGAAATCATTTAAAATTTCTCATTTTTCAATTTATCTCTGAATGGAAAATATAAAAGAACGAACTATTTTCGGAACGAAATTTTCCATTATCGATGTCGCAATATTTTTGTGAGTGTTTAGCCGAGTGAAATTTAACGCCAATTATTTTTGCTCGCTGATTTTCAAAATTCATTATACGAACCACGAAAATTGTTCGGTAATAGGGTGTGCTGACGACGTGGCAACCTTGGGGTTCTCAGAGCTTAATTAAAACGCTCGCCATATTTCTCCGCTTATCTGGTGACCCCATATTGGTTAATTTTGCATCTTTTTTCCTCTTTGTCATAGGTGACACAATCTCTCTAATTATTTCCCGTTGGACACCCAACGCTAGGACATAGATAACTGCCGCATTATCGCGTTCAATACAGGCCTTCCTAGGACAAATAACTGGAAAGAGAATAGAGAGAGAGAGAGAGATACTCTAACCTAAAGCGCAATTTTATTTGGTGTTTAGCATATCTGAAGAAGCCCAGAAGCCTTTTACATAAGGTATAAGGGGAGCAGTTTGTTCATTAATAAATTATTTGAATTGAGTTATAGCTTTACTTCATTTAACAAGCTGAATTGAATGTAATCCGTAGAACTCTGTCAACGTGACAATGTAAAATTAGGATTGCAAATTTATCAAAGAAAATTAAGAATAACTTTTGACAAATAACCGATATTCCATGCTAAATAGTAATATAAAATTACAAGGAAGGAGAGATATTAATTTTAATGAGGAGCGCTGGAGGGGAACTACTATTCCTAGAACTATGAGGGTGTAAATACTTTAGGAGGTTTTCTATCGTTGCCACCTGCAGCAGTTACGGTTTTAGCATTTTACTTTAGAATGCGTAGTGGATTTTATCGTAGTTCTTACGTGTGATAGTAAAATAAATGAAAGCCATGAGAAATTTATTATCAATTTAACTATAATCATATGCTTTGCCCATTTCAACTTTCGGAGATGATGAAAATTTGCTCTAAGGTTGTGAAATATTAACATAATTTCGTACTCTGTAGCCTTGTAAATAAAATTATTATTTCTGTTTGGCTCTCTTAGGAATAAAGCGGAGAGATATCATGGTGGAAATATGAATATCGTAATATACTTAAAAAATTTAATATTGAAAATTCGATTTAAAAAAACTTTCGTCTCAAACACTGATTCGCGTCATATAAATGCTAAAAAATACAATGAAGCAGAAAGGTGATTTTTCTGAATTTTCCAAAAACTTTGAATCGCAATATGCAAAGATATGGAGTAAAACCGAGGTATATCGTGTTCTTGTTTGGCTAAAATATTTTGTCTGAATTTAAATCGTAAACAGAACACGCCGTCCGTATACATGTTTCCATCCGTTTATTCAGTAGAATTTGTACGGGCAAAACAACGTATGGATAACATTACCTCCCTCAAACATTCTAATGAGATCAACTTGATCAATCGGTGTGTTCATTAATCACTCTTTAGCTTTATAAAACAGCAATTAATCCTGCATCTAATTCCTAGGTGATTTTTATCATGATAAGACCTGCAATTGTAACCAGTCTGACGGAATGGTACACTTTAGAAAGTGCCGGTACGGAAATTGCCCTTCTAATGAGATGAATAGTAGTAAAGCAACCGGGAGAAAATGTAAAATGACCACAGAGACGAACTTTAATGAAGATAAATTTTAGCACTGCGTCTTAACTCATCTTTAGTTAAATTTTTATTTAAACATAATGCTCTAGCTTGCGGAAATAATGCTTCTGAAAATTAAACGATGATATATTCTACCGCTCCAATTAATGTGTAGATGAAAAGGATTTAATGTTGAGTCGATACGAAAATCTCTCCTATCTATTAATGAGACAAATAAAATCCCTTTTAAAATTACCAGAATTTCGCCTTAATTGAAACTGTGTATAAAATAAAATGGAAAGACAGGCGCTCACAGGCATAAAACTTTTATATCGATATCGCAAAAACTTCGTCCATGCTGGGTTCGAGATATCGATTTGATTAGACCAATTATCTGCCATATACGAAGGTTGTATATATGTTTTCAGCCTCACTACATCCATCTCCGTGGCTGGCGCGACTTTTGTGGATCCTGTTTCCATTGCTGTAATCAACGCGACAGCGAAATATATCAAGCCCAAACACTCTCCTCTCTGCATTCTGTTTGGCACACATCTAACCGATTCTCTGTGACGAACTAGCAACTCCTGAGCAGTCTCTGTCCATCCGTTCTTTCAGCGTGCTAAAATTCGTCCACTCTTCGAATATATTTTGTCCTCGCAAGTTTCTCGATTTCCTCCATTTCCCTTCTTTGGCGTGACTCCCAAAATTAATCCTGGTGGCGCCATTTTCCCCCGCCCTCTCTCGTCTTTTTCAACTTCGCTTGACGTATGATTAGAAATTTTTATTAAAGTGGGTCATAGAGTAAATCTCGCCAAAGTATCTGTCAATTTTTTATCCTCCCGAACCACTGTATTTTTCCTCCCTCTTCGTTGCCGAATTACATTTTTCACTTACCGCTTTCTAACATCTCCAATTCTAGATTTATTTACTGCACCAGTTTTCTTCGTCGGAATTTACTTAATTATACTTTGTATTTTCGGCATTTAATTTAATCTATTATAGTCTACTATCATTATAGCGAGTATCAAATCAGAACCATATGTTTCTCAGGGAGCAGGGTGAGCGTGTTTGAGCTGCTTTAGTTGTGGTAGCAAGTTACTTCGTGTTGTAAACCACGTCTTCTTCAATCATTCAACATGATGGCAAAATAAATAAATCTATCGATAAATTAATAGGTAAAATATATAAACAAACAATTAAAAAACAAATGAATACATGTATTAAAGTGTACAAGTGCGGACAGAAATAGTGGGAGGAATTTGCTGCCATTTCTTTTCAAAGAAAGGGAATCCGCGTGGTCCATTCAGAGACAGTTGGCGTTTCCTTTTCAGGTCTTCTTTTGTTTGTCCCTCGGAATCATTCAATGTTCTCTTTAAGAGCGACGAATCACCGCACATCCGTCAGTCAGTCGTATCCCGCAAAAGGGAGAGCGGGTTCGAGATTACCTCTTTGGGTCTCCAAATTCGAATTTGGGTTCATTAATCCTCCTCTCCGGACCAGCTTATTCGATTTGCGTATTCCGGGGTGGAGAGAACATTGACTTTTCCTCACAACCTCCCTCTTCATTGTGTAAGATTTATGGCATCCGACTGCGACGATACGAAGCGCACCACCGGGAAGACTGCGGATTGATTTCCGACGTTGCCTAGAAATGAGGTTCTTTTGAGTCCGCGTCGAATGGATAGGGCTGGAATAAATGGATTCCATGCATTTTTATCCGTGAGTTGCTCCTCCGGTGGTTTCAGATGTTACCATGTGTGGATGATCGGGTGATGAAATCCGGTGAATGATAATCGTTCAGGCAGAGTATTTCTTGAAAACTTGCTCATACTTTAATATCCCTTGAAATACCAAGGGGTGACCATTTTGGTCCAACAGCAGTTTAGGAATTTTTTATATCAAAGTCATAGATACTGGATTTTTTTTCTAACTGACTTTTATACATTATATTTTACATATAAATATCTTTTTCTCATATATATGCTCAGGTTTTTTCTTTATTTACCCATATTCATAGATAGGTCAACGTTGGACCAAAATGGTCACCCCTTGGACTTACTTGTCACAATATTTTGAAACTGGCAACATTTATTTTTTTCTTTTGTTGTTTTTTTGCTTTTCGAAACATCTAGTGATAACACAGAATATTGATTTGACTTGACATATATCATTCGTGTATTAACTTAAAGTAAAATTTTTTTGTTTCAGATCATGATTTTTCAGACGAGTACCTCTGGGGTACTTTCATAGGTAGAAGGGAGTACTTTAGATATTTACTTAATAGTGAACCCCTTCTCTCACCTCTCTCATACGCTCATGGCCTTTAATTGTACTTTCGTCACCCCTAAGCTGGCGATTGTAGTACATGTGTGTGGCGGTAAATTTCTATAAGAACTTAGTCATTTAGAAAATGAAGTTTTCGAAATCGAAGAGGGAATAGGGAGGCAGGCTTTAATTTTCCCAAGAAAACACTCTCTTCCTTGGGTAGGCCACCTCCATTATTTTGATATTTACGGACAAGTATTGGTAAACTGTGGTTAATATATATGCCCACATTGTTTCGGCTTTGCCAATTGAAATTGCCGAGCAGCAAAGCCCCAGGATGCACCTTTAGTGATCAACAGGGGGTCTGCCTGAGAAATTTTGTAATAAAATGAATGTTTTGTGCGTAATAAATAGATAGTAAGTGTTCTATTTAATTAATGTCTATAATATGTAGTGAAAACATACAAGTGAAGTATGGACCAAAATGGTCCCCCTTGGTATTTAATGGTAGATTTGGACCATGGTATTTCAAACGATACACATTACATAAATATGTAAATAATTATATATATATATATATATATATATATATATATATATACCCCATACACACATGTACATGAATGTATACCTAAATAAACATGCTTTCAAACTTACAATCAATAGCTGTAAAATTTTCATAAAGTTTAACGTTATATACATATATGCAATAGTATGCATGTTATAAACGAAGTTACTCAAGAAGCTGAAGCTGTCAAATAATATCAGTTTTTTTAAAGGACATCTACGTTAATTTCTGGAAAAGATTTTGAGAGGTAGTATTTTATCCTAATTATATTGGAAGCATTAGTCATGCGCACTCAATTACTTCAAACTCCCAAGCGAAGTAGCTTTGGAAAATATTCCTCAGAACGGCTGGACTTAACTGCCTGAAAGGCTGTTCAAATCATCTTCAAATATAAATAAATATCTAAATATGATTACATTACTTAGTAACTGCGACTATTATTAAGGGGATAGATTGTGTTTGATTAAGAAGGCATAGCTTAATCAAGTAAATATAAAGAATTTAATATTCTCTTGACCTTTGTCTTGAAGACCTAACATTAAACAAAAAGTCAGTCATCGGAAATCGATCCTTTGTTTGTGTTGTGGTTCTGTTCTTTGCTACAGAAATACTCGATGCAAATTTAGGCACAAATTCGTATTTTCCATCCAGGACGGTATTTTTCTTTGAGAGCTACGCCAAGCATATGTAGCTATATTATAAAATCTCTATTTATGAAGAACAAATTTTAAGAAAAGTTTTTAATATCCCATTAATGTGTCTGTCATGAATGTCTTTCATAAATTAAGATGCTGTTCAAAATACATCTATTTCTTTTCATTAGATTTATGTTTAAATGGCGATTTTGTTAATGACCCAAGGGACTGTTCCACCCAGTGAGTAACGTTCCAAATAGATACATGGTATTTGGCATAATCGCACTCTGTTTGGTTATAAAATTGTGGTTTGAGTCAGTGTGCCCGAGTTATTTTTACCGAACGCTCGGGAGTGGCAATCATAAGATGCTTTTAGCTCGATGCATTCCATTTCGCGTTATATTCGCACCACTTTCGTTTCAATACTCCTGCAGATTTTCAATCATTTCCCCGAGACCCGTATGGACGCTTAGGTACATATTAACTTCGCTCCTTCCTGCGGTAAATAGGTTATTATGCGTTCTTTGCACGAAGTGAACGCATATAGAGGAGGTAGTTTCTATCCGTCCGTCCGCATGTTAAAACTCGAAAACCGCTGGACATATTATGATGAAATTTAGTTTTGGCATGTTTTGCTAAAATTGGTCGACCGATTTCAATTTTGGTCAAAATCGGACAACAATGATGGCCACTTTACATGAAGATCTACAATGTTTCTATGTTTCAACTCGGGAACCGCTGGACGTATTTTGATGAAATTTGGTATTGGGGAGTTTTAGTAAAATTGGTCAATGGATTGGTTAAAATCGGACAACAATTACGACCACTTTACATGAAGACCTACATGCAGTTTACAAGTTTCAACTCGGGAACCGCAGGACGTATTTTGATGAAATTTCGTATTAAGAAATTTTACTAAAATTTGTCGACTGTTTCCAATTTTGGTTAAAATCGGACAGTAATAACGACAACTTGACATAAGAACTTACATGTATTTTATAATGTACCTCGCTAGCGTCTCATTAAATAATCATCTGAGCGAAAAATATTGAGAACATTGTGAAATCCCAAAGAACGCATTTGGAAACTCAAATCCGACTTGGACAACTTCCCAATCTTGTTCACTTTGCCGATGAATGTCATCTCACTCTCTATGGACATGCCCTTCAGCGTTCTCATGGAAATGTCCTCTTCAAAACTTCCGGACTTCTCCACTCTACCATCTTCCCTCCATTTTTTTCGCTTCTCCAACGGATCGATCGAATATTTGCGGTAATAGCATTTCGCATATTCGCGCCGTGCGAGACGCTCTTCCTTAGAAGTATTTGCGCGCCAAAAAGCAGATCCGGAGAGGACTTCTCGTTGACAGGCTCTTGCTACCAATGAAACTTCGTCGGTTGTAATGACGAAGACGATTTGGCGCGAGCGTTGTTGATCGCCTCGTAAATGTGAGTGGTCGTGCTTTTTTTATTGAGGAACGTGGTTCAGGAAATGTTCTTGAGATGAAGGTCAATTTGCCCGTTAAGTGACTTTCAGTAAGGTTAAAGGAATATAAGGATTGATCTTTATAACTACGACCCAGAAAAATGGTCGGATGAGTAATACGATGGTAGGAAAACGATTACTTTCCAAATTATGAGTGTTAAAATGATTAAAGAAGCAGATCTAAGTTGAAAATTTGGAAAAGATTTGATCTCGACAAAGAATTCGCTCTTATTATATACTTTAAATATTTCTAAACATACGATAGTTGAGTAGATAATTTATCACAGTTATATCTATTCTTCAATATAATTTAAGATTTTTATTAAAGATTCAAGCAATAAAACTAAAAATGAGCATTTTTGTGTTTAAAAATTGATGGAGGAAACGACCATCGTTAGAGGTCTGACGCAATGGAATGGATTTTGGCATAGTTCTACAGATGAAGAAGAAAACGCTAAGAAAGGCGTTTAAGAGAAATAGTTAACGTAAATTCGAAGAAACAACTAGGAGAAGCAGCCCATGTGACATGAAAACATGAAATAGGAGACCTTTCATCTGGAAATTTCGGAATATGTCCGAATATAAAGATGTTGATAATGGTAGCAACCAAAATGAAGTTTGTTTATACGCCTTATAAATGCACCAAAAGATTGTATTATTATTCACCTACCAAATATCCGGAGGTTTACATTTGGATGGATCAGAAGGCAATCAGTGTGTCACGAACGACTAATTTGAGAAAGAAAGGGTTTAAGAGTTGGGATCATAATCAGTCCACAACAACAGTAATTGTAGAAACCTTTAATAAAGAATGTAAGTCAGACACTGTAGGTTCTTTGTTGTAAGACACAATATTGATTACAGGAAGACATACTACGACTCTTAAACTGAAAATCACAAAATTTTGACTTACACTGATTGGATTCTGAGTCATCCATTTGGCAAATAACTGGCTGGGAAATTCCGTTTCAATTTACTGGTACGCTTTTAGTCTGTAATGCATCGAATAAAATAAGAAGCAACAACTTTTCACGAAAAATTCATCGACGCAAAGACTCATACTTTCAAGCTGCGGCGTTGAGTGGCACACTTCAGACCACCCCGTAGCTTTTGAAGGGAACTAAATGGGATTTATGGCCCCCTAAAAAAGTGTGTGTGTTTGGCGGCGCAGTGAATGCACGTTCTGTGTATGGCTTGGAGAAAGGGAGGGGCAATTTTATTTCCCAAGCAAACCAATAGCCTAAACATTCTCCCACACATACGTCACAACGCTTGACAAGATGGAGCGACATCAGATATAAGTATACATTTCCTAAGCTAGGGAAACTGTTGAGTTTGTATAAATATCTCTCTTTAACTCTGGTTAAAAATTCTTTATTCAATACTTTCATCGTAATACTAACGAATAATTAGGTACATATATTTTCATGTATGTGTGCGTTTAAATGCTTGAAGCGTGTGATAAGGCAGCATAAGAATAACAAGTAGGGGTGTACACGGGTTTCCCGTGGTACAGAAGCGCTTTTCGTCAAATTCGCCGTAGTATAATCGTATACTAATGCATTTGCTTTGAAATCAGAAAATAGTATCATTCTATACTCGCCCAACACAGTATTTCTTTGGCATCGGTTCAGCCAATACCTTCCAAAGCCATAGTTACAGAAAAATTCTAACCTTGATATTGTGGTAGCCCTGTTTAATCGATCCGGTTGAAATATGATATTTTGGTTATTTATTTATATGAAGACTATATATGCCACAACGGTTTAAAATCCATGCGGACAGTTCTCTAGAAATATGTGTAAAAGAAATATTATTTTATCTTTTACTGTGGTAGCCCTGCTCTTAAGCTCCACTTTAAACATCTCGATTTCATTATGGTATGTTGTACAAATCTTATATACAAAGTTTAATTGAAATCTGTTTGGCCAATTCCTTCCAAATCCTTAATTGCTGAAAGAGTTTAGTTTGTAACTATGGCACCCCTGTTTGGCTGATTTGTTTTAAATATCCTAATATATTTATATATATGTATATATGTGTATATTACAGATATTGCATTTGTTTAAAATTTATGAAGTCAGTTCAACACAAATACATACGTATAAAAAGAATTTTTTTATTCCTTGTATTGTGGCAGCCCTGCCTTCTATATCTTTTCAGCATTGACGAAAAGCACTAAAAAGAAGCCGTTCAGAATAAAATATTTAGAATTAAAATGCTTTAGAAATGTTTGTCCTCGACTATATTTTATCACGAAATTTAAGACGCATCGCCGCGAATCACGCACAGTTGTATCGTGTGAAACTTTTACGCTATCACGAAACTCCGGTTCTAGGAGCATAAATTCCTGAAAAAAAATCACTATCGCTAGTGGCCAGCCGAACCGCATTGATGCCTAGATGTAAAAATGTTCGTCTCGAAGTCGCCACGTGAACGAAGCGCGTCATACGACGAGAGACCGGAAGCGAAGGTACTGGAAGCTCAATGAGCACATTGATTCGTCCCGGAGTCCCATCGATTGCCTTCTATCGTCTAGTCTATCGTCCAGCAAGACTATACGCTTCACTATTAAAATGTCGCCTTACATTGCGCCGGTAACTTTATCTTTGAGCTTTACGCCACGCGGCTATTTTGGACGATTGAGCTTTTTTGGTTTATAACGTTTGGCATATTTATGCAAAATCGCAATTTAAAGCATTAACTTATTGCATTGTTGTTTAACTTTAAGAATGCTCCGGGGAAAAATTAATTTTTACCGCTTGTTCGTTATTTCCGACTTCGAGGTAAATTTGAATTTTCAAATCTCTAAACCGGAACCTTCCCCGACACGCTGGAAATTAACTGATGCGAAGGATCGGACGAAGTAGCACTCTTCTAATTTTGATGCCTAGTAAAAAACCATGTGTGTACCTGATTTCAATACCTGATACTCTCTTTAGGATACAGATGAATTTTATTAATTTTTCAGATTGTAATAAGAACATATAGTTAGCAGATTTTCCGTTTGTCTGTGTCATCGTCCATATACGTGGCAGACAACTCAGCACTATTAAAACTGAGTCTTCCGATGATTCAGTGTTTTTCGAACCCAGTCGGAAGGAGAAAATGGAGCCTTCTTCGGAAGCACATGTCAGCGAAGCGAGCGATTGACTTACGTGTCAGGAACTACGAGTTCAAATTCAAAATTGAATGAACGTTTTTATCAAAGAAATTTAATTATAGTTTTTTTGGATAACTGGAGACAGATTCACTGAAGTGAGAGAGTGGATTTGAAGCTTTACTGACACAAGACTTATTCCCTCTAACGTGTTTGTAGGTGTTACCTGTATCCTTAGAACCTATAGGAAATAATATTCAGATTAACACCAAAAGTTCTAATTTTAACTGATTAATATATGCAGAAAAATCCTTTATTAAATTTAAAATTTCCACTAGAGTTAGAACAAAAATCACGTTGAAGTTATTGGAATTTTATATGAAAATAATTTTGTCGTTTGCAATTTTGCCCATGGTTCGTAATTTTTGAATTCATCGCCTGAGTATTTTGAAAAGTATAATTTCCTAATAGAGTAAAATTTAAATGAAAATAGAAAGCAAAGCGTAAAAGCGTGTTGTTTTATCGTGGCTTTTGATATTATCAATTTTTAATTTCAGTCTTTGATAATATTTCCCCTCTATACACGACAGTTGCTTCTTGGCGGTATACTACTCACGGAGCTAAAAATCATTCTTTTAAATCGGTAGAGAAATAAAAAAAATGCTCATCCCTAAAATAAAAGAACATTAACTTTCGCCATCGTATATCATAGTAAAAATACCTTTAAGGCAGCAAGGCTCTTAGACATCGCACATATTACCGGCATAGACCGAAGCAAAGCACGATCAATAGTAATTTACGATTCTCTTATATTAGGGAAAATTTTATCCTGCACGCCAATTTAAAAGTTTTAAAAACTTCGCAGGATAAATCGGCTTCCTTTTTCATAAGCCCGTACTTTAGAAATACTTTTCTGAGAGACAGAGAGAATGAAAAATCAACGTGTGTTACAGAGATAAACCCTTTGGTGGATCAGAAACGCGTCCGACGCTCGGTAAAAAAAGTAGAACAAATATATTTGAAAAGACAAGGTGCATTAGGTCCGGATTCGAAATGGCCGGGATCGAAGGATTTTGCGATCTAAGGAATCGAACACGAGGAAGGTATGGGGCGTGAAAGAAAGAACGAGAGAAAGCGACGGTGGAAGGGTAGAGCTCACATTTTGAAGATGAATGCGTTTTTTCATCTCTTTCCATTTCATGACATCTGGTGAGCTCGGAGGCACATGTTACCGCAAATTCAGTCGGAATATAAGGATTTATGCGCTACATCAACCTTATTTCATGTTTTTTGAAATTGTAATGCATATTTTTCATGTTTTACGCCGCACATAAAAGGTTAATCTATTAAGACTTGTTTTTGCGCTTACGTCTATTTTAACCCTGAGTTATCGGAAGTCCTTTCAGCTATATGTAAATTAGATAAAATGCCATAGCCAATCTGAATTTCATCTTTCATTTATATCTTCTGTCTTTAGTAGAAAATCATTCTTGTGATCACCTTCCGGCTGGAATAAAATTGAAAAGGAAAACTTTCTCTATTAGCCATAAGAGTTCTTTTTTTAAAATCTGATATCGGCGAATAGCCATTTATGTGGCTAATTTGTATCAGTAAGGCGCACGCACGACTGCCGCCTGGTATCGTCGATGGCGCATTGCGGTCAACCCTTCTAAGACAGGAGCGGTCATCTTCCACCCTGGAAGGGGAGCGCCGCCTGGAGTCGACCTGTCGGTGATGGGGGAGGTAATCCCCTGGAGCCAAGAGGTCACCTACCTTGGCGTTGCGTTAGACCGGAGGCTTCTTTGGAAGTCTCAGGTAGAAAGCGTCCGCCGCAAGGCGCTCGGGGCTCTGATGAGACTTCGTCCCATCCTCCGCTCCCGCGCCTTGTCGGCCGACACTCGGAGACGCCTATACCTGAGCTGCGTACGGCCAGTCTTGACCTACGCAGCTCTGGTTTGGTCCGGAGTGCCCAAGACCACCCTATACAGGATCCAGGTCGTGCAGAACATCGCACTCCGGCTGATACTCGGTCGTACCCGATACGAAAGTGTCAGCCGGTTGCACGAAGACGGGAGCATGGAATCACTGGACATCCTCTTGCCAAGGATGTCCAGGGAGTTCTACGCGAAGGCGGCAGCCTCCCAGCACCGAGAGGTGAATGCGCTCGGCGAGATCCGGGTTAGGTGGTGGGACCGCTATAGGCTCCCCATCGCCAGCCTGGACTCGCAGGAATCCCTCCCTCCCAATAAGCGACCCCGCTTGGAGTGAGGGAAATTTATTTGCCATTTATTGCTGGCAATCGAACAAAAAATGATCTAGTTTTTAATAAAAGTATAACCATTTAAAGCTAAGCTGGCAATGGTACCCGCCAGTACGGGTAAACACGTACTGGATCATATACAGCAGCACGACTGCCGGAGAAACATAGTTTTTCCGGTGGAAAATCATCTGATTGCTCCGGAAAATAACAATGCGCTAACTCTAGGTAACAACAAATATTTTATCAAAAGAACGAAATGAAGAGAAAAAGTATTCCACATGGAAGAAACCTTTCTATTTATTTTTTAGCTCACACTGATTGGCTCATTTCAAGTCTTGGAGTCTATCCTTTTCAGATTTCGTTTTTTTCTCCCTCCGCAGAATTGGCAAAAAGGGAAGTAGAGACAGAGAGGAAAAATGAGTAGAGTGCTCACAGAAGAAGAAGGGGGACAAGACAAAGGTGTCAGACTGCAAAGTAAATGGAGATGGTAACGTGAGAAGGAATAGAGAAAGAGGAGAAGAAGAAAGGATACAGAAGGAGGGGTGGAGAAGGCAGAGAGGGCACTAAAGGAACGTAAGTAGGGGAAAATTGATCAAGGGAAATAGAGGGGGTGCCAGGCGGGCGAGACTTAATTCCAGTTGCAGTTTGAGACCTTTTCTTACACTTATGCCAGAGAGGGCGAAGCGGATGAAGAGATGGACAGAGAGGGAGAGATAGGGAGAAAGAGAGAATGTAAAATAATAAGACAGAGGTTATGGAGGTAGACGAAGAGAGATAGGCTCGTTGAAAGCGGGAGTGAGGAGGGAGTCAAAGGGGGGAAGGGAAGTAATTGAGTTAAGTGGAGAGCGAAGAAGGCGAGTCGAGAGGAAGTGAATGGTTGCCGAGGGAATAGGGCTGAGGGTCTTTGGGGTGGCGGATGTGAAGACATTGGAAGGATTATTCGGGACGAAGGGGAGAGTGAGAGGAGTGATTGCGGCGAAGGAGTAGAAGATTATTCTCTCTCTCCCATTCTCTCACTCTCTGTCTCTCTCACTCTCTGTCTCTCTCACTCTCTCTCCTTTTCTCTCTTTCCTTCTCGAATTGAAAGGAAAGTCCGTTTTGTGGGGACTACGGAGGTATCGATCATGCAGTAGTCACCTTGTGCACATAGATACGATCCTGCAAGTATACTCGTATGCTCTAGATCAGTGACTCTTATATTTTTTCGTCTCGCATCCCCTTTTCTGATCTTCTGAAACCTTCATACACACATATTTGTCCCAGAAAATGTTTCTTTTATTTTTAAAGGGTTTTATCATAAAATTATTAGTAATGTTAACAATTTTTTTATGAAATAGGTTTCTAAGCGTTTTCAAGTGAGCTGAGTTCTGCTGTGTGAGTTTATATAGTGAATTCTAATCTGTTTAATTTTTTGTTTCGACTCAAAATTCACAGTTATGTTGTCATTGTCTAAAAAAATACGTGTAGTTCTTTAATTTAATTTTACGACCTGCTGATTCCCTCTGGCCTACGCGCAATGGGTATCTGAGAGGTGTACAGTCAATAGCTGGTCACTTAAAAATTTAGGAGTAAAGGTGACTTCCCAATACTTAAATAACTGTTTATTTCTTAATGTATTATTTATACGTAATAAATCCAATAGTCTGCACTATATCTGTTATGGAGGTGATGAGTTGGCAGAGCATTTGGTGCATCAATAAAAGACATATATTTTAAACATTCTTAAAATAAATGAAAAAATATTAAAGCAGGTAAATTGGACAGCATTAGAAAAACATGAGAGATATAAATTTGAGGCAAAACAGATTTTGGTCCAAAATCAGTCCTAGAATCCTCATACGCCCCCTAGGACGGCGCGCCTCAAGGTTAAGAACCACTGCTCTAGATGATTAAGGTAACTCCTGTAATCATGAAGATATTAAATAAACAGGGGGCTCACTTCAATGGCCTTTATCAAGGGTCATACACACGTACATTTCAGTCTTTCAAGATACATGCTGTTTACTCAACTAAAGTCACCTTGTTTATCCATTACATTCAATATCGTTGATTCATTTCAAAAACACACAAATAGATGAAAACATGAATTTTGTAGGTACGTTATGTAACTATATACCTATACAAATGCATTCCCGCATGAACATTTATTTTTATGTCAGTCGAATACTTGAATGTATAAAGTGATATTTTTTAAAATTAATGGACAGGCCGACACTTCGTGTAATTCAAAAAAATTATTGGCGTTGTTAAAGTTAAAAGCAAAATTAAAATTAAAACAACAGTTTGATCACACTGTGGAATAGGTAGTTGTGCAATTAAACTGTGTTTTTTAAATTTTAATTTTGTTTTTGATTTTAACAGCGCCGCATTATATCTTAATATTTTTTCGTTGGTTTAATTTCTCTAAAATATTTATTAATAACGCTATGCGGTTCAAATGTAGCCAAATGGCTGAAGAACAAATATTGGAGCCTCCAGTACTATTTTGAAATGCATTCAACTACAAATATTTCATAGTAGAAAGACGGGAAAGAAACGTGATATTATTGGAATAAAAGATAATAAAGAAGAAACTTTTAAAGTGTTGAGATAATATCCCGTTTTTAAGAAAATGCATAAACTCAAAGCCGAAACGCTCAATTCTCTCCGTCGATATACTCCTTCCCAGACTTTGGATTAAAAGTCCGAATGGATGCCAAACTGCGGATCTGTTTTCAGCTTAGTGAACGATAAAGAAAGATGGTATTCTATTCAAAGTCCCATTTCCACCGATTGATAAAAAACTAAAATCGTCAAAAAGAGGGAACTTTTCTTCGCCCTCTAGACATAAATTGAGCGTTTAAAAGGACTCCGGTGATAGTGTATCTTGTCAAATCAATAGCCTCATTCTCCGTAAATGAACCCTTAAAAGGAACGAGATCTCCTCTCCACCCAAAGACAAGATGCGTCCTGCGATAATGGACGCTCAAGCGCACTTAGACTGAAAGCGTTGGCGGATTCAATGCTCTTTTGATTGAACGCAAGACAGATGGGTTCTATTTGTGGCGACATAACGATATCTTCGTGTAACAAGTAGTATCTCATTACTTGAAACTTCCACGAAAATGTTGTCTCCTGTCATACGAATAAAGGCGCAGATGAAGACGTCAATGTATGTGAACGCTAGCGTTTTATCCTTAGCTTCGTGCAACCCGCACAACACGTTTCGTTTAGGATTTATGATGTTGCAAATTTACCCGCCAGTAAACCCAAGTATATTTTATCTACAAATATCATCGGCAATTGAATAGAGTTGTTATTCAAGCGACTAGGCGCCAAACCCCTTCTGAACTTGTCATTAGCCCCAAATTTAAGCAGCACCGTGGTGAATTAGTACGCAACATAAATTCCCCTACGTAATTCTTTGCGAGCAGAATAAAACTTTTGTTTCCTTCCACAATTATTTAATCGGCGCAAACGGTTTCAATGCACTCGTAGTATCATCAGTGGACGAATGCTATACAATCATCAATTTAAATTGGAAAGAAGATGGTGGCAAGGAAGGAGGGAGGGGGCAGTGGCAAATAATTTCAATAATTATGTACGAATATTCACACAGGATAGCAATTATTCATATTTAATCTAATAAATATCGTACTGAAGGAAGAAAAAATCAAATTATTTTCGAAGATACAACGAAGTTACTGTATCTAGTTATCGACGGAATGGTAAGCTTAGCGGTTTAGATATATATCTTTTAAAGGTTCCATATTTGTTCTTTCAATTTCTTTATTTGTATTCTTTTACTATCCATCTGCGCAATAAGCTTTGTTGTCATTGGAAGGGGAACTAAAAGAAGACATAAAATTTGTTTTTATTATTGAAGAGGCAATCGTCGATTTTATGAAGCAGTGAGAATCTCTCAGAATGAGTGCAAGGGTTCCTAGCTCTCATTCAATAGAAAAGGTATATTTTATGAAAGGGCAATTGCCAGCCTAACCAGGTTTATAGTGTCACACGTAACTCCGGTTTAAATCATACGCTTTCAATTTTTACACCAGTCTGGAATCTCCTTTTTACTCGAATTCTGAATTTGTGTTTTTTTGGAGAAATATGTTAACATACTAAACGCATGAGTTAGTTCAAAAGAATCGGTTTTATAGGTTACAACGGAGATGCGTCTTTAAAACAAGTCAGGAAAGTGTACAGTGTATCACAAATAGGCGTCTCATGCGATGGAGCATTTGAAATTAAACGATATAGTTTGAACGAACGCACGACATATAACAGCGGAACATCACGGCCCGATTATGTCTCTCTGTCTACTAAAAATTTCTTCCGTTTCCTAAGTTGGTGTTTAATTAACGTGATTTTAGAATAACAACTAAAAACTACAAAACTATATATTATGAATGATGCCAAGAAAATGTTAAATTTGTATTTACCGATTTATTTTTCAATCAGCCTTAATTAATCAAACAATCCAAAAATATGTTAAAAAAGTACGTTATTGAGTTAAGTAGTTGTAATGTAATCTTTACGATCGCGTTCATTTCTTCGCCGTGAATTATCCATTTATTTTTTTGACTTACTAAATGCTGCGTGAGCAAGAAAGGAAATTAAACATATTTACGTAATTTCGGCAGATCTTGTCTATTTTAGCTGGAGCCAAAGTAGGTTTCATTGACAACAATTATAAAACCATGAAAGAAATTTCCCAAGTTCAAAGTGAATTAGGAAATCCTTGCTATATTTTCTTAAAAACGGCTACTCCTTCGATAGAAATGTGCTAGGTAAGAAATGTTATAATTTATTGGTTCTACCTATTTTATTTGAAGACTTTTTTGGGTGACTAACATTTTACGAGATATGGTAGAAAGTTGTTATTTGGTTCCTGGTAAAGTGGCACCCCTGATTGGGTTATGCGAACCATTCGTATTATTTTCTTATTGCGTTTGCTCAGAGTTTCTTAATACCAAATTTCATGAAACCCCGTTCTTTCTAAACCGAGAACGAATGTGCGTACGGACGGACGGACAGACCAAAGTTGATAGGAGCTCGCACTGGAAGCGATGTGTGCCTAAAAGGGCATAAAAGCGTGAAGAAATGTATGATTTTTATCGGTCAAAAATTCATGTAACATCCCAAAGAGAATTTTTGACGTTAAGAGCGACGAGTTTTAAATTGCAGCGGGCATGTTGTACTGAATAAACTGAATGGTCGACGCTGAGATAATTTAATGGATCCAACGAAACATGAGGACACCTAAGGCCTCCATCACGAGTGGAGTTCGGCGGGAACTTAATGAAAAGTCCAAATAAGAGTATAAAGGGATTTAGTGGTGGAAATAAGAGAATTTCGGAAATAATCTCTATCCAGCTGATGATGGTCACAATAGAAACCAATTCTCACGTCACCGCATCTCTATGGTTAATTGGCCCATCTATTTGCCTAATAATCAGAAGATGTCGCAGCACACAACGCTAAAGAAACATGCTTGTGCATGATAAATCATAGAGAACTTGTTATTTACAAAACCTATTAGTATTCATGCACATTTATGTTAACATTGATTTAACTCTGTCTCTCATAACTGTATATGCAACGTTTCGTTACTTTTCAGATCATCACCATGCTTTTTTTTATCAATTATTCATTTATGAATGCGTTGTTGAGATTGAGCCGACATGTCTAGCGTTATTTCAAATGATTCTCAACAAAATTTGTTGGAATGAGTAATTTTAGCTGCCGCCGGATATTTTCCAATTTTTTACTGACTCGTACGCTTTCAAGAATCTTACCGCCAACATTTCAAAGAATGGCCATAAAAAATTGCAGGGCTCAATTACTGTAATGTCCTGTTTTTTGTGGTATCTATCCAGTGTGTCGTTCCGCATGATAAATGACAGCGTGTATAACGTGACGTGTGGAGGTTACGGTTCGAGAAGAGAAAAATAATTTTGCCGAGATGTTTATATTTTTTGAAAGGGTTACGTTGCTGGTATACGCTCTATGCTCAGTAAAACAATCAAATGTGCATCAAGGACATGCAAATTATTGAGATATCGCGATTTGGTTAGTACTTCTATACGAACAAGCAATATTAAAGGAATTCGGGAGTAGACAATTTTATTATTGGATGAAATCAAGAATTTTCGAAAAAAATAACAAAAAACGCATTATGTTTATTTTCCGTTTTAAAATAGATCAGCAGAATGATTCTTTGATTCTATAAATGAATTAACGCCATCAGAATTTTTACTTTTTAGTTGTAGGCGGAAAAATAAATTTTTATCCTTAACAACATTTGAGTAATATTATTATTCGATGTCATTTGCTTATAGAATGCTAATCGTTTCTCATTTATTTACATTAAAATAGACTAATGTGCATGTTATTAGGAAAAACGGAACATTTTTCATATTCAAAATGAACAAGTGAGAGAAGAATTGCAGGGTAAATTACATAAAGCGCTTTTTTCACCGAGTGCTATCGCTCCAGCGGAGTAAAGACTCAGTCGCGACGTATTGCTGGTTGTCTAGCAGCATGAACTTCTTAGCTATTTTTTCGAATACTCTCCAGAAGCATATCCTCGATCCACCAAATTTTAAAAATGTCTTGCCTTCATATAGACTGCCCTATCCCGAAAATTTGGTTTTTCCAAGTAGAAGGATTTACAGAGATATTTCCCGAACAAACGGACGGACGGACAGACACACCGAATGCATAAGCGATTTTTTAAGGAAAAATGCCTTTAAAATGACCTTAAAAAATCGCAGGGTGATAGATGAAGATTTATGGTCGGAACCGAAGAACCGCTAAGCAAATATAATTAATCCTATTCATTGGTAAATTAGCTAATATAGAAAAAACCTTACCTAGTGCAGTTGATGTGAGGTTAACAGCGTATACACATAGCAAGTATGATTTATCTGTCCCTATCCTTTATAGCTCTAGAAGTTAAAACAAGAACATGCGAGTATAGAGTAAAATACCACGTTACTTATACATATTTTGCTTTTTAAATCAGTTTTCTTTTAAAATGCGATGAGGTAAAGCATTCGTCGGCCATCCTTGCAGGAACGGGAAGGTGAAAAATATCAACATCATATCCTCGAAAGGGAGACAGGCAAATATATATATAAGCCTATATATACTTATGCCTATATATATATATCAAAATGTTGACCGAATTTTAAATGAATGAATATAATTGACTGATTTGGAAACAATAGACACACCACGCTCCGCACAGCGTTTTGTCTGTGGACTAAATTATATGTACAATGTACATATGTATATTATACATACTATACATCTCTGTACAAATTGCAATCAAATTAGCGTTAACAAAAGGTGGCGTAATTATACTTTCGCGATCTCGAATTGAAAAGTTTGCTGAGAGATGAGAAACCTATCAGAGGCGGAGTATTGCCTATCATTGTTTCCATCGCCCGAATCCTATTTCGATTCCTTTAAAGTTCTCTCGGGGTGGTCCGATTTGACGTCATTTAGCTGATAGCTCTAGCAATTGAAAGGTAGTAAATTACTGCCCTTCTCACGTACTGCATAGTCACGAGGTGGAAGGGGCTGAGAAGTTTTTCTGCCAACGCGTACGTGATGTTACTGCGAATTGGATAGCTCGTGACGTAACCGTATCTCTGCATCGAGTGTCTGTTTGGTTAGAGAGGAAGAGAGAGAGAAAGAGGTGGAGTGAGTGAGGAGTAGAGGAGAGTTTGAAAAGTGATGAGGGTAGGAGTAGTGTGGGAGGGGAAGGAAAGAGAGGTAGATATTCCAACGCTGTTTACGTTTTGTCCTCGAGAGATATCCAAGGCGCATGCGCGAATCTGATAGCTCAATGAAAATTTTTTCATTGAGTCCCTTTTCAAATTTCAAGAGAACGAAGGAATACGGAGCAATACATAAGCGAAAAATTATCTTTTCCTTGTTACGGAAACGAAGTGTACCGTGTTGCGGATTAAATGGGAAAGGGTTTGCAACTTGTTTTCACTCAATTTCGATACGCTGAATCAATAAAGTTTAACCCGCATAATGGAATGCAGGTCGACGAAGATTAGTGTGCGGGAAGATACAAAGTTTTCTGATATTGTTTGTAATATAATTGTAACTCTATTCGTGGGGTTTCCATGCCAGAAACATGGTTGTTTCAAATACCGGGCGCATATAATACTTTCTCATCTCTCAATTAAATAGCACACATAAACATAAGTTTATATTAAGAAATAACGTGGATAGTAATGTTTGTTTCAGAACCTCTGCAGCTAGGGTTAATTAATATCCTAGAATAAACAATTAATCAAGAAAGTTATTATAATATTGCAATAAATGGCCTTCAAGTGTTTATAATCACTGGTCACATTTTACGCAAAATATTTACTATTATTTGAGGTTATCTTCGGTAAATTGTAACGAAACGCATTATAGTAGAATTGCAAGAGCTTATAAAAATTGTATTCAAACTTTTCTTCTCATTTGTCTAAATTTCATAATTCTAGCGTTTAAAATCCACACAATTTCACAATCGTTCTTAGAACTAAAGATATCCATACCTATTTTTTCAACATATGCATTTCTAAGCCATTTTAATGGAATAACACCAAAACAGTAATGATAAAATATGTAGTTTCTACAGAAAACTTAAAGTTTTCCTTTGGAAATTGCCAATTTCATTATTACTACTTTGGAATCATTGCACAAAAGTACAGCCTTCTCAAGTGAATTTTGTTGAAATAATACCAAGTGCAGACAATACGGCATTCACGCCTGAATCGCTTGTCCTCTCACGAGCACTCCCTTTCCCTCTCTATCACTCCATTCCGCTCACCTTTCTTCTCTCTCATTTATTTTCTCTCAATCTCTTTTGTCATTTGGCGCTTGGAGCCTATTCTCAATCTGCTCCCCCATTTCCATCTATTACAGCGCAATAATCCTTTCATCCCTACTGGCCTTTGTAGCCTTTTCCCTTTAAATGCGCCCACACGTTTTTCCCTTTCACCTCTTCATTCTACGGTGATTGCATTCCCTTCTCTTTAGGTTCATTCATCTCTCACTTTCAAAAACAAAACACAAAGAGGCAAAAGTCACTTTATGTGTGGGAATTAGCCTGTACAGGAAACTCAATGGTGTGGCATCCGCCTGGAAAATTAAAAATCCTGTTATCGATTTACACTCAATATCATAAACCATCTCTTTTCCCCTCACCTCTTTAGTTTTCTTGCAAGTAATATGGTTTTCCAGATAACGAGTCAATAATACAATATTCCATATTAAAATGTATTATATCAATAGGTTAAATCATTTCAGTCTAATAGTTCAGCACACCCGAGAGAAATATAGGCAGTATGCAATATAATTTGTGATCGACATTATTATAATAGCATCTTCATAGACGAAGTATAATTCACTTATTAAAATATCTTATTACCCTAGAAGAAAATGCTGGTCTTGTTTTAGGACATCCAATGGAATTTAGCCGCTGCATTACCTCAAGTGCAATATGTGCACTACGTTTCAGACTAATCCCCAATCTCCACATTCCCTTTTAATTTTTAAGCTTCAAATTTCCTCTTCAAAAGAACCTTTTACTTTTTTGGGTCTGTGATGCCATACTCTATTCAATCCTTTCAGAGCGTTTAGCGTTTTGTTTTCCTCCGCCGTAGCGGAAAAAGGATATTTGTCATTTTGCGAGTGTGGCAGTTAAACCTTTCGCTTACCATAGATGGAACAAAAATTTATTTCTCTCAATTCTTTTAATTTTTTTATATTTCAGAAAAAATCGCTATGCTGTTGGCTTTTATAGAAATATCTATGATAGATTTTAAAAAATAAAATCTATCATAGATTTTTCCTTAAGAGCTCTTTTATTTTTCCTATCTTCATAAACAATTCATTCGTATTACGAAGAAATATTTTGAATGGTAAAAAAATTTCGTTTCATTTTCTCTCCATTCATCCATTCTTATATAATGGAGGATATTTCCACTTAGTCGTGTGTTAACAAGAAACTACAATCACATCACTTTTGATTAGACATGTTCAGGTCACTTCCAAGATAAATTTTCCGAAATTCTATCATTTTTTACAATTAAATCGTTTGATAAATAACCTTTTTATTCATTTAGGTATCTTTGTTTGTTTTAAACCACTAGAATCGCTCTGACAATTAAAAACACAATTTGAAAAAAATGACGGCGTCTTTTAAAATTCACTCACTCAATCCATTTGGACGACACTGTCAATCTGTGGACCAATTATTCGCATCAATTCGTGGGATTCATTCTATCAGTCTCGCTTCCGTCCATCGCAACCAGTTAGCGTGCTTTAATTGCCATGGACGCCAATCGATCCGGACCGTTGGGATAAGATAATTGCTATTTCAATATGAATTTTTAAAGTCGTCTGTTATTTTTTTCTCCGTATTTTGTCCAGTTCAGCAATTGAAAAAAAATCGTTTCATCTTCACAAATGAATGGCTACGTTTGATACTGTGCTAAAAAAATGGCATAGCTACAAAACATACAATGAGGTGTAAATTCCATGCTTTCGCCAATGAACTGTACTAAAATAATATTCAGCACAGCTCCTCAATATTTCCATCCTGGAGCGATTGAAAAACTTCTAATCGTTATGAGTACTACATTTCGATTTTACATTAAAACATTAATTCCACGCATCTTTTCAAATTGGAATAAAACATTGAAAATGGGCAGATCGTTATAAAAATACGAACTGACTACGAGATGAGGACTGAAATGGTTTCATCGAGAGTGGAAATAATTGACCTGTCTGCTGCAAAAGAATGTTTAGTATGAAAGACTATCACGTTGTAAAGCGAACATTTGGTAGTTTTTTTATCTAGTGGTTGTGTGCCCTTTTACTGTGATAGGATAGGATGCGAATCGTAATCAAATCTAATGTAATCTGCACAGGTATATGCATATGGTTCCTTAAAAAACAAAAGTGTTAATTTTATGCTATATAATTAACTTTATTTATTTATCTAACCGTAGTAATCACATTTTTACATAATTTGTATTTGGGTGTGTGAGTGGAATATCTGAATTCGATCTATTGTCAGATCGAGACATTTTCGCCATATTTTCCGATAATTCTAGCTTAATAAAACCAAATGTAGATCATAATTGATGCAAGGCAAATAAAAATTCTTGTAAATCGAAAATTTCGTGTTTGAACGAACGAACTTCTTGGAAATCAACCTCGAAGAAACACAGGTGATAAAAGATAACGATTAGGAAGTAGAAAAAAGGACTACTAAATATACGATGTCATATAGGATCAATGTTCTCGGCGGAAATCAAGGGTGTTCTAAAAAGAGAATCCAGCCACCATCCTAAAACGCGCATTTTTCCGCTGACCACGCCCTTCGAGTTCGCGTGAAATCGTCCCCGTTTCGCGAAACAACGAATATACGCACCGCGTCATTTTTCCAAGAGAAAGGTGAGTGAGGTCATGCGGTGCCCTCGGAACGAGAAAAGGTTCGTGTTCGTTTAGGGTTTCTCCAAAAACCGCTAGTGGAAGGCCGTTTTGAGTCTCTATTTTTGTATTTCCGCTAAATGTTTATTCGTAAATTTCACGAATACGCGTGTGTCGTGTTTAGATATACATTCCATGAAACAGTAATTCGCGGCCATATCGTGTACGCGTCTCTGGCTGTGAATTGTTTACTTGTTCTCTCTAAAAGCGTCGCGGTTGTGATTACTTCGCTTTCGTAGTCTGATATTGAGATAACGTCATTTTTTGTGGCGTAATATCGAAAATCGTTGGTCAAATTTTGATTCTCGGAATTTAATCGTGTTTCTTATAAGTAGATTAATAAATGTATGAATGTGGTAATGGCAATAATTTTTAAAAGCGTTATTTAATTCATTATCAATTCTAAAATACATTAAAAGTTGAAAAGCTGAAAGGCGGAAACGTTCATCAATCCTCCAAATATGATTTTCAATTTAGCTTATATTTTCCATGTCCCAAAAATATTCTGATTTGGACTCATATACGAATTTCCATTGCAGAATTATTTTTATCTCGTACACATTTGTGAATGTTATCTAATTCTGGTATTATTTAATATTTACACGGAGAGGTATAAATAGAGCCTCTCAAGTGTCCTTGAGGCGGTGCCTCTCTGATTTTCCCGATGACAATCACTGGGGGACATAATATGAACCGACCGACTATTCTGGCGACAATCACTACCCCTCTCCATCTTCCCGCCGTTAGTGGTTTTATCCTTTGAAAGGCAAGATTAAGAAATATGTCACGTACTTTTCGCGTATATTTCTCGCGCGTTAAAATGAAATTTATATTCTCATTTTCCTATCATAAAGTATTTTCCCTCGTTTGGAAATAAGATGCAATTAAGGAAGAAAGGAGTAACTCGAAGAGAAAAATTTATAGAAAAGGTGTTCTTTTTACCTTATTTTTCATGAGATCTGATTAGTCTTATATGGTTTCTTTATTTAGAAAAAATTACGGAGCTTTTTCTAAATAATTATCGTTAAAAATATTCCAGCTCTAATAAGATTGAATGATCTGTACTTCGTTTATTGATGCATATCTATTTTGTGTTTTTAATCGTAATCATGAAAACCCTTATTTCTGATTAACCGATACACTTGTCACTTTTAGTTGTTGATGTTTGATCGCTAAATGATTCTAAATTAAGGAAATTCAACTTTCCTCGGATAATCCACCTGTCTAACTTTAAGAATTGACTCAAATTCGGGAGCAATAATCGTCGAACCCAAGACAAATACGTTTCTCATGGCTGAAAATGTGAATAATACCAGTTTTTTAAATTCTGAACAAATAATCTAGACGGGATCGTAAAGCATCCTTGAGATGAAAATTTTCGCTCGTGTTTCAAGGAGGTATCTCGAAAAAGACGCTTAAAAATGAATTTCTGCAACAAACTACACTTTTGAACAGAATTTTAGCAATAAGTTTTGCTTATGTAACAAATATTTAAGTTGCAAAATACGCCTTTTTTATCGAAATAGTTTAATAGTTATGTGAAAAAAGAAAATATCTGAGTAATCTCATCTTGGTCAATATGTCGGCCTAACCTGTCAAAATTAAAACGGGCATATATATACCATTGCTAAACTATTGAATTTATCATCAACAGTTTGACATGCCTTCAATATCTTGAAGCCTTTGCCGAGGTTTACAACACAAAGCCACGCCTACGCGAATTGTCAAACTCGAAACTAATTAATGTAATGGAAGTCAGCGGGAAGGGTTTAAATTTGCGCGTGCCCAGCAGGGAGTACGAAGAGGATTAACACTATGTTTCTGAAAGACTCCATTATGGGTCTCTTTTCATTCATGCGACGCCTTCTATCTATATACGATATATATATATATATATATATATATATATATATATATATATATATACACACACACACACACACACACACACTCCAATCCCTCTGTCTATACCTCTATTTCATTCGCCTTGCCTCTCTTTCCCCGTCCCTCTCCCTCTCTTTCGATCTCCTACTCTTCCTCCCTCTTTCTCTCCATCTTTCCTTCCCTCCATCTCTCTCAGTCCATATTTATTCCTCTTCCATTCCTGATTTCAAAACAGTTTCAGCGAAGTTTGCGGCGTTCCATTCATCGCAACGGAATAGATAAGCCTCCCTAAAGGACTGCAAGGGACGAACTTAGCGCCTCTCTGTCGCAGTGGCTCTGGCGATAAAAAAAATGCCACAGGGGAGGTTTTTTGCTGTGTTCGTGTGCGTTTGTAAGAGAAGGGGAGTTTATTTTTTTGCGTAGGTAGTAGAGACGGAACGAAAAAATAGTTTTCTTTCCGGAAAACTTTCGCACAGCAGCATTCGGTTTCCTGCGGAAATCAAGGGTCAACTCCCGGATGAATTTCGCTGGTCCGTTGGGACAAAATCTGCGCGCTTTTTCTTAAATTTTTTGTGGCCGCCGAAATTACCATTAAAATATAATATCTATAAGATAGAATGGATGACTTTCTCTTTTAATATTTTACGAACTTTAGACGTCGCCATTGCTGCAGTTCTCAGTATAACTACAACACGCCATCAATTTATGACATTGCTCGTCAATCACTAAAAACGTCAAAGGAGTTTTCCGTATCAAGCATCACTACTCAACCACTGGTTTGAATTGGTAGATTAATTTCCATAGTTACAAGAAAAATTGCGTTTCTGGTCCTACTAACAAAGGCGAGCCAAGTTTAACAAAAAATTGCAATAATAAATTATCATTATAATTATAAGAATATATTTGAAAATTTTTCATAAGATTTAAGGATTTTATCGCATTTCCACTTTCTTTTAAGCGAATCCTTGGATCCATATCAAGAAACTGGGTAGTTTTTGGAAGCATGTTTCAGAAAGTTTTCAAAATTAGTTCAAATATATAAAATAAATTTTACTCGATATTTTCGATGTCATTGCTACAAATTGATTTTCCAGATTGTCTTTTATTCGTTTTAATTAAACCCGATGTTCATATAAAATTCCTTTGGTTCTTTTTCCTTTAAAAGTGATTTTTTATGAACATTCTTCCCGCATGTCGTCCAACGCTCCCTATATGTTTATTTTTTCACTTCTCTGATATCCTTTTCTAATTAATATGTCTTGGGAATTTTTAAAATTATTTGTTTATTTATTATATTTTCCAATGATCGTGAATTTATAATATTGCTTTAAATGAAATGATTGTTGGAAATTTCAAACTTTAATTCATATCCCATATGGATATAGTACAAAAGTGCTTTAGTTGTCAAGAGCTCTGATGAATTATAAATCTTATTCAATTAACGTAAGACAATCTCCCCTCCATGAATACGTAAAGAGAGAAAGAGAATAGTTGATTCTAGTTTTTTGCTGAGGGAACCAGAAATTTAGTTTGCGAGGGACAAATACTTCAACACACCATTAACTGAGCACTTGCATATTGATTTATCTGCAAGAACCTTCGTGTAATGATATAAGTTAATGAATAAAGGTAGATTGTAATTTGAACACCTTCGATCCACCTTATTTCCATCTGACGTTCGCATACTCTACGCTTTTGTTAAGGTTGTCTCCAAACTTGGGGTAGCCAAAGGCCCGGTTGCCACCCTCCTGGATGCGTCACATTTCATGTGGCGTTTAGAAAACGTGCCATCAACTCACGCATCAGGTTGGAGGAATCTACGCATTGTTTTGTCCATTCCTATATTTTCGATACGAAAAATGCTTATTCAGGCGAAAAATTGCTGAATAGGAAATGAACTGATACCAAAAGAAGACCACTTGTTTGATGCCTACCAGGAATACGGTTTATCTCAGTTTTATCTCTCCGCATTTCTAAATTTGTATCAATAAATAACCCGCTCTTCTCTTCCTTTCCTCAAGTCCTGCGACACCCTTAATCGTTTGTCGATGCGCGCATGCGCGTCTGCCGCCGCCTTTAAATTTTATTTTTTTCTCTTTTTTTTGGAGACGTACCGCTCCCACTACGCCTTTCTCCACGACGTACCCGGAAGGAAGCTAAAAAAAACAGGAAAAATGAAAAAAGAGGAAACACGAGAGACTCCTCTCCCTCTTTCTCTCCCTTCCAAATCCCCACTTTCATTTCACCACCAACACAGTTCCTACTCCCTCCACCGCCGCCCTCATATTCCCCTACACCACTCATATCCGCCATTTGCATTTTTTATTATTTCCAGGCGTGTGCCTAAGGTCGAGTCAGAGAGTGACCAGTTGCTCTTGCGGCTCAGTGGCAGACAGCAATCCTTTCCCTCCTTTCCTACTAACAGGGTGCCATCCAAAAAGGGAATACCAACGCTTTTCGACAGTTTTCCCCTTTCTTCTCCTTTCGGGAGTGTTTGTTATTTGCGTCGCAGAAAATGTTACAATCACAGGTACGGTTGATTAAGTTCCTTTTTTATAACGTAATTTTCGTAACTACCTCTTCGAAAAGCATGCTATTAGATGCTACATCTGAACTTTTTGTTATTTCTGGGTTAAATTTTTAAAAGATAGGATAGGATAGGATTTATATTGCATATCATTTTTCAGGAAGTTATTTAGTGAAATTTGTCTTCAGCTTTACCTGTTCTTCCACAGTCAAATTACGCAAAATAGTGTTTTCATCTTTGGATACGACATTGTGTGTGACCGTTGCTAGATTTTCATTTAACAATTGCAGTGTGTTTCTATGTGAATTTATCGCGAGGATTATAATGAATGCGTAATGTTAATCAACTATATTGAGGTGCCATTATCTTTTTTTACAGTTATTGACTTTAGATGCGCAGAGAAATATTTAATAATTTGTTATTATAATAATTCCTGCAGTGCCGACTGGAAAAGTTCTCAAATATTTTTGAAGAACGCCAAAAGATCCCACACTGCCTGAATGGTTTAGTTTTTCGGCTTGAAAATTTTAATATTAGTCTAAAAAAGATCATTTAATTGTGCCATATTTTTTGAGTCTGTTTGAAGTATTTTGTTAAAGTATAAGGGTTTTCAAGGATTATTATTTCTTATTACCTTAAGTCTTGTTATAGGAAGTTCGTAAACTTGTGTTGTATAACAAGAATATTCCACCACGGAAGCATGATTAAGTTATCAGATTCAGGTAGGCAACCGCCTCGGTGACAATTCCGAAGGTTTTATTTTTCTACAGCTTGATTTATTGGGAAAAAAAATTAATGCAGTTTAAAAGAACTAAGACAGCAAAAATCAGGCTCTTACTTGAATTTTGCAACATGCTTGGCAGGTTTTTTCCCAATATCTGATACTCTAGACTATTGGAACAAGATAAGGGCATCGTCAGGAAATTACCGGAAAGTATGATTTCGCAAAATACTTCCTTTCCTGGGAACGCGCGTTGCATATTGAGACGTTTTTATGACATAAAGAAATTTGGGAGCAAACGAAAATTGGTCACCAAAGATGCATTTCAGTAATTATAAATTCGATAATATTGCAATTAGGACGTCTTTTTATTTCAATGTGAAAAAATTGGTGAAAGATATATTCAATGAGTTGATCTAAATACGATCTTTTCTTGTAATTCACAGGGTATTATACCTTCCCCGGCTCCGGTGGCCGACGGAAACGAACAGATGAAGGTGATCAACGAGATGCATCAGAAGTGCATAGAAAAGATGCAAGAGGAGGAGGAGAGGAGGAATCAGACGGCAGAGGATATGGACGACCTCAACCCGAGATGCCCAAGGGTTTGGGATGGGATAATGTGCTGGGGAGAGACCGCAGCGGGAGAAACCGCCACCATGCCGTGTCCGGATTACGTTGCGGGATTCGATACAACGGTGAGCAGGATACGCCTTTTTTCTCTCCGCAAATAAAAGCGAAGCGTGCATATTTCCTGAAGACACGAGTGAACAATTAAAAATCTTCATTTGTTATGGGCCAGAGATCGCAAAACATTTAAAGTTTTTAGTGCAATGTTCTGAACCAACTCTTTCTAACAGTCCTCATATTACGAATGGAACTACCTCTATTATATATCACCGTAAGAAAGCATGTCTGGCCATTGACAAAAAGTTATTGGAGTAATATACGTTTATCATTTCATATTCGCAGTATTTCACTTTGCACAAATACGGCTTCCGTTTATTAATTAACCAACTTTATTTGATTTTATGGGGTGATTTTACAGGCTGATGCTTCGAAAGAGTGTTTGGAGAGTGGTGATTGGCTGTTTCGCGCGGAAGAACCGAACAGAACGTGGACTAACTTCACACAGTGCTCGCCTCTCGACTCATTCGTGACTTTAGTCATACCATACAGAAGGACGGAGACCAATATGTCACTGGCTCAAGTGGTAAGTGCTTTAGTATCACAACCTCTGTCCCTAACTCCAACCTTCGATCCTTTTCATGGACACGGGAGGCTTTATCAAGTACAAGCATTAATATCTCCGTGGTGTATTACTTTCAAAACCCTCATTGTATCCTCGAATTTTGTATCTGGAGACTTGTTAAGATGTAGGGAATATTGTGAAGCACAGGGTAAATAACCCCATGTGATTTATTATCACCGGTCTGTCTGAGGACAAATAACTAATGACGGTGTTTCTGAGAAGACAAGTGACTTTCACTTTTATTTCTCTTATTCTGAGGTGAAATAATTTTTTTTAATCAATGTTTTTGCAATAAAAGTTTTTCTATCATTAAGGTAAGTTTCTAGGTGTTTTAGAAAGTGGAAATTGCTTCAAATTTTAGTATTAATTACGCTTTTTTATTAATGCTACTTCATAATGATAATGATGGAATTTATTTAATACGTCCGTCACTTTTAAATTAATTCTGATAGTAAACTGCAGAAAAGCCTATTACACCATTGTAAGTTGAAAATTGAGGAGTGATTTTTTATGAAAAGGTAAAATGTATATTTACTGGTGTATAATGCAATCTAAGTTATATATCAATTCTTTTAATGTTATATAGGATATATTTATAATTCATATTAAATAATTGTTATACATACTAGTAGAGAGCCCGCAGATCTCCTGCGGGAAATTTTGAGAAGCATCAAAAAATATTATAATAAACGAAGAATGAACAGAAAAGAAGAATCAAACATCCGGAGAGAGTGGCAAAATGAGGAACAAACAAATAAGAACAAAGATAAAACCTTGAAGACGAACAAAAATGATAAAAGCAGTAACAAACAAAGAGCAAAGAGAAAAGGAATAGTCAAACGTCGATAGTGTGACAAACCATTTAATTACAATGCCTTACAACAAATAAATACATTTTCCACCTCTCCTTGTTTTCTCCCTCTCTCTCTCCCTTCCTTCCATTATCTCTCCCTCTCTCTCTTCTTTCCCCAATTCTTTCTCCCTCTCTCTTCCTTCCTCCCATTCTCTATCCCCCTCTCCCTCATTCTTCCTCCCATTCCCTCTCCCTCTTTCTCTTTCTTCCTCCCATTCTCCATTCCCCCTTTCTCTCATCCTTCCTACCATATTTTCTCTTTCCCTTCCTCTCTCTCTTTCTCCCATTCTCTTTCCCTCTTTCTCTTCCTTCCTTCCATTCTCCCTCTCTCTTCCTCTCTCTCTCTCCCTCTTCCTCCCATTCTCCGTCCCTGTCTCTCTTCCTTCCCCTTGATAGTCTTTCAATATTCGAAACTGAAGAAATAGCTTTTTATGCCATTTCTTATCTACATGTATAATTAACTCACCTTGAATTAATTTTATTGTCTTAGGCTTAAGATATTGAGTTTGGCAAAAATATCGGTCGCCATGGAAAGGAAAATTTTTTCATTAAAAAAATTCGAGATTTTGTAGTTTGTAGCTCAATTTTGGAAAAATTCGATCTGTATTTTAAATTTAACCGTAGGAAAATGAAACATTATAACTTTCTTCGTCCTTGAGTTTTTGCTGATTTTATACGGTGATTTTTAGTAATTTGAATGTACAAATGAAAAAAGTCTACACATCTCCATGTTTTTCAATGGAGAAAATGAAATCAGAAAAAATTAAAAAGAATAAATTGGTCAAATGAATCGGTTTAAAAACAAACTTATCACCTTATACTTGTTATTTTAGTTAAAATGATGCACTCTAATTGTCTCTACGATATGTAGTTTTTGAGTTATAGATACATACTTATACTTGACCGGACACCGCCTCAGACACTAAATTATTTTTATATATGGTATAGTATGATATATATATATATATATATATATATATAGAATTAACTCAACTATGGTTGCAGTTAGCTTAGTAATGCTTTATATATTTGTCAATATAATTTTTTTAACGATATCACTAACTCTTTCGTTATTACAGCAGTGGGTCCCAATAGTGAAGACTTTAGTTAGAACTGGATACAGTGTCTCTCTCATCACTCTAATAGTGGCGTTCCTCATAATGGCTTCCATCAAGTAAGTAAAATCAAAGAAATATTAATTCATTTATACAAATTAATTATCATTAATAGTTCAGCATTAAAGTTTGCGCCCAAAATGCAAATATTCGAAATAAAAACTTAAGTGATTTGCAGGCAGAGTGTATTAAAACGTGATCCGATGTCAACAATTTTATATGTTATCACGCTTAAAAATATTAATATCTGACTGCATTCTCGTTAAAATATGTTGTTATGCTAAATTTTCCACTTAATATGGATTGAAGGTTTTTCATCGAGGATATCGATGATTTCCTTTTAAGAAATTTGGTGGTTATTGTTTGATTGCATCCCATTACTACATAGTGCTTAAATTTTGATATAGAGTCATTTTCAAGTTCACCACTGAAATTTCGTTTACTCGCTGCTTTAATGTATATTTTAAATAATTTTCTATTATTATAGTCCTTGATCCATAATCTAAATCTATTTCTCTTTTATTATGCTGAATCGGGGTTCGAACTGGTATCGTGCCGCCAGTGCCTTAATACCGCGTGAACTAACATAGTTGAATTTCCCTATTTCCTCACTTTCCCAAGGAAACTTCGCTGTCCCCGCAATATGTTGCACATGCATCTGTTCGCGTCCTTCATGATGCGGGCGTTCATGTCTCTCCTCAAAGACAGCCTCTTAGTCGAAGGACTGGGACTCCCATCCGAAGTGTTCGTGCAGAACGGACATATTTTCATCTCGCAGGAAGAGGTAAGGGGGAAATCGATGTCTTTATATCTTTCTTATATAATATTCCAGTGATACATGCGTATATATTTATATACAGTGCCGTAACAAGGGCGGGGCATCTGCCCCGGGCGCAACTAAATAAGGGGCGCAAAGGTTGCATGGCACAAAGACGGGCGATTTCACCACTATACTTGTTCCAGACAATACGCATACCAGAAACTATAAATTTCGATGATGTTATTGATGAGTTTGCCGCATTAAAATCACGTAGAATAACTCTTTAATATTAATATATTTATAATTTCTCTATTTAAATTATATATGTATGTAATTATATTTTTAATTATGTATTTTAAATATGTACATTTATAGTGAGAAATTACATCATTTATAGTTTATTTTTATTTGTTAATTGTTCGCCCAAAATCCATATAGTAAAAAATATTGGTATTAGAGAATTTTTGGAGGGGGCGCATATTTGGTAGTTTGCCTCGGGTTCTAAAATAGCTAGTTACATAGCGCCGTAACTAGCTATTTTAGAACCCGGGGCAAACTACCAAATATATATATATATACACCTATATATATATGTATGACTGACAACTAGGTATTGATATTGCCACCCATCTTACCTTATCTTTCTCTCTCCTCTAGTGTATCTATAGGTATACTACTTTACTTTTTCATGTTCGGATTTGTATGCATGTTAGATTATCTACATATTCCTCTTTAACGAACCACAAGATAGCTGACATGGATTACGTTTATTTCCAGCACACTTGGGTTTGCAAGCTGGTGGTTGGTCTCTGGCAGTTCTTCATCATGGCCAATTATTCATGGGTGCTCATGGAAGGATTGTATCTTCACAACCTCATATTCCTCGCTCTCTTCTCTGACACGAGTTCCATCACCTTGTACGTCATCTTAGGCTGGGGTGAGCGACGACACTTTTTGCAAATATTTTCCTTTCCTGAGTTCTGTTTATTTAAAACTTAATTTTATCAATGCTATGTTAATTAACGAAGCAAAAAAGTGACTTTTCGCAGAAAAATGACCTCTCCCTTATTAATGTGTGGTTTTCTTGCTTCCTGCGAGAGAGACTAACTTAAGATTCCAATATTTCAATAGCTCAACGAATACGCCTCAAGATTCAGAAAAAGTTATAAAATAATGAAATATAGTTGTAACAAAATGGTGGCAAGTAGTCACATGGACGCTTAGTTTACATTAAAACAAGTAAAAGAGGAATTTTCATTTATTATCCTCTTTATTTAACTTGAATTAGTAATAACCGACTATACATTTTAAATTTTAACAAAAGTTGTTCTTTTATAAATTACTCTTGTTTTTAAATATTCGGCTGTCTAAGAAAAAAATCGTGCCTTATTCTTTATATTCTCAATTATGAGTTTTTATAAGCTTTTGAATTTGTGCCAATGACATTATAAACGCGCAAAATTCCTTATTCGTGCGTGCCTGCATTTTGGTGGTATAGTCGAAATTGCGATTTCTCTCAATTGACATGTTCCAACTTGGTCGGTTGTAAAGCAGAATAAAAAGCATTCACCATAAAAATACTCTGCTGTGTTTTAGCCAATAATTACGATTAAAGTATTTTTCTCTTGATCATGCTTTCACAGGACTTCCGGTTTTAGTGGTTGTTCCATGGGTAGTTCTGAGAGCTGAGCTGGAGAACACCCATTGCTGGACAACCAACGACAATCCTCTTTTCTTCCTCATTATAAGGATACCAATCGTGACATCTATATTGGTAAATTACTCAGTCTTTTAGTGAGAGAACTGTATATAATTCTTTTTACTGTATTTAATTGAATTAGTGATATTCTAAGGATAAATTTTACAACTGTATTCTTATTTACTTTAAATGTAAATAATACTACTTGATTTTACCGCCTTTTCATTTTGCAGATCAACTTTGGAATGTTCGTGAATATAGTTCGCGTCTTACTTCTAAAGCTGCGATCGTCGATATCGGAGGAGACGAGAAGATACAGGTACAGGTACGGTTTCCATCATTCATCCTCGCAAACTTACATATAGATTATGCTTTCCAAGGTGGTAGTCAAAAAAATACTCCTATGAACACGGGAAGACTCACAGGGGCATTGAATATGTTATATCTTATTGAAGAATTTCTCAGAATCTGCATCCATTTAAAGAGTAACAATTGAAAGTAGTTCATACTTTCCATCATTTGCCAACAATAATTTTTCAATTATGAAAATTCATCACGACTATGAACAGATAAAGGACGATGACATTTGTAAAGGGAGGAAATATAATGTGAAATTAAAACGTAATTTTGGCTTTTGTTATTCTACAGAAAAAAGGTTCACGGGTCATTTTATTGTTTTTTCGTAGAAATTACAGCATCCTCCAATATTTTCCCGATTCTGAACCTCTCTTTACTCTTATGACTTTCAGGCGCTGGGCTAAGTCCACATTGGTGCTCGTACCTCTCTTTGGAATACACTACACTCTCTTCCTGGGGATGTCCTATTCCATGGGTGTAAACCATACTGTAGAGATCATCTGGCTTTTCTTCGACCTCTTTTTTGCTTCATTTCAGGTAAGACATTCGATCCTATCAAGGAGTCAAAATATTCCTAATGTATATGCTGCATTGCGGTGTTTTTAGACTGTTTTAAGCGTAAAATTTATTATTTGTTGACTTTTCCAATACTAATTTTTATCCCAATTTCTCATAAAAATATTTCTTATAATTTCAAATAAATCGTATTGATATAGAGTATCTAGAAGATATCGATAAAAATTTGATCACGGTGGGGCGTTAATTATTTCTGACTTTAGAAGTTACTGATATAGGCCAATGGGCGATCTAGTCAATTCAGAAATTAAAAGAATATATTTTATTGAGCGACAGTGATTATAATATATCTCATCTAGATGTTTACAAATCTTTGAAAACTGTCTGAACAATTATTAATAGGTATAAGGGAGAGGACAATATATTTACTTGTAAAAGAACAACATCGAATAATTGTTCCTTTATTAAGAGAAAAATTATGTATAAAACTGTATTTCAATATGAATAATTTTGTTTATACTTTTATCAATTAAAATATTTATTTGATATAAGATTAAATTGGCTAGATTCTAACCATAGCCACGCACTCTAACATGATGGTCAGTTTTGACATTTTGGTTTCCAAAAACCTCGATAATTTGAAATATTGTCCACAGTATTTGTATTAGTTACATGAGCTTCCCATAACGCAGATGTCCAAACAAACGTACAATTTCATTTATATTTTACGTCGCAGCACATATTTATCTTTTTTTTCACACTTTTAACATCAACGCGTTTTCGTTTCTTCCCAACTGAAATCGCTTAACCTACTTTAATAGTTTTTTCATCTACATCTGTTTTAACTTAACTCCTCCCCTCACATTTTCCTTATTCAATCAGGGCTTCTTCGTAGCCGTCCTATACTGCTTCATGAACGGAGAGGTCAGGACTGAACTGACAAAGCTCTGGCTCCACCATCGCAAGAAGAAGAGCGTGAGGGGAGGGAGGGCGCAGTGGTGGCTCTCTTCCGGAGACGGAAGCAGCAGCAGGCGTTCTTCCAGGGCAGGTGGCGCCCTCTTGACCTTCCCCCGAAGGTCTCGCGACGCGGGAAAGATCTCCGGACCTGGAGGCGTCGTCCTCGGAGGAATGGGAGGACCGGTTATAGGACCGGGAGGAATGGATGGCGAGCACGCGTACGACAACTCCCCTTCCATCAAATCCGGAATCGTCGAGGTCCAGCTCCATCCCGCTCACGTCCCGGGGAGGAAGTTCCCGCGCCTCGGGAGGCAGCTGTCGGCGCCCGTTGGCACGGGGACGCCGTACGAGGGCAACTTGGGCGGCCTGAGGGCGCTGGTTAGGAGCGATATGATCCAGGGGACTAAGACAATAGCGAGGAAGTGGAGGAGTCGCTTGGGGGTAGGGAGTTGGGGGGGAGGGGGGAGCAAGGGTACGGGAGGGACGTCTTCGCCTTTCACGTCGGCAGCTTCTTATTCCTGTCGCACGACGCAATGTTCGGTGGATTACGGAGGTGGGCTGGGAGGAGAGGGAATGGGAGGAGGAAGTGTGGGAGGATGTGTGGAGGGGGGAGAGGAGGTATGCTGGCCACCGCTGATAGTGGCGCATGATGAGCCGAGTTCGCCCCTGTTCCAATTGCTGAATCCAGCGGTTGAGTTCCGTAAAGAACCAGTTCAAAGAAGTTTGGTGAGTATGACTTTATTACAGGGAGACTCATGTACTGGAATAAATGCATGAGAGTGATTGCCTTAACTTATGTGTACATAAATATATATTACCTTCAACGAAGGAGTTGAATTACTAAGTTACATTTTTTACGGATCTAATACAGATTTAAATTCTAAACAAAAGCTTGTTTTCATATTTAAATTTTTTATAAATAAGGAGGGAATAAAATAGTTCTCACTAAATTTTGCTAACCCTTATGCTCCACATTAACTCAAACAGTGAAAATTCCTGTCAACCAACCCATTAATATATTTAATAACTATATTTCCTAATTGATGTGTTACAACTTTTCCCCTCTTTAATGACCGATTTGGTCCATTCAAGTAATATTAACTGTAAATTTTTTCTTGCTTAGAAAAATCTGCGAATGTAGAAGTGATATTATTTTGAAAAAAATCACTTTCGAGGATTTATGAGCGCTGTCAGAGCTCTAGGTAGTTAAATGACTGGCAACAAAAATTATATCCATACTGTTCAACAAACATCCCTTAAAAACAGTATTTAAAATCCGCAGGAGGCATATCTTTGAAATATCTCATAACATATGCGAAAACAAAACTGTCGCGTCTTCCAAATGGTAATGATGTTTTGGTAAAGCGGAAGTCTCACAAACTTCTATCGTTTCCGATAAATGATTGCCAGATGCCTCTGCCCTCTGATGGCACTAAAAGACATCACAAGGCAAATAAATATTCAAGTCTTGTCGGTATGCAATCTCGTGTAACATATGTTTTGGCATGAAACACTTTGCACTTATAAACTTTTCTGCGCGTTTTCAGTCCGACGGTATGCACATGAAGTCGGAATGCCGAGGTTTTGACGGAGAGGATCAGACGGTCGGCGAGGAAGAGATGTACTTCGTGGGCGCAACGCAGAACCGGAAGCACTAAAATGGAATATTGAGGAGTTATGCTGGAGCGAGTGCGTTCACTGTAAAACTACAGGTGAAGGCGCGGAAAATGGTGCAGTGGTGATAAGAGTGAACAAGATGTACATTATGTAGAGATAGTGAAGGAAATGATGAAGGAAGAAGAATTTTAGGGAGATAAATGGATTCGAATGTGAATTTCTAGTCAATATATTTTCTTTTGTGATTACTCTCCGTCCTCTAGTCTTTCTTTTGTTGACTCGAGGCGAGGCTTTTCTAGTCCTCGTTCGGTAAATTCCCGCAAGCTTTTTTTCACGCGGAAATTCGAGAATGCGTTAGTTTGTGTCAGCTTTAGCGGAATGTAAAGACGAAACAAAATCCGCCAGAAAACAACGCTTAGTGATTGCTTGCGCAGAATAACTCGAAGCCACCTACATATTATGTAAGTTTGCTTGTGTTTCGACATTGTTTTTTTCCAGTTACCGATGATATGTACTTTCACGCTGTAAATGTGAAAACTTTTATATTTATTTACTGCTCTATGTTGGGATGTTATTAGCAGCTGTATCATTTTTTACTTCACGTGAAGTTCAAGGAGAATCACTTTATTGGGCTTTTCCGCGCGTGTGAAACACTACCTCACTTGCTCTCTAAGAAATGTTAGCAAGTATTCTCAAGGGAAATTTACGTCATATTCTCAGTGTGTGTGTGCATGTGTGTGAGTGCGAGAAATAATGTATGCTCAGGACTTAGGGTTTCGGAAATGAGGTTTCGATCCGGGAGCGGTTTATAAATGTTCTTTCCTTCCGTTCGTTAGCCACCTCGTAATACAAAGGATGTGAAGGCTTTTTACCTCCTTCCCCAAATGCTAATATGTTCTTAATATGTTCGTATGTTTTGCCGTGTTTGTAATAAATGACATGACCAAGCTTTCCTGTTTTCAGTTTTTAATCTACTAAAGTAAAGCCTTGTTTCTATGAATATTGAAGATATTGTAGTTGAAGAAATCTTTTATATTATGAATCACGGTTTGTCTAGCATATCGGCAAGTGCATAAGGGCAGGAGCGTTGCCATTTTTCTTCACTTATGTACAGTAAAAATATCCTATTGTGTTTCCTAGACCTTTTACGAATAATGATGTCGTGACTGTGACGTCATTGCTTGACCCGGCTAAGGCTAACTCAAAGCTTAAATTGTTTGGCTGGTCTACTATCGATTTAAAGTAATATGCGGCCCTCCGAGAGAATATCAATTTATATTTTGGCCGGTATGCTCAAACCATTCTCGTGTCACCCGTTATGAAGAAATTAGACCTCGTCGTCTTTAAATACCTTTCACTGAATAGAAAATATAAAGTATTCGAACGCCTTTGGTTCCCTCCTGTCCAAATCTTCGTTGAATGTGATCAAAAAGAGGTGTAATTAGAATCAACGTTATCTGTTTAACGCCCCTACGTCTTTGTGCTAAATGTAAAAAATGAACAATCAAAATGCGGAATAATCTGCCCAAAGTACACTCCCCATTGGATACTTCACAAACAAAAATAATAGTCACAAAGCCGTATTTATATCAATGGAACTCTTAGATTTTTAATCTATAAGGAGTGAGAAAAGAGAGATGGCCGTCCCATTAAATAACGGATCAGAAAAAGACCAACTGGCCAATTTACCTGCACCGCTCTCTCTGGATAAACAGAGAAAAATAGACGTATAAGGCTCGGTTTTCAGACGTGAAACGTTATTCATGTTTTAGAATATTTTCCGTTCACTTCACCCTGGAAGAAACCCTCGTCTTACTTCATAGCCAGAGAAGAAAGGTTGGTAAGCAGGTGTACATTGAAGATCGGCTCGACTGATAAATTGGCTAGATGACGCGAACTCGTTTTCAGGTAAAGCTTTTTAAAAAATAGTACTTTAGAGGAAGCTCCTCTTCGCCACAGTTTAGCTTCAAATATTCTTGACTACAGGGCTTTTTACTGCCAGAGCCAACATTTCTTTTTAGTGCTGTTGGAACGCGAGTTCTCCGCCATTACTTTAACGTAGAGAATTTAACTTTCTGGTAAAACCCGGAAGAGGAACTATTTTGTGCCCAAAAGAAAATAAGTTTGGTAAAATATTGTGCGCCTTTACGAATGAGCTGTATAGATGGTTTGAATCAGGGAAAGAGGGAAGAAAGGACCCGGATGGCCAGACCCACGTAAGTACCCATTTTTTCCTTATTTATTAAAAGACAACGGATTTCTAAATTACCCCTTTAGTGCACTTTGACTTTTAGTCGCAATGAGTGGCATATATTATGGAATGTCACTATGCACGTCTTTTGATAGTACGTTTAGTCTTTTTAGCCAAAAACTGAAAGGAATTTTTCTCAGAAATGGGCGGCGTTGTTAAAAAAATAAATACTTAACAACGACACAACTTTAATATAGCTTCGAGCTATTTCCGCCTAAAATTCATTGCACTCACGACAGGTTTCGGTAAATAACCGCCATCGTCAAAGCTAAAAGTTATTATAAACCTGTGTTTTTAATTAGTTTATTTAACAACGCCGCCGACTCCTAATATAATAGAATCCCACGAAGTTTCGACGTCTTCATTAAATCTTATTCTTTTTCACTTATGCCAATGACTTCGGTTTCCGTGGTTTTTCCATATACGGTGTTGTCCAGGAGCGTGATCCCAGCAAATAGCGAGGACTTACTGTATTTTTTTTCGTTCGCAAAATTTCCACTTGCAATGAATTTCTATGGTGAAAATATCGCCGCTTCGAAATCAGATGTCATTCACGCGACGCGGGAACTTTTACAAAATAATTGCTGCTAATACATGTATACGATAGAACAGTAAATTAATATAATTAAATTATATAATGCAATAAGACGTGCTTAAGTAGGTATGATTTTTTAATATTGCCCTCCCCATAATACAGAATCAATCGGTATATTGGCACTAACATCCTACAAATTGGAAAATCTTGTCCGGGTTGATTTATTAGAATGTGATACAATAATTAATAATTCCCGTTAATAGTAAAAAGAACTTAAATTTACATCAACCATCCCTTTGCACATTGCACAGAATTAACAGTTTAATGAAGATGCATACCATGAGTTATCAATAAATGAATGCATTTGGATGTACAAGAGAAAGATACGCAGTAATATTTTTTAATGCAAAATAAGCTGAAATATAGTCGGTAAAAATAATACTCACCCATGTTGTATGAATGGTAAACTATAGGAACTTGAAACCACTATCTAGCTAAGTTCTTCAAGAATTAATTAGATAAAGGTAGATTAGATAGACTTTGGCAAAAACCAACACGATTGTAGATGGATTGTTGATGACGCCGTTTTCCGCTCCTCCAAAATGTCGGTTCCCCTTTATACTTCGACCCTTTCGAAATCTTCACAATTTTCCGGCTTTCCCGTCTCACAGAAGGAAAGAACGAGCGCGTAAAACGTCGTCTCCCGCTGCATCAGCGCCACTTGGCGCGGTGAAAGTGAGCCTCTAGAATGTAAGATAAAATAGATCGTCCTTACATTCGACTACTTTAATCAAAACTCTTTCCTCTCTCATATCCCAAAATTTCCAAAGGGGAGCATCTCCTCCGTGTGCAAAACGGGAAAATGTTTCGAACGTTTTAGTTTGGACTTTCTCCGCGCGGCGAGTATTGGCGTGACTTTAGACGAAATAAGAAAGAGTAAATGGAAGTATTTTTTGATAATTTGTTTTATCATAACTGCAAAAGTTGCATAGGACTGCTGATTGGTGAAAGCGTTTAACTTGTCGCCTATTTTCTATAGAACACTTAAGTATCTGCGTACATGGATCAACCTGTCCATTTAGATGTCTGGCTATGAGTTTTATGTATTCACCAAAGCCTTACGCAGATTCTTTTATAGCTGCAACTTACGGTTGTTGGCATTGAAGAAAAAGTTATTTATGTCATTAAATAACAGAGTAAATGCTTTGCAAAAAATCAATAATAGATTTATTTTCCAATACTCCTCAGATTTTCATCATCATCGTATTTTTACACTGAAAATTTTCCATATTATGTTTATTTTTATGTAAAACATTCAAACTAAATTGTAATAGTGTGTGAAGGTATACAATTTTAATTTTAATTCAGATTTATGAACAGTACTTCTAAAATATCGTAATAAGGAAAATTAGTATTACATAATTATTCCAACAAGTTTCTTAAACGCCACTGCTCAAAGCATAAGCCATTAGTTCATATTTAGAGAAATCTTAATGTATGAGATATAGTGATGTAAATGTTGTGATACATTATAATAGTATGACCAAACTAATACTTGAATTTGAAGTGATACACAATATTACCGAAAACAGGAACGAGCAATTCATGGAAATCAACACGCAAGAACAACTTGTTTGGCGACGCGAAGATCTCTCTCAGGGTTTACTCGAATACCTCTCCATTTTTTTTATTTCTTCATTCAGCGCATCTCCCGGATATGTGCTTGTAGGATACAGCGAGCGGAAAGACAAAATTTTGTAATTTGGAGAGAGTTTTCCCACAATCACTCCGTCTTTCAGGAGTTTCTTGAGCGCCATTAAAGCACGCGGCGAAGGAGTATACGACTTGTACTGCCCGAAAAACGCCACGACCACGCTTTTCTTCCTTATGTTTCGAAAGTTGTCGTACGGAACCACATCCCATCCGCGACCCTCGTACGCGAGGCCGTCGTCGCCCACGTAAAAGTTAAACGGGACGTCACCGAATTTATTGAACCTATCTTCTTGTTCGGCCTTCATTGCCCTGATGCACGACTCGGAGGTAAAGCAGCGCTTGCCCCAATCCCTTATAACCACGTAATCTATCGGAGTGGACGACGGCGGCAGATTCCTCTTCGATTTCCTCGCATTCCATTCCTCTCGAAACACCAGCGGAAACAGACCGGCGGTGGTGAATTCCCGTCCCATGAGCATGTCAAAGTCATCCTTGAATCTATTCCAATACCTTATATGACCGTTCAACTCGTCTCCGAGATAAAATTTGCTGTCGTAATAACGGCGGATGGACACTAGCTTGTAGTCAAGTGACAGGTGACCCGAACACAAACCGTCCATGAGCAGTCGTTTGAACGCATCGATGGCGGGAGCTGACGGAAGGGTACTTTGAAAAATCCCAAAGAACGATATCCTTAGAGATTTTTTCCCGAGGCCTCCCAAAAGGCTATAATCGTATTTTCCCCAACCTAATCCTTCGTAAGCAGAACCTTCGTCCCCGATGTAGAAGTTGCTTAACAGGTCGCCGTGTTCTTCCAGAGATTTTCTTTGTTCCTCCTGCATCTGCAGAATGCAATCGTTTCGGTCTACGCAGCGTGTGCCGCTCTGAGATATCACGACGTATTCGGGTTCACCTGGGTAATCGGGAAAAGTTTTTCTGCTTTCCCTTGCGTTCCAATCCTTCCTCTCGACGTATTTCGGGCTATCACCTGTGTGAAGAAAACAAACGGATATAAATCTTTCACGGTAGCAATATGATGTGCATTCTGTGAGTAAACAAATGAATATATTGTCTCGCAGCAATTATAAAGGTGAATGTCATTATTAAAATGACTACTGACGGTGCAACAGCTTTCATTATGAAGTCTGTCGTGCTTAAAACCTCGGTGACGATTACAAAAATGAAACGACGTGCAATATTACGTTCCAATTTCTTAACACGGTTAATGAAAAGCAGGAAGGTTTTATAACTCAATCATTATTGACTTATATATTGATTACCTGAAGTAGTACTGCACCCTCCAATGGTCCAGCTTGGTTCCTCTGTCGATTCTGGGTATACTACTCCTCCCTCTGAAATATAAAAGTATCACTCCTAAAGTAAAATTAAAAATTAATCGTTTTGTGGCCATGGAACATTTAACAATCTACCTGCGATTCGAAAACATTGCTCGAGATGATATTTTTTGTAGTCCATAGAAAGTCTTATAACACTAAAAGTACAAGGAAAACATTCGTGTTCAGAAACGAGAGAAAATGTTCTGCTACGATAGTTCAGGGGTAGAATATCCGCCCGGCAAGTGGAAGACCCGGGTTCAATTCCCGGTCATAGCAGACTTTTTTCTCGTTTCAAAAATTGTTCCAACTTTCACAGCTTATGCCTGTCTGCATAGGATCTTCGGATCATATCATTCCATCAATTTCACTAAAAGTACAATTTAAACTTCGTATGCAATCATTCATAGGAAAGAAAGGCAAACGTTTTAATTTTCAGCCAGAGCAAAACATGACTTTAATTTATCTTATAAAGACTCGTAAACTTAGATGGCATTATTCGGCGTCATAATATTGGATTGCTTAGTTCTTCTATCATATGATTAAAATCGGAAATGGTTCAAATCGATTACTTATTTCCGAAATCACAGGTTAATTTTTTTGGCTTCTTAGAAAATATACGGCAGACCAAATTACTAAGAACAAAGCAAAAAAGTATTTCCTCAGTTTACAGAAGATAAAATGTGCCACCTGATTTTAATTAATGATTCAAATATTCCACAAATTAGCCCGTTTTGGGGATTTGGTCCTGAGTTCCTTTTTTTGCGGTCTGCATCGTACCAGAATCCTCAAAGCACAACACGACCTCCGCCTACAAGAAATACGAACTCAAAAAATGGTATAAAATTCAATGGTTCCTTACGCTTCCTGCCACCACCGGAAGTTCCTTGGCCAGAATGCGAGTTCCAGTCACCCGAAGTGTCACCGCCACTACCACCGCGAAAGAGGTCACCTAGATTGAATCCAAACCCAGGAATATCCAGGCCACCAACGCTAAGGCTAAGTGGGATGCATAGTAACAGTTCTAGTTGAATGAAGCTAAGCGAATTAAGTGCCATCGTTGAAATAACTGAGAATTAAGAACTTCGACAGAGGATATTTCTACGACTGGTTTACGGAGAATTTCCTGTTCTTATAAACTAAATCATTATTCTCCTTTCGTGACCGCCTTTTTTAAGTTCGGTGCGTGATGGTGGAAAACTTAATCCGTTTCAAGGCTGTAATTGTTCAATACTTCTGGTCAATTATTCCGGCAGATCAAATGTAAATCGTGAACTCTATCGATTGGCATTGGAAAAACGAAGCGTTTCAAACTCTTTCTAGTTTTTTTAATTAAGCGTCCTCTTAGAACACGTCACGCATTCATTTCACTAGTCATCATTTCTTTCGCAAGCGGTACTGACGGGTGATGGCTGGAATGAAAGCTACCACGTGCAAGTCTAGGAGCAAGATGGTGAGGATGAAGGAAAAATGACGAGACAAGTACTAAGCAACTCAATTAGATGAAGAAAAGAAAGAAGAAAACTTAGGAAAAGTGAAAGAACAAAATCATATTTGATCATCTTATTTGATTTTAATTTCAATTTTTTTTCAAATGATATCCATGAAATCGCAGGCGATCAACTAGAATATATATATATATATATATATATATCATTCAAAATACAAAATTTCTCTCTTTCTCTTCGAATATTTATAATTTTGAAGACAAACTCGCTGAAACTGAAAGGTAAGCCGGCATATTTCAAAACCTCATTGTAATGCTACTCGGTATGTTTTCTACTTTGATGCAGCAGCAACTTAATATGATGTATGCCTACGAATGAGGTGTTTGTAGTTTTGCCTCTTCTCTCGGGCTTGATATATCTGATTGTATTTGTTACTGATGAAAAAGAGTATTTTAAATGATCCGGAATTAATGTTTGATGTTACCTTAAAATATACCACTATACTATACTAATTGCCCATCAAATATACGGGCGTGCGTGAATTATGTATTAAATCAAAATACAATTTATATAAAAATATCAATGAAATCAGCAACAATGCAAATCACCTTAACGACGAAAGATTTTCACCTAAAATACGTCAATGTTTCGCATTAAAACTGAGTTTTGGACCGATTCGACGCAAATTCGAAAATCGACGGCAATAATATCGTTTTTCATTATTTTAGGCGTTCTTTGGTTCAAGTCGCGCGTTTTTACTATGATTCTTAATAATTTTAAATTGTTAACGAAGAAGTGCTTCGGTTTTTCCCATGTTATTAAAATGGAGAAAAATAGGATCCTGGAGTCGACCCTATGATTTTAATGTAGGCAAGCAGCATAAAATTTAAAAGTGGCGTTGCCAGGTAATTCCTGAATGTTTGATTGCAAAAGAATGAAAAGTTTATGAGTTATAAGCAATTATCTTATTCATCCATACATTCTTTTACGAAATTCCTAGTTTGTTTGAGTGCTAAATTTTATCGGAGAAAAAAATTGAGAAATGCCTTAAGTCAGGGGTGCGCAAACTAAGGGGCGCGGCCAATGATGCGAGGGGCACGATTATAGCCATGATTTAATTTTAACTGTAAGAAAATTTAGTTCTTTTTTCATATTTCATATATCTTTTTTGTTTACAATGTTATCTTTCTGTAATCTTTCGTATTTACGAGAGTAACATGCTGGGAATCCCCTCACTCTATTCAGCGTGACCGTGACTTTGTTTACAGTGCGCGTTATCACACTATACTGCAGTACGTTGTCGAACGAAGGCCGTCATGTGAATACGTCTATTGAAATGTGCAATGTTTAGTTCTGAACCGGTGGATTTATTCTTTATTGTTTTACAAATAAATTTAATAAAATAATTGTCAGTAAGAACACCATGAATCAGAATTGAGAGTGGTGATTTCATCAATTAAGCCGAGACTGGACGAAATTGTCAGTAAGAAACAAGTCCACAGATCCCATTGAATTAAATCTATTCATACAAAAATCAAGTGTTATTTTTCTTTTTTTGTGTTTTCTTATTGTTATTTTAAAATGTGATATTTATTTTTGTATTCATATCGCTGTATAATTTCATTAATTTAGTGATATTTGATTTTATTCCTATTAGAATGTTCATTGTGTGTATTTAACTTGAATTATTTTGTTATTTTTAGTTTTAATAAAATATACCATTTTTTGTAACATACTATTTCTCAACATTATCATCGACTTAAAACCCCTCCCAAATACCAAATCTTGATAAAAATCTTGCCAGCCATGGTAGGGGGCCCAAGTGTGTATTTTGAACAAAAATTGGGGCGCGGTATGAAAAGTTTGCGCACCCCTGCCTTAAGTTAATTCGCGTATTAATTTTTATTTAGTTTTAAATGTTTTCCGCTCCATGAACTACTTCATAAACCACAAAAATGTGTCAAGTGTCTATAGTGAAAATTGATAAAGTTTGTGCGTAAAATAACAAAAAAGACTGGTAAAATCTTATGCGCATTTCGGCTACAAAGCTGCCATCGTCAGTGGTGTTTCACCGACAGTCGACTATAAACAAGAGTCTGCAAAAGCGGCTGCTTTGCAGCTGGAACGTACGTCTGGCCATCCAAAGACTTTGTGAATAGCGGAGAAACGCAGCTTTTCAACCTGATTTCAGCCATAGGATGAAATCTATGATCATTTCATGAATGCATACTGCGTAACTCAATAGATTTATGAATACATTTCAGAAAAAATTGTGAATTTAATAGTTAACAAGTAAGCACAGAGCTGCTGAAGCAGACTGTAAATGGCGGTGTTTTGCAAAAAAAAGTTTTACACAGACGCCCAAACCGAGAAAACGCGCACTAAATCGATTTGCGAAAAAATGAAGTCTCGATCTGCATCGCTTAGGAAAGTTAGCACGTCAGACAGACAGACGGACAGACCGAACGAACAATCGGATTTTTTTAATACCGCTAAAAATTACCGGTGGAACGGCCAAAGCGAAGAACAGTTATCGGCATTTAAGTCCGAGTTGAAATTGGTTGATTTGTTCCGTGTTTTTCCCACTGAAATTAAAGCAGTAAGTCCGCAACCTTCTCCTTAGAAGGCTTCTTTCTAACTATAAAGCGCAAAGAGACCAAAAATATGGATGAAGTCTGAAGCAACAAGCAAGTAATTGTTCCGACGCATTGATACATTACTTATCGCGCCTAACGCAACTAAGTTGATTGTTCAGGAAACATATATTGTATGTTAAACTTAATGAAACCGTGATTCAGTAATGCAATGCACGTATGAATTGATGTTTTTACGGAGATTTTCCGCTTACTTTATGAAGTTAACTTATTGCCTTCAAGGACGACGTGGGATATTTAGAAAATACGCTTAAATAAAGATGTCTTATACAGAAATTAACGCTAGCACAAGATATTATTTTTTGTCCGATTTATGCAGAGAGCCACGCTATGGGTGGAATAGCTGCAATACCTAACTTTGATCACGATTTCAAACATAAAGAAGTAGCATTTTTATGTAATGTATATTTGAACCATCACAAACAGTAGCCATAAAAAGAAATTTGGAGCTACATAAATTAAAATTGCATACTTTATTCTGAATTATTTCTCTTAATCATTATTAAGATTCTAATGACTATAACAATTAATGAAGTTACGCCATATATGAAAATTATGGTAAAGGATTCGTGATTATTTGCTAATTATTTAAAAAATTAGTAGATAGCAATTTGTTTGATTTCGGTATAAAATTATATATTATTTAAGTTATATTTTTGTTTGGAAAATGATAGATAAATCAACAAGATACTAGGCCTCTAATTTTTGTTCCGATTAAAATAATTACATATTTATATCTTAGGTCTCAAATAGAAATAAATGCTCCTGTTTTGTTTTACTACGTTTAAATTGCTTTTCAAAATCTTTGCTAATTCAAATTATTTATATTGGGGATTTGTATACACAGATATAAGATAGGTCTTAAAAATAATAGAATAAAAGAGAAGTAATACATGAAGAAGACAGAAATACAGAAAGATGGAAAAATAAACTACATAGATGGAACACACAGAGATTTCAAAGTTGATTTTATAGGAAATACGTATTAAACGCTATCGAAAGATTGGGAAATTCTCGAATTTTTATCTGCAAAACTATTAAGGCGTATTTGTATGGTCTCGCGGATTTTCTGTGGTAAATGAAATCCTCTATCCGAACAAATTTTTTAATCTATAACATACAGATTATATAAGAGCTAGAGAGAGAGAATTTTAAGTTCTTTTGGGTAATGACATTAATATCTAATTTTCCCCTGATATTATAATTATGAATAACCTTACTTTACTTACTATGTAAGAAAAAAGCATGAAATCTCCTTCCTTTTGGCTCATGACAGAATTCCTACAGCCCATTTTCAAAGTTTGAAGAAGAATAAGATTAAATCCAGACTGCTATACCATATTTGAGCCTACTAAATATGTAGGCATGTTAAACCGAGAATTGGAGTTGCCCGTCGATAAATCGACTGGTTGGTTACATTAAATATATTCTTGGTAGTAACCCTTCTGTCACATTACCAAGAAGCTCAGCGACTGCAAGGTTTATTTCCTTCAACTAATGTACGCTAGCATTAACACCTTAACATCAACCAATACAGCTAAGTCGAGCAGAGCTAATCCTGTCACAAAAAACCTCAACATCTCGCTAACAGTATGACCGATTTCAATTTTATCATTTTCTTGCAAATCTACAGGTCGAGACGTTTAATTTGATGCGTAACACGTTAATGTGGCTGTTACCTTCGTTTTAAAAACTTCATTTTTTACGATATATATATATATATATATATATATATATATATATATATATATATATATATATATATATATATATTAGCGGCTTGATTGATTATGTCCGTGAGTCTCCCCAGGATGTAGCAGCTTGCAGCTATTTTGGTACATAGTGCGTCAATGTTAGATTTCCAGCTCGGAGATTCAATGATATGCAAACCAAGGCATTTGACAAATGTTGAACCTCTCATCGTAACATCCATATTGTTTAGCCAAGGGCTGCTTAAGAGTTTTCTTTTTGAAGAGGGCAAAATTGCATGAAGGTTGACTTATTCTGGTTGATTATTACAGTGTCCATACCACACCAATTCTCCTTCTTTGACTTGCAATTTGGGTTGATGTGCTAATATAATTTGAACTCTTCAATAAGCTATTAGTACCATCAGCATACATATGTATGTACGAGCTACGTACGTATATGTCCCCTAAGATTAATGAAGGAAATTTGATTTAAAGAAGGAAGAGCAGTGGAGCAAACAGGAGACCCTTGTGGAACACATCTAGAGACATTAAGATAACTGGAAGAGTACATTTTAATTTTCATGGTGGAACTGATGGAGACAGATTGTTTCCTAGTTGAGAGGAAGGATGCAATTATTAGGTACCTCAGTAATTCCATAAGAATCAAGTTGTTTTATAAGATATTGTGATTTACTGAGTGGAAAGTCTTTGTCAGATCGTAAAATATACCAAGAATATTTTCTTGGCTATCAAGACTCTTTAGTACAGAGAATCTGCAATGTAATAAATTACAAATCTTTTCCCTATTAAAATAAGTAGCATACCTATATATATCATCATCAGCCCTTTTTGATACATTGTCGGATGAAGGCCTCCCCTAGACTTTTCCAGTTTTCTCTATTAACTGCCTCCACCCTCGAAGTTGAACCTAAGGACTTCACAAGCTCTCTGCCTCATCTGACTTTCGGTCTTTTGATGTTTCCTGCGATCAATTATATTACACTAGACGTTCAACGCCGATCATTTCTCCTAGCAATATGATCCACCCACAGCCACTTAAGTGTCTTTACTCTTTTAATTACGTCATAGACTACCGTCTTCTTTTTTACCCCGTAGTTCCTTTTGCGGTCTCTTCGGGTGATCCCAAGCATACATCTCTCCATGCTTCGCTGTGTTGTTTCCAAGCACTTGACTATTCTGGCGTTCATGATCCATGTTTCACATTCATAGATCAAAACTTGCAGAACACATTGGTCATATAATCTCCTTTTCAGCAAGACTGGGATATTTGATTTAAAGATACTGGCATTCCTGCCGAAAGCACTCCATCACTCCATCTTCACTCTCCGGTTGAATTCTCAGGAGTGATCCTTCGCTAGTGATGAGTTGACCCAACGTAATTTGTTATTTCTACGAGTTCTGCTCCGTTGATTGATATCTTCTCAGGATTTGTGAACGAGTTGATTTATTTGATTTACTAAGATTCATTCTAAGCCCAGTTTCTTGGCTTGCCTGCTCCAGTTCCTCAGTTCTTCTACGAAGATATTCTGGGCTTCCTGCAAACAGTACGATGTCATCAGCGAATCTCAAGTGACTCATATTCTCCATTAACCATTATACCTTTTTCTTCTTAGTCTAGGGTTTTGAATACATCCTCTAGAGCTGCTGTGAATAATTTAGAAGACATGGTATAGCCTTGTTTCGGTCTTATTGGCACTTGTTTCTTCATGCAGCTGGACAGGCAATGCCGCGCTTTTTATAGATATTTTTGATCAAAGTAATGCACGTTTGTTCTACCCCTTGTATCTTTAGTGCTGTTAATACCAAAGAAGTTCGAATAGAGTCGAATGCTTTCTCGTAGTCGATTAATCACTTACTTACTTACTTACTCATATTCATTAGTCCGACTGATTATCTCTCTGGTGACTTGAATGTGGTCCCTCGTATTATATCCACTGCAAAATCCATCTTGTTCTCTGGGTTGGGCGAAATCAAGAAGCTTTTGAACGCGCGTGGTGAGAATCTTTGTGAATACTTTGTAGACTGCCGGGAGCAGGCTGATTGGCCAGTAATTGTTCAAATCTTCCTTACAACCTTTTTGTGAAAAGGAATGATGCTTGTATGGTTCCACGATTCTGGTATATTCCTCTTCCTTAAGCAAGACGTAATAATCTTGGAGAGTATCTTGTCCATATAGTTACTTTTACCTTGAATATTTCTGCTGTGATGCCATCAATTCCAGATGCTTTTCCATTCTCAATGCTTTTGATTGCATGTCTCACTTCTTCTGGAAGAATATCTGGAATCTCTTCGGTGGGCACGTTATCTTCTTCATCAACTTCCTCATTGGTAAATGGATCTTTATATAGTTTCGTGTTGAATTCTTCTACGCGTTTCCTGCTATGGGTAATCTAACAATCTTCTAACACCGTTGCCACAAGCCTCTTTTATCAATCGAGAGATGCTGTTTCATTTTTTTATAACTGATATTGTTTTCTATAGTTTTCTCAATGAGTTCACAATTACATTTCTTCACATATTCTTTAATAGACTTCCTTAGAGTTTTCTTTAGTTCTGTGAAGTGGATCATTTCCTTGGGGTCATTCGTCAATTTCAATTCCTTTCTTTTCTTCATCAGCAGTCTCATTTTTTCAGATAACTTTTTAACTGGCTTAACTTGAACACCTTCTAGTGCGGTTTCTCTGAGTAGCTCTGTTAACTTTAATTCCACTACTTATTCTTCTAGCACATTGAATCAATTACAGAGTTCAATCTGAAACACTTCTTTTCGCTCTTTTAGAACTTGTGCGTTAATGATAGTCATTCCGACTTACAACTGAATTTTATGCTAAGACGTACCAATCGATAGTCGCTTCCAGTTTTAAACTGGTTGAGGACAAAGCAAATTTCTACCACATGCCTTTTATTGATTAGTATATAGACAACTTCATTCTTTATGCCATTGGGTCTCTTCCAGATCTATTTTCTGTTATGAAAAAAGGAGTTCATTATGTAGAGGCTGGTACATTCGGCAAAGTCTACAAGTCGGTCTCCTCGTTCGTTTCCGTCTCCATAACCCCATTTTCCATCTTCACACACACACACATATATATGTACAGAGCCGTACCTGGAGAAATTGGTGCCTATGGCAAGATTTGCAAATTTGCATCGGTTAACCGTTAAGGGACGGAGCACCACCACGGTGGTGTCAGGGTACCGTCCTCTTCTGCCCTCTTGTGTGAGGCATGTTAATTACCTGTAGTTCCATATTTTTGCTAGCAGCTTACGGACAGTTTTAAGTTTCATCCTGTGAAGTTGTACATTTTTTTCTTAAGCTGTTACCATTTTACGTGTTTTTAAACTTAGCCCTTTTTTAATTTGACAATGGCGACCAAGAAAAAACGGTGTGAGGATCACAAACTGGATTTATTGTTTTCTATACCAGACGATGGAGTAAAAGGTGATATATCCTCTATCGATAGTGATATTCAAGAGGAAGAAATTCCTGAACCCTGTGAAAATATTTCACCTATAACTTAAGACGATGAATCTGATGGTGAAATTGAAGAGACAGTTCAACAGGCTAATAGAAGCAGATTGACTTGGTCCAGAATAGGTTTGATAAATTTAGGCACTAGTCTCTCCCAGTTTACACCTGGTCCTAATACTTACCAGAAAATTATTCACCTTTAGATTATTTTATGTTATTTTTTACGGGCGACATGTTGGACCATTGCGTCAAGCAGACTAATTTGTATGCCTCGCAAAAAATGTCAACTGCGGGCGGAGGTGGAAATGATTGGGAAGATCTTAAATTAGATGAGTTGAAAACTTGGTTAGGTGCTATTTTTACAATGGGATTTCATGATCTTCTAAGTCTGAAAGACTATTGGTCCACAGATAGGGCATTGAATGTACCACGTGTATCAGAAATCATGGCAAGGGATCGATTTTTGTCAATTTTGCGGATTTTTCACGTAAATGATAATTCACGGTAGCCTCTACAAGATAGCTTAGCTTTTGATAGACCCTACAAAATTAGACCTATTCTGGATAGTTTAAATAGCCATTAGAAAAAATATTATAACTTTTCTGAATATGAGGCAATAGATGAAGCGATGGTGAAATTTACTGGTCGCTCTTCAATGAAACAGTATATGCCAATGAAACCCATCAAAAAGGGATTCAAGTGGTGGGGAAGAGCAGATGGAACATCGGGATTAAAAAGAATAATTTGGGTTTGGGTGGAAATGTCGTGATGCAACTTGCAGATCCTCTATTTGGGTCAGGCTGCACCCTTATTTGCGATAGATTTTTTACGTCGCCAGATCTATTTATGGAACTCTTCAAAAAAGGTTTGAGAGCCATAGGGACTACAAAAACCAACCGTGTCAATTATCCCAAAGAATTGGTAGCAAACACAAAGGACTGGAAGCAAAGTAACCAAGGGGACTGTGAGCGGCTCTCCTCCGCCCCACTCGTTTCCTTAGGCTGGCGAGACAAAAGGTCTATATTCCTTTTGTCATCAGGTTACGATTCACCCGCATACCCAATGCAGTCTGTGAAAAGGAAGGAGAAGGATGGATCGAAGGTGGAAGTGTGCTGTCCTGAGATTGTGAGGTTATACAATCAATTCATGGGAGGATTAGATTGAAACGATCAATTATGTAGCTACTATAGTTTGCACATTCCTTCAAAAAAGTGGTGGCATAGACTGATGTTTGATTTAATAAATAGAACGGTAGTAAATTCTTATATCTACTACGATATTGTAGGCGTTTCTTAATAAAAAACAAAATTCAGATGTATTCGAAAATTAAGTTTTTATTTGCTCAAGATTATTTATCTAATATATCAAATCAATTTTAGACAAAATTTTAACATATATACACATGAAATATTATATAATACAATGCATTACATTTTTTAAATTCGATTAATTAATGCAGTGTTGTTTTTCTAGATTTTTACATTAGCAAATTCATTAACAATGTCTTCAAAATCAGTTTCCACGAACAATTCATTTTCAATGCTTAGAAGTGACAAATTGGATAACGTATCTTGGGTCATTGAATTCCTCAAATAAGTTTTAATCAATTTCAACATGCTAAAGATTCTTTCTGCTGAAGCAATTGTAACTGGCAGAGTTTTAATAATTTGAAGTAAGTCCCTTCAACATTATTGCTGATCTCATTATATCATGGGACTTGCATTGTAGATCTTCATTTGTATTAATAAGCTTTTGTAAAATTTGATTTTAAATTGTCAAAAACAAAATGAAGTCAAAGGTTCCATTTGATTTTTTAGCATCATAGCCGTAGCAACACCATCTCCAAAAGATGAGTTTTGTGATATTTGATCTAGAACCAGAACAATTTCTTTTAGTTGTAAATGCAGACCCCTTATTGCTCTTGCTTTAGAACACCATCTCGTGTCACTATGTCCTTTGACAGAAATTGAAAGTACATACTGATGAAATCATTTCTCAGCGTCGAGTAGAAGATGCGAAAAAAGCGAAAAGTTTTTGGACGATGCCAAAAAACGTGACAACTTCAATATTTTTACTTGCTGCATACACGCCAATTAAATTTAGACTGTGTGCGGCAAAAGGAATATATTTTGCTAATGGGTTTTTACGTATGATATGGGCCTGAACACCATTATACAGACCTGCCATGTTCGCCCCATTATCGTATCCCACCTCTAATGTCTTCAATTTTTAAATTGTCATTTTCTAGTATTTGTCTAATTTCATTAGCTAAAGCGATACCCGTCTTCTGTGTAGTATTGATAAAATCAACAAACCGTTCTTCGATCGAAACACTTTTTCCTGAAAATTTCACATACCTTATAGCTTGACTTATTTGTTCTTTATGAGATACATCGGAAGTGCTATCAAAAATAATACTAAAATATTTAGCTTGTCTTATTTCATTTAGTATTCTGTTTTGTAATTTTCCAGATAAAATACATGAATTCGTTTTGAATCTTTGGACTTAAGTACGACAATTTTCCTTTAGTTCTGGTCTCCAAAAAAGATTTTAAATTGGGATAAAATTCACTTATTAATTTTATCAAATTGAGAAAAATCCCGCGTTTTCGATTGCCTTCTATTCGGCTTTTTGAAGTACCTCGCAATGCGAAATTATTTTTGAACAAAACATTATGGACTTCAATACTGCTTTTAGTTCTCAACTTCATCATCTATTCGCTTGTGGTTCCAAGTATCAAGAGAATTGCACTTTTTAAGATTCTTTTCAAATAATTTCCAATTTGTTTGGCAGGTTATATGTTCCAGCGATGAATCGTGATTAATCATAGTCGGATTAAGCTGCTGTCATTTATTGAAGCCACATTCCTGCTTGCTAAAATTACATTTTGAGTTTTTATAAAACAGAAGACTTGAAAAGCAACACAAAACATCCCTGTTCTTACAATAAAATAACCATATTCTTGGTTGTTTTTCATTGCTTTCCAACTTTTTAAGCACCCATTCTTTTTTTAAATTTCTTCCGTCAGTACCAGTACTTGTCAGAGTGTAAATCCCAAGTTGTAGGGTCGTTGTAATCAATTACTGTAAGACAATTATCATCAACTAAATTGTATCTAGGAGAGTTTCGACAACATTTCCATCTTCAACCTCCATTGCCAAGCTTTTACTGCAACTCGGTTCACCGTTCACCGGATTTTGATTTAAAGTTGTAATTAAAATTACTTTTGGTGTTGTTGAATAGGCAGTTTCACTTATTGGACCATCAATTTCTTTCTTTAAAACCCACTTTTCCAAAGCACCTAATTGTTTTTTGCTTTCTTCCAATAATCTTTCTTTGTGTTTTTTATTTTCCAAACCAGAATTTTTTGTAATCCATATATAAAGAGGATGTTCATTTATTGTTGAATTTAATATAAATGATTAATTTTGAGGAAATGAACATTTGATATTTATAAACAAGATATAGCTTCATTTAATTTGTGTTCGAGTACCATTTACACCCCCAAGTTCGAATCCCGGAAAATAACTTTTGTTTAAATTTATTAATTTGGATGAAGTATTATAATATATGAATCCATTCTGTTAGTTAGAGCGGTGTTTCTCAACCGGTGGGACGCGAAGGTCGTCTAGGTGGGACGTGAAGTTTCGATGGTGATTTATGTATAACTTTTTCTTAACAAAATTACACCAATATTTAAGGTTTTTAAAAATGTCCATAAGGATTAATATGGTTATCTTCATTTTTATTAATGGAAGCTAAAACAAAACAACTCTGTTTTAGATTTCTGTAAATTTAAAGTGCACTTATTTTAAAACGACTGAGTAGTTATAACTGATCACAGTTATAATTAGGAACAATCGGTTAGACGACGAAGAGTTTGCCGCCTGATTCCTCTCCGCACTTCTCCGTCTCATTCCAACTTGTTCTATTGGATGTGGATGTTCACTTTGTTCGCTTCGGCTACTAATGCAATATGTATGCTGTGAACGCGTTATCTGGTTAGATTAACGCAAACAAAGAAACTTCTTAACTACGTAATTCATTAATTTAAACGAAAATGTTAGGAATGAATGTAAGATATACACATTTGAGAATCTGCGTAGAAAAATTCACAAATCAATTAAAGCACTTCCTTTCCACACTGTACTAATTCAACTGAGCTCGAGCTGAAATTCTGTTGACTGCTAAATGGTGGGGATATTCACAGGAAAGAGCTTTTAAGTGAATTAGAGACTAACTGATCACAAAGTAGCAGTAATGAAAGAAGTATATGGAGATACAAAGAAGCTGCATAGAAGTTTAGTATATTTTGAATATGTATTAAATTTACAAAAATATCATCTCAATGATCATTGGGCCTTCAGCCGCAGTGACACCTATGGCAATTGCCACACCTGCCATACCATAGTTACGGCTCTGTATATATGTATTCAATGATTATTTCTATTTAATAATTCCTTACTCATTACAAACGTACTAGAATTTTAACCCATTAGTATGACAAGAACAAAAATTGTATTATTATACAATTTTATTAACCCAATGTTATTACTCTATTCGATTTAAAATGTTGTAATCACTCATTTATTTTCTGAGTGAAAATACATCAATTAATTATGCAGAGAGGTTTCTAAGGTTTGTTTAATTTCGTTGCTACAACAAATAGCTCACATAAATCCTACATTCCTACAAAAAGAAAGAAAATTTATATAATAACTGTTGAATTATGGTAAATACGTTTGATTCACCTTCATTCACATGCTGCGTTCCATAATAGAAAAGAAGCGGAATATTGTAAAGAATGAAAACTAAAACAAAGAAGGTATATAAAAAATCAGCATAGTTTTAACTATATAAATGTTTTAAATATATAAATCAATACAGTTTTGACCAAATTTCAACTTAGCGGTGGATTAAATTAAACACTAAAATGCTAATGAACAAATAATAGTAATAATGCTGTAATTGCTATTTAATTTTACAAAATATACAAATTAATACGCTAAAATATTATGCAAATGAGCTAGGTTTCTATGGTTTGCTTGTTTTCGTTGCTACAACAAACTGTTAGGCCAGGACAAAAATACAGAAGTAGCCTATTATATGATATTATATAATACTAGTAGAACAACCTTTTCTTTGCCCGTGGTCTTTGTGATTAATAACTTGAAAAGATTCAGTTGGTAAGCACCAATAATAATTCATGGCTCCGAAGACATAACTTTATTTTCTTCGACCACCATAATTTTGAAAACACACTGAAAACCCTTTTACAATACTTCCACATAGCTAATATTGACGGTGGCTTAGGTCTGTTATTAGTCACCCACGACATCAGCTCCACCTGATTACCATTATCATTTAATGTTTGTTTTGACAACAATATTCTTATGTTTATTTAGTATATGCACATTTCATTTATATGGTATTATTCATTTGCGGGAGTTTAAGGGGACGGTAGCAACATCGTACTCTGCGCCACCGGGTTTGGTAGTTTGGTTAAAAAAAATTTCAACGAACAATTTATTTAAACATGTAATACGCCAATAAAATTCTATACGTAGCAACATCGTACTCTGCCCCACCAGGTTGGGTAGGTTGGTTAAGGTGTTTTGGTAAAAAAATTTCAACGAACAATTTATTTAAACATGTAATACACCAAAACAATTGACATATTTCATATTATTATGCCTTAACGTTAACATTAACCGCACGAAAGACGGCAAAAGAAGATCGCATCGTGTGTTTTAATCTTGGGTGACTAATAACAGACCTGTTCCTTGACGGTCTTGCCACTTGGCGAGAAATTAAACAAACTACCTATTTTGATTACTTACTCTTGAATATGCTATATAAAACTGACCATGAGAATAGCAATGTGCATGTAAGTGGACGCGAGAGCTTTTAGCGAATGACCTTGGGCTATATCAATAGTCATTGCAAAACAAACCTTCATCGGAAATTGAAGACGCTTGAAGTGAAAAGGGTTGTTAGAAGTCATAGGGATATGTGGTATAAAAACACTGTCTTATTGTACACTGTCAAAATTACTGCTTCAATAGCATGGCGATATAGCGTTTGAACATGCAAACAGGCCCCATTATAAAGTTTTGGAGCCTCTAAATTCCGAAGTAATATAATCGATGCACCAACCTTTAAAACCAAATTATGAAGAGGCATCACTCGAGGTTTCTGTAAATTAAAAGGATTAACCACTTAATTAACTGCTTTGTCCACGTTTGTAACGGTATCCACGGAGTTATAAACTGTTTCTTCAGAAACAAACTGATTCATAAGAATCTCACTGAGTGAAGTCGCCGTTTCCTATTTGGGGCTAGAAGATCTCCTTTACATAACCATGAAACTGAATTTTCACTCATGTGAGAAATTTTGGATAAACTTTAGATTTCAGTTCATCAACCTATTTTACCACATCACTTAGTTTTCTGGTGTTTCGAATTTTTTTATATCTAGAATATTTCCATGACCTATTTGCCATAATAGTTTCGTGAATTCACCAGCTGTATTGTTCCCTTTTAAAAATATACTCAGGTGTTTGTGGAGGGGCTTAATTTTTCTCCTTTCCTCCGTTTAAATGACGTTATTACAAAAAACTCCTCAGAGAAGGAAAATTTGAAATCATATGTACAAAACTGTTTTTCACTTAGCTGCTTAACATACATACATACACTTCATAGATATAGAAGATAAAGGAGGATATAGAAGATATAGGAGCACACAGCAAACACTTGCGCCTAGGACCCTAAATGTCTTAAATCCGCCTCTGCCTACGGCACGTGGGACGCATGCGGCCGGCGAAACTATGATTAAAATAAAATTTAACGCAAATTCATATAATGTACATTCAAATTTCGGCAACAAAGCACTTGATATTGAAATGTATCCCTAAAATCTAATTTAAACTGGATTTTCACTTATAACACACCTCAGAATCTATAGTTTACGTCTGATTTAAAGTCCAGTCCGTCCCTCCAAAGCATCGACAACTTGCAATGAGACTCGCCACGTAGAAGAGGTTGCCCACCACTGGTATAGATTCTAGGTGATCGTCTTTGATCACATGGATAGTAATCGGAAAAGGCAAAAATTTGAATTCTAACAAGATAATCGAATGCGTTTTCTCTTTCTCTCTTACTCCTTGCGATTTCGTCACTCCACACCTTCACAGCCATTCTTTCATCAACCGTACCATCCTGCCCTTATTACTGCACGCGATAGCTTCCAATCACGCCTTCATAAATCAGTCTCGATAGCAAAAGAGTAGGACAAATGGCCACGCATTCGCAGCAAACACAATTGCAAAAGAAGAAAAAATCTGAATCGCTTCGTTTTTCCGATGTTAATCGAGAGATTTCCCAAGTTATACTCGATCCACCGGAATAATAAAACAAAAATATGGAACTATCACAGTCGTGGAAGGCATTATTTAACTTCGCCGTCGCACATCAATCTTTAATAAAAAAGAAATTACGAAAGGAGAATAAGGATTTTCTATACATATAAGTAAAGGAAATTCTCCACTCGTCGGTCGTTGATTCATCTTCAGTTGAAGATCTTTATTCTCAGATATTTCTATAATTCTTTCTCTCCTTCTACCATGGGACAAAATTTGTTTAGCTTCATTCTAGTAGGATTGATGCTTTGCATCCCACTTAGCCTTAGCCTGGGTGTTCCTGTACTGCCGCATCTTGGACTCGAGCTGAACTTAGGCGACATCTTCAGAATAGCTGCCACGCTAGCTGATAAGAATAACACTACGGGTGTCTTGGATCCGGAATCTGACCAAGCAGCTTCAAATGGAACACCAACTGGTGGCTCGAATGGTAAGGAACAGTTACATTTCGTATCATTTTCCTAGAGGTCAAAAGGGCTGCTAATCAGAGAACATGTTGAATTCAAGCGGATCATGCAGCAATTTAGATAAGTAAATCGGGATCTAATCCTCAAAACAGAGACTCTTGAATTTCTTAAGCACGTTGAATATAAAAAAATAATTTGCAATCTATTTGAGACAGTATTTTCATGCTTCGTTATGTGAAATGAAATTTGTCTCATCTTTCCATGATCCAACACAAAATTTTATTCTTTGTCATTCGGAAATAAGCAGCATTGAGGTTTTGTTTGAATTATTAACGATGTCAGTTATGCGTGAGAAGCATCAAACAATTTAATGTTATTATACCTAATAATGTCGTCCTAGTTTATAACTCAGTATAAGATGAATTAAAATCATGTTTCACTAGGGCTCAAAACAATGTCGTCAGATTTTCGTCCCCTTTACCTGATTGTAGTGTTTACTGATTTTTACGTTATATTTCTTGTCTATATTTTACCTATAAGAACGACAAAATATAACTCATACGGCTAGCAGATATTTGAATCTTTTCAAAGCGCGTTCTATAATTTTACTTAGGAAGAGAAATTTATTACTTAACATGTCGACTATGCAGAAGAATTATTATGATCCTGTAAAAATTTACTGATCATTTGATGAGAATGTATGTCTCTGTGCTCGAAAAAGTGGTTTTTGCAATTCCATCTCTCTGCAGTTAGTCGTTTGTAGTTCGTTCTCCTTAACATGTGTATGGCTGGGTGAGATAAACGGTTGAACAGAATCAGATGGCATCTATGTAGTATCTAATAAATAATCCCTCGGAATACTATAAGTTTTTAAACGAACCATATGCACAACAGATTAATTATTATTGCTGGTTTCGTAAAATAATGTATATTTACTTAGAATGGCTGATTGATTTAGATTAAAAACCGTTCGGCTGTGAATATTCACCACATAAACAATACATATTTATGACATATGACTCAAAATATATCTCTACAACGTAATATATCAAGATTTACGCCCAGCTACCTCCAAACTGACAGACCGTAATGTAATTTGTGACAACCAAGATGTAATTACTCGGTTATATGAACCAGAACCGTATCGATATAAGAAATCTGTGCAATGCGTCTCACGCCGATTTTTTGTTTCAGATGAAGCAGAAAAAGCAGCAATTATCCGAAGATCTACAGCAGTATCCACTTCAGAAGGATGTGGTATTTTATTAGGTAACTAGCTGAAACCCGCAAAACATTTGCAATTGAAGTGAAACTTTATTCCAACAATACTTCTTTAAATACACGGTTCTTATTTAATCTTTCACCAAAAGCTTTACCAGAATTAAAACTTCTTACTCTGGAAAATGCCACATAAAACTGGCCATGCGTAAAAAGAGGCTTGGGAATATTTATACAAATTTCATCAAATGTCTGGCCTTGTAACTTTTTTACAGTCATAGAGTATGAAAGCCTATTTGGGAACTGTTTTCTTCTTAGTTGAAAAGGCAGGTTTAGGTCTGATGGGGTCAATGCTATTCGAGGAATAAACACTATTTCCTCCGAATCTTCCTGCTATCATTTCAGCGTCTATCAATGAAGAAAATTGCTTTCTAACCATAAATCATGTTTCATTAAAAAGACCTTGTTTAGGGCTCAAGGTCCGTAGCAACATTATAATTGCTCCTTCTTTGAGTCTAAGTTTGTGCGGCGGCATACCTATTGGATGGACTATGTAGAAACTCTAGAGGTTATAGATTGTTGCAATCTTCTTCGTCTATGGAGTCAACACTGAGGTATTCTTTTAATTCGCCTGACAGTTTTTCTAAAAGTTTTTCGTTTAGTTCTAGTGAAATTTCAATTTTAGCACATAGAATAGCTTTCGAATAATAAGTTGTATCTTGTGAATCAATGTTTTCGTCAAATAAGAAATCAACACAATTTGACTCTTCGGAGAAACTATATTTAGGGATTGCAATCGAATCTCATAGTTATCCATCCCCCAGAGCAGGTATCCCCAAACTACGGCCCGCGGGTCGGATCCGGCCCGCGAAAGGGTTTTATCCGGCCCTCGGAATTTTTATTAAACATCATAAAATCAGTGTTTCCAATTTAATGCCAAATATCAATCATGTAATTTCATCAACAAATTATTTGCATTAGAATTTTTTCTTACATTTATTCACGTTTACTTATAATCATATATGCATGTATGCTTAGGTAATTATAAAATAAAATATTTAAAATTTTGAAACATGGTTTATTTTTAACCCGGCCCGCCTAGTACTTTCAATATTCCTATGTGGCCCTCCTCTCAAAAGGTTTGGAGACCCCTGCCCTAGAGAGCTGTTATACTGTCTTATGTGGTCCCTAAAATTTCTGCCTTTTGGGGAGTCTTCAGTTAACAATGTTTTGATCAAATGAGGAGAATCCCGTAATGCTGGCAACTTTACTTTTTCATTATGACAACAATCAGCATAGCGTTTAGATTTTTGAACTCTTTTTGAAAGTATTTGGCTCCACAATAGTTGAATTTTTCTGTTAGTTTACCACATTTGAATTCGTCTACTTGTATATTTTCTTTTATCAACGCTATTAAGTGAGATTTGGTACTTCCCCGGCGTATGTTGTGAGTGAAGCGTTCTCGAGCTAAAAGCCGGGTCGTTTCGACGATCTCTGCCGACGTTTCGGTGACTATCTTTGTCGCCATCACCAGGGGGTGTGAGGGGAGTGACATTATTCAGAATTCGTGACAGAGAAAGTTACAGTGGGGGATACAATTAAAAGAAAAGCAAAATCCTTTTTAAAATACCGTATTCCATCGCGTAATTGCCCCACCTGAACCTGGAGGAGGAAATAAAATACTGTTTTTTCTAATATGATAACTTTCATATGATACAGCATATTTGCCCCACACTTGTTTTAGTTTCAAAAATCGTGCGAAAAAGTGGGGCGATTTAGCGAGTAAATACGACATCGCTACGTTCCACAATCGATTTCACGTATTTCATTGCCGTGATCGTACCTCCCCATGCAAGTTGATGTTTCAAACATTTTTACAACCACCTCAGCTAAACAACAACATTATAGTCGTAATAAAACATCAGTTAATATTAAAGTTGAAAAATCTTGATTAGGAATATCTTATCAAATGTTAGGATGCATCTAATTACTATAAGATGAATAAAATACGACGAAATATACTATCGGGTTATTATATAAAAAATTCTAACGGTAATATTAATTAAATTAATTAATATTTATTAAACAATCACATTCGATTTTAAACTTATAACGGTGATGTCAGTAAAATTTTGTTCATGTTTTTCTCGTGGAATAAAGTCAGTGAAAATTAAACTCATATCGATTATAACGGCTTTAATTTGACAGCGAGTTGATATCGCCATTTTGTTTACAGCAGCTTATAAAAAATGTCCTTTTCTAATAGCTTGTATGTTCGTTTGGAATCTTCGCAGGCGGTAAGCTGAATATGGTCAGCAGACCCGCTTGGAATTCGGATCTCAAAAATCCAGCGGAACACGTGGTGATATCTCAGGCCGGCGATAGGTGTTCCCAAAGAGAAAGCTGTGCAATTCAGATGCAGAAGGAAGAAACGAAAATTTTCAAGGGAGTTATAATGTGCCACTTCTACATTGGGGACGACGGTTATGCTTACCAAGGGATGGGCTGGGAAGTATCCGTCCCTGGTGAGAAAAGATATCTGACAGTGTGTTTTCTAGGGAACTTTCAAGATGACCTTCCAACTGAAAACGCCCTCAATGCGTTGAAACTATTGCTCGAGTACGGATCATGCTCGGGTTACCTGTTGCCCAATTACAGGCTGACATCCATCCGACGCTATAAGGATGACAGTTCTTACCTGGGGGACAAGCTGGACGATTATGTGAAGAGTTTAGATAGATACGTGGATGACTTGGACAATATCTCGGATCAGTAATCCTCTACAGCTGGTCCGGTCCTCCTGATCGCGGCAGGGGACAGTAAGCAAACTAGGAAGACAGCAATCGTTCTAAAGCACTCCTGCCACATGCGCGTGAATTGAGTTCCACTTTAAATATTTGATCTTAATTCGAAAGGATGACTCTGAATTGCTATGGAAATATTATTCTTGATTAATGCGTTTATATTTTGGAAACATGAAATTTACGATTTCCCTAAATAGAAAATTATGTCCTATGCTTAAGCAGTGGCATGAAAGGAATTAATTGGAATAATCATGTGATATTAATTTCCTTTCTTACGATATTTCATAATTACTGCTAGTTCAACCTCAATGAAAAGGGAATAAAATGCTTTAACTGCATACTTCGAAAATCATTACCATGATGTCGTTTGGATATATTATGTAAAAATATATGTACTATGGAAAGTTTTCAGTGCTACATATTTTACAGATATTCCATGTTGTACTCAAACAATACTTTGAACCGTATAAAATACTGTCTTTTAAATTTGTTCATGCGACAACCGATTTATCGTGTAACAAAAAATTGGTGGAATATTGAATAAAAAAGCTATTGATAATGTTTCGAAATACATGTATTCTGTTCTTCAGTGGCATAACCGGACGGGAGATCAATCAATCATTTATTTAACACAAACGGATTTCTCCAAATTACATGTGTTATAATAGATATACAACAAGCACATACGGCCATGCCCTCAGCGGGATTCGAACCCGCGACCCTGGCATTGGGAGCTAGACACGCTAACCACCCCTCTGCCAAGGCCAGAGATGTATTTTGCACTCAACATTAATAGTTATATGCTTCAACTATAAATGGAATCGACGCAAGGCTTTGCTTATACATAAATAGCGTAAACTGATAGGATTCTACGTGGACTTGCAGGTTGAACCAGGTGAGCAGAACCCAAAGTGTACTAAAAAAATTAAATCACAAGTTAAATGTTTTTAACCAATCAGTAGTCATATGCAACTTTCGCAGTTATGATAGAAAATGATCAAAAAATTCTTTTTGCTCATTCCTATTTCGTCGAAGGTAGCGCCAAGACCCACATCGCGGAGAAAGTCCGAACTAAAACGCGCGAACCATTTCTCCGTGTTGCATGCAGAAGAGATGTTCTCCGAGAATTGTAGGATATGAGAGAGGAGTTTCATTAATTTAGTGATATTTGATTTTATTCCTATTAGAATGTTCATTGTGTGTATTTAACTTGAATTATTTTGTTATTTTTAGTTTTAATAAAATATACCATTTTTTGTAACATACTATTTCTCAACATTATCATCGACTTAAAACCCCTCCCAAATACCAAATCTTGATAAAAATCTTGCCAGCCATGGTAGGGGGCCCAAGTGTGTATTTTGAACAAAAATTGGGGCGCGGTATGAAAAGTTTGCGCACCCCTGCCTTAAGTTAATTCGCGTATTAATTTTTATTTAGTTTTAAATGTTTTCCGCTCCATGAACTACTTCATAAACCACAAAAATGTGTCAAGTGTCTTTAGTGAAAATTGATAAAGTTTGTGCGTAAAATAACAAAAAAGACTGGTAAAATCTTATGCGCATTTCGGCTACAAAGCTGCCATCGTCAGTGGTGTTTCACCGACAGTCGACTATAAACAAGAGTCTGCAAAAGCGGCTGCTTTGCAGCTGGAACGTACGTCTGGCCATCCAAAGACTTTGTGAATAGCGGAGAAACGCAGCTTTTCAACCTGATTTCAGCCATAGGATGAAATCTATGATCATTTCATGAATGCATACTGCGTAACTCAATAGATTTATGAATACATTTCAGAAAAAATTGTGAATTTAATAGTTAACAAGTAAGCACAGAGCTGCTGAAGCAGACTGTAAATGGCGGTGTTTTGCAAAAAAAAGTTTTACACAGACGCCCAAACCGAGAAAACGCGCACTAAATCGATTTGCGAAAAAATGAAGTCTCGATCTGCATCGCTTAGGAAAGTTAGCACGTCAGACAGACAGACGGACAGACCGAACGAACAATCGGATTTTTTTAATACCGCTAAAAATTACCGGTGGAACGGCCAAAGCGAAGAACAGTTATCGGCATTTAAGTCCAAGTTGAAATTGGTTGATTTGTTCCGTGTTTTTCCCACTGAAATTAAAGCAGTAAGTCCGCAACCTTCTCCTTAGAAGGCTTCTTTCTAACTATAAAGCGCAAAGAGACCAAAAATATGGATGAAGTCTGAAGCAACAAGCAAGTAATTGTTCCGACGCATTGATACATTACTTATCGCGCCTAACGCAACTAAGTTGATTGTTCAGGAAACATATATTGTATGTTAAACTTAATGAAACCGTGATTCAGTAATGCAATGCACGTATGAATTGATGTTTTTACGGAGATTTTCCGCTTACTTTATGAAGTTAACTTATTGCCTTCAAGGACGACGTGGGATATTTAGAAAATACGCTTAAATAAAGATGTCTTATACAGAAATTAACGCTAGCACAAGATATTATTTTTTGTCCGATTTATGCAGAGAGCCACGCTATGGGTGGAATAGCTGCAATACCTAACTTTGATCACGATTTCAAACATAAAGAAGTAGCATTTTTATGTAATGTATATTTGAACCATCACAAACAGTAGCCATAAAAAGAAATTTGGAGCTACATAAATTAAAATTGCATACTTTATTCTGAATTATTTCTCTTAATCATTATTAAGATTCTAATGACTATAACAATTAATGAAGTTACGCCATATATGAAAATTATGGTAAAAGATTCGTGATTATTTGCTAATTATTTAAAAAATTAGTAGATAGCAATTTGTTTGATTTCGGTATAAAATTATATATTATTTAAGTTATATTTTTGTTTGGAAAATGATAGATAAATCAACAAGATACTAGGCCTCTAATTTTTGTTCCGATTAAAATAATTACATATTTATATCTTAGGTCTCAAATAGAAATAAATGCTCCTGTTTTGTTTTACTACGTTTAAATTGCTTTTCAAAATCTTTGCTAATTCAAATTATTTATATTGGGGATTTGTATACACAGATATAAGATAGGTCTTAAAAATAATAGAATAAAAGAGAAGTAATACATGAAGAAGACAGAAATACAGAAAGATGGAAAAATAAACTACATAGATGGAACACACAGAGATTTCAAAGTTGATTTTATAGGAAATACGTATTAAACGCTATCGAAAGATTGGGAAATTCTCGAATTTTTATCTGCAAAACTATTAAGGCGTATTTGTATGGTCTCGCGGATTTTCTGTGGTAAATGAAATCCTCTATCCGAACAAATTTTTTAATCTATAACATACAGATTATATAAGAGCTAGAGAGAGAGAATTTTAAGTTCTTTTGGGTAATGACATTAATATCTAATTTTCCCCTGATATTATAATTATGAATAACCTTACTTTACTTACTATGTAAGAAAAAAGCATGAAATCTCCTTCCTTTTGGCTCATGACAGAATTCCTACAGCCCATTTTCAAAGTTTGAAGAAGAATAAGATTAAATCCAGACTGCTATACCATATTTGAGCCTACTAAATATGTAGGCATGTTAAACCGAGAATTGGAGTTGCCCGTCGATAAATCGACTGGTTGGTTACATTAAATATATTCTTGGTAGTAACCCTTCTGTCACATTACCAAGAAGCTCAGCGACTGCAAGGTTTATTTCCTTCAACTAATGTACGCTAGCATTAACACCTTAACATCAACCAATACAGCTAAGTCGAGCAGAGCTAATCCTGTCACAAAAAACCTCAACATCTCGCTAACAGTATGACCGATTTCAATTTTATCATTTTCTTGCAAATCTACAGGTCGAGACGTTTAATTTGATGCGTAACACGTTAATGTGGCTGTTACCTTCGTTTTAAAAACTTCATTTTTTACGATATATATATATATATATATATATATATATATATATATATATATATATATATATATTAGCGGCTTGATTGATTATGTCCGTGAGTCTCCCCAGGATGTAGCAGCTTGCAGCTATTTTGGTACATAGTGCGTCAATGTTAGATTTCCAGCTCGGAGATTCATTGATATGCAAACCAAGGCATTTGACAAATGTTGAACCTCTCATCGTATCATCCATATTGTTTAGCCAAGGGCTGCTTAAGAGTTTTCTTTTTGAAGAGGGCAAAATTGCATGAAGGTTGACTTATTCTGGTTGATTAATACAGTGTCCATACCACACCAATTCTCCTTCTTTGACTTGCAAATTGAGTTGATGTGCTAATATAATTTGAACTCTTCAATAAGCTATTAGTACCATCAGCATACATATGTATGTACGAGCTACGTACGTATATGTCCCCTAAGATTAATGAAGGAAATTTGATTTAAAGAAGGAAGAGCAGTGGAGCAAACAGGAGACCCTTGTGGAACACATCTAGAGACATTAAGATAACTGGAAGAGTACATTTTAATTTTCATGGTGGAACTGATGGAGACAGATTGTTTCCTAGTTGAGAGGAAGGATGCAATTGTTAGGTACCTCAGTAATTCCATAAGAATCAAGTTGTTTTATAAGATATTGTGATTTACTGAGTGGAAAGTCTTTGTCAGATCGTAAAATATACCAAGAATATTTTCTTGGCTATCAAGACTCTTTAGTACAGAGAATCTGCAATGTAATAAATTACAAATCTTTTCCCTATTAAAATAAGTAGCATACCTATATATATCATCATCAGCCCTTTTTGATACATTGTCGGATGAAGGCCTCCCCTAGACTTTTCCAGTTTTCTCTATTAACTGCCTCCACCCTCGAAGTTGAACCTAAGGACTTCACAAGCTCTCTGCCTCTTCTGACTTTCGGTCTTTTGATGTTTCCTGGGATCAATTATATTACACTAGACGTTCAACGCCGATCATTTCTCCTAGCAATATGATCCACCCACAGCCACTTAAGTGTCTTTACTCTTTTAATTACGTCATAGACTACCGTCTTCTTTTTTACCCCGTCGTTCCTTTTGCGGTCTCTTCGGGTGATCCCAAGCATACATCTCTCCATGCTCCTCTGTGCTGTTTGCAGGCACTTGACTATTCTGGCGTTCATGATCCATGTTTCACATTCACAGATCAAAACTTGCAGAACACATTGGTCATATAATCTCCTTTTCAGCAAGACTGGGATATTTGATTTAAAGATACTGGCATTCCTGCCGAAAGCACTCCATCACTCCATCTTCACTCTCCGGTTGAATTCTCAGGAGTGATCCTTTGCTAGTGATGAGTTGACCCAACGTAATTTGTTATTTCTACGAGTTCTGCTCCGTTGATTGATATCTTCTCAGGATTTGTGAACGAGTTGATTTATTTGATTTACTAAGATTCATTCTAAGCCCAGTTTCTTGGCTTGCCTGCTCCAGTTCCTCAGTTCTTCTACGAAGATATTCTGGGCTTCCTGCAAACAGTACGATGTCATCAGCGAATCTCAAGTGACTCATATTCTCCATTAACCATTATACCTTTTTCTTCTTAGTCTAGGGTTTTGAATACATCCTCTAGAGCTGCTGTGAATAATTTAGAAGACATGGTATAGCCTTGTTTCGGTCTTATTGGCACTTGTTTCTTCATGCAGCTGGACAGGCAATGCCGCGCTTTTTATAGATATTTTTGATCAAAGTAATGCACGTTTGTTCTACCCCTTGTACCTTTAGTGCTGTTAATACCAAAGAAGTTCGAATAGAGTCGAATGCTTTCTCGTAGTCGATTAATCACTTACTTACTTACTTACTCATATTCATTAGTCCGACTGATTATCTCTCTGGTGACTTGAATGTGGTCCCTCGTATTATATCCACTGCAAAATCCATCTTGTTCTCTGGGTTGGGCGAAATCAAGAAGCTTTTGAACGCGCGTGGTGAGAATCTTTGTGAATACTTTGTAGACTGCCGGGAGCAGGCTGATTGGCCAGTAATTGTTCAAATCTTCCTTACAACCTTTTTGTGAAAAGGAATGATGCTTGTATGGTTCCACGATTCTGGTATATTCCACTTCCTTAAGCAAGACGTAATAATCTTGGAGAGTATTTTGTCCATATAGTTACTTTTACCTTGAATATTTCTGCTGTGATGCCATCAATTCCAGATGCTTTTCCATTCTCAATGCTTTTGATTGCATGTCTCACTTCTTCTGGAAGAATATCTGGAATCTCTTCGGTGGGCACGTTATCTTCTTCATCAACTTCCTCATTGGTAAATGGATCTTTATATAGTTTCGTGTTGAATTCTTCTACGCGTTTCCTGCTATGGGTAATCTAACAATCTTCTAACACCGTTGCCACAAGCCTCTTTTATCAATCGAGAGATGCTGTTTCATTTTTTTATAACTGATATTGTTTTCTATAGTTTTCTCAATGAGTTCACAATTACATTTCTTCATTCTTTGATAGACTTCCTTAGAGTTTTCTTTAGTTCTGTGAAGTGTATCATTTCCTTGGGGTCATTCGTCATTTTCAGTTCCTTTCTTTTCTTCATCAGCAGTCTCATTTTTTCAGATAACTTTTTAACTGGCTTAACTTGAACACTTTCTAGTGCGGTTTCTCTGAGTAGCTCTGTTAACTTTAATTCCACTACTTGGTCTTCTAGCACATTGAATCAATTACAGAGTTCAATCTGAAACACTTCTTTTCGCTCTTTTAGAACTTGTGCGTTAATGATAGTCATTCCGACTTACAACTGAATTTTATGCTAAGACGTACCAATCGATAGTCGCTTCCAGTTTTAAACTGGTTGAGGACAAAGCAAATTTCTACCACATGCCTTTTATTGATTAGTATATAGACAACTTCATTCTTTATGCCATTGGGTCTCTTCCAGATCCATTTTCTGTTAGGAAAAAAGGAGTTCATTATGTAGAGGCTGGTACATTCGGCAAAGTCTACAAGTCGGTCTCCTCGTTCGTTTCCGTCTCCATAACCCCATTTTCCATCTTCACACACACACACACACATATATATGTACAGAGCCGTACCTGGAGAAATTGGTGCCTATGGTAAGATTTGCAAATTTGCATCGGTTAACCGATTAGGGACGGAGCACCACCACGGTGGTGTCAGGGTACCGTCCTCTTCTGCCCTCTTGTGTGAGGCATGTTAATTACCTGTAGTTCCATATTTTTGCTAGCAGCTTACGGACAGTTTTAAGTTTCATCCTGTGAAGTTGTACATTTTTTTCTTAAGCTGTTACCATTTTACGTGTTTTTAAACTTAGCCCTTTTTTAATTTGACAATGGCGACCAAGAAAAAACAGTGTGAGGATCACAAACTGGATTTATTGTTTTCTATACCAGATGATGGAGTAAAAGGTGATATATCCTCTATCGATAGTGATATTCAAGAGGAAGAAATTCCTGAACCCTGTGAAAATATTTCACCTATAACTTAAGACGATGAATCTGATGGTGAAATTGAAGAGACAGTTCAACAGGCTAATAGAAGCAGATTGACTTGGTCCAGAATAGGTTTGATAAATTTAGGCACTAGTTTCTCCCAGTTTACACCTGGTCCTAATACTTACCAGAAAATTATTCACCTTTAGATTATTTTATGTTATTTTTTACGGGCGACATGTTGGACCATTGCGTCAAGCAGACTAATTTGTATGCCTCGCAAAAAATGTCAACTGCGGGCGGAGGTGGAAATGATTGGGAAGATCTTAAATTAGATGAGTTGAAAACTTGGTTAGGTGCTATTTTTACAATGGGATTTCATGATCTTCTAAGTCTGAAAGACTATTGGTCCACAGATAGGGCATTGAATGTACCACGTGTATCAGAAATCATGGCAAGGGATCGATTTTTGTCAATTTTGCGGATTTTTCACGTAAATGATAATTCACGGTAGCCTCTACAAGATAGCTTAGCTTTTGATAGACCCTACAAAATTAGACCTATTCTGGATAGTTTAAATAGCCATTATAAAAAATATTATAACTTTTCTGAATATCAGGCAATAGATGAAGCGATGGTGAAATTTACTGGTCGCTCTTCAATGAAACAGTATATGCCAATGAAACCCATCAAAAAGGGATTCAAGTGGTGGGGAAGAGCAGATGGAACATCGGGATTAAAAAGAATAATTTGGGTTTGGGTGGAAATGTCGTGATGCAACTTGCAGATCCTCTATTTGGGTCAGGCTGCACCCTTATTTGCGATAGATTTTTTACGTCGCCAGATCTATTTATGGAACTCTTCAAAAAAGGTTTGAGAGCCATAGGGACTACAAAAACCAACCGTGTCAATTATCCCAAAGAATTGGTAGCAAACACAAAGGACTGGAAGCAAAGTAACCAAGGGGACTGTGAGCGGCTCTCCTCCGCCCCACTCGTTTCCTTAGGCTGGCGAGACAAAAGGTCTATATTCCTTTTGTCATCAGGTTACGATTCACCCGCATACACAATGCAGTCTGTGAAAAGGAAGGAGAAGGATGGATCGAAGGTGGAAGTGTGCTGTCCTGAGATTGTGAGGCTATACAATCAATTCATGGGAGGATTAGATTGAAACGATCAATTATGTAGCTACTATAGTTTGCACATTCCTTCAAAAAAGTGGTGGCATAGACTGATGTTTGATTTAATAAATAGAACGGTAGTAAATTCTTATATCTACTACGATATTGTAGGCGTTTCTTAATAAAAAACAAAATTCAGATGTATTCGAAAATTAAGTTTTTATTTGCCCAAGATTATTTATCTAATATATCAAATCAATTTTAGACAAATTTTTAACATATATACACATGAAATATTGTATAATACAATGCATTACATTTTTTAAATTCGATTAATTAATTCAGTGTTGTTTTTCTAGATTTTACATTAGCAAATTCATTAACAATGTCATCAAAATCAGTTTCCACGAACAATTCATTTTCAATGCTTAGAAGTGACAAATTGGATAACGTATCATGGGTCATTGAATTCCTCAAATAAGTTTTAATCAATTTCAACATGCTAAAGATTCTTTCTGCTGAAGCAATTGTAACTGGCAGAGTTTTAATAATTTGAAGTAAGTTCCTTCAACATTATTGCTGATCTCATTATATCATGGGACTTGCATTGTAGATCTTCATTTGTATTAATAAGCTTTTGTAAAATTTGATTCTAAATTGTCAAAAACAAAATGAAGTCAAAGGTTCCATTTGATTTGACACAAAACATCCCTGTTCTTACAATAAAATAACCATATTCTTGGTTGTTTTTCATTGCTTTCCAACTTTTTAAGCAACAATTCTTTTTTTAAATTTCTTCCGTCAGTACCAGGGTATTCATCCATGTCATAATGTTCTGGGCCGTGCGAAATAAGTTGCTCTCTATACTTGTCAGAGTGTAAATCCCAAGTTGTAGGGTCGTTGTAATCAATTACTGTAAGACATTTATCATCAACTAAATTGTATCTAGGAGAGTTTCGACAACATTTCCATCTTCAACCTCCATTGCCAAGCTTTTACTGCAACTCGGTTCACCGTTCACCGGATTTTGATTTAAAGTTGTAATTAAAATTACTTTTGGTGTTGTTGAATAGGCAGTTTCACTTATTGGATCATCAATTTCTTTCTTTAAAACCCACTTTTCCAAAGCACCTAATTGTTTTTTGCTTTCTTCCAATAATCTTTCTTTGTGTTTTTTATTTTCCAAACCAGAATTTTTTGTAATCCATATATAAAGAGGATGTTCATTTATTGTTGAATTTAATATAAATGATTAATTTTGAGGAAATGAAAATTGGATATTTATAAACAAGATATAGCTTCATTTAATTTTTGTTCGAGTACCATTTACACCCCCAAGTTCGAATCCCGAAAAATAACTTTTGTTTAAATTTATTAATTTGGATGAAGTATTATAATATATGAATTACATTCTGTTAGTTAGAGCGGTGTTTCTCAACCGGTGGGACGCGAAGGTCGTCTAGGTGGGACGTAAAGTTTCGATGGTGATTCGAAGGATTAATATGGTTATCTTCATTTTTATTAATGGAAGCTAAAACAAAACAACTCTGTTTTAGATTTCTGTAAATTTAAAGTGCACTGAGTAGTTATAACTGATCACAGTTACAATTAGGAACAATCGGTTAGACGACGAAGAGTTTGCCGCCTGATTCCTCTCCGCACTTCTCCGTCTCATTCCAACTTGTTCTATTGGATGTGGATGTTCATTTTGTTCGCTTCGGCTACTAATGCAATATGTATGCTGTGAACGCGTTATCTGGTTAGATTAACGCAAACAAAGAAACTTCTTAACTACGTAATTCATTAATTTAAACGAAAATGTTAGGAATGAATGTAAGATATACACATTTGAGAATCTGCGTAGAAAAATTCACAAATCAATTAAAGCACTTCCTTTCCACACTGTACTAATTCAACTGAGCTCGAGCTGAAATTCTGTTGACTGCTAAATGGTGGGGATATTCACAGGAAAGAGCTTTTAAGTGAATTAGAGACTAACTGATCACAAAGTAGCAGTAATGAAAGAAGTATATGGAGATACAAAGAAGCTGCATAGAAGTTTAGTATATTTTGAATATGTATTAAATTTACAAAAATATCATCTCAATGATCATTGGGCCTTCAGCCGCAGTGACACCTATGGCAATTGCCACACCTGCCATACCATAGTTACGGCTCTGTATATATGTATTCAATGATTATTTCTATTTAATAATTCCTTACTCATTACAAACGTACTAGAATTTTAACCCATTAGTATGACAAGAACAAAAATTGTATTATTATACAATTTTATTAACCCAATGTTATTACTCTATTCGATTTAAAATGTTGTAATCACTCATTTATTTTCTGAGTGAAAATACATCAATTAATTATGCAGAGAGGTTTCTAAGGTTTGTTTAATTTCGTTGCTACAACAAATAGCTCACATAAATCCTACATTCCTACAAAAAGAAAGAAAATTTATATAATAACTGTTGAATTATGGTAAATACGTTTGATTCACCTTCATTCACATGCTGCGTTCCATAATAGAAAAGAAGCGGAATATTGTAAAGAATGAAAACTAAAACAAAGAAGGTATATAAAAAATCAGCATAGTTTTAACTATATAAATGTTTTAAATATATAAATCAATACAGTTTTGACCAAATTTCAACTTAGCGGTGGATTAAATTAAACACTAAAATGCTAATGAACAAATAATAGTAATAATGCTGTAATTGCTATTTAATTTTACAAAATATACAAATTAATACGCTAAAATATTATGCAAATGAGCTAGGTTTCTATGGTTTGCTTGTTTTCGTTGCTACAACAAACTGTTAGGCCAGGACAAAAATACAGAAGTAGCCTATTATATGATATTATATAATACTAGTAGAACAACCTTTTCTTTGCCCGTGGTCTTTGTGATTAATAACTTGAAAAGATTCAGTTGGTAAGCACCAATAATAATTCATGGCTCCGAAGACATAACTTTATTTTCTTCGACCACCATAATTTTGAAAACACACTGAAAACCCTTTTACAATACTTCCACATAGCTAATATTGACGGTGGCTTAGGTCTGTTATTAGTCACCCACGACATCAGCTCCACCTGATTACCATTATCATTTAATGTTTGTTTTGACAACAATATTCTTATGTTTATTTAGTATATGCACATTTCATTTATATGGTATTATTCATTTGCGGGAGTTTAAGGGGACGGTAGCAACATCGTACTCTGCGCCACCGGGTTTGGTAGTTTGGTTAAAAAAAATTTCAACGAACAATTTATTTAAACATGTAATACGCCAATAAAATTCTATACGTAGCAACATCGTACTCTGCCCCACCAGGTTGGGTAGGTTGGTTAAGGTGTTTTGGTAAAAAAATTTCAACGAACAATTTATTTAAACATGTAATACACCAAGACAATTGACATATTTCATATTATTATGCCTTAACGTTAACATTAACCGCACGAAAGACGGCAAAAGAAGATCGCATCGTGTGTTTTAATCTTGGGTGACTAATAACAGACCTGTTCCTTGACGGTCTTGCCACTTGGCGAGAAATTAAACAAACTACCTATTTTGATTACTTACTCTTGAATATGCTATATAAAACTGACCATGAGAATAGCAATGTGCATGTAAGTGGACGCGAGAGCTTTTAGCGAATGACCTTGGGCTATATCAATAGTCATTGCAAAACAAACCTTCATCGGAAATTGAAGACGCTTGAAGTGAAAAGGGTTGTTAGAAGTCATAGGGATATGTGGTATAAAAACACTGTCTTATTGTACACTGTCAAAATTACTGCTTCAATAGCATGGCGATATAGCGTTTGAACATGCAAACAGGCCCCATTATAAAGTTTTGGAGCCTCTAAATTCCGAAGTAATATAATCGATGCACCAACCTTTAAAACCAAATTATGAAGAGGCATCACTCGAGGTTTCTGTAAATTAAAAGGATTAACCACTTAATTAACTGCTTTGTCCACGTTTGTAACGGTATCCACGGAGTTATAAACTGTTTCTTCAGAAACAAACTGATTCATAAGAATCTCACTGAGTGAAGTCGCCGTTTCCTATTTGGGGCTAGAAGATCTCCTTTACATAACCATGAAACTGAATTTTCACTCATGTGAGAAATTTTGGATAAACTTTAGATTTCAGTTCATCAACCTATTTTACCACATCACTTAGTTTTCTGGTGTTTCGAATTTTTTTATATCTAGAATATTTCCATGACCTATTTGCCATAATAGTTTCGTGAATTCACCAGCTGTATTGTTCCCTTTTAAAAATATACTCAGGTGTTTGTGGAGGGGCTTAATTTTTCTCCTTTCCTCCGTTTAAATGACGTTATTACAAAAAACTCCTCAGAGAAGGAAAATTTGAAATCATATGTACAAAACTGTTTTTCACTTAGCTGCTTAACATACATACATACACTTCATAGATATAGAAGATAAAGGAGGATATAGAAGATATAGGAGCACACAGCAAACACTTGCGCCTAGGACCCTAAATGTCTTAAATCCGCCTCTGCCTACGGCACGTGGGACGCATGCGGCCGGCGAAACTATGATTAAAATAAAATTTAACGCAAATTCATATAATGTACATTCAAATTTCGGCAACAAAGCACTTGATATTGAAATGTATCCCTAAAATCTAATTTAAACTGGATTTTCACTTATAACACACCTCAGAATCTATAGTTTACGTCTGATTTAAAGTCCAGTCCGTCCCTCCAAAGCATCGACAACTTGCAATGAGACTCGCCACGTAGAAGAGGTTGCCCACCACTGGTATAGATTCTAGGTGATCGTCTTTGATCACATGGATAGTAATCGGAAAAGGCAAAAATTTGAATTCTAACAAGATAATCGAATGCGTTTTCTCTTTCTCTCTTACTCCTTGCGATTTCGTCACTCCACACCTTCACAGCCATTCTTTCATCAACCGTACCATCCTGCCCTTATTACTGCACGCGATAGCTTCCAATCACGCCTTCATAAATCAGTCTCGATAGCAAAAGAGTAGGACAAATGGCCACGCATTCGCAGCAAACACAATTGCAAAAGAAGAAAAAATCTGAATCGCTTCGTTTTTCCGATGTTAATCGAGAGATTTCCCAAGTTATACTCGATCCACCGGAATAATAAAACAAAAATATGGAACTATCACAGTCGTGGAAGGCATTATTTAACTTCGCCGTCGCACATCAATCTTTAATAAAAAAGAAATTACGAAAGGAGAATAAGGATTTTCTATACATATAAGTAAAGGAAATTCTCCACTCGTCGGTCGTTGATTCATCTTCAGTTGAAGATCTTTATTCTCAGATATTTCTATAATTCTTTCTCTCCTTCTACCATGGGACAAAATTTGTTTAGCTTCATTCTAGTAGGATTGATGCTTTGCATCCCACTTAGCCTTAGCCTGGGTGTTCCTGTACTGCCGCATCTTGGACTCGAGCTGAACTTAGGCGACATCTTCAGAATAGCTGCCACGCTAGCTGATAAGAATAACACTACGGGTGTCTTGGATCCGGAATCTGACCAAGCAGCTTCAAATGGAACACCAACTGGTGGCTCGAATGGTAAGGAACAGTTACATTTCGTATCATTTTCCTAGAGGTCAAAAGGGCTGCTAATCAGAGAACATGTTGAATTCAAGCGGATCATGCAGCAATTTAGATAAGTAAATCGGGATCTAATCCTCAAAACAGAGACTCTTGAATTTCTTAAGCACGTTGAATATAAAAAAATAATTTGCAATCTATTTGAGACAGTATTTTCATGCTTCGTTATGTGAAATGAAATTTGTCTCATCTTTCCATGATCCAACACAAAATTTTATTCTTTGTCATTCGGAAATAAGCAGCATTGAGGTTTTGTTTGAATAATTAACGATGTCAGTTATGGGTGAGAAGCATCAAACAATTTAATGTTATTATACCGAATAATGTCGTCCTAGTTTATAACTCAGTATAAGATGAATTAAAATCATGTTTCACTAGGGCTCAAAACAATGTCGTCGGATTTTCGTCCCCTTTACCTGATTGTAGTGTTTACTGATTTTTACGTTATATTTCTTGTCTATATTTTACCTATAAGAACGACAAAATATAACTCATACGGCTAGCAGATATTTGAATCTTTTCAAAGCGCGTTCTATAATTTTACTTAGGAAGAGAAATTTATTACTTAACATGTCGACTATGCAGAAGAATTATTATGATCCTGTAAAAATTTACTGATCATTTGATGAGAATGTATGTCTCTGTGCTCGAAAAAGTGGTTTTTGCAATTCCATCTCTCTGCAGTTAGTCGTTTGTAGTTCGTTCTCCTTAACATTTGTATGGCTGGGTGAGATAAACGGTTGAACAGAATCAGATGGCATCTATGTAGTATCTAATAAATAATCCCTCGGAATACTATAAGTTTTTTAAACGAACCATATGCACAACAGATTAATTATTATTGCTGGTTTCGTAAAATAATGTATATTTACTTAGAATGGCTGATTGATTTAGATTAAAAACCGTTCGGCTGTGAATATTCACCACATAAACAATACATATTTATGACATATGACTCAAAATATATCTCTACAACGTAATATATCAAGATTTACGCCCAGCTACCTCCAAACTGACAGACCGTAATGTAATTTGTGACAACCAAGATGTAATTACTCGGTTATATGAACCAGAACCGTATCGATATAAGAAATCTGTGCAATGCGTCTCACGCCGATTTTTTGTTTCAGATGTAGCAGAAAAAGCAGCAATTATCCGAAGATCTACAGCAGTATCCACTTCAGAAGGATGTGGTATTTTATTAGGTAACTAGCTGAAACCCGCAAAACATTTGCAATTGAAGTGAAACTTTATTCCAACAATACTTCTTTAAATACACGGTTCTTATTTAATCTTTCACCAAAAGCTTTACCAGAATTAAAACTTCTTACTCTGGAAAATGCCACATAAAACTGGCCATGCGTAAAAAGAGGCTTGGGAATATTTATACAAATTTCATCAAATGTCTGGCCTTGTAACTTTTTTACAGTCATAGAGTATGAAAGCCTAATTGGGAACTGTTTTCTTCTTAGTTGAAAAGGCAGGTTTAGGTCTGATGGGGTCAATGCTATTCGAGGAATAAACACTATTTCCTCCGAATCTTCCTGCTATCATTTCAGCGTCTATCAATGAAGAAAATTGCTTTCTAACCATAAATCATGTTTCATTAAAAAGACCTTGTTTAGGGCTCAAGGTCCGTAGCAACATTATAATTGCTCCTTCTTTGAGTCTAAGTTTGTGCGGCGGCATACCTATTGGATGGACTATGTAGAAACTCTAGAGGTTATAGATTGTTGCAATCTTCTTCGTCTATGGAGTCAACACTGAGGTATTCTTTTAATTCGCCTGACAGTTTTTCTAAAAGTTTTTCGTTTAGTTCTAGTGAAATTTCAATTTTAGCACATAGAATAGCTTTCGAATAATAAGTTGTATCTTGTGAATCAATGCTTTCGTCAAATAAGAAATCAACACAATTTGACTCTTCGGAGAAACTATATTTAGGGATTGCAATCGAATCTCATAGTTATCCATCCCCCAGAGCAGGTATCCCCAAACTACGGCCCGCGGGTCGGATCCGGCCCGCGAAAGGGTTTTATCCGGCCCTCGGAAATTTTATTAAACATCATAAAATCAGTGTTTCCAATTTAATGCCAAATATCAATCATGTAATTTCATCAACAAATTATTTGCATTAGAATTTTTTCTTACATTTATTCACGTTTACTTATAATCATATATGCATGTATGCTTAGGTAATTATAAAATAAAATATTTAAAATTTTGAAACATGGTTTATTTTTAACCCGGCCCGCCTAGTACTTTCAGTATTCCTATGTGGCCCTCCTCTCAAAAGGTTTGGAGACCCCTGCCCTAGAGAGCTGTTATACTGTCTTATGTGGTCCCTAAAATTTCTGCATTTTGGGGAGTCTTCAGTTAACAATGTTTTGATCAAATGAAGAGAATCCCGTAATGCTGGCAACTTCACTTTTTCATTATGACAACAATTAGCGTAGCGTTTACAGCAGCTTATAAAAAATGTCCTTTTCTAATAGCTTGTATGTTCGTTTGGAATCTTCGCAGGCGGTAAGCTGAATATGGTCAACAGACCCGCTTGGAATTCGAGTCTTAAAAATCCAGCGGAACACGTGGTGATATCTCAGGCCGGCGAAAGGTGTTTCCAAAGAGAAAGCTGTGCAATGCGAATGCAGAAGGAAGAAACGAAAATTTTCGATGGAGAAATGTTGCACCACTTCTACATTGGGGAGGACGGTTCTGCTTACCAAGGGATGGGCTGGGAACTATTCGTCTATGGTGAGAAAAGATATCTGACAGTGTCTTTTCTAGGGAACTTTCAAGATGACCTTCCAACTGAAAACGCCCTCAATGCGTTGAAACTATTGCTCGAGTACGGATCATGCTCGGGTTACCTGTTGCCCAATTACAGGCTGACATCCATCCGACGCTATAAGGATGACAGTTCTTACCTGGGGGACAAGCTGGACGATTATGTGAAGAGTTTAGATAGATACGTGGATGACTTGGACAATATCTCGGATCAGTAATCCTCTACAGCTGGTCCGGTCCTCCTGATCGCGGCAGGGGACAGTAAACAAACTAGGAAGACAGCAATCGTTCTAAAGCACTCCTGCCACATGCGCGTGAATTGAGTTCCACTTTAAATATTTGATCTTAATTCGAAAGGATGACTCTGAATTGCTATGGAAATATTATTCTTGATTAATACGTTTATATTTTGGAAACATGAAATTTACGATTTCCCTAAATAGAAAATTATGTCCTATGCTTAAGCAGTGGCATGAAAGGAATTAATTGGAATAATCATGTGATATTAATTTCCTTTCTTACGATATTTCATAATTACTGCTAGTTCAACCTCAATGAAAAGGGAATAAAATGCTTTAACTGCATACTTCGAAAATAATTACCATAATGTCGTTTGGATATATTATGTAAAAATATATGTACTATGGAAAGTTTTCAGTGCTACATATTTTACAGATATTCCATGTTGTACTCAAACAATACTTTGAACCGTATAAAATACTGTCTTTTAAATTTGTTCATGCGACAACCGATTTATCGTGTAACAAAAAATTGGTGGAATATTGAATAAAAAAGCTATTGATAATGTTTCGAAATACATGTATTCTGTTCTTCAGTGGCATAACCGGACGGGAGATCAATCAATCATTTATTTAACACAAACGGATTTCTCCAAATTACATGTGTTATAATAGATATACAACAAGCACATACGGCCATGCCCTCAGCGGGATTCGAACCCGCGACCCTGGCATTGGGAGCTAGACACGCTAACCACCCCTCTGCCAAGGCCGGAGATGTATTTTGCACTCAACATTAATAGTTATATGCTTCAACAATAAATGGAATCGACGCAGGGCTTTGCTTATACATAAATAGCGTAAACTGATAGGATTCTACGTGGACTTGCAGGTTGAACCAGGTGAGCAGAACCCAAAGTGTACTAAAAAAAATTAAATCACAAGTTAAATGTTTTTAACCAATCAGTAGTCATATGCAACTTTCGCAGTTATGATAGAAAATGATCAAAAAATTCTTTTTGCTCTTTCCTATTTCGTCGAAGGTAGCGCCAAGACCCACCTCGCGGAGAAAGTCCGAACTAAAACGCGCGAACCATTTCTCCGTGTTGCATGCAGAAGAGATGTTCTCCGAGAATTGTAAGATATGAGAGAGGAGTTTCCACAGAGGAAGTCGAATGTAATGTAATGGCAATCTTAAATTCGGTTTGCCACTCTCGAGACATTCACTTTCGCCGCGCCAGGTGGCACTGATGCAGCGAGAGACGATATTTTGCACGCGTTTTTTTCCCCTGCGAGTCGGAAAAGTCGAAAATTTGGGAAGGTTTGGAAAGGGTTGGAATTTAAAGGAGAACCGACGTTTTTCGGAGAAGGAGCGGGAAGCTGTGTCATCAAAGATTCTGTTTGTATTCATCTGCAATCGAGCATAATTTTTATGTCGATAAATTCTTTAAAAAGCTAACTTTAATTCTTGCACATCGCCACCAATTTGCCAGAGAGTGGATAAGTAGTATATGTTCTATAGCTTATATTATTTCCCTTTAATACACAGTGCCGCATATTTTTTCTGGTGTATATCCAATTTATTTTTGGTTTTTTTGTATGATGCCAACCCACTTTGACATCTCGCTTTATACTGTCTAAATTAAATGTTTTCATAGCGTGCAGTTAAATACATTTTGCTATAAATTATAAAAACTCCCATATAAAATGAGCAAATACGAGTCATTTTATATTTGTTATAGCTTATCGAATTTTAGCGTATAATAACGATTGATTCCGTACTATTAAGTGGATGATAGCTAAAAAAATTGATCCTTCGCTTCTTCAAATTACAGAATATAATTTTTTGCGTGATCGTATATTCGAGTGCAGCTTTCCGTTAGAATCGCTATCCTTCGAAAAATTCTTGCGTTGCGGTGCGGTGCAGTGTAGCAGCTCGGATGTTTACGCTATAAAAATAAGTCGCGTTCCGTAAATTTGCGAGTGTAAAAAATAAATATTTATTGGCGAGTTACTCTCATTTCGGGGAAAGGTCATTCGCTTCCTTCCTTCGTCTCACTCGCTGCTTCTTATTATCGAAATTTCTGAAGATACCGCACTAGTCCCGTGCTCTATTTCTATCTCTCTCTCTCTCTCTCTCTCTCTCTCTCTCTCTCTTTCTATCTCTTTAACGTTTTTCGTTCCTTTCAAATGCCTCTCGCTTCTCTCTACCTAAGCATTTTCCTCTTTTTCTTTCCTCCCTACCTCCCTTTCTTTATATCTCTTCTCTGTCTCTGTGTTGTTTGGTCTTACTTACCTTAGAGGCACTGAATTATTCATCCTCGGTTTTTCTGCTCTTGCATTCCTTCTTTCGTCTCTTCTGACGAAAATACTCCATACGCAGAAGTCTTCCTGAAACCACAGTTGCATTCACTTTAATTTGGGCACATTATTTATTTGTGTATTCATTTGTTTCCGTATGCATTTATCTTTTGCTTTTTTCTTATCTATTTATTTATATATTCAATGTATCTCTATTAATTTATAAATGTAATTTTTAATTCATAAATCAACTTCCTCTTAATAGATAGTTTATTATCGAAGAAATGATGTTCTGGCCTCAGCAATTCCATTTACTTTTTCTTAACCTTTTCTCTCTCTCTTTTTCATCCTCCACTTTCACTACATCTCCTTTACTTTCCCACGGTGAACACTACGCTCTCATTTCTCCTACTTTCACTCTACTCACACCAAATGTCCTCGGGATCTTATTCCGATTCGGTTGTTATTTCCGAGTCTCCTTCGCCAGGACAACTTCCACAGCTGCTGTCATCTCGTTAGTTTCCAAGGAGATTCTCGCAGGATCAAAAGCCTTTAAATATTAGAAGACGCTGAATTGGATAGCGATGTTTAATGAATTTTAAATCCATTATTGATGGAATAGCTGCCATCTGCGAGTAATGAAAGAAGAGATTTTTGCATGATTTGATTATTTATTATGCTGATGTATACAGTTATATACATTCGTAAAACAAGAAAATTTACGATGCTTGGACTTTCGCAAAAATGTTTTTACCTCGAGAGGCTATGGAAATAGTTATATATTCCGTCCAACGAGGTTTTTTTTTTGTTTTTTTTTTTTAATGTTCTTAAAAGAAATAAATGTTATGTATTTGCGGGCGGATATGTGATGAAATTTACGTAAGGATAATCCCATTTCATAGATTGATCGCTACTATGAGTGAAATATTAAGACAGCTTTAGGCAAATCTCTTCCTTTTCTTATGGTAAAAGGCTGTGTGTGTATACACACACACACACACACACACACACACACACACACATATATATATATATATATATATATATATATATTAGAGTATTGCCCATCATATGACGAGTGTCAGTTACTATATGCTTGAAAAACCCGTTGTAAGATTGGTAATCCTACTGAAATCTTAAGTAATCATAACTCATTATTATGAATAATCACAAAATTACTTTATTTTCTAGTGTAATTACAAGTTGAAATTCAACGAGGATATAGATATGAATAACATCAGCTGTAATTATTGAGTAAGAGCAGATATAAAATTTGCCAAAATATAGATTCTGGAGAATTTCAACGACTCCAATGCATTGTAATGATGGACAACTCGACATTTCAAATAGGAAGATACTTCACGTGCACATTGAAAATATCTTTTCGTTTGCAAATTTTATTGGGCAGCTGAAAGCAAATTACTATATTGACAATGATTATGGTTAATTTCTTTCGATAATTAAGCAAGATATTTGGAAGCATGGCTGGTGCATTTATAGTGATTACAAAAAATGTGTGAATTAAAAAAGCTACTCACTTAGTTCATTCGTCGTCAAAGTAAACAAAACAAAAAGCTAATTAAAATATTAGCGGTTGTATGTTCGTTCGCATTTCTTCCACGCCTTAGAAATGGCACTGCAGTAAACAAACCTATAGTTTAAATTAAGCCATCATTACTTCCTTTTTGATTAAATGCATTTAAAATATATACGAAGAGTTCTCACAATTCATTTCAAATACAATATCAAAGTTCATGTCATTACTTTTACATATAGAGGTAATTTTGCTAGATCAGCAACAATTCCGTCGCCCTTGACGACGAAATTTTATCGTCTAAAATTTAGCCAATTTTTCGTGTTAATAACGAATTTGTGGATCGATTCGACGCGTATTCGAAAATCGATTGCTGGAAAATAAATATCCGTTCTTTTAGGCGACATTTGGTGCAAGTCCCTTATTCATATTGCAATTCTAAGTAATTTTAAAATGCAAATGAAACATTCTCCTTGATATCGTATATGTATTAGATTTTAGCTCTTTAGATATTCCTTCTAGTAAATAACGCAACGGATGTTGGTTACATTGATTGCTATGAAAATCTTTTCCCTCTCCTTCTCGTATTAAGCCTTCAAAGCACGCTTTAACTCATAAGGATTGAAATGACAATAGGATTTAGAAGTTTAACAATGTATTGGTATGCAAGTCAACATCCTGTTAAAATAACAATATTTCCCCAAAATATGTGAATTAAACGTATAACATGAGGAATTTTGAACTATAAACAAAAAACGATGAAAAGAATAAGAAACCTTATAAATATTTCTTTTGAATGGTTTAAATCCAAAGGTCTTAGTTCAATTGTTTTTAATTTTATTCTCAAAAAGAATAAAAGCCTGCACGTCAAAAAGTCGACTTTTACGTGTTATCTTATGGGGAGTGCAAATCATTCCCTGGAGTCAAACTCTGGAAGTTTTTCGTACATTTTCCTTCATCACAGTATTTTTATATCCGAGTGGATTATCTCTGCCAAATTTAGCCAAATTTTCGTGTTAATAACGAATTTATGGAACGAGTCCACGCGTATTCGAAAATCGATGACTGGAAAATGAATATCCGTTCTTTTTGGGGTCGTTTGGTGTAAGTCTCTCATTCATATCGCCATTATAAGTGATTTTAAAATGCAAATGAAATATGTGCTGCAACTGTGCAAACGTGCGAACCGTGCAAACACAAAGAAAGGACTCTTTAATATATATATTAGATAATACACGTACACATACATACATACACGTCATTATTTGGGAGGGATTGAGGGCTTCTGAAAAATTCACCGACCACAATTCATCGAAACACAATTCATCGAATGTATTATTCATCGAAAATTCCAATTCGCCTGATTAAAGCTGAAATCATGGATGAATAATGGAGAATAAATAAACAAATTAAGCTCACGGGGGTGGGGGTAGGAGGAAAGGAGGAAGGTTAAATATTTCAAAACGAAATAATGGCATAATGGATGTCTTTCGAATGCAAATATTTCGTAGATGAATAATAAACAATGAATAAACAAATTAACCTCACGGGGGTGGAATGTTTAACCTTTCCCCTTTCCTCCTTCTATCTCCACCTCCTTGTCTAAATTTGTTTATTTATTGTTTGTCATTCATCTACGAAATATTTACATTCGAAAGGCATCCATGATGCCAGTATTTCGTTTTGTAATTATTAACCTTCCCCCTTTTCTCCTTCTTCCCCCACCCCCGTGAGCTTAATTTGTTTATTTATTTTTTATTATTCATCTAAGAAATATTTGCATTCGAAAGACATCCATGATGCCAGTATTTCGTTTTGAAATGTCTAACCTTCCCCCTTCCTCACCCCCGCAAGCTTAATTTGTTTATTTATTGTTCGATGGATTGTGGTTCGGTGAATTTACATTTCGATGAAATGTGTTTCGATGAATTGTGTTTCGGTGAATTGTGGTCGGTGAATTTTCCAGACCCAGAATTCTCTTTAATATATGTATTAGATATATATACACACACACATACATACACGTCATTATTTGGGAGGGATTGAGAATAGGTGGTCCCTTCTTCCGTTCAACTCATTGTAAATTACAGATAAAAAGAAAGTAGCAAAGTATAAAAATTTAAAATATAAATAAAAAAATACGTACATAAAATAAAATATTACCTAAACACAATGCAAAGTTTGCATTTCTGCAGATAAAAACAGATGGTGATTTTTTTGCGGGGATAATCAAAGTACTATACCCTAGGGAAAACCTCACTGCAGGAAAACACCCGCACAAGGAGGAGGGTGTGAAAAACCTGAGAAACCTACAGATTGCAATATTTAATGGTTGAATGGATCATAAAAGATTTACGTACACAATATGAAATACACATTACATAGAAACATAGAAACCTATAAGTATACATGTACACGTAGATATACATGTGAAGATATTTAAAGATTATTATTAATATAATTATTATTATTGTCATTTGGTTAATTTAAAGAGAAAGAGGAAATATTATGTACAATACAGGAAAAAGTGGATGAACGACAGAAAGTGAGTGGAAGAGAGAGAAACAGACAGACAGACAAACGACTTTATTAGGGCGAAATTGAGACTATGTAGTCCCTTCTTGCATTTAACAGAAGGTAATCTTAGGAGTGGAAAGGAAATTCTAATTTTATTTCACTACATTCTCCCTCGAATCTTCGCAGCTCCTTTCGGATATCCAATGGAATAACGTAAACTCCTACCTAAACCGGAAGGCGCACCCACGAAAATAAGATACGTGAGATCGATCGTTGGGCAGAACGATACAGATTTTCGGTCTCCGTTGGCCTATCGGAGACCACGACCCCCCTGGAAAACGATCGCTATGGAAAGTTTTTGGTGCATTCCATCCGTCGCAACCCAACCAGCAAACCAATGTGGCCTGTTTAAGAATAATATGCGTATGTAGATAACGACGTCGTTTTCAAGCTTATCGCCCTAAAACAAAGGAACGGTAGAGATTCAATTACAGATATGCTTAAGGACAATTGTAATATTTGAAAGAGACATAATTAGGTACACTAATTTTAATGAAAGTTTAATTTTTGGAGTTATACCGCGATTACTTATCGTTTTTTCTTTAATTTTCACAATTCAGATCTAGGCTGTTGGGATAAACAAGCGTCTCGCTCAATATTAAATTGTACGATCGAGAAGATAAGAATCATGAGATGGACAAAACGATGCTGAAATCCGTCCGAATCGTTCTCCAATTAATGTTTTTCGGATAACTGCTTTTCGAGAAATTTCCGAAGACTGCTTCAATCCCTGCCACTCACCAATCAGGTGAGCACACGATAAAACTGTTGGTTTATACGTTTGTGTAGAATTGTAAAATCCTTGTCCCTCTGTGGCCCGAAGATCAAGGACTGATTAGGTTTCGCGCTGCATTTCTCGAGGTTGCTTTACCCGCCTAGTGTATTCCGAATACCATTCCACAAAATGTAGGCCACGAGCATAAATATTCTCAAGTGCGGCCCTGGAAAATTTTAATGCGGCCACCAGAAAAAATATATTTCAAACATACGAATAATTAATATACAGACTGCGATGGATACTGATGTCACACTTTTTATAATTAATATGTTATTTTTTATTTTACCTCGTTAAACTTCCTAGGTGGCTTACGTAGGATATCAAATATCACTTAAACCCTAAATTTAACAATGGGGCCACCACAAAAGGCGCGGCCACGACGAATTTTTCTCTGAGAACCACTGTAATACAGCGAGACCCATTACTGCGGAAGAACCATTGTTAGCAAGGATATCTCGGAAACACCAATTGTACACGGATAATGAAACAGACAAATACCAACAAATTCTTAAGAGCTGAAAATTAAATATGAAGCATCCACGCTCAGAGGGATATTTTTCTTAGTGTGTATATAGGATTTATTTGTTTTTGAACCTGCTTAAAGCTACTTTAAAATCACAAAACAAAAATAATCCTCGGAATTAGGGGAATATCGAATGGATGAATTCTTAAATGAACACCAAAGACGCTAGAATCGTAAATGATTCGCCAAAATGAAAAAATGGGTGAAAAAACGTAGCGCCATCCGAAATTAATTTGGTTGTTATGTCAATCGGTCATGAAAGATATGGCCTTCTCATGAGGAAATATGCCAAGCCGCAAAAAATATCGCAAAAATTATTTGTTGATATTTGTTACGCACAAATCGTCTACTTAATTCGTGGTAAGATTTGTTCAAAGAATTTTTTATTAAATAATCATAACTGAATCGAGGAACGTGGAGCCTTTCTTCTGTTTAATACTTATCTTACAAAAAAAAACAAAAATAGCACCCAACGTAATGAACATGCTCCCTCATGTGGGCAAGAATCCCCCTCGCCTCAAAATGGATGCACTTATGTATTTATTATGTACATATAGAGTGGAGTAGGTAATTTGCTTTAAACAGTCTTGAACAGTGAAAAATCTTATTTACTCTGCCAGCGCAACGTTAAGGTGGTGAAATTCGCACGAGATCATTCTTCTGTTTGACCACACCATCCTCTCACTCTGCTTCTCCGCATATCTCTTAACTTATTTTCTCTAGTCAACCCGATAAATTCCCATGAAAAACCTATACCGCGCATGCGCGCAATCGTCCGCTTTAATATTTCAAGGTTCATGGTATTCCGCACGCATCTGAAATCGGGGATTTGGGAAAGGCGCGTTTTTATAGCGAGTCGCATAGGATGAGGGAGAATTCCAGGAATCTGGGCGATAGCATGGTGAAAAAATGGATGGAAGATGTGATCTATAGACAGAAAACAGGACATCGATATGTGGAATCAGCGACAAAGCGATTTCACGATAGAATTCTATAAGTTAGACAACGTCACTCGTGAATGACTGATCTATGTAATAATTATCGATAAGGATCATCTCACATTTCATCTTCATCTTGAAGATGTTTAAAGATAGAAACGTATTTTAACAGAAATTTGATAATGATTACAGCAATCTTTGTGTATTACGTATACTTGTTACGTATTTTTATGCAAGTCTTATATATTATCCATAGTATTTGAAAAAAAAAATATTTGACTTATCTATCATTATTATTTTTGGTTTTCTGGTGGACTATTTCTCTACTTTCCTTTTTCATTTCCTTCAGTAATTCTTACACAAGTACACAATGTCTGATGGAAATTAAACTGAGAAATATTTATAAATTGTATTCTATTCAATGACATTTATCTAAAATTCTTCACATAAATGTTTAAGAATATTTTTATGACTAAAATTCAGCGCTGCAAAAAACGGCATTTCAAAATCCGTAATCTCCTTTCACAGTTGCTGTTTTCATTACGTTTTTCCGAGCTTTAATTTGTTCATTCAGTAGCATTTTTTATAGTTTACAGAACTTAAGCATAGATATAGACACACCTAAACCTCTTACCTAGCATGATTTCTAGAAGTAACTTATTTAATGATAACAAGTAAAATGGAGATAAATCTTTATTAGTTGTATTATATTTTATTGTTTGAAAATGACTGAACTGAACTTAAACGTGCGTTTTTTTCAAAATTTACTTAGAACTGTTCATTTTGAATATCGGGCAGAAAAACATCTACGCAATTTTGAAATTTTCCTCAAATATACTGGTAATTTAATGATTCCAAAGGAAAGTCCAAGTAGTGGAACTGCTTAATTTATCCCTTCAAAGTTTCTGCGATCAAGTCTCCATATTCTCCGAGTCTAATTAGTTGAGCGAAGCTCTCCAATACCGCGGTACACTGAAAACTAGCGTATGGCGCAGTGGGCGTCGGCGGTGATTCATTTTACCCCACTTTCCTTCCTCCAATAGGCACGTCAGTTTGCAGCCCCCGTCTTGTCCTAGGATCTTCAGTACTGTCTCCAATGGCAACTCGCCGAACTTCCATGGAGGCCCATCCTAGCCGAAGAGACGTGACGGTCAACCCCTGCCTCGATAATTTATGCACTCATCCAGATTATCGAGCGTTCATTTGCTAGTGTAACTTTACTTTGAACACCACAATCGGCAGAATGGTGCAAATGCGGCGATGAAGTATCACGTACAGGACTAGGTTCTGCTTCATATAACTTTCACAAGTTTGGTGTATCTCACTTCCAGCTCCTCGCTGACGTTAATGAGATACAGATGCCACGTAAATGGATGCATTTCGACTCCTATCGAAGTTAATTTTTTCTAACGTTACTAATTATTTCCAACTTTCTATAGTTTAATTATGGAAATGTTCACCTAGAGACGAACGAAAAAACTGGCAGTTCCCAGGTAATCATCGCTGTGACAGCATATCATGCTAAAACTAAAACATTTTAACGCACAGCCTGATCCGATGTACTCAACATCCATTCTACAAATTTCAACCACTAACTTATTTCATTTCGCTAAAAGATTTCATAAGCTAACAATTTACTATCCATCATTTAATAAAATCTTGCAGAACCTTGTAATTAAGCATTTCTTGTGGAAAAAATGAAAAGGCTATATTCCCATCGTGACGCTACTTCCTTAGCAGGAACCAATCAACCGCTCCCTTTTGCTTCTTCCCTATGCTCGAACTCGCTGATTGCGTGATGGATAAAACTCAATTGATCCTGTAGGAGGTCTAAATAACAAAGATATGTAATTGGATGGTAGCTGCCTTATTTCTTGGAAGAAAGCATTTCTTTCAGCAAAAATAATACAAAACTCAATGGGAATTAACGTTGCATACTAAGCTGCAAATCCTGTAAATAGCAAAACCAGAAAGAACAAATTAAACTTTGATCTGTATAAACAGGTTTTTAAACTCTCCGTAGAAATATAACTGGAATTCCTAGTGGAGCCAATTGAAATTAATCCAACTATCTTCCGTCATTGATAAATCGATCTAATTTTTTTCTTTCTGGATTTCTGATGAAGAGGAAGCGAAAAAAACATTAATGTTTCACGAGGAATTTTTCGAATGCATTGTTTCTTATATTTATCTAAAATAAGATTACTGCTTTGCAATTTTAAAATTTTTACCATTATATTTTTAACGGTGATCTGATGAACAAACAAGCCAAATTATAGTCTGAGTAAATCATAAAACACGATTTTTTTAGGAATTGGCGGACGGATCGATTGGTGCATATGGGATGTGTCTAGTTAACACACGCTTTTCTATGGACCTTGAAAATTTCTCGCTGAAGTGAAGACAGCAATTTGTCCAGGATTAGTTTCCTTATGCGTCTGAATCGTAACACGAGAATGTCCTTTTTTTTTTAATTCATCGCTCTTTTGTAGCGTGTTGTTTTTAATGCGCTTATAGTTTCATTCTGGCATCTCTCTGTCCGAATGTACACTTGCTTAAATTAAAATTGTGACGAAATCGTACACGGCAGAGGGTATATTTATCTATATTGCTGCCATTTATTTTATTTAGATTTGAGTTTTGAAAATTGTACACGGTCGGATAGGGGCCAGTTTAAATTTTTTAACGACCCTCATATTGTTTAAAGATAGCGGATGAAAATAAAAAACGTTTTATTGGGGTCTCCTTGCTGATAAAATTGAAATGGCGTTTACCGCGTTTCTCTGCAATATACAGTTACTGAGATACAGAGCTTGACAGACGAAAGGACGGGCGGACAGACACATGAGAAATTATATGTAGAACTATGGGTTCGTGAAACCAATACACGATCTATACATAAAACAAACGAAGCTCTAGTGAGGTGGTATGACCACATAAAAAAAACACTATAATTTTATCCACTGTATTTGTTATTGACATAAAGCATTTAATCAAAATGTATTTTATTTTTAAAATATTTATTAAATTCCTAAAAATTTACCGTAATTTTCCGATTATAATACGCGCCCATGTTTTTGCGAATGAAATGTGAAAATTGTCTTATCACCATGCATAATACGCATCTAATTTTTGTATAAAGATCAGTGTAACTTTTCACTAGATTATTAGCAGCATCGATACAGTTCTCGCTTTGCCGCCAAGTGATATACGTGCGAGAGAGTTTACGAGGATATCACTTTACGTTCTGACTCACTTGTTAAAGATCGACACAATGTATTAAAATATGTCTCAACGACGCATTTTGTATTAATCTGGTCGGTTGGTATAACAGTTCTCTCTTTGCCGCCGAACAAAGGAGTTTACGAGAATATTAACTATGTACGTCTCGTTGATAAAAGTTAAATCTATTTCTGTCTCTACGCAGAGGATGAGAGTGAACACAAGATCGCGGATGAACTATTTGAAAACAGTGAGGGCAGTGATTGTGAATTAGGAGATTTTAGTGATTAAGACAGCTATAAATAAATAAATAAATAAATAAATAATTATTTTGTTTTGAAATTTTTAAAGATAAATGCTATCAGAATGCAATAAAATTACAATTTATTTAGAAAGTCATGTCCAAAAATAAAATTATTTCCTTACTAGAAAAAATTATATGCGTTTGTTACCATGTATAATACGCACCTTAAGTTTTTGCCAATATTATAATCGGAAAATTACGGTAGTTATTCAACTTAAAAATAAAAGGCGATGGGATTAGGCTCCGTAAGATACTTGCAGATACTTTAGTATATAAAACAAATGAAAGATTTGAAACAGAAACACAAATCGGGAGCGATGGAGTATTTCCGTCTCATCTCCCGAGGCTCGGGAGTTGAAATTAATTCTCAACCCCACGAAGCGATAAGACCTGACGTGCGACTCCACGAAGGCATCCCGAAAGACTATTAGTTCCAAAGCTTCCTCGCCGCCGATGAAATAGCAGATGCTTCTCTCTGTGTTTATTAGTCATTCGCATTCCTCATACCGTTCTCCTATCCATCTCACTCAACCATTTTTCCCAACCCATTCCGCTCATACTTTTCTGCATTATCATTTTTCCAGAGTTCTCCTCTATGCTGGGAGGTGCTTTATTTTATTTATTCGGCGACATTGGAAAAAATACGTGACCATCGTATCGTTTGATAGATGCGCTTTTTTTGGAAATATGTATATGTTAGGTGCATACCGTTTTAATGTTTTCTTTTGTGTTAACGCTATCAGCGGAGAGTTCGATTCTTTGCAATGGTAAGTATCGTTAATATTGAAATTAGCAGTACTTTGTATAACACTCAAAATGTGAGAGTCAAAACAATTTAATATTGGAGATCAAAAAAGAGTAAAATTTTCTGTTTCTTAGTTTAACAGTTTATTCTATATATGACGCAAATTTTATTTTGCATGTTCTGGTTATATTTCTTATAAAAACATAAGGCATTATAGTTTAACATCATATGTACATGCCTCTCCCTCTATACAACTTTCCCCACTCCTCGTTTTTTCTCCCTCTCTCCAAACCTCTCCCTCTATCTCTCCCTCTTTCCCTCTATCTATCCTTCTCTCCCTCTTTCTTTCCCTCTTTCTCCCACTCTTTATCCCACTCTCACTCCCCTTCTCTTTCTCTCTCGCGGGGCTGTGAGATATCGAAGCGACATCACACGTTCCATATTTTTAAATTACGTTCTTTTGCGATGACAGTAGATAACCAGTAGCGTAAGAAATATATCAGTGAGAAAAACGAGAACAAAGCTTTCCTCCTTTTTTTCATTTCCTGCGTATCATTTTCGGTTTCTTTCTCGATTCCATCTTCGTTGTTTCATTTTTTTGCATTTTTTAAAGATATCTACCAAAAAGAGTTTTATCAAATGCGAAACAACACATTCAAACATAAAAGCCTTCACGCGTCCGAAAGAACTTCCGGTGCCACAATCGAACGTCTTTTTAGGATGGGATTGTCGGGTGTTAAGAATGAAGGGTGGAAGAAGAGACGAAGAAAGACAAATATTCAATCTTCTCGCTTTTTACTTCCTGAGTCAAAACTGTCTTTCATAATCTTTAACATAAGGTCGAGCGCAGTGACAGAATCAAATGCGCGTAATTCTTGTTTTCCCCAACGCAAAACCTCTGTCCTCTGCTTATGTTGTCTCTAAAATGTAGGTCACTTGTATAGTCTTAAGGCATCTTAGTTGATCAGATTCCCATTTCAACTACAAAAAAGTAAAAAGCGGTAAAATGGCTGTAATTTATGGGTGATACTTCATGACGTGATATAGCACGAATTCTTGTAAGAAGTCAATGATTTGTATTTATCAGGGATTACAAATACATTTTAGCTGAAACTCGCACCTGGTACGTTAAGACCATATTTCTCTAATATTTTTTTCAAGGGAATCGTTTAAAAATTCATAACAATTGATTTACTTATTCTTCAGATAGTTTTATAATATTTGTCGTCATTTCATGTAGCATTTAAACTTACATTAAATTCGCGATGTAATTTGTCATATTTTAAAAGACGTAAAAATACTAATTAGTATTTTATCTGTAATCTGCTAATGTCCACATAACATATAAAACACGACCGGTTTTGGTGAGTAATCACCATCCTCATTAAACAAAATACTAGTTAGTATTTTTTACGTCTTTTGATTATGGAATTCCACGAAGTCTCGGACTCGTCCATTAAATTTATTGTCATATTTTATTTGAACATATGCTTCATATAGCAACAAAACATAATCAACTCTTATGCGAAATGAGCGCCGCTATACAAATTTGTCTCAATTTAACTGGCGATGCCGTTCCCGTTTTTCAACCTGGGATAAATTGACCCTCGCGGCCATAAATTTTCGGTTCGGGCTCCTCCGTCGCGTTCGTTTGCTCCTCTCTAGAGCCTGTCCGTTGGAATTCCGCGAAAGGTTTTTGGAACGTGGAAGAAGGATCTCTCTACTGGGACGTGCGATCGTCGGTAATCCTCCCCAATCCCCCGGATTCTGCCACTTTCATTAAAGATGCCGTGAGAACCGCGAGGGCATCTGATGGCGACAGCGGCATATGAACTAGTTGCGATTTGATAAATTGAGCACCGAATTCGAGAGAACGCTACCTCACTTCGGAATGTCGTGAAGATAAGTAGCTATTAAAGAGCACTGGAATTAGTACGTTTGAGGTGCCTTTCTCTATTTCTTATGCCATTCCCGAGCAATATGTCGCTGGTGTCTATGAAGAATGGTGGATTTCCTAATAGACTTATGTATCCGAGGAGAAGAATTCTGTCTGGCGTAGCCACGTTCAGAAATTTGCTGGACCTTAGTGTCGGGGCGCTCTTACAGCCGCCGATTTAACTAATTTCTTCTTTTTATGTTTGTCATTCGTTACATTACCTCTTTAAGCGTGTATGGAAAAAATTAATAGATGATATGATCATCATCACCATTATAAAACTGAAAAATTAAAAATTCGCCAGACAACATAAAGACAACAAACAATTTCAATCCGTTATCATCCCTTCGGACAATCCATACTTTCCAACTAACTATGAAGATTTTATACACTAAATTAAAAAGTTTGGAGATGATTTTATCTTGCGTTGTTTCCATCAAAACATCTCCATTTTAAATCACACAATATACACTGTGGGCTCTTTCAGAAAAAATTATACTAGTCGAAAAACTAATTTACTAAGAAGGGCAATGTTCCAATCCTTTAATGTTGCAGAGTGATTTGAATATTTTTGTTACACCAACAGGCATTAATTCCTGGTAAACCATATCTACCCAGCAATTTAGATAAAATTTCATACAAGTCTGCTGCGCAGTGACTTCATTTGTGCTTATCCTCTTCTTCTTTATCATTCCACAAATTTAATTCGCTTTTATTAAAATATCAATCCATCTGTGTGTCCAATCCACACGTGAAAATTTCATGAAAACTATTAATTTAAGAATTTTAATAAAATCGTTCTTAGATAATTTTTCTTGCCGAATCGCGATGCGCAAGGCTAAATGATGCGAGATGGAGTCATTTAACAGACCGAAATCTACAAAGTCGTTCGTTGCAGTATCAAAGCAGTTTGAACATGAAACAACATCTCTACTAGCGTTTCCATCTGAATTAGTAATATAAACGTAGTTTAAGGATTCTGTTATGATGAAAATTGCTTCGATTGAAGACATATAGGACGTGTCTGTGAGTCACCGAGAAGTTAGATAGAGTATCTTACCATCGCAACGAATTAGGGAAAAGAGCATATTCGCAGAAATGGGCGGATGAAAGGTAAGCAACAGTATCTCAGGGAGACATGCTCAGACATTCTGAAATAAGGGTTATGTTTGATTTGGACTTGCCTCCACCTTTGCGTGAGTCTTATTAGTAATTGGCAAAATTGCTCCAACTTCTCTGTTCAACCCCTGCAAGCTGTCCCTCCTCCTCTCTCTTACTCACCACCCTTTCTAGACGTCATGAGAAATAAAAAGAAGAATAACGACAGTCTGTCGCCTGAACTTGAAGGTCCAATTGGAATAGGCGGTTGCCAGCGGTGACGACAGAGTGGCGTTCTATGTGTCAAAGGGTCAATTGGGTCAATTTTATCAGAGGAAAATTGCAACAAAATAAGTAAAGAAACATGGTTATAGCAAAGGTTTGCTGGCACCCTGTGTTACTACTTTGTGCAAGCTTCTTTGACGTGAACAAATTTAATTGAGGGTCGTAATTAAATATTTTTCGCCATTAAATTTAAAAAAACCCATCTATATTTCTAATGACTAATTTTGAATTTAAAGGATTTGGTTCATAGCCAAAAGAAATTCTTGAGATTTAATGAAAATTTTCTCAAATAGTTTGTTCATCAATGGGTCTTTTTATGGAATGTCCTAGGCGCAAATAGCACCGAGTAATAACAGAAATCGAATAATGACATATTATTAACCTAGTCGGCGAAAAAGTGAAAGCCATGCACAAGTAAAGATCACGTTTTTGGTGGACCCCTTTTTGTATTTTTAATCTTCTTGGATGAAGTATTGGACGCATGGAAAGAATTTGTACCTACCTTGAAAAAATTGACAAACCCTTTAAAAATGACTGCAGAGAGTCACATCCGTAAGAAAAGGCCTTAAAAGCACACAGAATGCAAAATATGTTAAATTTTCTAATGAATTCAAGTCATTGCTGGTTAACATTAAAATTGAGAAAATGGACAAAAAATAAATATGCTCGTTCTTTAAAAGACCACAAAATCTTTCCAAAGTATTAAACGGAAAATTCAAAAGTATTTTTATTATAATATTTACAATTGAAGCATGGTAATTGATACAAAAATATAAAAAAGAGCATTTTTATGTATGTTTGCACCTATATCCTTATACACAATGTATATATTTATTCGTAAAATTGTTGATAAAATGATATACTGAGGCCGCTCGTCGCATGCATTTTGCCAAAGCTGAAACAGAATAAATCCTTCCAACTCGATGACATACGTTTACATGACGAAGATAAAATGAATCTATGTTCGAAAAAATGTACATTTTTCTCTCTAACGTGGTTCTAAATCAATTCCAAATGATCATCTAGGTAAAGAGCGGCGCAGAATAGATGCAAATAATGACTCATCGTTATTTAAATTTTGACAGGACGGAACTCGGAAAAAAACACTAAACAGTATTTGTAGCTTTCCCGATCTCAAGAAACGAAGAGAAAACGTTTGATTATTTCTCTCCATTAATCCATTTGGAGAATTTCGGAATATTATCACAGTCTGCCATTAATTTTGATTTAATACCCCGCTCTTATAATTTCTCCGGTTGCATTTTTTAACTTTTTCTTATAATTTAAGAAAATTCTCTGAACCTTACCGGAATTATTCACGGACCATAAAATATTAATTCGAAGCTTCTTAAGACGGATTAAATCCCTTTAATGGATCTATTAGATCCCGAAAAGGGAGATTAAAGCAGACGTCATATAGGCCACGGAAATCTCAATCCGTTAAATAAGTTATGGGAAAGATATATATTAAATCATCCGATTTTTGCTTTCTCGCACGCAAAGTACGAAGAGAAATTATTGTGTTCTAAGTAAAGTTCGACTTAGAGATTCGGACGAATATGCACGTTTTAGGCGTCCCTGAGTCAGGAGAGAGGTTTTTTTCGAGTCAGTCCGTAAGGTCGTAAGTTTTAGGAATCAGAGGCTGAACGGTTTAACAGAATCTGAATAAACCTTGCATTTATAATGGGAATATTACCCGAAATGGAAGCCCCAACGAAATTAACCATATCGCAAAACATTGAGGGTGGTTTATTATTGTAGGTTTTCACAAAACTTCGGTTTAATCGAAAATGGCTGATAAATTTGTATCAAAATTTATTCAGTTACGAAACTTCTTGTTATGAATGATCACATATAATCAATATGTATCGAAAATTTTGTATTTAGCCTCAGTTGACATTATAAAACATCGTTTATTTTGCGCCCAGCTACCGCTGAGCTCTCCTCACTCCAATATCAGCATAGTCGTTGTCAAATCGCTCGTAAATACGCATTAATGTAGCTTGTGACATTATTGTATGGACTATGGGCGTACTTATATGACAAAATTTGTGCAATTTATTTGATATTATTGCTTTATTAGTATTAATTTATTTGTATATCAAAAAAGAAGTAAAAAATGTTTTCTCGTTAAATTTATACTAATTTAACATATAATAAAGGAATACGATTTTGATAAGTTTTCGATAAGATTATAGATAAAAATGTATCATAAAAATTATTTTACTCGTTTTAATTTAAAACTTTCATCCGTTTACAATGGATTAAAGTTTAATCCTAAACATTATAGTAAAGTAATATCTGTTTTATAACTTCAAATTCATAAACGTTTAAACAGTTTTTCAATGCAATAAAAGCATTGTTTAAAGGCATCAGCAGCCTCCATAGTTTTTCATTATATTTACCACCATTTATTTCAATTTTGTAGCGTTATCATTATCCAATAATTAACAATAATTAAATCCATCAATTTCACCTGCCCTTAAATCTAATGAATCAAGCGCAGACCCTCCGATATATGTATTCGGAAATTGAATGTTCTATCGCAATGAAGAATTAATTCGTTGTTATTTTAATTTCTCCAGCTGAAAGTTTGCTTTACGCGATATTTTGGCCTTAAAAAGCCGATGTTTAGGTTAATGACGAGTTGGAAGAATTCATGCAAAGTGAACGCGAACGTTTACGAAGGGAGAAAAAAATTGCGTTGGTGCAGCGCTGTAACTAGCTATTTTAACACACGGGGCAAACTACCAAATATGCGCCCCTCCATGAAAACTTCTCTAATACCTATATGGATTTAGAGCGAACAAGTAATAAAAAATATATATATAAATGATATAACTTCTTACTATAAATGTACTTAATTTAAATAAATAATTATAAATATAATAACATACATAATTACACACATACATAATTTAAATACAGAAAGTATAAATATTTTAATATTAAAGAGTTATTCTGTGGTTTTAATGTAGCAAACTCATCAATAGCATCATCGAAATTTATAGTTTCTACTATGCGTAATGTCTGGAACAAGTATAGTAGTGAAATATCACCTGTCCTTGTGACGTGCACAACCTGCCTTTAACAATTTTTGCGTCCCTTCTTTTGTTACGCCCGGGGTATATGGCCCGATTGCCCCGCCCTAGTTACGGCGCTGCGTAGGTGTTAGGTTTATTGAGAGAGAGAGAGAGAGAATGAAAGAGAGAGAGAATTGCAAAATTCGAAATATTTTCGAGTACAGTGGACGATAGAGTAAACGAAACTTCGCCATCCATTTAGGCGTTGGAGCGCTTTCCATTGCGTCACGAGATATCGCGAGCGAAGAAGCATCTGGGGACGTTACCACCCGCCCACGCCGTAAACTGCGACCTCCCACTTAAAGGCTACTACTATACACTATCAACCTCTCCGGGGATGACGTAAAAGGGCAAAACTCACGGTATCTCTTCCCGTGACGAGGTATTAATGAAAGGGAAATCGAATCTTGCTGCGGGTAAAGCGAACGAATTGCTTCAGAATGCTTCCTATAACCACTTCTCTAATTAATTTTCCCTGCAGCCCCTTAGACTTAGGAGGTGCCATAACCATTCCATTTGGCGCGGGATATCTTTTTCTGCCAGACCTCTATTTTTATCACCGGAAAAGAGTAAAAAAAATATCGTCGTGTGAGGAATGATAGAGGAAAAGCTGTGGAAATATGTACTTACAACAAGAATAAACCTCTTTCGAACGAACCTGGTAATTATTATTATTAAAGTTAATTATTAAATGATACACGTGAAATATTTATATATTTACAGGGAAATATAATCAATTTGTCTAGGGTAGGGGTCAGCAACCTACGGCCCGAGAGCGCTTTATGCAGCCCGGAGAGCTATGGCGATGAAGTTGTCGGTGAAATTTAACATACACAATTCCACATTTTTCATTAAAATTATGATCTCAAAACCTTTTCTGAAGAAGTTTTACAACTAGTGACATGATTTTAACTAATATGAGACGACGGGATCTTTAGGTAACTTCTAATGTAAACGCTCATCCGGCCCGCCGGACCTCTCGTGACTTATAATGCGGCCCTCCAAAACATTCACAACGACGAATGAATCCCGCCATTCAGAAAAGCGTGCCGACCCCTGGTCTAGGAAATAATTTTGTCTATAGCTGTACCAATTTGGTTAGCACAGTATTTATTTCCTGAAAAATTCATGAATGTCGCTTTGAATGTTGTATATGCTTATGCCATCGTCGTACATTGCGCATTACGAACAGGACAAAATTCGGAATATTTAAATTCTATATTTCGAAATAGTACACTATTGAGAAACTTGCAGCTACATAATAACAGACGGCATATTTTCTACCATTTACCTCATTTGGCTTGGATTCTATCACACTTATGTTACCTTCTCCGCAACATTAATCCTAGTCATTAAATTTTCACAGATTTATTATCGCGATTTTTCGTCGATTTATTGTTTCCGGCCATGTTATACTAAGTTTTGTGACGATATTTGTGATAAAATTTGAAGCGTTTCACAATATTGGAAATATACTGAGGGACAACCTTTTTCAAGTCGGCTGCTATAAACAAAGATACGGTGTATTTCTTTCCTAATTTACGATTGGAAAAAATTATCCAGCTGCTCGCTTTTTAGTAGGACGCGATAGTAGTAGAGCAATTTTTGCTTAATTTATTGAGAAATAACCTTTCAATTTAATATCATTCAGCTCTACAAAAAAACAATCTCACACATTCACTCCATTTCACCGCCCGTATGAGTTTCTTCATAATAATTTCTATTAAAGAGAAAATGTTGGGTTCAAAAGACAGCTAAAGAGTGATAAGGTTGAATAGCGATCTAAGACAAAATCGAGATCGAAGTGAATAACGTTTTTCTGGTGCAATTAATTGCCGCAAAAACTCAGTGAAGGTATGTTGCAAGTAGCAGAACCTGTTTTTTGGCGGTGCCAACGGTGTGACCCTGCGCTTTCTAAGAAAAATTTGTTGCATGTACTTATAAAGTACAACCATTTTATAAAATCTGAAAAGATATCAAACACTATCATAGTGAGGGGAATAATTTTGAAACGAGAAAAAAGTCTGCTATGACCGAAAATCGAACCACTGAACTATGGTAGCAGATCAATTTCCTCGTTTCTGAACGCGGATGTTTTCTTGGTTGGGACGGGACTATCCAAGCTAGTATCAAACTGCCCCAACGGATGTCCTCGAAGAGATACACCGATTAAAACTCCTTCCTCTAAAATAGTGAGATTGCCAAGCAAGAAATTTATAGATTAAAGCGATCTAAAGATCCTATGCAGACAGGCATAAGCTGTAATGTTGGGAATAATTTTGAAACGAGAAAATTGATCTGCTACGATAGTTCAGTGGTAGAATATCGGCCCGGCAAATGGAAGACCCGGGTTCGATTTCCGGTCATAGCAGACTTTTTTCTCGTTCCAGAATTATTCCCAGCATTACAGTTTATGCCTGTCTGCATAGGATTTTTAGATAGCTTTAATCCATCACTATCATAGTGAATTAAGTAGCCTTATTTATTAATATTTCCTATTAAAAATATTTGATGGGCCCACAATTTGCACCGGGCCACGCGATTTTCCTAGCCGGCTCTGGCGATCAGTACATTCGTTTTTTAGTTAAAACTACTCCTATATACGCACTATTTTAGTGTTGGTACATAATTCAAATTCTGGTGCGATAAAAAAGTTTCTCCTAAATTCCAATTAGAGTAAATATGAAGTTATTTCAGCAAACTTCCTTACTTTTAGCAATAAGTAAAAGTCACGGTTGGTTTGATTTTTGCGGTGGAACAGAACTACATTCGTTAATTCTAAGGAATGTGCGAATAGTAATACCGAATCAAATTCGGTATTTTAGGTAGGGCTTTCCCGTGGCATAATTCCCTTCTGCTCCAATATAGTCCTAATTACCTACAATTTGCCAGTTAATTTAAAGCTTCCAGGCACTCATTTTCCTCGCTGACGCATAACAAATCCGTCTTGATTGAATTAAGGGTGGAAGTTCCCGCCTTTAAGAAAATCTCGTCTCTGGAACTTAAACAATCCCATACTTCTCCTTAACTCTTCTTCTCACCTTCATTACTTCTTTTCAGGGGGCCTTCTCGCAAAAGCTCTGATAATTATCGCTTGAGGCATTTTTAAAAAGTAAAGGAGGGAATTAAAACGAAAATTTGTTGGTCGAGATCATGTATTATACCGAGCGCGCTCCTAAAAGAAATAAATTATGACTTTATCATAAAATACCAATCTACCATCTTAGTCTGGTCCATTTGTATAAAAATAAATATGTACAGTAGGCGCCGATTAATGTGATCAGAGGTCATTAGAATCAGCCGCTTTACAGAATCAAATTTCAGAGAACGGATTCAAATCATCAAAATGCACTATATTTTCACCGCTTATTGGAATCAGATTTCCGGTTAGAAGAATCAAAAGTGTTTGGAGTAGGTAATATCTTTTGAGCAGTGCGTCTAACCTGTGATTCGTTTATACATTACTGGAGTGCAAGTCTTATCTTTCTGAGTATAAAAGTTTCATCTCTTTTCTTCTAGAACCCGTATGTTAAAACAAGAAAAGAAAGTTGGAAATACCAGAACGACACGAAATCTGCCGAACCCTTGCGATACGCGGTAGCATTGTCCTGCTCTCGGTAGGAAAGGTTTTCGAGGCGATCGTAAATGGTTTCACCGTAGGAGATGGCAGCAGGTTGGGGGCATTACTCTGCTAATTGCTCTCCATACCCTAGGAAGGGTCTCCAGCTGAGTCGGCATTTCTATGATACAGTGCCATCGACCTTTGCCGCAAATACTTTTGCCGGAAGAATGAAGCTTTGCTGCGGCGGATTTCTGCATATGACATCATAAAACTGTTCTACTTTTTTGCATTTTTCCTCTTATCGAGCGAGTCTTGTGAATCCCAAATGTTCAAAATCGGCATGGAAGATCGTTTCCGACTTCGTACCCATGCGCAAAACACTCTTGTTGCAGCCCTGTCCACAATCTCAACTTTCTATTTGCTGTCTTCCTCTTTCCACCAATATCAATGTTTTGATGAGACACATTTCCTAAAATGGATAAAATCGATCCACGGGATCAATGATCGTAATGCAAGGGTGGTTCAAATTTCACGGGGTCGAGGGGTCCCCATGCAACGGTCGATCCTAATTTCTGATATCTCAGCAACCAAATGACCGATTTTGATTAATGCTCCTCCAATATCAATGTTTTGATGAGACACGTTACCGAGTCGAAAATGGACTAAATCGTTCCACAGGGTTGAAAGAAAAAGGTAAGGGTCGGTCCAAATTTCGGTTTTTTAATATATCTCAGCAACGAATTGACCGATTTCGATGAAACCTTCACTAACATCAATGTTTTGGTGAGATACGTTTTTGAGCTGTAAATTAAAGGCGTGAACATGTTTTATTTTTTCTCAACCACTAGTATGTAATAAAGTGCGTTCATTATATATAGTGTATACTATTGTAATTTTTCAACCCTGTACTATTCCTTTGATTTTTGTTAATAGAATCGCCGCTTAATAGAATCAAAATATAATTTTCAAAGGTGATCACATTAAGCGGCGCCTACTCTGTATTTATTTTTAAATCGATTATATATATATATATATATATATATATATATATATATATATATATATATCTATATATCATCATCATGCTTCTGTCCGAAGACAGGTTTTAAATGAATCGCTGCCTCCATCTCTCTCTCTCCCTAGAAGCCTCTTTTATACCTCTATAAGTAGTATATCCCTGCTTTATATTCCCTAATATTCCTATTCTTTTTCTCTCTCTTCCTCTTCTTTCACTAATTTTTCCTTTGTAAACACACAGTCTTCTCATTATGTGCCCTATTCAATTTGATTTTCTTTTCCTGATTGTTTTTATTAGCATCCTTTCTTCTCCCACCATTTCTAACACTTCTTCATTTCTCTTCCTCTCTGTCCATTTCACTTTCATCATTCTCCTCCATACCCACATCTCAAAACTTTCTAAATATTTTTCCTCCTTTCTCCTTACCGTCCACGTCTCTGCACCATAAAGAGCTATGCTCCATATGTAGCATTTTGCTAATTTCTTCCTTGTTTCTAAATTTATTTTCTTGCTTGTGAGAAGTGTCGTAGTGACATAGGGAGTGTCGAGTAATCGTAAGACGTTTTAGTACGAGAAGGAATATATTGCCAAGCGTTACATAGGATACAAAAGGAGATCAATAATACCCAAACGTTACATAGAGTACAACAGGTGATCAGTAATACCCAACATGCTTACTCGGCTAAATCCTGCAAGGGGGAGGTGGCGCGGGGCGCCTTGGCGACCCTGGTCTCGTAGGAGCTGCTAGCCAGTCAGTTCCGACGCAAACGTAGCCCGCGAAGGCGGACGGGCCGGTCGAGGTTTGACAGAAACGTAGCTGGACCAACGGACGAGGGACCGCGGAGGGGCGGGCGATCCTAGTCCCGTAGGAAGGGCTAGCCGGTCAAGGTTGACGCTAACACAGCCGATCCTACTGACAGAGGAGTCGCGAGGAAACACCGCCCAGCCTCAGGGATGACCCGCGCTTATATACTAACATAAGATACAAAGGTCAAGCGCTAGTCATCCCCTGAAGTGGGTGATTGAGCGAGCGGGGAATCACCCGAAGGACGCATTGCCCTGAGATAGCGTGCCTTAAGGGCCTGATTCACCCATAGAGTAAATAATGGGGAATCACCCGAAGGGCGCATTGCCCTGAGATAGCGTGCCTTAAGGGCCTGATTCACCCATAGAGTAAATAATGAGTGTGGCGCTGCGGCTGACTATACGATGTCTTTCGGCATCCTTACAACAGAAGCTCCTTCTTCTCGTTAAATGCTGATTTTGCCATTGCAATCCTACTTCTGATGTCCTGTGTACTACTTTCATCCTGAGCTAAAATGCTACCAAGATATTTGAAACTAATTACTTGTTCCAATTTTTGGCCATTTACCATTATATTTAATTCTATTTAATTCTTATATTTAATTCTAATTCTTTAATTCTTAATTCTTTAATTCTAATTCTAATTTTTTATGTTCCTTATTATATATATATGTGTGTGTGTGCGCGTGTGTATTTGCCTGCACGGACACTATATACTTTGGAGATATATGTTCCTCTTCTTTTAAATATGATTTATTATCAGGTCCCCGGTTGTGCGCAGATAGGTTGCTAGTGTAGCCAAGCAACCAACTTTTACAGTGGGAGGCACGTTACGCACACTCAGACGGAATGGGGGAAACCTGATGCCACCTACCCATAACGATGGACACGAAGGGAGCAGGGGCTTAACGACCCTTCCGAAGGACGGAGCTGTTTTACTTGAGTATTCCCCTCAAGACACACACGTTGGGAGGGGGGTAGACTGAGGGAAAAAGCGACCTTCGTCGAATTGGAAGCCAAGCACTCTAGCCACTCCACCACCACTCCTATACAGACACGCATGGTGTTTCGGAAATGTTTTATAATTTAGGAGGTCAAATATGTTCCGACCAGCGTGGATGAACAAACGCTTCTACCCCTGCTACCACGACTTTGTGATTATGATCGTTATTATTTTCTCGTATCCCATCAAATCTCGCGGGTTAAAATCCTTTCCATTCCTAATGATAAGTCCTCTTCGCCCCTCCTTCTTGCCATACGTTCCGTAACAGTCTCCCTTTAAAAGTTTATATTAACCCGCAACCACAGGCAACAGAAATTGATGCGCAAACACAGGCATGCGGCCTCTCAGACTCCACGCCAAAAATAAATAATTATGTGAGAAGAAACAACACGGTATAAAGTTTTCTTATGTTTATATTTGAAATAGGGTCTTGGCGAACATACAAAAATATGAACTCTTAGTATGCAATATATTCTTAGTAAATATGAAAATGAAAAATTTTTAACACGAAAAAGTAAGGCTCTAATTTTTGATAGGTTACTTTTTTTAATTTCATACAGAAACTTTAGTATTTGCTTTAGTCTTATGCAGAGGGCTTTGTTTAAACACATTAATATAAAAGAATAAAAAAAAACTTGTTAAAAAATGAGGACCCTCATGCTCCTCAAGCGGGTGCTGAACATTTCAAACATACTAAACTGCTAAAAATAAAACATTGGGAGGCAGTTATGGTTTTCTTTTCCGGACATGCGACGATACGGCGGTTTTACTGCGACATATCTTCAGAAATTTCCGAAACCGTGAAAAATAAATGTCCCGAAAAAATTACGCGAACGCAGGCATTAAGTCTATCAGACCGGCAACGAAACTAAACACATAGGTCCAACACTAGAAGGCAATTGCCATAAAGTAAACAAAGTCACCTGTAGGATACAAAGGTAAACAAAATTTCAAAGGCGTATTCACGAACCCTAAATGAGACTATTGAACTTTTTCGTGCGGCCTGAGAGACCGATGCCTGTGGTTACGGATTAAGCACCTCAACATGTGTAACTCCTGATGATGCTATGTTTAGTGTTATCTGAAGGAATTCTAACTGAACCACGTATATTTGCGTAACCGAATTAATTTTCACGTTTTCAATTTCTCATTAAAGAATTATAATACGGTGAGAAACATCGGTGTGGAAACGGACTAAACATAGATTTCGTTTTAACCTATATTTTTGTGTTATCCATTTTCGTGATATATAAATGTATATATATATAACAGAAATAATAATATGCATAAGCATATAAACATACAAATACCTATATACACATACATGTACACGTTTCACTGCCTTGCATCATCCATTCGCGTAGTGAGGACATATATTGTATAAATCACTCGCTATCTACGTTGAATAGTCCTATCTTGAGTGGATGAGTTAACGGAAGGCAATTAGTGAGAACACTTTCGAGGATTTGATAACTCGCCGACGTATCGTATCAGGGCGAGATAAAAAAGTGAGTGAGAGTGGCTCATCATCACCGTCACGTGACGAAACCTCCGGTTTCACATGTTATTTCAACTACACCACCATAGTTTTGCAGTCAAGACGTCGATTCCCGTTCGGTATTATCGTACTGAAAGCAGACCGTTATCTACGTGCGATCCTTTGTAGCGTCTTGATTGAACGAATAATGGGAAGGAGTTGTTGATATCAACGCGATTGAGCGATGAATTTAAGTCTATTTTAAATCAATTTTGAATTAAGTAAACACTTAGGAGTTCCTTGATGAGTCGGTGGTGATATAATTTAGATATAATCGTTTCCTTCAGTCAAATCGCTATGCTCGGAATATGAGAAATTAGATGCGTCTTTATGATATTTTAACCTGAGTAAAACCGTGCAGTTTGTAGTTTATCTTTGTTTCGATCGATACGTCATATCAAAAACACAAAATTCCTTAACTATCAACGTGCACTATGCCAAATAAGAATGTGAGCTCAGTTATAATACGCGCCTTCAGCTAAAGCTTTATAATGCTTCAAAGCAATCGGTGCTCATTGAAAACACTACGGATGAAGCCTTGTCATAAGTCCTCTCACATATTATAAGCGGTCTTCAAAGAAAGGCAGAAGCAATGGCCGTAGGTGAAAGTATTTCCAGGAAATGGTCAAGTAATCTCTGTATCCCATCGAATTCTAGCCAAACGAGTAAGGCCTTGCGTGCCGGAGAGTTTCTTTGACCTGTAAAGTCCGTGATAATGACTCACCATTCGACTTGTTGAACGGTTTACCCATACATTCGCTATAAATATTTCATCGATTTCGTTACTCCAATACACAACCGCGCGCGCACACACACAAGCACACGCATACTGGGTTTGATAAATATCTTGTTTATTTATTCTCAGCCTAATATTTTTTTCTGAGTCGTTTGACTTTTTCGGCGATAAGGCCGTATTTTCCCCCTCAGTTAGCCTCCCGAGATCCGCTCAGTGTTGAATTGTAGTTCTGAGCCTGAGGACGTGTTTTTCCTGTTGCTCTCAGTAGTCGACAATCTCTCCAAGTGGTTACGCATGTGTGGGTTTCATTCATCGTAAGACAGCAATCGCCCCTTCATGGTTTCTTCGGAATCGTCACGCGGTCAAAAATGGAATCCCTCGTGAGTGTAATTTATCGTTCTCCATCTTTATTGCCGAAATAAGTCCTCAGTAAAAATCCTTGTTGGTTTCACTGTTTTTTCTGGGTGTCTGTGTGTTTGAACGTTTGCATGTGCGTAGTCAGCTCGAGTTAGCGCCCGTTGAGGATTTGTAAATGTCTATTGCTACGATCGATAAACGGTTGTGTCAGCGGACCTTTTTTGCCGCAGTGTGCTTTGTCTTTTAATACTCGATACCCAACATTTTTAAAGTAATTTTACTAACGTATTATTTTTCGACGTCGCATATAGTGTCGGCAAGCGATTTCGCTGTACCATTCGACGGATTATCGCTTTGATTAGACAGCCTGTGGCTATCGTTCGTTCGCACGATTATGTCGCGTAAAAAATTGCAAAACAGCAATTCCTGACGTTTCTAGGCCTTTTATTTTTTATCACTTTAATTTATTGGAAAATATATGGAGAGTGTCTAACAGTTCGGCGTATGTCACATTTCAGTTGGTTTTGGTGCGGTATTACTTCCGCAAGCAAACATTTCGCTAAAAACTGTATTGTTTTCCACTTAGTGACAAACATAAAGATTGTTTTAATTAACAATGTGCAATATTAGTATTAGTATTTTATTTTAATTTAATCTCCTCTATAAAAAGATATTGCTCATATTCATTTGAAGTATGGCCTTTTGAAATTTCAATTAGTAATCTTCGAGAAGAACTTGAAGAGAGTTCATTCAAGAATATGTAGCAAAGCTGCAGAATAAATTTACTGGTATACATCACCTTTAAAATTTTAAAATTTAAGTTGATCTATTACCATATAAAGTTTAAATAAGCAATTTGCGCTTCACATAAGTTATCATATAAGAGATTACATGAACGCTGTTCTTGATTTTCATCTAACATAATTATGTTCCGAAGAAAGATTCGACTGCTGTTTTTGATGAGACTTTCTCCGGTGCATTTAATAAATGTTCGAAATTTTGGCCCGTTCGCCCGCTTTCGTCAGCGGTAAATTGGTCCTGTGAATGTTAGGGTGAACCTTAAATTTTCCTTTTTTACTCGGAATCGACAATGGAATGCTCGAAAAATGCATCCGTAAACGAGAATATCGATTTACAAATAAGCGAAATAATTTCACTAATACTCCTTGAAATACCCACCGTAACATAAAATTCATAAATTAGCTGTACGGCAAAATACTAAACTTTTCTGTCCTATGAATTTTTCTACGACGCTAAGCTGTTTCTGTGAAAGATGGCAACCTAATCCCAAAGCGGTAATACGATGTAGAGAGAAGCGTATAGGTGTCCTCCATAATTTTTTTCGGTCAAAAAGCCTCTTCGACGGGACAAATCTCTCAACGGACCACCCGCTCCCACTTGCCACCGCCTCTATTCCGGCGCCGCGCTTCGCTGACCTGCATATTGGATGAGCACGCGGGCGAGCACCAGTCCTCTACCGACCTTCCTCTGAAAACCACTGAACTATACGGGAAGCCTTTGTGAAATTCTCACTCGATCTTTCATTTGTCGGGATCGCTTGTTTTTTGTATTTACGCACAGTTCGTGAAAAAGGCATTGTTTACCCTGAGATAAATTTTCTCCAAAAGTCTTTAATGTTTTATCCCTTTCGTTCGAAATATATAGATTCAACAATAGATGGTAGCTCGTAAACACTTTGGCTCCAAGTTGAACAGTTGTATAAAACTCCTTCAGCCAAAAAATTGTAGGGTAAGCCCTATGCATTTCGCCCACTAAGTGGGCATCTTCAGGGGAGAACCTGCCTTGGCAGTGAACAGAGTTCAACTGCGACGAAGTTAGAAGAAAAGTTTATAACGAAGACCGAAAAACATTTGAGGATCGAAAAGAAATTTGTGCGTCAAGTTCGGTCAATTTATATAAAGTTTTGTTAAAATCAGTATCTGTGTTCATGAGATTGTTTCTGTTTTTATAGATATGCAGATTTTCTAAAGAGTTAAGTGAACGAAGTTGTCCACGAATACCTACGGCTCACTAACTTATGCATGCAACAAAACATTTTTCAATTTCAAAACGAAATTTATCAGCAAACACAAGGTACCTCCATGGGAAACCCTTTATCCCCTTTTTTAGCCAACATATTTATGTCACATTTTGAAAAGACTTGCAAAGACAAATTCCATTATTTTCCTGAAAGTTGGTTTAGATATGTTGATGATGTTTTTACAATTTTTGATTTAAAAAAAAACAAAAAGTAGAAGACTTTGTGGATCAATTAAACAACATTTATCCATCCATAAAATTCACTTTTGAACTTCAGGAGAACAATACATTACCATTTCTGGATTTACTAATCATTAATAACCAACAACAAATAGAGTTTGATATTTACAGGAAACCAACACACACTGACAATTATATTCCAAATAACTCCTTCCATCCCATGAATCAAAAAACAGCTGTTTTCCAATTCTTAACACACCGATTGTGCAACATCCCCCTTAACAAAGATAGATATGTTAAAGAACTCAAACATATAAAACAAACTGCAAATAAACTTGGTTTCGATCCCAATTTAATCAATAAATTAATAAGGAAACACAATCTTAAAAAACGTTGTCCAACTCCACCACTTTCAAACTTGACAACAATAAGGCCAACAAATATATAAAACTACCGTATTGTCCCATATTAAACGGGCTTGAATAAAATTTTCAAACATAAGAATTGCACAATAACATACACGAACCCACATAGTTTGAAAAACTTACTGGATAGCACCAAGGACAGAACGGAGAATTTGAACAAGTCCGGAATTTATAAAATACAATGTTCACATTGCAATTTAATGTACATAGGACAAACCAGACGAAAACTAATAACACGATTTAAAGATCACTTAGCCCATTACAAACACAATCGTTTTGAGAAATCAAGCGTAGCCACTCATATCCTCGGAACTGGACACAGTATACACATCGAGGACTTAACCTTGTTAAATTCAGCCAACCATTCACTTAACTCTTTAGAAAATCTGCATATCTATAAAAACAGAAACAATCTCATGAACACAGATACTGATTTTAACAAAACTTTATATAAATTGACCGAACTTGATGCACAAATTTCTTTTCGATCCTCAAATGTTTTTCGGTCCTCGTTATAAACTTTTCTTCTAACTTCGTCGCAGTTGAACTCTGTTCACTGCCAAGGCAGGTTCTCCCCTGAAGATGCCCACTTAGTGGGCGAAATGCATAGGGCTTACCCTACAATTTTTTGGCTGAAGGAGTTTTATACAACTGTTCATATAAATTCAAATCAGAATAAAAATAATTGTTGAAAATACGTTCAAACAAGATCAAATTTTAATTAAATTTAATTAAAATGTAACTGAAAAAAAATAATTCGAGATCAAAAAAATGTAGTCATCTAAATAAAAATGTATCTTTTACAAACGGGAAAAATGTCTTAAGCGGCATGAATTGAGAAAGTGACGTGACACGATAAAGCGTCATTTTTCCTCATTTATTTTATCGGTGCTCTGTAGCCACCCCTTCCACATCTTGTGGTTCGTTTTTCTACTTCCTCACTCTCATTTTTTCCGAATGACGGTTTTTTCTTTGAGCTTTCTGTTGTATTCCTGGTATCACCTATTCCTTCCTTTCTATCGGTCTCTTTAAAGCACGTCATTTCCATTGTTCCGTAAAAAGATAGGTTTGGATCGAAGGATTAACTCCTCTATTTCCTATTAATTCGGACACGTTGTTTTTGGGAAAAAAGTTTCTTTGGAAAAGATAAATTGCTTAATGGGACAACTTTTCATCTCTTCTTATCAGCTCATACGATCTTTAATATATCTAACGGCTCCTGACAGAAATTGGGCAATCGAAGGCGACCGAACTTAGGTCTGTCGATTCCGTGAAAACATATTACGTCTCACTCGGGCATTACTGTTTTCAATCTATTCGAGGTGAATCGATTTCCATAAAACATTTATTCAATAAAAAAATGAAATTCTGGAAATAAATCACTTTACAGTATTTCAACGATTTCGAAATAATGGTTGGCATAAATCTCGATTTTTCCTGACAAAGACGTAGTCGTATATTTGGTCAAGTGCACTCCATGGCGGCGTAATTAGGACGGGATTAGTGGTTCCCCTTCAGGGATGTATTCGGTGCATCTAACCTCCCGGCCCCAACGTAGTTACGCCGATGCATTTTTGCCAAAGAAAACTTTTCTTTGGAGTACCCTTGAGATTTCAGGTGATGCATGCATCGGAATTTGGGTTGGTTCATTAGCAAGCATGTCCTTAACCTAAACTACTGAGATACGGTCTGTGAGACCACCTAATTTTTAGTGTCAAATCAACACCCTACTATACTTTCCAGTAGCTTATATTTTACAAAGAAATAAAGTGTATTTTAAGTTATTCTTTTAATTAACTCAACATTTTTAAACATGTAAAATCCAATTGTAGATATTGCTAGTGATTAATATAAACAAAAGCTGCCAGGAAGGCCGCATCTCAATTGCAGTGTGATCATAATGTCACGTCACTAGTCAAAGGTTAAACACTCAGAAGGAGGATAATGTTAAGAAATAGGATCATAAATCCAGTTTTATTAGATGGGAGAAAAATTCAATAGTCTGCATCTGGACTATGTTACAATTCCTTGCTTTCCGATAATTTTCGTTTTAATTTTTATTCAGGGTTACACACAAAATTTTGTGAATTCCTCTTGTTGACATATTTATAAATATTACACGGATGCGACAGTTCAGCATCGCCATCAGACGAGTAAATACCTGGAAAAGGAGATTTATACAATTTAAATAAGGTAATCGAAAACAATATACCAGAAATAATGAAGAATGATGAGTAGGAGATTGAAGGAGGGTACTGAAATAGGCATACAGCATTACAGCAGTGATAGTGGCAGAGAGTAGGAAAGAGAAAAATTTTAGATCAACAATGCCAGCAACATTAGGAAAATCCATTTTGAAATGCTGAAAAACCGGAGAAAATCTAATCTAAACTTAAAATATGAGCAAACGCGAATTTAACAACAGAATCGAAGCTAAGCATAAGAATATTAATTTCTTTCTACGTGAAAAAGTGTAAATACCGAGTGAAAGTCTCGATAGTAAATTATTTTAAAATATTAAAGACTAAAAGTCTACACATCGTATTCCAGCCGATTATGTGTGAATCAAATACAAAAACGAAAACTTTACCGATATAGTACCCATGCCTTTTAGAGATACGACTTCCGGCTTAAAACCTGCAAGAGTTTGTGCCGAGTATTCAGGCGAAAAGATTTGTCGAAATCGAGCTGACCGTTCTGGATTTATTTGGGTTTATACTGTGAGGTGACGTCACTCGAGGCTTAACCTGTTTTTGTCCTTCATGCATTTTATTGTAAGCTTACAAGGGGAGACTACGTACCTTGGGTCGTCGATTTCGATAAAACTTTTTTGCGTGGCAGGATACTTAGAATAAGAAGACCCGTATTTCGGCTTTTGATCGAATGGGTCTTAGTTTCGGCAGAATCTTTTTTCTTTTCGCAGGATTAACTGTGGCTGGATAAAGTGCAATAATAGGCCTACAATGTCGTGCAGGTGGATTGGCTGGGTGGTCACCGTTTTTGCCTTCGAGTATTTTGTCCCGGGTTCAAATCCCAGGTCATATCTAGTTTTTTTTTAGTTTTAATCCACTTTATTATTTTTAATTTATTGTTCAAGTCAATCGTTCAAAACTATATAATTCCCTCGGTTCGATCCACCCGTTCAATATTTTATATTTCCTACGGCTCCATACACTCGTTAAATTGTTTATACTTCTTGTGATTCACGTTAACCATTCAGTAGTTTACAATACTGGCGGTACACATTACCTGTTCAATTTCTTATACTTCGGACGCCTAACCCATATTGTCCGCACAACGTCCTGTCGGCATAACGTCCGTTCGGGATAAAGCCCGTTAGGCATAAAGTCCTGTCGACATAGAGTCCTGTCGGCATACCGTCCGTTCGGCATAACGTCCATTCGGCATAAACTCCGTTCGGCATACCATCCGTCGGCATACCGTCCGTCAGCATAGGTAAAATTTTGCCACAGGCGCCACATCTCTTATTTTAAGTATTCTACCGCCCAAAAAAGTTTCTTCGAAGTCGACGACCCAAGGTACGTAGTCTCCCCTTGTTAGTGCAAATGAACTTGAAGCCCGAGCCTAAAAATGTAAAATGCCGAGATCAACAATGCCGGCCATTCTAGCAACCTTTTTTTGAAATGTCGAAAAACCGGAGAAAATCGAATATAAACTTCAAATATGAGAAAATACGAATTAAACATCAGAATCGGCGATAGGAATAAGAATCTTCATTTCTTTCTGCGTGAAATGGTATAATTCTGGAGTCAAAGTCTCTATCGTAAGATATTTCCACCTACTTCTAAATCATGATAAAAAGTTATATATCACGTTTTTCAGTAATCCTCTCGCGCGAGATGACGTAGGATTAACGCCTTAAACACCACACAAAAACTTCATTAATTCGACTTGCATTGCAGTCAGCTGGGATCAATTTGTTTTCTTCTCGAGCCATACTTCAAACGTGCTCATTCGTGATACGGCTTGTTGTTCCTGAGAAAAAATTTTAAACATGAGCATGTAGGAGCAGCTACTTTCTTTTTAAAAATAAAGTCAATTAGTTGCCCTTCACGTCCATATGTGCGATTACACTGAACTCGACTAAACTAGTTATCATATCTCTAAGAGATTAAAAATATTCTATCATTTTTTTCAAATAGATGCTTCTCGTTTTACTGCCTGCATAAAACAAACAGAGACAAAAAAAAAACAAAAATAACCATATTACGAAAAAATACAGACCTTGAGATATACTCTCCATAATATTTTCACAACACAAAAGCTTCTGCACAGCAAAAACAACTGCACGCTCTGGGAGTTAAAACGCGGCTGACTGTGTCTCGACAAGGCAGTGTTTGCGCGCGCGTCCTGTCTAAACGTGCCGACAAAAGATAACATTGTCGTTTGTTTATGATGTCCCATTACCTCGTCAATAAAAAACTACCACCTTTTCCGAGAAACGGCGAACATGTTTTCAGCATCAATGTCCACCTACCCTCTTAAATTCGACCCCACTGTCGAGACTTGTGTGGTTGTAGTGAATTAAGGCTTTGAAATAACCGATTTTACGGTTTCCCCGGCAACAAGATGGAGGATGCGGATCTAGAGTACCACGGTGATAATCGCCATCTGCGAACGCGTGGAAAAATTCAACATTCTCTTCATTTATTAAGCGCACCTCGTATTATAAATTATGAGCATCTGAAAAGCACTTCACATGAAGCCGTATTGTGGGTTAGATGTTTGGATCAATTATTTAGCGCAGCAGCCAAACTCGATGCTCGTGAACAAAAACTTTCTTTCTAATAATTAATTTTATTAATTTTGTTTTTTTACCACCCTTACTGACACTGATAAAAATACGTCCACTTCCCCATTAATCGTATTTCATTTAAAAGAAACATGCTTATGAAAATTTCAAACAAATTTTAGGATGATTTTTTCGAGAGAGAAATAGTAACATCTTTTCAAACTTTATTGATCCTTTAGTGATATTTTATCATAGCGTCTCACGTTCATCAAAGGAAAATTTTCCCTGGAGATTTTCCAATTATGCCTCTAAAGACTGAAAATGTATCATCGTATAGTTGGTATATATCTAAAATATTTTTGCTGATTATGATTTTAATTGCCTCTTGCGTTATATGTGCATTTTCTCACTGTTTGATACATTTTAGTGAGGTCGAATAAAGTCTGTTATTCTTCTAAATCATTTAACAATTTGCGGTAACATTCGTCATTAAGGGGTAAAATAAAAGTGATTTGTCAGAGATTGAGAAAGTTAAAAGTTTTATTAGGAAAATTTTGGATAATAATAACCATTAAGAATTCTTACCGTTCAAAACCTTGAGGGGGTGCGCGCATTTCACTGTAATTTAAAATATCTGGTAGCGAAATAATCGCTATGGCATATGTTGTCATCTTTTTTGTGTGACAAAGAGATGACAGGTTAATGTCAGACCTGGGTTTAAATGACAGGGTTGTTTACCTGTCCCGTATCTGACAAAAAATTTCTATCAATAGCGCTCGACGAAGGGTTTAGTGTTTCGTAGCTAAGTATAGCTACAGGGCCGGCAAAGGTAACTGAAGGAAAGGAATAGTGTGTCCGGTGTTGCTTAGCAACCGCGCTCCTGTGCTGCCCCCTTGTGCTCTCAAAATATCAACATTCTGCGAGCGTTCGGACGGAATTCCCTAGAGTTCCCCACGCCTTCCGAATCATCCTTTCGTCTATACTTCTACCTTCTATCCCTCTTCTTTATTTCCATCTCTTCTCTAGTCTTCTCTCACTCTACCCTTAACTCCCTCCCTTCCTATATCCGCTTGCCGCTCATATATCTGCCTTCCTCGGGCACAATTTCTTCCGCTCTCCAATTTTGAGTTTTACTTCTCCTTTTTTTTTGGTAACATATGTCATCGCTTTACTCGAAACCCACAGTAATTTTGTCACAATGAAGGCGCCTGAAACAAAAAATAAATTGAAAAAAACTCCTTTCTCAGGATTTTTCTTTTAGGGCATTTCGACGCAGCTAGTCGTCAACTTTTTATTTTTTATTTTAACGTAAACATAAAATCACACAAAAGTTACGGATAACTTAATGAAATTGATAAGACATATTTGAAGTTTTCAAAAGGATGATAATTGAGAGGTTATTTTGGATCTGATGGTTTTATCATCCCTCGCGTTTACAAATTGCTTCCCTTGCGGAAATATTTAGGAGAAACGGATATCTTTGGTGGAAAGGATTTTTTTCTTAACCTTTCGCGTCTTGAATTTTTAACTTTGCACTTTCCCTACTTTAATGCTTGTTCTCTCTTCCATCTCTCTCCCGCACTTCCTATCGGACTGTTCTCTTTCACTCTTTTCCAACCCTTCTTTATCTCTTTGTTTCTAAATTCCTCCCCAGTCCTCTCTCCTCAGCTCATCAATAACCTGACAACTCCCGTCACTCAACAACCTCCTCTCCCTAAGAAACGCTCTTTCAAAATTTCCAATGGTGTTCTCTCCCAATTTTATTTCTCGTAGAAGAATAATTTCCCCTCTCTTCGGAAACAATTTGTGCATTCTTTTCCTAGGCAAGGATGTTTCTTGCGGAATTATCAATTTATAGGATCGACTTCAAGTAGTTCCGTGTTTTTTGATGCAAAAACTCCCGACTAAATGTATTTGTTGTTGGTGCTGTTACAAACGGAAGAAATCAGAAAGCATGGGAAACATGATGCAGTTTCGACAGATACATTAAACCGAACAGAAAGCAGCAGAAATCATTTGAAAAATTATACGTCATTTTATAAAAATACTTTTTACTAGATATTCGGAATGGATCGTATCAAGTAGAGCTTTAAAGATATTTAACCGTAGCCAAGATAATCAACCCAAAGTCCTTGAATTTAAATTCACGCTAGTTAAAAAATGTTATAGTAATGGTCTGATAACTTATCTGGTTGAGCATTACCACGATTACTTCGTGGTACATTAAGCTCTAAAATATCCTTCTATTTTCGAATACGCTCCTGGCCACCGTCGAAGAAAACGAATGCCTCTCCCGCGTTCTTATCACGATCTATTCCACTTTCCTCTCCGATGCCCCTTTTGTTATCCTGTTCTGGCGAACTTCCTCTACGAACCCTCTCTAGAAGCCTCCTACAAAATCTCTAGCTATCGTAAACAAGGCGAACTAAAGAATGGAAGTTCAGAACAGAAACCGTTGAAACGTGACTTGTTAGTTTAGATTTCTATCCCAAAATGCTAGAGCTACTAACATTTAAAATAGAAGTATTTACGCTAACTTATCGATTATTTTATTAAATATTAAACTATTCATAGGGAGTTTAATTTCTTGACGTACTTCTCTAACGAGGGCTTAGCAGCCTCGTATAAGGGGCGTACAACTCGAATGCTTACTCGAGCTACATTGACGTCACTGAGTGGCCCGCACACCCTCTGGATTAAATAGATCCGTTAATGTAAATTAAAAAATCTGATGTGGCCAACACATGACTTTCCCCATACTTGTAATATTTCTAAAAATTCCAAATAGGTTAAATGATAATAAATATTTTAAGGAACTGTGAGAAAATTTTAAAGATTTTACAAAGAACAGAAATAATCTCAAACCGTAGTCTTCTGACATTGGATATAGCCACGAAGCTCCAACAATTAACAAAATTAAAAGGAGCGTTACTAAGACGTAACTAAGCGTCTAGTGATTACAATAGCCGCCGGTAGGTAGCGTGGTGGTGACAGCTAAAAAATATCATTTAAAAAATATTTTTTTAAAAATGGGGAAATGAGAAAATGTTTCAAACAAAGGTTGTAGAAAATTAAATTTCCTACAACATTTATTCCAATATTCTTTTACATTAATCAAATATTAAAGCAAATACTAAAAACTGGATAAGTGACAAGAGTAAACACCTACTTTCGGTTGACCGATATTTACCAAAAATTAACCAACTCTTGTAACTTTAACAAACATATCAAATATAAATTTTTGCAATGATTTGATTAATAGTTTTTGAGTTAGAGTACCCACAAAATTTCTATCGCAAACACACACACAAACACACATAAATCGAGAAAATGGTCAAAACGTGTGCAGGGGACCTCACAACGTGTATTTCCATTGAAATCTTGAAATCGATGTATTTCATGAAAACTACTTTTTCCTACACTATATAAGGGAAAAAAATAAAAATAGAGTAAAGAGACCTAAACTTGGACGCAAAATATTTCCTTGGAAATAATAATGCGAAAATATCACCATTGTTTAATTTAGAAAATAGAATTTAACTTTGGAGTTCGTCGCTGATTTAGAAAATGCAAAAGAAAAATCATCTTATGATCTTAATCATAGGATGAGATTTATAATTCTCTGAATTAATCAAATTAGTTTCAGAAATCACAGAATTCTTCGATGGTTAATAAAATTTTTGGAATGATTATTATAATAATTCATACTTATAAATGCATGCAGCAAGATGTTAAGCGCAAAATACTGAATGGTTAGAAGAAGCAAAAATGAATGAATTCGAAACGATTGTCAATATTTACGATCCAGTTTATTTATTGTTCGACTGTGCGTCAAGAATAAATATATATTGTCTTGTCTCTATATCTTTACTCCGGCATCCTCGCGAAATCGTGTTATCTTAGCTCACGAGACCATTCGTATTCTCTCACATTTCCGTCAATCCCCGTAATTGGGAGCCTTGAATTACAAAAGCTTCAGTTTTCTTCCTTTGGCAAATCTCACGCACGCATTAATCTTTCCGTTCCCCTTCCTATCCCAAAACAAGTTAAAGTTTTAGTTCCAGGAGGTGACAGCAATGGTGGAGATATTTCTCCCAATTAGCAAGATTCCCTTTAACGCATGAAAGCATTAGGCCAGTGTCAGTTTATCTTAAGGGAAAGCGGGGAGAAAGATGTGAGGGGTTGAAGGGAGAAGAGGCAGAAGGGAGAGAAACGAAGATGCAAGGCTGGAGAGAGGTAAGGAAAGCGTATGGAGAGAAAGGAGAAAGAAGGAGAAAAAGAGATCATGGTTGTTGAAAGAGGTGGTTTTGCAGTGAGCACGCGAGTAAGGAGTGGGTTAGGAACAATTTAAAGCATGCCGCTTAACTGATTGTGAGAGATAGAGTGAGAAAACAATGGTAGATGGATTTAGGAGAGTGGGAATAACTGAGTTAGTGAATGAAAGGGCGGCGGAGGAGGATTTAATTCGGAAAACTTTGCTTCGCCAGTCCCTAATCTGCGCATAAAAATTGAAATATGCACTTAAAAGCGTATGCAGCTAAAGGAATTGTGTCCAGGCGAGGTAATTTAAACAATTTCCAAGTAAGCTCAAAAACATGCATAAAACCCGTTTTTATAATATTTTAAACAACGTTTGTCATGATTGCTTCACTCATTGCCGCGGCAGTTTTCCCTGTCGGCAAATTTAAGATCTCGCCACTTTAATTTGAAAATTTTTCGTCCTTCCGCAATGAAATTATTTTGTTAATTAAATTTTTCGTTGTTCTCATTTTTGGAATTTAATTAAACACCTCGGACTGGGTCTTTTTTGAAGATCAGTAAGCAAAATCGAGCTTGAAAATGCCAGGAAAATATTCATACCTAACCTAAAAATATGTAGGTACGCGATATAAAAGTCGTAAATTACGTAGGTATCCTAAAATATGTTTAAACCCGTTTCCGCTGTCCATAAATGCACAGATAAATAGTGACAATAAAATTTAAAATCCGATGTGGCCAGAACATGACTTTCTCCGTACTTTTAGTATTCTTATATGGAATATGATTACATTATATATCTCCTATGTACTGTACTGAAAAGAGATATTGATGAGTTTTTAAGAAAATATATTTGCGCTACTTCTTATGACTATGTATGAAGTGGTAAAATAACGAAAGTTTTCAACTATCCACCCAAAGAGGGATGAAATCAGTTATGAAAAGAACAAAGAAAGATGAAACAAAGACAAAGCAAAAAATAAACACGCAATCAACAAAAGAGCAGCAATGAAAAAGTAAGAAGAAATTGTATCAACAAACCAGTAGTGCTAGGCTTTCAAATGTTGAATTAACAGTCAGTAAACAAAGTTGTTTCCTGTTGTCGTTTTTTTGTTTAATATATATTAGCAAATGGAATTTTAAGGTAACATTTTTATTTTGTCTAATAAGTGGACGGACCGCAATTCTTTTCGTCGCCAGTTTTTATTAAATATGTTTCAGGAATTTTCCGAAAGATGGCGTCCGTGTGCTAAGTTACGGTTAAAATAAATATCTCCGAAATTTTACGAAAATTTGTTTCAAACAAAAGTCGTAGAGAATATTATTCTCTGCAACATTGCTGTTTACAAACATTACTTATAATGAAGTCTTAAAGGATTAGACAAAATTCGAATAAATCGAAACAATTCATAAACGCTGCATTCTAGAAAAAAGATTCAAACAAACGTTGTACAAAATAACAATATCTACAATATTTAAATTTAATGTTATTGTAAATTATGAAGTTCTAATGGAGAAAATTGATAAAAACGAAAAAGTGACCAAGATTAAAGTGTCACTTTTGTTTGACCGATTTTAACCAAAAACCAATAAATTTTTTTTCTTAACAAAAAAGTCAAATATAAAATATCGCGTTAATCTGATTAATAGTTTTTGAGTTAGAGTACCCACAAAATTCCTATCACACACACACAGAAATCATCGAGAAAATGGTTGGGGGACCTTAAAACATGTATTTCCGTTGAAATCTCGAAATCTATTTTTTTCATGAAAACTACCTACTTTCCCCTATACTACGTATGGAGAAAGTAAAAAATAATAATAATACTCGGGTAATACTTCACTCAGAGAACTTAAATTCGAATACCGCATTGAAATACATCGGCGCACATCTAGACGGAGTATTGATAAAAATAAAAGAAAATCATTTTCAATATTCAGGCAATGTCCAGATAGAAGAAGAAGTCGGGAATACTAAAGGGATCGGATGAAGAAGAGGGATTGCAGGAGAGGCCATGACGTGGGTCCAAAGAAGTTATTGAGAAAGACTTTGACATAATGCGGGGATCTGAGACTTTGAAGTTTGGCAAAGAAGATGGGCACTGAATCGAAACTTACTTCATGCTTAGAAAAGAATAATTAAAGGCGGTGGAGAAAATAGCATTGATTACACTTTGAGGAAAGGTGAGTTTAATATTGTTGATAAAAAATGAAGGGATAATTGCTTAGGACGAATGTTTACAATTGAAATTGTATTTAAAAAGACTCTCAAACGAAAGAAGTTATAGTTTGAAGATTAACATTTCGGAAAGTTTGACGGAGAGAGGTGACTACAACAAGATGAAAGGCGGAGTTTGGGTTCACTATACTAGTGATAGTTGATCCATAGACCTACAGCTGATAGGAAATTTTATTTGTAAGGAAAATAAAGCGCAGATACAAGTTAGATGTGAAGTTAAATTGGCTAAATACTTAACTGTAAACCTAAGACTTGATAAGGCATTTTAAATACATATGCAAATGAATCGACTTCCTTTTATAAAAAATACTGCAAACCGTCGCCTTGTAGAATTGATGCTTGTTGAACTAACAATAAAAAATAAAATAATATTTCACCCTTCCTATTGCTAATAACATGATTCTTTTGGTGCTAAACTACAGAGGAAAGCGGTCATTTATTGCACAAATAGAGTGTTGCTTACATATCCCTGTTATTCATATTATTTTATTTATCCACGAAGTCATAAAATTTGTCGTTTTGAAGGCATTCATCGTCTCATTCTTCAGCGCGTATTTAAGGGAAAAGGCAGCTGTCCAAGTCGTTCACAAAGTCATTTGCACTCTAATCTAGCTCTTAGAAAAATCATGGAGGTCATCTCATGTGAATCTTTGTCCAAAATACAAAATAAAACGTCACGAGTTGTATAAATACTCCATCATGGAACCTGTGACCCCTTCATCACTTTAAAGCGAAACGCAAGTCACCTCCTTCTTCCTCGTTTAACCCTAATCGCTCTTTCACCGTCTTCCGCATCAAACACTCTCGCACATCCACGCGCAAACACGCACACACACGCACAAACTCGAAATGTGTTCGCCTTCGGTTCTCAAAGTTATGTAAATGAAGACGTCGCGTTAATATCCCCGCTCAAAATGCTAATTGAACAAGCTAAGCCAAGAGAGTTCGGTGCGCATGGCGATGAAAGGAAGCGAGGCTGGGGGGAAAGGGGCGGGCGGGTAGAGGAGGTGAGGTTGCATTTAAATTTGGACGAAGGTGAAGAAGAAGGGAGGGAGGGAAGAAACGAACCAGATCCTGGATCGACCCGGGAACAATCCTTTCCGTTCCCGAACTGTGGCGGCGAACGACAACTGGCGGTGGCGTCTCTTCGATCTGAGGTCGGAGATCATGGGGTTGAACACTCGAGGAAGGAAGGATCAGATAGGGAAAATTCTGATGTGGCCGCCACATGACTTTCTCCATACCTGTAATATTTCTAATAATTCCAAATAGTATAAATGGTAATAAATATTTTAAGGAACTGCGAGGAAAATTTAAAGACTTTACAAAGAACAGATATAAACTCAAACCATAGCCTTCTGGTATTGGATATAGCCCCAAATCTACTCCAATTAAGAAAATAAAAAAGAGGGTAATGTGTTTAAAATAGTCGCCGGTAGGAGGTGTGGTGGTGGCAGCTAAAAGATGTAGTTTTTAAAATGTCTCTTAAACAATGTATTATATGGGAAATTATTTCAAACAAAGGTTGTATAAAATTAAGTTAACTACAACTTTTATTTCAGTACGTTTTTACATTTATCAAACATTAAAGCAAATATTAAAAAAACAGTAAAATGACAAGAGTAAACACCCACTTTAGGTTGACCGATTTTTACCAAAAAATTATCAATTCTTGTGCCTTTAACAGAAATGTCGAATATAAAATTTTGTGTTGATCTGATTAATAGTTTCTGAGTTGAGCACCCACAAATTCCCGGTCACAGACACACACAAACATCATCAAGAAAATAGTCAAAACGTGTTCAGGGGACCTTCCGTTGAAATCTCGAATTCGATTTTTTTCATGAAAACATTACTTTCTCTATACTTCGTATATGGAGAAAGTAAAAAAGGGTTATAATGAATGTGTGGAGAGGGCGAGACTGCGTTCGAGGAACGTGAAAATAAATCACGCCAAGGAAAAAAGTCGTTTCTCCGGGGGGTTTTTGAAGGAATTTCGGAGAAATTAAACGGACCTCTTTTTTTAATGGAAAGTTGAGTGGTTGGTTCAGAAATGAGGGCCCTCTTGGGGGTTAGTTAGGTGGAAGGAAAAATGCGGTATGTTCACCCTTGGGGGAAGGAATGGATAGCTATCGTTTTAGAACGCGCTTTTCTCATTTTTTGGTAAAATTTCTCAAAAGAAAACATACCATTATATTTGTGTATCCACTCCCTGTTAATAAATATCAAAATATTTGTTTCCTTATTAAATCATCGCATTTTGCGCAACCATTTAGACATCATCATGCTTGGCCGCATCGCTATACTTTTATAATAAAATATAAGTAAGAATCTTGACTCGCTTATTTATTTAGGTTTATGAAAATTTCACATCCATGCTCACTGATGCGGTTAGATGAACGAGGTGGTAAACGGATGATAACCTTACTTCATTATTGTAGAATTCACAATTGGAAATCGCTAGAGGAACGCCGAAATAACCTCAGATTCAAGATTCTAATGATGTGCAAGTAAAATAATTTTACCGTGGAGATATTGGATAAAATTGAAGGGCCCATTTGTAACGGAAAATAGCATCACGAAGATAAAATAACTAATTATAAGCTATATCGTAAAACAGAGCGATGTCGGAGTCTGTCTTTTTGTTATAGGTACAAACTGTTGCCATGACAAGAGATTCAACACTTAAGCGTAAATTGTATTGTCACTGGACGCCATATGATGATTTTTTATAAATATAGCTTATGCAGTATTATTTTTAACATCAGGCTCTGCAACCGGATTGATTTTAATCAAACTCTATGTAGCTATTTTTGAGTAAATCAAATTTTTCTAAAAATCGCCAAGAATAAACTACCCTTTATTTTTGTGCGACATCATTTTTATGAAAAATGTCTGAAAAAGATGATATATTGCATAAATACGAGATATCATTCGAATTAATGTACACGTCTGGGCCCTAGGACGGCAAACAGACAGACAGACGGCATAGTGAAAACCACTTTTATGGACTCAGGGACACCTAAAACGTGTATTTCCATCAAATCTCGAAGTCGAATTTTTTCACGATTGCAATACTTTATCAATATACTACGTATATGAGAATGTAAACAACATTTGACTGTGAATCGGTCGCGATCATTGTCTGAGTATGATAGATAAATGAATTTGCAACCGGCGTCCGAACACTTCATTTGTTCTTCGCATGAATCCAAATTTCTTTCGCCATTTTCGATAAAACTTGTGATTCACAGGGACCACTTCAATATTTGATTAAGTACTCGATGCCTGAAGCACGAACGAACACTTTTACGCTCGAGAAAATGGTATTAAATGTCTGAAAATGCGGAAAATAAATGGAAGCATGAGGGGGAATTGAGAAGAAATGAATGGTATTTTAATTGACGATTTAAATCGATGTTTATTTCCCGAGATATTTTCGAAGAATATCGACGCTTAAAATTACTACTTACATATATGGCTGGCAGTTTTTAGCCTTTGAATTTGATGATTTAAATTTATTTTTTATTGCAAAAGTCTACGTAAAATTTACGTTTATTCCACAATATTTTGATTATTTATTTAAAATTTTATAGAAAGATAAATCTTCATGTAAAAACTTGCGTAATTGCCTGTCAAATATGACGGGTATGTGCAGATTATGTATTAAAATTAAGGAACTTCCCATTCTTCCTTTCTCTCTGCCTCCCTCCCATCCACTTTCCTCCCTCTCTACCTCCTATTCTTCACCTTCATTTCTTCCCGTCATCCCTCTTCCTCCCTTCCATTCTCCTCCCTTTCTCCCTCACATTCTCCTTCTCATTCTCCCCTCAAAAATGTAGCTCTCTCTAAGAGTGATATACGTAGATACAAATCTTACATACAAAAAGAATATTTATTTGTTAAACATTACGCTAGACAACTTTAGCTTGCCAAAATTATTTTAACTCTCTGGAATATATTACAATGTGAATTATACATTTTTCAATTTTCAACCTACGTAAAATACCGTTTCATTAAATTATAATTTATTAGTTTTATTCGGAGGAAATGCAGTTTATTACCCCTCAAAATAACATCACAAACGGACATTTTTTCTTAAATTACCATGTCAACCCTAAATGTACCAATTCTGATTGGCTCATTATATCAATTTCTACCAAATTTCAATTTTCTATCTACATCCTTGATCTAGGTATTCGCGTTTTAAAATCTTGACTCTCAGACGAACGGACGGACAACATATCCTTTTATTGTTATTTTTTTGATTCATTGATTCTTTTAAAGCTCTCTTTCTCTCCCAATTTCCCAGACCATCCTCAAGTCCTCTATAACTCCCGTAACCTATCGCACAATCCTTCACTCTATAATTTTTTACGTGCTAGTTTGTTTATTAAAACGCCCTGCACGTTCCTCAGATTTTCATACCGTTTCCATTTCAATAATATTGGATTTACTTCTTTGTTACGATTTTTAGTTTTTTTAATAGTACTAGTAAAAAAACCCATAAATTTGACGGGTATGCGTGGGTTAAATATTAAATTTAAGGCACTTCCCGTTGTTCCTCCATTTCTCTCTTCCATTCTCCTCACTCATATTTTTTCTATATTAGATTTTTCGACATTTCATAAAGAGGTTTCAATGAAACAAAATCATAAAGGACAAAAACTGATTGAAAATTGAAACGTCTCCCATGCATTGTAATGATGGACACGTCAACATTTCAAATAGGAAGATACTTCACGCATATATTGAAAATATCTTTTCGTTAGCAAATTTTATTGGGCAGCTGAAAGCAAATTACTATATTGACAATGATTATGGTTAATTTCTTTCGATAATTGAGCAAGATATTTGGAAGCATGGCCGGTGCATTTATAGTGATTACAAAAAATGTGTGAATTAAAAAAGCTACTTACTTAGTTCATTCGTCGTCAAAGTAAACAAAACAAAAAGCTAATTAAAATATTAGCGGTCGTATGTTCGTTCGCATTTCTTCCACGCCTTAGAAATGGCACTGCAGTAAACAAACCTATAGCTTAAATTAAGTCATCATTACTTCCTTTTCGATTAAAATGCATTCAAATATATATAAGAAGAGTTCTCACAATTCATTACAAATACAATATCAAAGTTCATGTCATTACTTTTAGATATAGAGGTAATTTTGCTAGATCAGCAACAGTTCCGTCGCCCTTGACGACGAAATTTTATGGTATAAAACTTTAGCCAAATTCTCGTGTTAATAACGAATTTGTGGATCGGTTCGACGCGTATTCGAAAATCGATTGCTGGGAAATAAATATCCGTTATTTTAGGCGACGTTTGGTGCAAGTTCCGTATTCATAACGCAATTTTAAGTGATTTTAAAATGCAAATGAAACATTTTCTTTAATATATGTATTAGATTTTAGCTCTTTAGATATTCCTTCTAGTAAATAACGCAACGGATGTTGATTACATTGATTGCTATGAAAATCCTTTCCCTCTCCTTCCGTCTTTCTCTTCTTCTCGTATTAAGCCTTCAAAGCACGCTTTAACTCATAAGGATTGAAATAACAAAAGGATTTAGGAGTTTAACAATGTAATTAGTTGGCAAGTCAACATCCTATTAAAATAACAATATTTCCCCATAATATGTGAATTAAACGTATAACATGAGGAATTTCGAACTATAGACGAAAAACGATGAAAATAATAAAAAACCTTATAATTATTTCTTTTGAATGGTTTAAATCCAAAGGTCTTAGTTCAATTGTTTTTAATTTTATTCTCAAAAAGAATAAAAGTCTGCACGTCAAAAAGTCGACTTTTAGGTGTTATCTTATGGGGAGTGCAAATCATTCCCTGGAGTCAAACTCTGGAAGTTTTTCGTACATTTTCCTTCATCACAGTATTTTTATATCCAAGTGGATTATCTCTGCCAAATTTCTAGTTTATATCTGCATATTCGATTAGGTTATTCGCGTTTTAAGAGCGTGACATAGACCAACGGACGAACCAACCAACCAACAGCCTTTTATTATAATAGATATTATAAGGGAGATATTTCAAGAGCATTGATTTGATGTTTATACTGCATTATAATCCATTTGATTTCAGCCAGCAAGGTATACATATGATGACGTGATAATTTTAAAAGAATTTTTTTATCCGGATACGTATTAAAAGGTACGAATGATGACGTCATAATACCAACACAAAATTTCCTAATTTTTACATAAATTTTAGTGTAACATATAGGCTATTGTCTTAATGACGATTGTAGTTATTGCTGAAACAGCTATCTTAGCCATGAAACCTGAAATGCGAAATTTTAAACGCGAGCCTATTGCCAGAGAATTTAATAATTTCGAATAGATTCCTTAATTTTGCGGAAAATGAAAATTGTCTTATTTATATATTATTATGCCAATGATTTTAAACTACGACGTAAACTTATGATGACGTAAAACCACACAAACAGGAGCCTGGCGACCTTGGAAAAAATCCTACTTGAAAAGGATTCGTGCCCGTTGCCTTTCGAGCAGCAGGCGAGTAGCAGCCAGCTTCTTAACTACCACACCACCCACCGAAATGGATAAGTTACTGTTAAAGAAGAAAGAGGAAAAGATAAAAGAGTACTTAGAAGAGAAAATCAAGAGAATTCCATGCGACATCAATGCTTAAATTTTCCAAAACCTTTAAAGAAAAGCCAGCTACCATACCAACTGCACCACAACCTTTTCATTTAAGTGCTGATGATAAAGTTTAAATTATGAAGGATAAGTGGGAAAAGAAAACAGAAGAAGAAAAAAGATTGATGAACGAAGCTGCCCAATATAAAGTAAGACCTCCAAAACTTGTATCGCAAAAACCTTTTCTACCATCCAGACCTGAAGACTATTCTTTGGACTTGCCTGAAATACATTTAAACAGAAGCTCGGGCCAAATAACGAGCTGCTTTTGATATGAAAATTAATCAAAAGGAGGAGTATCTGATAAATTGAAAATGGAGAAACAAAGAATTGGAAAAGTTACAAGAAGACCAAGTGTCTGAATTAAGGAAGCAGGCTGTTTACAAGGCCAATCCTGTCAGACAAAAATACTAGCGTAATTGCCCCCCAAATATAACGGTTTTGCGTGGATTAAGTAATTAATTTAAGGTACTTCCCATTCTTCGTCCTTTTCTCTCTTCCTCTGTCCCATCCTTCCTCTCCCCCTCTCTCCTTGTCTGGAAAAATAGACTTCCTAGTCTCAATCTCGCCCTAATAACGACCATTATCTCTCACCTTCTTTCTCTGTCTCCACCCCTCCTCCCTCTCTCTCTCTCCTCCTTCCTCTCTCCTTTTTTCTTCCTCTCTCTCTTATTAAAGCATTAAAAGCGCGCATTCCTTACGCATATAGTATAAAGATTGAGACGATAATACAATCTCGAGGTTTAACAATGGTACGGTCAGCATGGCAACATATCATTAAAAAACATAAATTTTTCCAATAAATATGATTTAAACGTATAACTTGAGCAATTTCTACTCGTAAGAGAAATTTGAAGTTAATAATAAGAAACTTTATATATCTTAATCGATTTTTACGTGCTATCTTATGGAAAATAGAAATTATCTGCTGGAGTCGATACCGGGTCTTCTTTTGTGGATTTTATTCGTAAATGGCCTTTTCTATAAGAATCAAATATTTCTACCAAATTTCAATTTTCTACCTAGTCGGAGTGTGTTAAAAATAGCATTGCAGTCAGTCATAAATAGTTCATATTAGTCGAGCGTAGCCGGATTTCTAGATTAATAATTTAAAGAGATTAATCGAACTAATATACTATGTCCTGCATAAATTTTATTTGTGCTTATTTACAATATTATTCATTTTTTAATGTTAATATTAAAGGAATCACTCAATAACGAATTTATTAAAATATTATTTGATCTTTCACTTACGGTAAAAAAGTAAACAATACAAAATATACAAAGTAAGAAGCATATTTAAATCGTTAATTTGATCTTTTGCTAATTAAATCGAGACTTTTAACCAAGAAAATTATCACATTTGAGCCGACCACGAGCTTTCGGGTGCTTTTTCTGGATTTATGATCAAATGTCCAGGAACTGTGTGTAGTACCGGAATCTAAATGCGGCACACTACGTGTTAATGCGGCGTATGCACAGCGTACGACCAATCATATATATAAGAATATTTTGATTTAAAAGCTTACCGCTTTAAGTAACAAAAAATAGTTAGTGCAGAAAAAGGTTCATTGTGCGAACACGAAACGATATTTCCTCTTCTTGCATTTTTTCTATTTCCTTATAAATTTTGCCAAACGTGATGATTTCGACCACCAATCTATATGAGAAAACATATTAATAATTAATTCGTGCATTTTTCTAATTAAATTATAATGATTAAACCAAATTAGGACCTTAAATATCGGTCACGAGAATATTATTGTTGTTTTACCACACTGAAACTCAGTATATTTTTAATCTCAAATATCGTAAGCTGGATTTTCCAAATCTAGATATTTTTTATTTCGTGTAATTCTTCCAATCGCGTCGTTGACAAATATATTATAGCACGGATGTAGCTGGTAAATTATGTTGTACCTCTTAAAATTGTATGATAAAAATCTGATATAGCCACCACATGACTTTCTCCATACCTGTAATATTTCTACAAATTCCAAATATTAAAAAATATTTTAAGAAACCTAGAAAAATTTAGACTTTACAAAGAACAGAAATAGATATACCGTAAGCCTTCTGATATTGGATATAGCAAGGAATCTCCAACAATTATGAAAATAAAAAGGAGCGTGTAAGACGTAACTAAGCGTCAATTGTTAGCAATAGTCACCGGTAGGTGGTGGTAGCTAAAAAATTAGTTTTTAAAATATCTCTTATACAATGCATTATATGGGTAAATGTTTCAAAGGTTGTAGGTAATTAAATTTCCTTCAAAATTTATCCCAATATTTTTTACATTAATCTAATATTAAAGCAAATATTAAAAAAAACTGATGTGACAAGAGTAAACACCCACTTCCGCTTGACCGATTTTTATCAAAAACTAATCAGTTCTTCTGACTTTTATAAAAATGTTAAATATAAAATTTTGCGTTGACCTGATTAATAGTTTTTGAGTTAGAACACCCACAATAAAACTGTCAAATACACACACACGGACATCATCGACAAAATGGTCAAAACGTGTTCAGGGGACCTCAAAACGTGTATTTCCGTCAAAAACTCGAAATCGATTTTTTTCATGAAAACAATACATTCCCCTATACAACGTATGGAGAAAGTAAAAACTAGAAAACGTTTAATTTGTGAAATCCGAACAATATGCTGTTGCTTTTTACTTAAAAAAAAATAATTTGCGAGTTCAGCTTAAAGGCTTTTAGGCATTCGTTGATGCCAATTAAGGACTAATCAAGGAAAAAACATTAATGATATAATTATCGCAATATTATTTTAGCAGTCAAAAAAGAACTATCAAATAATTTACTTGGTAACATTTGATATATTTCATCACTATACTAAATATTCTCTTTAGTTAACATAAAATATATAGAGAGAAAAATTATACTTATATAATTACTCAGCGCTCGATCAACAGTCATACCTCAAATCCTGATAAAAAGGTTTTTTTCCAATCGGCATAATATTTTACAATAAATATCAAATAAATATTAATCCTTAATCCCTCTTCAATTTTGAGCAATTATTGCTAATTTGTGTGCACCTTTTTAAAACCACTATACATAAATTGAAATTTACTACCCTGTAGCAAAAGACGAAGGAGCCAAGAGCAAGAGAGCGGAACGATCCTTTCTGGATAAATTTTAGATAAAGAGTGTTTCAGTGCATACGGAGAAGGGGTGAAAGTGCATACAACAACGTCCATCTATAGGAAAAACCATAGCAAGCAATCGAGAAACATTTGTTCCAGGAATACACTCCACGGGGTAGATGCGTGGAAGGGGTAGCAAAACCGTTAGCGGTCTACCGAAATTCCTTTCTTCCGAACCTCGTTTAACAGAGGTCGAGGAACTCTTAGCAGGATCCACATGACCACATCTGATAGAGAGTCTCGTGAAATATCCCACCATTAGATCGGCAAATATTATCACAAAAACCTCAAAAGTCTAAGAAACACGTGTTCCCAAAACTTCCCTAGAACCCTGATGCTGATTGTTCAGAGTAGAAGCCTGATCATTACAAAAAGACGCATATTTGAATGTAAATACCCCCATTTTAGTTCCACTGTTAATGCAACGAAAACGTAGGTGGCAAATAATATTGCGAAAAAGGTAAACAGGAAAGACTAATATTATAATTCAGAATCGGTTTTTAGACCTATACATTTCCATCTTGTTGGAAAATCGACGCTTATAGACGACTATTCATTTTCATCGATTTTGAAATTTTAAAAAATCGACGTTTATCAAAGTTTTTCGATTTAAATCGAATCCTATCAAGCCTAAATGTAACTGATAAAAATTGGATGGAAAACTGATTTTCTCGAGAAGAGACCAGATTATCAGAGGTTCGTTGTAGAAAAATATTAAGCCAAAGATAATAATATTTCAGGAATTAGGCCTCTTAAAAAAGACACTTTTTAGCCTATAACCATGGAAACTTATTCGGTTTAATGATAATGATTACTATATTAGCTGAAAACAATTTTTTTACATTCCATAGGAGGTGAAAAGCTTGGGCGGATTCGGATCAACTGATTCAAGAATAACGTTACTCTGTTTTCTTGCGTTTATTCCGGATATTTTTGCTGTTTTGACTTTTCAGCTTTCCATTATTCGAAAGAAATTATAATACGTATGTTAATACATTTTACGAAAGATTTATCATTTAAGCTATTTATCTGATTTTACAATTCAATGTTACGGCAAAAGTTAATTACTAAATAAATAATCCTTAAATCTGAAGCTTGGAAAAGAAACATTATATACGTAGATGAGGCTCTTTGGAGATGCTGGAGGGTCTTATAAAAAACAACAGATCGATAATGAAGGAGTCAGGATAAAATATAGCTAGAAAGGGGAGTTGATGCGTTTCGAAATATAATATAAATGGCTAGAATTGCTTTCAAGCAATCCGAAGGAGATTAACGACAGAAATCACTAGGAGGGAGGGGAAGGGAACAAGGACGCGAGATATTTTATGAAGGTAAGCGATGCTTACGACGGGACGAAGAGATGTGCCTTGAATAATGGCGGTTGGGAGTGTGGTAAAATGGGCGTAACGAAAGCCAGAGAACTTTGAAGCCATTCCTTTCCATGACAACACATCGTATGCAATCATGGAAAATCCCTTCATCCACATTCCAATTCCTAAACATTAAGCTACACCGTTTATTTTTATATAAAAAATTAAGCAAAAATCGTAATTTTAGTTCAATTATACATATTCCAGTTTAAAATTTCGATAGCCAAATTGATGAATTTAAATAAATATAGAACGAACAATGCAAAAATAGTGGAAAACAAATTAATCCAGATCACGGCTTCTTTCATTACAGAATGAAATGGAGTAAGGAATATCATGATTCGATGCAATTAAAATCGAGAACCAGATTAGGTATATATATTTCCTAAAAAAACAAAGTAAGTATTTTGATTTCGGCCGCCTATAGAAAGCCGCAAATTTCGTCGATCTTCATTTGTAACTTGGCCGACATACATTTCGTATAAGGTACCTATATCAGTTTTGGTAGACAATAACCTGATTGGAAAATGCTGAAAGATATTTGAGATAAAAACGCAAAAGAACTTCATGATCTGATGAGTAAAAATGTACAGCAAAAGGTTTTTTTAAATATATGCACTTGCAAATATCCTCTCAGAGAACATTTTTTCGTAATATGTTTCTGAAGAGATAAAATTCTACGTGACATATTTAGAGCGACCGACTCTAACCAAAATTCACAGCTAGAATAGGATTCTTACATTTTTATCATTACTTCTTCGCTATCAAAAGAGTAGCAAGGAGTTACATTTAACGAAAAAAACTCGTGGTTGGCATTCGTCCATAAACCTTCTCAATGAGGACGAAGCAAGTGCTACTGAGAGTTAGCCATTTCCTCCAAAGCTAACTACAAACTTTCATTCGTCGAATTAAAAATCATGCGAAATAATTAGAGGCTATCGTGATTATTTTATGCCCTGCATCCGCTTAGCGCCCTCGCGCACAGTTACGCAATGCGAGAGGTGGACGTGACTTCTGCCTATGAGGAAAAGAGTCACCGACTCGCCTCTTTTATCCTCCAAAACTGAGCGTTACAAAAACATGCTTTGCCCTTTACTTCTCCTCACGTACACACATCGGCAGTTGAAAGGTTGTCTGTTTTTTTGAGAAAAAGAAAGGATTTTGGTGGAATACACGGACTCTACTTTTAGTCTGAGTAGCGGGGAATGGAGAAAGGAACAGAGAGAGTTAAAGGTCCCCTTAACATCTTCTCGACAAAATTGGTGGACCAACGCTGTCTACCTCTCCCTTTCCTTCTCTCTATCTCCCTCTCTCTTTCTCCCTCTCGCTCTCTCTGGAATCCCTAAAGGAGAGGTTAAAGTGAGTTTGGGTAAGATAGGCCTATGAAAATTGGGCATGGGGAGATGAAATCAAAAGTTCATTATCCGACCACATTGTTTTGCCCGAATTTTAGATTTGCGCTTTCATATCTCGAATCTTTCGCAGAAATTAAACCGATTCTATCGTCGTGGCGTTGTGTGTTATGCGTCCGTGCGTACGTGCGAGTTTTTAAATTCACGGGAGAGCGCGTTTCTCCGCACGTAGATCTGCCCAAATTCAGTTTCCTTCTATGTGAATTTGCGATAGACATCCTTTAGAGATTGCTTTAGATTTTTCGAGGCTTCGATGTTACTCCGATTGGGTAAGAGTTTAAGTGAGGTTTAATCGAAAGAAAAGAATCAAAGTTTTAGTTACACGAGCTGGTGCTCAGAGAAATATTAGGCGTACGGTAAATTTTTGTCACTACTTGATTCTTTCGCTTTCACGCACCATAAAAAAACGTAGTTACTCTTATAAATAAACTCCGATTTGATATACAAAACAAACGCCCAAATTCTCCGCTTTTGATCTACAAAAATTTAAGCATGATATTTTCTTTTCGGGGCCAAAATTCTGCATCGGAAGTTGATCGTCTTAAATGCAAAGGGCATTTCTGATGTTTGAACATTATGTTGACAAAGGACGGTTATGATTTGCATAGACATGAAATGGGTGAAAATAATGAAAGCCTCTCTCTCTCCTCATCTTTCTCCTCTCCCTCCACCCATGCCATAGAAGGGCAAGAGGCATGGTTGACGCCTGTGTCGAACGGGTGATCAATTAAATCTCGATCAAATTTCTAATTTGGACCGTAAATATTTTTGTATGGGAAAGCTGATAGGTGGAGATTTATTACCAGTATCCTAAAGTGGGGTAGATAATCAAGGTGAATGGAAATGACTTTGATGTTGAGCCATACAGGTGGAAATTGGAGTTTGACCAACAGAACAAAAAGAGGCATAAGAAGAGTTTTACCGTCTAACGATGTAGTCGGTGTGAGCGAACACCCAAATTCTCTTACCCCCCCCCTCTCCCCCAAAATGACATTTCGCAACTTCTTGCTTTGTGTGATCAATCAGCTCGAGTGGTCGTTTTTCCCTTGTCTTTGACATTTATTTGGGCTAATCAATAGATCACGTCCTCCATTCCCGCTATTCCTTCCAGCTAACTCAATTGCTTTCGTCTTTGATGCAATCCATCCATCAACTACATTCATGGTTGGACGTAAAAGCGAAGTGTGTCATCACTCCGCAAATGTTCTCATGTTATGGCAAAGAAATACAGCTCCTCTTTTGATGGCCTAGCGTTCAGAAATGCAGCTTTCACAATAAAGGGAAGCAATATTATTTCATGTGATATTTCTCGCGAAACTCGATCCAATTATGACAAGCAAGAAAACTCCTTATTGGGTGTCATAACTTATAATTTATTACTATATATATATATATATATATATATATATATATATATATATATATATTTATATATATATATAATACACAACCATCCCTCACTTTCCACTGTACTTTCGTTTCTGGAGAAGGCCGTGCAATGCGAAACTACGCAAAGTGGGTTCGGTTTCTTCATGTGGGTATGCTCGATACTCAAATTTATATTAATGTATATAGTTAATGGTAAAAATTTTATGGCATTTATTATAAATATAAAAAAATATCTCTCACATCAGCGATAGAAGACGATTAATAACAGATCATTAAAAAATAGATTAATTTTCAAAATTTGAAAATGTAACGTCTTGTGGTATCTTTCTCCCAATGAATGTGTAGTAAAGTTTACCTTGGAGGTTATATTTGAGCGTCGTCTTGCGCAAAACAAGCGCAACTTTAGTTATATTTTATTCAGCATTGCTTTCTACGTAATTCATTATAAGCTCTGGACCTAAATGAAATATTTTATGCTTTTAATGCGTTTCATAAACATAATAATGCGAAATCGGTTGCTTTACAATTTGAGATAGTTCTATAAAGAAAAACACGTTAAATCGAATACGCGTTGCACTAAAATGTGCAATTTGATTAATGAGTTTGCTTGTGTGTTTATCCAAAAGCAAAAGCTATAGTGCCTGTATTCTGAATCCGATTGAATCGCTACATTCGTTACCACAATTATTAACAAATTCTTCTGTTATTTTTATCTGAAATTAATAACAATTTTCAGTGTAACACAAAATTTCTCTCAAAAATAAGTTAGAGATAGTCATATATAACAGCTCAGTTCAAGCATAACGGTCAAAAACCTTACAACACCGGATAAACGAAGGCTTTGATAATTCCAGTAAGTAATATAGTATAAATTAATGCAAAAATATTATTTATAAAATTAAAAATGTACATTGTACTCTAAATATAATTTTTATATTGTAAACTCCTTCATACATGCGCATGTGGCCCTCTATATATAAGAGAAAAAAGATCTTTTGTTACACCTACATAAATGGATTGACATATATTTAGTTGGCATGACTGTCTCAGTCACGGTAACTAAACCTTTTAATTACTTAACCCTCCGTTTCCCAAGATCGGATCAAAATTGACCCAGAGGTGCATTTTTTTCATTTTTCTTTAATATATACAGAAATTGCCTTTATAGGTTTTGTGTATTCCTCGATTAATATTTATTTCACATTATAACAGAATTCACGTTCTAACACTAATATAATGAAAGTTATGAATTTTTTTCTAAGATGGGTCATAAGCTTGGGTGTGGCTCGTTTTTTGTTGTCATCTGACAATTATCCGTACTCTCCGTATTGTGGCCTGCAAGTTGTTAAATGACAAGAATCATTCTAATAAGTGCGATGAATGTAAACATTTTATTTGCAAAGAACATTCTACCACACAAATAAAAACAATATATATGCGATGTTCAAATAATGATGATTAACATTTAATCAATACAGTTTTTACACTAAAAGTTAATTATATTTTTAATAATAATCAATATTTATGACGATCCATATAAACTGTTTGAAATAAGATTTGTGTAAAATATTATATAGACTGGGTTTGTAATAAAAGAGATTTAAAATTATCTTCTTAATCCATTTTTAATCCCTATTAAATTTTTTGCAATATAGTTAAAATATAGTTATTTATCTATTAATGTAAAAGGCCAATAAATTATTATAGAAAAAACGTTTGTCGAAAATAGTAAAGAAAATAGGTTCGGGTCATTTTTGACCCAGCATGGGAAATTACGTTTTATGAATGAACATGGGAAACGGAGGGTTAAAATGACTTTTTAACGTATCATGGAGAGATTTTCGGGCCAATTCATAACGTTACTGAATTTTTAGTATGAACTACGTTCTTCCTTCTTTTGACCAGTTTTATTTCCGAATTCGCACCTTAACATGAACTTAATTTAAAATGCAATTTACTAGTCCGCTGCTCTAACCCCCGTGGTTTCTTTACTTTTTAATATCGTCCGTCAATAATTGCTCGCCTCCAATCCTGCGTTCCATCTACCTCCCTCCAACTCTCCCACTTTACCCACTTTTAACATATATTTTCGTCCACCGCCCTGATTATTTTTCCTTCTACATCTTATTCATCCAGGAGCCAGGTATTCTTCGTCTTCCAATTTCTCCATTCCTTCCCCGCCTTCGTTCTAAATTCTTCCCTTAGGACAGGGGTTGAGAAATCCAATTTATTTGCAACTCTATCCCTGGGCACCTTTACATTCATGTGGAGTGCTCCAAGCCTTTCTTTCCCTTTTCACTTTTCTCCATTGCCCCTAGCTTTTAGTCCAGCCGGACCTATACAGGATAATCTCAAAGTGTTTCTCAAGGGGCGAAATCGAACTAGTTTACATTTTCCTGAGAACGGTCGTAGGTACATATTTAATCGACGAATTTGAATTTTTCTTTCTGCTCTTTATACTCTTCATAACGGATATGGCAATAAGGATGATGGATAGCTAATTCCAGAGCTAAGCCCAACGTAGGATACTAAAAATTAGAAGTTTTCAATCCAATGTCCTAATGGGTATTGGTAGAAAAGATACTTCGTTCTTAAGTCCATTCACTTTGCATTTGAGTAATTCTCTCCTCTTCCTAACAGAAATGGTATAAATGGAATATAAATGCGGAGAATGTAAAGAACCCAGTGTAATATATCCTCACCGATATATATGTATATATATATATATATATATATATATATATATATATATATATATAGATGTCAACAAGGTGTTGGGATGAGGAAACCCAGTGAGCACTCACCAATCAGACGACTTCAGGTTGGCGAGGCCCCGGGGATGTCGAAGCGACACACGTAAAATAACACAAAAACACAGGAACATCACAAACGTAAAGCTTTCGGAACTACTCCTTCTTCAGCTACAGAGAGAGAATATATATATATATATATATATATATATATATATATATATATATACTCTATCGCTGAAGAAGGGCATAGGCCCGATAAGCTTGCGTGTTTTTTGTGTTCGTGTGTTCAACGTGTCTCTTCGACGCCCCCAGCAGCCTGCCAACTTGGTCCCCGACTTGGTAAGTGTCCGCTGGGCTTCCTTCAATACCTTGTTGCCACCCTCATCACTACCTTTTCATTTCCTTAAGTTAATATATATAAATGTATATATCATTATATATAGACGTTCCTTACAGAGGAGGAGTAACATATATAGGAGGATACTAATGTTTAGGCACTTCCAGATTAGCAGCAGACTCGAATTTTTTTGTTGGTAGAACTATGCGCAAAACCGACTAGAAAAAACAAAAATCTTGAAAAAGTTCAACAATGCCGCCACTAAAAATTCGAAATTGTTTAAACAAATTTTAAGTTTTATGTATTTGCTAATGTCCTACGGAGCTATTAGGTAAAATTTGTAAAAAAAACGAAATAGGGATTATACAAATTTTGATTTGTTTGGCAGTTAAAAATTCTTAAAGTTTAAACAAATAGGTAAAGGTTTAGATACCACCGGGCGAGATAGGAAGCTGAAATTTTTAAGTAATTTAGATATTAGTCTATGTAAACGAATAAACATTTTAATGTTTGCATTATATTGTTATTGTGGCCATTAAATTTTTTTTAATTTAAACAATTAGACAAATGTTATTTCACTTCTAAATGTGGTACTACTTTAAAATTTGGCAGAAATGTGTGGCATTATTATCGAATGAGGAAAAAGTATAACATTCTTAAAATTGCAAATATTAGTGATTGTTTTACTCCATTATTTTTCTATAAGGAGGAAACGAAAATCAATGCAGAGGAGAAATCTTTTGAATTAAAGAAATATTTCCAATGATGAAATATGTCTTTGAAAATGAAGGTTTTTTCAAGGTGAGATATATATATATATATATATATATATATATATATATATATATATATATATATATATATATATCATTATATATCGACGACTCTTACAGAGGAGGAGGATATAACATATAGGAGGATACTAATGTCCAGCCCAAACTACAAGAGCTAGAGACCTGAAAGTTATAGTTTTTGTAGATATAATAGATAAACCTACAGATAAAATGAGACTTCTTACCTAAGTGATGTGAGATCGACTCCAGAAATTCCGAAAGTTGCGTTTTTTCCCATAAGAAAAGCATTGCGCCATTTTTGTAAATTAATTATGGGCACTTTCCGGTAAGCTAGAAAAATGAAATTTTCAGTGTTGCTAGATGGCCACAATATCTATTTGGAATTATTGTCACTTTTGCTTGCAGTGTCTTGGGTTCGACTCCAGAGACCCCGGAATATCTCTCATAAGTTAGCATGGGAAAACGTAATCCAGTGTGTAGACCAATCTAATAAGTTTAGGAAGCTGAAATTTTGCAAGATTATAGAACATTTCTCATAACCAACTATAAAAATAGAAAATTTTAAAATTGTTAATTTTTAGGGGTTGTTTTAACCCCATTTGAACATTAAAGTTTAATAATTTTTCAGGTACTACGGGATGAGCTAGGATGCTGCAATTTTCAAATTATTTACAGAACAGTGCATTTGCACAAATAAACATTTCAATTTCTCCATATATATATATATTGCGGCAACCGTTAAAAATGTTTAAATTTTAAACAATTAGAAAAATATTACTTTACTTCTAGAAGTGCTACAACTTCAAAATTTGGCTGAAATGTGTTGCATTAGTACCCCATAATGGAGAAAGTGTAAAATGTTTAAAATTGCAACATTTGGGGATTGTTTTAAACTATTATTTTTACATGTGGGAAAAACGAAAATCGCTGCGGAGATGATATCTTTAGAATTAATAGAATATTTGTAATGATGAAATATCTGTCTGAAAAATTAATGTTTTTTCAAGGTGAGATGAATTGCTTGCAGTATGCAAGCACCTTCTACTAGTATATATATATATATATTGGACCCCAGTAATCTGAAAAAATCCAAAGCTTCTTGCAGAGATCGAACCACCTCATTTGAGATAATCATCGCGTAAGACGAGTGATACGAGTTATTTAGTTACCTCGGCCACCAGATCTACGCGTTGGTGCTGCGATAAATGTTAATTTAAATTCGCCTGGGAAGAGAGATATATATTATTACTGGTATCATATATATATATATATATATATATATATATATATATATATATATATAATTTTTAAATATTGTTTTTTAGTTGTTTATTTTTATAATTTCATTATTTTAACAACAGTTGTCACATTATTTATACTATATAACCTTAGCTTTCCTTTTCTTTTTTATATTGATGAAGCGAATCTGAACAATTTGCAAGCGTCCATCTTAGCATCGAGATTAAATTAACTATTGTCATTGTTAGTGGTGTAAGAGAAAATCTCTTTATTTTAATGTGGATTTGTATTGACAAGAGCATTCCTACGTTTTTTGAAGGGTCAGTCCTGCTAATAATTGTAAGTTTTTATTTATCGTAATTATTATTGATTGTAAGTTTTTATTAATTTAAAAAACTTTTTATCTTTATTCATTTAAGATTATTCTGAAAACTGTTTTCCCTATGAAAAGTCCATTGAATACCTTGTTGGTGATCAGCAGTTTCACTCCTACTAATATCTAAAGCTAAATTACTCTGAACTAGCAGTATATGTTCGTTGATTTTAAGCAATATGAATGGATAAGTCAGTATTTTCATTAATGAAACAAAAGATACTATCAAACCTCTTACTACTTATATACCAAACATTCTTACGTTTGCCACTGAGTTCTATACTTCTGACTGCCATTCCCTCAACTGTTAATAGATTAAAGGTTAAATATAGAGACCCCCACATCACTCAACAGCTGTTAGACACTTTTGCAACTTTTTACGCCCATGCAAGCAGAAAGGTTATCATAATTATATTATAGAGTTTATTCATATTAAAGTATTAACAATGTAAAAGTTGGTTATAAAAATTAAGTTTTATGTCTTCACTTGTTTACTATTCCCTTTCTCGCTGAATCCTCTCTGTAATGAAGCGTATATTTTGAATGGAACTTTCTTTAAAAGGTTTTCCGTGTTCTAGCTCATTTGTATAACTCGAATAGCTCTCAGTTTTGGGAATGAGCAGTTGAGGTTTGCGTGGGTACAAGTTTTTACAGGAAAATTAAGTTCATAATTAGAAGAAAGGAACAAATATTTAAGTATAGTTATTTCTTTTTTCTAAATATGATTATTGCTTACTACAAAGTCGAGCCATATTCCATAGATTATATAAAAGAAAGTTTGTTTTTTTAAGCGCCATGCTGCCCTTTCTCACAATCCTGTGAGTTTGAGAAGGTCCTTGAAAAAGCTGGGAGCTCATCACTGCGAGACTAAAAAGAAAAATATAAATTTTGGCCAATAAACAAACCTTATCTTAGTCTGTAGAGAAAAAAGAATTCCCGTGAATTCTCAAAGGAAATTTTAAATAGATAAAGAAAGATAATTTCTCAAAATGCCCGCGTAACATTAAGAAAGCTCATATTATTACCTGCGTTTTGAAGGTTATAGCTTGTATGTAGCATTAATCAGTCGAGTTTTTTATTTGCAAATTAATCGTCTCCACATGTGATCAATTGATCACTGCAATTTTAGAACCGAAAAACTATAAACTGCAAATATATAATTGAAAAATGCATTAATTTCATCGATAATTTTAAGTTGTAATATTTACCATTACCATTTATTTGGTGCAGGAAGCAGTCTGAGACAGCTTTTTTATTTTTGAAAGAAAAATCAGCAGATGTTACATCTGATTCAAAAGAAAGATGGGAGGAACGTTCTAATACTAGTAGGTATTGGTGAATATGTTAAATTTAACTGACGACGGCAACACTGCGATACATTTCTGCTACAGCGATCACAATTGCCACCCGAATTCGCTTCCTCACGAAACAATATGTTTTTACATAGAATTCTATTCCCGAGAGGTACAAAGTTTCTATCAAAACGATTTTTTCAAGAATCGTTTAAATTTTCTAACGCAGTACTTCTACTGTGTGTCAGTATTCATGCAAAATTTATTACATTTTTATCATATATTTATTCAAAATGCGTACAGTTTTACAGTGTATCTTTCAATAAATTACACATTTAAACACTTAACATCGACATAAATAAAATTCCGCCTCCGCTGTGGCGAATATACCGTATGATTTTCTGTGATATATATATATATTTCATTTCTAAGACTTTTATCCCGACGACGTTTCCGGTATCTTTAGACGGTCGTCGCAATCGATTTCAACTTCACCGACGACGTAAAGTTCGCTTTCGAATTAGAAGGGTTGCGTCACATTCGGGCAATTGAACATGCCTCGGCACAAATTATATTCTAAGTAAACAGTTTCAAAGTTTACCTCTCTATCTCTTCCCAGTGACTGGAAACGAATCCAAAGGTGGAACATTTTCGCATTGAATGATTGGTTAAGTTTTTCCTAATAAAGAGGCATCTTCACCGATTTCTTTTTTAATTTTCGCTAAATTGAACAAAAGAAAACGGATGAAATTTAAAAGACTACTCGATCGTAAATTACCTTCCAGCGAAAAAATCAGACTAAAATGTATGATTGGAAAATTATGTGTTATGCACTTAAAAATCATAACTGAGAAACGTTACCCATATGATTAATTAAGTTTCTCATTCTTCATTTTTAATAGCAAATGTGATGTGAAAGTTTCAGTCAAAATCGTTGATATTATATTAAATGTTTCCAATTCACTGATACCAATCATAACGCTAAATTTTATCTAAAATGTACTTGAAAAATAATAATTGTATTACTTATATTTTTTAAACCCAATTTAATTGTTAATGAATTTTTCCGTGTTTATGTAGATTCTTTGGCGTAATTGAAATATGGGTTTAATTCAGTTAAAAAGATAGGAAAGTTTTCATTTATCAAGACATGAATACCACGATCGTTTTCAGACTCCTAATAGGTTTTTGAGCAAATTCGATACTGATGTGGAATAGTTTTGCATTTATGTTCCGTAAGAACTAGTTATCATCTTAATATAAAAGTTCTTAAATGAATATTTTACTAATATGCAATTTACGTATTGATAAACGGGACGCACGGTGAAAAAATTTATAATAGCTAAAATTTTAGATTTATCTTTCAAATATTCGTTGGATAAACATTTCTCTAGGATAGAGTGCTGAAGCTCTCGCCAATAACACACTCATTTATCTTGCTGCTTCCTTGTAGCGACTAATTCCGTATACCATACTCTCTCCATTTTCCCAGACTATATTTCTTCTTCCTAAACCTTTGGTTCTAAATCATAGATGAAACTTTCAGCATCGAACAATTATACTGAAGCTTAAACGCACAATTAATAACAGAGCTAACTCTCTCGAATGTCCGACACTTTTATGGTTTCATATTCCACTTAATCTCCCTATGACAACATCGTTCTCTCCCCTTCTTCCGCCTACTTACGTTACAATCAATGCGTTGAGAGACCGCATCAAATGAAAGGGTTGCCCATGTATTTGAGACCACTGATCCAAACCCTTTCAATAAGCCCGTCCCCAGACCTTCTACCTCTTCTTTTGCCTTGTCTCTTTACACCCAGAGCAGCACCCCTTGACCTAAGCCCTCTTCCCCTCCCTCCGTGGGTCACATCGCTTCCATTTCCACCAATCCCTGCTCTTTCATTCTCTCACACGTCCACAATGTCCGTTAGTCGGGTTCGCCCGATTTTTATGAAGAGAATTGTTGATCAAATATCATACATCCTCTCGTAACTGATCTTTCCTTATTTGCTATGCGGTGACCGACGGGATCCGTTAAAGTTCTCTAAAAAAATCCCGAGGGTCAAGAAGGGTCGTATGGTTAGGCCATAAAAACCTTTCTGGATCAAATTTCAGGAGATCGTGAGGACATAAGAGAGAGGAATTTTATTCTGCGGGGGTCGTGGTCACAAAAAGAGGCTAATGCGAATCGACTGAGGAGATTTGGCTTGGTTTTTTACAACCGCATTTTATCACCGCCTCTTATTCAAAGAGAAAGGGTTTATTCAATAAAGGTCCTACACTGAATGTTAGTTTTGAATGATTAAATTTGTTCGATGCTCTAAATTGATACGTTTTTGTGTCCTTGTGTAATTCAATAATACTAATTAATTTTTATAAAATCCAATACAGTAAATAAAGTATTGCCCGAGTGTCGACAATTCAATAGGTCAATTAGGTGACCATCATGTTGCCTTCAAAGACTTGTAAATTTATCAGAATAACGGTTAGTGTTATATTAAAATGTCAAAAACTTACAAATATATCGATAAAGAAGAAAGTTACTTATCAAAATAATTTTCTTGCAGCACGCAAATAACTTAATGGATAGTTTCTTATAAATAAGTTTTAGATTCAAATGTACGTATAACCGAAAGAATTGAATTTGTTTTATATTTTTACGTTTAAGAAACTTTTCAAATCAAGTCTTTAATTTTTAACGGGTTACATACCTAGTAAGTATATAAATACCAAAAATAAATTCTTGATTTCATACTGGTCTACAGTCGGGTGATTTTAACTCAAGATTGAACGTTTCTAAGGCTCCTTTCCAGCCTAATACAAGGCCCGATGCGTGTGTCCATCTTCCCTTTCGAATGAGCCTTCAATCACGAAGATAAGGGTCAAACGCCCTTCACTTTCAGCCGCACAACGGCCCTATAGCACGTAAGAGATCTGTGGGAAGGAACTGAGGTAAGACCTCTCACGAAACGGATCAACGGACAGACTAATCCGTTACAAAAACATCCGAAGAGGAGAAGGGCAGCGTGCTGATATATTCTTTTTCGCGACGCATAAGACAAGGGATGTTTTAATTTCAGAACACTCAGAACTCGGAACAGCAAAAGAAAAAATCCTGCAGATTCGTGAGTCCAGACTGCCTTCTGAAAATGTTCTTTTCATGCGTATGAGTACGTATATATGCAGGCGTTCCCTGGAATGCTCCGGAGATACGCTCTTAATAAAACTCAGCGGATCGCACAAAAGCATATCAATAAATATATTTTTGCGCAATACCTTATGTTGTGATGATTAAAGGTTTCTTTTCTTGAACCTATTAGTCGTTTAAATATTTAAATAATCAACTTTAAATGACGTACCTGCTAAAATACTTAAGATTTCCTAAATAATTGACGAAGCATGTTGATATTTCAACCCACTTATATTTTAGAACGCTCGTCTGCTTAAGCGTGGATATGTAAATACGATTGGAAAGAAGTACGCAATACCGAACACTTTTAGAGAAAACCATGTAAAAATAACATTCAAAACTTTAATAAAATCGTGATATCTCAAAAGATGGGCTGAGGAATGAAAGGAACCGATGCGGAACCCCCTATGCATGCAAGGAGGACACCCGTAAGATAAACGTTCCTTTATTTTATTCCGACTTTTTCGCCACACACGTCGAGGTAAGTTATTTCTAGACATATTGTGTGTCAAACGGATAAGAACCTCGAAAAGCCTGGGAACGACTCCAGAAAACCCAAGAACTGGTGCAAGTTTTCAATTGGGATTCTAGAGAGAAAGGGTTCGGAATGAACGTACTTTAGTGGATGGATGAGCAATAGCCAGAAGAGACAAGATAAGCGGAAGTGACGTATGGGATCCCCTGAACAAGGCCTTTGATAGGGACGTAAAGACGAATAAAAATAGAAAGGGAGGAGAGGAAAGAAAGTGAGAAAGATAGAAAGAGAGTGAGAAGGGGGGACAGAGAGTGGAACAAACCAAAAAGAGATGAGAATTGGAAGGGATCCAAAGGGAATCAGGGACAAGAATGGATGGAAAAATAGAAGAAAGGTGAGAAAGGGAGGATAGATAGAGGAAAGAAGAAAGACGAAAATGAAGGGAAAGATAGAGAGGCACAAAGTGAATGAGAGGTAAAGAGAGAAAAGGAATGTAGAGGTAAAGAATGCAGGAGAGCGGAGATAAGAGATATAGGCGTAGGGTAGAAGGAGGCGGGACGCGGTTGCCGAATCCAGGAGATCCACGGATTAAGATAAAGGCGGTGATTCAGGAAGGCTTTATGGAAGAGGAATTGGGATTCTGGGCCCAAGGGTATATTTTCCGCTCCTTGGAAGAGGAATCAGAATGCGGTACGTGTGGATTGAAAATAATCGTAAGAAGGTGACATCGAAAGAAATACTTTTTCTAAAACATTGACTGGCATAAAATGCAGTCCATTTCTCTTCTCCTTTCTTCTCTTGAGATGAAAAGATGATCCGAGTTCTTAAATATTGAAAGCCATAAAGCTTCTTTCATATCCTTGAGCCATGACTCTTTTAATGCAATATTCCAGTGTTTCTCAAACAAAAATTATTTTGGATGCAAGGTGAAATGTAAGAAAATAAAATTTTCACGGCTAATGAAATTTATCAGAGAATTTTTAGCAATACGATATGATCAAAATTATTAATAGTTACAGAAAATGAAGAAATTTGTGATAAGGTTTCTTAAATAAGTAAAGATGGAGACTACGGTGAAATTGATGTTAAATAGAATTAACTCCTTGACCGTAAAATTCAAAATTAGAGACGCACAATGAATAAAGGGGGAGGAGGAAAGGCAGGAAAAGGCAAAAGACAATAAAAAATATAAACTTACAGGTTTAGGGGTTGTTACTCCACGCCAGGGACCTGATGCCACTCACACATTCACTCACTCAATCGCACAAGCACTAATTTTAAAGGTGGAAATTCTAATTCTATTTAACATAAGGTTTCTTATATATTCAAATTTCGATTCAATGGGTGCCGCACGATATTCAAGTTGGCCGCGACAATTTAAAATTTAAGTACACTGTAACACATTCAAGTAAAGATTAATAAAACGAATTATCATATTAAGCCACTTAAAATACATTATTTCTAAACTTGTAGAGCAGAACAACATATAATTTCTGAAAAGGCGCAGCTCAAATTTGTAAGATATTTTACCATCCATTTTTCTTGGTGAAAAATTAGAAATTGCGGCATGTTATATCATGAGCCTTATATGAGGCCGTGAAAAAAACGAACATATACCTTTCTTTAATGGACAAATACGTCTCAAACATAGGTTTCTTCGTTGAGGTCAATAGAGTGAGTTTATTTTTTGTATTTTATTTGAATTCATCTTAGAATAAAAGCGAGAAATTTGATTTATTCGCCTCTCTTTTATGTCCATTCGATTTTCCACCGGATGCTTTTAAAAATATCTCGCTATTTATCATAGATATGGCTTCTTCAGTGACTTTGCTGGGGAATCTCTTGGAGAGAAAATCCTCCCAGCCAAAAATAGAAAATAAAGAAAAAATCACACTCTTTCAGCGCGATGAAATGAATTGCTCTACGATGAATGATTGATATTATTCCCTGCGGAAACCTTCGATGATAGCCATATTTCAAACAAAATTTGAATATTTCTTCTGGGCGTGCAAACTGTTTGTTTATATCCATATATGAATATGTTTAACTGCTAAATTTCTCTATATATTTGAATAGGAGCTTATTTATATGTAATATTGAATAAGTTTCCGTCAAAATTTACTGGTATACATGATTAAGCTATTAAATTAAAATAAATTTAATGAAACCATATGCACTACGAAGTGAATAATAAATATAAAATTCACCTATTCTTCTTCTTCAGCACTACTATTCCCACATAATGTGGGGTCGCTGGTGCGGGTATTCCTCCTCCATGCTGCTCTATCCACTGTCATCTCATCCCTGAGCCCTCGCTTCTCCATTCTCTCCCGTATGCTGTCCACCAACCGTCTCCTCGGTCGTCCTCTGCTCCTTTTCCCTGGTGGCGCCATTTCCAACATCTTCCCCCCTACGTGCTCTTCTTCCCTCCGCTTAACATGATCGTACCACCTGAGCCCAGCTTCTTAACTTTCTCTGAAATCTTCGCTACTTTAAGTCTTCCCCTCATCACTTCATTTCTCATTTTATCCATCCGTGTGTAGCCACTGGCAAACTCAGCATTCTCATCTCTGCCACATCCAATTTGTCCGCCCATCTCTTTGTCATCTGCCACGTCTCTGCTTCATAGATCATCGCTGATCTTAACTACCGTCTTGTGCACTTTGCCTTTCAGTTTTCCCGGTACCTCCTTATCACATAGCACGCTTGATACTTTCCTCCAGTTCAACCATCATGTCTGTATCCTACTTTTTACTTCTTCCTCCAGTCCACCGTCTTGCTGGATCATTAATCCTAGGTACTTGAATTTATTCGATATAGGTATCTCCACTCCAGCTATTTTTACACTTCTCACCTTTCCACCCACGCTCATAAACTCTGTCTTGCTCCTACTTATCCTCATCCCTCCACTCTCAAGCGCTTCTCTCAACTCCTCCAGACAGTCATCTACCTCCTTCTTCGTCTCTGTACACATCACTATATCATCTGCGAACATCATTGTCCAAGGTGCATCTTTCCTGACGCCATCACTCAACACATCCATGACTATTGCAAACAGTAAAAGACACAACGCGGAACCCTGGTCCACTCCTACATTCACAGGTAAGGCATCTATAATTCCAGCAGCACACCTGATCATAGCTCTACTGCCCTCATACATATCTTGTATAAACCGTATGTACTTTTCGGGAATTAATTTCTTTCGCAGGCTTCACCACAGCTTCGGTCTTGGTACTCTGTCATAGGCCTTCTCAAGTTCGATGAAGGCGAATGACAAGGGCTTTTTGCCTTCCCTATACTTCTCCAATAGCAGACTCAGAGCAAAGATGGCATTTGTTGTTCCTTTGCCAAGCATGAAACCAAACTTCTCCTTACTTATCACCACTTCCTGTCTGATCCCCTGTTCAAGCACTCTCTCCCACAGCTTCATAGTGTGACTCATCAGTTTAATGCCTCTATAGTTGCCACAAGCCTGTATGTCCCCTTATAAAGATTGGAACCAGCACACTCTCTCCATTTGTCTGAAATTGGTAGATAAATGACAATGGAGACTACGGTAAAGATGATGTTAAAAGTTGTGAAAACGCTCCTTAATCGTACAAAATCAAATGTTTCGAGATTCACAAAGGAAAAATAGGTAAAAAGATGGACGGGCAGAAAAAAGGCAAAAAAGAAAAAGCAACTTACGGCTAATTAGGTTTAAGGGGTATTATTCCTCGCCCATGACCTGTTGTCGCACACTCACTCAATCACACTGCACTAACCCTAAGATGGAAAGGGCTGTGGGCAGTTACGAAGCAACCATCCCAACTGATTAAAACAGCAGTGTAGTTTCATAATGTAAATTACAATTCAATTATTTTCTCAGTAGTTAATATTCTAATATCTAGATAAAAGATTCACATTATAAAAAAGATCAAATTTTCAATCTTCAGTGAAGGAATATTTTGCGAATAAGTGAAAGCTCTTATGGTTCACTTCAATAATTCGTCCAGTGTCAACGTTTGAGAATGACCCATCAACGTGTATGGCGAGAAAAATAATTACTCTATCATAGAATGAAATGAATGAAATATCCTAAACAGACAGGCTGTAAAGTTGGAAATCATTTTGAAACGAGAAAAAATTCTGCTATCACCGGGAATCAAACCCGGGTCTTCCACTTTCCGGCCGGATATTCTATCATTGAATTATCGTAACAGATTAACTCTCTCGTTTCTGAATGCAGGTATTTTTCATAGTTCAGAGGTAGAATATCCACCCGGCAAGAGTGAAAGACCCGGGTTTGATTCCTTTTAACTGCAGAGTTTTTTCACGCTTCAAAATTATTCCCAGCTCAAATATATTTGTTTATATGCGTACATATGTTAAAAGTGCTCAGTGATAACGTTTAAAGACTTTTTTATTGGTTTTGCAGTTAAGGGTTATGTGTGACATGGACAAATTTTTTGTTGGAGAAATTATGGTACCAAGTAAATAAAAGCCTAACATTTCTACTAAACTAACTACCAGTTATTGGCCGAGCGAAGAGAGGTCTCTCCTGTTGAGTCCCTGTGCATTTTGTCTGTTATACGATATCTGCTATCTCGGTTGTCTGATTTTTACCAAACTTCGTTTTTATGTGCAAATAACTCAGAGTCGGCTACTTTTAGTTTTTTTTAACACCACCCTTATAGTCACTGCGCAATTTGGGCTAGTGCACTGCGCTAATTTCTAAATCTTATCCAATCAAAACGAAATTTAGCATACATACGGAAAACATCAACCGATGAAGAAAATGTCAAATAAAGATTTTTCTAAGATGTACAGGGAGCCTCCCAGAGGCACGCAATTTGCGTTCGCGCGGTCTCTCCTGTTGTCCCCCTGTCTGTTTATTTGTCTGTCTGTTCTACTATAACTGCTGTCTTAAAGAGGAGACAAGGCTCAGGTTCATTTGCCATTAGTTCCCTAATTGGTTCGTTTCTTAGATTTACATTATTTTCATACATATTTTACCGCCGAGGGCAGCGCTTTCAATTCTATTCAAATTTTACATCCCCACTGTATGAAGTGCAGGAGAACTATGAATAAAATACAATAAAATTGAATATGTGTTTACCCTCCACCAGCCCTAAGTTATCTGAGCGAGGCCGACGATCCCGCGGATCCTCTAGTTGAAAACGGTTCCACGAGCAGGCAAAGCGCCTTAATGAACACGATTGTAAAAGTTTCAGACAGAGCTACAATGCTGCTTTGTTAATTGCCAAAGCTATGATAAGAGTCGATGCAGTAAAGGAAGTAACCAGAGTACCGCTTTCAGATGAAACCGTCGGGAGACTCATTGATTACAGGTCGGGTGAAATAGAAGCAACTTTGGGAGAGGATCTGGGAAATTATTCCTCCAAGCCGATGAGTCAACATGTCTAGAAAATTGTGCGCAGTCCATCGCCATCATGCGCATTTTTTGAGGGTTGTATTAAAGATCAACCTCAACGTTCAACGGACGATGAAATATTTCGCATTACATCTGAATATCTAAAAATCAAAGGAATTGAACGGAAAAATAGCACTAGTGTTTGCACGAATGGAGCAGCTGCAATGACTGAAAAAGTCAAAGGAATCGTGTAAAATGAAAAAAATTGAAACTCAGTTTTCAAATCATGCATTGTTTTCTTAATCGCAAATCTCTCATGGCAATAAGCCTACCGGATGATTTAGTTAGTTTTGGCTATTGTTAACAATTTACGCTTAGTTACTTCTTAGTAACGCTCCTTTTTCTTTTTTATTTGTTGGAACTTTGTTGCTATATCAAATATCAGAAGGCTATGGTTTGAGTTTATTTGTTTTTTGTAAAGTAAAATTTTCTCACAGTTTCTTAAAATATTTATTATTATGTAACCTATTTGGAATTTTTAGAAATATTATAGGTTTGGAGAAAATCATGTGCTGGCCACATCAGATTTTTTTAACAAATAAATTTTATTTGAGACTCTCATCAGCAAAATAATAATTAGCAGCAAGATTTCCATGAAAGACATGAAAACAGGAAATATTCCTTGATTTATTTTTAATCTCGTTAAATCATTTTTAAAGGGCATCACATTTTAATTTCACTCTCCATTTACTTTCACTGATATACTTCCTATTTTGAACCTCTAGTCGTGAAAATGCAGTGCCTCCATCGAATTTCACCCAACGCTCCAAAATCGACACAGGATAATTTTTCTTCCAAAGACTTCGCCTCCATCAGCTGCACGCTCTTGAAAAAAACCCACGATCGAACCGCAGCAAAACCTTAGATATATACAATTCTTTTTGTTAAGGACCGACAGCTGCGAATCGGGTTGCGCGAGGGAGCCACGAGGGCAGATTTGAAATTCCATTTCCGCCCCTGAGAGATATTCAGCGCAGAGACAGAGGGTTTCCCTCCCTTCTTTGAAGGGTGAGGGAGAAAGAATCGATCATCATTATCTCTCTCTCTGTCTCAAACTCGATAGCTCTGATTGAGTCTTTGAAGGCCAACTTGAATTACCTCACGTCTATATAACTTCAAAGCGATCCTCTAAACAGATTTAGCTTCCGATTAGAGGCGTTAAGGAGTTGAATAGCTCGCACGACTTCCTTGCAAATAAAAATCATCATTAGATTTTCTTCAGATTAAGTCTTCTGAATAAAAAATCTGTGGATTGATAAAATCCATGCTCGTGATTGTTTATTTGGAATATTTTATTATTTTGTGCGTTAAAATTTGTTGCAAAATGAAAGTAGGTTTAAAAAATTATTGCTAATAATGGTAAAAAAAGCATTTCCAAATTCGCGAAGAAAATTAACTGTAGCCTATTAAAATGTGCTGTATTGATGAACAAATAAAATGGCAAATTTGTATTTTCCACAGTTTTAATATTTTAATACGACCCGGGTTTCCTTCTGAAACATCATCCTCAGATGATGTATCACGTCGAGGGTTTTAATATTTTAATACAACCCGGGCTGTATTGAAATATTAAAACTTTGGAGAATACAAAATTGCCATTTTATTTGTTCAACATGGAAGAGTTCATAATATTACGCCTACCAGCGCGAATTTCATGTGCCGTATTTTGAAAGCACAGGATTCTCTACCATCTTGCATCTCGGCCAATTAAAGATTATGTTTTGAATTTCCTACCCTATGATGTTGAGTTGCAACCATTCGTAAGAAATTGCTAACCTGTGCAACTCCTACACCAATGAATGGTTACCACTTCGAGGAGCAAGCCACATGCATAATATGTCTTTGTTGAAATATTAATATTGCGCGTGGCACATTGAAATCAAATCCCTTATTGATTGAAAATTAGCATTTTATTGCCGACGCGTACCTTTCTTTTTCTTTTATATTATTTTGTTTATTTCCAGCAGATGTATGCAAATAGAACGAAAATATAAAACCTTACAGAGTTGAATTTTATCTAAAACATTTACTCTAAAGGATTTAAAAACATCGTTTTTGTGTCATGTATTCGGTAGGCTCATGGAAATTGGTTCAATTTGAGAAAAAAAAGTCGGCTCAAATTCGCAAACGAATCTCAAAGGATATTGAACGTTTTTTATCTCAATCCTACGGAATAATTTTATAACGGCATCTACATCTGCGTGGATTCCGAAAGTTTTCTGTGTGTTGCTTGGGAAGGAGATTGGATAGAAATTACCAATTCAAGACCTTTTTATTGTTTTCTCACAAATTCCTTTCGGTGAAAGTAACCTTGAAAATCGTAATTTCCTCATTTCAATTCATCGACGTTTATAAAAAAAATTGAACTGGTGTACATTTGAATAAAATGGAAAAACTCAATTTCCCATGATACTTAAAATACTCAGTTTTTAAAAGCGCCTTATATTAACGCATCCATTAGCCAAGTGTTTCGGTATAATTTGCGATTGATATACAGTCAAACCCCGATTTAGCGCCACCGTTTTTTCCATCACTGGCATTGGCGTTAAAGTGGGGATGGCGGTAAATCGAGATATATGCTTGCTCTATGTAATCACAAGATGAAAGTTCTGTTCACGGGCGGTATGCGGGGGTGGCTCTATGTAGGGGGACGCTAAATCGGGGTCTGACTGTATATGTATAATAGCGTAAAATTTTTACGCTAACGTGGGCATGTTTTGATCGCGATCTGCAACAATTGAGTTGCAAAAAGTGCCTCGGAGATATTTATTTTCAGCAAATTCTCAATTATGAAATAATTTTAATTTCGTCATTTTGCAATCGACAATCTGTAGGTAAACTTTCTAAAATAGGTTTTTTTTAATTTTTTCCTTCCTTAACAAAAAGAAACATTTATCTTAGCGCCATTATGCTTTAAAACCGATGAAACTATTTTTTACAAGTTATTCAGCTCTTCTCGCCTGAAAAATTCGTTCCTATTATATTATTTCCGACATTGTTTTTGTTTTCTCTCTCAATTTTAATTCAAGAAGCTTCTATGACCAAGCACAGAATATTAAAGTCCAAAACAAGGTTTTTTTAGTCTCTTGCGGTTCGGGAAGAGGCATGTTACTAATTTGTATAGTCCTTAAGCTTTTTCCTTAAGATCCCTACGTTTCCATTATCTCCTCCGACCATAATGCCCTTAATGCTTTCCCGGGACAAATACCCCAAGACGCACTTCTAACAATCGTCTCCAATTACATATCATAGGCATTTGGCATTCCCGCAATTTCAGATAATGAAGCCGCGCGTTTTTTTATTTATTTGGAGAGCTTCTCCGTGACGCAAAGAAAACTATTTTAAAGTGCTAAGAAAGGAAAAATCCTTGTTATCTAAAGACTTGTCTTCTTTCATCATACCAAAAAAGTTGTATGTTGTAATTTTTTTAATGGTCTAAAAATAATTATCCCCATTAATTTAAGGTTATATTTATTTAAGGCCAAAATCCACATTTATCATGTGCTTTTAACACATTCGCGACGTTGTGCGCCACCGGTGGTACACGCCCAGTATTCCTCGTGGCCGTCGTGTACCACCGGTGGCGCACGAGACCTTTCTGGGTTGTATCTCTTTGCATTTTATGCGGACAGCTGAATGACTGTCAGATAGCACGTACGGCTGTGGGGAATCGATTTTTTCGAAGTGTGTGCCACTGATGGAGCACAGAGGCAATATTTTTTTTACTTAAGTTGTATGTAAAATCAGTATCTATAGCACATTGTTTTCAAAAGGAATTTATTTTTAATGCGATAAAAAGCATATTTACTCACATTTGTACAATAAGAAAAAATACTACAGCAAGAAAATAAAAATATCGTGAGAAATAAAAAAATTAAAATAAGTTTTGAATTTTTTAAGTTACAAAATTTATAATTCATACTGTTTTATAATATCAGAATATTTCATCATATAACATCAACTGCTATAATCGGATAATAATAATAGTATAATTACAGCCATAAAAATAAAATGAATTGTAAAATGTTTACACAACAGAAGGAAAATTTTGACCATTATAAAAATATTAAAAATATTTTCTAATATAGAGTATAAAATATCACTATCGGAAATTAAAACATACATAGATGTTAGAATTGCAATGACTTAAATATTTTAACACAAAAATAGGAAGATACAGTCCTCCATAACAATATCAAAATATTTTGCAAAATAACAAAATAATATAAACATTAGAGAGTAAAATAATGGTAAAAAAATTTAAAAAATGATGTCCACTACAAAATTTTAATGCAGCTAAAGAAAACAAAAATATCAAAATATTTTGCAAAACGGGTACAGCAATCAGAAAATGAAATTCTAATCCAAGTTCCACAAAAATAAAATATCTTACAAAATGTCAATAAATAACACTAAAATATAAAGAAACATTAAAACTCACCAACATATTTTGCAAAATGTTAACATAGCAAATGGAATGTTAGTTTACCATTGGTAACTATCAAAATATTTTACGAATAATACGTAAAATCATAGTCATACAAGGTGAATACATCAGTTAAAAAATAAACTACCTAAATATTTCACAAAGCTAGAAAAGGGCATTTACATAAAAATTCATTATTTTCTTTCTTGCCGATTGCTGTTGTACATCACCCAAGCATTCACAATACATGTACCCAGAATTATTTCAAATGCTACCTTTTTGTACCATTTAATTGTTCTTCGAAGGCATGTATAGTAATCCGACATTTGGTCTGAAACATCAACTCCTTTTTTTGCCTTATTATATGCAATCACAGAAGGAGGCTTCTTTATAACTTCACCACTCCTATTTCTTTTTCCGACTGGAATTAATATGTCCAAATGATCAGGTCGGGTAGTTATCATGAGGACAGGTCTCTTATCGTGCCATTGTATTATTCTCACCCCGTTTTCATTTTCTAGGCCATAGACTTCCCCTTTCTTCAATTTTTTTCTGCACACTTCGACTGGATTACCACGCCGATTTTTACGTAATGTTCCACAAGTATAGGTTCCCCTCTTCAACAGAGCTTCACATAGTGGAATGCTTGTATAAAAACTATCTAAAAATATGGTTCTCCCTTCATCCAACAATCCATCCAATAGCTCCATCACAATTTCATGCGCATGTCCAGGTCCACCGCTGCTTGAATTTGGATTTTTTCCCGTATAGACTTTTAGATCATATGTGTATCCCTCCGGCGTACACAACTTATACAATTTCACTCCAAATTTATGCGACTTTCCTGGGATATATTGCCGAAACATGAGTCTTCCTCTCCAAGGCACCAATGATTCATCAATAACTACGTCTTCACCTGGCATCAGCGTTGTTCGAAACCTGTCACAAATTAAATCTAATAAAGGTTTTAGTTTTGATAGCCTATCTACATTTGAAGAAGGGTCACTGTTGTCATGGAAATGAAAACATTTTAACAGAACATCAAAACGATCACGTTTCATAGTTTTTTGAATAAGTTCATTGCGGTACATCAGCTTATACGACCAATATAAGCGCATTTTCGGTAGAGGACAAATGCCCATGACAAGAAGAATAGCGATAAACTTTTTCACTTCATTTCTATTAGTGTCTTTCCATTGATGCATCAATGATCGATGGCCTAGCTGATGGGAACTTATAAACTGGTGAGCAAATCTATTTGTCTCTCGGACTATTAAGTCTAATACCTCATCAGTCACAAACTTCTTGTATAAAGCTAAAGGATCTGAAACATCAAAATTGCACTGTAAACCATCACGCCCACTACACAGAAAACGACGATCAATATTAGAAAATGGTCCCCACACCTCCGATACTCTGGCAGCAACTTCACTATTATCATCTTCTTCAGATGACATGATATTTTCACCTGTGTCTACCAATGAAGATGAAGAAGAACTATCCTCATCTGATTCAGAGGCTTTGTACAAATCCTCAGAATCCAAGAAATTTACTGATATTTCACTATCAGAATCCATGGTGTAGCTAATGATAAGAAGTTTTATGTTGCTCCAGAACTGTACGGAACTTTTCTTGTCTTACGATGTTACACGTTCAAAAATCCAAAGGGAACTGACGAGGAGGACTATTTTTATGGCAGAGAGGAAATAAAGTAGGAAACAGCCGGAAAATCACAAAGAATGAAGAAATTCGCACAGATATGGCTTTACTGAGAAGAACCCTCCCCTTCTTATTTTCAAAAAGTATCGGAGGCGGCATACTGTAATAAACATAAAAATGGGGGCAACTAGGAGCAATTATTCCGAGAGGATAGGACATATGTCCCGTGTTGGCAAAACGCGTATAAAGGAGGGTTGTTCTTTGCTTCCGAGGTAATTTTCCCTTGCTGTAGGACACATGGCTCCAATCTCGACCCTCAGCAAAAAGGAGCCGCCAAATATCATAAACCTCAATGAATTCATAAAGGCAATCCATTGCCATTACCAGCTGGCTACGAGGAATGCATACAAACAAAAGAGTTCGGTGACACACTGACAAAAGAGAGAGAGGACATGGGGGTCGGGGAGAGGGGTTGAGGTGGGAAAAGGTTCCCGTGAATGACCTGGAGTGGATGGATTGACCCACCCCTCCACCAGGAAAGGGTGGAAAGAGGGATCTTAGGGTGGGCTAAGGAGAATACGGTTTATGGGTAAATGTAAAAGGAAGGGTGTTAAAAGAAAAACACTACAGACAGTTCGCTGAATAGTGTGAGGTATTGGAAAAGAGAGAGGGGGGATTGGGTTATTCCCAAGGGGAGTTAAGGGGAAGGGGAAAAGGGTTATTCTGGAGTTTTTGGGATGGAAAGGAGGGATTATCGCTTCGAAAAAAGAAATTCATTGGTTAAAATGCCATCGCAGCCTATTATCTTGATTATTTTGCGAACGCCCATTTTACTTCCTCTGTTGGCGAAATGAGGAATCTTGGGGAAAATAAACTGATGTTCTGCTAGTCCAGAGTATTTTTTGGCAAAGTGAAAGGATAGATCTTTGTTCTTGAATTTTGTTTTGTGTTCTTCCACTCTTATATCTGCACTTCGCCCACTCTGATATTCATAAGCTGCCCCACACTCATCACAGAAAATTTTTTAAATTCCAGATTTTTAGACGGTTCTATTTTGTCCTTAGCGTGGCTGAGTGAGCTTAACTGAGACACACAAAGGACAAAACAGAACCCTCTAAAGAACCAGGTGTTTATAAAAATGAAAATCAAACTAACGTGATGAAAATATTTATCATTTCAAAAATAGTAAAAAAATTTATTTCCATTGAAATTTCTATTTCGATTTCCGCAAGCTATACATTCCCAGTACCAAAAACTGTAAACCTTGGAACTCATAAGATGCCTGTTTTTGTGAATTTTCGAGTTTTTGATAATAAAAAATACATGTATCACATGTAACCCTTTGAAATATAGAGAATACATTTCAGCCAAAAACAGCACACAACGAATTCGCACTGCTCCACATACTGACGACATGACAGACATGGAGTTATGTACTAGGCTCAAAATAGTTGAATCAAAACAAATTAGGAACGTGTACGTTGTATTAAAAATAGACACTTTTTGCAACGGAATATTTTTTGTTTGTGCATATATCTAGTTTCATGAAAATCTATTGCGTAGATGTCCAGATCGAACTTATATAAAAAAGTCCCCACATAAGCAACACTAATTTACCAATTCCATTGAAATTATGGCATTTTCGAGAAAATATTGTAATTTATACACCTGCAATTTTCATGAAAATTGCTCGAAGCTGGGTTATACAAGCCGAGATTAAATTTTCGTGAGAAAGATTTGAATCCACTATATTGGCAGCACCGATTGATAAATTTGACTGAAACTTGTCTCTGAAATTAATGAATTTTAATTATATTTACACGAAATGTAGTGAAACTTGAACTGAAGGCAATATATAGCATTACAAATAAAAAAATTAAATCCTCTATGTTCGCAGAACTGATTCATAAATTCGATTGAAACTTCTGTTTCTGAAACTAATATATTTTACACCAAATTTCATGAACATCTGTTCCAAAGAAGCCAAAATATATCATTACAAATAAAAACATTTAATCCTCTATGTTGGCAGCATTGTTCATAAATTCGATTGAAACTTTGGTTTCTGAAATTAATATATTTGGCTTATATTTACACCAAATTTTGTGAAAATATGTTGCATAGAGGCAAAGATATAACATTACAAATAAATAAATTTAATCCTCTATGTTGGCAGCACTGCTTTATAAATTCTATTGAAACTTTCGTTTCTGAAATTAATATGTTTAACTTATATTCACAACAAATTTTGTACAAATCTGTTACATAAATGCAAAGATATAACATTACAAATAAAATAATTTAATCCTCTATGTTGGCATCACTGCTGTACAAATTCAATTCAAACTTCGTGTTTTGAAACAAATTCATTATATTTATACGTATACCAAATTTTGTGAAAATCGGTTTGGTAGAAGCAGAGATAAATCATGCGTACAGACAGACAGCCATGGTGCATAACAGACAATAAGAGAAAAACATTCAACACCAACTTCATCCACCACCACTAGAATATTCCAAATCAAATGCAAAAACATAATATTTTATGCTCTATATGTCATAAAATAATTTTTCGGCATAAAAAATTGCAATTATCTAATGAAAATAGTTAATGCACACTTACGGCCAATAGGAATAATCATGAAAATACCTTACGTCGCGAATGTGGTGTTTTTGATAAAAAAAATAAGTAAAATTGGTATGCATTTAGTTTTCTCTAATATTCTCCTAATATAATATAACAGGGGTGAGTGACTTTTTCCACTTGACGGGCTTCATCGTTGATTGCGGATTCTTTGGAGGGCCGCATTGGAAGCTATCAATTCTTCAGCAGGCTGGATTATAGTTTAAATCGGAAGTTACCTATATATTTTGAGGTTTCATAATAGGTTTTTATGGTTAGAATTTCAACAATAAAAATTTTTATTATAAAAATTTTCATGAAAATGTACAGATCTGATTTTTCTGATTACTATTTCATCATAGCTTCGCGGGCCGCACAAAAACCCTTCACGGACCTCGAACTATGGGTTTAATACTCCCGGTAGTATGTAATGTTAGTCTTTCCACGACACGGAGTAATTCACAATAAATTAATCAACTGCGTTAAATCTAGCTGGAATCCTGTCACCTAATTGGAACAATTTTTGAAACGAGAAAAAAAAGTCTGCTATGACCGGGAATTGAACCCGGGTCTTCCACTTGCCGGGCGGATATTCTACCTCTGAACTATCGTAGCAGAACATTTTCTCTCGTTTCTGAACACGGATGTTGTCCTTTGTGGGACGGACAGCTTATGCCTGTCTGCATAGGATCTTCGGATCATATCATTCCATCAATTCCTGTCACCTAATGTTTGAAAATCAAATGACTCACTCTCAGTTTAATTTCCTTTGATAAATCGGATCCTTTACTCTGGAGTGAGACCCAATTATCGCTCGCGCTTGACTATAAAGACATTGCAAACAAATCCCTTAATTAGGGTCGACATTTCGGCAATCGATCTGGTATTTTATACCGCAATTCCCGCCTCTTTCCCCGCGACGGCTGTAAAAACGTTCCATTTGTGCGACCTAAATACGAAAGAGGTCCAATTTCCACGAAACAAACTTCTTGGAATCTAAAACTCGTCGATTAGCTTTCGATCTGTTGTGCTCTGAAATGCGTTCGCTTTTTATGGCGGCCATGAGAGAGAATGCTCTGAATGAGTGGGGTTGGCACGTTTAACATTCAAACAACTCTTACTTTACGTTCACTCACTCCTCCTCCTCTCTCTCCTTCATTGTTTAAGGTTTATCTGTCAGTTCTTTTGTCTGTACAATTTTAAAATTCAAACATTTACTAATTTATTGGCAATTTACACCATCAATTCTTTCATTCAATCGTTCTTTCACCAATTAATAACGTTACATATCCATTCATTGTTTTCACACGTGACAATCAATTCTTTCAAACGTTAATGTTTCTTATTCCATAATTTGTTTGAGTAAATGATTAATTTTACCATTGAATGAGCTATATGACAATTCATTATCACTCACCGCTAGAATATCAATTCACCAAGTCATTCAATCGTACATTAATAAATTTATTCATTGATAAATCGATCGCCTTTAGTTACATTTTTTCCCGTGAATCTCGTAAATACACCGTTCGTCTTCAATAGGTGTTTGTGATTAAGAAATACGACAATTACATGGTATATCATGCCCACGCAAAAAGTCCAGCTGCCTTGAGAATATTCAATTGTCGAAGGCGCGGGAGCACTTCAATTATTTGGTGCACTCGAAGTAATGTTCCGGGGGTTAGATTCAGTGTCATTAGTTCTATATTTATGTTTACCCCTAAACATTTTTGTATGCTGATGGTATCCGGTATTACCGAGTGGTTAGGATATCCGGCTCACACCCGGGAGGCCCGGGTTTGAATCACGGTACTGAAATAATAATTTTATTTTTTTGCGATTTGTCTGGAGAAACCAATCAGTACAATATTTATTATTTTACAAAAAATCCACATACGAGAAAAATAAATTCCGGTGATAGTAGTCCTAGGAACCAAACAATAAACGCAATAGGGAGTCTAACTTAAGGTATATAAATAGTTCCCATTTTTTTGGCATACAAACAACTCCTATTTAGAATTCGAATGATTCAACCGCTTCCAGGCGGACATAAAAAAATTCGGGACAACCATTAAAAAACCTTTTTGCTTCAATTTTTTCCTACCCTTCTTCCGACCCTTGCTAATTTTCCGCACCCCCGCCGGCAAACAGCAAAAGTGCCTATTCACACAGACACACCCAATAGCCGTAGCGACGCCTTATCCATCCAATCGTATCCCCTTCCTCTTCATATCTCCCACTCTCTCTCTCTCTCCTTTCTTCCCTTTTGTCCTCCCTTTTATTTCCTCTGCCTCTTTTCTCGGGCAACACCGTCTAACAGAGGGTGAGAGAAAGATATATAAAATGGACCCTTCCTCATTTTTTTATTCAGGCGAGGCGACGGAAAGTAAACATAGTCCTTACCTCTGGATCAATAGTATGCTTTTAAAGAGCCCCACAGAAGCAGGAGACAAATGTAGATATGAAACTTGTGCATCAATCATCTTTCGGAATTATTTTGTAATTTTAGAAATTATTATTTAAAAGTAATTCTTTGAAGTTCATCGAAAGGCTTTTTTTTTAAAAAAAAGAAAGCCAGTTTTTCATATCGTTTAGATTCTTAAAAACCTCCTCTCATATGAATTTTTTGTTACCTGAATGCAATATAAACCCTGTGTTTATAAACGCTGAAACTGAAGCGTATAACCACTTTTTACGTCACTTGAAACTAAAGCTTCATACTCAGCTGCCTTACGTTTTTAATATTTAAGGTTTATTTATGAAAATAAAAAATTTTGGTTGAAAATTATTAATAATAAATTTTACTTTGACGAGGTTGTAAATTATGAAAATGATAAAAATATAAGAAAAAGGAATGAATATTGAATGCCGCTGAAAATTTGTACGGATTTAGGCTAAAACATTGGTCATTTAGACAAATCAATCGGCAGAGAAACACATTGGGATTGAGAAAATAGAATTTATAAAATCGTTGATTTAGGATAGTTTGCCGTAAAACTCGATATGTGATACTGAAACTGGAAGCTAAATATTTATTGTTTTAGAAATATAACTCATCAATTTATACGAAATTGATTTCTGTGACAAGATGAGTTTTAATGAAACTCTATCAGCCATTTATAAGTGAATCGATATTTTGTAAAAATTTATGAGGATAAACTATCCTCAACTGCAGCACGACATAGTTCGTTAAAATAAGAGAGGACCTACAGCAATGCTACTTGCGATATTATAAATTAAAATTCAGATTAAGATAGGTTATACCGCATTGTCCACGCATATACAGCAAAGCAATAAAAATTTGTTAGTCTTCAGCATGCCTCTTTCGAGATCTTATGTGTTAATTACTTTTTGGATATTGAGAAGGATCAGAAGAAGATGATGTAGAAGACGAAGACAACTCGGTACGTCCTTTCTTCGTGGCTTCTCAACAGCACAGTGAAAATATAGTGACCACGGAACTTTACCAGGGTTCTGAAAAATTCTAGACTTTCTATCGAATTTTCACGGTGCAAAATATGCATGCAATGTAGCATTTTAATTTAAAATATATTTTTAAATCGGTTTGATAAAGAGACATCCTTTTAGTTAAAATAAATAATTCGTATTTTTAAAAAGTATTTAATTTTCCACAAGTCCATATTACCTTAAAAATTAGTTATGTATTTAATTACTTAATATCTAATTAATGGTTATAACAATAATTAATTATAGTCCTCAGAATCTTTCACTTCCGTCGCATCTTCTTCCCATGCCTTTTTCGCCACATACCTCTTTGAATGATCTTCCCTCGTATAATCGTATATACATAGATGGATGTTTTTCAACTAATTGAACAAATATAGTGTTTGATTCCTCAATCTTCTTGGCACTCCTCATTCTTCAGTATCGCTTTCAAACTAGCAACTCAGCGAGAAAAACAGAACAAGAATATCGAATTTCAACATATCTCACGTGTTGAACCGGATGGTTCTTATTTACATAACGTATTATTTTCAAAAGCGAACGACATTGCATGTTGTAAGCAACATGTTGCGGGTTGCAAGTTGCATTGGCATGTAAACTGCCTTAGGCTTCTTGTTCAGTAAATTGATGGAATGATATGATCCGAAGATCCTATGCAGACAGGCATAAGCTCGTTTCAAAAATTGTTCCTTCTTGTTCAGTGATACCCTACCGACCTATATAAATGCGGGACTTTATCAGATATATTCTAACCTGTTATCTTATAGAGCCGCTCAAAGACGAGTTACAGACGGGAGATAGACGGAATTGCAAAAAAAAAACGTTTTTGGACTCTGGAACACATAAAAAAATCAAAATCTCGAGATCTAATTTTTTACGACAGCGTTACTTCCTCTATATACTTCATACGTGAGGATATAAAGCTGGAATAATTACCGCGGAAGATTCATAAACCGGAATATTTATTGCGCAGATACCTCCACGGAATTTTTGGAAGGCACCGATAACAACCTTTTTCTCTCCGTTTTATTACGGGTGGCAAGCACCGTCCTGCAACATCGCCGAATTTTTGGAGCAACCGAAAGAACAAAAACAGCAAAAGATGTGCTTACGAAACGCGCTTCAGAAAACATCTTTTACGATCAATCTCTGTGAGCGATCGCTGTTTTCGGCCACATAGACGGGTAACACGGCCGCACATAGCTTTTCCATTCTTGCGAAACTCACCATTTCCGCTTCTAGCTCTTCCTCTTACAGCCGCTTCCCTCTGTTTATCAATCCCTCGAGGAAAACTTAAGAGAAATTGCAGGGAAAGGTAAAAGCTTATGAGAAAAAGGAACGTTAAATTCACGTGAAATCGCTTAAGAAAAAACTCGCCCGCTCTAAAAAAAACTTTTTAGTACAGGGTATAGAAAGCAGAAGAGAGATGATTTTTATGGTAACAAAATGTAATGTTTGCATGGTACGTTTTATGCCTGGCTTCTCTTCCACCGATGAATTTTCTTCGGTAAAGAATTCCGCAAACCGCGGAAAATATTACCAAAGCTTCAGTCACTAAAATCATCAAGATACGCGTGATTCTCTTTCATTTTATCTTTTTGGCAATCACCTGATTCACTTTGGATAGTTTATACTATTTTAAATTTCTTCCACAAAAATATTCAACAGTTTTCATGCTTTTTTATTGAAAATGAATACGTATTTTATCGCATATGAGCATTCTCCCAAAATTTAGCACTAGCTTTTCAACGTCTTCAAGATTCGTCAATGTTTCCCGCCATTCTAGCAAATCTTCTCCTCGGAGTAAGATTAAATAAATGAAATGGCGGGATCTTCAAACGTAAAAAGTGTTTTCCATTGCATGCATTGGCTTTGGAAAAATTCCTTCTTATAAAAAGTAATAAAATATCTCATAAAAGTGACAATAACTCTGGAATGTTAGATAAATACATTTAAGGCAGATAACTTATTATTATATAAAGAGTAAATAAGAGGTGAATATTTTATATGCTTTTCTTCATCAAATAAATCGATAAATTTATGGTGATAAATGAACTTTTGTAATTTTACTGAGCATAATAGATTCATTTTTAACGCAACCATAATGTCAGAATTTTAGGAAACTCCATAATTTATCGACTTGTTAGCAAAAAATAATCTAAATTGTAGGTCTCCTTTTATGTATCTCTATGACACTGAATTTATTTTCCTAAAATGGTTGTGGTACGTTTTCCCCCATTATATTACCTTAATTGCCCGACTTTTATTTTCTTCTTCATAAACCGTTATCTTTTTTCATGACAACTAACGGAGAGTATTCGCTCCGTGCTTCCACTGAGGCTATCGGAAAAGTGAATTATGAAAAATTCAACTCATAAATTGAGACAATGATTTGCCGATCTCATTATTTGAACTTGATAACAAATATGTATAGATAATTCTCTTCCAGAAACCTTTCGTCTTCTTTTTGTATTCGTTTCTTCATCTTATGTTAAAATACCTCCATTCTCCCCTCCTCCCCTTCTCACTCACTGTAATAATCTCATTTCACCCTTTTGAAACACTTGGTTCGAATCTTATAGTGTTGGAGATTTGACAAGTGATTTTTTTTCGTTTAATTTCTGTAACTATTATGATCAGTACTCCCATTAAAGATTATTAATCAACGGAAGGTATACAAATCCACGTGTTAGATGACTTTTACGATAACGTACAATTTTAATAAAGAACCGAAACTTATACCTTCTTGGTAATTATTGTATATCTTCTTTTAAAATATTTGGCAATCAAATAACCCACCTAACTTATTCACGGTTAGGAGTAAAATCTTTAATCATAAATCAAGAGAAAAATTGAGATAAAAATCTGCAAGAGTAATTCGAGCAAACACACCTGATTAGCTTTCTAAGAGTTTTTTCAATATATTATTGTAATTTTGACCTCTCTGCCATCTACAATCAGGTTTCTGACAAAAACGTATTTCTCGCCTCGCCTATTGGTTTTTCTCTTCATGACTTAAATCTTTAGTTTTCCGTGTACTTCAATTCGTTTGAAACTCGGCGATAATTCAGAGAGAAAGAAAAAATAATCGCGCGCAAAGAAACGAAAAAACGCAAGCGCACAGAATGGTTTCGCTTTCTCTATCCAATCGCATTTCCCCTGCCCTATCTAACTCTCACTTTTTCCTCTCCTTTTTTCTCTCTTTCTGTATTTTGTTCGTCTTTCTTACACCTTAACTTCCATTCCCAAACCCTCTCCTCCGCCTACAATCCCATTCAACTCTGTCCCTATCGACGCCTCGCCTGCCCTCTGCTGGTGGCGCGAAAATACATAAAGAGGCTCTTTTTTTCCTCACTCTCTCCCTCTCTCCTTTCACTCTTTTGAGAGAAGCACTCCGAAGCGTGCAGATGTTTTTATACGGCTCAATGGAGCAGACAACTGGAGTACCGGGAAGGCGTTTCTCTAACGGAAAGAAAAGCGTGTTACTACTGATTGCTCGTCGTTACGCGTGGAAGGGTTTTCTTTCCCCCCGCCCGCTGATCTTCAAACAATCCCAATACGTTAAGTGAGATATTAGAAGCAATGATAATTAATGGAAAAGGTAATTTTGTTTTATCTAGTAGACACGGAAGAATCTCTGGCCCCCGGTCATTTCAATTGGTAAATGTGTATCTTTGTAAACGACCAAATTCTTTCAAGTAATCTCTTTATTTATTTATTATTTAATATTATTTTAATCTATCTAAATTTTAGAACAAATTTATTTTCTACCATGATATTTTTTACGATTCAGTAGGAATATGTTTTATCATATTATATCACGTCCACATATTTCTTAATCCTTAACCATAGAATTTTTATATTTTTTATTCATTTCGATGTACCACTTCCTCGTTTTTTACATTCAGTTTTTATTCTGTATGCATGTCACAATGAATAATCTCCATGGATTAGATAAAAAATATTAATACATTGATTTTGATGAGTTAAAGATAAAAAATAACAGTTGCGTTGTATTTTTCTTCAGCGTTATAACAATTTATTTACTCGAAATTAGATCAAGCCAATAAATAAGAATAAGTTTAAAGACGCATGAAATTTATATAAAAACACATGGTAATTCATATTAATATATTATATTATTATTATATATATATTATATTTGTCATTCATATTCGTATATTAATTCTTATTAGCATTATTGGTTAAATAGGCGCTCATAGATTTGTATACACTGAAGTAACATTAATTAAATTAATATAGTGAAGAAATTAAGCAACTCAAAATTTAAATTTGCCTGTCTAATTAAAAAATTATCTGAATAATGTATAATTTTAATACGAGAGGATTTTCTCTACAATAAAATAACTAACTCGAGAACCTTTTTACTCTTTTAACTAGGTTCACTATGTAAAATTGATTTGAAATTCCACGCTCACATAGTAGTTGTTTTGAAGATTCATAGATGCCTTGTAATATGTAAAAAAGTCACTAATAAAATTCTTATAATATACATAATTGTTCTCTCGCACAATGAAAAATGGCGAATCACATTTAACTGATATTATAATTGGAAAAATCTTATCTTTTTGGAGCAGTGGCGCTCTACTATTATGTTCTAAACATTTTTTTACGTAACGTCATTTATCATTCCTATTTCTTAAGAGTGTTGCGCCAAATGCTCCATAACGTGCTAGGTCCTTTCATGCCGCCGACATGTACTCATTTGATGTTCGAAAAGTTGTCAAAACCCATATATCCACGCTCGTTCCATTGAGGAATTAGTGACCTAGTTACGTTGTGAATTCGTCGAGCAGCATACATTAGGCTCGGTTGATTACTCATGCCCTTCAAAATTGCATTTAGATGACTCAAACCATAATTTTGTCTTGGAAAATTTACCCAAGTCATGAGCACCTGCGGTCTGTTTCCTGCGCCAATATGCGGCTGGAAATAACCTGCCCACGTGAGAGTTTGTCGAAATAGATTCACAATTCTTGCGTAAATATTGACATATTTACGGAAAATTTTAACATTATTTCAAAAATATAATTACATGTATTTTTGAAGAAGAGAAAGTGCCGTTTGTTCTCTCTTTGACAATATGGGGTTTGATTTTTATGTGATATTGATAAGTGGTAGTATGCACAATGTACTTCAAATGTTATTGATGTACTTCGAAGGACTGCGGATGTGTGACTAAGCTAGGATTAGGCGGGTGCCCGGGCTACATTTCTTCAAGGCCTTCGCATTCAATATGCTGCGGGCCGCCGGTCTTCGTCCTTGCTGCTCTGGGTATAGCTACTCCTCATCTACGAATCAAAACTGAATCTAGGGCGATAGGAGTAAATACAGGTTTCCCTCTCTTCATTTGGGGTCGCTTTATGCGAATTCGCTATTATGCGACAAACTTATTGCTACCGGAATTTATTTGATTTGCTCTTATGCGGTTACTCTGCCAGTGTAATACAAATGCATGCAAGTTCTTCGCTACAACACAAGGCGACCATTTAATCTCTCATTGTCTCTTATGCTGTGCGTATTATTGCTACAGTAAAAGAGATGAAAGTGGAGAGAATATTGTAGAGTGGAGATGAGACGGAGCTTTTTAGTGATACTTTTTGAGCACACACGAGAAGTTTTGTCTCTTTGCCCGCGAAGCTTGGGTTGGGCCAAGACAAATCTCCATCACTTCAAACCTCCACTATTATGTCACTCACAACAGCCACCACTTGTGCTCGTCTGCTTCTTTTATAATTTAGTATTAATTGTTTTAAGTTTGTATTTAGCGCATAAGAACTCGTTATGGAGCAAAAGAAGAACGTCTTGGAGGGGAGTTAGGATTGCTTGTGGATAGGGTTGCCAAGTGTCCGGTTTTTAACCGGACTGTCTGGTATTTGGGCATTCTGTCCGGAAAAAATTAAAGGTTATACCGGACATAAATGTATATTTTCTCACTCGCTTCGCCCATTCGACGCCTGTGTCCGGTATTTTTGGAGAGCCAGCGGGCAACCCTAATTATGGAACGTATCCCTATCTTTTACATGTAAATATGGGTTCTGTTTATGCGAATTCGCTTTATGCGTCACTTTCCTGAAACACAATCCCCGCATAAAGAGAGGGAAACCTGTATTGGACCACGAGTCGTGGCCCATTATGAATGATCCGAAATTTATTAAAAACCGATTCTGCAGAGATCAATTTAATTAATTGAGTCCTGGATTAGTATGAATAATCCGAAATGAATTAGGAATAAATTAAGAGTTCATTTCCGAGACTAAACGGAAATATTATTATTTTAACTGATTATTCGTACGATGAAACAATCATCACGTTCTTTTCGTAGAATATAGAATCGTGTAAGTGGGAATTAACAATCCCGTTTCCAATTTGAAAATAGTACAAAAAACACTGGAATTTTCAAATTCAGCGAACCAGTCAATTAAACGTTTGGTATTAAAGAGTACATGTAATCAATGATGCAAAAAGCATATTAATTGACTCATTTATCCTCGTGTAAACTAAAACACTGCCCTTTTTTATCGGCCTCATTAGCGGTGATTTATTTCCAGTGTTTACGGTTAGGTTTCTCATTTAACTTAATGTAAATCAAAATTAAAAATCAAATAATTATTTCGTCATCAGTCATTATACACATAAGCTGCGGTCGCTTTATAAGAGGAAATAAACATATTATTTGCACGAAAAACTGGTGCAGAATAATTATGCATCGAGTATCTCAAACTCCAGCTCGATGGATTGCAGGAAGAGAAAGGATCGGCGAATGAGATTTCCCAGGGAGAGATACAAAACTTCATTGTCGTTTTGGAATCGTTTTCGCTGAATACAACGCATGAATCGAAGCTATCATGGCAAATCAATGTACCTCCGAGAGAAGTGCCTATTTTCAGAGCTCTTTTTCCTCACAGGTTTCCATTACAAGTTCACCTCTTTGCCTTTCTCCAAAAATTAGGATGAATGTTTTTAAAAAAAAGAGTAAACTGACCTCATTGAACAGGTTTTCGGAATGTTAGCGGTAACTTCTAGTACTTATATTTAGAATATACACAACACTTGATAGAGATTTACGTATACTCGTCTGCTTAATAACTTTCTTATATCTAAAAAAATCTTCCATCGGTGATTAAGCATGCATTGTTCTTATTTTTCAGTACTTGTAATGACTGAAAGTTTCGATTTTATTTCAGCGAATTAAAAGAGCCAAACAAAATCTTTCATCATCCCATGGAAGCTCTATACTTAATCTAACATATGCATAAATAATATAATTATGCATAATAATAAGAAGCAGATATAGCATTGCAGATCGTTCGACTAAGGTTTTTAAATATTTGTCTTCAACGAGCTGTTCCCTTAAAATATATTTTCAATCTTAAATAATACATTCCGAATTTTACGTTTAAAAAGTAAAGATCGTATCAGCAGTATAATGGGCAGGATTGGAATTTAAATGCAGTTGTAGCATTTTATGTGCCCAAAAAAATAAGCTTAAGGGAAAGTGGGCAGAGTAGTGGTAAAGTCAAGGGAAAAAGATATTACAGCGTAGTCAGAGGTAAGCGTTTGCATGAAAGCTATGGGGCGGATTAAAGACGTAGTAATAGAAGGCAAAAATATCCGCCTAACATAAAAAGTCACCAATTCATCTTTTAAGGTATTTGTGAACGTAGATTTTTATGATCTTATGCCTGAAGGTAAGAGAAATAACCAAATGCATTTTCTTCTTCCTATAGCATTTTTTTATTTTAAGAGGAATTTATTTTTAAGTTACAATTGCTATCGTTTAGTCTTTAGTCGTATTTTATGAAACCTTATTTTCATCAGTTTACTGTTTTTAATGCGTCTTTTTCGTTTATCTGCATCATTGTGTTATGCTACTGTACCAATTGTAGCACGTCACCAGCATATATAAATACATACGTATTCGCATAAATAGATAGATATGTATTATTCTTCGTTAGGCATGATATTGAATCTAGTAAGTCTCTTCTTCAATCTAATGCTTTGACGCGCACAAAATATAATGCAGTAAAACGATCATTTATCAAGGAATAAGGGAGAAAACCTAATGAAGATGACGTTCGTTTGGAAAATCTGCGAAAACTCAGTTTATTATTCCCTAGGAAAAGGTCCGTGGCTGTAAATCATGCGAGGTTGGGATACGAAAAAACCCCATTCGGGTATTTTGATCCAATCAACATCATGACGTTGACTAACCTTTTTGGGTTTTTCTCCAATAGATTCCCATTTAGACTTTTTCCTTTATTCGGATGTTTTGCGTGAAGGTCACTCACGAATCATCTGAAGAATAGCAACCGCTTCGCGCGGTTTCCTTTTTTTCGTTGAACGTCATCATTTCGCTCTCTGACTCCGGCGCCTGTAGAATTTATTTCCGCGTCATCCGCCTGTTTTGCTAGAGAGACCACCACCACCACGTCACCGCCAGGAATGACCGCGTTTCTATTAGGAGTAGTCCTCGTTCTTTTTATTTCGGCCTTTCTTTCTTGCTGCTCCCTCTCTTATTTTTCCATCTCTCTCTGCCTTCCTTCTCTCTCTCTATCGCTCTCTCTCTTTCTACCTCTCCCCAGCTTCCTCTTATCTCATATTTTTTCTAAAATCGTCTACCTCCTTCCTACAATGATCAAGCCAAATGCTTGCTGTCGTTCGTTAAACTTTTTGTTCTTAGTTATCTATTGATATTGAAAAGCAATAATAGCACTGCCATGACTCGTTTTCCATATTCGCATTTATCGACCCAGAACTATTTTATAAATTTAGGAATTTGAGCGGCGGATTCAAATATAAAAAGTATTAATTTTAAATAAGGGATTTTCATTTATTAATATGTACTCATTGTTCACTTGAGTAACGCTTAGCTTTTATTACAGCTGAAAATAAATTCAAGAATAAGCACTTAAGTATCAACAATTGAAAAAATAAGTACGTACTTATCATAGGCGCCTACAATATCCATAACAAGGTCATGAAAAGCGAGACGCGCATTTTGCCTACAGCCATCCATCTTCAGTCGTGATTCGCACGAAAGTAGATTCTAAAAAAAAACAAGCGTGGCGGCATTTTGGTGATTTTTATGCGTGTGCGGTAGAGAGCTTTCTTTGGGTGGGTGACCGGTAAGAGTGCGAGTGGGGGTCCAGGGTATGCGAATTTTGAAAGGGAAGGCATTTAAACCTTCGGAAACGGGCATTTTATTGCCGGGGAATGGTGGTTTGGAATATCCTGAAGGTTTTTCCTAAAAAATGCGAACCGTATATTCAGCCAAGAAAAATAGTTGAGAGCGGGGAGCCGGGCATAGTTTTATTTTTGAAAATATGTAGCCACCCTAGCGCGTTTAATTTTCTATTTTCAGATGTTATTAATTTCACATTGTTAATAGCGATTGAGTGGTCCATTTATTGGATATGTTTAACAATTCCTCCGTATTTGAAGGGTATAATATGTTCTTGTAAGCTTGCTTGTAGTTTCCTTTTTGTTTGCCCTATATAGCATTTGTGAATTTACACCGTCAGTGGCAGTATTTGCAGTGTAGTCCTCCTTTACAAATGTATAGATACCTTCCCTTTAAGAAGTCGTATTCCCTAGATTCCATACGCGCACCCTTAACGTTCGCCCATCCACTGACCTTATCCTCGACGGCACACGTATAAAACATCACAAATATCTCCACACGTTTTCTTTTTATAACTCGTTTTCTAAAGTGCAAAAAAACGAGCAATCGTTGTCGCTTTGTCTTCGTCCGTCTGTAAACTTTCAACTTTTTTTAAGAAATAAATAAAAAATATTTGTTGGTAATATTAAGATTTGCATTTTATGAATACGCCATTAGTATTAATTTCCACCGTTAAAGGGCACTAAATTTGGAAAATGAGTAAACTTTTAAGTAATATCGTAAACAGTCTATTTAAGATAAAAGTTTGCTATTTAAGTGGTAGGGTGCTGTGGTTATTTAATAAATGATACATTGAAATCGACAGCATAAGTATATTTCAGCAAAGTTTTATAGAAGATTTAGAGCAATTTTATCTTTGAGGCCGAATATAACAAACAGAGATGGTGTTGTGTTATGCTGCCATATTTAATTGATATTTATTCGAAGCATTAACAGAAATTGTATACTTGTTCTCAATTTATGTGTAATTGAACGAAGAAGTTTATAAGCGAGCGTTTCATATTTGCCCGAGGCGCCTGAACATTCTTGTTATTCGCAGAGTCACCACCGAAGATGGCTGCCTTGTAACTGAAATGTACACCAAATTTTCATATCCTTTTAATTGCTGAGATAAGTATTTATTTTTCAATTTTTTATATTCGAATACTTATTATTGAGTATACACTCAATGTTAATTTTATTGTTTTTCTTAAGATTATCAAGCTCTAAGAAAAAGTATTATCGAATTACGAGTCATTGAGAGAGAGGAGGAAGTGAGAGATCTGATCTTTTTCTACTTTTTTGAATTTAAGTGGTATATTAATTTTTGGACTCATCCTAACATGACCATTCCTTTGGCGAAACCTAGGATCCATATACACCTCTCGAAATGACACAGATAGCAATAGAATTAAAATAGAGGAAGAAACTTCGCATGAAACAATACAGACTCGAAATCCCCAATCAATGTGCAAAATCAGCAGGGGAGTGATGCGTAACGCAATTTATATGCGTATTTTCTAGGAAAAAACTCCGTTTCCTTACTCAGAAATACAAAAAGAGACATACGAGACCATAATATACGCCGTCCAGTCTAAAATAAATCTGAAGTAAGAGTTACGGTTCGGGTTGATTAATTAGTCGCTCATCGCAGATACAGATGGCATACGAATAAATCTCTTTGTATGGTGCGGATTCTAAAATCAGTAGTGGCTCACACGCCCCATAATGACCGAAATCGAAGGATCAGGTCGTTCATATGTACCCCTGTGGATATAGCCCACCCTTTCTCGCGCGGAAAAGGGTCGTCTTGAGGGGGACTACTTTTATGACTCAATCAAGGCCGACATGCCCTCGAGCATGCATTAGAACCCCGAGGCGTCTTGTATCCACTAAAACCACCATAGGTCCTTATCCTAAAGCCCTTTTCTCGGAGGTCTGTAAAGATATGCGTCATAAATTGTTTTTACATTTTTCCTCAAACGCGGCAATATTTCTCGGAGTTATTAACGCATTCTCCAAGTTATTTCTTCAAGCTTAATGCTGTCACCGGTCGTTATTCTTCCTTTAATAACTCCTCCAAATAATACTGTTATTCGTTAGAAAACGCTTATTAGTATGTAGTTCTTATGGAGGCATCACAAAAAGTATTAGAGTGCGCACATACAACGTTGTTGCTTTCCACAATAAGGAAAATTTCGCCCGGCGTAGTTAAATTAAATTAATTAATTTGTATTTATATATTCATGAATCCATGCATATTACACGGACAATAGTCATAACAATATTTTCCTTAAATTAAAAAAATCATTTTGTTGACTCGATCCGATTGGATAATTAGATATCCATTGCAGATACATTTCACATACTCAGCTAGCGAGAGTAAGAGTTCAAAAATAAACGAAATTGAAAGTCTTTAGTAAAATGGTAAGCTCAGAGTAGTTGGATACGCTCAACAAATGTCTTTCCTTTTTCTGTATCCGTAAAAATGTCATATTCAAGTGAAATGTGTTGCTTGATAGACAGATACAAAGACAGAGGGAGTGAGAAACAAAAAAAAACATGAGACGTAAGAACTTCACTTACTGCTTCCACCTTCATAAAGGGGTTTGGAGGATTCTCCAACCCAAACCCTTTCCCTTATATCTTCCGTCGAGCCAATTTCCACGTCTTTCGAAATGAAATTCAGTCAATCTCGCGAAATGTCCCAACGCGCCATTGCACTCTACGTCGGTCACCGTCATCCTCAACCAATTCCATGATCTCTCTTTCTCTCATTTAATGTTACTTCAATCTCAGTGTTACACTCCATCCTTCTCTATCCTCTTCTCACTCCTTATACCTCTTTCTGCCTTTCTCTCCTTCCCTTTCCTTTCCTCTCCTCTCTCACTCCCTCTCCCTCAATCTCCCTTTCCCCTTCTCTCACTCGATCTCCCTTCCCCTCTTCCCTTCTCTCCCTCTCACTCCATCTCATTCTTTCTCACACCCTTTCCCTTTCTATCATTCCCTCTCACTCCCTCTCCATTCCTCTCACTCACTCCTTCGCCCTTTCCCTTCTTATCTCCCATCTCTTCCTCTCCTTTCCTCTCCATCCTTCTCCATCTCCCTTCCTTCCTCTCACTTCCCTTTCACTCTCTTCCTCTTTGCTACTCCCTCCTCCCTCTCTTCTCTCTCTTCTATTTCTCCCTTTCTCCAACTTAATATTTTCTCTTCTTTTGCTTTGTTTTTTTATACTCCTTTTAATTTTACCCTTTTCACACACCTCTTGAGCTTTTCCTAATCTACATTTCCTTTGAGTGCTCTCCATCTCTATGTCACACCCTCTTTCACTCTCTCCCTCTCTCTCTCTCTTTCTACCGTACATGTCCCCAACCTTGCCCATCCCTTTTAACTGCCATACCCAAATAACCATTTCCCCCATCTATCTGATCCTTCGTCTCCTAGTAGCCCAATCCCTTTCGTACCTCATTCCCTTTCGTCAACAATCACTCCGCTCACTACCTCTTCTTTCTCTTGGCGCTTTGCTACTCACATCCCTTTTATCCCGAACAAACCCAGCCCAACTTCCCGGAATCCCACCGCTGTATGCATAAAAATTCATTGACCACATCCCACGTAAGCCGACCCACGCGTCTTTCTATAAGAGTGGAGTCATTTTAGAGGGCGGGCCTCTAAAAAAGAGGATTCGACGGATATGGTGTTCGGAGTCTCTTGATGTGAATAGGACAGAGGATCATAACATTTCGGAAAAACTAAAGGCCCGTCATTCATCCATGCCAGCGTTTGATAGTGCTTGTCTTTGCATGTTTTTGCGTAAATGTGACAAAAATCAAATCACACTTGGGTTCCCATTTTGTGAACTTCTTTTTGAGGAAATATTATATATTTTCAGTGTGATGTTATCCTTCGTATAAATAACTGCTTCATATGATTACGTCAACGTCGTATTTTATATAAAGTACATTAAATCGGCTACTTTTATGCACTCCGTTAAAATATTATTTCATAAAATATTGCGATGCATTGCTATAAAGACCAACCAAAATAACATTTTTCCAAAATTACTGCAAGCTCTGTTATTCAGATATGATGTTGATTTTTACATGAAATATCGAACGCTGTAAATAATTCGCGGAGAAAGAGATTTATTTCATGGTATCTTTAATAAATATTCCGTATGAATTCCTGCACAGCTTAGCAGGAGAAGAATTGAATGTTTCGTTTTGAATTTTACTCTTAAATTCTATTGTACATGTTATAGTAAAAATATATGTATCGGAGTTTTATTCGCCAAATCTCAAAGTTAGGAAAACAGTTTGATTCTAATTTTACCTAAAAATTTATAATTATATTTAAAGTCAGTCCCCAATTAGTTGAAACTGCTGCGGAAACTGTCCTGCACTATCGCTTATCGAACTTGCTATGAAGCATTGTATTTTCAAATTATATGATAAACTGGATTTAAAATAGATGTTGCCTATTATCTAATACAATATTCTTTTTCTGTCCCAAAATTACCGTCACTTGGTTCCTTGTAAACAGAATCGTCAAAATATTTTAAATCTGATAAACTATCTTATTTCATTTTAAACTCATAGTACAAATGAGATATGTATAAAATGTGGATATTAAATTCGAAAAATAAATTTACAGATCTTATCAAACTAAATTCACTTATTGTAAGATTTTGGTGTGAATGGGTGAAACAAAAATAAGGCGCATTGGAAGTTTTTCTTATAAACATATCAGATATGTTCACCGATATCTAATCATATTGTATTTATCGACTCCGGACTTCTTCCCTCACTTTATGATCTGACACCTGGATTATATATGCACTGGTGGTGTAGTGGTTAGCGTGTCGGCTTTCTATTGCAAAGTTCGGGGGTTCAAACCCCTCGAATGGAGGTTTTATTTAAAAAAAAAAACTATCATCAGTGCCTGGCAGTAGGCAGCAGTACTGTCAGTATGGTATAGAGCCGAAAACAAATGATGTTGGTTGGGTCTATATCCAATTACAGCTGTAGGCGTGATCAGGACGATTTGAACGGCTACAGTACTGCGATGTGGAAAGCAAGAGGGAAACTACCACATTACAATCCCTAGTAAAGATTATATGGTTGGACAATATGAGTTCTCTCGAGGTAAAACAATCCGGAGATAAAATAGTCCCCCAATCGGATCTCCGGGCGGGGACTGCCTTGAGGAAAACATTTGTCGAAAGTAAATTACGAATAGGGACTTGGAACGTAAGAACTATGAGAAAGGCAGGAAAGCTAGAGAACTTGAAAGAAGAAATGAGAAGAAATAGAGTTGACATTATAGGGCTAAGCGAAACTAGATGGGAGGGAGAAGGACAGTTTGACTCGGAAGAATTCACGGTAGTTTATTCTGGAGGAAATAGTGGGGAAAGGGGAGTAGCTCTGGTACTTAGGAAAGATATGATGAAAAGCGTGACAAAGATAATAGCAACGAACGATAGACTGATGGCAATAAAGCTAAAAGCAGTCCCAGTGGACATGCTGATAATCCAGGTATATATGCCAACGTCAGCTCATGACGATGAAGAAATAGATGAGATCTATGAGCAAATTAATGAAATTTACGAAGAAGACGGAAGAGGAAAGGTAAACTGCATAATAATGGGAGATTGGAACAGCATAGTCGGAGAAGGACAGGAAGAAAATGTTGTCGGGCAATACGGACTTGGGAAGAGAAATCGAGGAGGGGAGAAACTCGTAGAATTCTGCATCAATAATGACCTTGTAGTGACTAATACATGGTTCAAAAACCATAAACGAAGGTTATACACATGGAAAAGCCCAGGAGATAGAATGAGATGCCAAATAGATTACATCCTTGTAAAACAAAGATTCAGGAACAGCATAAAGAATGCCAAGGCATTGCAAGGAGCAGACATTGATTCAGATCACAGCCTTCTAATACTTGACGTGAATACAAAGCTCAAACAAATAAGAAAAACGAGAAGAGAAAGACAGACCTGGGACCTAGAAAAACTGAAAGAAAGGCAGGATGTAGTCAGCATGAAGTTGGAAGATAACCTAAGAAAGTTGGAAAACAAACCGAAGACCGTTGATATAGAATGGGATGAAATTAAAACCAGTATCAAGGATACCTTGGATAAAGAAATTGGAAAACAAGAGAAGAAAATCAGAAAACCATGGATCACGAAGGAAATGCTGGAGAAAATGGATGAGAGACGAAAATGGAAAAACGTTAACACTGAAGAAGGTAGAGCCAACTATAGGCGTATAAACAATGAGTTGAGAAGGGTAACAGATAAAGCTAGAGAAAATTGGATAAAAGGAAAATGCGATGAAATAGAACAGATGGAGAAGTTAGGACGGTACGATATGATGTACGCTAGGGCACTGGAATTAGAAGATAAGAAGTCTAATGGAATTTGTGGTAAAGGAATTATGAATACAGATGGGAAGATAGTCTCAGAAACAAAGGATGTAGCACAGGTATGGGAAGAATACATTAAGGAATTATACAGCAAACAGGCAGGAGCGGCAAAAATAGAACTGGAAAATGAGGAAAACATTGAAGAAGACAACTTGGGACCAAGTATTATGGAGAGCGAAGTAGAAAAGGCGATAGTGGAACTAAAGAAGGGGAAAGCCACGGGCAGCGATGGAATACCGGCTGAGATACTTAAAGTCATAGGATCAGAAGGACTAAAAGCGATCACGAAATTAATTAATAAGATTTACGACACGGGAGAGTGGCCTCAGGATTTCCTAGAAGTAACAATGATCCCTCTAAAGAAGAAGCCAAAAGCAATGCAGTGTAAAGATTACAGAACTATAAGCCTTCTGTCACACACATCGAAGATCATCACGAGGATTCTTAATAAAAGGCTGGAGAAAAAGGCAGAAGAAATAATAGGGGAAGATCCATTCGGTTTCAGAAAAGGACGAGGAACTAGAGATGCTATAAGAGTAGTTAGAATCATATCAGAAAGGGCAATAGAATACAGTCAAGATATCTGCGCATATTTCGTAGACTGGCAGAAGGCCTTTGATAGAGTAAATTGGGTAAAGTTGATGAAGATATTAAAGGATATAGGTGTAGACTGGAAAGACAGGAGACTGATTAGGAATCTATATGAGAATCAAGTTGTAAAGGTCAGGTTTGAGAATGTGGACACCTGCGGAATAAATATCGGTAGAGGAGTAAGACAAGGCTGCTGCCTATCGCCAACCCTATTCAATATATATGGAGAAAGTCTAATGCAAGAAGCTTTAGAAGGCACAGGGGATTTCAAAATTGGAGGAAGGATTTTAAGAACAGTAAAATACACAGATGAACAAGTACTTCTAGCAAGAAAGGAAGAGGAGCTACAAAAAATGATAAATAGACTAGTGATAACAGGTAAAAAATACGGTATGAAAATAAATACAGAAAAATCCAAGATCATTCGAATATCGGGTAAAGAAGAGAATCTGAACATAACTATTGGGGGAAAGCCATTAGAACAAGTTTCAGAATATAAATACCTTGGAAGTATCATAACACGAGAGGCAAAATGTACGGATGAGATCAAAACTAGAATAGGAAAAGCAAAAGCGGCTTTCAGGAGAAAGAAACAACTACTTACAGGGAATATAAGGGAAGATATCCGCAAGAAGTTGATAAAATGCTACGTATGGAGTATAGCATTGTATGGGGCAGAAACATGGACGCTAAGGAAAAAGGACATCAAATACTTGGAAAGCTTTGAAATGTGGACTTGGAGGAGAATGCTGAAGATAAAATGGACAGATAGGATGAAAAACGATGAAGTGCTACGAAAAATAGGAGAGAAGCGAATGATTATACAGACTATTAGAAAGAGGAAGGCTAACTGGGTTGGACATTACCTGAGGAGAGAGAGTATGATTAAAGACGTGTTATAAGGAAAACTAGATGGGAAAAGGGAAAGAGGCAGGAAAAGATTTCAGCTGATAGACAATTTGAAAGGGAAAGAGAGTTATCAAGATATGAAGAGGACAGCGGAAAATAGGAGTATATGGAGAACCAGGTTTAACCATGAATAATCACGGACCTGTCTACGGACAGACTACCTATGATGATGATGATGACCTGGATTATTTTTCCTTTTATTCCGAGAATAATATCATTAAAAACACCTGTCTTTCATAACGAAAAAGAACGCAATCTGTCAAATAAAGTAACACACTGTAGAGACATATTGTATCCTGACCGTTTGTGATATTTTCATAGCATTTGGGGTTTAGGAAAAATATTTAACGACGTCGATCACCTCGTTGTTGTTCCTAAAATATCATCATGGCAGTAAATCCTTACACACATAAACACACACACACACATATATATATATATATATATATGTATGTGTGTGTGTGTGTGTGTGTCTGTGTATGTGGACAAAAAACCCTACCTTTCTATGGAATACTATATTTAATCCATCCCGGTTACTTCCAGCTGCCGCATTTCCAAAGGATTACGTTCTTCCTCTTTCCTTCACTCTATCCTTCCCTTTTTCTCCCAAACTTTCCCTTTCGTTCCCCGTCACACATTCCAGTTCACCCGCTTCCTCCGAGCGATTGACTGTTCTCCTTAAGAATTGCTTTCTTGATTCTTCTTTGAGCCTCGGCTCTATTTCCAATCATGCGTGTGATAAGACTCCGCATCACCATGACGACATATAACTTCTTTTCGCCACCTCTTTGTTTACTTAAGCACAGTATTCTGCTTCATATCTCTCTCTCTCCCCTCTCCCCCTTTCCCTCTCTCTCCCCCTCTCCCTTTCTCTTCGGAAGTCACATAGCACCACCACCGCGCTAATTAAAATCACCGATGATATACGCAGACACATGGATGACAGAAAACTCACAGTACTAGTATTGCTTGACTTTAGCAAAGCGTTCGACTCAGTAGACAAAGACATACTCCTAGCAAAACTCCGCTGCATGCGATTTTATTCACCTGCAATAGATTGGTTCTCCTCGTACCTTAGCGACCGTTTCCAAAAAGTCATCTCCAACGACTCCTCGTCTTCTTGGCTTAATGTTAACCAAGGCGTTCCTCAGGGCTCAATTTTAGGTTCTCTATTGATCTCCCTATTTATTAATGATTGTTCTCAATATTTAACTTACTCCAAGCATCATATGCACTGTACTGCAATATAATTAGACACCAAACCCAATAACGTATCTCTTTCCATTGCCAACATAAATCATGACTTGGCTCAACTTCAAGAATGAAGCTATGATAATCTTCTCAACATAAACCCCTTGAGATCTCAGGCCATTTTAATCGGTTATTCAAAACTACTGGCTTCTATAAACCTTGCGGAATCAGTTCCTCTGTCTTTGAATGGCTCAGTTATTCCCTGTTGCAAAATCATAAAAAATCTCGGCATTCTAATTAATGAAACGCTTGCCTGGAATAATCACGCAACAAAAGTCTGCAAGACAATAAACTCTTCCTTACACACTCTAAGACCTCTCACTAACATTCTTCCCTCTTCACTAAAAATACAGCTAGTGACCTCTCTAATTCTTACTCACTTTGACTATTGTGATACTGTATACCAGGACTTAACAAAGGATCTCGCGATTAAGCTACAACGTTCTCATAATGCCTGCATCCGATTCATCTTTAATCTTAAAAAGTCTGACCATGTCTCAGAATAATTCCGTCGACTCTCCTGGCTAAAACTTGAATCTAGAAAAAACCTTCAACTCCTCTCCCTATTGTATCAAGTTCTTAATAATCACATCCCTTGTTATCTTTCTTCTCAGTTCGCCGCCATTAATACAGTTCACCAATGCAATACCAGAGGATGCGATAAATTACTAACTCCACTTCATAGAACAGAAATTTACAACAAATCCTTTACCGTCACTGCTTGCAAACTCTGGAATGGCCCTCCAACGTTAATAAAAAAACTCTTTATCTCTAGGCACTTTTAAACCGCTTGTATCACAAGTATCTCCTCTCACTCTCCATGCATTGAACCACTCCCTATCTTCTCTTTCAGGTTATCACATGGATGCGCTTATTAGGCATAAATTCATAATTTTATTTTACTTTATTTTCCTGTATCATAATTACGATGTAATCTCCCAAGCATATCTTACCCTACAATCCCTATTTCCCTCTCACCCTCTCCCTTATATGGATATTAATGTGTGTATTTATATATGATTTTTTCTCCTTTTCTCAAATTATTGTTGTTCTTTTTTTTCCTCTTTCACTGAACTATTTAGGAATTTTTCGCTGTTTTTTACACCTCCCTTCTCTTCGTAGGTGTTTTCCGCAGTGGAAAATTTTTTCTGTGTTAAAATATAGCTGATACACAGTTTTACTTCGACCCACAAAACTAACAATATTCTTTGGTAATACTCTGTGATCTATTAACTTGTAATTTGTATATATTTTACTGTATTATTTATGTAGCTTAATTTCTTTTAATATGTAAATATTGTAATTACTTATATGACGAAAGGGTTAAATGTAAGAAGGGGCTATATAGTCTCAATTTCGCCCTAACTAAAGTCGTTTGTCTGTCTGTCTGTCTCTCTCACCCCCCTCCCTCTCCGTATGCGGATTTTGGGTCATATAATGGGAACCTCTATTTTATCGCTCTCTAAAATGGAGGTCACATGATGGTCGGTGAAGAACTGTTGTGACGTAAGACTTAGCATGTTATAAACTGTATCTCATTACTTCTTACTTTAGAACTTTCGCTCAAGACGGGGAATGTCTAATTCTACCTCTATATGCTAAGAAAACATTATACAAGTACATTAAATTGTTTCACCAAACCTTTTATTTAAACGTTGAATTTTGGATTTTTTTCTGCGCTTTGCTTATCCTCCTCAGGTCTTACGTAGGGTTTTTCTAGTTATTCCTATCCCTTGCTGTAGCTAGTATGCTGAATATGACTAGAAACTTCTTTCTGACTAAAATTATTTCTAAATGTTTTCCTTGTAGCACAGCACAAAATTTATGAATGTATTAATAAAGTTATCGAAGAGGAATATTTTGAATGACATTGTAATGAATCTTCTAAGTTTAGAAAGAACAAACTTGCAACCACAATTTGAAGAATTGATAAAAATGAAGTAACTCCAAAATAAATCAATAAACTAAATATTAAACATTTAAATAACTGTAGTATGAAATTATTTCGTAATAAACAATCAGATCTCGCATTAAAATTAATGTGATATGTTATTTGTTAGAAATCCAATTTTTGTTGTAGTTTTTTAACAATTGTATTTTCATGGAATTTAAATAATTTTTTTCTTCATATTTATTGTGGCACGTCGATACCTTTCCTGTTTAAGTTTGGTACTAAAAAAGAAAAGTTTGACCACCAATGCAATAAAGGAAGAATCAGAAGAGCATCCTCATTACCTTTTTCAGATAAAAATAAAATCCGCGTTCGTGTGAATATCGATTAGTAATTTAGTAGTTAAGAGCGCTTAATTGTGTTGAACCCAGCAATAGAGCTCTCACTTTGCATTTTGTACTTACACGAACGCATCAGAATGAAGAATAATCAGTTTACATTTGCGGCACGATTGAACGTAAACCGGATCATTATGTAAGCAAATACTTCAGGAGATGCCACATTCTGAAATAATATAGGCACTAAAGGAACAATTATAGGTTCCAATCAGTTTTCAAAATCAAGCGTTGGAAGAAAATATGAATTTATTTTTATCTAAAACAGTAACTTAAACCAAAGCAGTGTAATTAAGTTACTAAAAACTAAACAAGTAGAACAGGGGTGACCTATCCACGGCTTGTTAGCTCTATGCTGCTCTAATACTTTATCAGTCAAAGGCACGTTAACTCTTTTCACTTTAGAGAATAAATAACGCAGTTTGACTTAAGACTTGTAGTGAATGCCTAATGACACGCATAGTCTCCGTATTGCTTCGAATACAGGTTATATTTTTATGTATATACACAGAAAGTGTTTGGTAGCTCTCGAAAATCTGATGATGACCATACGCGGCTCCGACAATAAGCAGCATTAGCCACTCCTAAAGTAGATTACGTAATAGTGGAAAAGAATATGTCCGAGTGAAATGCTTGGGTGACGTTAATATTACTAATAGATAACTTTTCGACTCATTCTCTTAACATTTATGTAAAGGGCAAACTATTATACACTACTATTATACTATACACTAAAGAGACTATAAAACGAAATTTTATTAAATTTATATATATACTTAACTGCAATAAAATGACCCAAATAAATTCAACAGGGAACTATCGAGGTCGTCTTTTGACTGAAAAATCCAAATAGTCTTCTTTTTAAATCTGCTATGCAGTAGATTTCCCCTCCTACGAGTCATCAACTCCTAGTTTCTTCGGAGGGCTTGAAGCCCTTCAGCCCCAATATGTTATCTTTTAGCTTATAATTCTAATCTTTATGGAGTCGTAAAAGAATTGCAGAAATATGGTTCTAATCTTACAATATCTCTTCATAGACCACATTATCCGTGTATTTTCCATATTTGCCCGGATACGAAGCCTTCTGAGCCAGAATCTTGATGGTTATTCCGGATCCAACAGGCGAGTATCTCATGTAATATTGTCCGTGACTAAACATGCTAAAACGCAGGAAGATTCCAATTTTTTCCTATGTTTGTCCAAGAAAACAAATGTTTATATTTATTTGAGTTAATCGAAAGAAAATAATTATGGTGTGACTGATTTTAAGCACAATTGTGGTTACACGACAATATTTGCTGTAAGTATTCATGCTTTTTATTATGTGTATTGTTAACTGATATTTTGTCCTGTGATGGCCTGTGAAACCCCTCCTTAGCGGTAATTTTGATTCGTACCCTCCAATCATATGATTTATCTTCGATTTTGCAAAGACGATTGAACGTAAGGATATGTTCTAAAATACGTTGTGACTTAGATATTCAAACAAAATTGGTTCAATTCAGATAAAATTACATCAGATTTTTATTTTAAAAGTACGATTATGAGGTAGTTCAATTCTTTTCCGCTGTTGCTTCTCGGCAGCTAATCAGAATCCGGGCAGATAAATCACACTTCCTCCATTATAGTATGATTTTCAGTAAATTACTGCTGACGACGCCCGCTATAAAATATTTTGCATCCCCAGATCTACCCACAGCGCCACTCTTCCTCTCTCTACGGTTTGGAAACTACGAGAGATTACACAAACATCGCAAACGACCAGGATGTTAGGCAACACAAATATGGGTTGTACCCAGTGGCGGATACAAGGAGAGAGGGATGGGGGCGATCGCCCTCCCTTGTACGACCCCATTGCCCTCCACTGGGTGCATTCTTAAATTCATTCCGCGCAACATTCCTTGTTTCTACACCGAAGATTATGTCTGTATGACAAGGGAAAGAAAGATTCTGATGGAGATAGGATTTTCAAAATGTATGGTCGTCGTCAGAGACGGAATCAAGAAGGGGGAGAGGCCATTGAAGCGATCGCCCTCCCCCCATTAAGAATTTTTTGGATCCGCCCCTGATTGTGCCTCTTGAACTTTGGAAACAGGAAAGACGTAAGCTCTTGTTGTTAGACTACAAAAACGCCGCGTGCCCCTAGATTATATACAACCCATATATCTTTTGCGCCACAAATTGGCCAATTAAAATTAAAATCCAGCCCATCATCGATGATTATCATGTTCATAACTGAAATTTTCGATGAGTCTAAGTCAGAGATCGAAAAATCCCGGGCGCCAGGTCGCCATGGCGCCTAAGATATTCATGCTGGTACCTAGATATTGTATATGCGTGCTATAGTTAGGTTTTGTTTATACTGTAGTCACGTGCTGTAGTAATATTGTATTTTCGAACTCAGCAGTAGGAACAACAAAATATAATATTATAATGTATCTGTCGAAAGCATTCAAGTTTCTGAAAATAAGTGCAGATTTTTATTCTTTTTCGTAAACTACATGTATTTAGAATATCATTAGACTTTTTCAGATGCATAAGACTCATTTTATTATGTTCTGCTACATAATGTGACAAATAAATGCGTATGACTTAATGATTATAGCAGATTCGGGTCTTAATTATTAAACATTTATTTGTCTATGATAAAAAATATCCACCAAAATTAGGTAATGTCTGCGCTGGCTCCTAGATATTTAGAAAATTTGTCGAGCCCTGGTCTATGTAGCCATTTTTCATGGTCGTTTTCTGTCGAAAATATATTCTGTGAGTTGATATTTTTATAACATGAACTTATTCTATCTTTTCTACAGGATTATTCTTCAGTACGATCCTTTCATTAAACACCTTGCAAAATCGACACATCTGTTATGTTATACATATACTAAAAATACGTTGGAGTGTTTCGTAATATTGCATAATCTGCAATGAAATTTAAATTTTCATTTTTATAAAAATTTACTAAAAGAAAATTTTCGGTTGTTCTTGATTTTCTATCCATATGTTGACCTGTACGCCTGCAACAGGAGCTATACAATTGGTTATGCTTTAAAATATTAAGGAATGGTTGGACTTAGAATCTTATTTAAGTGAATGAATAAAATTGCATAATCAGATCAAATTGCCAATTCAGACTTTACATTCCATAAAAAGTAAAAAAATAGACAACCAAGAAAATGAAAAGTATTAGGTCCTAGGATCCAATTCAATATCAAAAGATTATCCTGAAGAAATTTGAAGTTTCAACTCTTCAATCGTATTTCAGTAAATGCGGTATTAAGATGAACGCTAAAAGTTTGATATTTCTGAATTCTAAATTTGGTTGTATTAGGGCTTTTACCTTATAATAACTGAAATTAAAATTCCAGACTCTTCTGAGATGAGTCATTAATATGGCGCTCGCAGATGCCTTAATTGAATCACCATTATGGGCACCCTCCGCCCAATATTCCGTCAGCTATTATGAAACATAAATAGTGTTAATTATATAAAACACCACTAATCCTAATTGGAGCATAAAGGTGGGCCTGAAAGAACATAGGGAAGAGTATGTATGTGATTGTAACAGCACATTGAGGGACGCTTACTTCTATGATGTCCTTACATCCTATGAATTTTACTGTAATTGTTGCGTTTGATTCACTTCGTTATGTGAGAGTGAACTCTTCAATATTTTTATGACAGATGAAATAAAAAGAGATCAGAGAGCTCTGCACCTGAAAGAAAGGAGTTTTATCAGTGTGAACGATCGTAGATTCAAGAAAACGACCCTTGGTAAATGAATCTAATTCTGATGTAATGGACTATATTTACTGGCATCATTATTTCCACCAGGGAAATAATCGTTGATAGGGTTGTGTAACTTCGAGATTTAACACGAATATACGATTTGATAGGAATAATGAACGCAAACACATGTTATTTAGATCTCCTAGCGTCAAGAGGTACCGAGATTATTTTTCCATAGTTGAAGTGGATCGACGGTGTGTGGGTAGCCTAACACCAAGGTAGGGGCATGTTATTTGAGCAGTCTAATATCAAGGATCACGCGATGTATATTTTTCTAAGATTAAAGGACTAACGCGACATTAGGGTTGTCCTACATTTAGGGACTAACGGGCTGTTTCGGTAGCTTAGTATGAAGGAGCAGGGTTGTTGTTTGGGTTATAGACCATCCAGGGCCACACAGTTGTTTAGGTGTTCCAACATCAAGGAGCAAAGGAGGTTTTTGGTTACCATATCTCAAGGTGGGACGAACGTTGGTTTGTTTGGTTATAATCGACAGACGTGCGTTTTAGGTGGCCTTACATTAAAGGGAAAACGGGGGAGCGACAGTTTTTTGGGTTGCCTAACATCAAGGAACCCGTTGTTTAGGTGGCGTAACATTAAGGGGCAAAAGAGCTCCTCTTCCTTGTTGCCATAGCTCAAGGGTTGTAAACGGTGTTTTGGAGGTCTAACATCACGGGGTACGTGCATTTTGGGCAATCTAACATCAAGGGACTCATTTGTCACTCGGGTTGCCATAGCTCAAAAGGCGAATATGTTTTGGGTCACCTTCCATTAAGGGGCACCTGCTATTTTGTTGGCCTGGTTGCCTAAAGTCAAAGAAGACGCGTTTTTTTCTGTTTTCTAACATTAAATCACTTCGCGGTGTTCGGAGTACTATACATGAAGAATAGAAAACATCATTTGAGTTGCTCAACATCTAGGAGCAAGTATTCTTTTGGTGATCCAACATTAACGGACATAGGCGTTGTTTGGATTGCTTTACTTTAAGGATGAATTCATTACTTTATAAAAGGTTTTTATAAAACCCGGATTCTTTTATTGAACTTTATTACTTTTTAAGTACAGATGATAGAAGCATTCTGTAAACGACATATAAAAGCAAATTTAGACAGTTTTTAGCACTGTACACATTTCTAGGGTTAGTAACATTTTTTTAAATGGCAGCATAAAAGACCCAGAAATTCACGTTTATTGCGCTTTAAGGAAGTCATGCACATACGTGCATAATTAACGAAGAAAGAGTGTTATCCTACAATGGTGATAAATGATTTCATCCCTAAACTTCGCCAATTAAATAAAACTAATATCAACTTCATCCAGCGAGATGGTGCTCCGTGCCATTATTCATTGTGTATACAACAGCTGCTGAATGATATCTTCACGTAGAAGTGGATCAGCAGAGGTGGATCAGTTGCTTTGCCACCTCATTTTTATGGGAAATTGCCAAACGTGTACTTTATACATCGAAACAAAGCTACTTAAGGAACAGGATTGAGAGCGCAATTCATGAGGTCCAATCCAAAGAGTACATTTCCGTCCTAATAATGGAGAATTACATTGCTACTGTAGTTCAAGGGTATCTGCCTGGCAAGTGGAAGACCCAGGTTTGGTTACCGGTCATAGCAGATTTTTTTCTTGTTTCCAAAATTACCAAAGTAATTATACTCTAAAAGTGTACAAAATTTTTATAAACACCCTATATAATGGAGATGTGTTGTTTCCGTCTTTTAAATTTTAGTGTCATATACATTGTTTGGGCTTCGTAATACCAAGAAAATCGCAATTTTGAGTCACATAAGCCTGATTGTGTTGCAAATATTACGTTCGAACTGTTTGATTATCTGAATATTATGATGTTCCGTTTATATTGTCAAGCATTTCTTTTCTACAAATTTATTATGTACTTTTTGTGAGAGTTTTCAAAAAATATAATGATTTCAAATACGCTTCCCACAGACTTAAACTTAGACTTAAAACTGCATTTAGTAAATATGCATGCGTCTTATGTATTCAGAACATGAAGATTAAAAACTTTCACACTGCTCTATTATTGAGGTATCTCTAATTTAATCTCATCAAAGAAACAAGGTTTTATTTTTTCTGATCTGAATACCTAACTATTTTCTTTTAAATAATAGAGTAATTTTTCCAAATTTTCTTCCTTCCTGCAAGTATGAAATTATTTTATATTCATAGGTATTGTATGAAGTTTACTTTATATGCGCTTAAAATAAATGTATTTGATCGTCGGCTTATCGATTTTGATCGCCATCAAAGTTTAACCTCTTCCGTCATAACCTTCATTAGGATACGTGTTGTAAATTTCAGATCAGCCGTGATAGATGCTTTTGCTCACGTTTACGCATTTTAAAAATTGTCAATAAATGGATATAGTTATTTGAAAATTTGAAATATATCTAATTGAACTAGACTTTCATTTATTTTATAAATTATTCTACGCTTTCTTCTAGATTTAATAATAAGAGTAATCATTCCGCCGGGTATTCATTCTACAAGAAATGCATGGTATATTTCTCAACTCGGATGTCAAACGCGTTTGTTGTACTTTAACATTTATCCCCATAAATCCCTCAGTTTTCCATTTCACAGGCCTTTTCCATTTGCGATCCAAGAGAAAGGTTTTAATGATTAATCTGTCAAATGGGAAAGCAAGAGCGACTTTTCGAGTTCAATTCGGATATCGGATTGCCAGCGTCAGGCATCGTAGCTAGCTGTCGCTCTGGAAATTATTTTTTATGTTCCCTCCTTTTTTTACGTCTATCTTCCTTAACCATTGGTTAAACCACTCTTTTCTTCAATTACACTAATACAATTATAGACCGACCGTTATGGATGGGTATTTACGTATTTGGAATATATCATTTTAAAATGTCTACATTTCTTCGTGCCAAGATTTATATACACATACACACATAAATTTTGCTTAAACCTCTTTGTTTTAACATGATCATCGTTAATAAATGCAATTAAGAATTTGGTATAACTTTGTTTACACTATATTTGACTTTTAAATAGGGCGATTCTTTAATAAAGATTAAATTATTTGAAAAGGTTGTCCACAGATGATGTCCACAGTCTTTATGTCCACAGTCTTTATATCCACAGTCTTTATGTCCACAGTCCTAATGTCCACAGCCTTTATGTTCAGGATATATAAGTAGTAGTCATATCATCCTGGAAACAAAAAGGTGGCATTACACTCGGTATAATGATAAATGAAAATATTTATCAAGTAAAGACATTCAGTGCGGACGACTCACACGTGTGAGTCACCTGGTATTCTACAGAGGAGCGGGTGACTCACGGTGTGATCCACTCGAGTCTTTCTTTTCAAAGCGGTGGGACAAACACCCGCTTGCGGTTTATGCTTCTGTAACGGTATCTCGCCTTTCAGTACGATTCTAGATTCGTAGTGAATAGCATCGTTTCCATTTCTGCCGAGTATTTTTTCTTCCAACCTTCCGAAAACCAGTGTTTAAGGATTTATTTTATCGTTTCTGTTTTTAAAAATATAAATTATCTGAAGTATTTCTTAGTAGGAGACATATAAATATAACAATTTATATATAACAATATATATATAACAATATATACTTTTATCTTTGTTATAGACAACAATCTTTCACCTTATATCCGCTTCTTATTTAATTCTTATTAATTATTATAAACAAAGTACGTTTATTTAGTTTGGACACCGGAAGCATTTCCATTAATACGAACGATTATCTACATTACTATTTGTAAGAACGTCTATATCACGTATGTATTTTCTTTTAATATCTTTTTCCTATTTTCTTAATGTTTCATTTTTGTAATACCCGTTCGTTGGTAATTTAACTTTTCTGGTATTTTCCGAAGGAACTGATTGTAAGTGCTCATCAAAATGGCAAATAAATATATAAGTATCTCTTTAGAGTAAATGCCAACCAATGGGGATCGGTGTATGACTTTTCATATTTACATTTTATAATTCATTAGAATGGAGATATCTTGAATAGAATGAAATCGGAATTTAAAATATTTCACAGTCCTTCCATTTAGCTCAAAAATATGTTTTAAACACTAACATTTGACGTTCGTTAAAGATAAATTATGGTTTAAGTTAAGACGAGTTCCTCTTTAATTTATTTATTGGTAAGTAATTAATACTTTCCTTAAAACCGTTATATATTTATTCATTTTAGATTCATTTGAAAGGATTTTAGTTCATAAAAGTAATTTAAAACATTATAAATTGTTTTGCTGATTTTTAATTGCATAATTTTAGGTCATCTGTAAAATTAAATTCAATTATTTAAAAATGTAAATCGAAACTACTTCTTCTTGCAGGAAGATTTAAAAGTCATTTCCGCGTGGTGTAAGAAATGGAAGATTAAAATTAATTACAGTAAAAGTGCCGCAATATCGTTCTGAAGAAGTAAGAATAGAAAAATAGGTTTCGAGTATGAAATCGACACAATGAATATTCAAACAGCTGAACATGTAAAATATTTATGAGTTACCATTTGTTGTGACCTTTCGTGGAACATTCACATTCGTCGTGTTACAGGTGCAGCTAACAAGAAACTGGCGGTCATAGGCAAAATAATGCGGAATAGTACAGAGAGAGTATGCGAAGCGTGTTATCTTTATTTAGACCGCCGGTGGAATACGCCTCCAGTACATGGGATCCGTTTGAGAAGGGCCATATAATTTAGTTAGAAAGAGTACAGCGGAGAGCAGCCGGATTCGTTGAACAAAAGTACAAACATATGGAAAGAGTCACATCATTACTGAAGGAATTAAAATGGAGATCTCTGGAAGACCGTACAAAGTGCTCAAGGTTAAGGTTCCTAGAGAAATAAAGATCAGAATGTCTAGCAGAGGATATATTGGGAATAATTGAGGCACCAATGTACATATTTAGAAAGGATCATGACGATAAGATACGTGAGATCGATTGAAGGACAGAATGTTATAAATGTTCATTCATTCCGAGAACAATACGAGACCATAACAGGGAAGACAAATCTGTGAGTAATAACTGTTAGGTAGGCCTCGGTGCAGTGCACCCCCTACCACCCACCAGATTGGTGAATTGCAGGGTAACATGTAGATGTAGAGCCAAATTTGGAAGCTAAAATAAAATATTTTATATTAACGACAAATAAATTGAAACTGTTAAATAGGTTATATTTTAAAATGTAGGCTGTATAATAAAGCAATTATTAATTTTGTATGCTTTTAAAATTATTGTTTATTATAGTTAAAGTACTGATTAAAGTTGTTTATTAATTTTAAATACGTAGGTGGTAACAGGATTTGATTCATTGTTGTGTGATTCCTAGAAACAAACGAAACTATAACGAGCCGAAATTTGGGTGAAATATCGAAACGTACAATGACACTTGAATTCAAATGTCGAAAGAAAGCAACTTACTAAAAAATTTAAAAAAGTAAAAACTGCGGAAAACATGCACCATCTCGTTTCACCCGCAAATCTATCCCAGAATAACGAAACAGGAACAGAACTGTTTGCCATCAAGCGTGATCCCAGACATGTTCCAATGCGAGCGAATGGATCGCCTGTCTGACCGAGTCTCGTTGATTCGTCCCTAGTGTATTCTCTTATAATTACGAAATGATACCTACACAGCCTTTCCAAAAACATTAAAAAGCAATTTCATCAGGAGTTGAAGTAAAGAGAAGTAGTTTTTTTGTGTTCAAATGAATGAAATATAATGATAACGATGCGATATTTCATTTACCCATATCCCGTCACCTTTCCCGTGAAGTAACCATCTTATGATCGGATATTTGTTTTTTTTTCAGTTTATACGGCATCTCACTTTCTCCTTATACAGCTTCTTTTTTTGCAAAATAGGTTATAATCTTAATTTTTCTTGTATCATATGCTCCCACTATATTTTGCGCCTCAGTTTTTACGAGTTAAGTATCGAAGTTGTCTTATCACCATGAATAATACGCACTTAAAATTTTGTAGTAGTAAGATAATTGTAACCTTTCACTGTGGAACTGAGTATTGGTGAGGAGAGAAATTATTAACCGGTCCGATCCAAAATAGCAACTTTGAATGCAGCGATAATTAATTTGGAAACAATTTTTAAACATCTGCAGGGTAGAATGTGAAAATCCATTATCACTTACTTGTGAGTTGCTTTTCATTTGTTGTTCTTTCCCTTTCTCATCCAGCGTTATTTCATCTTCCACCCCAACTAGAGAATATTTACATCGTAAATTATAAACATATATACGTATAAATATCTGCTTGAATTTCTATAATGTCTCAGTTATTTTCTCTTTCGACCCAATAGAATTGCATTGGCGATTTTCTGAAAGGATGAAAGTACTTTTTAATTTAATTTTTTTGCCGTCACGTCAACGAAACGAGCACGTTATACGGTAGCCTTTAAACTTATGGTGGTAGAAATAGCTGAGAATCTTGGTAAGAGTGAAGTGCTACGAAAATTCGGTATTAACGAGGCAAACGTTCGACTTCGGAGAACTTATAAGGAAAATCTAAAGCGCATTTTACTGTATACGTGTAATAAATAAAAAATCTATTAAATTTACCTTCTTCTTTATTGCATATAAAAGCCACCTTTACAAAACCGAAAGTAAACAAAAATTTAAAAATAAATTCCATTGATACGCAACATTAATAGCAACTATGCTTTATCAGTGACAATGTGTCCGGAAATATTTATTATTAGATGGCTGAAAAAATGCTTGCTTTTGTTATTATGTATAATACGCATTCTAACTCTATGGTAAAATTTTCGCGAAAAAATTGCGTATTATACAAGGAAAACTACGGTAAATTCTAAATAATTCAATTTCAATTGTAGAGCTTTTTAAAAATACCTTCGAAGAGTATATCAATTTGATCATAATTGAACCACATTAAGGTCACCATCGCACATACAATCTTTTTTCCTATAAATTTATCTACAAATATTTCGTCACTTCTTTGCATACATCGCCATGTGTGCTGATCGATTTGTTTCATTTTTCATAAAAAATCTCCCGTCCGTTCGTTTCATAATTTTGAAAGATATTTTTTCTAATAATGTTAAAACCTAACGGCTTTACACACAAATATGCTATTCTCCCATCTATCTAGTTTTGAAGTTCGAAAAATAATGTTAAAATATTTTTTTGTAAAAGTATCTTGAAATCGTTTAAGAATTACCTTTAAATCTTTTTAGAAAAATAAAGTACCAACCTCAGTGTTTTATGTCCTTCATTACGGCCTAGGTGTTTGTACAATAACTACATGAATTTTAATATAATATTTCCGCGGAGGGCTTGTATGATAAAAGAAGTCGGTGAAATATCAGACAAATATTGACCATACATTTTTGAAAAGTAGATTTATTAATGAGTTGGATTATGCCGTTTTCACTCCTTTTCTTTTCTTTCCCTGGTATGTTCTGTGAACGAGCAATCATTTGAAAGGAACTATCTATATTTAGAGGGAGATGATATCAGCTGCATAATCCTAACCGGTGATTCTGAGAATATGATCTTATCTTTCACCTTCCCTTGCCCTCGCCAGAGGGGAGAACTGATATCTTGTATTCCTTTTAATTGGATTGGATGGTTTCCAAGGTAACATCTTGATTTCATTTTGTTGAAGAGTTATGTCATGTATGTTCTTTTCCATTGAATTGGACGATTATCCGGGTAATCAAGACCATTCATGCGGATTGCAACTCACTTCTTTCATATAATAATTTGGTGTGAAATTGTATTTTGTTTCACAAAGCAATTAAATGTTATAATGGACGAATGGAACGATGTATTCTAGGAAAATCCTATTAGAATCGCTTCAATTTCCAATCACAGTATTAATTCTATAACAGAAAACCTGAGGAAATCTTTACACTGACATAGTGTTGTGAAGTCAGAGCAATTATGTTGCATGCAAAAAAATAATAATTTTGAAAATGAGATTTTTACTTTGCGTCAAACAGATATGAATAGACGATAATAAAAATCGAAGATTTAAACAGCTGGCCAATGTCGCACAGCCTTCAAATTGAATTGTACCGTGGGTATAGACTTCACGCATAGCATTGAGTACCAGTGGATGCAGTTATTCCAGGAGAATGTTTCCAACCTGTAATAAACTAGGATCTTCCGAGTCGGAGGTGTAATAAACATTCAATAGATCCGTGTGCAAATACGGAAAATGAGGCACAAAGATTTTTGGAAACCTACTATGGCGCTGAATAGACCCACGTTAATGTGAGCACACCGATATACTGCGTATTGTCTATGTTGCTGCTGCAAGTGGGACAAGAATATGTTTCTCTAGTTAATAAACGGTGCCTAAGAATGATAAGTAAATCAATAGGTCGACATGTTAGAATCGCCTTAAAATGTTACTCGAAAGAAAGACGCTACCTTTAGTAGAAAGATATATAAAACAGGGTATCCGGACGTTTCACCTAAAGCACTTAATCCACGGGATGTTTCACCTAAAGCACTTCATCCATGGGACGTTTCACCCATAGACACTTCTCCCACGGGTCATTTCACCCTTACACTCTTTACCCCCGGAAGGTTACACCCACAGACACCCAGGATTAAATTTTCATCCAAAAAATTTTCACTCGTAGGTTTTTTTTGCCCACAATCCGGTTTGCCCACATATGGTTTCACCTAAAGATCTTTCACCCATTGTTTTTGGCCAATGCTTCAGTTTAAATGTTAACAATTCAAATTAATCCATTATAGAAGTAATTCTTTACTAATAGAATAGAATCTCAAGTAAGTTATTATTTTATTATTATTGTAGCAACGTAGACAAATTACAAATGGCACAGCAAAAAAAAATATCGTCAACGCATGTTAATTAATATAGACAATTTCATAAAACCAAATATGAATTGATTGGATTGATAACAGTATTATCATGATCTCAATATTTCTCAACGCAAAAATGCCTATTATTCATAATGAAAGATATCATTTCCATGCCCCTTATATTTTATTGTGCGTCCCAATAAATATAATTTAATTATATATATATATATATATATATATATATATATATATAACTCTTTGTCTTTTGATATTTACATGCTATAACATAACTTCGAAGAATCAATTAAAATTAATAAATTTATAACGAATTTATTGAAACTTCTACACAAATGCGGATCTTATTTAGAATATTTAGGCGAGACTCAAAATGTCCACTTGACGCACGTATAACGTTGCAAGTAGTTTATCGAAAGAATTCTTTCAAATAAAAGGGTAAGCTTATTTTTAAATGCACTCATCAAGGCTTTAATCTCTTAGCATAAACATTTGTTACTCATAGTGTGGAAGAAAATTAAAGGGCAAAAATCATTAAGCACGAAATGTTGTCTAAGTGTAGATCTTTATTGCAACAAATTTCCTCACTAAACTCCCGCAAACACCTATCTATCCCTTCACGCATTCTTATTCAAATTAAAAGACATTGGAAAGAAGATTTTTCTACATTTGTGTAAACGGTATTTAAAAAATCATTTAGCACTTGCGAGATTGGGCTCGACCTCGACAGGTGAAGAGAAAACTAAAAAGATCGAGTGGGCGTATTTGTTCGTGACGTCATTGAGAAGAGAACGGCTATTCGCGGAACTTCCGCTTCTCTCTTATCTGCCTTCCAGGCAGAATGTGGGCCACTCCCGAAAACATTATTCCCTGGCGGCTTCATTATAACCAAACGCTTCATAATTAATGCGGTGGACGGTGACTCTAAAGGATAAATTGAAAACAACTTGACAGTCTACAGTTCCGAACAAGAACCGCGGACGTTTGTCCTTATAATTATTCTCAATTACGCTTTCGCAGTAGACATCGTTTACATATGGTATTTACGGAATTGGCTGCGTGGCGAGCATTGCTATTCAATATTTTGCTTGAGTTGCAGTGAGATTCTTCAGACACCTACACATTTTTGGCGCCTCCAGCTGAAATCGATTGCTGAAATTTTTAACACGCATAAATAATCAAAGTTTATGATTCAAAAGTATCAAAATTTTCAGAAAAAGTGTACCAGTTTTGATTCCAGGAACATTTTTGTCGGCCATTTGTTTGCCGTTGGATCTAGTATAGGATATTTTTAATTTATATTTCAAAATAGATTTAAATCGAGATACAAGCTCAAGGCTCATGCATATATGAAGAATTGGATGATTTTTATTTTAAATCGAATTCAATTATTTTGAATTATCCGTAAAGTAGGTTTTGAATCTGAAAAAAACGGAAAATATTCTAGCTTTTAACGATGGGATGTTTTCACAAACATATAAAACCGCTATACTGCCATATTTGCAAATCTAATATGGGAAATATTCGCCGTAATTTAATTTTCAATTGTTGTACACCTTTTATTTTTGTTTTGTTTATATAGCAATACGCAAGTTGTTCATTTTATTTTCAACCTTATTTTTCTGCTGCTTTAAGTTGTCCAAAGTAAACGGTCTGGCAAATCTTCTAACACGCAAAATACGTTAGGTAACATATGTAAATAAATACGTAATAAGTATAAAAATATTATAATAATGATTTAATTTTGATTTATTTTTTATGGTTCAATAAATTCTGACTATTAGTAATTGATTTGTTGATTTATATTGCTATTTTCAATTAATGCTCAGCTAAGAAAGTTCTTTAATTAACTGCTTCATTCATGTCCACTCGTATAACACTAGTATATAGCAATTAAAATCATAGATAAATTTAATTTAACACTATCATACACGATTATTTTCGTTCTCTTTAAATACCGGAAGACGCAGAAAACATAATTTTTGCTTGATTTTTATAAGGTTTTGAAATCCAAAAAAAAATTTCAGAGATCTTCTAAACATTAGTTTATGATCTACATTACTGTTTACAGAAATTACAGACGTCTCAAAATCAGTTCACAATCCCACGCGGGACAATGTCAAACTCATCGGATAAAACACCCAGGCGCTCAAAATTAACACTGCCAATTTGATTCTCTGTTTATATACGACGTCTGGATGGAAAGCAAAACCAAGTTTGAAACCCATGTGATTTCGCCGCCCTCGCGAGACTCGGCTGATTACATGTTTATTTACGATATCTCCTGTTTCTGTTTTTCATCAAAGGATATCTCATCACAAATGTACGCATACAATGGACGTCGCCAGCTCCATAAATGGCCACAATGTGTGTGTATATCGGAGGTCATTCACGTCCGCGATGCAGCTCCGTCGCCTTCGAACTGATGAAAGAAAGCCTCTCACCTATAGGAAAGGAATACTTATCTCGGAAATGTAGACCCGCACTCTCACGGAAGTTCGCGGAACTAATTTGGATTCGACGAACTTTTGGAGGGAGTTTTCTCAGGAACGAACCGCATCATTGGTTCCGCAAATGGAACTGCTCGGAAGACCTCTTATCCTCCAGAATTGCTAAGGCCCTCCGAGCGTGCTATCTTCGGGAGCAGATTCGGCAGAACTACAACTACAAAAGCTAGATATTAGCATGAAACTCAGAGTGGATTGGCTACACAGTTGGCGATGTATCCTAACAATTCTTATTTGTAGGCTTGAATCCCCTACTATGGTCCTTGATTCAGGAAAAAATTTTATTCATAACAAATATTTTGCCATCATGGCCGTGCCTGTAAACTTCAATCATTCTTAAAATCTCCTGTTAAATTATTTAAAATATAAATTAATAAAAGTTTAAATCCAGCTATGAGTCAAAATTCTTCTATAAATAACGAATAAAACTTGTTATAATAAAACTTTAAGTAAAATATTTGTTTCACAAATCCAGCTATTTTTGGTTGAGCTATTTCTAGCTATGAGACATATGTGTATATTGAATACAAATCCCGCTTCTCACAGTTTTGCGACACCATTTTGGATAAGAAGGGCAATTTTTTGTTGAAAAGTTCATAGGCGTAGGAGAGATTCGAATTCTCGATCTCCTATTTACTAGACAGGCGCTTTAACCGACTAAGCCACGGCGCCGATATATGATGGACAAAAAATATTGTTCTTGTTATCCAAAATCTATCATTCAAAAATTTTTCCGTTGATAGTAAAAGACATCAATAGTTTAAGAATGTATGTATGCAATAAATAAGCAAATACAAAAGATGGAATTGGAAAAATAGAGGTTTGCTCAGCGGGGTGAAAAATGGTGATGAAATCCTGGCCAGGAGACAGCTACTTGAGACATAAACGCTTACCTAGTACCTGAAAAAATGGGAATTAATGGAATATTATAAAATGCTGGATTTCCCAGCCTTTTCATTGCGTCGAGCATTAAGTTACGTTCTGGAATATCAAGATAGCCCCAGTGTTTTTCTTTCATTCATGAAAACAAATCGACGTCAAAGTTATTAATTGTGTTTATTGCATTTAAAACTCAAGAAATTTAATTTCTGGTGCTTGGAAGGACTATTTTGGGCGTCGTAGAAAAACATTGTAAGACAGTCCAATAGCACAGTGATGCTCGCAAAAACCAAATTGAGAACTCCTTCTCTAATGAATATGACGGAAAATAAGGTAATCATTTGTGAACAATTAAGTCGGGATAATTGTTTAAAAATTAAATAACATACTATGACAAATACATATTAAAATGGCCCAAATACATTTACCTAATTCTAGTTGTATCAATAAATACTTAGTATCAACAAATATATAGTCTCACTGAAATACATAGTGCCTCAGAACTTAAAATAAATAAGAAATGTAATTATTAAACAAAATATGTGCAAGTTTTTAATGAGTGGGCTTTACTGGAAGCGTTAATCTTGGCAGTCCGGATAAGATTTAAGTTAATTAAGATATTCAGTGAAAACTTACGAGTAGTTATACATGTAATATAATGCAAGTTCGTCTTCGTATAAAAAGTTGTGTGCACAGAAAATTCAACTCTTACACTCCCGCGTAAGGTTCGATTTTTTAAGCTGAATATTTATATTTGAAGTGCTCAATTGTTTCAAAAGTGATCATAAAAATTAATTTGCTTAATTTTGATTATTTATCTTTTTTTAATTAACGTTCAACGGTTTAGCAATGGAGCTTCTAAATGTCAGCAACAGTTACAGCTAAAATTTAAACTGCTGTTTAAGACGGTAAGAAAGCTTTGTTTGGTGACAACCATATATTTTTGTAACATATCATCATCATAGGTAGTCTGTCCGTAGGCAGGTCCGTGATTATTCTTGTTTAAACCTGGTTCTCCATATGCTCCTATTTTCCGCTGTCCTATTCATATTTTGATAGCTCTCTTTCCCTTTCAAATCGTCTATCAGCTGAAACCTTTTCCTACCTCTTTCCCTTTTCCCATCTAGTTTTCCTTCTAACACATCTTTAATCATACTCTCTCTCCTCAAGTAATGTCCAACCCGGTTAGCCTTCCTCTTTCTGATAGTCTGTATAATCATTCGCTTCTCTCCTATTCTTCGTAACATATATGAGTCTGTTAATTGAAAATCCCTCCCTAAGGACTGCATAACCTTACAGAGGTGGGAGGGTTTGTGTACTCTTACGAACCAAAGAGCTATGCCGGCGGGAGATAATTCTCCTGGTAGGACCATCCAAACCGGAAAGGTCTGAGGGGAAGAGTCAGACTAAGAAGCAGTCTTGGGGGTTTTACATCCCCCTGTGCAAGGGCAGCAGCTTGCACAGTATCTCTGTAGGTGGTGATCATGTGGATCTGAACAGCTACAGATGGGTAATCACTCTGTGAAACTGCGATGAGGAAAGCAAGGGGAAACTACCTCATTATATTTCCCATGATAGGCTGAAAAGCTGAAAATACCTCTATGGATCTTTCTGGGGTAAAATATTCCGGAGGTAAAATAGTCCCCCAATCGGATCTCCGGGTGGGGACTACCCTAGGGGATGCACAGAGGAAATGTAAGATTAATAAGAAAGCAAGTAGTGAGAAATTAAAAATAGGCACATGGAATGTTAGGACTATGAATTCAGGGGGTAAACTAGAGAACTTAAAAAGGGAAATGAGAAGGAATAATGTAAGTATAGTAGGTCTTAGTGAAGTTCGGTGGGAAGGAGAAGGCGAGATAAATTCAGACGAATTTAAGATTATTTACTCGGGAGGGGAGAAAAAGGAAAGGGGAGTGGGGATTATAATGAGAAAAGAGATAGCTGAAAGAATTAGTAAGGTAGTGACAGTTAATGATAGATTAATAGCCGTAAAACTCCAGATGGAGCCAGTGGATATGCTTATAATTCAAGTGTATATGCCAACAACTAATGCTGGCGACGACGAAGTGGATGAAATCTATGAACAGATTATGGAGATATTGGAGGATGAGGGAAAAGGAAGGATCACCACCATAGTAATGGGAGATTGGAACAGTGTAGTCGGAGAGGGACAGGAAGATAACATAGTGGGAAAATATGGACTAGGGAAGAGAAATGAAAGTGGGGATAAACTTGTGGAATTCTGCCATAGAAATAGATTGATTGTAACTAATACATGGTTTAAGCATCACCAGCGAAGACTTTACACATGGAGAAGCCCAGGAGACCAGAGACGATACCAGATAGATTACATACTAGTCAATGAAAGATTTACAAATAGCATTAAAAATGTGAAAACACTACCAGGGGCAGATATCGATTCTGACCACAACCTTTTGGTGGCAAATATACAATGTAGACTGAAGAGCGTTAGGAGAAACATAAGAGTTAACAAGAAATGGAACTTAGAGGAACTCCTTAAAAACAAGGAGGCTATCATGACTGAGCTGGAGGAAAGGTTGGGGGAGAGAGCTGAAGAAAATAGGAAGAATGTAGATGAGGAGTGGAGATACATCCATAGCAACATTAAAGATGTAATGGAAAAGAAGGTAGGAAAGATAACGGGTGAAAGAAACAAAAAAAACTGGATCACAGCAGCCATGCTGCAAAAAATAGAAGAGCGGAGAAAGTGGAAGAACATAAACACTGAAGAAGGCCAAAGAAAGTACAAGGAGTTAAATAATGCTTTAAGAAGGGAAACAGATAAAGCAAGAAAACAGTGGATAAATGAAAAATGCGAGGAGATTGTCGAATGTGAAAGAATTTGTAGAACAGACCTCATGTATAGCAAAGCAAGGGAACTATTCAAGAAAAAAGCAAGAAAGATAGGACGTAAAGGAATCATGAACAAAAGTGGTAAAATAGTATCGGAGCCAGACAATGTAAAGAATGTCTGGAAAGAATACATTGAGGTTCTGTATGACAAAGAAGGAAAGCCAAGAAATATTGAATTAAATGAAGAAGAGGATGTGGAAGAAGATCAGCTAGGACCAAGTATTCTCGAGTCTGAAGTTAAAAGAGCAATTGATGACATGAAAAGAAGGAAGGCTGTTGGGAGTGATGATATACCCGTGGACGTTCTTAAGGTTTTGGGGTCTAAAGCAGTTAAGCAACTCACAAAATTTTTTAACCAAGTATATGATACTGGCATATGGCCTGAAGATTTTTTAGATGTTGTGACGGTACCACTGGAAAAAAAGAACAATGCAAAATGTTGTAAGGATTACAGAACTATTAGTTTAATTTCTCATACAGCTAAAGTTCTAACCAGAATAATAACCAAAAGAATTGAATGTAAAATAGTAAAGGAGCTGCAAGATAATCAGTTTGGTTTTAGAAGAGGAAGGGGGACTAGAGATGCTATAGGATGTATGAGGATGATGATAGAAAGAGCGCTAGAAGTCAATAAAGGTATGTATTTTTGTTTTGTAGATTGGGAGAAAGCTTTTGACCGAGTGAAATGGGATAAAATGCTGGGTATTTTAAACAAAATAGGAATAGATTGGAAAGATAAAAGACTGCTTGAAAACCTTTACTTTGATCAAAAGATTAGAGTCAGGGTTGAAGGAGAAGAAACAGAAAGTACTTCAATAGGGAGAGGAGTGAGGCAGGGTTGTCCTATTTCACCAGCGATATTTAATATTTATGCAGAAACAATAACAGAAGAAGCGTTGATGGAAGAGAAAGGATTTAAGATAGGAGGTGAAAGTATTACCACCATTAAATATGCAGATGATCAGGGCTTAATAGCAGAAGGCGAGAAAGAGCTTCAGAGGATGACAGACAGACTAGTGGAGGTTGGCCAACAATATGGAATGAAGATCAATGCTGAAAAAACGGAAGTCATGGTGGTTTCAAAGGAACATAAAGAATTAAATATAATGGTAAATGGCCACAAATTGGAACAAGTAAGTAGTTTCAAATATCTCGGCAGTATTTTAGCACAGGATGGAAGTAGTACACAGGACATCAGAAGTAGGATTGCAATGGCAAAAGCAGCATTTAACGAGAAGAAGGAGCTTCTCACAAGCAAGAAAATAAATTTAGAAACAAGGAAGAAATTAGCAAAGCATAGCTCTTTATGGTGCAGAGACGTGGACGGTAAGGAGAAAGGAGGAAAAATATTTAGAAAGTTTTGAGATGTGGGTATGGAGAAGAATGATGAAAGTGAAATGGACAGAGAGGAAGAGAAACGAAGAAGTATTAGAAATGGTGGGAGAAGAAAGGACGCTAATAAAAACAATCAGGAAAAGAAAAGCAAATTGGATAGGGCACATATTGAGAAGACAGTGTTTACAAAGGACGATCCTAGAAGGAAAAATTAGTGGAAGAAGAGGAAGAGGGAGAAAAAGAATAGGAATATTAGGGAATATAAAGCAGGGATATAATACTTATAGAGGTATAAAAGAGGCTTCTAGGGAGAGAGAGAAATGGAGGCAGCGATTCAGTTAAAACCTGTCTTCGGACAGAAGCATGATGATGATGATGAATTGAAAATAAGTATTAGTGTGCAAAAATGTTAGAATTTTGAAAATATTTTTCTTACTGTCAATGTATTACCAAACAATTCTTTTGCTGGAACTAAACTTCATAAAAATTAACAGAAATTTAAATTTATTGGTAAAATTATTTTTATCTGTTTTTAGATGATCAATTATCATCAAGATATTTTATATTTCGCCAATATTGAGAAAGAAATGGTGATAGGATGAATGCACAAAACAAAGAACGTTATCATTTGTGACGCCAAGGAGTTGTATATAGATCAAGGCAACATTATGTACAAAATACGAGCAAAAATTAACGGAAACAGAAGAGTTCGATATCAAGAAAATCGGAAGTTAAAACGAAGATAAGCAGTTTCATTTTTCAAAGCGGCTGTCAGCGGTTCTTTTAATGCTTTCTCACCACCAGCACAATATCTAGTTCCATTAAATGCGTCATGTACTTATTGCAGCGCCTTGCATTTTAAGAATGAAAAGTCGAATTGCTGTCATAATGGCAAAATAGTACTACTAGCAATTTCACATGATTTTCCACCTAACTTACGAGCGAGCTTTATTCACGCAAAATGATTCGAGAAACACAAATTTTCACGAATGCAAATGCGATATTTTGAAAATTCAAGTGATATATGGGTCAATACAAGTAAAATCAGTTGATCCAGGCAAAACAATTACAATAACATTGTTTACAAGGAAATTATTGAAGAGTTTTTTCTAATGTTTCATTAATTTGAAAATATGTGATTTTATTTATGAATAAATTGCTTTTTTATTAAATCTATTTTAACTGTAACTTCTTCTTCTGAACCATACATAATCAATCAAAAGGATCCTCTAGTGAACAATTGACAGCGTTGAAAATTCATCATAAAAGGATTTATGACCGTAGTTTTTCTTCGAAAATGTAAAATGGCCCATTGTAATACTATGGATCGCTTTTCCATAATTTCTCTACGCTTGAAACGGGACGTAGTTTGGCAATTCCAATGAAATCAAATTACTTCCATAATGGATTTAGTGAACAATGGCAGTTCATTGTGCGAATGAAACGCGCGATTTTTTCCATTAAGCTGGTTTCCTAAACTGAAAGCATCTATCGTGGCCGAGGCGACCATTCTGAATAATGGGGCGACCAAAGGATCACGCGTGCGTTGCGCCCATTTCTCAGAATAAAAAAATCGATGTACGTATTCGTGCGACGGGTTCCGCGCAACGCTCGCACATCATTCTCACACCGAGATAGAGTGGAGCGTGGGTCACACATCTCCATAGCAATGTCGACATTGGTGGTCCATGTTGCAATTGAGCATCCTCAATCTTTGAAGGGGACTTTTCCTCGTTGCTATCGAGTGACGCACGCGTGAATAACGACTAGTCTTATCGAGAGGAGAGTTGAATTTTGAGTGGCATGCGTTCCGAGAGAGGCCCATTTCCTTAAAACCATGAAAAAAATAGAAGCGATTGCAATTGCAATTCATGTCGTGAAGGTTGGGATTCTCTTAACTTATATACGCGCGGTAAGATCGGTACGGTAGAAAAAATAAGTGCAGATCCACAATTCCGTGATCCAGAGCTTTTAGAAATCACAATATACGTGGGTATTGGACTTCTGTTTACGTAAAATAGGGGAAATGACGCACGGATAAAGTTTGTCTTATTTTATGCATAAGATTATTTATAGATTTGATCTGCATGTCGAAGTTTTGCAAATGAAAAATCAGTCCAAGCTGATTTTATAGACCAAATTATTGATGATTCTACATAAAATAAAAGTTTTATAGTTTTGTATTTTGTATCACGCAATAACTTAGTCATTTGGTGGCTGCCCTTCGTCATACACGCAAATTTGCTTTGGCATCATTTTTTCACATTTCCTACGTAGAATTCTATTAATTTATCATAATTTTTGGAGAAAATTTTGATTTCTCGTGAAAAAATCCGCAATAAAAAATTTATATTGATTAAAAAATTGTTTATAAGTCCCGTTCGCATTTAGCTTAGAATTATTTGCAAAAATTTGGTGTCTGCTAGCGTAAAAAAATCTTATTTAAAATCTTACTTGTTTGCAACAACGTTTGATAAGTAATGGAAGCTCATCACCATCCATGCTTTCCTTCTAAGCACTTAGTTTTCCATATTTTTCCTACTCAATATGAGAGAGTAATGAGGAAATTTTATCTAAGATTGATGTTGCTTACATATCGGGTTCTGGATGCATTAAGTCTTGACCTAGATAAGGAGTTCGTGTCAAAGAAAAAAAAGCTAAAATCCGGTTGGATCCTATCGAATTGCCCGTCATTGCGATTGCAGCTGTATGCAGAAGGAACAAACATGGAAAAACCCTAATAAAAATCTTTAAAGAATACTTTGCACTGGCCTGAATGATGAAATAGTGGGTGTCATATGTCAAGCAAAATAATGTTTTTTTAGAACAAAGTTCGAATATGGAAGAAAACTAATAACCGTATGAGCGATCGATCTCATTTCTGTCATCGCTGAAATTTAGAATGGCTACCGAAAAAGGTGTGCCACAGCGTCAATTATTTTTTTGGAAAACCTGGAAATTCGTTATATAAAATCGGAAACAAACGAATTAAATTTTATATATTCTTCTTCCGTTTTTATGCATAAACTAGTGTGTTGCCCGTCATATGATTGTTGTTAGTTACTATATGATTGAAAAACCCGTCGTAAGATTGGTAATTCTACTGAAACCATACATCTTAAGTTATCGTAACTTATTAATATAGATAACCACAAATTAGTTAATTTTTCTAGTGTAAATGCCCGTAAAATTGAACGGGGAACTTAGAAATCAATAATAGCATCTGTATTTATTGAGTAAGAGCCGGTATAAAACTTGCCAAAATAGAGATTCAGGAGAATTTCTTTCTCATTCTTGTTTTCTCCAATGGTGAGCCCCTTTTAAAAAATGAAGTAATAATAATAAATAAACAATATTCCCTCCCTCCCTCTCACCGTCCCTCTCTCCCTCCTTTCCTCTCCCTTTCCTTCCCTCTCTCTGCCTCGCTTTTCTTCCACCTCCTCTATCTCTCATTCCCTCCTTTTGCAACCCATAGCTCTCTTCCTCTTTATCTCTTTCCTCCCGTCCTTTTATAATTCTATAACTCCCTTAGGGTAAAAACATAGCGCGGAGATCGAGGTGGAGGTCGCGGTCGAGGATTACATCGCGGTCTATCCAAATGGGATGAAACACACGGGACTTTACCGGAGTGCGCATAGCGGGACGATTCAGCTGGAGGTCGACGTAGAGGTTTACGTCGCGATTTTGAAGGAACCAAATTTGTTTGTTTCACATCGCCGCTTTCCACGCCTCTGGCACCCATTCAGCAAATATAAAAAATCGCTATAAAATATTCAGTTCATTTCAGACTTATGAAATTAATTTATTCGTAATACAGAGTCCAAGATAAAGCCAACAGTGTGCGTCACATGTCTCACACCCTTATAGTTGCAGAGATAACATGGTTTCATAAATTGGATAAAATGTTGTAAACAAGTAAACCTAGAGATTTAAAATCTTGCACACGTAATAATAGAACTACGACTAATATGTTATTAAAATGTAACTGCAATCGGATGAACTTGTTATTAATTATTAACCGGCAAAGTGACGCCTTCCATCTCAGAGCTTTAAAAAGTGGGCGTTTTTTCATTCTTACCCCGAAAACGTCTCCTTCGAAAAATCCTGCTGATTTGTTTCCCATCAAAATCCATGGAGCCGAGTTCGAGATATTTAGCACCAAACTCGGGTCTACATACTTTTGGCGCCGATAGTAGCACTCCCTTCCAAGAGACATTGGCCCTGCATTCATTTCAACAGTAACTCCCGTCTTCGTAGCACAATGAGTTATAAAGATTCAGAAATAAAGTAACATTAAATTCCTACAATACCTTTACTAGAGGGACCCGAACTAGATTTCGACGCTTTGCGTCATTATCAGGAGTTATAAAGAAATTATAATTGAGTTATTGCACGACTTTCCATCTCGCCGCTGTTGAAATTTCATCATCAATCTCATCGCTACATTAATACATTTTATAAACAATTGTGAACGTTCACAATGTCTTCTCAGACTTTAATAGCACAACAGGAGCTTGGCTTCACAAGAACTGGGCACGAGGACAGAAGAGTGCAGATTAAAAACATCCACCGCGATGTAAACGGCGACCTCTTGGTTATGGTTACACACCTCCAATGAGCCAGACCGCGATGTATACCTCGGCCGCGAACTCCACCTCGACCTCCTTCGCCATGTTTTTACCCTTACTCTCTATATACCTTCCATTCTATATCCCTTCCTTCCTATCTCATTCCCCACATCCCCCTCTCTCTTACTCTACATCTATATAGTCGTTTAGATAAGCAAAAGAATACAAACCAAATCCCAGTCCCATTAGGATTACGTAATTTCGCGAAAAATCCTACGATAATTTAAGGCAATATATGCACTCGTGTATATTACACGTACACGGGTTGAGACAACAATTGGTTCTTGAAGTTTAACAATTTTGTCAGCAAGGCAACATCCCGTTTAAAATCCGATATTTTCCCGAAATATAAGATTTAAATGTTTAATATGAAAGATTTCGAGCGATAGACGGCAAAAGATAAATAGAATATGAAACTTCATTAATTTTCCTAAAATATAGTATAAATTTGAAGATCTTATGTCAATTTTCTTTAATTTTAATTTCCAAAAAATAAAAACCTACACTTTGAAAAGTCGCTTTTTTACGTGTTATCTTACGGGAAATAGAAATCACCCCCCTGGAGTCAAACCCGGATCTTTTTTCGTATTTTTTTCGTCATTTTATTTTTATATCTGAATCAAACATTTTTGCGAAACTTCAATGTTCCACCTAATTGGAATATTTGTTAAAATGCGCTAAAAAGTGCCATTGATGACGCAGCGTTATACACAGAGTAAGAATTTTATTAATAGAGATATTGAGTCATTATTAATGTCTCTTTATTGTAATTTAACGCGTGTTACTTTGATAACGCACGTATACCTCTTTATTTAGCGAAGATCCTTCATTTTGTTTCATTATGACGCCAACACGAGATAATAAACATCGCAAATATGACAAACATTTTGAGTTGAGGCAAACGCGCCAGAATATTTAGAAACAAGTAGGGATGTACTACATGGGTTTTCCGTGGTACAGAAGTGCTTTTCGTAAAAATCGCCGTAGTATAATAGTATACTAATGTATTTGCTTTTAAATCAGAAAATTATTTTTTCCTTATACCTTATATTGTGTTAGCCCAGCTTTTTAGATCCGTTCCAAACATGTTTATATCGTTTTGTCATTCTATACTCGCCCTAAAAACGAAATTTCTTTTTGAAATCGATTCAGCCAATACCTTCCTAATTCATAATTACATAAAAGTAGCCCTGTTTAGTCGGCCCGGTTGAAATATGATATTTTGGTTATTTATTTAAATTAAGATTATATATACCATATTTGGTTAAAATGCATGATGCCTGTTCTCTAGAAATACGTGTAAAAGAAATATTATTTAACTTTTTATTGTGGTGGCGCTGCTGTTTAGCTCCGCTTTATACATCTAGATTTCATTATGGTTTGTTGTGCAAATTTTATATAAAAATTTTAATTGGAAGCCGATCGGGCAATTTCGTCCAAATCCATAATTACATAAAGAGTTTAATTTGTAATCTTGGCACCCCTGTTTGGTTGATCCGGTCAGAATATGCTATTATAGTTTTGTATATATGTTTACATTATAAATGTTAAATTTAGTTAAAATTGATGTGGACAGTTTAACACAAATAAAATGAATTTATTTTATTATGTAATGTGGCAGCCCTGATTTTTATATCTCCACTAAATATCTTGATTTGGTTATTTTATGTAGTTTTCCTCCTTCACACAAAATTTCGTTGAATTCGGTTCAGCCAATTCCTTCCTAATTCATAATTACCGAAAAGTTTAACTTTGTAATTTTTGCACCCCTGCTGAGTATATCCGGTTAAAATATGTTAATTTGGTCCTTAATTTATGTCAGTATTCTGTGTACCAAATTTGTTTGAAATCGGTTCAGCCAATTCTTCCCTGATATATGCGTACGGACGGACATCACGAATATAATTGTGCTTTTCAGCAATGACGAAAAGCACTAAAAAACCATTCACATTAAGAAAGCATCGCCATTCCGAGCTCGCCATGCTCCCAGGACCCTTTGATGTAACAGAAGAGAGATAAACTATCTCTGTTGTGAAACGTGATTCCGAAAATTCGACGAATTTTCTATCCGAATCACCAATACGTTTCAACATTGAAATTTTGCCACTTGACGCAAACGTATTAGATCAGCAATCAGAATGATTCCACCCTGTTACCCTCTCATCTGGTTAGATCCAAGACGACTATTTGCTTAATGAAATAGATCCAAGTCCACCATCAACACGGATCATCTTATTGCTTTTATTTCTAGTTCAAGAATCGGACTCGATGATGACAACTATGCTTGAACGAGTCTTGATGATGTAATATAAGTAATGGTGGAGACTACGGTGAAGAATGATATGGTGTAAGATTATACAGATTAGGAATAATCTTACACCGTATCTAGAGGGTGTAGTTTATTACCATTGAAGGCCCATAAAAAGCGTTATTTCACAATTTTTCGATTAAAAAGACATTGGCTTACGCTGAATGAAAGAAGACACTACATTTCTCTATCTTAAAGTGCCCTCGAGTGAAGGATTAGCATCTCAGTGTTTATTATATTTTAGCTTATTTTCATAAATTACAGAGTATTATTAATTAAATCCATTGTTATAAAATTATACGCACCTAAGATTACTGACGTACTTATCTCATTCTCCTTGAATGAAAGAGCCGACCTTAGTGACGACCTGTTTACTAACAAATCCTTAACTACGCACGATACACTTCGCGCGCTTGCGTTTTTGCTCGAGGGATTTTCCCGCCGCTATGTCAAATCGACCGGCCCGAAAGCTTGATTCTCTAAATTCACTATTGTGTGTTATCCCTATTCTATCCTTCACTCGAAAGTTTTCCTCGTAAACAGCCAAGGTCACGAGTCGTCTCGTTCGTGCATGCCCGCGACGGGTGATGGCCTTGTTTTGTTCTCATTTTTTTAAACCTTTTTTTCATCATAGGGGGCGTTTCCCCCTCTCTCTCTGTCTCTCTCCGAACCTCCATATATCGCCTATCCCCTAAGCCGTAATGTCTCGAAACAAAACAAAGAACAGCGCCTCTCCCGGCGACCCAATCGTCCAATGGGTCTTTTTTTTCGTGCTCTGCGCTGCCCTTCCGGGCATACGATCGCGTATAAAAAAAACGATGAGCTTAGCTCGTTGCTCCGTCGCTGTCACTCTGTTTATCGCTCCGTGGTATTGGGAAGCTTCCTTCATTTGTTTTAGTTCCGTCGTTCGAGACGCCTCGACGCGCAAGAATGCTCCACCCGAAGGTAAGTGTGGCTAATTTGTATTCTTTTGAGATGGAGTACTTGTCAAGATGGGGATCGTTGACAGTTATTAGGACTTCGGAGTCATAAGCATCATCTGTAAAGTGTAAGCACATCAAGTTTTGATATCCTGAGTTAAATTGTCACAGCGAGTGGTCAAGTAGGAAATTTGTTTCTATTTTACGAAATAGAATATTTATACTGAATATCCTGCCTGGAAATAAGCTTGGTTTTCGTTTTATTCTTTTAGATTCCGCGTTTAGAAGAATTTCTACTCACTGACTAATATAATACATAGAGCCGTATTTTGTTTTGATTTACGCAGAATAATTGAGCGAAACATAATTGCAGATTTATGATTATGCATAGCTTTATGTGTTTCTGATACTGTTGACCAGCACGTAAAATGTTTATTGTTTCGGTTTTTAAGAACAATTCGCGATCTATTGATCTTATTATGAATAATTGAACTTTATTTTGAGGAGTACATAAATAGTTCCTTATAGCTTCTTATTGAAGTTAGCGTTTGTAATACCTTTATAATAATTACTTATTTATATCGGTTGCAAAAAAGATATTTACTTCTATTATAATTGATAGTAGCTCAATAACTTTGGCTAAGATTAATAAAGGTGAAATACTCCTTTAGCCAAAAAATGTTTGGCTAAAGGAGTATTTCACCTTTATTACTTCTATTATGTTTAATTAATTCAGGTTACAATTTTTTCCAGTTCATTTTGATATGTTAACAATGTTTTAAATAACTGCAATGAAGTTGTCAAATAATTTTTTTTATGTTCACTTATAAATTACCAATAGGATAGTTTGGGATTTGTAAATAATAACCAATTCGGAACGCTTTTAAAATGCAAAGTCATTATCTTCATGAATGTGAAATGAACATGCAATTTTACTTGCTTATTTTCTTCGGTCGGTTTACTTTCGCTCAAATGATGTAACTCCTGACGGAGAGATAAGAACAACCTTCCTATCTCTTTACTACTACGCGATAACAATGCGCTGAAGCAAGGTCTGTCCTTGTTACGAATTTTAGTTTCCGGACAAAGCATGAAGATTTGCATCGAACTGACAGACAAATGGTTTGTTAGGGGATGGTTAGACAAAACAAAGACTTAAAATGCTCGCGACGAAATTCATTTTGTAATGCAACTTTTGCAAATGAAAACCAAGGAAAATTCACTTGCACCACTATGCATGAGTATAATATTTTCTTTATAGTATTATTAAATGTTTCTTTGGCAAAAAAATCAGAAATTACGTTATTCGTTTTAAATACCACCCTGGATCAGACGCTACATTTTAAATATCAGTTTTATTACAGTAAGGTTTTTAAGGAATTTTTAATCAACTTTTTAGCGGCAGTTCTTCAAATTCATTTTAAAGGTTTCCTATAATTTTAAGGTCAAATTTTATCTAGCGTGGAGCGATATAGCACAGATGTCGTTTAGTTCTTCAACCTGAATTCTCCGTCAAATCTGCAAAGACGAGCGTCACGAAAAATGTTATAGATTTTCCACCATACCTTAAAAAGTGATCAAAAGGAAAACATAGACAAGACTGAAAAGTTTTAAGCAACAGTTCATATTATCTTTTGCAGTGAAACTTGATTATTCAAATAAAAAGTCGTCTCTACGTACTTTAATATTTTTGAATAATTTTTTTATAAATTTCAAAACAAAGACGTTTGTGCTCTGTGATTCCCAGATTCAAATTAGTTCAGGTGATAAGGATTTCGATTTTTCACTTAGTACGAACTTTTCATTCTAGTAAGACGTGACTTTATTAGGCCAGTCAATAATCGATTCATATACTTTGTTTTGATGTTTTGTATTCCATGGAGCCTTTATACCCAATGATCTCCAGCGTATTTGAATCACGCTAATATATCATGATTCTCAGATGATGGCCGACATTCCTTTTCCATATATACACAGAAATTCACGCAGCGATACATATGCACGCTCAATATTTAATGATGCTCATTTTCCATTGATGGATTATAGTAGAAGAATAAGAAGTTATTGTTGATTTGATAACAGTTTTTATCGCAAATGGCACGTCATTATCATATAAATAACTCTCGGTTTTACGACCTTTTTACGAATAAAACATTTTCGCAGATAAACTTGCCATTTTTTAAATTTTAATGGGGCGAAGGAAGATGACTTTTTGTTTGATAACTGTTACATAAAGCATAGCTTCTTTAAAAGATTGTTTATCATTTATGTTTGTTGACTTCTTATAGCGGAGTTAGGCATATTCCAACAGAATTTCAATGATTGCCTGCTTTCGGTTTGGTGATGTAATACAGTATGGCTAAATATAATTTGCATAACAAATTAACGCGTCTCACTTATAAATTAGATTGATAAAAATGCAGGTCTACATCGTCCGCCATTCTGGCGCGTAAGATATTATTTTCGTATTTATGCGGGTATTGGTGTAATGCTGATGAAAGCGTCTGTCTTCCGATCTTAAGCTATTTGGTTCTAATTCCATCGTGGCCGTAGAAATTTTACCTCGTTGTTTTTTACGATAAATCCTATAATTTTAGAACAGCTAAAGTACCTTTTATGAGCCAAAACTAAATCATTCGATGATTACTGCCAAAAAATGGAAACAGCATTGTAAATAAAGATGCTTTTAGATCCTAAATTTAATAATAAAAAAATCAATCATCGAGCACAAGAAAACGACGTTAGTTGTAAATAATTAGTTTAATGAGTAAAATTTGCAATAAATAACGGTACATATGATTTTCACTTTTGAAAACTTTTCGTTTTGTAGGATCCGCTGCTCACTCATCATCATGTTGCCAACGGGGACGACCAGGAGGCTGTGTTAGCGAAAATGAAGCTTAAATGCATGGAGATGGTGTATGAAGAATCAAGACAGAAGGAGCCGACGGAGAGAATCGAAGGCGTCGGACCCCGCTGTTCCAGGGTGTGGGACGGTATACTATGCTGGGGAGAGACGGTAGCGGGGAAAACCGCTACACTCCCTTGTCCTGATTATGTTGCGGGGTTCGACAGCACGGTGAGTATTGGTTCGAAAACTTGCATTTACATGTGGTAATTTAATATCAAGATTTAATCATGACCATATTATTTAAATGGCTAAAATAAATTTAACAAACTTTTATTTTGTATGAAAACGTGCGTGGTGGTCTGTATATTTTTTCATGTGTGTGTTGTGGGTGGGTGTATTTATGCACAGACCATCGCAATTTTTAGCAAATTTGATTACACAAAAGTATTGATCAAGCTCATTCCGACCTTCTTTATCCCACATGTCTCTCCTCCAATATATCCTTACTAGTTACACTCTAGCTGATACCACTTCCTTAATCCGTGTGCGAATCGTACAGCGACGTAAAATAATTTCGGGTGACAATATTTGTAGGACTTTTTATTTAGTGTTTGTAAACATTTCAGTATGTATATGACATCAACATCATCATAGTTGTTAATCTGTCAATGATTTTATTTGCTAAATCTGGTTCTCCACGTTCCGCGATGTTCTCTCTTTCCCTTTGAATTCGTCTATCAGCTGATTCTTTTTACTTCCAGTTTTCCTTCTAACACGTCTTTAATCAAGTTCTCTTCCTCAATTATGCTCAAACCAGTTCTCTTACAATATTTTTCATACACGTATATGCATGTGTGAGTGAATATTGAGTTTCGTGTCTTCTTGTAAAAAAATCAACGCGTGAGAGTTCTTCATAAGTGCAAAGTGAATCTTTGTAAATACCAATTTTATTCACGTGTAAATGTTAATAATTGTTCATTTAAACAATACCATTTTTCCAGACATTTATACCTATCTCTTGTTTTAAAACATCCCATTTTTGTGTCTGATTAAGTAAAACTATTATCAAAGCGTTTTATGGAAGAAGGCTTTTGATATCATAAATTTCATCAGCTTCATAAGAAGTGGATTTGCGGTTTAAGCAAAATCTATATAGTTCAGTTTTATATTTTCATTGGCATTCATTTGGCTCAAACTCCTGAAAAGGTTTTATTAGCATTTTAAAATCTTTGCGAGTACTTCCAATTCTGAGTTATTTTCCGATGAGTAGAAAAATCTAAAATAGTATGTATTAGGGTTACAATTTACAAGAGATAATTCCTATAGGGAAGATTAACTGAAATAAGATTTTTTAATATTTTGCCGGTCTCTACCAGTATCCGTAAAAAATAAAGTGCTGACCAGTAAATATTTTATAGTTTTATATGTCTCTGAAGATTCATGAGCCATAATTCATCTCTTCGGCGTGAGCACATTGATTCATTTTCTCCAGACAAGAACGGTTGAAAACTCGCGTGAAATAAAGGGTAAAGGCCACATAAGGCTGATAAATCGGCCTGATTCGGATTTTTCGTGCTCCAAATTTTTTTGTGATTGAGGAATCGCCGCAGTTTCTGATGCGACTCGCGAGCACATCCTTCGTGTTCTCTTCAGGATCCTCCGGCTCACGTGATTGTGTCGCCATTCCGTGGAATTCATGCTACCCCTCGTCATCTCTGTTGCGTCCGCAGCTTCTTCTGAAAATTTTCCATATCTCATGTTTTCCCCCGCGCACTTTTCTGCCGTAATACGCGTAGGTGATGCGCATTTTAGCTTACTTTCCAGAATGGAAATAGGCTTATAGTTTCGTCGTTTTGTCTGTCTGTCTGTCCGTCCCCCCTATTAACTTTTGCACCAATGCACCGATTTTCATGACACTTGGTGGAAATCTCCTACTACTAGAGCCGAGCTACTGAAAATAGTTTTTGTTGCGAAGATTTTTATATGTAGTTCTGGGTTCGATTCCATGAACTATCTTTCCCATTTGGTTTACATGGAACATCTGAAAACCATCGTGCAGGGTAATTTTCTCTTGCACATTAAAATATCTTAGAATTGTTATATCGGTGCAGAATTAGTACTGTTTTCTGAGAAAAGTAATGGAGATTCTAATTTCTATCGTAGAATTTTTCTTATCTATCGTATTTCTTAGAATTTTCTGTAAATACTGGCTTTTTTGCAGTTTTTATCACTCATTATTAGGGTGTTACCATAGCAGAGACTATTGTTGGACTCGGATCCGATATAATCGAATGCATACATGCGTTGTTTTTGCCACCCAAATAAGTGTGATCAATTTAGTTTTCCGTTTGAATGTATTTGTAATATTTTGTAACGCTAATTTATAAAATTTGGGAACACAAAGAGCTACTCATCCGCGGTGATTTTAAAGCTATTAAATAAATATTATGTGGAAAGTAGGCATCATAAGTTCTGCTTGGAGCATCTTGTTTTTCTTTAACAAACCTTTGTTTCTGTCTCTCCTTCAACACTCTTGCATTTGATTGTTTTTCAAACCATTTTCTTTTATGCAGTATTTTGCTAACTTAAAATATGATATTCTTAGGCCACTTTTCAGTGAAAGAATCTAATGATATGAAATATGTTATCCGATGTAAATAGTTTATTTTATATATCTACTAGTGCAAAAAAAACCTACTTGCAGAACGACTTAAGGTTCATAGCAAGAAGTTGATTTATTTTTTTTTCAATGAAGCGTGAACGTTCGGCCGATTTTGTATGAATATGTAATTTCTACGTGCATTTATGTAGAAAATCTACCAGAAAAGTTCCATCAAAATCCATTCAGCTAGAAAACAAGTATTATGCGCGTAAGAAAGTATTTTATCAAGAAAATAGGCGTCACTGTAACGTTTAATCCCTACACTTAATACGAAATATTTAACAGCTAAAACTCTATTTTCCACTATTTAGTCTATTAGTCTTTAACTGTCGGATCCATTCAAAAGGAAGAATAAATCACCCCCATTTGTATATTTCTGTATTTTGACTCATTTACGACGAGCTGTCGCCGCCCCGTGATGAACGATGTCCACGCATGCACTATTCGATAATCCCATCGACCCGCGTGCGATAGTATTTAATAGCGGCCGCCTTTGAATCGATAAGTAATCGCTATCGTGCGTTTGGAAATTTAACCACAAAGCATCTGACTTATTTTTTTATTGGCGCACATAAAATGCTCACGTCTAACAAGGGGAGGACCCGTACGTGGGGTCACGGATTTTGCTGAAACTTGGTAGGTACGTAGCGCTAGACGCCAGGATCACAACCAACCCCCCTTTTGGGCGTATATGATCAGTAGTTTTTATGCAAATTGCGTTCAAAGTTTGCAATTTTGACAAGCGCCCAATAAAGTCACTTACGACGGCTTGCTTCTTCATCGTAAGCCGTAGCCTTACGCTAGCGAGCTGGGCTAGCAATTCCAAGGTGTGGAGTTTGCTACCATTTTCGGTCACTTTTTTATCCTCGCTTATTTTATTATTCCTATTTTCCTTTTTCGCGGTTAAGTTTTACTCGGTATCCACAATCACTTTTTAATTTTTTTCATCACTACATTTTCGTTCTCGGAATTTTTCACATATTCTCTTGTTCACCGCATGACAGACATGCTAGAATTTACTGTCAGATCAGATCTTCTTTCATTGATCTCTGTATACATTTTAACTAATATTTATATTCATAGTACATGGTAAAAAAATCCATAAAATATTTTTGCGAACACTGTAATCGATGCTATTAAAGATCCATAATTGGTGAAAAAAATATCAGCCATTGAATCATTGCCAATATTTTAAGAATATGAATTGGTGAAGACAGTCCATTCTTTTTCCTGATCCTTTGCTCATATTGTTCGTCATGCTTTCGTGATGATCTGCCTTGAATTCTTACGAGTGGACTGCGAAATTGGAGTTACGGAGCAGAAGCGAGGAACATGGGCCATACACTCGTGCTGGTTGATGCATATTAAAAATATTTTTATTGTATCTTCATGACAAGCGTGTAATGCTCTCCATACTCTACGTCTTTTTATGCCCGCATGGTACGATTGGTTAGTAAACCATAGGTTATATAAACATTTACGGGCGCCGTAGGTGTATTAAAACATTCTTCCCTGTAGAAACGCTTTGAAGAAAACTCTACATGATACATCCGTCAAAAGGTTCACGAAAGCGAGTTTTACACCCGTCTTGGGGGATCACCACTGTCCCGCTATTTATTGCCTTCCTTTTCGAGGGAAGGGGATAGTAGCTGGGAACGGTTGTGCAGTAAGTACGAGCTATTCAACGGAACCGATTGGTACCCTGCGCGCTTGCACGAGTTTTTCTTGTCAGAAGTTTAAAAAAAGATCGTTATATTTGGAATATACGGCCAAGTAAGTATTTTGTTTTTTTTCCTGTATATTATAAACGACTTTGTCTATTTCTCAACCTTATTCGCTATGTTGAAAAAGTAATTTCACAATCAAATTACAAATATTGAACGTTTCACGATGGAATCCTCACCTGGCCCATCTACTACGGGATATATTTCGTCCCCCGGTGAAGAGTATCAGGAAAAGCCCGGTTTGTTCGCCGATGCTTTGCATTATTGTGCTGGACTTCTTCGGGGCAGTGGTGTCATTTCTGATCGCACAAGTTCCGAGATTTCTGATCGTGCAGTCGCAGTTGGACGCGAAATGCACGATCGAATAATTGATATAATGGATAATATGGTCGTCATTGATGACGATTATCTACTGAACGAAAATGACCCCGAAATGGATGAACATTGTTTGCTAGTGTCATCTGCTGAGGGAGATGATAGCACTAGTCCCAACTCAAGTGAAGCTACATCTGCTACATACGAGCCATCACCAAAGAAATTTCGAGAAATTCCCCTGGAAACCAAAATTAACGCAGTCACGGCGGTGAGACTGCATCCGACTTGGACCATCAAGTCCCATAGGGTACAAGTGTCTCGCCGAATAACGAGGATGGACAGAGTAAAGTCATGGAAAAAAGATAAATGAATGAATGAAAAAGAATGGATATATCTAGAACTGTCTTCACCAATTCATATTCTTAAAATATTGGCAATGATTCAATGGCTGATATTTTTTTCACCAATTATGGATCTTTAATAGCATCGATTACAGTGTTCGCAAAAATATTTTATGGATTTTTTTACCATGTACTATGAATATAAATATTAGTTAAAATGTATACAGAGATCAATGAAAGAAGATCTGATCTGACAGTAAATTCTAGCATGTCTGTCATGCGGTGAACAAGAGAATATGTGAAAAATTCCGAGAACGAAAATGTAGTGATGAAAAAAATTAAAAAGTGATTGTGGATACCGAGTAAAACTTAACCGCGAAAAAGGAAAACAGGAATAATAAAATAAGCGAGGAAAAAAAGTGACCGAAAATGGTAGCAAACTCCATACCTTGGAATTGCTAGCCCAGCTCGCTAGCGTAAGGCTACTGCTTACGATGAAGAATCAAGCCGTCGTAAGTGACTTTATTGGGCGCCTGTCAAAATTGCGAACTTTGAACGCAATTTGCATAAAAACTACTGATCATATACGCCCAAAAGAGGGGTTGGTTGTAATCCTGACGTCTTGCGCTACGTATCTACCAAGTTTCAGCAAAATCCGTGACCCCACGTACGGGTCCTCCCCTTGTAAGAGCAATTGGGCCTTATTTAAGTAGAATGATCTGATACTTTCCCGGCGAATTGATGATCCGAGAAAATTTCATTGCTTATTTAAGTATTTTGAGAATTAGACTTTTAATATGTAACATATATTGTTAATACTTTTTTCAGCAATGTTTCCTATTTTTCATAAGAAGCTTGATATCTTATATACAAATTATAAATAAAAATATGAAGCATGTCTTACATACGTGCATACTATCAGACAGGTAGTTTTCTGATATATCTTAATCAAATTTTAATTAACTGATATCGAAACTAACGAATGGGCAGACACACCGGCGAGCATATAATTTAGGTGCAATTTTTTACATGGTGGTGAAGAGATAATATAATCTCGACATAAAGCGTTGTTCGGGAAATGCGGTGTTATCTAATAACTGGGCAGGCTAATTGTTTCATCTCGAGGAGCCAATTAGGAACACGAACTTCGCCTACATTTCTCGCCATTTTAACGCATGCATGTAATCTGGATATGACTAATGGTCTCAATTAATCTTTCGAGTTTCTTTTTATTTTCCTCTTTGTTTTACGTAATACCTTCTTAAGTTTTTAAGTAGTCTTTCAAGTTGAAAGGCTGGACCGGATATAAGTCTAAGCAAAATAAAAAATAAGTACGATTGGATTCCAACTCATCAATTAAAATTAAAAACTTTACATATTCACAGTACTCTTTTTCCTTATTTAGTTCGTTACGTAACTTATGCCCAAGAAAAAAATGCCACCTATTCACAACTGAGCAGAGTAAATTTCACAATGGGTTCAGAAACTTTTAAAATAAGTTATCCACCATTTTCTAATTCTCTTCCACTTCGTGTGTATATATTATTATTTTGAAATGATTATAAGAATAAATATATTGTATAAATCATATAGCATAATAAAAACTTGATATTTTTTGTTCGATTGCCTGTCCATAATTTAAGCAATACATAGTTAATCGGCGCCTATGTAGCATTTTTAACGAAACTAGTAATCCGGTCCTAGGTGAGATAACAATCTGCTTTGTCTTTGCCTCATTCCGGGGTACGCCCAAGTTAGCTGCCGCGCCAACCACTCCATGACCAGGCCATCGGCAGTAAACACTTAAATTTCAGTGCAGAGAATTTAAATTTTTCATTTCATTAGAAAGCCGATTTAATTAAAACCCTACTTTTAATAATTTATCTTGTTGACTCTTGGGCAGGCGGAGGCAACGAGGCAGTGTTTGCAGAGCGGTGATTGGTTCTTTCGACCGGAGGATGGGAACGCGACTTGGACTAACTATTCGCAGTGCTCTCCGAGCCCGTACGCGGAGCTTGTCATAACTTATCCTCAGTTGGAGGCCAATGACACCCTGGTGGTGAGTACAAACAAAATTTGGTCCGGCATAACCCATTACCTTAACGCATTACGCCCGTAAAGCACGACGCGATAACGCGATAAGGAACATATGTATATATATATATATATATATATATATATATATATATATATATATATATATATATATATATATATATATATATATGGATGTCAACAGGGTGTTGGGATGAGGAAACCCAGTGAGCACTCACCAATCAGACGACTTCAGGTTGGCGAGGCCCCGGGGATGTCGAAGCGACACACGTAAAATAACACTCTCTCTCTCTGTAGCTGAAGAAGGAGTAGTTCCGAAAGCTTTACGTTTGTGATGTTTCTGTGTTTTTGTGTTATTTTACGTGTGTCGCTTCGACATCCCCGGGGCCTCGCCAACCTGAAGTCGTCTGATTGGTGAGTGCTCACTGGGTTTCCTCATCCCAACACCCTGTTGACATCCATATATTCATTTTACCTTTCCTTTTCCGTAAGTTGTTATATATATATATATATATATATATATATATATATAATATTACATTATCATTAAACAGAGCTAACGAATTAATCTTGTCTTCAGCAGTATCCATGGTGAGAAATCGCTGAAATTAAATAGGGTGAAGCTCGATTTTAAAGGAATGTGTTTGAATGAAATTTATTATGTTTTCCAGTGAGTATAGCAAAAGAGATAAAATGAAAAGTCAGTAGACAAATCAATGTCTATAAATTGATGAATATTGTCTGTGGGATGGCTGGGTTCACAAATCAGCTTTTACTATTAGAGTTATTGCAATGTCTCAATTTAGAGAGGCAATGTTTCTTAACCAGACATAAGATAGGTTTTATTTTGGGGTAACATGTTTTTTACTTTGGGGTAGCATATTTTAGATTTCTTTGTTAGAGTAGTAGTATAGAATAATTTATTTCGAAACAATGATTTACCAAATATTTTCCAAATAAGGCCTGAGAGGAGGCAGACGCAATCGGTTATTACTTCTCTTGAGCAAAACTTTTGTTTTAAGCTACTAGCTTTTCGGCATGATATGAAAATAATGCGTAATTATTCTGCTTCACCATCTTTTGTACACTCTTTCATTAATGACCAAAGAAAAAAAACAGAACGCAAACTCCACTCATCTTTCTAACATCCAAGATATTAATTAAAAACAAATGACTGAATAAAATGTATTAATATTAGGAACGGCTCATTTTTTCTGCGAATAAAATCTAATCATAAACCTTGAATAAAATATTATTGCCTCTACGAATCAAAAACTCACTTCTTCAAGTTATGATGATGTTCCTGAAGAATTATCGATTTAGATTAACAAGAACTCATTACATTACGTTCCACAACAATTGTCGTACTATATCTTATTTATTTATAACTTTAATCTTACATCACAATATTTGTAAATCAACTCCATATAATCGGCGTGCATTTATAACGTACGAATGCAAAAAATAATACGAAAAAGTATTTGTGAAGGGAGAACTTCAGAAATGCTGCGTTAAGCAGATATGGTATTGGAAATTCTCATTGTTAAGGATCCAAAAATTTTGCGATTTTTTCATATCCTATACACATATTTGAACTTATCTGAAACTTTTTTGGCTCGGCAAGAAAATTACATATCATATCATCCTGTAAAATGCAAATTTATGAGTCACTAACTCGATTATCATGGATTTCTACAAGGAAAAGGGATGCGCTTGGACACGAACTGGTTAATATTTCAGGAAATTTAAAGTCCATGAGAAAAAATCCTTTTCTAATTCAGGCGACTGCTGATATAAATTTAATTTTAAAATAATATAAATAAGTGTGCAAACATATGAAGTAACAAAACATTTGTGATCCGAGTCTTATTTTCTCCAGCTGTTAGAGAAGCTCACTTCATCACTTTCTCCGTTGAGGACAATATCGAAAGTAGAATCGATAACAGATAACGTAAAATCGATCTAAACGCAATTCTCCCCCCCCCCCTCCTCCCCTTTCACCAATAGACTGAAGTTGATTTATGGACCGAGAAAAGCTTACTGTTAGCCGTCGGTCACCCATTCATGTGTCGTTAGCATTACGCCCAGCGGAGCTTCTGCAGCTGCCGTTGATGCGTATGAAAAATATCAGACTATTTGACCCCCACCTCCAGAACGACCTTCGCGAAAGGGAGGCTGGAAGCGGTTTCGTTATGTCCATTAAATTACAGCGTGTTGTTTTTTCTTCAAAGTATCAAGTTTCCTTCGCGCCTCCCTTCTATTTTTCTCTCCCTCTCTTTTTTTCTCTATCTCTTTCTATCTCCATACCTCTCTCTCTCTCTCCCCTCGACGTTTTTCCTCCTCCCCCACACTCGCGCTTAATCTCTTGAAAAACTCATCTGTCTCTGTCACGTTATTTTTTTTAGTTTTAATTCATTTTTTAAACTTTATTGCCTGCCACCGGTTTAAAAAATATTGGTAAAATACACTCCATTAGATTAAGGAAAAACGATTAAGGTACCATCCTCTTTAGTTTTAGTTTTTTTCCTTTTTGTCCCTTAGTTAATTGGGTTACACCCGAGTGCGTATTCGGAAAGAAAACATGGCATTTCCTCATCTTTTAATTTATAGGCGTCCTTGTAATTGGAGGGTGTATGCTTAGTAGACAGAAAAAGGATGAAAACCTGCATAATTAAGGCAACTTTAAAAATTTATTTTGAACGGTAATTGCCCACTGTTTCTACCAGCCCATCGCATATGTATTAAATACAAATCTACAGATTCAACCTATTATTTTTCTTTCCATATCTTCTCTTTATCATATTTCTATATAGCGTAACACCAACAACCGATACTTTTTTGAAGTGGGAAAATTGTAGGTGGCAATGGGTTATCTCTCCCAGTATCATTATCTTTCATATGTATTTTTAGTATAGCGGTGTGATTAAATCTTAGGTTGGGAATAATTTTGAAACAAGAAAAAAGTCTGCTATAACCGGGAATCGAACCCGGGTGGATATTCTACCACTGAACTATCGTAGCGGATATTTTCTTGGTTGGGACGGAACTAGCCAAGTTAGTATCAAACTGCCCCAACGGATGCCCTCGAAGAGATACATCGAAGGAAATTCCTTCCTCTCAAATGGTGAGATTGCCAAGCAAGAAATTGATGGAATAAAGCGATCCGAAGATCCTATGTAGACAGGCATAAGCTGTAATGTTGGGAATTTATTCCCAATAAATAAATAACTTCCCAACATTACAGCTTATGCCTGTCTGCATAGGATCTTCGGATCGCTTTATTCCGTCAATTTTTTCTTAGGTATTCATATACTGAAAGCACAAAACCAATTGAAAATTTTACTTACGATTTTAAAAACAAAACACAATCCTAGTATAAATCTCAAAACAAGTAATTAATTTATACGTTTTTCGGATATTGGAAAATTTCATCCGCGTGATAAATCATCCCTGCAACATCGATATCATAGCCAATCAAATCCCACCTCATCTATTCACCCGTCTCTTCCTCTCCCTCCTCTCCTACATTCTTCCTTCCTACCCCCACATCCCTGCAAATGTGACAGTTATGTTGTATTTAAAAATGACATGGGATTAGGTGGAAGAGGTTACTGACTTACTAGTCTCAATCTCGCCTCAATAAAGACGCTATTCAATTCGGATCCCAACGCGCTCTCAAACTTTCCATCTGCTCCGCTGCCAATCCCAATGGATATTCCAATTCTAACGCGTAAGGAAGCCATTTCAGTTGGACTGTGTTGCAATGCGCGTCCGTAAGATGTCTCTTGAAGGAGAAATGGATATTTCTCTCTTCTAACCATGTTGTTTCTTTGTTTTTTCCATTTCCCTCCATCTATGTATTGCTCTACCTCAAGGACGAAGTACCGACCGTATTGTCGCGATTCCACTCCTACGATATCTCGCAGTTTGGGTCAGGTCAGGTCGAAAGGCTAATGTTTCTTTCTCGCGAGATAAGGAATTTAGTCGTACGGATCGTTGCGCCGAGACAATGGCAGCGTAATATTCTAAGAGACTATGGAGGGAAGAGGTTGCACGACAAAAGTTCTATCGCTAGAATGTTTATTTTACTGCCATGGAAGGCATACCTTTCACGCGAACCCCAAAGAAAAATACCTTATTATCTGAGGTAATATAACCACTTATCAATAGGTCTTAATTTAAAAAAAATGTTGGCCCTCAATTTGAATATTTTTTCATCTTGAACGTTATTGATGAATTTTCATATCATTATATATAGACGTTCCTTACAGAGGCGGAGGATATAACATACTAGTAGTTGGTACTTGCATTCTGCATGCATATCATCTCAACATAATAAAACCTTCATTCGTCTTCATTACAAATATTTTTTTAATACTAAATATTTCACCTCCAGAGCGATTTTCGTTTTACCCTTATGTAAAAATAATAGTTTAAAACAATTTTAAACATTTTACACTTTCTCATTATAAGGTACTAATGCAACACATTTTAGCCAAATTTTAAAGTTGTAGCACTTCTATAAGTAAAATAATATTTTTCTAATTGTTTAAATTTAAATAATTTTTAACGGCCGCCGCAATTCATATATGGTAAAATTGAAATGTTTATTTGTGCAAATTCCTTACTCAGTAAATAATTTGAAAATTTCAGCTTCCTAGCTTATCCCGTAGTACCTAAACAGTTATCTATTTGTTTAAAATTTAAGAATTTTTAACTGCTAAACAAATGAAAATATCAAAATTTGTATAATCCCTGTTTCGTTTTTTTAAGAATTCTACTTATAAAAAGAATTTCGACTCCGTAGAACATTCGGAATTACATAAACCTTGAAAATTTGTTTAAACAATTGCGAATTCTTAGCGGCCGCATTGTTGCATATTTTCAAGATTTTCGTTTTTTTTAGTCGGTTTCGTACAAAATTCTACCTATGAAAAAAATTTCGAATCTCCAGCACTTCTTGAAGTGCCTAAACATTAGTATCCTCCTATCATTATATATAGACGTTCCTTACAGAGGAGGAGGATATAACATACTAGTAGTTGGTGCTTGCATACTGCAAGCATTTCATCTCAACATAAAAAAACATTCATTATTCATCTTTCATCATTACACATATATTTTTAATTCTAAATATTTCACCTCCGCAGCGATTTTCGTTTTTCCCACATGTAAAAATAATATTTTAAAACAATCCCCAAATGTTGCAATTTTAAAAATTTTACACTTTCTCCATTATGGGGTACTAATGCTACACATTTTAGCCATATTTTTAAATTGTAGCACTTCTAGAAGTAAAATAATATTTTTCTAATTGTTTAAATTTAAATAATTTTTAACGGCCGCCGCAATTAATATATGGTAAAATTGAAATGTTTATTTGTGCGAATTTACTACTCTGTAAATAATTTGAAAATTTTAGCTTCCTAGCTCATACCGTAGTACCTACACAGTTATCTATTTGTTTAAACTTTAAGAATTTTTAACTGCCAAACAAATTAAAATATCAAAATTTGTATAATCCCTATTTCGTTTTTTAAGGAATTCTACTTATAAAAAAAATTTCAACTCCGTGGCACATTCGAAAATACGTAAACCATGAAAATTTGTTTAAACAATTGCAAATTTTTAGCGGCCGCATTGTTGCACTTTTTCAAGATTTTCGTTTTTTCTAGTCGGTTTTGCACAAAATCCTACCTAAGAAAAAAATTTCGAATCTCCAGCACATCTGGAAGTGCCTAAACATTAGTATCCTCCTGTTATATATATGTTATATCCTCCTCCTCTGTAAGAGTCGTCGATATATAATGACGAGTAGTTGGTGCTTGCATTCTGCAAGCATATCATCTCAAGATAAAAAGACATTCATTTTTATATATTTCATCATTACAAATATTTTTGTAATTCTAAATATTTCACCTCCGGAGCGATTTTCGTTTTTCTCACATGTAAAAATAATAGTTTAAAACAATCCCCATATGTTGCAATTTTATACATTTTACACTTTCTCCATTATGGGGTACTAATGCTACACATTTCAGCCTAATTTTAAAGTTGTAGCACTTCTAGAAGTAAAATAATATTTTTCTAATTGTTTAAAATTTAAATATTTTTAACGGCCGCCGCAATATATATATGGAGAAATTGTAATGTTTATTTGTGTAAATGCACTGTTATGTAAATAATTTGAAAGTAAAAAATTCTTAAATTTTAAACAAATAGATAACTGTTTAGGTACTACGGGATGAGCTAGGAAGCTGAAATTTTCAAATTATTTACTGAGTAAGGAATTTGCACAAATAAACATTTCAATTTTACCATATATGAATTGCGGCGGCCGTTAAAAATTATTTAAATTTAAACAATTAGAAAAATATTATTTTACTTATAGAAGTGCTACAACTTTAAAATTTGGCTAAAATGTGTTGCATTAGTACCTTATAATGAGAAAGTGTAAAATGTTTAAAATTGTTTTAAACTATTATTTTTACATAAGGGTAAAACGAAAATCGCTCCGGTGGTGAAATAATTAGAATTAAAAAATATTTGTAATGATGAAATATCAAAAATTAATGTTTTTTATGTTGAGATGATATGCTTGCAGAATGCAGGCACCAACTACTAGTGTATATATATATATATATATATATATATATATATATATATATATACACCCATATATATATATATATATATATATATATATATTAACTCAAGGAAAAGAAAAGGTAGGGATGAGGGTGGCAACAAGGTGTTGAGGGAAGCCCAGCGGACACTTACCAAGTTTTACCAATATATATATATATATATAAAAGAAGATAGGCAAAATAAGATATGGGTGGCAAGTAGGTGTTGTAGAAAGCCCAGTTGACACATTTCGTTTGGAAAGCCGCTGTGGGCGTCGAGGAGACACATTTGGTCGTAAGTTTTTCGGGTAAGATCTTTCTTCATCTCTCCTACATCCCCAGCGGCTGTCCAAACAATAAGTATCTACTGGGCTTCATATAACAACAGGTTACCACCCATTGAGATATAATGCTTTGTCTCCTCAATGTAACCAATTTAATCCTACGCATTAACTTCCGGAACGCCCCTTTAATTTTTTTCCTTTTCTTTAAAAATCAAGAACTTAATTCTCCTCTCTTTGCTTACCAGATGACGTGCCCACCCCAATTTCGAAGTTCCTTTTATCGGCACCCTTTGACTCACGCGGACCAAGTTTCCCCCTTTGCCAATAGTAAGCCAGGTGCTCCACATCGGGCAAGCACGAAGATAGGAAATTTTATGTTGGAGACGCGATGTAACAAAGATAGGACTCAACCTGTCCTTGACCCGAGATGCAGCCGAAAAAGTTGCGGCTTTAATTTTAAAATTAAAAAATGCTTTCTTTTATTTTCCCGTAAAATCTGTTTTTATGGTTGGTATTTTCTCTGTCATTAACAGTTAAATTAATCTTTATATTATAGTTTTTCTCTCTAAGTCTTAAAATTGAGAAACTAGTTTATCAGACGTATTTATTTTCTCTAACATGTTTCTAATGGGGAACACGATCTCAAAAACTAGTGATAAGGTTTTTGTCGGAAAATTTCGGAAAATTAACCTTCTTAGTTTATTTGTTTAACATATCGCACGGATTCATCTGACTGCTTTAACATGAAAAGAGGAGGTGGCATGGATGTATTCTCGTTCAGTTATCTAAGTAAGTCTTTTTTTACAAACATGACAATAGTTGATTATTCTTTGCATTTTTCATGGCGCACTCCTTTCCGCGCGCTTATTTTCCGTTTAATAAAGTTGCGTATATCTTAAATTATATTTTTAATGTATTCTTGAGATGCACGATCAAATTAAATTGTAATTTTTCCCTGGCAAACTTTATACCCTAGGGCATCCTCGGTAATAACTTTCTATTTTGATGAAAATTTAGATTCTTGCTTTTGAAAACTGATACGACTGAGTCTTTATTCCTCGCTGATATTTTCGCTGGATGTCCTTCTGCGACTTTCTGTATCTTTTATATACTCTTCATCCGATGATTATACCATCGTTAAAATGGGCGACGTAGATAAAAAATAACCATTAACGTTGAAAATCAGCTTATCCAGGAGAATTTATTTTATTAGAAAATCCGATTTACGCCTGAATACCGTTGACAACGTAGACCCCAATTTATTTTTCTCGAACCACCGTTAGGTCCGTACCTTTAGGCTTCCATTTTCCTTTCCGACTCGCACCAGCTGTTCTAGTACTCTCATCCCTTAAAGATTGTTTCCGCACTTGGAAAACTGTTTATCCCATAACCCTCTTCCCTTAACCAGCAGCCTTCTTCCTCCGTAACATCCGTAAGGTGAGGTTCCAAGTCGTAAAAACATCGCCAGAACGAGGCGGCCATTCCTTCTCTGTTCATCGCGAAATGGATCGTTGTCCTTTCCTCTGCAAGAATTGTTTCACGTCACAACCTCCGTTTCGTAGGCATTTTTTGAGGCGTTAGTTTACGACATGGCGGATAAATTGACTGTAAGAAGCTGACGATAGAAATACTCGAGAGCTGCGGACAGAGCCGGTCTTTGGGGCGGGCGAGCCGGGCGGTCGCCCGGGGCCGCCACTTTTGAGGTGCCGATAAATTGTACATTATGCAATGTATCAAAACTGGGGAGAAAAATCGCATGATTTTTGACCAGATACGTTTTATCATTTTTCCTGGATTTGATTTGAAGATTAAATAGGAATACAATTATATCGCGAAGTGATAGTGTCGTACTGGAAGATACGTAGGCCCCTTGCCAAAATATATTTGAAGTCTCGGAAAAAATTAAAATCCTCCCGAAAAAATATGGGCCCCTTTGGAATTATTGCCTTTTTATTCGTATCAACTAACAGTTATTTCTCACAACACTGAGTATTTAATAATGTTAAAGGGTCCCGACAAAAATAAGTTTTCCCGGGGCCTCCAATTGTCTAGGATCGTCCCTGGCTGCGGAGTTTGTCGATTCAAGGTCGCTCGTTTGCCGAATTTCTCCTTTCAGCTGTCATCGCCCGCATATAATTATTCTAACATGACCTAGTCAGCTTCGAAATCGGGATGCGAACATTTCAAATCTCTCGAGGTTCTTGTTGCCTCATCTGCACCCCCAAAGCTCCTCGGTTCACTATTATTAAGGATATTAAAGAGGAACTTCCTGTAGAGATATAACGCGTCCGCGACATTTAATACGACTTCGGCATCGGCGAACATAATAATGAAGGCAAAATTAAAACGGATTGTCCGGAAAACGTCAATCGAAACTGGGTCAATGAGAAAAACGAGGACGCGCAACTTTTTTTTACTCCTCTTCCATCTCCCTCCCTTATCAAGACCTGATAAGGTCATCTGGGCGCAAGTCTCACGTTGTGGATAGCACCGTCATCTTACTGTTCCTCTATGATGTCACACTTCTACGGATCCGAGGTTCGTTTATGTCGTTAATTGACTTTCGATATCCGTTTTCTGCGGTGGCATGCAACAAAACCATGATCGACGATCGGAAAAAAGAAATATTTGCCATCTTGCAGTCGGAGGAGTAATTAGATATTTGCGGCCCTAATATCGACATAGAAGCGGAATTCTTGAGTTATGCGACAAATTCATTTTTTCCAGGTCGCACTCGAAACAACCGTTACAAATTTACAACGCTTTGATTTAATTTAATTTGTTATTTTTTTAACTTAGAATTTTTTCAGTTAAAAGTTTTTTTAATCGCTGATACTCGGTCAAAACAATTATAATTATAGTAGGAAAATTTTCTATTCTGATTTTTTTAAGCAAACCAAGTAGATTCAGAGTACTGTAGAAAATATTTGGACCTTGGGCAGGTCCGCACCGAAATATGAGGCGGCGAGGCGAAAGGAACGCCAAAGTATGAATGAAAATCCTTTAATCCTAGAATATTATTTTTCAATGTTGTTGAGCTGCCCTTTAGCATTATTATAACGGAATTCTTTGGCGTACAGACGCAGAGCAGAGCAGCCATTTCTTTGAGAAAATTTAACTTATTTTTATAGTTAGAAGTTCGTCACATTTTCAGCTCACTTTAGAATCGGCAACACGCCTCTTCTTTGTGTTTCATGTGGCATTTTAAGGGCTTAATTGCTGCTTCTCAAACCATTACTTTCTCCTGGCTGAAGCGCACATTTCTTGCCTTTCTCACGCCGTGCCTATCCTAGTAGGCAGTCAAATCAAAATGCCGCATTGTCCCGAACTTAAAGCGACCTCGAATATAACGCGACCCTAAGATTTTTGGAAGTTTTTCAAGAAAAAATTAAGTCTCGAATATAACGCAACCCCAAACAACCTTCAGCCAATCTAACACAAGTTTCTTGTTCATCCATCCCTTCTCCTGCACACGAAAGATTACGCCTGACAGTAACTTTTCCTTTGGCATCCTTTTACGATTTAAAATTACTTAGAGTCAGTTTTCGCCCGTCAGCCGTGACTGCAAGTATAACAGTTATCGTTCGTTGATTTCTCATTTCCGCCGGATTTTAACAACGCCGATTTGGCTGAGACTATTTTAAAATTCATGTGATAACTTTTTCGGATACCTCTGTTAACCTGGGATTTGGAATGACTTTTTTCCTCAGCATTTTTGTCACCCATTGTTAAAATAACGGATGGGTAAAAACTCGCCAAGGTAGGTACAAAGAATACGCCGAAGCACTATCGAGTGGTTTAGCCGCCGATTGAACTCGATCTGTTCTCACCTCGGATGACTTTTTCAAGTACAATGTAACGTACGTCTAATGTGTCTACAATATAACAAGTATATTGTATCTCGTAAGAAGATGTGCGAAATGTGCGGTGATTTTTTGAAACACGATTTTACGATCTTTTAAAATCAATAGTAGGTACTCGAATATAATACGGGGGCTACTTTTAAATTTTCATTTTTTGGGGAAAAAACCGCGTTATATTCGGGACAATACGGTACTGACGCGTTGTCCACCGATAAGTAGTGTATGGATTTTTCGTATAAAAAAGTTCAGTCGGGGGATTCTTATTGGGTTTTATTACTTTTTTTAAAATCGGGTTTAAATAAAAAAACATTAACAAATTATCTGGTTTTATTTGAGCTTTTATGATTTACATATGGCAGCATCTGTATGGCAGAGGCGGATCAAGAAACCTCCCAAGGGGGGGAGGGGATGGCCCAATTGCTCCTCCCCCTCTTGATTCCACCTCTGCTCACGACCATACATTTTGAAAATACCTACCCCAACAGAATCTATCTTTCCCTTGTCATACAGTATTAGTAGTCGGTGTAGAAACAAGGAGTGTTGCGCGGAATGAATTTAAGAATGCACCCTGTGGAGGGCAATGGGTCGTCCAAGGGGAGGGCGATCACACCCAGCCCCCTCCCTCCCCCCTAGAATCCGCCATTGCTGTATGGCTAATGTGTCTTAGGTTATATCACTCCTTTACGGCATTTTCAAGTGGCTAAATGAACGCTCGACGTCATATTGCCATACAAGGCAATGTTAAGGCAAACTTACTTAATTTAGGCTATCGGACACCAAAACCTAACAATATCCAAATATTTGTTTAGAGCTAAGGGCTCTAATAAATACTGTAAGTTAGAATTTAATATGCTCATTCACATCAACATATATGCCCAAAAATTCGATGTAGTCATCAGCATATGAGACATGCATAGATTTATCGATATGATCTAATACGGATGTCTTTCTCCAGATGACTTTAACGGATGTATGGAGATTTCGATTAATTGTAGCAATCGATTTTGAAGAAAGAACTTCCGGAAACTCTTTTATAGCCGTAGTTATTGCTGTTGTACTAGGTGGAGTTTTCATAATAACGAAACACGCACACACCTGTCTCTAGATATTTCCAGGGAAGTCCCATTTACTTCTTAAAGCGTATGTTGACAGTGTGGACAATTCGATGTAGTATTAGAGTTTTTGATTCAGGTTGTTTTTGTAAATTAATAATTGATGCCAGTCGATCATCTAAAATGCATAATTATTCATTTTTACTAAAATAGTCAATTATGCCATTGATTTCTGCCATTTTTAGTCTACTTTCCAGAATGGACATAGGCTTATAATTTCTTCTTTGTCAGTCTGTCCCCCCCCTATTAACTTTTGAACCAATACACCGATTTTCATGACACTTGATGGAAATCTCTTGCTACTGGGGCCGAGTACCCGAGGATAGTTTTTGTTGCGAAGATTTAAAGTCCCAGGTTCGATTCCAGAAACTATCCTATCCACTTGGTTTACATGGGAAATCTGAAATCCATCGTGCAGGATAATTTCCTCTTGCACATTAAAATATCTTAGAATTGTAATGTCGGAGCGGGATCCGCATTGTTCCCTGAGAAAAGGAATGGAAATTCCAATTTTTATCGAAGAATTTTGCTTATCGATCGTATATCTTCTAATTTCGCGTAAATACTGGCGTTTTTGAGGTTTTTATCACTCATTACGACAGTGTTGCCATTGCAACGACTATTGTTTGACTCGGATTCTGTATAGTCTAGTACAAGGGGGATCACACTTTAAAAGCTGGGGATCTACTTCTCACTTTCCACTTGCGTGGCGATCAACCGTCCATAGATTGCTAGAGCTAGAGCTGGAGTATGGTATTTGTTTTATCAAGTATATTTTAACAAATTATCAAAGAACTATTTAATCTTCTGTGCAAAATAAATTATTTAATTAAATTAATTACGCAGTATAAAATAGACGTGGATGATTTGCATTGCATCAGAAAGCTGTACAAACTTTGGATTATATCTACATATTGCTACCCGCATACAGCTGTGCAAGTGAATAAATTGGACCGATGCTCGGATTTTATTACTTTCATGCTGAATAATGCTGACTCGCAAAGATACGTGGAACCAAAAAAATGCTGTTACATACATATCCCTACTTTTCGGGGGCATACGCCGCTTATCCCATCACGCCGACCCTGCCGTTGACCTCGTAGGCAGTGTTTAATTAAAGGTTCTTCGGCCCTGTGGAGTTAAATCTTGGAGCCACGTATCATTTTCCACTTACCTGGCGATCGACCACCTATTTCCACTGCTGAAAATTAGGGCGACGAACTTTCAGAGATCTACCTAAAACGACTTGTCAATCGACGTATAGTACATACAAGCGTTATATTTACCACACAAATACACGTGATCAGTTTAGTTTTCCGTTCGAATGCATTTATAATACTATTTTATAACGATAAATTACGAAATTCGGAAGCACAAAGAGCAATTCATCCGCGGTGGTATTAAAACTATTAAAGCACCGCATTTAATTTCAATTAGGTAATTATGCGGAAAGCAGGCATCATAAGTTCCGTTTGGTTCATTTTCTTTATCTCCGAGTCTTTCAAAAATTACGATTGGAATCCCCTGCTCTGAACCACTATTGATTTTTGCAGTGAAGGTATTAAAAAATTAAAACTTTCGGTTTTACTATTATAACTGGAATTTGAAAAAAAAATCAATCGTAGAGTATAAATATGATAAAATCGGGTTAAACCCGAAAAAAATCCACATTCTACCGCTATGTTGCTCCCGCCAGTCCATTTCTAGGTTACTAGAGCGAGCGAGAAGACATCGAAAACTTAAGCTGAATCTTTACTACGTGCATTGATGCGACTCTTGCTGCATCTACTCCGGTTTAGGGTCAGTGCGTGCGCTCTTGTGGGATCTTTTTACCCCCTTGATCAAAGCCGCTAAGGGACACGTGGTCGATGAGTATTTTTGTCTAATTCATGTTTTCGATACCATCCGCCAGCCTTCCATAAAAATTTCTCTAAGATCTACCAATTTAGTAGACATACGGTTCTGTTGCATTTTCGCCATTATGCTGTAGTAAAAGCCGTTGTTGTGGGAGTTGCCTTATCTTCTTCGAGTTATTTTGCAGTTCGGCTTCTTTTGGTCTGCCAAAGGGCTAGCATCTTTCAGTTTACTAAATGAGATTGCTATCATTGAACCATTTAGTATTTCTTTCAGGAAAACGAGTTGGAGATGAACCGTAAAAAGTATTTTACTACGGCCAGCTAAACTCCATCTTTTAATTGAGTCGCATAGTTGCAAAACGGCCATCTCCAAAAAACAAAAATTTTCAGGACAGTCAAAAAACCTATTGCTCAGAAACTAGTTCATTAACAAGGAAATTATTTTTTACATTTTAATTGGGTTATGGTTGAGTGTAAAATATGCCATGTTTATTGAAATTAAGCTTTATTAGAGAAGCCACAATTATCTAATTAATTTTGGAGATGACCGGTTTTACAACTCAGTCATGGAGATGGCTGGTTTTGCAACTAAAGCAAAGTTTACAAATCGTTCTTCTGGCTATAATTCATTCTGCTAACACTTTTAATGGTTACCAAACAGATATGCAGGAACAAAAATTCGTCACCTAACAATGAAAACCAATTGAGACCCTCTGTGACTCCCAATATTCTTCCCAAAATATTAACATACAAATGTTTTAATGGATGTAAAAAAAACAGCATCTTTTCTCTAATAAATCAATATTTTATTTAATGTTTAAATGACAAAAATGTCCACCAGATCAACTTCATATGAAAAGGACAAAATTATTGAAATCACTGAACATATTCAATTAAGGAAGATTAGAAAGTGATGAATTAAGAATGACAAAATCGCTTTAAAAAATTAATACCTAACCTGATAACATTACTGAAGTTCACACATATTTTTGTCATTAATCAACATTGTCTACGTCTTTGTTGTTTACCATGTTTTCAAAACAGAACAATGTCACATTTTGTTTAAAAAATGATATGCTCAAAACAATGCCAATAAATATTAAAGACATCAACATGTACATACCATTGTCCTAAAGATTTTGAAAAAATAAATCATAGTTATGTTACTTAAACAAAATTGGACCTATGTTACTAGTGTCCAAATCAATATCGATGAAAAAATCACCTCTTCACAATACTTGAAGTTTAAATATTGTTAAAAAGAATGAAAATAAGTGATTACTAATAATTTAAGTCATTAGTTCATTGCCCAAATCATCATCATCCAGCATGCTATCTATACATAACGTCTCATCACTAGGCAAGGCATCAGATCCAACATGTATGTACTTTCTCTGCATTATCAAGGAAGCCTTTGAATACCATATTGCATCTGCCTATATTGCTAATTATTTCCTTAGGAGCATTTACAAAAAGTCATTAAAAATGTTTGCTGAAATTTCAGAGCATGTGACATTCTTTGTGTTTTCACCTCTATATTCCTTAATTATGTTCCAGATTGTCATGGAATAATTTTATTACTGCAGTATTCTGTCATTGTTCCTAGATAATTTGAATTTTCTTAGTTCACACCTATATTCTTTACTAACCTTTCTAAAATCAGAACTCAAATTTATATCAACTCTGTAAGACCTAAGGTCCAATAAGTAATGGAGCCTATTTCTAAGGACCTGCAGTTCTTTATTAAGTCTATGTTTATCCCTTTTCTTTTTAGTTGTCCTATTTCTATATTTTTCTGGAAAGATATGGTTGAATAATCCCAAAAATATTTCCCAGAAAGTCCCAAAAGCCTCCTGCAGGTCAGTTGACACTGTAAGAGCTACCCAGTCTACTTTGGAAAGTTCAAGGAAGAACCTGTTCCTGAGAAGGGGATTATTTATGTCTCTAGATCAAAATCCTACTTTATTATCTTTAGTAGGTACCACTTACACTACTCACTGAAAGACAAATTCCCTTATGATCTGAACTAAAACAAGTAAACATACATGGCACATAATCATCTGCATCAGTAAAAATGTTGTCAATACATCCTTCACTGGCATACCTGGTACTTTCAAAAACTGTTGGTTTAAGGCCAAAGATACCCAACAGGTTTAACAAATAATTGACATGAGGGGCCTTTGTGTCTAAAATATTAACATTAATATCACACATTAAAAACATTTTTTTACCTTAACTGCTGACATAATGCAGTGCATCAAACAGACTATCATAAAACTTATCATTAGAATACCTGGAATTCTATACAATGATATTACAATACAATCATTTAAGGATATGGCCACTACCTCAAAAACATTTTCCACTTGTAGAGTATTTACATAATCTATTTGTTCAGAATGAATATCATCTTTTACATAAAGCATAGTGCCTCCCCTCTTTTTTCACTCCTGCAAAAACCACTTGCCACACTGTAACCTTCAATTTTGGCACATAGCAGCTCTTCATTTTTTAGCCAGTGTTCTGATATGGATAGAACACCTACATGTGTATTTTGTAGCATGTAATCCTCAATTTCATTAATTTTGTTGAAAATACCCTGTATGTTTATATGACACATGTCTATGTAATCAGAAATACCTTTATTTTTCTGACCAGTTGTCGATATTTCACATATCACATCATGACACTCTTGCTTCCACCCTCCTAGTCAACTATTTCTAGGTTGCAAGTTGCCAGTGACTGAGCACGTCACTCTATCACATGTTGAAGATGTAATTACCACAGATGAAGTCGAAGTGTTATCACGATTCATTCTATCCACGTTATCACAGTCTTTATTTTCTACCTGAGAGCTATGTTGTCTCCAAAATACATATCTGTTTATTATAACGCACTGAGACCAGATTGCAGGGTCCATTACCTTTTCAAAAAAAATTTCAAATACCGATATTCTGAAGGATGCATATTTACCTCTGGATATCAATTTTACAGCTTCAAAATCTGTGAGGAATTTTTCTTTCAGGTATGAAAGGTCTTGGTCCTCAGTAGTATCCTCCTGAAGTCTCCAAACATGCAAGTGTACTTTTTTGGGTACTGTTTCTTTTCTGTGATTTTATTATAAAAAACCACTTTGTAGGAGCAAATCAGAAGTGCCATTGTCCCGTTGGTTTGATTGCTGCATTACTCTCTTTCTTCCAATTAAAATCTTTAACATTTTTTCCAAGATAATAAAGAGTACCATTTACAGCTAAAATTTCATAAAATTCTTCTGATTTAACAAGCATTTCCTTTCTTTTGATCACTTTTTCTATTTGAGCAAATACCTATCTGGTGGAATGTCCAATTGACCAGGAACTGGAAAGATGCATTCAACTTTTTACACATTCTCTGGTGCATCTTTTATTAACCACAATGAAAGCATTGACAGAAGCATGGAGTTTTTATTTTGGCCACCACAGCCATCAGCAACACACTTCAACACTGAAATGCCACCGAAATCTGTGTGCTGTAGTCTGTGATACGCTGTGGATGCTACTTCATTTGCACCTTTGGGAAGCTCATTTACTGCCCATGTGTATAATGTATTTTCTTTAAGAGGATCCTTGGATGACCCCTGTATGATTGTAAAACTGTTGAGATATAAGTGCCTGCTGTAGTATGTTGCCTAATATGGTAGTTTTGGTATGGCAGTATTTTTTTGACAATCAAAAGACAGTGTTAATAAATCTTGAAGTTTCCCTTTCAGCAAATCATAGAATGCCTCTGTTCTTGGTTTATGGACCCTTTTTTGTATCTGAAGGGCTTCTTTCTTGGTTTTCACTTGTGGTGCTTTAATGTGCTCATCCTATTCAAGACAAGTAGAGCACACATCTGTGCATGGAGAACCAAAGCCAATGTTATACCATGTATTGAAAACATTTCTAAAATAACTGGATTTGACTTTCTTTCTGAAGGGCTCTCTTTGTTGTGCATCCGCCACATCTTTTGTATACTTAGTTCACTATTTAGGTATATCCTAGATCCTGTTTTACTCCTACAGTAATGGGACTCAATACACGGAAACTTTTCTATGAATGCTTTAACCACATTTCCACTTGTTGCATAAATTTTTGTTCTTCGATCACCTCCTCTCCTCTCTTTTGGCATGCTACCACTTTGCAGAAATGCAATACAACTCCCTGTATCCTATGCTTTGTGGTTCCAAGAATGTCAAGGAATGTTTGCCTGCATACAGGAACATTACTTTTATGTTTGTTTGACAGTACATAGTACTTACAGACATTGATTTATGGTCCCTAGAACTGTTACTAGGCCTGTGGCAAGTACAAGATTTTGCTTCAGTGTACTTCAAGATGAAGCAGTCTTGATGTATTTTATCTGGATGTCTGTAGAATCTATTATGGAAATGACTGATATCATTTTTTATCAGAGGAGCACATTGATACACCTTCGAAGAGTGACCACAAGTAGGTAATTTTGGCCTCCTCCATGCACAATACCTGAACACAAACAATCAATAACTTAAAAACAGTTTTTTAAAAGCATTTTACCAAATAGCGTGACAATAACTTTTAAAATGTGCAATCCTACTACTTTAATTTTATAATAAATAATACATACCTTTCTTGTTTCCTAAGCACACTATTCCACTGTGAAGGATCTCTCATTCTCTTTCTTGATCTGCCTGGAGTAACTTCAGTCACATTCCTCTCCATTTCAGCCATAAACCTTTAAATATTTCCCAGTACAGTGTAAAAAGTCTGCTTCTTTCACCAGTTGATCATGGCTATACATCGATCAACAACTATGCACCTATCAATATTTAGTCAACACTAGCATCATGGAGATGGCGGTTGTGTTACTCACTCTTCTATGGAGATGGCCGGTTCCGCAAATCAATCTCTTTTTCCTCTGCAGTTTAACATATGAATGGGCCTGCTTTGCAGCCAACTGAACAGTTGGAGGTGCAGTTATAGTATTGAAGAGATGAAATATACTTTAAACAGAAATTTGAAAATTTTGGAGCTAGGCAACTCAATTGTCTGGTGATTTTCATGCTGAGCCGCCGTGAGGTCCAAAGGCGCCAGTGTACGACAAAAGAAAGTGATAGACTTCATCATTCTTCTACTCTTGACCACATGCAATAACTCTTAATGGCCTTGAGTTTTCCTTCTCCATTTAATGAAAGGCATTCATGAGCCCCTGTGCTTTGCCCCGGGTTTACAGTTTCGAATTTCTCATGCTCATTTCACTAATATTTTCATTAAAAGTCAAGATACTCTCAAGATAAGTGATCAATATTCCCCCTTAATTGCTATGGTGACTTACTTCTGCTCTCCTATACAAAAATAATATTGTTGTCTAAAGTCAAGCACAAAATTGAATGAGCTAAGTGATGATGATATCAAAAATTATATATGCTATAATTTTCAGATCAATGACAATACATAGATAATGACATCTTAAACATAGCATCTAGTTCATTCATGAACAAATTAAATATAGATTCAAATTTGATATTTAGCTAAGGACATTCCAAATGAGTTGTGTAATTTTACAAAAAATCAACATGGGCCTCTAGTCAGGGTATGATTTGTATGGCACTCCCCTCCCCCTTCCCCCAAGAAATAAAAATTCTGGCACTGAGGTGCAGATCCTCAAGGTCTCTTTAGAATGTGTACCAAGTTTTAAGTCTCTAAATTTCTTGGTTTTCAATTAATGTTGTGGGGTATGATTACTACAGCACCCTCCTTTCTCCAAAAATCAAAATTCTGGCCTCGAGGTGCACATCCTCAAGGTCTCTTTAGCATGTGTGCCAAGTTTTAAGTTTCTTGAGTTTAGAGAAATGCTGTCCACACACAGACAAAAAGACACATGCCACCTTTTATTATTATATTGTAGATTGAAAGTTATTATCTGTCGATTTCCTCTGAGAGCCAGAAAGATTGAATTTACCAAACTAAAAATTCTAAGAAGACTGTGAATGTTGAGCGGGAAAAAAATTCCACAGTTATTGGTTCAGGATTTCTATTTATGTGCTGTGGGTCATTTTTCATTTCCATCCCACTAACCCTCCTCCCCTAGCATGCATCCCATGGAGTCACCTATCTTTGGAAAAGATGTTTCCTAATTTGTAAAAGGATTTTTCCCTAAATATTTGCCTCGTAAATAAAGGGAATACCCTGATCCAGATGTAATTGCTCAAAAACTATCATTTCACCAGTCTGATCTTTCTAACTGATGTGAAAGGATTGTACCATTTTTGTGCTTTAGGCATATTCCTAAATTAATTTATTTTTTATGGGTTAGTACTTTTTCATTATAATTATACTATTAAATGTCTTATTGAACACTAGCCATTCTGTGAAAATTAAGTAGAATCAAGGGCTAATTCATAATTTATGTATCATTACAAAACATTTAGCCAATTGGAGTTTATAGCAAATTGACAAACCCATTAAGAGATGCTCCAACTATCCAGTGCAGAAGAAGTGTCCCATTTTTACATACACTTTCAGTTAAATTAAAGAGGGTTTTAGTTCAACAATAATTTAATAGAAAGTGATTTGGTGCGATGGTTTTGATGCAGCAACAATATTATAGGAAATGATTTTTTTGAAAACAAAAATTATAGTGCCAAGTTTTTCTTTAAAATATTTTTTTAAATCTTCCGTTTCTTCTATTGTTTATGGGTTGGCTAAGCATTTTCTTCCTGTCGTGGCAAAAATTTCCAAATTATTAATCTTTAAAATATATGTTTGAAGTCATACCATATAGTGTTAACCTTGTTCCTCAGTGACATGATGCTTGGTTCTTTCTGCTAATCATGCAAAAATTTGTTCTTTCAACTTTGAGGCAGATTTTCTTCTCATATGTTAATTATCCCAACTAGCTTAACTACAACAAATTAATTCATATTTTTCTTTATTATGACATTGTTTGCATATGCATGTCAATTTCTTTAATTTATTAATAATTTTTTTGTATTTTTCATATATATCTCTCTATCTAGTACTTACAGCGATGGATACCTGTGATAAAGGCAATATCCAGGATTGGTTACAGCATGTCACTCTTTACGCTGATCATAGCATTTCTCATCATGGTGTCCTTTAAGTAAGTAAAACCTTCAACATGGATATTTATGTTGAATTTAAATATTATGTTGTTATAAAATTAAAGGCTAATGCCTAAAGATTTAGCTTCAACTAATTTGTTCCTAGTTATTATGAAAATTCACATGAATCAAAAACAAAGATATAAAGTTGAGAAGTTTGAAGAATTTAAATTTCAAAATACATAAAAGTATTTTAGGGATGCTCTAATTAACAATATATTTTGATATTTTTTCTATGAACCTGAAGAAAACTGCGCTGTCCACGCAACATACTGCATATGCATCTCTTTGCCTCCTTCATCATGAGGGCATTCATGTCACTCTTAAAAGACTCATTGTTCATTGATGGAATTGGCCTCTCTAATGATGTAGTCGAACAAAACGGAGAGGCCTTTGTCCTTTCCGAGGGTGGGGTAAGATAACTGTCTTCCTTTATTGTAAAAATGGAGTCAATTATATCATAAATGGTTATTAAAGAGGTACCACTTTATGACTGTGGAAAATAAAAGTTTTTTGTGGTTTTCATCCAAGGTTGTTATTTTTAAAAATTTTGAGGGTTTACCTTATCCTGAAATGTATTTCTTTTTCTTGTTTTAGCATAGCTGGGAATGTAAGATGGTGATCAGTCTCTGGCAATTCTTCATCATGGCCAATTACTCATGGGTACTTATGGAAGGCTTATACTTACATAATTTAATATTCCTTGCAATGTTCTCAGATACAAGCTCCATCACTATGTATGTCATCTTAGGCTGGGGTGAGTAATACAATATACACTATTTGTAAATAGATATTCACAATGAATTAAATATTATTTGGATTACATTACATGTCTCAGTTGAATTTTAATTGTGCTCTTGGCTAAATTGAACAAATAAATAACAACAATATAGAAAGTTGAAGAGATGACTTCTTATGCATGTTCGCATAAAGCTTCAACAGAAATTTGACATTTGAGAACTGTAAATAACCCAATTCGAGAATGGAGAATCATGCTGGCTTGATAGCTTAGTTGGTTAAAGCACCTGCCCAGCAAGTGGGGGACCTGGGTTCGATTTCTGGTCAAGTACAGGGTTTTTTCTCATTCTTAAATGTCAAATTTCAAATAAATAACAATTTGCTAACCCCAATAATGGCATCTTCATACCAATAATTACTTTAAACAACAAATTTTGAAACTCAGAATTTTAAGTTTAAAATTAAATAAATACTCTGATGTTTGTTTGAGATTTGTAATTTTTATTAGTAGCCAATTATTATATTTCAGCTATTTTATTTTTAAGTCATGAATTTGATTTTAGTTATTGATTGTAGTACGTCACAAACAAGTTATTCCTTTGAGTTGTGCTGGAGAGCTAGATGATTTGAACCCTAAAATGAAAATTCCATCCTTTAACTTGATATTTCATAGATTTTAAAAATTAAATGAAGATTATTTTGTAATTAATCTTATATTTTCTAGGAATCCCAGCTGTAGTTGTGATGCCATGGATTATTCTCCGGGCTGTTTTAGAAGACACTTTATGTTGGACAACCAATGACAATCCATTATTTTTCCTTGTCATAAGAATTCCAATAGTACTATCAATTCTGGTAAGCAAGTGTTAGTAATAATGAACTCTACATCATCTTTACAAGTCTTTCTAACCATTGTAATACTTAATACATAAGAGAAGACAGATAAAACTTTTAGTTGGACCTATACATTCTTAGGTATCTAAATTTTATCTTTGTATGGTGATTGCATTTAAAAGATTTATGTAGCGATATTATTGGTTTTCCAAAGCTTAATTAATTAATAAAGAATATTTTATCAAATGCTTAACTCATTGGTTAATTTGTCTATCACATACCAAATTTTTAAAATGTTTCTAAAAATAATCAATTACAGTATAATCACTATTGTCTCTAATTTTTATTGTTTTTTTTGTTGTGAGATTTATGGATACATATCAGCATAAAAACATGTAAACTAGAGTTAATTGAGGAAATATTAACTAGACTACAGTTATATGTATGAGCATTAGGAAATAAAAACTTGTAAAATGGATTATGGGATGACTGAAAGTTTTTCCTTCAAATAATGTTTATCCCTCATAAAATGTTTTTTGAGCAACGAGTTAATAATAATAATGGAACATACCCTATTTTTTTCAACAAATCAAATTTCCATTGGATTCACTGGAGGACAGAGTCACTACACAGGGTGGGAAATTAAGATTTTATTTTTTAGGAGAACTGTAAAAGTTTATTTTACTTTTTCCAGTATATAATTTACAGTACTTAAAAAGTGATTTATTCAAAAGCCATGCAATTTGAGGACAGCAAAAACTGTTTCTTTATAGATTGTTATTATTTCAAAACATTTTGTAAATGTTTATAATTTTATTTTTGTTTTTCATTCTTTTTGTTAAAATTGGCATGCTGTAATTTTAGCAAAATTAAGAGTGATAGAAAATATGTATTTATAAGATGCAAATCTCCCAGGAGTAAGTCCCATACTTATTATGTAGTATAGCTATAAACAATGAAATCAAAAGACAACTAATTCAGTAGGATTTTGCCTTAATTAATGCTATTAGGGTTTTCAACTAATTCTTTTGTAAAAAACGAATTTCATTCAGCACTCTCGTAACCAAAATACCATGAATTTATGCATCATTGGATATCTTCTTAACCTCTGAAAATTATGTATTTTTGTTGCAGATAAACTTTGGTTTATTTCTGAACATAGTTCGAGTGGTGTTCCTCAAATTACAGTCCTCAGTATCTGAAGAGACACGAAGATCTCGATTTAAGTAAGTGTAATTTCTCTTCTCTTCAACATGCATGTTTGCTGTCATAGTTAAAGCATAAGTTAATGGAAATATATTGGATTGATGGGCTGTGGCAGTATAACATCTCAGAATTTTTGTGAAAATATAATTTGGAGCCTACGGTGTAAAATATGGAATTAACTTTTGGCTACCAAAGATGAGAGCATGCATAGTTTTCGAAAGGCGTATTTAGCTTTTTCCAAGTTTCTGAGTGATTGTGCAGGTGTGTGTGTATGTATGTCTGTTCCTTTTCCTCTCTCTCCCTTAACCAGTTTTAGACAAACAGGTCCCTGCAGATGTTCACCTTTCAAACCTGTAAGTAATTTTAAATTTTTTTAATTTTAACAAATTTTTAAATTTTCTTCTTATTGACAAGTGATTTTTTCTCGGGATAATTTTACAATTCAGTAGTTTATTTTTTAATTCACAATTTTTGCTTCTATAAACATACTAGTGAAATTTAGTATAGCTGATAGTTTAAGATTAATCTAACCAAAAAGGAGAACAAAATCAGTTTTTTGCCAAAAATAAAGGACACATTTGAAAATTAAAAACAAATAAATAATTTTATATAACTTATTTCTTATTTATTTCTAGAATAAATGTACTATATTATATTTTTCATTTATTTTTTAATAGTATTTAAAGGTTATTTTAATTTGGTACTTAAATAATTTCATAGTGGTTTTTTAAAGTAAAATAAATTTAATCTTATTCTGACCATTGTTCTTATATTATTGACTGATTTTACTAGTTTTCTTAAACTTGGTGGATAATTCTTCTGGATATCTTTTTTTAGAAGAAAAATGTCTTTTCTCTGTTCCATTTTTATGGACTGACAATAAATAATAAATCAAGTTGATTATCTTCTGTTGTCAGTTGTTTGAAAAACAAACTTTATTTTATTCTTTCTATAGTTCTTGTATTATTTCCAATTTATCTTTTATTTATCTTTTGTATTTTTTCATAACAATAGACGCTGGGCTAAGTCAACCCTCGTGCTGGTTCCCCTCTTTGGAGTCCACTACACGCTCTTCCTTGGGATGTCATATTCCATTGGGGTTAACCAAATTGTGGAGATCATCTGGCTATTTTGTGACCAGTTTTTTGCGTCATTCCAGGTGCTCTGACCTTTTTGCCAGTATTTCATAAATTAAAAATTCATTAAGAACTTTAAAGAGAAAGTTATGATGTATATGTATATCATCAATTAAATTGATGCAGAAATGCATATGTTGGAATTCTTTCATGACATATTTAACCAAGCAGGCATAGAACATGATGAACTGATTATAATAATCACTTGAATAAATTTCAGAGAAACATAAAATTCATACATAATACTTTTGATAAATGAGAGCAGATGATATGAATTTTGTCTAATTTATTTTAACTCGCATCAGAAAAAAGTGTTATTTTTCAGTTGATTAATGTAATACTTTCTTTCAATCACAATAACTGATTTATCTGCATATTTTGACAGGGTTCATTTGTTGCCATCCTATATTGCTTCATGAATGGGGAGGTGCGTGCAGAGCTAGCCAAAACATGGATCCGTTTTTGTAAAAGCATTAAGAGAAAAGGAGGGAGAGCACATTGGCTGGTGTCTTCAGATGAATCAGAGGGCAATAACATCCCTAGCAATGGAGCCGGTGGAATCCTCTTTATGTTTCCTCAATGTGGACGCAAATTACACTCAGCTGTCAGCAAAGGAAAGAGGGTTGGCTTTGATGGCATTGAAAGTGGTGCAGAAAGTGATGACAAACATCATTCTGATGCTAAATCAGGAAATCGTGATACTAAATTTCTCTCAATTGACATGATACGTTTTCCTCGCTTTGGCCGTCAGATGTCAGCTCCTGCTGGTTATATGGATTCTGATGCAAAGATTTCTCTCCGAGGAGGATGGGTTCGAGAGGGCAAGGGAGGCAAAGGCAATGGAATAATTGCTAAAGCTTTGGGTCGGAGTGATCTGATTAAAAGCACAAAAAGTTTGGCTAAGAAGCAAAAGCTCTTCAGTAGGTCTGGAAAGACTGATCCAGGTTCTCCTTTCACTTCGACCTCTTGCTGTACGACACATTTTTCAGAGGATTGCAGAGGAGAAAACTTGGAAGAAAACAGTGAGATTGATCATTATGATGATTCTGTATGGAATTCTCTACAGAATGGAGGATCATCTTCACCTTTGTTGCGACAAAAAGGTGTTGAGAGCCATGGAAAACCTTTGCACAGAAGTTTGGTAAGTAATAAATTTGTTATAATATATTTATTTATTAATTACCAAGGATTTTAATGAGAACTTCTTTGTCAGTTCATTTTTGATTGTTACCATATCTCTGATAGTAACCATTGATCATCATGTGTAACATGCAGAGATATATAAATCTATTAACATTAAAATAACTCAAGAGGTAACAATCACAAAAAATGATTTTTGATTGTTACCATATCTCTGGGATTAACCATTGATCATCATGTGCAACATGCAGAGATATATAAATCTGAAAATATTAACATTAAAATAACGCAGAGGTAACAATCACAAGAAATGAATTTTTATCACTTTTTAAAAGGGACTATATTTTAAACTGCAGTGATACCTCTCTATTAAGGTCACCAACAAATTAATTTTAAGACACAAGAAAAACTCTATTCATTGGTTCTCTGGCAGGATATATTTTTAAGAATCAAATCAAGAAAAGCACTGCATAGAGGAAATTTGCAATTACATAAAATTACTGTTAGTTTTATTACAGCATTTGTTCTATGGAAACATGCCTATTTAGAGTTATATAAATTTCTGAATTAAAAAACTTCTTTAAAATTGCCAACTTTCTATTTAACTACATATACAACATGCAAGAAAGAGCAAAAATTTTCAAGTTTTGTTTTTTTTTAATTCAGAAAGAAGGTTATTTCAACAATTTTAAAGGAAAAAAGAGGGAGGATTCAAATGGAAGAACCTTAAATTGTAATTGCAGAAACCTATTGTTTTGCATTTATTTGAAAATAACAAAATTCCTGTGATAAAATGGATGATTTAGGTTACTGCTCTTTAGCACAAAAGATCTCATTGGCAAGATTAGAATATATTTCCAGTATATATTTAATCATTCCATATTATTTATATAGTGTAATTCATATTTCAGTCTGCTGGTGCAGCTCTGAGGATGGATAGTCATGAAAACTTTTCTGAAGACTGGAAAGCAGATACTGAAGATGATGTATTTGAAGAGGAATTACAATATCCTAAGAGTTGAAAATTTTTCTACAGAAATATTTGCAAAAATATTTGAATGATTTTAATTATAATATTTCGAGCTAGTCATGACTGATTTAAATAAAGTAAAATAAACACCTTTAACAAACAAGTAACTTGTTGCTTGTACAAATTTTATTCTTGTAGAATACTACAATGTATATATTAATTTACTGCCAAGAAGTTGAAAAAGAACTGAATTGGTGTTTATTTTAAATACTTATTTTAATATTGACTTTCATGTTGTGATGATCATATCAGTATGTTTAATGACTGTAATTAAGATATGGAATACTGTGCTTTAAATTTTACTTTTAGAGGAATCCATTTCTTATGATTATAAATTCCATTACATTTCATTTTAAAGATTTTAAAAGTATACCTTTCTTTTGCAAGTATTCTCAGGTGGTATTATTGCAAGAAATAGTTAAAAGACTTTCAAGATGTTACTTTTCCATATGGTACTTTCTTGTATTAAGTATTTTTTCTGCTGTTGGTTCCATCACCATGAGACTAAAAAAGTAAATTTTACTATTAGCTGTGTTCCTCTTAGATAAAAGTGTGCCATGTCATCATTATGTTCATTTTCTTATATTTTTGTTATTCTTATGATTAACATGCTGATAAACACAACAAAAACACTGCCTGTTATTAGAGTAGTTCATCTCCTGTTCTGACCTAAAATTTCAAATTATTTATTAACTGGGAGCTTCAGCAATCAGGAGTATGATTAAACGATACAAATTCTACAATTTGACTCTTAATGGAATGTAAATGGTGATATTTTAATATTTGTAGAGAAAATAACTAAATAGGACTGGTAATTTTTAGAAAAATTATTGATGCACCAGATGAAATGTGTAGGTAATTGTATTTGTGTCAAGCAAATAATTATTTTGTACTATACCATTAATAAATGTTGCATTTTTTATCTAATGTTTTTATAAGCATCTAATTGTTTTCCATTGTTTTCTTTTTCCTCTATTTCTTTTTTTTTAATTTTACTTTTCCCTCATTTCTCCCTTTATAATTTTTCATTTTTCCCACAAAATATTTCAATGAGAGCATGCACTAGCAATAATATTCTACTCATCATTGTGGAGGAGGCAGATAACAATAATACAGTAAACCCTTGCTGTTTGCAATGATGATGTTCATTCGTAATATCGTGAACGGGAAATCCGCAAATGGAAAGGTCTTGATTAAATGAGAAATTGGGAGTTAGTGATCAAAATTAGAAGAACAAAGTGTTTTGTTTAGAGATCAACTTATGTTACAAATAAACATTTAATCATAAAAATAGGTATGGTTAATCAACTCATTATCCCAATAGAATGCAATTAAAGCTATGCCTTTATTTCTTTCTGTTATGCATAAGAATTCATTAATTTGCAGCAGGGAGTCCAAGTTCAAACTCTGTAGGTTAAAGTGAATTGTTATCCAACAAATTTGAAGTGCCCTAGTTTAGAAGTAATTAATGTTTGAAAATTTTCAATAAGAATAACCAGTATTTATATTCTAAAAGTTGCATTTTAACAATGGTTAGTATTGAAACATAAACATGGCACTGGGACAGGTATGCAGTGACAGGGAGGTAACTAGGGGTGAGCCTTGGTCCCCTTTTATGTCCTTGAACCCATGCTGAATATTATATTTAAAAATATGAATTAATCAAGTATTTTGTTTTGTTCTTCATAAAAATTAACTTTCATTTGGGTGACTAGTGCAGTAAAAATTAGTTAAAACATTTATTTTCATATTTTTATTTTTATTGTACATTTTTAATTTTGGCATGCCCCTACAAATATTTTGAGAGCCCTCCTGCCACTCCCCCAACTGTTGGCAAGCTAGTTTTGTCTCTGTGAAACGATGTTTTCATGTTAATTTTACATAAGTTTAGTTCAATAGTAACTTAAATAAAAACAAATGTTCATAGTAATGGGATTTTACACGAATAAAATTGAAAGATGCCATTGCATTAATGAAACAATTTTTGGCCGTACTTTGGTCAGTGCGGAGGCTTTTTCGGATTATATAGCGATTTGCGAACCTTAGAAGTTCCGCGTTACTTGCTGAGAATGTGCTCAAGTAAATGGCAGAAACAGACGCTTTCTTCTTCAAGCGTTCAATGTATGTACTCGCTCATCACAGCCAAATGTAGCGATACTTTCTCCATCTTCCGCTTATTAGTATCTCATTAACTCGCTCTTTCAGACCGCTTATCTCATTATAGGTATTCCATTTGACGAATACATAATTCACGTAGGTACTGCTTTGTTCTCTGGCTTGATCTTTACACGCCTCGGGATCGCTGACGCGTCTTCCTTGCGTTTTCACGAACAAACCTCAGAGCTTCCCTTTCCTATCCATTCCTACCGTAAATATTACTCCATGCACCCCTGCTGTGATTCTCCTCGAGGTTTTGGTGTTTTAGTAACCCGTTTCCTCAGGCTAAAATCGTTCCAACCTACCATAACAAATAAGCGTGTCCAATATATATATTTAAACGCCTATTGCGAACTATTTTCCCTTTTCACATTTACCGATTCAACATTTAATTAAATTCGCGTTATGCCTTAAGCGATTCCTCCTTCAGAGGTGATTCATTTATCATTGCTGGGATAAATTAAATTTTGAGCGTAACGTAACCACCAAACCGGCTGCAGTTGACAAGATAAGCGTTGGCCTAACAGCAATTTGACATTTTCCTTCAGAAATTTCGTTTCTCGGCCCTTATCCCACTACCTTCCAGAGGGTAACTAGCGACATCTTACGGTCAGCGGAATTTACTAATAATAGTTGTAGTGGAGACATAACCGAGGATGTTCGTGATTTGGGGGAAGTGGTCTACTTGTGAATATTACAGGTATTTCGACTGCATTATTTAAATATTTTTAGTTTGTATTTACTCGGGCATATTTTTGCTAGACCTTATGCGAATAATTGTTGTAATCTGTTAAATTTTTAGGTTGGTAGGGAAACTGAACTAACCTTTCTTTTCAAGGTTAATTGGGTAAACAGTAATTCATAGTAGACATGGCATCCTATGGAAGTAATTCCAGTTCATTACTAAATAGGGGAATTATAATGTACATAGGTTATTATTTAACTATAGTCTAGACAAGATTCCATAGGGTGCTTACTTGCTGTACAGTATTGGGTAAAAATCTTCCTTTTGGCATTACTCTTTTCTCTTGTGGCTGATGTTTTCATGATGACGCTTTATTTTGTATGGCCGTCAGTTTGTAAGCACCATTACTCTAAAGGGATAACGTTATTTACTTATTAGGTAGCAAGAGAAGCTACATGGTTAATATTAGTAGGTATCACATGTTTGGATTTATCTGCAGCCATATTGAATCACTAAAGCAAAGTAGAGAGAAATCTCACAGCTATGGCTGGATTTAATCCAATGTCTCCCAAACATTACACCAGACTTGCTTTTTTTCTTGTAACAAGTTTAGATCTCTTCTTATTCATTGTTTTATGCTTGGAATTTTCCATTTCCCATGGTTGACATCCTTACTAGCAATATTACCTTAGAAGGAGTTAGAGAAAGTGAACAAGTGACTTAATTACATAATATAGCTTTTAGAAGTATTTCTTTCATATCATTAATGAATAATTTTATCCTCTTATATTCAGTATTTTCTTCATTCTAAAATTTCTCTGGTGTTTCTATTTCATCTGATTGCTTTCTTTATTAATGAAATTTTCTGTTGACTTCCTCCTTAATCCTATCCGCATTCATGCTTGAGGAAAAGTCATTGAATTCCCTAACATTTCTAAATTTTAATTCTAAATGAATAATAAATGTAATATTTATACTATATGTATAATAATTCAATTGTTATTCTGATAGCTGTCAAAATCTGGACCAGTGTTCTTATGTCTCAACCTGTATGTACAACTTCTTGCTACAGTGCTGATGGTATGCCATATTTGTTGTGTTTTATTGGATTAATGTTGCCAAAAATACATTTTTATTGTCGTACTATTTCATGTTCTTGAAAAAGAGTTTTCAACTCTTGGAAGTACACAAAGATATTAAACCCAAGATGAATATTAATGGGGTCATACACTTAGCTTGGTATTTGTTTAGAGGCAGTTATTTGGGATTGATGCAACATCACGTTTTTACCAAGCCAAATTTTCTCTGAATTTTTAGTAATACTGATTATATTCTACGGAGCTAGAGCCTTAGAGCAGTTCTTAAATTATAGCATATAATTAGCTTTTGGCAAATTCATAAATGTCCATCATGTATTTCTTCTTTTAAAATCTTCCAATTGAAAAGTAACATGAGTTTATATAGAAATTTCATTCTGAAAAATGGTGGAATGGTTTTTACATAAGGGAAGTAAACATCACAAACTGCCCTTATGTTATCATGGTATCCTTTTGTGCAAAATTTCTGATTTTATGTTGTTATTGTTATAGAATGGAATTAAAATTTAAAACTCCTAAACCGTAAATTTACCCAGAGAGCACTCACACGCCAATAAGAAATAAGGAAAATTAAAATTATACTTACAAGTTTGCAGGACGATGATGGCCTACAGGGACCTGTTGTCAAAAACTAGCCTAAAAAGAAGAAAAAGAAAACACACACGCACAAACACTCTGGAAATCTCTAGATACGTATTTCGGGAGCTATGCTCCCATCTTCAGTAGCTGAAGTCGTATGAATTGTTTGTGTTTCGTCTTGTGTATTTATGTGTTCCGGGTAAAAGTGAAAGGAGGGCAGAGGGGTGGGGGAATTCTACTCGCTAACCGTTAAGAATTCCCCCACCCCTCTGCCCTCCTTTCACTTTTACCCGGAACACATAAATACACAAGACCAAACACAAACAATTCATACGACTTCAGCTACTGAAGATGGGAGCATAGCTCCCGAAATACGTATCTAGAGATTTCCAGAGTGTTTGTGCGTGTGTGTTTTCTTTTTCTTCTTTTTAGGCTAGTTTTTGACAACAGGTCCCTGTAGGCCATCATCGTCCTGCAAACTTGTAAGTATAATTTTAATTTTCCTTATTTCTTATTGGCGTGTGAGTGCTCTCTGGGTAAATTTACGGTTTAGGAGTTTTAAATTTTAATTCCAATCTGTACACCGTAGTCTCCATTTCCTTTTTTAATTGTTATAGAAGCATGGTTCCAAGAGTTGGTTACCTCGCCATTCTAAGCATTCAGTCTACCTCACAGCTAACATCCTGGATGTCTGGACCTGGAAATAATAGGGGTGAGAGTAATTAATTTCTGTTGCAAAGTAGAATGAATGAGCTTCCCACTTCACATGTATTTATGATGTTCCTTATTATTGTTGTTTGCATCGCACAAGGTGTCAAGTGACATTCCAGTGTGTTCTATTGATCTATTTATTCATGCAGAAGCAATGGTTTTTGGGGTATCTTATTTAAAAGTTATAAATAATAATTTGTCACTATAACACTTGAAAACTCAGCAAAGTATATACTACTCAAGTGCTCTCGTAAATTTTCTACACTAAAACTCACATCCTCTTTATGTCTGCCATTGGCATACCAAACGCAAAGCATCATGTTTTAATTGCAGTAGATTATACATACATTATTATTAATATAATTAACAGTGAAACATTTGTTAATATATACAGTAATACCTTGTGCAACATGAATTACGAGGTTGCATTTTCATTATTGCACCTTAATACATGTCTAATCACAGTGATTACAATTTCGGTGCATTTGCAATAATGTTTTAGTTCCTAATGAGCCTGTTGAATAGTGTGATTAATGCCATGGAACAGTAGAATTCGTGTAGATGTCATAAATATTTTATACATATCTAGGATAAATAACATGTAGATCACAATGACTACAAGAATGAAAAGATATGCCTACACTATTACCTATAAGCTTTAGGCAATTCAATACACAAAAATGCACAGAAACCAAGCAGCAGCCTATCATTTCAGTCCACCTCCCACAGAAAAAAATGATCCGTGAAGAGAAAACAATGAAAAACTGAAGCTGATGGGAAAAGGGAAATGTAGCCTTCGTAAGCTTCATCCTAAATAGCCACAACTAGAGGAGGAAGTAATGGATAGTAGAACAGAGGAAGTTTAGTATTGCTGTATCGATCATAATCATTATGTATGAGGCAAAAAGAGTTGCCGAAGAAAAAGAAATAGTTGAGCATATGTATTGTTATATATGCATTCCATTTATTATTTATCCCATTAAATTAAAATATTATTTTGCACTTAAGTTTAAGTAAATACTATCTGTAAAGGATATCTATATGTGTGATGTGTGCAGCTCACTCTGACAGCTTAATTAGTACAACTGCTGAGTTAACACAGGGCAAATTTAATCATACAAGTCTCAAAGCAATTATTTATGTTTTAGATCATCCCTATTTATTTTACGAATGAAGTTTATCTAAAACGTTATATTTAATTGTTATCGTGCCATATTAATTTCTGTAAGATCTGCCAGATATGGACTTAATCAGCTGGAAATGATACATGACATGGCCCTTCCTAAATGCTTTTGTGAACCAAAATACTTTTTTCCTGTAAAATCTTCTAAAAAAACAGAGTGCATCTTATATTCTGAATAATACGGTATATATTGTGGGAAGCTCATTGATTCTTTTTGGTGTTATTGATAATTCATGGGTAGCTATTGTTTCTTATTTCAGAGATATTTTCCAACTTTTTTGTCTCTCATTATGGTGTTAATGCCTCCTGTTGGTTATGGATTTGTGTTTGGGATGAATTTACCCTTTCATGGCCATTGTGTGATATATGTTCCACTAAATAATTTACATCACTTACGTTGATTATAATACCCGAGTTTTGTATTCTGCCACCTAGTAAGAACTTTTAGGGACTTGGAAAGTTCTGTTAATCATTATTTGACTTCTCTATGCTGAATAGTAATTTTGTTGAATATATTGGCATTTTAACTTTTTCTCAGCTTTTCTGAGAAGGGATTCCTTAAATTGACATAAATTACTTAATTATATCTAAGTATTTAATGAATACTATTGAATTCATATCTTTCTTTTAATTTTGCCAATTACAATTTGTGAATCCTTCAAATAACAATTTTAACAAGTATTTTGTAATTGATGGACATTAAAAAATTAAAATTCAGTCGTAGTCATAGTTATTGCTAGAGATTTAAAATAATAACAATGATTTGTTTTGCTGAATTTACCCTAAATTAACTTGGCCATGAAAAGGTTTAATCATTGCAGGAGCAATGCACTGGGTAAATGGAGAGCTTATAATTCCAGCAGTTTTGATTCAGGAAATGTATTTACTACTTCAGTAAATGAATTTTGAATCATTAAATTTTGTGCATGTACTGTATTCACCTGGATATAAGAATTTTAATTTACTTCAAGAACAAATACTAGTGGCATTTCTCTTAATCCATAATATTTTCTCTTGAATTGTAGAGTTGCTTCCTCCTTGTCATGCATTTGCTTTGATAACATTCCAGTTTTTAATATTTTAGCATCACTTTGAATGAACATAAGAACAAGTCAATATCTGTGATGCTATATAACCTGTTTATTTATATTGATTGCTCAGGTTATTGATGTAAAAGTTTTGAAATCAAATCGAGATTATTCTGCATGATATATAAAAGATTTCAGCTTAATATTTACCATTATAAAAAGTTACAAGTAGTAACTCTTGTCATCTCCTTTTAGATTGATGGAAATTGTAAGACAATTTATAAAATGCTAAGAGGAAAAATCTTATTCAGGTGAATACAGTGAATCCTATTGATTACTTAATTAATGATATTTTAAAAAGTTTCTGGCTAAAAAAGCTTGAATTTTTTAGCAGCGTTGAAGAAATTTAGTAATTTCATGAAAAATGTAATGGTGAATATACTATGGCTGTAGTAATTATTTTTAGATTCAATTCTGCTGGCATTATTTTCTCTTCAATTCATGCAGTACATTGCTCCTATGTATTTTACCAATTTGCTCTATTGTAATAATTTCTTGACCAATAGGAGGCATTTATTTTGAGAGGGGCCTATGTTATTTATTGTCAATTGTTTCTTTTGGAAATGTGTGAATTAAATTGTGCTGAAGGATGTTGAAGCAGTCGAGTAAAAGGAAGAAAAGTGACTACTACTAATTAGCAAAGATGTGCAGCTGCTGTATACAGACAACCAAGGATGGAAGAATTCTGCAGTGGAAGTGATCGAGGAGGGAGGGATTTTCAAGATTCCGAGGCCTTAAAAAATCCCCCTAAGTCCAACATACTTCAAATAGTGGCCGGGACAAACTTCTGAACTTGGTGTCATGGAAGCAAAAAAACTTAGTGCATTGTATTCTTTTTATTGCATTACTGTGGAAATTGTACATTATGATGATACAAATTGTACTTTCAACAAAAATCACAATAAATGACATGCTTCATTATTACAAGAACATTATTTTCATGTGTTGTTTCTGCTTTCTTCAAAAAAGGGCAAGGGAAAAAATCCCTCGCCACTTCATCCCTTCCAAACGTGGGTGCGAGAGCACAGGAGTCTGCGTGCAGGGCTAGAATAAAAGATGGGATGAAGGAGAGTTGTTAGACCCAGGTGATGCTAATTCTGATCTGTTCACAAAAGACAATTTCAGTAAATAGAATGGTAAAGAACTGTTACATTTGGATTAAAAGACAATTTAATGATTGCTCTGAAAAACTCATTACATTTGGAAAGAGACCTGGAAAGTGAAAAAATACCCAGCAAATTGGGTGGAGTTATTTAAATAACAGTTAAAAAACGTAATATTTTAAAATAACTGTTGAAAAACTTAGAATAGTTTTTGGAAAATTTATTGGTTGATAGAACTGAATTTTTAAAGTTAATTTTTAAGGACTCATTAAAAAACTAAGAATTGTTTTGGAATTATTTGTAGAAGGAAGTTTCTTTTGAATATCTTTTTGGAAATTGACTTGGGTATTCTTACAACATTAACTGAAAATCAAAATATTATCTTGTACAGACTTATTTAAAATTTTATCCATGATATGAATTCAGAATTTGATTATGAAGTAACAAAATACTTAGAATTTTTATTTCAACTTAAATGAAATGCGGAAAAATCAATTGCATTTGTCTTTCCTTGCTTTAAATTTTAGAATTATTACTCATGACAAAATTTATCAATAATAATTTAAGAGCAATCATGATTTATGAAAGATAGCGCAATCCAGATCAAACAGTTCTTAACGAATACTCATTCCCATTCCACTTGACACCATTGTCTGCTTTTGAGAACAAATCAGAATTAGCAACGTCTAGGTAAAAAAATCCTCCCCCATCCCATATTCTCCAGCCAAAACTCCTCTTTACTATCGCACCCAGATGTGTCTATAATCCTGGCACAGCTGGAGCAACACTCTTCACACCATGGTTTCACTCTTCTCAACACCATGCAATCTGCTTTCTCTGCTCAGCATCCTTAAAAAAGGAAAAATTCAAAATGTTAGCTAATTCAATAAGAAAATAGTTTAAGAATTACCTATTTGACTAAATTTTTTTAAAGATTTTGGAGAAGAATATTATTACCAATTTTGGACAACAGATTTTTAAATGTCTTTATGCAATCTAATAAAATGATCTAAATGTATAGATCATATTAGTATTCTGGTGTTTAATTGAAGATTTAAATAACCACCATCACAAGATTCACCACAACTTTTGGCAAGTGCTGGACTTATGAATAAAAGGAGTTGAAAATATTATTAATTTTCTTTCCACTAAAGAATATCTGCTTTCAATTCCTTTTCATTTGTTTTATGAATTCAACTTTGATGATATATATTGTTTCAAGTTATTGTCTTTTTGGCCATTAACCCATTTTCGGCTATAGGTGCGAAAATGCACCATTTTTTGTTTATTTAATAATAAGTTGCCTTTGAGTTTTTTGTTTTTTCTTTGCCTTATCTTTAGTTAAGATAGTAAACTGATTTTAAAAAGTATTTTACTTGTTATTTGAATTACAGTTTATTACACATTATAATTCAAAGTTGATCAATTTCGAGGTCATGAACGCTTTGAAGAGAGACATTTTTTGACTAGTTAAAAAAATATTTTTATAAATCTTTGAAGACATTTTGTAATACTCCAAAACTGCCTCTGTAATTCTATATAATATGTTCTTAATCAATTGTCCATTAAATGGAATATTTTTTTGTTTGAATGTAATGGTGCGTTTTTGCACCTTTGGCATTTGGGGGTTTGGGCCGTCTGGGACCAGACAGTTGGGCGCAGCACGATGGGACACTCCCGGTTCCTCAAGTTAGTTTATTCTCTTGGAATGAATCATAGCATGCTTATTGAGCACGAAAAAGAAGTGTTCAAGCGCTGAATGCTTCTTCGTCAATAAGAAAGCACTCGGGCTTATATTGCTCTCCTCCTTTCTGCCATCAAATGAAACAAAAGGTGCCTCTGTAGTCTATGGGAGGTAAGTCCTGGCCTTATGCTGATCCAATGAGAGCGCCTCAAGAACCCTTAGCCTATTTGTCTTTGACGCAGTGGTTTCCCTGGGGAATGTCATCGTAAACATAATTAAGGTATCATTTCGTGCGCCGCACGGTATAACCAAGTGCTACATTTTCTTCTCTTGCCCTCTCCAGACTGATGATGCCCAGACTCATGGTGAGACAAAGCGAACATGTTTCTCTTATACAGTTCCTCTCGCTGAAACTACAAATTGAGTCGAGATACTCCCGACTTCGGAAGAAGACGGGCATTTTGTCCACTAATTCTTGTGCACTGTTTCTAGACTTCTTCAGGGAAGGAATCCAATTGATTTTATTTCCAAATACCAGAGTACATTTCATTTTGCTGTGGAAATACTGTAATCAAGAGCATCACCATAACTATAATAAAGTGCGTGCATATAACTCAAGATAATATATTAAAAACTTTAACTATTTTGTATTTGAGTGATGAGTCAAGAACTTTACGTTGCTTTAGAAAACAGAAGGGCTTTGTCAGTTCAAGAAATATGGCCACTTTGGAAGAAACACATGATTCTGTAGATGAAGTAACAGATGTTGTGTATATACCACCGGACATTGACAACCTGACTGGCGAAGAAAACACCGACGACAATGAAATCAGAGAAGAGAATATCAACAATGACATTGCAGGAACTTTTGAAATGCATCGAAGCTGTGATGCAGTGGATCACTCGAACATTGGACTTGAGGAAGAACTAAAACAATCTAGGCACTCAAGGAAAGGTACCACTTTATCTCTTGAGTTACAACCAAAGAAAGAACGGTCATTACCAAAGAGGAAAAAAAATATTGCCGCAAAATTTTCGTTGATTCCATGTTCAAAAGAAAATAAAGATGATGAAAAAATAAAAATGAGCTAGGTGGTGTCGCCAACAGACAATTTGCAGTTGTTTCTTAATAAAGATGTATTTGAAAAATTATCTTTTTTTCAAAAAGTATGCTGTTAACCACAATAGGCATGATTTTGATATTACTATGTCTGATTTAAAAAAAGTTTATTGGTATTTTGGTCCTTTCTGGGTATCATATATTCCCTCAACGGGATATGTATTGGTCAAAAGATGAGGATAAAGGCATAGAATTAGTCCGTCGTTCCATGAGTAGAAATAGATTCAGAGCCATAAAGGAAAATATTCAGATAATTAATTCACTTCTTGATAACACTGACAAATTTGCAAAATTAAGACCATTCTTTAAAATTTTGAATGAAAAATTTTTATAATTTGGTATTTTTTCTCATAACCTATCTATTGATGAGCAGATGGTTCCTTATTTTGGGAGACACTCAGCCAAAATGTTTATAAGAAATAAACTAGTCGGGTTCGGATTCAAATTATGGTGTGTCTGTTCATCCAATGGGCATCTCTTCCAATTTTATCCATATGGAGGAGTAAAAGGAAATCCTGAGGGAATTTAATTTGGTTTAGGTACTAGTGTTGTCTTAAAATTACTGAAAGTTATTCCTGATTCATTACAACACCGGTTGTTTTTTGAAAATTTTTTCGCATCATATTCCTTATTTCAAATGCTGAAGAAAAAGGGGATTTTTGCAATGGGTACGATTCGGGGAAAATAGAACTGGAAAATGTCCATTGGAAGATTCTAAGATCATTGGGAAAAAACCAAGAGGCTCTTTTGACCATGCATTTGATGAGGTAATGGAATTGTCTGTTACAAAATGGAATGACAATTCTGTTGTCATTGTAGCGAGTAACACAGTGCCAGTTTTCCCATTGAGGAGTGCAAAAAGATTTAGCTGAAAGGAAGGAAATCACGATAACCCAGTCTAGTTATTGGGAAGTACAATAAACACATGGGTGGAGTTGATCTACACGATAATGCAAACGCGAACTATAGAATAAAATTCAGAGGAAAGAAGTGGTGGTGGCCTTTATTCGTAAATCTCTTGGACAGTGTCGGTTCTAATTCATGGAAACTGTACAGAAAGGGCACTGGGAATAAGTGTCACAAGTAGCTTTTAAGTCTCATGTAGCTCTAACCCTTCTCAAAAGTGACCCAATTCCATGCAACGAAGAACAGCTAGCATCAAGTTCAATTCCAAACCCTAAAAGAGGCAGACCATCACAACTATCTTTACCTTCAGATATAAAAAAGGATCGAGTTGGTCACCTAGTTGGGAAAATAGATTCCAGGAGAAGGTGCAGGCAATGCAAAAGCCATACTGTATACATGTGCATGAAGTGTACTGTACCATTGCATCCTAAATGTTTTAACAAGTTCCATAAATAATGTGGAACCACCAATACAAAGACATAAAATATATAACAAAAGATGTATGGAATATTTATGGATTATTTCATGAATTAAAGAAAATATTTAATGAAAAATTTCTAAATTAAAACTTTTTTGTTTTCAGTACCCAAGACACTAGATTCAGTCAAAGGTGCAAAAACGTACCATTATTTTTTTATTCAAATAAATTTTTTAGGACCTCTATTTTTTTATTTTCCCTTTTCTAGCACATATGAAGAACAATCACAAAAAGAAAAGTTTAAATTTCACATTTCTAACCTTGACCGTACAGGGGTTAATGTCCTAAATTAATACTAGCTGACTTCATCTAATATACACGTAAAGATATAAAAATGAATTTTTATAACCAACAATTATATAGTTAATACTTTAAAATGAATAAACTCTATAATATAATTATGTTAACCTTTCTGCTTGCATGGGCGTAAAAATTTGCAGTCTACCAGCTCTTGAGTGATGCGGGGGTGTCTCTATTTAAACTTTAATCTTTTTACAGTTGTGAGAATGGTAGAGAGAAGTAGAGAACTCAATGACAAATGTAAGAATGTTTGGTACAGTAAAACCCCGATTTAATGTTCTTATTTTGATGACTCTCGGATCGCGATTTTCAAAGGGCATTTTCTCGTAAACGACGTGGAGTATATAGCACACTATGACAACAGGTAACTGAGCGTGATACCAGAAATGAGGAACATACGAGCGGGGTTCATTACATTGTAGGATTTATGGTTTCCTTGCGGCCGCTACCGTCTTAGCAGACAATGTAGCCGCTTGCGCGTGATGAGCCATTCACAATGTTTTGAGCGTATATCACAATTTTTACGTACAATATGCTTCTTTTCTGATTTCTTTTTGCTCATGAAAAAGTTTTAACGTTCTTATCTCGATGACTCTCGGATCGCGATTTTCAAAGGACATTTTCTCGTAAACGACGTCGAGTTGGCACCTAGGTAGAAATAGGAGTCCGTTATTTTCCCTTCCTATCCCAATCCATAGCTCTCCCTCTTTATCTCTTTCCTCTCGTCCTTTTCTAATTCTATGCCTCCCTTACTCTCTATGTACCTTCCATTCTATATCCCTTCCTTTTTATCTCCCTCCCCACATCCCCCTCTCTCTTAGTCTACATCTATACTAAAGTCGTTTAGATAAGCAAAAGAATCCAAACTAAATCCCAGTCCCATTAGGATTATGTATTTTTGCAAAAAATCCCACAATAATTTAAGGCAATCTATGCACTCGTATATATTACACGTATGTTGGTTGAGACAACAATTGCTTCTCAAAGTCGAACGATGTGGTCGGCAAGACAACATCCCATTTAAAAGCTGATATTTTCCAAAATATGTTATTTAAATGTTTAATATGAGAGATTTCAAATAGTAAGCAAAAAAATATGAATAGAATAAGAAACTTCATTAATTTTCTTAAAACAAAGTTAAAATCCAAAGATCATACATCAATTTTTTCTAATTTTAATTTCCAAAAGAATAAAAGTCTGCATTTTAAAAAATCCCTTTTGACGTGTTATCTTACGGGAAAGGGAAATCATTCCCCTGGAGTCAAACCAGTGTCTTTTTCATATTTTTATTTCATCATTTAATTTTTTTATCTGAATCAAACATTCCTGCAAAATTTCAACCTTCCACCTAATCGGAAAGTTTGTTAAAAACATGTTAAAAAGTGCCATTGATGACGTCAGCATTACACACACAACTGGAAAACTATATGTAAGATTTCTCACTGAATGTATTTGGTGTACATTTTGAACATACACATTCAGTATAGGTATGCTAGTTTGTTCATTAATTGAAATGGTTTCTTACAAGTTTTGTTTGAGAAAAAGGCAGAATTTTTAAAATTATTCTTTTTAAATTACTGTAATAGTCTGAATATAGTCCCCACCCCCTATTTCTGAAGCCTCAGTTTTGGGAAAAAGTTTGAACCCCAATACAGACCTCTGTTTTAGCCTACTTTCCAGAATGAAAATAGGCTTAAAGTTTTGTCGTTGTGTCTGTCTGTCCGTCCTTCCCTATTAACTTTTGAATCAATACACCGATTTTCATGAAACTTGGTGGAAATCTCTTGCTACATGGGCCGAGCTCCCAAGGATAGTTTTTGTTGCAAGATTGAAGTCCCTGGTTCGATTCAAGGAATTATCCTTCCCATTTGATTTACATGGAAAATCTGAAATCCATCGTGCAGGGTAATTTTCTCTCATACATTAAAATATCTTAGAATTGTAATATCAGAGCCTGTTTTGTACTACTCTCTGAGGAAAGGAATGAAGATTCTAATTTTTATCATAGAATTTTGCTTATCGATTGTATTTCTTAAAATTTCGTGTAAATACTGGCAATTTTGCAGTTCTTTTCACTCATTACGAGTGTTGCCATAGGAACAACTATTGTGGGCCTCAGATTTGGTATATTCTAATACGTACACACGTTATTTTTGCCACACAAATATGCGTGATCAATTTAATATTCCGTTTGAATGTATTTGTAGTATTTTATCACGGCCAAATTATGAAATTTGGGAACAAAAAGAGCTACATATCCGCGATGACTTTAAAGCTATTACAGCCAATATAAGTATGAAATAAATGATTAAATGGAAAGTAAGCATCATAAGTTCTGTTTGGATCATCTTGTAATATTCTAAAGAATGAATTTTAATATCTATGAGCAATTTAGTTACAGCTATCAATTTACAATGAAACGGTGACATCATGTTTTGCGTATTATAGTTGCAGCGTAATTTAAATATGTATCAAGTGTTACTGGACTAAATTCGAAAATTTTGATTCATGAATGTTATTTAAATTCCATTCGTATCATTCAGATGCCATTGACAATGGCTACTTGAATCGTGCCTGTATGAAAAAGTAATTATCACCAGATTTCCAGTTAACATATTCTATTCATAATTTATTTTACCTGTATTTTTGTTACTTTCGATATTTACGCCATGGAATATCCCATCAACGAATACATTTTGTAGATAGTTGTAGCACCTTCAACAACTCGGTTTGATTTACTAAGTAATACTTTTATAATGCGATTGCATTACATACAATCAACAGCTGCGCAAACTGGGGTCTGATCAGCTGACAGAATTGCCTGCAGCCCTATGGATCACTACAGATTTATGGGCAACGAAGATAATTTCTTTCGTCGTAGTGACATTTTCTCAAAAATAACAATAGATGCTACATTTCAATATTTCCATATTTGTGACTTAGGGAAGGGATGAAGTTGGCCAATTAACGCTTTCAAAGCGAAAATTTCTGCAATTCCCACTATTATGAAAATACAAACGTTAAGGCAAGGAATCCAAAGAGTGAACAAAAAGAATTGTGTTATTGAGGCATATGTATCAAGAAATCTCTGTAAAACAACCAAATCAAGTGAGGGCATTAATTGTTACCTATACTTACTGCTAATTTTTTGAGCGTGTATACAGTCCCCCCCTTACTAATATTTTGGCCAAAAACAGGGGGACTATATTCGGACTAATATGGCAATAGTGGATTAACTGAAATCCGGACCGTAAGTTTGAAATGAAAAATTTTAGTAGATACAATTATTTTATCTTGCTTCATTTGTTTAAAATGACATCAATTAAGTGCATAACCATATTTCCTATGGTTCTATGATAACTCATCATGGTCAGTTCATCATGCATCAATTAGTTGCAGATAGTTTGTAGTGCATCAATTCGCAGGGCGAAAAATTTATCGCTAGTCAAATACATCACATGACAAAGTCATTGCACACCAATTCATTGCTCCCTGCTGTACACCAGTCATGGTGTCTTTCCTTCCAATTTGTCTTGTGACAAATATGTCTTGGGGCAAAATTGTCTCGGGACAAATATGTCTTGGGGCAAAATTGTCTTGGGGCAAAATTGTTAGGCGATGAATTGATGCACGATGAGTTTTTTTCTGCGATGCATTAATGCGCAATGAGTTTTTAGTATGACAAACTGACATGCGATGAATTGACCGTGATGTATTGATGGTATACCACTACGTACTCTAATTTAAGACGACCCTAAATTTTAGTAAGCTGAAATTTAGAAAAATAACCTAGTCTTGGATTCGGGTAAATAACATATATTATACACATCCATAGTAATGAAAATTTCAATTAAATGCACTGAGTAAAATCTCTGCTCATAAAAATGAATTCATCATCTATTGATAGAGCACCACTATTTTGTAAAAATAAGCAAACATAAATTCAAATTCCAGAAATTGATACATGGATGCATGAAATCAACTGATCAAAGGTATTCATTAAAATGCAGCAATAATTATCAAATGGAAGTTTCTGAGATAAAATCAAATGATAGGGTCACCTAAAACACCCAATCTGATAAATACCGCATACAAAGGTAACTACTATGTATCACTTATCGATAATACTCACCATCAATATATTTTGGTATCACAAAAAACAACATGGCTGATCAGTCCCAGAATACAAGTTGAGAATCACAGGATAAGTATGCTTTTGATGAATGCCTCTAAAACAACAAAAAAATCAAATCAAGAATCTTGCACCACATAATTTCATACTTAATTATGGTTGCAATTCATCTATTACATTTGGGGCTGCCCCTCTGCATATCAAAGATAGGAAAGATTATAAACTATATACTTAACAATGAAAATAAATTTTACACATTTTAATTTTTTAGAAAAATATTAATCACATACATTCAGAAACAATAAATAAAACATTGAATGACAAATTTACTGATGAAAGTAAATGCCTGTACAAAGAATTAAAATCTCTTAATTTTGCCAGTTTATATTACCGATCAGCACAGTGGAGGATTATGGTAACTGAAGGCCCCAGGCGCAAAAAGTTCAGGAGGCCCCCCAACTGTCCGTAAAGGGGAGGGGGGGGAAGAGGTACTCAAGGGACAAAAATTTTACAACTACAACTATTGCTCTAATGAGCGGGCGCACAGCCGTGCGGGGCCTATGCAGCGTAGTATGTGTATAGTATGCAGCGTAGTAATGAAATAATGAAAATAAGCGAACATAAACATACTATCAGGTTTTACCGCCGATTGTAAACTTGTACATAATTAAAATTGCACATATGAAACCAAACTTGCTGTCATTAGAAAAAAGTGTAAAGTTGGGGTTTTGCAGGGCCCTTCAGAAGTCGGGGCCCAGGGCGCGCGCCCGGTGCGCCCGCCGTTAAATCCGCCTCTGGATCAGCATATTTATAGATTGCAGCTTTGCAAGCCCACTTTACAAAAAGGACTAGATTATGTTTATTTTTCGGGCTTTTTTCTAGGAAAAATCATTGATCAATTCCTCTTATTTTAATTTTGACACTATTTCGCTTTCTATAGAAATTATAGCCAAATTTGTCAGTCTCTCTTGAGACATAGAAGAACGCAAAATGTTTTTATCAATTTCAGCTTTGAAAAACTTCTTTCCGCTGTTGAAACTGTTATGCCTTTTAATTTCAATAAATCGAGTTAGATTATATCTTTATCGATTTCCAAAATATCGTTTCCAAATTTCTTAGGTAAACCACATTTTTCGGTTGATGTGATATTGTACACATTCATAATTATGAAATTTCTATGAATTACACCAAGTAAAGTTCCTGCTTATAAAAATCAACTCATCCAACTGATGATGATGATTACATTTTGGAAAAATATGCTATAAATAAATTCCAAAAATGAATGAAAGGGTGAATAAATTGATCCTTTGTATTTATAAAAATGCAGTGGTAATGCTCACCATAAACTTATTAGAGCAAACAATCATTTTACTTAAAACAGTCAATCTGATAAATGACACATGTAAAGGGAGAGCTCAATCAATTTACTTCGTAACACACATTTATAAAACTCACCATCAATCTTTCTTGAAATCACATAAAGGAACAGCAGATCAGTGCCAGAATGCCACGTGTCAGATTGTGGGTTGAGATTCTTCAGGTTAGTATACCTGGGATAAATGGCTCTGAAACAACAAGAGAACCGAATCAGATATCTTTCACCATGTAATTTCTTACTGAATAATATTCACAATTCCATGAGTGCATTATGTTATGTCCCCATTTCTCTCCTGCTAAACCATTCCACTAATATTCAAAACTGAAATTCTATTGCGACTCAAATCATTCTTCAGTTTTAAGTAAAAAAGGAAGAAATCATTTTCCACCATTTATTTATTTAAGCTTAATAATGATTTCAAACCCATCTGACTAGTATTTATAATAACAACTAAATGCATCATTAGGAAGCTGGAATGTTGGGAAATATAGTTTGTATGCATTTTCAACATTCCTCCTTATTTGAAGTTACCTCACTTTCTTGAGACTAAGTAAGGGTATTTTCCACTATGCCTCATTGAGGATGTTCAGTATTGAAGTTTTAATACTTCCTCACCCTAAAAACCACAACTCAAGTTTAGAGAATTAGACTGGCTTGATATCTTATAATTAGTTGGTTCAAGCACCTGCCCGGAAAGTGGGAAGCCAAGATACATCATTGCATTTAATGACTTGGTCCATAGACAATTACCACATATGCTGGTCTACGCATTAACCTTTGAAGCTTAAAAAATCTTGTAAAATCTTGGGGTTACCTTCCACACCAAGTATATAATGCAAACCATAAACTCCAGCATATTTTTCGATGTAGATTACCGCTATTTTGAACCAGCTGATCAACTATTTACAATTTATTATATTATTAAATTTTTTTTACTATAAGAAATAATTTTTCAATGAATAACAACATATGCAGAGCTGCCTTAACCAGTGGGCTAAATGGGCTTCAGCCTTTTAAGGCCTCTGGATCCACACAATTTTATCATAAACAAATGTGATGTTTTTATTTATGATAAATAAATTCTATATTAAATATAATATAATAATTCTATTGCTCATTAAAAATGTGACACCATCATTATGAGAGCACCTCATATTCCTAGCCCAGGAGGTCCAAATTTATGAAGACGGGCCTGAACATACGATCTACAGAAAATAACAAAAATGGTCAAAGGAAATTTTAAAAACATTCAAAAATGGCATTTTTCTACATTGCAGTTTAAAAACCACAAAATCCCTCATCAGACTCGTAGAAATTGTCAAATTCATCCTCTAGAACTGATGTTTCTCTCTCTTTATCTCTCTCTCTACTAGGAGGTAATGATATCGGGATTATTGTTATCCACAATAAATGAAGATCAGATATCAAACAGATGATTCGACATCTTCCAATATAAAACTAATTGGAAGTTTAACAATTATTATTTTGTCATGATCACTTTACTGATTATAAGATTTATTGAATAAAAAGTGACTCGACTTAAATAACATACCTATGTAAAAAATGAATGTTTTAGTCAAAAAAATCTTGGTCAACTTAGACACCAGGTCGTCTTAGGGACCTGCATGTACTATGTTACTATAAAAAAATATGACGGAAAGCAGTGGCAGATCCAAGTTGAGGGGCGATTGTAATCCCCTTGGATGACCCCATTGCCCTCCACTGGATGCATTCTTAAATTCATTCACGTAACATTCATTGCTTCTACACCGAAGATTAAGTCTCTATGGCAAGGTAAAGAAAGATTCTGATGGGGATAGGGATTTTCAAAATGTATGGTCGTCGGCTGAGGCAGAATCAAGATGGGCGATCGTCCCCCCTTGGGTAGTTTCTTGATCTGCCCCTGATGGGAAGGAATGTATTTATTACTCATATAAGAATTGAGACAAAAATGAAATCTGTATTTTGACACTGAAATGTTTGTCAAGACAATTCCTCATGAAATCGCTAAATTTTTATCAAAATAAATCATTTAAACGAAACTATCACCTCTATAGAACAAAAGCTTCACGATAAAAAAATCAATCTAATTCAGCACAAGCATGCTATGTTGAAACGAGATTAGGCATCTATTCATCGATCTTAAACGGAATTATTACAACCAAGTTGAACTAAATTACGACCATTCGTCCGAAACATGTCTGCACTACATGATAGGCGAAGGAGGACACGAGCGACACGACCGTATTCCACTTTTACCCTCCAACCTCGGTAATCCATTCGACTACTCGATAACAACGTTCACTTCTTTAACTTTAACTATACGCTAAACCGTGTCTCCTACTCAATGCTAGGCTAAGATTATGACACCATAAACATTCGTGTCGAGTTCATCATTCTATAATGAAGTCGTTCGATTTTTAAAAAATTAAAAACTCCGTATCGGTAAAGTAAATTGAACTTGGGACAAATTGTACGAATGTCAAATATGTTCTTACGCCAAGGTTAATGCAATGGTATACATCTAATAATACAATCCTTTTAATTAATAATTAATGAAATTTTCGGTATTATGACTGAAGGCTCAATCGGCTAAAAGTAAAAGCATGTGAGTCCCACCTTGATTGTCGATCCATGAGATAATTCTTAACTAACCATTGACATGAATTCGACGCTAATTCTAAATAAGAATGCCAAAAGATTTAATTACCTATTAGCAACTTCGTCCCAACACCGAAGGAGAAACCCCTCTTAACCACAACGTATCTCTCCAACACAACCAGATGCAACTCGGGAGATTAAGAAAGAGACAAAACGAGCATATGTCATGAATGAATCGATCTAAATGAATCGTTCAGTGCACTGAATGACTGAATCGATTCACCTCTTGCCAAGTGAACGATTCACTGGTTCACCAAGTCATAAATCGTTCAGAATCGACTGGATTGGTGAATCGACTGAATTGGTGAATCGAATGAATTGGTGAACCATAGGTAGCAAATGAATCGGTGAATCAGCTAAATCAGGTTTTCTGTGATTCTGAACCATTAGCACGATACACACAAAAAGAGGAAACTTCTCTCTGATCTTATAGCTCAAGTCTGGGAGCGACCTGCGCTATGTTTAGTTCTCGAGTGTGTTATATTATTGTTAAATTTATTCAGCCACTAACCTATTTTGTTTTAATGATGATGAATCTTGTGAAAATTAGTATAGCTTAATTATTTTGAAAATTAATAAAAGTATATTGTAAATTCCTTTAGGGAAAATTATTTAAAAATTAATAAATTATGTTCTTATGAAATTGAACACGTAATGAAGGAAATGGAATCAAATAAACTGAAACTAAAGTAAGTTATACAATTTAGTATAGCAAGTTTTAATTTGTATACATTTGGCAAATTAACTGAAAATATAATGCAAGAACAAACTATAAACTGTTCCTCCAGATAGGATTACCATATTTTTAATCTTACTTCCCGGACAACAGAACACAAAAATGACCAAATCCGGACTTTAAAAAATTTAACTTTTGAAGCACAAAAATTTTAGTTGTGTTGTATAAGTAAAGGAAATATTATTCAAGTAAAATTTCGAATGTAAATGGTTTTATTACTTCAACATTTACGCATAAAAATATAAAATGGAATAATACTTAAACTTTCATACGTTATTATGACTTGTTATCCGAAACAATTTTGATGATGCAGTCTAAATATGTAAATAATATATAGGAATATACAACTATTTATAGATAGAATAATATATACAAAAATATAAATTCTAAATCTAAGTTTTCCAATTAACTTGGAAATAAAAGTTGAATTGATTATTAAAGAATAATAATTTGACACATTATATTATTACCGCTTTTTGCTAAACGACTTATTTACAAATTTAAAGCAAAATGATCGAGTAGAGCGTCAAAATTGATTTTTAACATCTCACTATATAATTAAAATTACAAACTGCAATACCGACCCAAATTGTGTAGATGATTTTCTTAAATGTTACTACTAATTCTAAAAATATTTCCCAAAAATTACGTAAATAACGAAAAACGTACAATAGAAGGAAATAAGCAAATTCATGACGTGTTAAAATCCCGCCCGGATGTCCCCGGGCACCCTAAAAAAGAGATGTCCAAGAAAAACCGGACATCTGGTAACCCTAACTCCAAAAGTTTAAAGAAAGACATCCTCAGCTAATAAAACTAAATGAACAAAGCAAGAGTTCTTCACTCTCAGAAGGCCATCTAAATGTAATTTTATTATAGATATTATTTATAAAGATGATCGGAATAAATAGAATGGTATTTTAATGTTGATTTTAGAACCAAAAGTCAGGTATATGCAATCACCACTCTTGGATAGTTTCCTAGGGTATAATATAGATAATTCCTAGGGTATATAATCAATACAGAGAAATTACTAATACTTCTCCCTCGACTATCGAAATTATATTCTCTATTGTAAGTGCTAATAAAAGCTATGTACTCAATAATTGTCTCTGATCATTCAGCCCAAATTTCAGAATTCCCTTTTCTTGCCACGCTTAAAATTCATCATAATAAATATTGTTTAAAACAATGCTTTTCTTATACTGTTCATGCAAATTTCATTTCTCTTCTCTAATGTAAGAGCTGGGATACAATTTTCAGTTTGCATCATTTGAATTTTTCATGTCTTGATCTTAACTTTCCTATAAAAAGATATTATGTAGAAAGACAAAATAACATGACTAATTATTGGATAACTCCTGAAATTATTTGTCTCATCAGTTAAGACAATTTCTCACTATAATACAACTTTATAAATCTGACATTGAAAAAAGCACTACCGTAAACTACTTGGGCCCACTTTTCCATACCTTAATGTGATAACATTGCTGTACTTTTGGTATTTCATTATTAATTTTCACCTAATATTTCATTTAGAATGTCTAAGGAACCATTTAAGCCCAACAAATCCTCCCAGATCTCTTACTGTACTTTGAGTTTGATTTTTAATTTTTATAAATTTTGGGCCAAAGTTAAGGTGTCAACTTCCATATAAATCCTTGCCTATAATTATCATAGGCCAAAGTAACCCTTAAATAAGTGCTCCGTTGTATAAATAATGCAAAAATATTGAAAAGTTTTAATTTTTGCATTTTTTTGACAAAATTAGGCAGAAAATTGTCCAACACAAAAGCAAATGTATTTTTTAAATGATATTAGCATTGTTTGAAAATAAGAAAAGAAAATATAGATTGTTAGGTTATTTTGGCATGAATAATGCTGAATTAAAAATTACATTTAAAAATTCATACTAATCAAAGGCATCATAATCATAAATTCAGTCATTAGCCAGTACAATACCAAAATAGGCATAGTCAGTGGTAAACAAATTAAAAAGATTGATTGATGTATTAATCCAACTCCATGACAGAAAATAACCCCCTTTTATTAACCATTTTTGGAGAATTAATTTTTTGTTTTGCATCAGACCATTTGTAAATCAAAACATCCTTTCTTGTTGGCCATTTCCAACACTTCTTTATCTTCATCATATAATCAACAGTGGGACTTTCTTCTTCCTTGGTTGGCACTTTTACCACAAGACCAGGATATTCTTGCTTGTCGTACTTAACAATGACAAAATCTCTTTCTTTCAAAGTGTCTTTTAGTTTTAGTTTAGTTTAGAAGAAACTCAGCTGGATATGATGATGCCCCATGTTCCCTCTATTTATTTATTTAAGAAAATAATACGGGTACTATTGCACCAAATTACAATATACATTATATAATCACATACTTAGTAAAAATCACAATTAATGATCCTAGGTAATTAATATTACTAAAATACCAAATTAAAATTGTAATTAAACTAAACTAAACTAAAATTTTTAGACCAGGAAAAAAGTTACCCCAGAACCATGCCAACATAGAGGCTATTAAACATTCAGTGAAATAAATCCAATATGGATAAACATATGATAATATCGTACTAACAGCATCTTGCGAATTGTATTTAGAAACAATCTGGATACTTACCAGATTTTTAACACTAACACCGCTTTGCCAACAGGCAGAAGTTTGCAGACTTAATCTAAGACAATGAAAAGCTAACTCAATCCTGATAGTGCTGTGGCTACTGGGAATAAAGGAACTACTCAGCCTGCTCCACATGTTGACTAGTAGTGATATTTACAGCCCAGTACATCAAACTTTCTAAAACATATATTGCACAAAGCAGGAAATAAATTTTTTTTAACTTTTACAGTACCCACCTATTTAAAGTCCAAGAATATTACACTGAAATTATTAGTGAGCCCAATAGGTGTCAGAATATTAATGCAATTAATATCTAGTTATAAGAGTAGAATTGTTTGTGAAACATTAAAAAAATCTATACTTCATCAAATCTGCACTCTTACTCTATTGATGTTATATGCAATGACAATACATTGGTATTGGATCCAATTTCAATTGCTAACTATTTTAACAATTTTCTTAACTAAATCATTTGCCTACCAAAGAAACAGCCAACTATAAATTCTAAAGCCTTTCGTCATGCATGCAGAAAGTACCTATATCTCCTTGTATCCTTATAAGAAAAAAGTGGATACAATCCCAGACAACACAATTAGAAGAAACTCAGCTGGATATGATGATGCCCCATGTTCCCTCTATTTATTTATTTAAGAAAATAATACGGGTACTATTGCACCAAATTACAATATACATTATATAATCACATACTTAGTAAAAATCACAATTAATGATCCTAGGTAATTAATATTACTAAAATACCAAATTAAAATTGTAATTAAACTAAAAGATACAATAAAAAGAAAAATTTAACAATAAAGTATTATGATATAATAATAATAAATTTATTAATCCAAAGATCGAGTATTACATCAATGTAGGACAAGTCATGTATACAGTATAACACAAAAATTATTGTCATGATCACATATCCAACTAGGCAGTAAGATATAAAATGTCCATTTATAATAACCATTCATCACTAATTTAATCACAAAAACATTATTAAAAAACTAACTAAATAATTTCTTAATATCCTTACAAGTACAATTAAAAACATCAACATAATTATACTTATTTCCTACTTGCATTAATCTCATCATCATCATGCTTCTGTCCGAAGACAGGTTTTAACTGAATCGCTGCCTCCATTTCTCTCTCCCCCTAGAAGTCTCTTTTATACCTCTATAAGTATTATATCCCTGCTTTATATTATCTAATATTCCTATTCTTTTTCTCCCTCTTCCTCTTCTTCCACTAATTTTTCCTTCTAAGATCGTCCTTTGTAAACACACAGTCTTCTCATTATGTGCCCTATCCAATTTGATTTTCTTTTCCTGATTGTTTTTATTAGCATCCTTTCTTCTCCCACCATTTCTAACACTTCTTCATTTCTCTTCCTCTCTGTCCATTTCACTTTCATCATTCTCCTCCATACCCACATCTCAAAACTTTCTAAATATTTTTCCTCCTTTCTCCTTACCGTCCACGTCTCTGCACCATAAAGAGCTATGCTCCATATGTAGCATTTTGCTAATTTCTTCCTTGTTTCTAAATTTATTTTCTTGCTTATGAGAAGCTCCTTCTTCTCGTTAAATGCTGCTTTTGCCATTGCAATCCTACTTCTGATGTCCTGTGTACTACTTCCATCCTGTGCTAAAATACTGCCGAGATATTTGAAACTACTTACTTGTTCCAATTTGTGGCCATTTACCATTATATTTAATTCTTTATGTTCCTTTGAAACCACCATGACTTTCGTTTTTTCTGTATTGATCTTCATTCCATATTGTTGGCCAACCTCAACTAGTCTGTCTGTCATCCTCTGAAGCTCTTTCTCGCCTTCTGCTATTAAGCCCTGATCATCTGCGTATTTAATGGTGGTAATACTTTCACCTCCTATCTTAAATCCTTTCTCTTCCATCAATGCTTCTTCTGTTATTGTTTCTGCATAAATATTAAATATCGCTGGTGAAATAGGACAACCATGCCTCACTCCCCTCCCTATTGAAGTACTTTCTGTTTCTTCTCCTTCAACCCTGACTCTAATCTTTTGATCAAAGTAAAGGTTTTTAAGCAGTCTTTTATCTTTCCAATCTATTCCTATTTTGTTTAAAATACCCAGCATTTTATCCCATTTCACTCGGTCAAAAGCTTTCTCCCAATCTACAAAACAAATATACATATCTTTATTGACTTCTAGCACTCTTTCTATCATGATCCTCATACATCCTATAGCATCTCTAGTCCCCCTTCCTCTTCTAAAACCAAACTGATTATCTTGCAGCTCCTTTTCTATTTTACATTCAATTCTTTTGGTTATTATTCTGGTTAGAACTTTAGCTGTATGAGAAATTAAACTAATAGTTCTGTAATCCTTACAACATTTTGCATTGTTCTTTTTCTCCAGTGGTACCATCACAACATCTAAGAAATCTTCAGGCCATATGCTAGTATCATATACTTGGTTAAAAAATTTTGTGAGTTGCTTAACTGCTTTAGACCCCAAAACCTTAAGAACGTCCACGGGTATATCATCACTCCCAACAGCCTTCCTTCTTTTCATGTCATCAATTGCTCTTTTAACTTCAGACTCGAGAATACTTGGTCCTAGCTGATCTTCTTCCACATCCTCTTCTTCATTTAATTCAATATTTCTTGGCTTTCCTTCTTTGTCATACAGAACCTCAATGTATTCTTTCCAGACATTCTTTACATTGTCTGGCTCCGATACTATTTTACCACTTTTGTTCATGATTCCTTTACGTCCTATCTTTCTTGCTTTTTTCTTGAATAGTTCCCTTGCTTTGCTATACATGAGGTCTGTTCTACAAATTCTTTCACATTCGACAATCTCCTCGCATTTCTCATTTATCCACTGTTCTCTGGCTTTATCTGTTTCCCTTCTTAAAGCATTATTTAACTCCTTGTACTTTCCTTGGCCTTCTTCAGTGTTTATGTTCTTCCACTTTCTCTGCTCTTCCATTTTTTGCAGCATGGCTGCTGTGATCCAGGGTTTTTTGTTTCTTGCATTAATCTATTAATTGGGAATTAACAGCATAATTTGTTCTGTGAAATTGCACTGAAAAAGTGCCATTAAAGTGAGTACTATACTGTGGAACATGAAAATCAATTAAATGAAATCAATACAATCATTATCTGATCTTACTATTTTAATTAAGTTCATCAAATCAAATCGAGTCCGACGAGCTTCTAAAGATGTTAAATTAAGAAAACTCATCATCCTCTGTCAGAATATTTATTTTACGAGCTATCAGTCTTAAAAATTTGTGTTGTACTCTCTCCAATTTAGTAATATGTACTTTATATTTAGGTGACCAGATAGATGTAGCAAATTCCAGTTGACTGTGTTCCAAGGAACAACATAAAACTTTTAGTGCATAACAATTATAAAAACTTTTAGTATTTCTGTTTATAAAGCCTAACATTTTATAAGCTTTACTAATTATACTATTAATATGAGGAATAATAGTTAGGGATGAATGCAAAAATACTCCTAGATCACGAACAACATTAACCTTGGGTATAATTTCTCCGTTTATCTTATAATCAAAACTTAGAGGATGCTTGCTTCGACTAAAAGAAATATAAGAACATTTTTTAACATTAATAAATAAAGGAGATGTAAAATATTTTCTTGTTTCCAATGTTACTCATTTAGATACACCAAGAAAACATGAGAAAAAATTGAATTATAATACAATATGAATAAAAAGTAGGTAATAACATTCAAAATATAAAAATTAAAATACCATAAAATATAATCCTGCCTAAAACATAGTGCCTTAAAAAGTGTAATAAAAATTGAGTCCTTTCTGGAACATTATAGAGTGAAATAATATCAGTGTGTAAACATCAAGATACAATGTGAATAAATCATTAGATAATTACATTCACAATAAAAACAAATGAGGAATAAAAATTAAATCTTTTCTGGAACATAGTTCCTTACATAGATAAACAGAAAAAATAAGTTGGTTTCAATCCATAGTAATTACCTAGTATATTTGTGCAGTGAAATAATACCAGTGGAGAAACATTAAGATATAATGTGCATAAAATTAGAAAATTGCACTCAGAATATAATACAATAAAAATAAATACTATGTGGAGCAATGTGCCTTACAAAGGCAATCAGAATAAATTAATTGGTTTCAGTGCAATACAATTACCTGATGGATTTACAGTGCAAAATACTACAAGTGCAAAAATATTAAGATGCATGGTGAATATAATGTTAATAAGCATTCAAAAAATTAAGTGTTTTAAAAACACCCTTTTCTGAAGCATAGTCTTATAATAATTTTCAATTAGAAGTACTACTTACATGATACAGTTTTCATTTGTAATTACTGAAACCTCTTAATATAAAATATTTACATTTTGGGAAAATACAAAAAATATGTCAAGTTATATGAATAATACAAAAAATATTAATTATAGGTTATGATTTAAAAGCAGGACTTCAAAGACTTTTTAGGAGTTAATCTGCTTCGTCTTTCTGAAACAATTTTTCCTCCCTTTGAAAAAATTTTCACATAGAACAGAAGTTGCTACTACACATAGTGTACAGATGTACATATTTCAAACTAAATTCAATTACTTTTTAAACCCCTCAATTTATTTGATTTTATTTAATGGCCTGAATTTTAAAGTAGCCAAAGTAACAGATCGAAAATTTTAATCATACACTTGATTCAGAATTGGTAGTGAATCACAGAATTGAAAATTACTCACTGAATCATCTAGGTAACTGAATTGGTTGCGTTAGATGACTCAGTGAATCACAGTGAACCACTGAACTGATTGAACCAACTGAACTGTTCTTTTGACTGGTTCATTTAGGTGAACTGACTTGACAGAACCGATTCAGTGAAATGAATCGATATTCCCACCTCTACAAGCAACTGCAAATACTGATGTCTTATGTTGTAAATGTGCAGAGGTGCTGCGCAGTGGACTTTGTAAATTTACACCAGAAATTTTGAAGAGCGTTAATGTGGAATGCGCAAGCGCAATTCGGAAAAAGGTATTAAATTATTTTCAGCAATAATATGGAACAGCGTTAAGCGGGGAGTGGGTGTATTTTTATACATTCATAAAAACATTGTCTCTAAGTTGCTCAAATAAATTATAGTTTTTGGTTCAAAAACAATGATATTTACTGATTACAAATCTTGATATCAAAATAACTACATACATGATTGGTAGTTAAAAATTGATTCATAGATAATTATCTGCAATAATGTAATAAGACCAAGAAAACATCAATTCTATTTCAATGGAACAAATCTGTACAGTTAAAAGTGGGCTTGCTAAAGACATGCAACTTTGTCTAAATGAATACATCTCTTAATTCATACTACTGTAAATACCCGCGTATAGTGTGCACCCTCGTATAACGCGAAGGGGGGTTTTCAGCCTCGTAATCTATTATTTTTCTATATACCCGCGTATAGTGCGCCCAGATTTTTTTTTAGCATTACCGTTCCAGAATAAAGTAGATGCTGTAACGTGTTCTATGGCAATGATCGAATTATTGGTATTATGTATTTTTAACATAATGAAAGTGCGAAATGAAATTTTTGAATAACTTTCCAAAAGAACGTCAGCTAACTCAATCATTACATACTCTATGTTTACTTACAAGGTGATATTAGGATATACACAATAATCCAATTATATTAATTTCATATTATGGCATATGACATTGTTTGAGCTAATAAATTGAAGAAATGTACGTTTTAGTCACGCCTGACGTGGACGGGTTTGCCCAACCTTCAGTTTTAACCTTATTGTGTGTATGTACTTATGGTGACATTAATCTGATAACACATAGGCATTGAATATACACCAGAGAAATGTTAAATTGAAGAAAATTCGGAATATAAGGGGATAAATTTGCTCCTAAATAATACAAAAAATACTTTTAATACTTATGATAATAAATCACTGACTCACTTTATTCATCTAAAGCCTTTTATGGTAATATTGCTAGTAAATAGGACAACAAATGAGAGACTAAGGAAACCTCAAGACTATAACAACAGGTAACAAGAGAGCAGAAATCTAAACTCATGGCAAGCTAAACTCATAAGACTGGTGTAATGTTTGGTAGATATTAAAGTAAATTAAATCCAACTGTAACTGCATGTTGGTTTTCTCTTTACTTAACTTTTCTTTTAAAGGTTTGCTATGACTGATAAAGAGTGAAAATTATTCGCATGAAAGCTCGTAAAATTTACCCATGTAAATATAAAGTAAAAATGTTTAAACGCTGTAGTCAAAATACTTCTAAGATTAATAGTCTCTTGTTTACATTATAAGGCCACAGAAATCCACAAGCAGCAAAGCATTATCATTAAAACTCACCGATAGATTCCAAATCTGGGATGCACGTTCCAATCAGTCATTCATAGCAGAGGATTGGTTTATGGCAATTACTGCCTTTCACTTATTATCTTCTATCTCTCCATTTAGCCAACTCTCCAATAGGAATAAAGATCTGTCCTGAGAATATCTCTCTTCTAAGGCCGACCAAGCGGTCAATTCTCGCTGAAAAAATTGTAAGGCATAACAATCACTAGTCGTATTTGTAAAGTTATTAACATTCAAAAAGGTAATTCAGGTAATACCAGCAGAAGAATGAATAAATATCAAATTAATCGACATTCGAAAAGCCAATTCAATTGACATGTTGAATAAGCCATACAAGTACTAATAACCAACATTTTCAATGTGCAAAGATGGAGAAATAACTACATAGGTACCTCTATAGCTTAAGACAATCGGTCCTACAGGGGCCCATACACGATCAAACAATTTGCACAACAGAGGCCGTTGACAGTGTATGGTATTGTATGGTATACATTTCTGCTGCGAAAAATGCAGACCGCTCGAGAGAATACCTCAAGGTTCCCTTTCTTGAGAAAGAGATAACACATCTTGGCTCTAGGCCATTGCTGTCTGTCCCTAGATTCCGCTCATCCCTTACCGAATCTCCCGTCTAATTGATTCGTCCTAGTTCATGTTTATTCTGTATCTTAAAAGCAGTTCGCCAGTGCAATCTAAATGGGATACATAATTTGCTTTTTGAGGTAGAAATAATAAGATTAATTCATCGTAATTCGCTTGTTTCTCCATTATGTAGCGTCTAATTTATGTACGTAAATGTAAATAGGAGGCACGTGCCCAGCGGTGTAGCTAAGACTGCGCGGGAATAAGAACTTGTTTTTTTAATCCTTTACGTTTAATCTCTAGCCAATCTCACCCACTTGAATGCTTTGCCAGTACATCCTCCATCAAACTCCTGGATGAGAAATCCACCGTGTGATTGTTGAGCACCCCCAAGGCCAAATAGTTCGCATTTCATCCCCTCTATGTCCCTCAGTCTATCCACCCCAAAGACTACTACCCCTATTTCCCTTCGCTTTCCTTTTGTCCTCTCTCTCTCAAACACTATCCTGTTCATTTCATCCATAGACCTCCTCCTATACGATAGCGTGGCGCCCAAGTCTGAACCATGTCAATGGCTGCATGCACTGGCGCCTCATGAGGTAGCATAGGGGGCTGGCGCCTTTCTATGGAAAGAAGTGTGGATTATAACCATACCATAAATTGGAGGTCATGTAATATTAGCTTAAAAATAATTCCGCCAGGAGGCACCGGACTCCATGGCGGAACCCCTAGTTAATTCAATTCCTAATCGTCACAATTGACTGAAGCAATATGACCGTTTAGAGATATAGTATAAAATCCCCTATGACATTAAGATTGCTCATAATTTTTTCCAATGATCGAGGAAAAAAGGTACACAAGTCTGCGCGTTGACAATGTCCGTACAACGCAGAATCATCCGTAGATGCACGCGGCGTAAAATTAACTGATAAAAATGATGCATTTAAATATCCGGAATTTTAAAAGGAAGGAAGGTATTCATAATTTGAATGGGACTTACTTTTTAGTTGGTTTTTAGCACGAGCGAAGGCGCTCGAAGATTTTTTTGAAATTTTTTTTGGAAATTACTTTTTCCGTCTCAATCTCATGTGTCCTCCTTTTCGCCGTGGTAAATAATTTTCTCTCAACGCCTGTTATTTTGCTGCCGTTCTCACATGCTACCGCAATTGTTGTTATTCCTGTCCTCCATACGCTCAGGACATTTTAAATCTCGAAACCGTAAAAAACTGGAAATCCAATCGTTTACAACTGCGATTCCGGACAAACAATTTAGTTTGAAATGGAATGGAATGCGGATCCCCAGTTCCTTATCACTTAAACGGAGTAATAAATTAAGCTAACGGTTGAGAACGGACCTACACGTATTGTTAGCTTTGCAAGTCGCATTGTTTTTCAAGCGCGTGCCTCTGTCTCTCGTAGCGGAAATTCCTTTGCCTTGTCGTTTGACCAGTTTGATTTTCAACTTTTAGGATTTTAATTTGTTTCGATTAACAATCTTATTGGAGGATATTTCTCCTTACTGTCTACAATCTCCACGTTCGTCGCATTTTACTCAAATATACGACCAAGAATTTCTGAATATTGTTGAATGATGCCGCCCTAACGACCGTTTAGCCAGATTATTATTTTCTGAAAGTTTAAGAATTTATATTGCATCATAATAATAAATAATAATTAAACAAAATAACGGTGGTTTACCTTTAATAAAATATCCCTAAATTACAAAGTATCTAATACTATTGGAAGTTGGAGGACGATAATTAAACTATGTGCATAAACTAACTTCAATTATATTTATTTGAATAGTCAATTACAAGATATTGTGGTGTACAGTGAACGTATGCCTAATACGATTATGGGCGATCGTAGACTTACACGGTGTTGGACCATGGAGATTATAACATCCTACAGTCCTCTCTTAGTGCTTTGGTTCTACTGCAGTCCCCCCCCCCCCCCCATTGGCTATAGAGGAACACGACTTTCAGCATCTTTCTTCATATTTGCAACTCGAAGAAATAACGTTGGATAGTTCTGCAAGGATTAGTGGTCACCTTGACCACATATCTCCCTATACACGACTCTTATTATCGAACTGATATATCAACAACAGGAGCCGACCACTCACTGTCCATAAATTTGGAGCACCAACCAGATTGAATTCTTTCCACGTACAACTAACTTTATCCCTTAATTTGAAATAAATTTTGTTCCAAATCGCAGCGATAGCGTTCATATGGAGACATTTTTCGTTTTTTCTAAATTATTTCATATACAGTAATGTGTTTTTTGTTGGTATTTCTAAGTTGATATATTCCTTATACTCTTTGTGTGCTTTTTTTATTTTGTTTTAACATATCATATAGTTATAAATACATTCCTTTATCATTCTAATCTATAAATAATTTGTAGATTGTTTAATTCCGTTACATCGGAGCGTTTGAATGGTCATTACAATAGAAGCGTCTCTGAAGACGAATAATTCGAGAACGGGAACTGGATTTAGACGATTTATTCGCAGTATATTGTGATCAGTACCGTAACTAGGGCGGGGCTTCTGCCCCGGGAGCAACTACGTAAGGGGCGCAAAAAATCCAAATAATAACTAAAAAACTAGAGACGATCATTTTTTGAAGGAAGGGGGCGGGGTCACATATTTAGCAGTTTGCCCCGGGCGCTAAAATAGCTAGTTACGGCGCTGACTGTGATCTACCTCTGGCATCTTCTAAATATGTCACCTTCTATCATAAGATCATGGGTCCCATTCCAGAGCGACTCCTACCATAAAGAATTGGCAGAAAATTATCTCTAGACAAAAGTGTGGAAATGATTGTCCGGTTTGTATCATGCAACATCTTTGGGCAATGCACTTTATCAAAGAATATATATTTTTCATTTAAATTTATTTCAATTATTTAAACCACGGCTCTCCAAACTATGACCCGCGGTCCACTTGTGGCCCTCGAGCCTGTAATACGTATTTGCCATTTTTACTAGATATAACAATCAAGCAGTGCTGGAAAACGTTATGCGTAACGTAACAAAAAAACAAAATAATATTTTAATAACGTAACGAAAAACGTTAACGAAATTTGCAAAATAACTGTAACGAAAAACGTAACAAAAGCGAAAAATAATCGTTATTTCGTTATGTCTACGCTTCTACTGTGTGACATATCGTCCCTTGTTTCCCATTTAATTTCTTTTCTCTCTCTTCCTCAGCGGTTTTATTAGCCCCCACGTGCAGTCATACCGTCATAAAATGCACCGAGGATGGGATGATTAAGGGTCTTTCTAGTCCCAAAGCGTTGCAGAGATCCATCGAAGTTGTGCTCCATTTATTTTTGATTTCGATTCATATTCGGTGAAGAAAAAAATAGATTGGGACTATCGAAAATTTTCCCGGAAAGATCATAATTTACCTACATAAACATCTTTTAATACGAAAATAGCCTACATTTATATATTGTGCGCCAATATTTTCAAAATGTTTTTCATGTTGATACTTTGGCCGGCGAGCATAAAATTTATTAACCAAGTGGTCCACTTGTAAAAATGTTTGGAGATCCCTCGTTGAAACCTTTAAGATTATAGCAAATTCATATAATATTTACTTTAATTTGGAAAGGGTATAGCCTGTAATTAAAAAATAAAAATTTTGGTGGAAATGTATGCTATGAAATTTATTTGGAACCCAGGGAAATGGACATTTTGTAAAGTTATAGTTTTAGTGAACGCGACAAAAGATCATAAATCATTTGTGATCGTTCGACATGCAAGTGAAAGTCAAACTGTCGGTTTCCTTCAAATTTTGAAAAAGTGACCTATACCTAGACGTTTTATCGATCGGTAAGTTCTACATATGTAATTTAACTAACGTGGAGTCAGGCTGACTCCACACCACATTTTATGCATCATAGCTCTGACTCATTTTACAATATTGTTCCGGTTACTTCAGTGCCTTCAAATAAAGTGATGAGTAATGCACCCCCAAATCTTATCAGTGTACCGCGAGCTGCTGGTGCAATAGCTTATAGTAATTTCTGTCTAGAGTCAGGCTGACTCCACGTTAGTAATTGTGCGTATATAATGCACACAGTCGTACAAAAATAGTACAAAAATGACGCGATCAAATTTTCTAAAAAATTGACTAGGGACTTGAGTTATTTCCCACTTGCATAGAAGAGCAACAAATTATCGGATTTCTAGTGATGTAAGGAGGAGAATATGTGCGATTTTAGACATTCCTTTCAAGGAAGACATGGGCGAGAAGGAACTTCTTGAAAAGAGGGTTTACTGCTACATCTGCGATCCAAAACTGAAGAGAAAGACTTTGTACTAAATGTAAACGACCAATTTGTCTCACATGTGCTAAAAAAATATGTTCCGATTGTGTTCAGGAGTAACTTTGAGATTTTCAGCTACGAGATTTTCAACATTGTTCATTTTTTTTAAATCAAAATAGATTTACAATTATTTATACTTTTTTATTTTAATACCTTATTCCTAGAAGCCCATTAGTTAACTTCACCTATCGAAAATGTTTAAATAAAAAAATTGCGATCGTTATAGGAAAAAATGTAAAGGAGTCTGTGTGACTCCACGTTAGTTTTTGAGTGATTTTTTTCAAGTTAGTAGTTAAGGGTTAAGAAATATTTCATTTATAGAGCTTTCTTTGGGCCATGTTCTGCTCACACTCTTAACCTCGTTGTGAGTGATGCTAAGGTCACTAACGAATCAATCAATTTCTTTGTAACTGTAACTGTCCAAGAAGTGCATAATTTTTTCTCTTGTTCTACGCACCAATGGCAGATTATGAAAAAATATGTAAATATTCTGATATTAAAACCACTCTCTGATACAGGATGGGAAAGCAGGATTGAAGCTATAAAAAACCATTAAGATCCAATTTACCAGAAATTTGTTGTTTGAAATGTTTTCAGATGAAAATCGTGACTTAAACACAAAGCAAATGGTACAATCCCTTGGCATGAAAATTCAATCATATAAATTCATTTGATCAGTAGTTATTTGGTATAAAATGTTATCGGGAGTTGACGTAGTCAGAAAAATCATGCAACAGTCAAGTTTAAATATTCTCAAATGTATTGATGTGCCAAAAGATCTCATTCAATATTTTAGGCAGGTAAGATCTGACGTAGATTTTAATGTCATTTTGGTCACTGTCGGAGAAATTGCTAAAAATTTAGACACTGAACCTAAATTTTTGGAAGTAGCAGTCCTTCGATAACGAAAGAAATTTTGATTATGAATCATCTGATGAGACGATATCAAATGTAAAGAAAAATTTTAAAATACATTTCTTTTTCAAAATTTTAGATGCCACAATTTCTTCTGCTATAGAAAGATTTACCCAGTTAGTGGATCATAACAAAACGATCATTTTTTATACTATATCCATAATTTTAATAAATTAAGCCAAGAAGATAAACTGAAGTTTTGTACTGATTCAGAGATCAAACTGAGTGATGTTACGATAAATGAATTTGATATCAGCGCAATAAATCTGTTTAATGAATTAGAAGTATTGCAAACATTTTTGGCCCCTACTATGAATATAATTGAGATTTTAGAGTATATGGTAGAAAATAATCTAGCGAAATTTCCTAACGTTTCAGTGGCCCTACATATATTATTGACCCTTTCTGTTACCGTTGCGTCTGGAAAAAGGTCGTTCTCTAAATAAAAAATAATAAAAAAATTATTTGTGATCATCCATGAAACAGGATAAGCTTTCATCTTTATCTGTTATTTCTATAAAACATGAGCTTTGCGAGAATTTAGATGTAGATGATGTCATAAAACACTTTTCTAATATTAAAGCTCGCAAAGTGTTTATTAAAGTAATGTTTAGTCAAGTAATTTTTTATTGCAAACCTTTATTTTTCCCCTTCATATTTTCTCCATTATCGTAACCTTGTCTCCTCATGTTTGTTATTTAATTTTTGCTCAGCATTGTTAAAATGTTAATAATATATACGTTAGTAACTAATAAATATGTTAATATAATTGTTATGGGTTTGCATCAATTTTTTTCTCGAGCTGCGATATTTTTAAAAATTAATTGGGGGCGGCAAATACTATTTTGCACACGGCACGGCCCTGACTGTATGTAAGACAGTTAAATTTATGGCGTCCAAAATCAGTATAAAGGCAAATGACTGGATAAAATTACTATAACTAATTGAATAAAAATGTACCCATGATTTGTGACACTATCGAATTCAGTTATAAAAGAAATACTTAATGAAAAATTTATTAATTAATATTTTTAAAAAATATTACCCAATATATTTGTTTATAGTTTGAAATTAAGCTAATACTTTAAATGTAAACAAAAACAAGCGAGGGAAGATAATTTATAGCTAAGATATTTTTTCGAGACAGACGAAAATGTGTTATTTTTTAAACAAAAAGTGAAAGAAATTACAAAATAAATTTTCGCTCTCACGCTGGTTTGAATCCAATGCATAATCAAGATAACCCTCTTCAACCATAAGAAACAATTGAGTAAACCAGCCTCTTTATTAATCCGTATTTTAACTTCATGAGTTGCTTAGGTCGCCTTTTTGCCATTTCAATGCATATAACGCGACAGTTTGCGATTATGTCTAACTGCACGAGGCATACTAAACAGTACTTTAGATTCCCATATTTCCACAATCAAAGACGCACTCGCTGCCGCACATCGAACCGGAACGTGACGATTGCGATTATAAAGCTAAAAAATGTCTTTTTAGCGGCCTTGGGGATATTAAAATATCTTATAAAACTCGCGCGATGAAGTCGTTCCTCCAAGGTGGCAAACGAATACATACTCGTTCAAGTGGCCTAAAAAAACCGCAGCAGTATGATTTTCGTGAATGCATCAACATTGCCTTAACGCCTCCTCGTTTAATCCAGATCACGTCATCTCCTTTCGTACAACCTTTCACTTCGGGGACGCGTGCGCTTCGATAAACAGCCATGTCGTGCCGACCCGTTATTTTTTCCACGCTAGCTCGTGCCTATTGGTCCATGGCGCCATGGAAACCTTCCAGCCCCTCCCCTTGGCCCGCCTCTTTCCCTTCCCCCAGCCTCTCTCCTCTGCGCCTCTCTCTCGCGCCTACCTCCTCCCCTGCTCTCTCCCCTCTCCAGCCACATGGTCTTTCTATCCCGGGCGGTCGAAGTTCGAAGACACGGCCCGCCCGGTCGCCACCAACCTACTCCTTCCAACCTATGTTCTCCCAATAACATTATAATTAATTTTCGCATACTGTTGACTAAAAAAACGCCAGTCCATAAAAATGTGGGGCATCTTTTTGATAGTTATAAAAGAGAGAGAGGAGGAAGGGACAGGAGGGGTAATCTCTCCCTATTTATAATTTTATATTCCCCTTCCCCACGTCTCTCTCTGCATCTTCTCTCTCTCTCTCCCTCTCTCTCTCCCCACTCTCCCTCCAATGCCCAACTCACGGATATAATATGACCTCCACAGGGAAGAGAGGGAATAGGACGGAAGATAGGCGTTCGATATTTGGAGGCGGGAATGGAAGGGAGGTATAGAAAGAGAGAGAAGAGGGGGAGTTTTTAGTTTGGGCCTAAAGGGTTCAACTCATATTGAGTTTTCTGTGACGTTCGTAGGCGCAGAAGGAAAATTGATATTAGGATATCATGAGAGTAAAAGAGGTTGCCTTCTACGGATAGAGAATGAGAGAGAGAGAGCTGCAGAACTGGAGAGAGAGTACAGCGAGCATGGCACGGGTGGGGAGAGCGGTAAGCCCGCCCCTTACCTCCAAGCCACGCCCACCCATTCTGCCTCTCCTCTCTCTCTCTCTCTTCCTCTCGAAGACTCCAAAATAAAATAACAAGGAAGAACCGCGCCGGTCTTAATTAGGGAAACTTTTCTCCTTCTTGCGCGCGAGACGCTCTTCTTAAAACTTGGGAGACGTTAAAAAGTTCTCTTCCCTACGTAATTCTCGCTGGCTTCTTCGGGTTTGAAAATTTTTTAATCACTCTCTCTCTATTGCACGTTTTGCTATCGGCTGGATAGGACTCTTTAGAAAGAGAGGGGTGTGGCTTAAAACTTTTCCCGGGTTCTGTCCTCCGCGCCTGGTTAGGAACACAGACACGCCTACCCACGTGGCCTCTCGGCGTGGAGATAACCCAGGAAGGAGGGAGAGAGATTTTACACACATGTATGCTGTTAAAGCGGCAGCATGCGTTCGACGCGGGAGGAGGTCAGATCCTGAAGAGCTGACTGGAATGCGTGTAAGGGCACATATGAGGATGCTGTGCGAGGGATGACGTCGAGAAATCCTGCGTCCTCCTCGACCGGAGAGTAGCCTAGGAAAGGAATCCTTCCTCATCCTCCTCCGCTAGCCTAAAGCTCCTCCTCCTATCCCCTCCCCCGAATTCCCCATATCTCGACGATGTATGTATGAGTCAAGGGGGTGAGTAGGAGCGCCTCGAGACGGTCAGAGGGAAGGAAAGATCCCCTTTTAAAAGAAGTAAGAAAGGAATAGGAGGGATAAAACACCTCCACCCGACTTATCATCTCGCGGTCCTCGATGGGTTTATCTTTGTCTTAATGTTCCGTCTCCTCAAGGGGGGCTTTAAAAGGCTTTCCGTAATCCTCGCGCCGCGAAAACTTCCAATGCTCCTCCTCTTCCTCCTCGCCCCACCCCCACCTCATCGACTCTCCCCCCCCTCCTTTAACCCTTTTCTCTCCACCTTGCCGAAGGGAAGATACCCCAGCATCCCCACCCCAAAGGACTCCCATATCTCCGAGGTCGGCCTCGTTCGTTAACATTCGGACTGCCCAACCTCCAAGTCCGCCTTATTCACCGCCTTCAAAGATGGAGTCCGTCTTTCGCGCGCGGACCCGCTTTCCTTCGCCTCTCATTTCTCCCAAGACGCTAGATTGCGTCTTATTCCTCCGCCTCGGACCTTTCTCTCTCTTTCTCGCTATCCCTCCCCGCCCAAATTCTAAACAGGACTGACGGGAGCCCTTCAAAGAACGTGCTGGATCACACTAGGATTAGGAGAACACGGAGCAGCAGGAGGTTTCGCGGTAGCAAAGCGGGAAAAACTCCGGTTCTCTCTCTCTCTCTTCGGCTCGGTCATAACAAAGCCTCGGTGAGTGTGGTTCGGAAAGCTACCGTGAGTGGCTTATGGCGCTGCCTTCGACGCACGATGCCGCCTTAACGGGGACGCGCGGCAGATTTAAATCAAAATGACATTTTCCCGAGTGTGAAAAAAGTTTATGGTCCCATTTATTTAAAGATTTTTGTGCTTCGAAAATTTCTCATTAAATTCAGCCGATAAATTTCGAATTATAAGCCAAAAAACTGATCAATTAAAGCACGACATTGTTAACATTTACCAAAGATTACTAAAAGATATCAACTTGCTGAACCAACAAATTCGACGTTGTGAAATTAAACTATGAAAAGAAAGAGGAGAATTGTGAGTTGTAGAATTTTTAATTTAATATTCATTGTTTTGATAAATAATGACGATCTTGATTTCCTCATTATAGTTCGTGGTCAAGCTTAGAATTAAAATTTTAGACTTGTTAAACTATATTACTATCATTAGGATATAAAATTCTTACCGGATACAAATTATCGTATTTTTCGGGCTATAAGACGCAGCCCGATTTTTCTGAAGTTTATTTCAGGAAAAAAAGTATTTTGGTTAACCAAAGTAACCAAAGTCCACGACGTGTATCATTTCTAACCGTGATTGAATCCATATCTGGCAACATTTAAATAAAATATTATGGGGCGGTAATAGCTAAATATAACGTTTTAGATAAAACTAATTCGTGTAAGTAAATAGGGATGATATAAAACATAAATAATTGCTTCGAAATTTGCATAGCTAAACGTGCCCTGTGTACACTCGGCAGTCCTATTAATTAGGCTGTCAGAGTGGACCGCACACATCTTACATATAGTTACCTATAGTTCTTGCTTAAACTTAAGTGCAAGATAAGATTTTAACTCCTAATAAATGGAATTCACATGTAATAACGATATGTACGCTAAATTAGTTCTTTTACTTCTGCAACTTTTTTGTCTCGTACATAACCATTTAGATCGATAGAGTATTATGTATTACCGAACTTCTTCTGTTCTATTGCCCATTTCTTCGCTTCTCCCTCTAGTTTTGGCCATTTAGGACAAAGCTTACGAAGACTATGGTTCTATTTTCCTTTCACCCTCACTTTTTTCTCCTGTTTTCTCCATTCACGGTTCATTTTTTCTGTGGGGCGTGGACCGAAATGACGCCCTGCTGTTCATTTTCCGCGCGTTTTTGCGTATCGAATCACCTGCCGCTTATAGCTTATTAGTATAGGTATATCTTTACATTGCGATCTTAATACACGTAACGATATTTATCGTATATAATGTTCCCTGGCATTAATCGTGATATTCAACATGCTCATTACCGCAAGTAATACCAGGACGGACGGCAACGACACGACGCGCCACAAACACGACAATGCTCAAAAAGAATCCTCGGCCAGTCGTGTCGTCTTTGCCGTGTCGTTGCCGTACTAGCGTGGGGGTGTGCATTGGTTTTTCTCGCTAACAGACGAACTGAGACTGGGGTAGTTGCCGTGTCGTTATGTGTGAATACACAACCTTCCTGTTGTCGTGTCGTTGCTGTCCCGTGTCTTTGCCATGTCGTTAAGTGTGAATGAATATTTACTCGGATGGCAATTATACATATACATTACCTCGATAGAGAGTGAAAAAAATAAAAATATAAAAAATAATTAAAAATTAATTTCTTTATTTCAATAGACACATTCCGCGATAGAAAGAATAAACTAGCTCTGCGAAGCGAAATTTTGTAAAATTTTCTCATAAAAGTTGTAGCGTCAATCTTATCGACAGCATCATCTTAAGTAAGCGCCCGATTACTTTTGCAAGAAAATTTACGAAGCTTGTTTTTAATCTTACAATTTTCCAAGGGATTGAAAAAACAACGAAGGAGGAGGAACTTACTTTTGACCGGGAATCGAACCCATAATGATAACATTTGCGCCGGATTTAATGACTACCCCGCTGTCAATGCTAAATGCTAACACTCAAATCTGTAGTTGTAGTAACTCGTTGAGCGTGTATGACGCTACCGCAAAAGTTATCTATGTATCTATCATCTCAAAGCAAAAACAAAATTCGTGTTTTGAATAGAACACTTATTAGTTTTGCGCCATTATCTTAAACCTTCTATTCAAGTTATACCTTTTTCCGCAATGCGGTTAACACAAAATAACTTAGCAACTGTGCAAATTCAATGCATCGAGCACTATCACTTACAGCAGGAATTCCTTCGCCCTTTGCAAGTCTGACAGTTTGAAATACACCGCCGCTTGAAATGGCGAGCCGCTCGATAAGGCGATGGTTTCCACTCTTGCAGACCACGTGACGAAGAGAGCGGGAGGAAGAGTGGTAGGCTCTACCTTCGCGAATACGGCGCGAAATATCCAAGCGATTGCGTCACTTCTGCGCATGCTCCATTTCATTCTCACTGAAATCGAAAGTGAGCGAGAGAGATAGAGAGAAAACTGTATAGAGAAAAACGTTTTCGCCGCTTTCGCTTTCATCGTGGAGCCAAAACTCGAAATGTAGGACGACGGGTGAAATAGAAAGTGCTTTTAGCGAGAGTTTCTGGCCTAGAAAGAGAAAGCATCCCTCCGTGTAAAAAAACGGCGAAATGAAGACCCATGTTTCGCCACCAAAAGGGTCATACGACGGAAAAGAAAGGCCATATTGCATTATTATATTCTTTACCGTAAATGGGTGTGGTTTCCCCTCGGTTTTTTTCCGCCACGGACTCAAAATGGCGGACGGGGCGATAGTGCGTGAGGCGAACGAGGGGGAGAGGGACGGCGTTGTTGGTTGTTTGGCGGATGGGGAGGGAGAAGGTTGCTGCTGGGATGGGGCGGGGGAAAATTTTTCGGCAGTAGGACCGGGGTACCTCCTATCATTTTATAGGACCCCCATGCTTGGAGGCCTGTTTCAGGTTCAAACCGGAGGAAGGCAAGGACACCGGAGGACCCCTTCCGTACCTCCCTCCTTCCCTACTCACCCAGCCACGATTCAGGGTCTAACCCACCTGCCTGCCTCCTCCCACCCACCCCTGCCCCCTTCCTTCTATCCGCCACCCTGGCCGTGAAAACATCGTCCCCGCAACAACACATTAAGGGCGTACGTACGCAGGGCCCGGGACGGATGTTTTGACGGCGAACGGAGGGAGAGAGAAGAGAATGCGAGTGATCCGGTGTTGCGCGCGGAATGCGGCGGAAGTATTCCGGTTCGGTGCTCCGGTGGGTCTCTTTTAAAGAGAGAGACGATGATATCCTTATGGTTTTGCGCGTAAAGTATATTTTTCGTTTCGGCCACCAGTTCCTTCTATGAGCGGCGTTGCCGGAAACAAGGGAACGTAGAGACAGATCGAAGCTCTCGTTCGATCTTTGCTTCCGCGATGCAAACCCTCCATTGTTTACGCATGGCGTCTCTAGTGATTACTGTACTCATGTTGGAACATGAGGTCAGGTGAGGCTATCTTGAAAAATTTTCATAGGATTAACTTGCGTGATGCAAACACGGCAAGATTTATTAGGAATTTTAAATACCTGTGCACTCACATATTTATTTGTTCGTGCATATTTACAATTGAAATAATTTTGAAATATGGCTTTGTATAATGAAATACAAAAAGCATGAATAAAACAAAAACTCATTGCGAAATGGTGCAATGAATAACTGAGAGGCTGATTTTGGAATAAAGAACTCAAATAATTACTCATCTAATGATAAATGATTATACATATACATGGTGGTTGGTACTTCGGCTTGCTGAAATAGTTGCTGTATTAGTTGGGATTAATGGCTAAAATAAAGAATATTATCGAAAGGTATACATATTGTCACAATCAACCCGCTATACTCTACTGAAATCAAATGTTGAACTTTTTGAAGTTCATTAAGGATCAGTGCCATCTTAACCCAAATGAAATTTAAAGATTTTATGGATCCTCCTATTTTGGCATTTCAAAACGAAACATTCATTGAGGAAGTTTCTCGCCTTTGCTGCAAGTGTTTGCACGTGTTTCACTCATTGAGAACTTATTTAGAGCTTATTAAGGTCCGCAGCGCCGTGGTCCATGGTTCTTTCCCTCACCTCTCCCAAATTCCGCATCTGCTGATAACTCATCCCATAACATTCCTCATGGCCAGCGTTCCCGGCCTCCAGCGTTTATCGACCTGCCGACGGAGCCAGCTGCCAGGGGCGGTCGGCCTTAACCTTTGTAGGAGGAACCGAGAGAGAACACAACTACCGCAGATGAAGCCTTGTAGGATTCCGAATAATTGTTTGAGAGAATAAAGATCACGAGAAAAAAAATGGGAAACAGACAACTAACGTACTTCGGTCGAAATCGAGGTTAACACATTTTTTTTAACAGTACAGGTCATCGAAAAGTGCAGAGTGGAAAGGCGCCATGTTGCTCTTCGAGCACTGTTGAATTCCTTTTTTTGTCAACAATAAGAGGGTTTTTAGAGACAATTTCACGAAATCACTTAGGTAGAAAGAGGTCTAATAGGAGGAAAGACGCTAAAAAACGATTTGTTGAACACATTCTCGAAGCCGAATGGAAAAAGCTGGGGCCCTGGTAATTGGTAATTTACAGGATTAAAATCCCTAATTCCTTTATTGATAATTGATTTAAAAGCATTCGCTACAAAAATATTGGAATTTAACTATCTACCAACATCCACAAAAAAGAAATACTATTAACTATATCAAAAAATTTATTTCTAGATATATTAGATGTTGGTATCGTTACACGATTTTTAATCAAGAGAAATCGCGATATGAAGAAAGGAATCAAGCGAATTGTACAATGATGTTGGCGTCCTACTGATTGAATCACTCTTGGAATGTTAATTTATTACAGTTTATTTGGTTCTGTGCTCGCAATGACATCTGACCCAAAATATCCAGCGATCGCTTTTCAAACAATTTCAATCAACGTTCGCGCGCCATCGTTCTCTGCACTAACGTCAGAGAATGAGCCTAGTACGTCACATGGCCGAGCGCGGCTTCCCAGGGATTCAAACTAAACGGAGAGCAGAAATTGCAAGAGGTATACTTTCAGCCGACGAATTGATTTCAAACGGAATTCCCCCTACATTCGAGAATACCCCGCTCTCCTCCGAGGGCGCAAATATCAGCAGACATCTTAGTTGTTCGGCTATTTACTCAATAGGTGACGGTAGTTACAAATTTGCTGTCTGTGGTGGGTACTTGTATTGTTAAAAATATATCTTAATGGTTAAATAAAGGAATCGACTACTAATACATATAAAGAAATTTACCGTTCAAAACAATGGCATAAATTAGTTTTAGAGCCATGACAAATAGCAAATGTTGTCTTCTGAATGTATGTGAAACTGGGTGGAGATATAAGGCGTTTCAAACGCGATGGAATATTTTGAATCAATGAATGGATCAATTTCCTTCCAAGGGGTTTTGTTTGGAAAACTTTTCGGTCACATAAAATAATGTTAGCTATAAAAATTAAAATAATGTTAGCTATATAAATGAACATTAGAACGTTTGCTTAAAAAGATGTCTGACGTTGCTATATATCATACAAAACTTAGCAATTTTAAATTAAAACGTAAATTATCTCATTTTTTCTAGTTTTTTTAAAATTACCTGAGGAGAATTCAATCCCGTGAGCTTTTCCCCAACTTATGGGTGCGTTACAGTCTTTAATTCATTGCACGTTTAAAGTAAATCAGTCCTAATTCTCTTTCTCTACAATTTCATCAAGTTTTCAGTCAAAATCAGTTTCAATTTTCGTATTTGGTGGCCCATGCAATTAACATAGATTCATTCATTTTGGATCTTATGCCTATAGTTCATTTAATTTTCATTGGAAATTTAAAAAAACGCTATTATTATTTTAAGCAGAATCAGATTTGGAACACAAGAAAGATGAGATTTCATATGCTTCAATGATAAATAACCTACTTAACTATTCTTATATCATTGGATTACATTTGATGAACAAACTGAGCTATACACTCTCTCCAGCATTACTTAATATTTATGCTGAAAAAGTGGCAAAAGAGGAATGGAATTTCTTCAAGAGGTAAAGGAAGGAGGGAACTTAGTCAAAACAGTGAAATTTGTGGATAATAAAGCACAAATGAGTAATTCAGATAAGGGCCTGCAGATGATAATAAACTCTTTAAAAGAAAAGGCAAATGCATTTGAAATGAAAGTTAATCGGAAGAAAAGCAAAGCCAAAATTAACCAGGATTAAATAAAAACAGGTCAATATGAAAGTGGAGGGAGAAAGGATAGAGCAGGTGGAACATTTTATGTATTTAGGTGATATGATGACTCAGGATGGCAGATGTACCAAAGAGATTTGAACAAGAATAAGATGAACGAATGGGAGATACATGGGGTGATGAGAGCTGATGACATTGAGTTTAAGTAAAAATATCAAAAAGAGGTAGCGAAAACTAGGAGATGGAGTGTAGCATTAATATGGATATAACCAGCCTCCCAGCTGCAGGGGGCCAGCATGATTGTCAGAAATATTCGGAGGGGCACACCGAAATTTAAAAAAATACAATAAAAATAAATATGAAAACAAGTGTTTTAACTAATTTTCATTGCACTTGTCATACAAATTAAAGGTGATTTTTTATTAAGAACAAAAACATAAAATACTTTATTCATTTAAAAAAAATATAACATTCAGCAGGGAGGGGGGGGGAGAAGGGCTAATTAAGGGGGGTCTGGGCCTCCCCTAGTTACAGCCCTGAGAATTATATGAGTGTGAGACTTGGACTATGAGAAAATATGAGAGCAAACTGGAGTATTTTTAAATGTTGGAATAGCATAGATTAGAGAAAATTAGGTGACTGATAGAAAAACAAAGAAGTTAATTTTATATCAAGTAGGAGAAGAGAGGAGCTCAACTCCTTAATGAAGAGTGATGCAAATTAGCATCAAACTGGCTGAAGATTTTCCTTGGACAAAATATCCTAGGAAATGCATATGTGACAGTTGATGTGAATGCATGACATTTATTTACTCAAATAAGTACTGGTATCTACTGTTGTCTTTGTGAAGTGAGTTTTATGCAGGCAAATATTTGTGCACCGTTCTTTCTGAAACGAGTAGGCATTGGTTCATGAATTTTTGATAAATTATGTGCAAAAGTAGTTTATTATTTACTAAAATTATAATAGTATTTTCTAAACTTTAAAACATCCAGTGATTTGATTCATGTTTTGTACTTTCTATTTTTAAAAAACTATTGTCTTTGTAAGATGCTGCATTTTTGCAACAATTGGCAATTTGAACTACCTAATCGCGTCATTCGTTTACATAAGATGTAGGAAATGTTATCATAAGCTTATTTTTCATTTTGTCGACCTTGCTATTGTCAATAGCTGGCTTCCTTATCGCTGGAATAGTGAATCACATGATATTCAAAGAAAAAAGCAAATAGATATGCTATCATTCAGAACCTCAATTGCTGCTGCACTTTGTAATGAGGGAAAAGATGTTTCTAATAGAAAGAGAGTTAATCCACCATTGTCATCAACCAAGAGACTTTCAAACAAAAAATACTGGTTCAGGACAGCCAATACTGATGCAGGACATGAGAACTGATGGAGTTGCTCATTGGCCCATGGTAGAAAAGTCAAGACAGCAGTGTAAAAAGCCAAATTGTAAATGTGGAAAAGTTAATTTATGTCAAAACTCAATTGCCATCTTTGCCTGATTAAAAGAAGAACTGTTTTCTTGAATTTTCATGAATATAAGCCAGTTACATCTCCTAACTCAAAGAAGTAATCTGTGCTGAGTTGACCAAAATATGTCTGTCGTCGTGAAAATGCATCATACCAAAAAATAATTACAAATTTAATTTTTGAATTTCTTTTGCTTTGTTAATATTTTTCTTTACATAAAAGAATAAAATACGAATTGAAAAAAAAAATTGTTTTACCATAAAAAAGTTCAGGCATTAACTGAACTATGGAGGGAAAGGCAGAAGAGGTTTGGTGAAATTCTGAGCGGCAATGGTCTGCCAAATGAAGTAAAGAGACAAAGCAATATGAAGAGAAAAGGAATATAATATTTCTTAATGGAGAAGAAGAAGATAAGGACCTTGGATAGGACAGATTGGGTTAAGAGAGCCTAAAACCTACCAAGAAATAGAACACAAATGATGATGAATGATACTTTCTGTTTTGGTATACAGGTGTCCCTCGTTATACACGATCTCACTTTACACGTTTTCGCCATTACACAATTTCAAAAAAATCAAAATAAAAACTGCATACAATGTAATTGCACAACAAGTGGAATTGGAACAATTAGTCAAGTAATTTTATATGCGTACATTGTATAAGGCAGTCGATTGTGGTGAATGCATCCCTATTTTACCAATTTTATCATTTCACTTTACGAGGTGATTTCTCGGAACCAACTAATCGCATAATACGAGGGATACCTGTACTTTGCAAGGATTTGATCAAGTTTTTATTAAAGCTAACCGGAAATACATTCCAAATCTTATATTTTTTAAATTTTCAACATTTTATTTTCTACTTATTCTCTCGTAATTTCATAATCCTAATGCATGATAAATTATGGGTATGCCTAATTTTATAATGAACATCATTTATGAAAACATTTCTTCAACACTAAATGTAAAGGTTGATTATAATTATTGAGTTATAAGGAAAAAGAAAAGTTGAATAGCACCAAATCATCACGGGGTCGATTCTCCATATGTTTAACACCAAGGGGTTTAATGCATGAATCATATGACATTTTTATTTGGATTGAATAATAATACTAATAATACATTAGATTCATGAATAAATTAAAAAATGTGTTAGTTTTAAAGTAATCTAATAGTAAGAGAAATAGTGGAAATAATTTCATTCTGATATTTTTTATCAGTGAAATGAAAAATGTTAGTCAAATGGCAGAAACTATATATATTTTAAACACAGTAGACGTACAGATTCACTATATTTCAGGATATGATCAGTCCAGCTTATCTTTCAGAGCCTTGGTAAACAATAAATTAAATTTAACTTTTCTTCACAAGCACTTGCCACTCAATAATTTACACTAATATTTTCCTGGATTTTTGTATCAATGTCTTTTTCACCATATTTGAATTGGCTAACATGATAAGAATGGTAGTTCAATAGTCTTTGGTGTTGGCTATCTTTCCTTACACTTTTTTAAATGCATATTAAAATCTCACTATGTCAAAAACTCCAAATGCTTAAATTAATGTTGCCTATGAATTGAGCATATTCTTTACCTTTTGTATGTTACTTTAGAAGGATTCTTCAAAAATAAAAATTAACCATTTAGTAAAACTAATTCACATAAATCAACTGTAATTGCAGGTGAAATGTTCACTAAACACAGTTTGGCAGCAAATATGTTCAGATTTACTCTTCTGATATCTGAGAGGTGCACGAGAAATATATCAAGTAATAATATTGGAATAAAACACCTATGCAAACAAATTTGTTACAAGAGCATGAATTGGAAGAATCAAAATCTATATTGACCATTAGATATCCAAAATATATTCTTTGCATTACAACATCCCAATTTTAAATGTGGAATTTTTAATTGTGCCCTATCAATGAGTTAAATTTTTGGATATCTAAAAGTCTGAACACTTATTCATTTTGGCAGTCTCATAAGCAATACTAATTATAGCAACCACATTATTGAAGTATTAATTTGCCATTACTCATTCATTGTAAGTTGAATGGAGTATGTAGCAAAACAATTTAACTTAAAACAACTTTTTAATTAGATAGCTTACATGAATTTTAGATAAACATATTTCACTATGGGAAATATTCCACTAAAAGAAAATAAAATATTTAAAAACGTTTCAAACATTTTTGTAAAGCAAGTATTGTCACAAAATAATGTATTTAATTTAAAATTTTTATAAAACTGGGAGTTTGTTTCTGTAAAGAGAATATTGTAGTGGAACATAAATAAATTTTAAGAACTTTAAACCAACAAATCATCCACAGCATCAAAATCTCCCATGTAAAATTTGGTTAATTGAGATGATAAACTTTTTGTTCGATACAGTGTCTTTTTTTTGGCAATTTCATAAATTTCAATCACAGTTTTATTTTTCATTAGTCACACATCGTAGTGAATAACACACTATATACATTTACAAAAGAAGCAGTTCCCATTAACATGAACCTCATTTACCAGCAAATATATACTTAACACATTTTGCATATGACAACACGCTGATTGGAGGCTGCTAATATTATTCATAAAACATACAGTCATTAAACAATAGAAAAAGCATCCAAAAGTATCAAAACAAGACATCCATTTTGTAAAAAACCATTGTAATTTCAGAATGTGTAAGAGTAATTGTTTTTTAAATTACAAGAAACCACAAATCTATTGACTGAATGTTGTGATAATATTTGGAATGAAAAGAGTTTATGAATATGAGATGTGTTATGAAATAAAAGCAACTGCAAATTGCTGCTTAATACCTATTTGATGGCTGTAAAAAACATTCAATATTTTACAGTTGGCAGTTTTAACCTCACATTCAAGATTAGAAAAATTGAGCCATTAATGATGTGGCATACTTTTTAGTTACTATTGTCTCCTGCATTGTGTAAAGTTGGATATCATTTATAAAATACAACATTTATCTGCACATTTTGACATCAAGTTGGCTAGATAAGGATATCCACATGCACACTGGGTAAACATTTTTGCAAACTTTCATATTTTTTATGTGATTTATTTTATATAGTTTACTTTCTTTCTTTTTTGTTTGCAGTTGGTTTCTCAAAGCAGTTATTAAAAACTAAAAATGCCTTTTGTGAAGTAACTAGTTAAAAGTTTTTGGGATTCAAACCATCCTTCTTAGCCAAAGTGAGGAGTGATCACATTTACAAATAGAATATTTGAATGTATTTATAGATTTTTTAACGGAATATATTTTTTTAAAAATATGCATGAATCTGAATCACTATCTCGAAAATGAAATATCTGAATTTATTTACTTCTTTCATTCAAAATTAATTAGTTTTGCAAATGGAAGTGAATTTCATTCTTAAGATTCCTGATAACATTTGACTTATTGGCAGCATGTGAAGACATTCTTTTTTCCGAGAAAATTATGTTTTTGATGGGCTACTTTTAATATACTTTATTGATGCATATAATAAACAGGCTGGCTATAAATGCTATAGTAAATTAGATTGGCTACATGGCTCCTCAACTTTTGGTTTACTAGTTTGGCAGATTTTTAATTGATACTGTCATCTTATTATTTTGTGATATGCTGCCCAGGAATCTCAAAAAATGCATCATCAAATTGCAGTGGATTTCCTTCAGTTGAGATAACAATTATAGATAATACAGTTATGTTTCTTTTCACAATACGAAAGAATCACACTAATAATGACAGCTGAGACCATACATTGAAACTGGTTACTGTACATTAAAGTATTGATACATAAGGATTTTAATTTGTCTTTATCCTTTAATTTTAGTAAACAAGTGCATTTCTGGATCATGAAAATGCAATCGAATGGCTTATTTCCTTGACTTTTTCTAGCAATGAATAAATTTGTTATATTTTTTGTAAGTGCCAATGATTAACAGTGTAGTATAACTACTGCTTTTTGTTAGACTACATTTAAATTTTATGGACAAACTGTCATCCTTCTCCAAAGGCACTAGCTAGATTAACCAACATCATCAATTTTTTTGTTTTCATTTTCTGTAATGAATGACAAGGAAGTTCTAGGTCTAAATAAAAACCTTGATTCCTCAGAGTGAAAAATGCCTTTTAAATTCAGCATATCATTTTGATTGAACCAAAAAAAACAAATTTAACCTAATCGCATATCTAAAGAGTTGTACTGCCAAGGAAATATTCCTCCAGATTGATGTATTAAAATACAATTGAGCATGAATTTTATCCTGTGCAGGCTAATTAAAGTAAGTAGAAAAAAGACAGCTGCTTCTGAAAGATATTATACCAAGAAAAGCAATTGTAAAGTTGTAAAAAGTCTAGAATTACATCCATAAATACACAGTGGTTTCAAAATTTCTCTTTTCAGCTGCTGACCAATAATCCCTTGAAACACATGCTCTTTGGGTCAACACATTTCCTTCGGGCATGCACTGCAATGTCTTTGTAAGTTGCTCAGGAGCATTAACCATTTGGTCATTGACTTCCTAATGGACTAATATAGGCAATTAAATTAATAATTCACTCTTCTCTAGTTAATAATTATTTTCTGTGTGCTTCATAAGATTAATCAAGACGCATGTGTTTATCAATTGTCTTTTCTAGCAGAAAAGTGAAATATTCAAATTATCTTGCAAACCACAGTGAGCACAACTCACTTCAATCTCCAATTAATCACAGCCTCAACCCTTAGAAACCATACGATTTCCTTTCCAACCTCTTCTACTCAACACCAAATAATCACAGCACTTACTCTTTGATGCAAACAAAAAGATACATTCATACTGAAAAACTGCTAACTAAAACCATAAAGAGATCATTTATCTGGGAAATCAAACATGACATAACTTCATGAATTGAAAGATAAATATGGAATAACTCCAAGAATACAATAGTGAGTTTCCAGATTTTGTGTAGCTCTGGAAAAATCACAGCCATCTCAAATAGACTCCAGTCGTGGGTCTTTGGTTTAAGAACTTGAATTACACAATTGATGAGCCACAGGTATTTCCTATCTGAGGGAGCGGTGATACAATCATAGGTTATTAAAATCTACATGTTAATTGAAATATCAATGTACTTTGTATCTTCAATCTGTCTATAAATTAAAAATTGTTCTTGTATTCCTTATTGTTATTTACCCCTCATCAAATGAGGCTGTTGAATATTAGCAACAATCATTTGTTTGTTCCATTTACTGTAAACAAAGCTTCTCTAAGCTGTTTTCTAATTTTCTACAACTCGAATGGCAGGAATTTGGATCCAGCTTTCATGGTCATCATTTATAACAGCATACCTTGCCATAACTTCATCACATATCTCTTTCTGAGGGAAGGTTGTTAAAATCTCTTTTATACTCCTACTAACATTTCATTACCATATAAATGCATGATTCATGCATGCTCTATTACTTTTTGTCATAGAAATGATTATGGTTTTGAAAGCTCCATTGGAAAAATTAAATTTTATATAATAAAATAATGCATAGATTTTTTCCTCATCCCTGCTTGGACAGCACTAAATTTTCAAATTCTAATTCCTCATTTTTAGAATTATGTGTCATTGACTGGCCATTCAGTTCCAACACCATTAATTTAAAAATATTGACATTCATAAAATATCAACTGAAGTAGAGAGCAGTTCAGTATACCGTGAATTTAACCTACCAAAAAAGTTAACACTTACAAATTTTTTGCAAATTGCAGAATTGAGACATCTCACTCTCCAAGGACACAACCTAAGTTTATATTTTATCAGTGATCTCTTGATGCAATAACATCACCAAATTAGTCACAAACACTTTGAGCAGGAAAATACACCACTTCACCGCAGCAAAATCACTCCCTCATGAAATATGGGACAAAACATTTTGGAGAGTCTGGTTCATTAGTGTTTTCATGCCAGCACACTATTGAGATTACCGGAAGGGACGGGGAATACCAAAGCCGACCGAGGGAGAATGGCGCTGCCTTCCGGAATGATGACGCTCGTGACGCTCACCCCTCGATGGCACTGGCCTGAGGACAGCCTCGGATGAGGAGTGAGCACCTCCACCTCCATAATAATACTCATCGTCATCGTCCCCTCGGCTACCAACCCTTCCATCCACCTCGGAATCATCTTCTGAGTCGTTGTCATCAGATTCAGTGAGTGCAGCAAGCTGGGCTTGCTCAGCTGGAAGGATGGTGAGATGGGTTGAATCGGACTGCAGGGTAGAGGTCTCACCAGGGATGCAGCCGACCCCTCCAATGACAATACCCATGCCTCCTCCACCGGTTCGCACCCCTCCCCCTCCTCCCATTCCACACCTACCAATATCTCCACTGTACCCTAATCCTAATCCACTGCCACTCCTAGGGTCAATTACTGGAGAGCATACCTTCCTCTGAAGAGCTTGGATGTAGCTCTGAAAATGCAGAAAGAAGTCTTTAGGTTTAGTTCATTTGGTAAGGAGTTTGCAAAGAGTTTTTGGTTTAACCCTTTGTAACTCTCAACATTCTCATCATGCATGTTGGCATATCAGTTAAACAATGCTCAGTGAATCCCCAGTTATCTCATTGCTCATGCAAATGCCATTGGGTTTGGTGACAAAAACAAATTGACCAAGGCCAATGTCACACAAACACAGATCTCAAAAGTATCTGTCCGACTAATAGAACACCAAGAAGATTAATTACTACGTCTCACAATTTGGAAAATAAAAATAAGCAACTGTGACATTGAGTAATGAATAACCTAAAGAAGACTATTATTTTTCCTTCTGTGTAGATACTATTAAAAATATATTTATAAAAGCATAATATTGATTATGAATAAGCTCTTCTAATGCAGTATGAAATATTTTCCTAAAATTTATGCCCATAGACTTGTTAGCATTTAAACTCAACATATATGATGAAATTATATTAATCTGTGTTGATCACTTTTTTAGGAGCTTAACATAAACCCCCGAGGTCATTATATTAATTAACTACAACATTTATTTATAAGCTTTTAATTAGCTTATTAGAAGACAACAAGACACAATTAGTTATGTAAGGACATAATGAAATGATTGAAACATGCAGAAGACTACACATAAATTAAAAATGTAAAATTTTCAAACAACTGCATTGTGTTAACTTTTACATGAATTTACACTTGTATATGCTTTAATCTTGAGCAAAAATAAATGAATGAATACTATGCGCTTGTAATAAATTATCTGCAGTAGATATTGTATGATAGAGTCCTGCCAATACTTTATATGATATACAATGCATACATATATGATTTATTTCTTCATTATTCCTCTAATCTCTGTTTACAGTGAAATTTTTATGGGATACAGTATCTTGAACCGCCTTGCATGCTGATTCGAGGATTTAGAATAAAAAATGCGAAAATAGAAAACCTAAAATTGTGAGATATATAAATTATCATTATATGAAAAATCAGGTTCTCTGCGTTATTGACAAAAAATGACACTTTAATTCCCTCTTAATATGTATAAATTCAAAACAAACACAATATATGAAAAAATAAAATACCTAATGAAGCAAATCGAAACGGAGATTACCAGAACTCATGAGATACCTTCTGTTTAGAAATAGTGTTATGAAGGAAAAACAGTAGATACATTGGAGTTCAAGTATTAATTTTTAATGAAATAGTTTGAGCAAATGGTTTGCATTTTTGTTACCATGTAAAAATAATTGTATTTTTCCAAGTAAACATGCATATCCACAGCTTCTACAAATGTTAAAGAAGATGCTTGCTGTCCCAAAGCCAAATAAGTTGATTTAAAAGGAAGCCATTATTTAAAATGTCAAATTTGCACTTTTAAATTATAAAACAAACTATTAAATCATGTGAATACATGTTCATTTAATCTCAAAAATGCAATGCATATTAGCTTTCAATATCTGATACATGTCAATGAATAAAATACTAAAGATATATGATTTTGACAAATCAAATGCTCAAACATTTATAAAAGCAGAAAAAATATTACAAAAATGAATTATAAGATTAATCTTGAAATCAAGAGAGCTTGTAGACATAAATTCCTTAGGTCATTAATGTCACATTAAAAATAATGATTAATTATAGCTGAAAATGCCATAGGTAACTTTATGTTGAAAATTCTGATCAAAATCAGAATAGCGAAGAAGTATGCATAACATAAATTTGTAACAAAATCCCCCAACTGAGACCATATTTATGATACATATGCTCAAGATAAAATGCCAATTAAAGTGATACTTTTACCTTTAGGGTTAGACTATTTTAAAATACCCATTCATGTTGATGCTTCCCCCAATGGTTCAAGCATTAATCACAACCAAATACATATTACCAAAGCATCATGTATATAATAACCATTCAGTTTACTTACAAGTGACTTTCACAATTCTACAAACCATTTTTCTGCAGAACAAGGTGGCTGCCAAAAATATACCACCAGGAAATTACACTTACCAAGGGGATAACTAAGCAAAAATTGGTAATTTCACAAAGACAGACATTTCATAACACATACCAGGCATTGTTAAGCATGCGAGAGAACTTGTTATAAGTAAAATTAGTTTACCCAATGAATTACCATGAGAATCACATGCATAGCTTTTATGCATGCATATATGTTGGCAATTGCAAATCAAACCTATTACCTTTGTTGAAGAAGGTTATCCAAGCATTTGAAATAGCTTTTCCTTATCTGGGTGATGTAATTAGTATTTCTGAGAGTCAAGAAACTGACATTTTGTCACACTAAGTCTTGTATTTTAATGCTAAGCCCTAAGCTATAGCCTGTCATCCTTAACACTTGCACTGAGTCATATGTATATTACGGATTTCCTTTCACTAATTCACAGTAAGCATGAGCACAATATGCCCTCCATTTGTCTTTTTAAGGAGTTAAACTATTCATTGGACTTTATATAAGACAAAATTTGTAGTCAATAAACATCACAGTCATGTAATTTCAAGGAATGATTGGCATATATATATATATATATATATATATATATATATATATATATATATATATATATATATATATATATATATATATTTAATAGAAAATAAATCTAATTGAAATATAAATTAATGTATAGTAATCACTGATAAGTAACTAATGGACTCATCAGCAGGAATACATCAGTTTCATTAGTTTCTTAAAATAATGCAGTCAACATCAGCTCCATTTATTACAGTCCAGGCAATTCTAAAGCTAAAACAATTTATGTATGTTTTAAGAATGATATTTGTCATGGGTATTTGTCCTAAACAAAATAAAAAATGAATAATTTTTTCTTACATTCAAATAAACTGAAAATTTTCCATGGAAATTTTGTATGTCTTCAAGATCAAGTCTTTGGTCACTGTCAGTTGTGAGGTCTTTACTAGGTTGAATGAGGGTTATGATGGTCCTTTTGATTATTTCTTTTGTTAATGGCATCTGTTGCACCGTAATTCCAAGGTGACCTCTCTCTTTCTTTTTGCCTCAGCGCCGAGAGTACAGGAGTGGGGATGATGACTGAGGTGGCCTGTCGATCTCAATATCAGCAGTGGTGGTGAAATGGGCGGCATCAACAGGTCGGCCAGGGATGGCTGAGGAAGCAGCAACATGTGGCATATTCACCTGGCTAATGACGTCCCCATGCGCCGTGCGGACCTGATAAAGGTATCGGTACTTCTTCTGGCGTGCCTCTGCCCTCTGCTCCCGTGTCCTAACCATGCGCTGTGGTCCCCCACTACCTCCTGGACCCCCTCCAGGTCCACCTCCTCCTCCCACCCCTCCTGCTCTTGCCTTCTTCGACGGAATCACTGGGGGTTGAGGAGAAACAGAATTTTGTCAACATGTATTGATTAAAATATACTAAACAGATAGGGTGACAAAGGGTAGACGAAAAAATCATTGTATTAAATTCATGAGATAATGATCACCTTGGAGGTAACTGTACATCTAACTCAGACAAAAATAAAACTGGGATATAAATAAAAAACCAAGTTGAAAAATGTAGCATATTCATAGGAATATTTATTGATTGAGGACCGGATCAAGCAAAATATTTTGGTCATGAAAATATGACAATATTATTTCTGGATAATGTACTATAATTTGTGTACCTGGAAAAAATAAATCTGTATTAACTTTCCTAGATTGAGAATATATATATATATATATATATATATATATATATATATATATATATATATATATATATATATATATATATATATATATATATATATAAGGAAACCCAAAATGGAGAAACTTGTATTTACAAATTTCCTAAGGAAAGTATCTGGAAGTTAACTTACAGAATAAAAAGGAATGTTCTATAATGTCAACTCATTTTTTTAATGTCAACTAATTTTTTTAATGTCAATATATTATGTTGCTTTAGCAGCTTGCTTTGTAGGAATATAAGCTCTTTCAAAAACATCCTTTCCAGGATGATAAAGCAACAATATCATTAAAGAACTGATAACTATAGACTAGATTTAAGTTCTTTGGTAATTTAATCAAAAAATAAGAATTAGTGAGTATATAAAACCAATCGCATGCTCTGAGTTACTGATTTATTTGTTTATTCTACTTTTGTAAAGATATGTTTCAATAGATTTTAAATGGTGAAACAAGTTCTTATACAATCATCGATTCAAATAATTCAAACATTTTTGATGCTGAATATTTTTGATAATAGCAATTTAATAGAAATAAAAATTTTTATTTTCAATTGAGAACCACTCTTACTATAAAATTTTTACTCAAAGAGATTTCCTACCATACTGATTTTAACATCTGCAGAATAATAATAAAGGAAATATTTTATGCTTGATAACTACAAAGTCAACTTATATTAGTAGCAACTTAAAAATGCAATACTGCATGAAAATATCATGGGAATGTTGCCACCAACTAATTCAAAGGATATTATAACAATATAATAAATAAAATGGTAACCTATGAACTGTTTGAATGGTGCTGTAATTATCGAGATGTGTCAATTTTTTTTTAGGATTTAACCTTAAGGTCCAGTGAACTTAAAGTAAATGTTCTAAAAACTAAAGAGTGTATTCTCCATGAATCTCACATTGGTAACAGATAATAGCCTATTGGCTTTGACTCATCAAAATTATGAATGAAAACATTCTATTGAAGCTTCCATTTCTATCTTAACAGTGAAATTTGTTCTAAACTCCTAAAACCCAATCTGCATGGTGATTAAATAAACCTAGCAATATCATTAAATAGGTGGGGAAACTCCTTAAGCCATAAAAGTTTTTAGCAACCCGATGCATTTCGCCCACTAAGTGGGTATCTTCAAGGGCATAATTCACTCGGCAGTGACTGAAAGTCATCCGGTTGCTAAAAACTTTTATGGCTTAAGGAGTTTTCCCACCTATTTAACTCGAGCCATAAGTTAATCAAGCCACCAACCTTTATTTCTAGCAATATCATAATTATTGACGAACGTTACAGTAAACATATGACTCCAGCCTGATAAAATAACAAACAATGCAACAAATGCGTATTAGTACAAAAAATGAAACTTTTCATAATAACATTGTACATGTGGTACCAAAATATATAAAAATTCATAATCTAACAATTACTACATAGTTATTTTTGTTTGAAAAAATAACTTTCAGTGAATCTTTTTTATGCTGAAAATTTTGGATGGGTTTTCTGGTGTAACAATATTATTTTTTGAAATATTGAGAAAACTAAATACTCGTGCAAGTACGATGTGTACTTCATTTGAAAAACATTAATAAGGTGAACAAATTTTACAGAAAATTTACAGCACTATATTAATAATAGACTGTACACCGCCTTTTTGAACTTCACGAATAGTTGGTTCTGGAAAACTAACGCGAAATGCAAATTTGCGAAGTTAAAGTCTTCTCTTTCCCATAAGATGCAATGTTATTTTGAGAGTATGGTTCCCAGTCAACGTATAATATCATTTTTTATCATAAATAATGCAGTTTAACTGAAAATAAAAGAAAACATAACAGAAACGTAACAGCAAATGAAAACCTAGCATCATAAAGTGAAAAAAATTCTTTTAATTATCTTCAACATGGGTAATAGCAAATGAAAACCCTGCATTACAAAGCGCATTTTCGCATGTGATTTCCAATCTTCTTTTGTGCATTCCAAGGAAATTCTTAAATTTAAATTGACGAACTACTGAAATGGAATGTTGAGTACATTATGCACAGATGTATTCTTGGGTTCTGCAGCAAACATTTCCAAGCTGCAAAAAAACCACTAGCATTATTAAGTGGTAACATTTCTTTTATTAACTACGTTTGAAATGTGAAACAGAAAATCAAAACTTAGCATAAAAAAGTGATAACTGCGTCACAAAAAATGAAAACGAAGCATTAAAGTGGTAACATTTTTTTAGTAATCACGTTCAATATGCACAGCAGAAAATCTTAAATTACAAGATGATAGCAATTCTTAGATTAACATTAAAAATTCGTAATAAAAAATGAAAACCTAACTAAACAAAATAACACTTCTCTAAATTACGTTCAAAATAAAAAGATAATAGTAAATGAAAACCTTACATTCCAAAATTATGGCATTTCTTTAAATTTTAAACTAAAGTTTCACATCAAGTTAAAACTGAGCTACAAAATATTTAAGTTGAGTTATTCACATTTGTTTACTTCTAAAACTGCTAATTAGCATTATAAATATAATATAATAATAATAAGTGCTTTTCTAGGGCACCAAAGTTTAAACTGAACATGGAAATAAAAAAAGTTGTTGTTGGCATCGCAAACACATGACGCGAAACGCAAATAATCGGAATGAAACAGAATAAAATAAAATATAAAATATTTTGTCGTGAAGTGCGAATTCGCAAACTGCAAGCCCGCAAAATTTCAAAAAGGTGGTGTATTAAATTTCACATTTGATACTTAAGTATTAAATGTGAAACAATAGAATTTAATTTTCTATTCAAACTTTTTGTTTCCTAGAAATAAATTAATTTTTCACTTATGCTATAACACTGCTAGGAAAAGATATGATGATACATTTTGATATCATGGAACTAAATGGCTGGTGGAAGATAGGATCTAACATGCACATAATAATTATTTTTAATGAACATTCCAAAAAAATTGATGTTGTATTAACGAAGTAAAATAAACAGCAGCATAGTGCACATATTTCCTTTTATCCACTCAACTTTTATAATGTGCAGTAGCATAGGTGGAAGCATATACTTACTCATCATTATAATATTAATTTTATAATTAATCCTAAAAGATCCAAAAACTTTCAAAACTTCTGCGTGCTGGAGACTCAAATGGTGTGTTCATATTGCCATCAAACTGGAGAGCGTACAAATTGTGAAGCAATATTTTATGAGAGAAATATCAAAGAGCTGTACATTTTATGATGAATGTAGGTGTTATGAAGAGAGCAAATCCATTGATATTTGTGAAAAAGTATGCATACAATAAGAATTAATTTTGAGAGAGTATGATGTATGACAATCATGCAATGGGGACCAGGCAGGAAATACGGCCAGAATACTTTACTGCAACAGGCCTGTATAGAGAAAATCCAAAGGGCAAAATGCAGATACAAGACAATTGGTGCAAAATCACACATTAGGGCCAACAAGCCCATGGTTGCTTCATGACTCAGGTTTAATATAATGTCCACTCCTCACCTCAGATTTTGGGTTGTCCTTGGAATGACTGACTCAATACATCCCTGGACAGTGCGATGTGTCAAGAAACAAACAATCGCTATGAGATTCAAAAAGAAGATGAACCCAAAAGTCTAACTGGAATTGCCCTACCTCCTGTAAATGTTACCATCCAAAATGAATGATGAGTCAATTGAAATATGGCAGTTTTTTCAGTCAGTATAAATTATGTGAAGTTTAATGCCCTTTCTAATAACTCAATTGCTTTCATAACTGACTTAAAACTGGTTTAAGTAAGTATACTTTTCAGCCAGAACCCTAAGATGTTTTTACTGATACGTCAATGATCTGACATTATAACACAGTCAATTATGGTGGATAATATGCTTTCAAATCTATTTTAATTCCCAACAACATAGGAGAATGATATTCTTTAAATATAATTAAATACTTGAAGGATCTTGTATTTTAGTGAAATCCTCAAAACTTAACTTTCAGGTTTAAATTTAAATTTTGATATAGGGTTATTTTATTCAATACACTCTGTGGCAAAAAATGTAGTTGCTGATGTATTATAAAGAATAAGGGAATACATTGAAAGTTAATTTTAAGTAATATACGTGAAAGAATAAAACTCACTCTCTTGGTGGTGGATTCCTCTCCCAGTGACTGCCCACTGTGTCACCATGCCAACCACGACAACAAATGGCCAAACTGATAGGATTAACCAGCTGAACCAGCAAGGCTGGAAAGGTTGGTTTGGTTGGTTGTGATGACTCTTGCTGCTCTTGACGACTACACGTGCCCAGAACCAATGTACCATAGCAAACTTCTCGACAAAATAATCTAGGGAAGTGGATATGATTGCTCCTCCATAGACTGCCGTGCCTGCCACTGTCAGACCTTTACGCCAGCGAAGGTTGAAAATGGCAAGGAGCAATCCTGAGCCGAGCAGTACACCTGCTATAGTTAATGGGTTGGTCGTAGGACCAGTTGGAGCACCACGATTTCCTTCAGGCCCCCGTCTTACTTCCTCAAGTGCTGCCAACACAGCAGCTCCAGTGAAGAGACCGGTGTGGAAGCCTGTCATAAAGAGTCCAACGTATTGGACCAGCATGGTAATTAAACCAAACAGTATGCCTGCGCCTAGGGCCACCCCTGAAAAAGAAAATGATTTAGAAATTATAATATCTTAATTGATCACTACAGTGAAGGTGAATATTTCATTAGAATGTGAGAAACTTAAAAATTTGTAACATTAAAAATGGAAGTCACATTTCCAATGACTATTTAACTTTTTTAAATACAACTGATGTACAGGTGTATAGCCATTGAAAGTTATACTGAAGGAAATAACATGCCTTTAAATAGAGTTAATAGCATGTAATTACTTAGAATTTTAATTTTGCTGTGATTGCAATGAAATGTTGAGCTCACTTCACCTCACTTTCAATCCAGTAGATGATGTAAATAGCTCCTTCATCCATAAAACAGATGAATGCAAATAGAAGTTATCTAGATCATCCATTAAATAAGTTAAATTTCAACCGAAATAGATAAAAAGTATCTTTTTTATTTGATGCATGACCAAAATAAAGTTATTTGGTGAATTTATTATTTTCATTATTACTACTAAATTAGACTCTTCGAAGCCTGAACAATATATTCCAGGAGTCTCAAACTCATGTTGGAGTGAGGGCTGCATGAAGGCCCTCCACTGAACCCACAGGCAGCATTAAGGCACTGTACCAAGTCTGCAGGTCATATACTTTCCCAATCCTCACATATTTTCATATATTTTGGACAATTACTCTACCCTTCCACAAGAAAGAAATTGTCACAAGTCCATGATGCAGCCTTAAACACATTCATTGCAGAAATAATAATAGATTCAATGTCGAGGGTTAGGCTCTTCGGACATGCAAGAAACACACAATGAGAAGAACATATCCCATCTGTGCAGAATTTTTATAAATCGGAATAACAAATAAACTACGTATATTTTTAAAGTACTGATTTAACATACCTCTTAAATTTCTTAGATTTACGGGAAATATTGAATAACAAATACATTTTAGTCTTGGCCATCTTACTTCCCAGGCCGCAGAAGTGCACCATGGGGGCCGCGAGTTTGAGACCCCTAATATATACAGAAGTGCTGGAGCATTATTGGGCCTCAGAAAAAATACTTTGGCAATGATAAGAATGTTTTGAGACATATTGACAGCAATTCAATGATTCAACTCTTCATATTACAGAATAACCTTTACAACAAAAACTTGAGGGAATGTTAATAGTATCAAGGCCTATATTAATCAAAGAAATGGCAATAAAATATGACACTAGAGACTAAATCTTTCTTAAATAGTAACTTTTCCGCATTAATGCATTTTATCTAACAATAATAAAAAGCTACTTCTGTCCCTTGGTGGCTCCCTCTGTCACGCTATAAAAATGCGAATAACTCGATAATGGAATGAGATTCATTTTTGATATTTGGCAGGAATGATCGATTCACATATTGTAAGATGATGACGAAAATAAATCTCTAAAAAAGTTCTAGGTTCGACTCCAAGGTAGGCATTTCCATTTCCCATGTGATAACACATAAAAATCGACTTTTTGACTTGCAGGCTTTTATTCTTTTTGAGATCTAAATTAGAAAGAATTCACCTATAATCTTCGGATCTAGCCCATTTTAGAGAAAAAATTATGAAGTTTCTTATTCCGTTCATCTATTCCCGCCTACAGTTCGAAATTCCTCATGTTAAACGTTTAATTCACATATTTTGGGGAAATCTTGCCATTTTAACGGGATGTTGCCATGCCAACCCATTACATGTTAAACTTCGAAATCCTATTGTTATTTCAATCCTTTTGGGTGAAAGCGTGCTTTGAATGCTCTTACAATTATTACGAGAGAGAGAGAGAGGAGAGAGTAATTCTTTTCATAGCAACCTAAGTAAACAACATTCCTTGCGTTATTTACGAGAAGGAGTACATTTGAATGTAGAATATTAATCATTCGCATATTAAAATTAGATACTTATAATCATCGTAGGAGTTCGAAACTTAAAACAACGAACGCCTAAAAGAACGAAAGTTTGTTTTATTGCCATCCAAAGAAAGTCAAGGCATATTTATGTTCATTTTTTATTCCACAAAAACCTTTCCTGTTGAATTTCAACAGGTATCTCCCTAATTAAAAATAAACACTGAAGGATGAAAAAATTGAAAAGTTAAAATCCGTTATGAATACATAATTTCTTTATATCTCTCTTGAATATTTCTGCCCATTTAAAACGATCGTTTTTTGTTCAGCTTTTGCCAGGAATTTTCTGTTTAAAAACAAGTTTTTGTTCTTTTTAAAAACACCTTAGTTTTAAGAATTTACCAAAAGCAAATGACGATAATTGCCTCATATCATGTGCATTGCAACACATTGTTTCTTTGCTGATTTTAAATTATGACATGACTTCCATTTACAGAAATAATGTTCATTAGGTAGAAAAACTTGGAAGATACTGCACAAAGGTGTATTTGATGCAACGAGTAACCTAATGCACTTAACCTTTGGCCTATAATAACAGGTTCATCACAAACAAATAATCTGTTTCTTGAATGTGTAACTATGTCCATGTTAGGATTCAAGCAGGGCACACTAATCACCCTCCTTTCATGTCCAGCATGGAACTCAGAACTAAACTGTGTGAAGATTTTTTGATAAAACATGTTTTCCTTACATCTTTCACCTCTATAAAAGGTTAGTCAATAAAAAAGGAGACAACAATGTTATTAGTTGAGTTCTAATGAGTATGATGGTAACATTGTCTATATATAACTGAAATAAAAACCTAATGTTAATGAAAAGACGTAAACAATACTTGATAGTATTTTTAATTGTACTAAACATTTGCTAATTTTCACATAATATTTACAACACGACCGGTTTCGGTGAGTAATCACCATCATCAGGTAACAAGCATTCAAAAATAGGCAATATATACCAACAATAGAGTTGCAGGTTTGGTGGAGCCAGTCATTACCGGCTTCCTTAATCAGCTTACCAGCAAAGCTACAAAGCTGCCATTAAGCAATTTAATCAATAATTTGCGTTTTGCCCATCGGCAAGTGTTAGGCGCGAGGCAGGCTGTGAAGCCGTTCTCAGTTGCCTAAGTCATCTGCATTCATAAGAGAAGGGAGGAGAGAAACCCAGTGCCGGCATTAGCCTACTCTTGCGAAATTCACCAAGGGGGCCAACTGCTTAACGTCCCTTCCGAAGGACGGAGTGTGGATTTGTGCGATCGCCTCAATATTTCTCGTTATCTCATTTTCTCATCCTCGTCACCTAGTATCCTCGTCACCTAATATCAACGCACAAATAGAGGGCCGGAATTGTAAGGTGAGGCCAACACTCAAACCACACCGCCGGATTGGTGGACGAAAATAGGAATCAACGGTGAACAGTTGGTGTGGGAAGGTGATGAAGGGGAAGTCATGAACAGAAGATAGACAGCGCTATGGGGGAAGAGGCCCCAGATTAAATGTCCATGAGAAAATGGAAATTATAAACAACAAAATTAATCCCGAGATACTTTTAATTAACGATCACCAGTTCCCTTCTAATTCCCCGCTACTCATGTCAGCGCTTCCTCTCCTTCCTCCCCTCTTTCCGAGAACCAATGTTCAACCTCCTCTCCCCCCATAGCAATCTCTATCTTCTGTTCATGACTTCCCCTTCCTCACCTTCCCACACCCACTGTTCACCGTTGACTTTTATTTTCGTCCACCTCCCCCTCCTCTAACCAATCTCCTTGTTTTCCATATCCTCACCTCTCTATCGTTGGTATATATTGCCTATTTTTGAATGCTTGTTACCTGATGATGGCGATTGCTCACTGAAACCGGTCGTGTTGTAAATAGTACATGGAAATTAGCAAATGTATAGTACAAATAAAAATACTGTCAAGTACTGTTTAATTCTTTTGATTATGGAATTCCACGAAGTCTCGGCCTCGTCCATTAAATTTATTAATGTTAATGCACAATTTATTGTATTTTTGTTTTCATGGTATTCTTATACGAGTAAAGTTATAGGATTCAAATTCGTACTCAAGAATGCTAGTTAAACATATTTTATTGCATTGGAGTCAAATTAGAATCGTTTTACAAGTATAGACTACATAACTTATAGTATAGGGTCTAACCTTTGTATTGGTAGACCTCGTACATTTGTAAAAAAAAGCAAGTAAATTTTCAGATTCCTTCAGTTTAAGTCATATAATGATTTTTAGCTGAATGGTTATACTGAACCCCAGAATATGAATGTTATTTACATTATAAAATGTCTTCAGTGAACGTCATTACGCACGCAAAATTTTATATAGTTTTGGAGAAATAATCTCACAATCAGATGCAATCATGGGTCATCCAAAAAACTTACCGACGTTTCCATATGGTGGGAGTAGCTTTTCTTGTAGACAAATCAGGTATACAATGATGGAGCCAAAGATGAACCCAGTAAGGAACATAACAGCCTTGAAGCATCGATAACCTGTCAGATACAAAATGCATAATATAATGATTTGTTTTAATTTACTCACACCAAAAACCAGGTTGAATGGTCAGAGTTTCTAACCAGCTGAATAACGAATTTTCAAACGTACAGATAAATATCATTAAAAGAAATATTTTACATACGATACAACATATTGAATCACTTTTTAATTGTATTTACACAGTAAGTCTCAACCAAATTTTAAAGAAAACTAATATTTTTTCATCAATAAAATACGTAATTTACAGGAGTTGAATGAATCATTTTATTATTTATCTTAACTTGAAGTGTTTCTGTTTTGAAATTTCAATTCAACCGCAAACAAATTATCGATCTCAGATTATAGCTGTAATCCAATGAAAAGCAAAAATAGCTCCAATAATCATTAAACGGCTGGGAAAACCAGATACGGACTCCGGGATTCTAAAATTTGGAATCAGCGACAGGTGGATCGCTGCCGCAAACGTCTTCATCGTAGCCGCAATTCACGTTGCTCTACTCAACCTTTTTATGACCATTGGAGAGAGAGACTGTCGCATTTCCAGCATTGCTGCTAATGCGGAACTGACTTTAGGCAAATAGCTCTAATATTTACTTCGGCTAGCCCCAGTGGGGCATCGACCCCTCCCTACAAGCGGGGACGCTGGTTTCTTGGGAGACCATCGGAGTTATCCGTATTACCAACTAGATTCCACCATTGAGGTGAGCTCGATAATCCATTTTCGGAATTGGCTAGTTTCACAGAACAGACTTTTTTTAATCTTTCTCGATTAATTAAGTTTGCTCGATAAATCCTGGAGACCTCAGAACCTCAACTGAAAAATCGAGAAAATATTTTAACGCGATGGACGGGAAGGAGGAAGAAGAATAAGCGGACGATATGTTGGTTCACGAGTCCTTTTTTATCCTCTTCGCAAAATTATTACAACCGAGCCGTTCCGAGCGATTCCAATAAAACCCGGATGACGTCCTTTTACGCCGCTCTCCTCTTCTCCCGCAAGGAACCGGTCGCCGTAAAATTCATTATCCCCGCATAAAAATAAAAGATTCGATGAATCCTCCCTACGTGCAGTTCGGATTTTTTTACGGTGATCTCTTATAAAAGCAAAAACGTTCCAATGGCTAATTATACCCGGATGGCTTATTGACAGTTTTATGGGAGAGGGAGAAGAAAGGAGAGGTTTGGCTGGATGGAGGGTGGAAGAGGGAATTGGAGTGGGGAGGAGAAGCGTTTGGGCAGGAGAGAGAGAGAGGGAGGGGGGCGGAGAAAGACGGAGGCGTGTGCAGACAAGGGAAAAGTTAATATTGGGTCAAGAGGAGAACGGCGTACGTGATACGGTCGCCGGGAAGGATTGTGTTCGGAGTTTTTGGGGTCCAAGTTCCGGGGACAGATTGTCTTCGACGTGAAAACATGAAGCGTCCGGACATGTTGAACGTCGTTCCCTTGTCTATCAAACCGACGGGGGTTGCTAAGGAGGATGCGGACGAAAGGAGAGCCTATGAAATCAATTGTTATATAAAGGAAACAAGAACGGAAAGGTGTACTCCATAAGGCGTTCTTTACGATTTAGGTTATAATGTCAAAAGAGGTATATATTTTAGTGGGTTAGTCTAATGCCTAAGCATTGCAAAACGATATATCAGAAGCGGGATCAAGTTAATATTGAATTTGAGATTTACCGATTTATTTTATAATCTGTAGTAATTAATAAAACAGTCGAAAACAACTCACTTGAGATGAGCAGTAGTAATCTCTACGTTCTCATTCATTCCCCTGTCGCAAATTATGAATTTCTTTTCATTTTAAAAAGCTGTGTGTATACTTAAGGGAAATAAACGTATCTAAGTTAATTTCTTCCTAGTGGATAATTCACTTCCCTTCATTTACTACATGCTGTATGCGCACGAATGGAAATTAAACGAATTTATAGCAGATCTTGTCTACTTGAGTTGCTACGGAGATTGATTTCGTTGGCAACAATTAAAAAACACTAGGAAAATATTGTTCCAAGTAAATTACGACTTTTTCGTTCGATTTTCTTGAAAACGGCTACTCTTCCGATAAAAATGCATTGGAAAACATATTTTATTTGACTAGTTCTAAAAATGTTGCTTGAAGACTTTTCTGATATAAGAAATATTTTACGAGACATGAATGAAAGCTCATTTTTATCACCAGTAAAGTGGCACTCTCGATTTCTTGATTAGGCTATGTGAACCATAACTTTCTTATTTTATTTGCCCTAAAGTCCTAAGCACAAAACATCCGCCCTGTTGTTTCGGATATTAAACATTCGTAGGGACGGACGGAGGAGACGTGCCCATAAGGCGTTCCGCTACTATCGATTCGTCAGTAAAGAACACCTAAAAATGAAAATAAAAATTTTTTCTGAAATTCTAAAATGTGGGCTGTGCCCATATTGTTAAGATTTTAATCCTGTTCCCCCGTTAATTATTTATTTGGATTTTATGTTCATGGATGTGGATTTCATTTTTCACCAAACGCTTCTTCCTAGTCTTAAAAACCAGACACAAATGTGATACATGTGGCATATTAGTTTTAATGAAAAACAAGATGTGCTTAAGGTATACGTTTTATTTATGTCTCAAGTAAATTATGCATCTGGAAAGAAGTGATCTTTCTCCGAAAAAAAGTCTTTCGACCCTCCTTGATGATTTGGATCTAATACGAGCATATAATTTTATTTTTCATAGCATTTAACTGTTGGGTTGTAATTTAATTTTTTTGCGTTAATTTTTAATTATCATCATAACAGGAGTATTTTGTGATTGTAATTGATCTAGGTGAATCCGGTGGTCGCAAATAATCAGCGATTTCTTAAATGCCACCGACGGAGAAATATTTTGGAAGTAAAATTTGCATATAGTTTACTCAAAATTTCTACGGATACAAGATTAGGCTATCATATTTATTACAAGTATTTAAGGCATGGGGAGCGCTGTCAAGGATTTTATTTATTTTTTTGTCCACATTTTGAATCCATAGTTATCAGAGTTAATGGCGGATTTGTCCTCATGGCTCAACACTAATAGGGTGGCTTATTTCCGGTTTTCACACATTTAAGATAACGCAGAACTTTTGCGAAACAATCATATCATTTTTAAAAAATTCTTCTCGTAATCCTATCTGCTTTTTATTACGTCACTTACGATGACTGACACATGTTCTTCTCACTCGCTAATTTACAAAGCAAAGCAAGCATCTCGAACAATTCTCAGCTTTAAAATATATCTTTACGATGGGCGTGTAATAATAAAAACGACTTTCGATCTGCTTGACGGTTAACATCGCCAAACCTATCCAAAACAAATTATCGCACAAGATTAATGTTTCGTTAGCATCTGGAGGTGGGTCAATTCCAAGCAATCCAAATCGTTGCTTACGCAATCACCGACCACATTTAATTAAACACTGAGACGACATGTCCTTGGCGCTTTCATGTGTTTGTGCACGCGTGCGTATGTGCGCATGTTTAATTCGGTCAGCCTCTTAAAAAAAATATTTAAACTCGTTGACGCATCGGAGAAAACAGGTCGAATGAACTAATTCCGTTGCGGTTTTTTTAGAACATAATTTGCGAAATTGGAACGAAATATAAAATTCAACAAATGCATGGCACGATCCTATTACAAAGGGAGCGTGATGTTTGATAATTAAACCGCGCCGACATTTTCTGGGATGGATTTCATTGCATTTACGGATACATTCCTGAATAAATCCAGCCGGTCCATTCTCGAGCGCTAATTGCCTTTTTATAAATTATTTTGCAAAATTCATGGAAAGTTTCACATGTGTTTGTAATTACCGCTACTTGTGCGCCCACATACATATATTCGAACGCAATTATGGGTTTCAATAGAGGCTAAATAGCAGGTTCTTAATTCATTTCCATTTGGATATCAACATCATCAACATTGGAAAATAAAATATATTTCAGCCCGGATTTGTAAGCCCTATGCCTCATTTTTATAATTACCTTTTTGCTAATTAACTACACCATCATCTGCCTTGAGACACATGCTTTTCCCGACTCTTCTACTATTGCCTTCAAATTTTCCTTCGATCACATCTTTCATGACGGGTAATTCCCGATCCAGTTCTCCTTCCTCTTTCTTCTTCTTTTAAATTCTTTTCCTCTTAATATTTCCGCATTTCTCACTTCATTTTCCTTAGTCTTCACCACGTCCGCATTTGGAATCTGTCCAAATATTTCTAGCTATATTTCGTTAGCGTCCACGTTTTCGCCCCATACATGACGGTTCACTGTCCGTAGCTTATCACCAATTCCTAGCCTTAATTTCATCAATGCATTTTGTTTCACTTAGCAGAATAGAATGTATTCTCTGTCGATTAATGAGCCGGTCAAGTAACGGTTGCAACGGAATGTTCGGTGTTTGCTAACTCGAACTGCATCACCAAGAGTGGTGGCGGAAGATTTGTTTTCGGTTGCCTAACAAACGAATAAATAATAACATATAGCGCAGAGGCAGTGGCGTCACCACCTCTCCTCTTCGCTCTCATGCCGCGGTTATTCGCCAATTGATCATCTCTTGTATGCCGTTGTCACCGATGCCGCAATTTTCGCGTAGAAGAGGAGCTTGCTTTGTGAAGTGGGAAGAATGAATAGACGGCGTGTTTGTGTTGTTTACGATTGACACGAATCTCCCTCCATATAACAGAGACCAACGGCTTCGGTTTTCGGCTCGAAGTCCTCTAAAGGGTGTATTTCAAAGGTGGCCTTTGTCGCGCTCCTTTTATCGCTAGTTGGGTAAGTTTGTTTTTTAATGGGCATATGGTTACGCTCCCAAACGCTGTTATAGGTTTTTCGATTCCGGAGAGAAGAAAAAAATGGGAAACGAAATAGCGATACGTTTGGTACAATAAAAAAATTCAACAGGGTGAATTTTTCCAGACCCGTTGCGATAACTTACATAATAAAGTCGCATGTTTCAATCAGTCACAATCGAGATACATCAATATTTAAATTTTACACAGGGATCCATCGGACCTTCGGTTAGCAAAAGGTGTATCGACTATTAACGATGCGAAACTGTTTTACTCCGGCTAACTTGCCCGTTGCTTTCATATTTGGGCCCGCCGACCTCTAATTATAATGTCAGAGACAAAGAGAGCGCTTACGCAGTTTTACTTTCTTGGTTATGATGATACCCGTAAGAGCTGTTTAAAAAAAGCGCGGTTTTCGAAGACGTGTTTTCATTGGTTATTTTTTTAATGTCACGTTTATTACTTTCTCCATATACGTAGTATGAGAAAGTATTGTTATTGAAAAAAATCGAACTCGAGATTTCAACGGTAATACATGTTTTAAGGTTCCCTGAACACGTTCTGACTAGTTTCACGATGATGTCTGTGTGTCTGTCTGTCTGTATGTGATAGATTTTTGTGGGCACTCTAACTCAAAAACTATTAATTAGGTCAATCCAAAATTTTATATTTAACATTTTTATAAAAGTTAGAAGATCTGATTAGTTTTTGGTAAAAATCGGTCCACCGGAAGTGGGTGATTACTCTTGCCACTTATCCGTTATTTTGAAATATTTGATAAATGTAAAAATGTACTGGAATAAAAGTTGTAGGAAATGTAATTTTATACAACCTTTGTTTGAAACATTTTCCCATATAATGCAATGTTTAAGAGATATCTTATATTTTTAGCCGCCACCACCACGCCACCTACCGAAGACTATTGTTAACAATTGACGCTTAGTTACGTCTTAGTAACGCTCCTTTTTCTTTTCTTAATTGTCAACCGGAAGTAAATATTGACAACGATCCCAGAGCTAACAACATGTAATTTGCCATATAAATATGGAGAAAGTCATGTGTTGCCCACATCAGTTTATATTATTGATTGATTCTGCAGAGAGGAAAATTAAAAGACTCACGAACTATTTCTATGGATTTTTTTAAGTGTACACAGCCATGGGAAAGAAACATGTTAGGCGATTTCTAAAAGGAAATAATCGATCGAGACCACCAATACAGTGGCATTACACTCTAAGGTTTGGCATTTTTTTAAGGACCACTAACTCTGTGACATTACACTCGACCGTTTTCATTTTTTAAAGATACCGTCGACCTTCCCGGCGATGGCAGGCAAACCCTTTGATCTTAATGGGATGCTGCGATCGTTTAAGTGGAATAAAAGAGAGCGACTTAAGGGCTTTCCATCTCATTTCTTCTATCTCTCGCCCACACACTGCCAATAACATTCTCCACTGTTATTGGCTTCCCCATCGATTTCCTTAAGATGCCCCTCCATCTCCCATTTCCTTGGAACGGAAGTTATAGGAATCGCATGGAAATGAAACTCTCTTTTTCTCGTTGACAGCGTTATCAACTTATAAAACAGGAATTAACTTTAGAAACCCTTTGGAAACGAATTAATAAAAAGCAGCCAATTTCAGATAAATCGTCGCAAATACGTTGGATTTTTTTCCTCGAAAAAATGACAGAATTTCACTCATTTCTCATTTCTTTCCTAGTATTCGTTCTTTCTATTATTTTATCATTCATTGCAACGGGCAGACACCTAGTGAAGTATTAAAGAAAAATAGAAGAAAACTGTTGTTTTCTCTACGTGACTGAAGAAGCCTCTTTATGCGTGTCTCTGAGACACAACCAGCGGCTCTCCAACCACAGTAAGCGTTCATTAGGCTTCCTAAAACACCTAGTTGCCATCCTTATCTTGTTATATATATATATATATATATATATATATATATATATATATATATATATATATATACCTATATTATAAAAACTATATTTCTAAAAATGAAAAGTTTTATTTAATAATGTTTAATTTAGGCGGCAGCCAATTTTGCTTAATTCATTGATCCCTCGGAGCCTCCGATATTTCGCATGAACCAGCTCACGTTCGCTCGGAAGGATAATCAAATTATCACTCGTCATTCGAGTCTGCGATCGGCAGTAACTCAATTTGACCCAGGCGTAACCGCAAAATTTAGGTTACGCTCTCAGACTTCATCAAAGGAATCTTCGTCGGAACAGTTAATTCGCAAGGTAAAAACCGGCGAAGAGTGCTTCTTCATCAAGCTGAACGGAACTTCTTATTACTTGAAAATCCCAAGTTGCCTCGATAGGCAAATCTGCAAGTAGTTTAGTCACGCTTTACGAATGGAATGAAAATAGATTCAAACGCAGGATGAAGACATAAAAGAAATATATACAACAACGGTGGGTAATGGGGAAAAAATTTCGTGCACTCGAAGAATGCACATGTAACGAAATGTGGTGACAAAATAAAGTATTTTGGAGAAAATATTTTTAGAATTTTTAGACGATGAAAAGTTTTAGAAATTGGCCTCAGTTCCTCAACGAAAGAATTCATTTTTACATAAACTTCTTTATTTATCCATAATGTCAATCGACTCAAAACGAATATTCCTATAAGTTATTAACTCACAGCTCTACTTGTGCTGTAACTGGAATTGCAAAACATATGTAGCAAACATGCTAAATGCTCGGAATTGCAATTGAGAGGTCCTGACCGTACATCTGAAAATACCAAAAAGTTGTGATCGTAATGGTTGGCAAAGAAGCAAGCGCTGAATTCTTCTGAAAAAGTTGACATTAAAAGGAAGCGACAGGTCTCGCGAAAAAGAAAGGCGTAAACAAATTACGACGACGGGATAATCCGTTTAAAGCTCAACCCTTGCTCCGCAGACGTTACTTTTTTTAGTTTTAGTCCGCCAATGTTTCCTCCTGACTCATCTGCGAGCTCATTCGTATGTTAAATTCGCTTAGTTTTAAATACACTAATCGTACTCTGAAGGGTGCAGTCATGGTTTAAGATTTCTTTAAAAAGAAATTTTCCACCCTATATATATATATATATATATATAGGGTGGAAAATTCGCCTGAATACTCGGCGCGAACTCTTGCAGGTTTTAAGCGGGTAGTCGTCTCCCGAAAAGGTATGGGTACGATATCAGGAAAGTTTTCGTTTTTGCATTTGATTAACACGTAATCGGCTGGAATACGATGTGTAGACCTTTAGTCTTTAACATTTTAAAATAATTTACGATCAAGACTTTCACTCGATATTTACACTATTTCACGAAGAAAGAAATTAATATTCTTATGCTTACCTTCGATTCTGTTATTTAATTCGTGGTTGGTCATATTTTAAGTTTAGATTAGATTTTCTCCGATTTTTCAACATTTCAAAAAGTAGTTTCCTAATGTTGCTGGCATTGTTGATCTCAGATTTTTACATTGTTGGACTCGGGCTTTTAAGCGCATTTACACTAAGCTGACAAGAAAACAAACACAAGGACAATAACCGATTGAAAATTTATATGAAAGGTTTCGTGTAAATATAAAAAAATGAAAAACGTAGCGAAGAAACTTGAAGTCAGAAACGACTCAAATGCATTGTAATAATGTACAACTTACATTTCAAATAGGAAGATATTTCACGCTTACATTTAAAATATCGTTTCGTTTGCAAATGTCACTGGGCAGTTTAAAGCAAATTACTATATTGGATGTTTGTGATTAATTTCTTTTGATAATTAAGCAAGATCTTTGATGCGTGGCCGGTGCATTTATAGTGATTACTTGATATTGAACCACAGAACATATGATTTTCTGTACCATCAGAAATAGTGAACAAAACAAAAACGGTTGCGTACCTGTAAGTGTTAGGCTAAATCATGTAGGTCTGTGTTTTTGGTTATGAAAATGGTGTGAACAATATGACTATTTTGAGAGGGGCAATAAAAGTGGTTCAACTAATAACACCCTGTGTAACAATTTTTTGTCGTAGGCACTACCATTTTTTGTTTTCATACACGCTAGTATTCATATTCTTAATAGGCAAGTTAGATTCCGCACAAATCCGCTATAAAGTGCCTTCTCCAGATTACAAAAACTACGGTCACCTAGAAATACCGCCCTAACAAAACTGATGGACAAAGATAATTCGAAGTAAATTACCCACTGTAAAAACACCTAAAATAAAAACTCCTCAGGGAAAGACATTAAAGGTATCACAGCTTCGCCGCTACGATACCACTGGAATTTTTACAACCCCTTAACTATCTATCCCCTTCCGCTTTCTCTTCCAAAAACCCTTCCTCAACCTCCAGCCAACCAGGAAACACCTCACCCGTTGCACTTCCTCCTCGAAACAGGAAGGCACTACAGAGGCTCAGTGGCGTTCCTTTCTCTCTATCTCCTCCGACAATTGAAATCTTTCTTGCGAGTTGAATTGCTTTCTAGTGGAGAAGAGAAGCCGAGGAATTCGGCTGATTGAAATGGAAGTGGGCGTGGGAGGAGGAATGGAGGGGACGGAAGGCTTTGGGGGGTATGGAGATGGAGAAAGGAAGTAGATACAGGGACGGAGGAAGAACAAGGTGAGAGTGGCGAAGGAAATTATTCCGTAATACCTCTCCTTCCCATCCTCGAGTAATCCTCTTTACGACCGGGTTTTAACGAAATGGGAGGAGAGGGGAGTTGGGGAGGGGCGTCGGGAGAGGACGGACGTAAAACAACGGGCGGAAACAATTCATCCGTAGGATGAAACATGGCACCCAGGCACAAGAAAAGGAAACGGTTCGTCCAAGGATTCCGGATTAAAACGCATCAGACTTGTTTCGTTTGTCGCTACGGATGAAAGGGCAGAATCGGTCGCGGTTGCGTCGTCGGCGGATTCTCGAGAGAAATCAGCTATCCGTAAGAATGTTGGACTAATCTTTTGGTCCGTTTGGATTAGAATATCAACACTGGTAAGAATACAAGCACTTGAACCAACAAAACGGAAGGACAGGGGTCGGCGACCTATGGCACGCGAAGAGATTTTATAAGGCGCGGTGTTTCAGAGAAGAACTACAAAAAATATGTATTTAAAAAGAATTTCACTTTGTTTTAATCCAGGGATAGACCCGAGGTCGCGTTATTCATCGCCGTGTCTTGATACTTGTTTATGAAAATGCTCTCGTAAGCGTCTAGTTTCCAGTCAGTATCTAGTGAGTTTTTACAGAGTTTTTCCGAGTGATTGTGCGTGTGCCTTTCTTTTTTCTTTACTCTAGTTTTCGACAACAGGTCCCTGTAGGCCATCGTCCTGCAAACTTGTAGGCATAATTTTATTTTTTTCTATTTTCTCTTATTGACGTGTGAGAGCTCATCTGGATTATTTTACGGTTCAGAAGTTTTTATTTTAATTCATTTCTGTACACTGTAGTTTCCAAATTTCATTTTCTAGCGTATTATAATAAGATAAGAGATAATATTATCTTCCAATGCTCATCACTTCCTCTATACATTATATACTGTATTCATCATTTGCATTTTAAAATTATATACAAGCCTACAGCGAACTCGGGATTTGGACGGTTATAAGCTTGAAAAAACAAAATTTATTTTTTAAAGAGAGAATTCGAATCCGTGTGGAATTAGCTTAAATGTGTGCAGGATTAGAAAAATTTTTTCAGGTTTTTAACAATGAGAAATATAGGATACCACGATAACTCTCATTACTTCGTGTGTGGGTTTTCTATTCGTCGTTTTTTAAAGTACATAGTTATCATTAAAAAGTCGTTTAACACATCACATAATTCGTATCTATGGTTAAAATGTGTGTATTTTCGTTCGTCATTTACTTTATTTAAATGCCATTCTGTTTGTAAGATTTTAAATATATATCGACTGAGAGAAATATCTACATTTTTAGGAGAAAGTGAGGAGAGGGCAAGGAAGAATGGGAGGGGAGGAAGAGAGAAAAGGAGAATGGAAGGGAGGAAAAGAGAGGAGGGAGGGAAAATTAGAAGTGAATTCCATTCCTCTTATTGTCAAATTTATCATGAAATGTAGATTGTTCTGTCGCATAAATATTTGTTCTGTTGTATGTATTTGAATTTTTATTCAGTTTCCTTTTATTTATGAACTAACACAGAAAGTGATACAAACATAACACTTAAGAATGCATTTAAATATCCATATTAAAAAGATAAGTGAAAAAATAAATAAGATTTTAAACCATAGCTTTTTATGAGAGTATACCTTTCATATGAAATTTTTTCACAACGTTTACGCCTCGTGAGGAATGGAAATGGGGGTATATGTATATACAACCTAGATCCTGAGTTGAGTTTTTTTTACAGAACTATGTATTAATTTATACTCTTCCCACTGCCCCTCCACTGATTCTGGAGGGTATACCTAGTTCTGAAAACCCATTTTCAACCCTGTCTCTCATTTTCTTAGAAGTTACCCTCATTTTCTACTAGCTGAAAGTATCCGGCGTTGCTCGGGTTCTTAAGTCGACAAAAAATATTGAGTAAGCATTCAAAGCACGCATTCCTTACACATATAGTATGTATAAGGATTAAGGCGACAATACTATCTTAAGCTTTAACAATGACACGGTCAGCAAGGCAACATATCGTTAAAAAGCTTTAATTTTTCAAATAAATGTGATTTAAACGTATAATTTGAGCGATTTTGAATCGTAGGCAAAATTTGACGATAAGAAGAACATCATTTATTTTTCTTTAAAACGGCCCAGGTCCGACAATCATAGGCCAACTATTTCTAATTTTACTTTGCAAAAGAGTAAAAAAAAATCGATTTTTACGTGCTATCTTATGGGAAATGGCACCCTCCCCCACTTTACCCCTCTCCGCAAAAAAATCAAAATTCTGGTGCACATCCTCATGGTCTCATTAGTAAGAAGACCAAGGTTTTAGACTCTAAGTTTCTTGGTTTTGGAGTTACAGCGTTAGCAAACAGACACACAAATGTGCATTTTCTTTTATATGATTTCTCAAAATTGTGTTCACAGATTAATGTTTGCTATTTGAGGCCTTTTGGTTTGAACATTCACGTGAAACGATAACTCAGCCTAAGGGGCGAATTTGAGAAGATACTAAGGACCAACGTTTTGACAACAATGACTATTACTTCAATGGAGTAACTGTTCTCATTCCAATTATGTATTCCTATTTCTTACAAAGAAAGTACCTCACTTGAAAACAATACAAATTTGACTAATATTTTATTCCAGTCCAAATAATCAAATAAATAAATATGCCATTAAATCCGCCACTGTGTACGGCGAATGGAAACTGAATCACACTCACAATGTTCTCTATGGAAATAAAAAAATAAGTTCTTTGGGCAGCCATTTCCAAGGGAAAATAAATGACGATTGGGTGTTCTAGAGCTGTCGTTGTCAACTTATGCACTCGCGAAAAGGGGCTGGAGAGAGTATTAAAATAGTCATAACCTGAAATAATCGCGCTTTTAAAAGATAGTTTCTTCAAAATTACGTCAATTTTTTATCGCATAAAGGCGACGGATCTTTTACTTGGACAATTAAATTCCATTCAATACAGGCATACCTCGCCTTTCACGGAGGCAATCGCGAACGGCGAGGTACACCTGTGCTTCATTAAATTCATTTACATAAATAAATACGACCGCCACCCCATCAGGGAGATGTTTATAAGGTTCTAGAAGAAAAATCTATAGGTTAAAACGACTTAACTATAAACTGGTCAATTGCGGCCAAATGTAGAGGAGGAGAGGACGTGAAGGGAAGATGAGTAGGAGATAGAGGACAGGGAGAGAGGAAGTGAGAGAAGGGATATAGGGAGAGAGGGGAGGAGAAGAGGGAGGAGGAGACGAGGGAGAAAGAGATCTGTTGAAAGGAGAGCCTATTATCGCTCGCTTCCAGTTGTTATTTTTTCGTGGAAAAATTTCTCTTCATATGAAAACCTATCCCTCGATCCAAAAGTCCGTTCGTGCGTCCGAATGGCCGAAGCCATACAAAATCAATTATGACCCCACGCAATCATCCGAGTTTTTCTTTTTTTTTGAGCCGACCGACCGATTTCAAAGAGGCATTGTTATCACTCCATGACAGTCGAGTGTCCACGCGCATGCGTGACTCGAAAAAAAATGTTGCGCTCTGCTGTAGAATGAATAAGTCTTTTCTCTCGTATCCTCACAATGCGAATTTTTGTCTCATTGTCAGTCAACAAAAACTTTTCAATTCCTATTTTAATAATGGCCTTCAATATGTCATTATTTCACGCTGTCATCGTGAAAGGGAACCGTAATATTGCCATATTCATGAAATTATGTATACAAAAAATTGGATATTGGATAGCATCACGTGTCTACCTAAATAACTAATATGTGGCGTAGAATGCTATTCCTTGAGTTGTGCAGATTAAAGTTAAGTCATAATGAGTGTATTTGTATATTGTATATGCGCATCAACAGGATAGTAATTAGCGTAAGAGTTAAGGAAAGAAATAAATGATGCATTTGTGTTCGATTAAAAATATTTTCAGACTGATACATTAACATTTTTTATTTTATAATAAATTTAATATTTTGTTTATTTATATTGAAGTTTAGAAAATACTCTTGGCTGCGAATTATTATTATTATTTGATAATTGATAGTCATTTATTATAAAAGACATCGTTACTCATCTTGCTTGCATAGCAACATTTATTTATTAAATTATTTTCCCTGATAGAAAGATTTTCATGTTGGTTTTTATCGTATCACTAATATGAGATTTTAACGATATTATTATTATTATTTCAATATACAATGCAAGTGGGCGCCTGGCCCGGTGGCAAGGTTACAAAATTAACATATAAGAAAAAAAAACATATTTAAAACATATAAAAACATATTCAGAAGATTCAGTTTACAATTTTTCACATACCACATACAATATTTTATCCATATATTTTTCCTGTTAGGAGCTTCGAGTTCGAGCTCCTTCGTTAATTAATTCATCTTACAATATTATTTAACAATAAATTAACTAAAAGTAATGAAAATCGTTCCGTGATATTTTTTACTCTTGATTTAAAGGTTTTAACATTTCTAGGGAAGGGTACACAAATGGAAACATCACGTATCACTCAAAAACTCGTCTTTAGAATTACCCATTATTATTATGCATTTTGAATGCTATTTAACTTCGCTTTAAAGAGACCTACGCGGGAAGGGAATGGCTTGAAGACCTCTGCAGGTAATGCGTTCCAATGCTCAATCCCTCTATTAAGAAACGAGAATTTTCCCCAGTTTGTTTTTTGCGGAGGAGGCTCCATCTTGTGCTCATGATCCCAGTGTCCACGATAAGAAGGTTTTTTAATCCTATCACAAATATCTGCCCAAGCTGGCTTTTCCGTATATGCATTAAAAAGTCCCCCTAGCCTTGCTATGCTTCTTCTATGTTCTAGCGATTCCCACTCTAGTTTTTTTAACATTTCTGTTACGCTCTCGGTTCTTCTAAAATCTCCTAAGACATAGCGCGCTGCAGTTCTCTGCACCATCTCAAGCTGCTTTATCTGACCCACTGAGTGAGGATCCCACACTATTGCAGCATATTCCAGAATAGGCCTAACTAACGATTTATAAGCCATTTCCTTTGTGGCGGGACTACTCTTTCCTAAGACCCTAATTATAAAATGCAGTGCTCCGTAAGCTTTGGCTACAACTCTGTCTATCTGCGGTCCCCACTGAAGGTCCTTCGTGAAAGTTACCCCTAGATACTTACACTCATCGTCCTCCGTTAGGACGCTACCCTCTAAAACGTACTCCCAGTTAAATGCACTTCTTCCTCTACAGAAACGTATTAGTTTTGTTTTTTCTACATTTATTTTAATTTTATTTACTTCTGCCCAACGTACAAGTTCATCCAAGTTATTTTGTAATGATCCGCAGTCTTTAGTATTTTCGATTAATCTGTAAATTATTCAGTCATCCGCAAATAACCTAACGTTACACCCCAAATACTCAGTTAGGTCGTTTATGAATATCAAAAATAACAACGCTCCGAGGACACTTCCCTGAGGAACGCCCGAAGTGATATCCGCATCATTCGAAAGTTCACCGCCTACTCGAACCTTTTGCTTACGTTTTGATAAAAATTACCCAATCCATCTAACCACTCTTTTGTCCATTCCCATTCCAGATATTTTATCCATAAGTAACCTATGGTTTACTCTGTCAAAGGCCTTGGAAAAATCTATGAGAATTGCATCTATCTGTTTCCCCTTATCTAGCGTCTCTGCAATATCCTGTACTAGTGCGGTCGTCTGGCTGTCACACGAGTATTCTCTACGAAAACCGTGCTGTGCTTTACTTAGCCAGTTCTTCGCCTTCCAAAATTCTCTAATATAGTGAGACAGTAAGTGCTCCATTTGCTTGCAAACTACACTTGTCAAGCTTATCGGGCGATAATTATTCAAATTGGAACGAGAACCTCCTTTATAAATAGGGACTACAATTGCGCTCTTCCACTCTTTCGGTATTTCCCCGTTATTCAACGATACTGTGAATAATACTCGCAGATACGGTACGATAGCTTCGCCTCCCAGTTTCAGAACTTCTCCCAAAATTCCGTCTGGACCACAAGATTTATGCTTCTTAATGCTGAGTATGCTCTTTAAGATGTCGCTGTCTCTTATTTTTATATAGTCAAACTCGTTGCTGGCTATCGAGAGCACGTTGTTGTCACTCTGGTCATTGCTAAACTGATTCGTAAACCAAACGTTAAAGGCTTCAGCTTTTGCTATGTCATCTTTGAGTACTATGCCATTTAAATCCAAATTTACATTGTCTAACTCATCTCGGCCTTTACGTCTTCTTCGTATATATTTATGAAGATTTCCCCAACCGTTATTTATTATAGAGTTTTCTAAAAACTTATCTTTCGCTTTTTTCTTTTCTTTCAATAGGTCTCTACAGGTAGCCTTATACTTTTCTAAAAGAGGTCTCTATGCCTCTTATGATAGTCTCCGTGCTGTTTTCTTTAGTTTCTTAATAGAAACATTATAATATTCCGGGTCTGGATTACTGCCTAATGACTTCTTAGGAACGAATTTTTCAATTGCCTCCGATAGAATATTTTTAAAGTTAACCCATATTTGCTCAACACTGTCTCCCTTACTCGCCCATTCTGGAAATTCTCTGCGTAGATATTCTCTGAAAGCCGTTACATCCGCCTTGTGGTATAATCTAACACATATACCCGGCTCACATTTTCTATGTATTTCCCATTGAATGTCCATAATTACACCCTTATGGTCACTAATGCCCTCGAATACTTCCGTTCTTGTTACCAAATCGCTGGGTCTAACCAAGAAAACGTCTAAAATACTTTCTCCTCTCGTGGGCCCTTCCATTACCTGTGTGAGGCCTCCTTGACCGATAAGACTGTTTACGCATCTCTGACTCTCACCACCCACCGGCGTACGTCCCTTCCAGTCTACCTGGGGAATGTTGAGGTCACCTGCTATAACTAATGGCCTGCTTACTACTCTGCTACTTGCTATCTCGACTAACCGCTCCATGAGCCCCATGTCTTCACCTGGTGGCCTATACGCTGCTACGATTTCGAACTGTTTTCCTTTTCTATCCTTTATATTTACTCCGAGTAACTCATACTCCGTATCTATTATTTTTAGGCTACTTTCAATGTCGTCCTTCACGCAGATACATATTCCTCCTCCTTTGGTACCTCTGTCTCTTCTGTAAATATGAAACCCATTCGGAAATATTTCATTGTCACTTATTTCCTCCCTTAGCCACGTCTCTGTACATATAGTAACATCAGGTTCATGTATTTCCATTAGCGAGCCGAATTCAAATATTTTATTGACTATGCTCCTGCAGTTTACCTGCATAAGCCTAAAAGTCCCATCCCTTCCCCGCGCTCTCCCGCCAGCTGCGTTTATTCTCTTTTCATATTCACCTCTAACACACCCAACTAGTTTCCCGACAAACAAGATTTTATTACATCATTAAGCACACTACCAAATTTAAAACTCCCTCGTCTGTTCAAATGGAGTCCATCCCGGCCCAAATCGTTCATATTTAACCAACAGGACGACTCCACGGCCATTGCGCCTGTACCCACTCCCGTCTCTTCGATGGAGGCCGGGCCCAAGGGGAGTCGGGTTGGGAAGGGAGGGTTGTTAGTGTTAGGTAGCTCTAACGTTCAGCGTGTAATGGCACCCCTGTTATCCAGTGCCCGCCGGGAGGGAGTTGAAGAGCGGGTCTTCTCCAGATGTATATCAGGAGGCACGGTGCCGCAAGTGACCAACACGGTGAGAGAAGCGGTAGTGGCGACAGGTTGCTCTCGGCTGCGGGTGGTGGCCCATGTTGGGACTAACGACGCCTCGAAGCGCGGGTCCGAGGAGATTTTAAGTTCTTTTAAGGACTTAGCCTCTGAGGTTGCTCGTGTCCGAGAGGAGTCGGGTTCCGATGTGCGGCTTCCTGTCTGCAGTATAGTCCCTAGGATTGACTGCGGTTCTGAGGTTTGGAGTAGAGTTGAAGGTCTGAACCGAAGGCTGTGGAATTTCTGTCGGGACTTGGGAGTGGACTTCGTCGACCTACGACCGAATATCGAATCGTGCAGGGCACCACTGGATCACTCTGGTGTTTACTACACGCCCGAATCGGCTCAGAGAGTAGCGAGTAGGATTCTCGAGCACAGTAGGGATTTTTTAGGCTAGAGAGCAGGGCAGGGTGTAGGTCAGTTTTGGGTCAGGGGATAATCGATGCATTTGTAGAAAATAAGAATCCCGAAAGATTATCTTGATAGAATATACACCGAGCGTAACATGCAGCACCGATTTCGCGATAAGTCATTGATAGAATGTTCCGTAAAGGGCGCGACGAACCGCAATTCCAATTTTGATGCGACGCCATACAGTCGTGGGAGTGATTGTGTTGGGAGCGCACGTAGTTTTAGAGTGGAAGAGAAAGTCAAGGGTGAGATTAGTATGCGAAGTGATAGTGAGAAATTAAACGTCGTCGTACTGAACTGTCGCAGCATCCGTAGGAAAATTGCAGAGTTCGAGCATCTTATTCGCAGTCTGCAGGCCGACGTCGTGATAGGCACAGAAAGTTGGTTAACGGATGAGATTCAGAGTCAGGAGATATTTCCTAGAGACTATTGTGTCTATAGAAAAGATCGCGCTAATCGATCCGGCGGGGGAGTTTTCATAGCGGTTAGCGATAAGTACGATAGCAGTGAGATTCCGATAAGTGACGAGGATATCGAGAGTGTTTGGTGCCGCATAGGTAAAGATGGCTCCAAAAAGGTGTTCATATGCTCGTTTTACAGGACACCTAACGCTGGTGTAGATTGTATTTTAAGTCTCGAGAAACAATTATCAAAGCTTAGACTGATAAACCAAGATGGTATCGTGATAGTCGGTGGTGACTTTAACTTACACTCAATTGATTGGGAAAATCTATGTTTCGAATCTAGAGGTAAAGAACTCGAATCCTGTGAGGTATTAATCGAAACATTCTGCGAGCACTCTCTCCTTCAATTAGTCAGAAAACCAACGCGATCGGAAAACATATTAGATTTATTAGCAACTAACGTCCCAGAAAGAATAAACAAAGTCACCATTGAAGATGGGATAAGTGATCATCAGGCCGTATATGCAGAGTGTAAGTTGAAAATCGATAGGCACCCTAAGCCTCAAAGAAAGTTTTATATATTTGCGAGGGCAAACTTTTCAAGCTTCAGGTCGCGCCTACGAGAAATACTACCTGGCTTCCGTGATATGACCGAACGATCAGGTGCTGAGTCGTCATGGAAACTATTCAAGGATATAATGCTAGAGAGTATCGATAAGTACATTCCAATTAAATTGAAGGTCGACAATAAAGAGCCACGTTGGTACAATAAGCAAGTTAGGAGTGCGCTTAGGCGTCAGAGAATAAGCCACGCGAAAATAAAAAATATGCCGTCTACATCATCCGATGAATATAGAGCAACTAAAGTTAAGACGTATAAGGAATCCCGCGCTAAAGCGAGAACTACTATGCGCGAGGCTTTTACTAACTTCCGGAATAAGGTATTAAATAATTATTTGAAGGAGGACCCTAAAGCGTTTTGGTCCTATGTGAGAGAGGTCCAAGGTAGAGGCCCTACAATACCTTCCCTGCGTAATGACTCGGGTGCCGTTATTCATGATAGCGTAGAGAAAGCCAACCTGTTAAACGGTCATTTTGTAAAAGCATTCACAGCCGTCAGCGACCATTGCGTACATTATGCACCCGCAATAAGGGGGGACCTGATGGACGATATAGTATTTTCTGAGGTGGGAATAGCAAAGCAATTAAGTTCCTTCAGACATAACAAAGCCACTGGCCCCGAAGAAATTCCTGCTCGCGTTTTAAAAGAATTAGCTGAAGAAATAGCACCTTTTCTTCTGATAATCTTCGAGAAATCCATTTCTCGCGCGGAGGTCCCTAGCGACTGGAGGTTAGCGCACGTTACCCCAATTCGTAAGGGCGGCGACAAGGAGAACCCAGAAAATTACAGGCCGATTTCTTTAACTTCGATATCGTGTAAGATTCTCGAGCATATACTCGTTAGCAACATAATGCGATTTCTTGATAGTAATTTATTGTTAGATGATTGTCAACACGGCTTCAGGAAAGGTAGGTCATGTGATACTCAGCTTGGTCTTTTTGTTAATTGTTTACTGAGAAGCGGAGAAAAGAATACGCAGGTCGATGCCATCTTCTTAGATTTTAGGAAAGCCTTTGATAAGGTACCTCACAGGAAGTTAATAACGAAATTAGAAACCTTAGGCGTTAATTCTAAAATCGTTAGTTGGATCCGTGAATTTTTAAATCATAGGAAGCAGATGGTTGTTATAGATGGGAAATCTTCGAACTTAGTGGAGGTTGTCTCTGGCGTTCCACAGGGTAGTGTAATTGGTCCGTTATTATTTCTAATTTATATAAACGATATCAGCTCAGTAGTCAGAAGTAAAATTAGGCTTTTCGCGGACGACACCGTCATCTATAGAGAAATAAGCAATCCGGAAGACCACCAGTATCTCCAAAATGACCTAGAAGCTATTTCTGCATGGTGTAAGGAATGGCAGTTAGAGATAAATCAAAAGAAAAGCTGCGTCATCAACTTCTGGAGAAAGAAGAGTATCTCGTTGAATAATCATTATTCGTTGGACGGAGTCGAGATTCCAGTTTCAGACTCGATTAAATACCTCGGAGTCACGATCCATCGTGATCTCTCGTGGGACACCCACATTCGCCGATTGATAGGTGCCGTTAACAAAAAGCTGGCCTTTAAAGGGAGAATAGTTCGAAATAGCTCCGAAAAAGTGAAAGAATTATGTTATTTATCCTTGGTTCGACCGCAGGTCGAATATGCTTCAGCTGTGTGGGATCCTTACGAAAAGGGACTCACTAACGAGATAGAAAAGGTTCAGCGCAGGGCAGCTAGATTTGTGAAGAGGAATTACGATAGTAAACAAAGCGTAACATCATTAATAGATAATCTGAAATGGACATCGTTAGAGGAACGTAGGCTGCAGGCTAGAATCAAACTACTGGAAAAATTTATGTCGGAGGGACTAGCGAATGAGGTAGTAGGACTTATCAGAAGCCCGACGTATCTCGGAAGGCAGGACAGTGAGGATAAGATTCGCGAGATCGACTGTAGAACGGAGCGATATAGAGGATCGTTTTTCCCTAGGACGATAAGAGAGCATAATAGAAAAAGATAGCGTAGGAAAACTATGGACCCTTGGTGCACTGCACCCCCTGCCATCCACCAAAAAGGTGACTTGCAGGGTATAATGTAGATGTAGAACAGTTAGGATCCACAAAACACATACTTTTCTTCTGACAAACCCAATCCAATCCATCATTAATATAATCCACTCTTCTTCTATCCACGTCCCGTCTTCTTATAATTCCGCTCACCACAATCTTCGCTTCCTTGAATTTCTTCCTAGTAGCCGAACACAAATCCCACACTAAGCCCACAGCATGATCATCACTGCGCACATTTTTAATGTCGTTTGTCCCCACATGCAGAACCACCACTTCTTCCTTCCTATCTGCCTCCAATTTTTCGATTTTTCTCTCTAGCTGCTCAATCCTAATACCCGGTAAACATTCCACCACCGCCCCTTGTTTACGACATTCTTCGTCAGCAAACCGAATCATCGAGTCCCCAATCACACGAACGTTTTTCTCACAGGCACGAAAAATATTCTTAACCTCCGTTTGTCTGCGTCTCTTGCATTCTCTCCATTCTTCGTCACTCCGAGATTTCTTCTCTCCATTTCTTAGCTCTGTGTTCTCTTTCTCCAAGTCTTTTATCCTCTCCTTGGCCCTATCCAACTCTTCCCTTAGTTTTATTATTATATCCTCCTTCTCCTCCAGAGTTGTGCGTTCCTCACTCATTCTACACCCGTAACACTTCCAACTGTCCACCATACACTCTTCGGAACTACTTCGCGAACATTTTAAATTACACCATGCTTCACATTTATAACATTGCACTCCGTTCCTTAACTTTCTGCTGCAGGCCTTGCACTTCATCTCCACGGCAACAGCTTTACCACCACTTTTGACCATACTGACAAATTACACTTTACCCGAAGCTGTGAGACCCACGATCCGTTCAGGAGGAAGCGAAGGCACGTCCGTCCCACGTTAGAAGTATAGCGAACCACGTTGTCCCCTTCATCTCCAACGGAACCGGTTAGAATCACGATAAGAAGGACGCGCGACAAAACACTATCGCCGCGAGGTGATTTCGACGTCGGGCGTGAAAGAACGCGTGCGTTTGAAGTACTCTCCCGTATCTCCGTGCGAACAGTGTTACGGTATGGTCCTTATATAATTAACATTTATTTTTTAAGGTTAATTGAATGTTTATAATGATCCATGCGTTTGTGTATTTGCATTGCTAGTTTAAATTAATGCTTAACTAAGGTCAACATCTTCTACTCTTTTAATTTTAATTTAATTTATAATTCATGGGAGAGATTTTATTTTTAGTACGAAATAGTTTTAGAATTTTCCTGCATTTCGTACTCTTAGGGAAGGCCACTTGGATCGCACGGAATGCAAGCTGTTGTTTAGGTATTTGGTCTGAAATGGTTTTTGTATACTTTCCCATGAAAAAGAAGTAAAATTAGCGACCGAGAAAATATTTGCTGACTGACAGCGATTTTCATTATTCTTCGCCTATGCTTCAAGGATATGGATCGAAATTATTTGCACTGTAGAAATCTCATAGACTAGTATAATTATTGGATCGTTCCAGAAAATAAAAAATAAGATTCGTGTTAATCTCAACGAAGAGCGTTCAAATGCAATGTTTTGATTTATTTCAACGATGGCAAACGAAAAAAATCTTTTCGTTACGGCCAGGTTGGAGTATAAGAGGGGGGAGGATAGGAGGGGGAGGATAGGAGGAGGGGAGCATAGGAGGGGGAAGGATAGGAGGAGGAGAGGGTAGGAGGGAGGAGGATAGGAGGGGGGGATAGGAGGAGGAGAGGAAAAGAGGGGGGGATTGGAGGAGGGAGATTGATAGGAAGGAAAGGATAAGACAGGGAGAGTAGGAGGATAGGAGAGGTGTATTAGAGAGGGAGAAGAATAGGAGAGGAAGATAGGAGGGGGAGGAAATGGTATTCTCTAAGGTGTCTCAAAAGGGTTAAGAATGGAAGGGAAGCAAGGGGTGATGGAGAGTGAAGGGAGGAGATAATCACGAAACAAGAGCAGATAAGGAGAGGAGAGACATCGAAGGGCATTGACTGAAGGCTAATATAGACGTTAGGAGAGAGAAAAGAGTGAGCAGAGGGAGGCTAGGATGTCGGAGGACAGAGGGAGAAAGATAGGATGGAACGGAAGGGAAAAATGTGGATTGCAAGAGGAGGGGTGAGAACAAGAGGAAGGGAGAAATTAAAGAAACCATACCTATAGGTAGGAAGAATGAGAGGAGAAAGAGAGGAGAAGGAAAGAGACGCGGAAAGGATGATAGAAAGAAGAGTTCGAAGAAGAGGATGGATGGAAAATGGCAGAAAGAGGGAGGGATAAAAAGAGGGATTAGAGAAAAAGGAAGTAGAGAAAGATGGATAGAAAAGGAGAGAGAGAGGGGGGAATTGGAATGGATAGTGAAGGTTAGGCAGAGGAAGGGTCAATGAGAGGGAGAGAGAAGGAAGAATAATAAATAGTTTGATGAATAAATAATTATCTTTATCCGGGAATTAATGAAACCTTCCTAAATAACAACTCTAGGTATAAAAAATAAAGAAAACATTTATGTTGCCGAAAAATTTTCTGAGAAGAATCCTTTAAACTAATTAGACTATCGTATGATAAATATCAATTGCCGGAAAACACAAAAGCAAAAAACAAAAAAATACCTCCACATGTTCAAATACAATGCAATAAAAGCGAAAAATATGCACAAATATTTTTCAAGCTATAATGAAAGCTCAGAAGTAGGATTGCAATGACAAAAACAGCATTTAACGAGAAGAAGGAGCTTCTCACAAGCAAAAAATAAACAAGGAAGAAATTAGCGAAATGCTGCATGTTGAGCATAGCTCTTTATGGTGCAGAGACGTGGACGGTAAGGAAAAAGGAGGAAAAATATTTAGAAAGTTTTGAGATGCGGGTATGGAGGAGGGTGATGAAAGTGAAATGGACAGAGAGGAAAAGAAACGAAGAAGTATTAGAAATGGTGGGAGAAGAAAGGATGCTAATAAAAACAATCAGGAAAAGAAAAGAAAATTGGATAGGGCACATATTGAGAAGACAGTGTTTACAAAGGACGATCTTAGAAGGAAAAATTAGTGGAAGAAGAGGAAGAGGGAGAAAAAGAATAGGAATATTAGAGAATATAAAGCAGGAATATAGTACTTATAGAGGTATAAAAGAGGCTTCTAGGGAGAGAGAGAGATGGAGGCAGCGATTCAGCTAAAACCTGTCTTCGGACAGCAGCATGATGATGATGATTTAATTATGTAATTCTGTGTAGAATAGGGTGACCAACCGTTCCAACTTTGGAGGGACAGTTTCTCCTTTTTCTCACTCGTCTGGCCTTGTTAAATGTCACAATTTGTGTCTCGCTTTTTGAAAAACCTTGATTAATATTCCAAATTGTCATTTAAATCGCCCGGAACACTGGCCACACCAAGCTATCTGATATCTATTGCATCTATTTAAGGCTGACTCATCAATAAATGTACCACAAACAAGTCACTGAAATCTGTCCCTCATTATAGTCGGCAAATATTTGAAAATGTCCCTCCTTGGCTTCCTGGAAAGTTGGTCACCTTAGTGTAGAAGATATTACGAATCAATCCGAATAACTCAAGGAAGGTCCATTATATTTCGATGAATTTTTCGCCAGATACATATACATGTTATCCTGCAATTAACCAATCTGGCGGGTGGCAGGGAGTGCACTGCACCGAGGCCTACCTAACAGTTATTTCTCGCAGTTTTGACTTTCCTGTTATGATCTCGTATTGTTCTCGGAAAGCTCCGTCCTACAATCTATCTCACGTATCTTATCGCCATGATCGTTTCTACATAAGTAAATAGGAGCCTCAATTATTCCCAATATATCCTCTGCTAGACATTCTGACCTGTATTTCACTAAGAGCCTTAATCTTGAGCACTTTCTACGGTTTTCCAGAGATCTCCATTTGAATTCCATCAATAATGATGTGACGTTTTCCTTATGTTAGTACTTTTGTTTAACGAATCTGGCTGCTCTTCGCTGTACTCATTGTAACTCAGCGGACCCCTTTTTGCTGGATTTAAACCTATGATGAAGGCAGAAATTCGATTCCAGAAGAGTTTACTTTCATTATTTGATTAGCATTCGAATGAGAGGATATTTTTCGTTTACATTTTCAAAATAGTGAACATTGGTTTTAAGAGCTCAGGGCTTGAACGCATTTACCTTAAGAAGGACTAAATATATGTTTCCACCCAAGAAAAATAAGATACATTCGGAATTTGCTTAATAATTGACATCAAATCTAAAAAGGGAGAAAATTTCGAATGATGGGATAGCACTTATGAATTTTTAAAGATATATTGTCACGTTGGAACTCGTCAAATAATTGTACATTTCGCCATATAAGGACCAAACAACAAACGGTTCTTGTTAATAGATAACATACATTTGTGTAAACGCAACAAAAGATTAGTATATACAGAAATGAGTTAAATATGCTTAATTATGACCGTGAGTAATAGAATGACGTCAGCAGCGGCCAGTCCGAGCTCAATCAATTTTAGCAGCACGGATTTGACTGCAGGAGTGTCTTTTTAAACGAAAACGAATATAAAATAATATTTAATATGCATTTTAAGAAGTCATTTGAAAATTGACGGAGAATTAGAAATAATGTTTTATTTTGATCTTTAACAGATATCTTTACTTCTTTTGTTTGGAATGCTTTAAGGTATTGTTAAATGAGTTTTATGTGCAAACGAAAGAGTTAAATAATTTATTATAGAAAATCATAGTAGATGTAAGTTTACGGCATGAAGTCATTACTGGAAATGTAACAAAATATATACTTTTCCGAGGGCTTAGCATCTTCAAATATTAACGTAAGATATCGCTCATTCCCATCCGTCATTCCTGATAGGCAATCATAACAGTGTAACAACGAAAGAAAAAAATTCCCACAGCCACACGTGAACTATTCCAATTAAAGAAACCTAAATTTAGAATGTAATCATGAAATTTGATTACGATCCAGGGTAATATCCTCCTTCCCCATGCGGAGAATTTATCCTCGGATTATAATTCTTTTAAAAATTCGCTTAGCTTCGGCGTCAATTGGAGTTTTGCACAGAAGAACGACTTGCGATGGGAGCGTTTGAAGCAGAATTGAGACCGGATAGTTTTGAATGTGCGGCGTCGGAGAGAAAAGGAGGGAGAGAAGACAAAGAGAGAGAGAGAGAGAAGGAACGAAGCAGGGACGGAGAGAGAGAGAGATTTCGCGCTAGGAGAACAAAACACTACAGAAGAGAACACCACGCACAAACACGCGCGCGCGCTCCCCCTCCTTACGCGCATTGTTGGTACATATCCGCCCGTTGAGCCTTGTGGGAAGACTGCTTTTTCGGCGGAGGGTGTGGGAATCATAGCAATAGAAGAGAGGAGGAAGGGGAGGGAAATAGGAGGAATTGAAGGGGTTGGACGGAAGTAGGGAGCATGTGGGAACTGGGATATCGAGAGGGAAATGGAGGGGAAGGGAAGGGGGAGGATGGCGCGTGAGAAGGTATGCGTCTCACACAAATGCTCCCAACAATGATCTCTACGCCGCTGCGCGGAAACCGCTTAAAACCCCTTCCCTCCTCTCTTGCATAACCTCCTAAACCGCCGAACGAAGGCACGTTTACCCTACGACAATGGGGTGCTCGAGATTCTATCCATACGTTCGCAAGAGCCTCTGTAATCTCGCCGAGCTGGCTAAAGAATTTCTCCCTTTCGGCGTTAAAATCGTGATAATTAGTGTAACGTGTCCTTATTTTGTGTACAGGTTGATATATGACGCAATCTGTGAGTTAATCTCGACGTGACAGATAAAAATATCCATGGGATGATGTTGAAATTATTATTAATTGGGTGTTTTAGGCAATCACATAAATTTTCCTGTGCGATGCACGAATGATAAATCCAGTAGGAGACTCGAAGGACGTTCGAGGGTCGCTGGTTTCTAGTCAAAGTTTTTGATGTCCAATGATGTGATGCAGTAAATATAATTTATGCAGTTGTAAATTTTTGTCCGTTGTTTGCACAATTTATTTTTGCGGATTTTAATTAAACAAGGAATATCATACACATTTATTGGATCCATAGCTATCACCTGTGCAGACGGCTGGGCGCGCGGACGGACGGACAGACAGACGACCTTTTTTGGGAGAAATTGAGAATATAGAGTATCTATAACATTTAATCCTTTTAGGGGTGAAGAGGATAGAAAGAGATTGACTGAGAAGGTCTGGGATGAAATGTAGCCACGGTGCTTGCGGAGTCGCCAACGAACAGAACACCAGCGGCAAGAAATTGCGAAGAAAAGCTACCGCAGTCGACACATTAATTCAAGGAAAAATCTCGCCAAGACTTGCGTCATGCGATGGGACGCCATTAAGATAGGATAGGATAACATGACTCGATTGAATACATACGATTCAAACAAAAATCACAAATTTCTGGGCAAGAACGCAGTACGCGCACGTCAATACCAGGAGTATAATTTATTTGACATACATCTATTACATCTATATGACCTTTTTATTTTTCAAGAAATTATTTTTATTTAACTCCTATAGTATACTTAGTTTTCTAAAAATTACGTTCGATAAATGCGAAGATTTCCTCTTGCGTTCGGGACCGCATATATTAAAGCTGATCCTGTATTTGGAAAATATGTCACAACTTTGTTGCTTTAAAATATTTTCGTTTTACTTATTGACAAGCAATATCATTATCTTAAACTATAGTGAGGGAAAATAAAAAATAACGCAAAAGTAATTACTCTTGTACACTCTCGCAAATGTTGTGTAACTTGAATATAGCATTTGGATAATAAACTAACATAAAAAGCACAATTAAACAAGATTTCCAACAATGTGGAGTTTAAGACAAATGTAGCCAACAAAACTGGATTTAGCTGAATTCAAATTGAAAGAAAGTAAATCCATCATTCGATTAATACCTATATCTATATTAATTTAAAGGATCTCAGGAACAAATGAATACTTAATACATTATTTCTTATGGGAACATATGCAACGAATAGCGCTGTTTCAGTTATCGCTCCATTTTCGTGGAGCCAATTAAGAGTGAGTGATGGGATGCATACCTATGCTCTACAAACATCTCTTCGATTCCTCAACATTAAACTGATAAATTAATGTCGAAGTTTTCCTTCTATTAAATATAATAGGAAGCGAGTATTTAAAAAATCATTAGCGTTTATAGCCGCATAAATTTAAAAGATATGCGTTCTGTACCGTAACTAGGGCGGGGAAACTTCCTCGGGCGCAACTAAGTTAGGGGCGCAAAAAAATCCAAATACCAACTAAATAAACTAGAGAAAATAATTTTTTGAAGGAGGATGGATCACATATTTAGTAGTTTGCCCAGGGCGCTAAAATAGCTAGTCACGGCACTGAATCGACCAACTATTCACATATTTTAATTTTGACGGCTAATGTTGAAATAAATGCAGCTTTAATGTACCAAATAACTCTGTCAAAGTGATAAAATAAAAGTGGTTTATTATTTAAAAAACTCAAATTCTCCCTATGAATAATTGACAGCATTCAGTAATAATTTGGTTTCCTAAATCTTAGGCATTTCTGATGTAATTGATTTCATTATGGCCGCCATCAAAGACGTTAGTGCCCTCCGAAGCAACATCCTCAGTTACCTGAATAATTAAACTGCAATGTTACTTTCAAAATAACCTGCACAGATAAAAGCTATGCATAAATCCTAATGCTGTACAAATTTAGCTTTCTGTATTTGGTATCCCTAGCCAGAGAGAGAGAGAGGTAGGCATCACAAACGTTGAGTAATGAGGGTTGAGCAGGGGATAAAGGGAGAATAGATGATCTTGAGCCTGGCGTCGGCTGGATTTAGCACCTTCAGAGCATTAAGATGAATTGAAAGGATATCACTGAGGTTGTGTGTTTGTGTGTGTTAAATGGGTTGGAAGTGGTTAAATTTGAGGGATCTCGTGAGAGCGTTTTGGGGAAATTGAGGGAGAAGGGGAAAGGAAGGTGCGGGGAAAACGAGGTGTTAGAGGTAGTGGGTGGCAGGGGTGGGGCTGGTTGAAATGGCTTTACGGAATATTAGACGGAGGGGATGAAGATGACATAACATAGTGTTCTACTGAGAAACCGAGGCTGTCTCTCAAACAGTAGGGTGCTATCCGCCTCGTAAAAGATCCAGAGCAGTTGGCTTTTCGCTTTGGAACAGTTATCACGAAATTCCTGAAAATAATGAAGGGTGCTATCCATCATGTAAGAATGCTGCCTTTTACTGAATCATGTGGATGGTACGTTGCTATTATTACGTGAGAACGGTATAGGAAGGATGATAGGAGAATTTGGTTAGAGGTCAGAGTGTCCTAGTGTATCTGCTTAGAATTTTCCTCTTCCAAATCATTCAACAAACGATGTAATACGAAATTTTGTGCATTTTCCAAAATTCGGATAAATAGATAAAAAGCGTTGAATTTAAGAAAACAACTGTGGCACTACCGCAATACTCTTAAGATACTTGACTGTTTCTTCTATCTAGCGGGATCGGTAAAAATCTGTATATAACATGACGTGGAGTGGTCTTAGCATTTTGTGTACAGCTAGATTTAAAGGACTCCCTTTTCAGTAAACGACCATTAAATTAAAACTGCAGATAAAATATGACGAAGGAATTTTCGTGGAGTAATGATGATTCTTTCCCTTTCCTTATGATTACCTAAGTCAAAACTTAAACAATAGGAAAGTATAATATAGGTTATTTAAGTTCCATTGGGTGGTTTCGTTTTATTTTTATCAAATAAGGCCTCTTTGATTTAAATTGGCTGTTATAATGCACGTTAACCAATCATGTAAGTATTTTGCACGTGCCCTAACGGACGGTATATATTTAGGCTCGATTAGGACTAGAGAAATCGTCAAAATATCATTACATAAGGATCGACTCGAGAAATATCTCCCTTCAAACGAATCTGCACTTCACAAATAATTGCAGATGTCATATCAATGTTTGCTCATTTCCTCGGCGTGGATATTTTGGTTCAGATTCTTTAAAAGTCTTTTTCCCTCAGCGGCCAATTTTTAGTCTCGCTTTTTATTACACCGAGACCGTAGCTGCAATATCTCTTCTGATACGATTGCGTACAATAAATGAAACTAAAACGGCGGCTACTATAAAGATTGAAGATATGTTTTAGAGGTACATTAAATTTTATGATGTAATGCGATTTTTAAGTTTCGGGGAAAAGGGAAAAAGGAATTTAAAAAATTACATTCCAAAGACTATATAAATGTGAGCGCCAGAGGGTTTAGAAAAATAGATGAAAAAATAAGTGAGTTAGACGGTCGTTTACCACCCACGAACTCTATTTTGGAGGAAAATTAATCGAAAAAAAACAGCCCACTTAATGTTATGAATGCACAAAATGACGACAAGCATAAGGAACACCATCCAGATCTGCTGCTAGCGACGCGCAATGGGCCCCTGTATCTCCTTCCTCGTGTGCATCTAAAACGTACACGGAAGAGCGTGAAACACGCAAGCACAATGTGAAGCCAGGCTATTAATTAATAATCCCCGTTTACATGGAATAGCGCTAATAGAACTGCGTTAAAGCGGAGATTAAAAAAAAAGAACTTTAAGATAGAAGCGGGATTCTTCGAATAAGGATCATAACGATTTTGTATGTTAGAAATAAAAATGAGTTTCAACTGCTGTAAATTAAATGTTAAACTTAAAACAGGTCAGTTTGCGGGGTTACATAGAGATAGGGCTAAAAAAACACAATTGACGGTTCAGTAGCCTAGAATGCCTTAAGCGTACACAGAAACCATAAGCACTGTAATTACAACACACGCGCTATGATTTAAAACGCCATACAACGATTCTGTCCCTTATTATAGCATAAGGTTTGGTCTTGTGTCTGCACTTGTATTTTTTTTTACATTTTAGCATGGTCGAAAGGACAGTTTATGATGAATTTAATGATGGTAATGAGGTTGAAATTTGCATGCCACGTTAGTTAGTTAGCTTGTTACCATAAACGTTGGATTTGAAGTGCCATGTTGATTTTATTTGGGATTAATCGCATTCAAATGCTGGAATAACTTCCGTAGCGTTAATTTCACAGTCGCACAATTTAGTTACAATGACAGTAGGTTGTAAAATAGAATAATTTAACTCCCACGGAATTTTCACATAATTAACTTACGCATGGTCACATTTCTGTGATTACTTGAATCTATTTACTTCATTTAGAACGTGTTAACTCTTTTTCTATAGATTCTAAATTGGAGTTTGAATACGCATGTCTTGATAAAATTAAAAAAATATATTTTCCATGTGAATCAGGAGGTTTGAATTTATCATTCAGTTCTAAAACAAGCTCAATAATTTCTTTCATCCTGGTAAATGAGAGCGAACGAAATAAAACATATGAAGAGCTGTCACACCATTTAAGGGATTTTTTTCTCTGCAGGCCGAATGATGGCTGAACGAATAGCCTTTTCTCTCTCGTCCGTTTGAAGACGTACTAAACACCTCTTCAACTCTTTCAAGTATAAATAGGGAGCCATCGCTTTTGTGAAGAAAAGTGTCAGTTTTGAAAGTGTGTAATATAAATGAAAGAGCATTATTGAAAAGTGCGAAAATAAAAAAAAAATAAGTTTTGGAAACCTTTACATGACCACGTTCAAAAACTGACATTTAAGGTTAGAGGCAATGACAAATTTGATATAAATCTTACAGATGCTATGAAATTGAACAAAATAAAAAAATCTTTGACGCTTTTTATAAAATATAGGAAAGGAATAATACGCTAAACATGCGAAGGGCAGGAAACAGCTTTTTACATTTGGAGCTAACGTTCACAGAGAGTAAGAAACTCGTAAAATCCCACCTCGTATAACAATTTTCTCGCAGGTAAAGCAAATCAACGGTCGTTACTCTTTGGAGAGCAGCGTCTCTCCGCTTTAAGCTCGAGCGCGTCCGAAAAAAAAACAGTGACGCCGAAAAGGGCACGTGCGGCAACTTCCTGGCCCCGAGGGACGTATGCGCTGGCGACGAGCGCTTTTGCGAGACAACAGTCGCTCCGGAAACCATTATTGATATCCCGCACGGCCCACGCGATCCCCACCGCTAGCCCAAAAAACCCTCCCTTATCTCGACGACCACGCCGAGGCGCCGCACAACCGCCGAACCGTTACTTCCTCCATAAACCACCATCTTTCTCCTCTCCCCTCGCTTATCACCGAGATTCCTTTACCCTTTTCCTCTTCCTCTCCATTACCTCCATTGCTTACTCTCATTTTTATCATATCTCTCCCGCTCCGTAGGCTCTTTCCTTCCCCTTCTTTTTATCAAAAAGTCTATCTATTCTCTCTTTTTCTAATTACATTTCCTTTTGTCGCACGTGCGTCCTATCCCATTTTGTTATTTTTTCCCTAGTGAACGACTTCGACTTATCTGTTCTCAAATTACCTTATCGCACGGAAATTTTCTTACTTTTTAATGGATCCGTTTTTAGTGATTAATGCTCTTCCATTGCTGGATTATCTTTTAAAAATTTTCTATCATCTTCCTTTTCCTACTTTTTTATTATTTTTGTCATATTTCCTCCGAATATTCCTTTCGATAACGATTGCAATATTTCTTTCCTCAAACAATTTCATCATCTGGACGTTTTTATTACGCTTTTTTATGAAACTTGTTTTAATTACTAGCGTGAATCCCCGTCAAACGACGAACTGCAATTATATGGAGAATATATTTTTGGAGCCTGAGTTTGACTTTTTATTGGTGCTAAATTGATATTTTTACTCGTATAGCTCGGTTAAATGAAGAAACGCAAAATTTAACTGTGGAAATCAAAATATACACCTAAGTTCGGCGTTAATTAACAAAAGCAACGTCAGTAAACAAAAACACGGTTCACTGACTCCATTAATCGAATCTTACAAAATAAATGCCAATATTTACAAGTTTAAATGCCTGCCAAAGGTGACAGGATATTAACTTCAATTTATCCTTTTTTTGCTTGGTTTTTAGATAAAATTCTTTGCAAAATGAAAAATTTAATTAAAATGAAAAATAAATCAATGAAATAAACATATTTTACAACCGCTGTTAACACAAAATTTCTCTCTCCCTCCCACGGGAATTAAAAAAAAATATTTATTTGCAAGAATAAATATTATTTCATTAACAATTTACCAATAAATCAATATCTATAAAACCTACACTGCTATGCTGACTCAGTCTCAACTTTACGTAGTTATTAATGTACAAGAGCAAGTGTTCGGTTTATCCTTAGGGCAAAAATAAGAGACCACATACTGGCCCAAAAATAAAAATCCTCGCGAAAATTTCTAAATCCTATTTCCTCGAAACGAAAACTGAGATTTTTTCTGCCTTGAACCACTCGCTTTTAACGAATTTAATCCAGACTCTGATATTATCTTTCATCCACGCGGCTCGAAGCAAAGCACGGAATTGATCATCTCTTTCTCAACCACAAACACACACAAATGCACGCACGTGTACGTGTGCACGTGCATTTACACGTGCAGCAGAATTAATATTCGCGCGTGAATGCAATTAACCTCCTACCCCTCTCTCTTCGACCTCCATCCACCTACCTATCACTTGACACTCACGCACGAGCGCGCGTGCGCACACACACACACAGACACTCAAAGGTCCCAAGTGAACGAATAAGTACCTCCTCATAATAAACGACCCATTTCCATGGTAACGGAATCAGATCACGTGCATACCGCTCTCTCCTGTCCTCCTCATCTTCCTTCCCCACCCCTTGGTCCTCTCAAGAAGGGGAAAAAAAGAATAGGAGTCATCCCCTTTGCCACATCCTCTCTCTCTCCCTCGCCCCCTTCGATCTCTCTCCCAACATTTCCTTGACTGGTACTTGTACACGCACGCTTTTGTGCGCATTCTCCAAAGATAAAAAAAGGCGGGTATGGAAATGTGAAAAAACTCAATTAAGGAGGCGGATCGATTAGTATTTTCTCGATTTTTTTTCGTCGATTATTCTTCGCTAAATTATCGCGATGACCCCTTTCGATTCTCCCGTACCCAGAGATTTTCGATAGGTATATTTTTCGAGACAACTTATTTTTAACTAGATTTTATTTTTGGGGAAAAAGTAGTTTTTAATTCGTTCAAGAAGCTGCCCGTTCACTCATCCACTGCGAGGTACCTAAAATCGATATTTTGACAACCAAAAATCTCCATTTAGACGAAAATTCCTATATATTCCTCCTTCTTGGTCTCCTTTCTGAAATTTAAAATGCGAACCTAAAGTAAGTTATTTGTTCATGAAAAAAGCGCAATGCGTGGAATAAAATTGCGAATCCTTTTTTTCTAAATCAACCCTGGAAATAAGCGTTTCGTTAAAATTTAACTTTAAACCATTCTGTCCTGAAGGGATTTAAAAGTACTCCTCCTTTAAAATGATATTAAACTTAATCGGATATGAGAGAAATAATTGCTAGGGAGATCATTGAAATATCTTACGGATCTTTCTGCAGATTGGAACACCTACTAATTTTTTGGCTGCCGCAACGACGGAAGTTTTTATAATGCTGTAACTAGTCGAATGAGACGCAGTGGATGTTTTGCTTTTTTTGAGATACAAAAGAGGTGTGTTCTGTGACTCATTATATTTCATTGCAAAGTTATGTTACTGATTTGAATTAGCAATTGTTTTCGACAGGTCATATATCTACCCAGATTCATGCCGAAAATTTTAAGTCCTTGCCTCAACAATTGTAGCTTTCAAAACAATCAGAAAAACAACATTAATTTCAGCTGTAATATCCTTCCATAAATTTATGCCCAACAAACATACAAAATATTTCAAGGTGTTATTTAAAAAAAATCAAGTGTTTCCGTTACACGCACGCATTCTCTCAGTGGATTTCACGACTTGGTGGATCAAGGAAAGCGGTGGCATCGTTACAATCCAGGCGCCAGATGGGAGGGATTAAAACTCGTGTCCACCGCTGATGATGATGGCGCCATACCATTTGCTTAATGCTATGGCCAGTGTCATCTCTCGGGGACCCCTTTCCGCAACACCAACAACACGGGACGAGTGTCGGAGAAGCGGCTGACAATGAGAAGCCAAGTGGACTATTATCGCCAGACAGTTGCCTGTTAGTGCCTTTCCTTCGATCTGGCAACTTGTTTTGGAAGTCTAATCCTCAACATTTCGCTTCAAGGGAATACGAAGAAAATAAATTTGTCAAAGATCCACTTAAAGCGGAACTTTATGATATGTATTTCCTTATATGGAGTTCCACCACTTGAAGGCTTCTTCTGTGAATTTCATTTCGCTTTTATGTCTTTTGAATCGAGGGAATTAAGGGGGCCAAGAAGCATGAAATGAAGGATTAGAAAATAGATCGAAAACTAAAATTTTATTTTCCATCGGTAATGCGGCTTACTCGGCGAGCTATTTTAGCTCGCATTCTCTTTTTAGCATCGCTAGTTCACAAATTTAAAATACACTTTAATAGTTGCAATAAATGACCACAGCTTAAGTTTGAAAGTCAGAAGATCTCACGAGATATATATATATATATATATATATATATATATATATATATATATATATATATATATATACATATACTTACTCTTTCTCCATCGCTGATGAAGGGCATATGCCCGAAAAGCTTTCGTGTTTTTGTGTGCGTGTTTTGTACGTGTCTCTTCGACGCCCCCAGCAGCCTGTCAACTTCATCCTCAACTTGGTAAGTGCCCGCTGGGTTTCCTTCAACACCTTGTTGCCACCCTCATCACTACCTTTCCTTTTCCTTAAGTTAATATATGTATATGTATATGTATATTTATATATATATATATATATATATATATATATTCCAATGCGACAGACATATGGGGGAAATTAGAAATCAGGATGAAGGCAGTAGGTTATATTTGTTGCGCCCTCACGGAGGACATCCGTTGTGTCGATACTAGCTAGGAGCAGACATTCACCTTTCCCTCCTTAACCTCCGCTCAATATAAGACCTTTAATCCACCAAACTCGTCTTTGTGAGGACCAATCCAGGAATCCCTGTTTTCATCGCGGCGTATCCTTAACATACGCTAAAAATAAACACGCGGCCTCTCGAGAGTCTCTTGGCAACCACCGAGCTTTGAGCAGGTATGGTTTCATAACTCGGAATATTTCCATTCCTAACTCGCTCGAGCGTTGAGGTAGCCCGTGAGGCGCGTATAATAAACACAGAAACGGTTTCCCCCTTTTTCTCTATTTTTTCGACGAGCGAGTAGTCCACGAAAATCCTTTCATAACGACGAAGGATTCCTACAAAAATAAAACAAAACACAAGCTCGAGGACCCGAGGTGTTTGACCGGGAGAAGGCATCTGCGTCACGAGGGATGGAGAAATTCAAGACGCAAAATGCGCAGCGCCTCCGAAATCGATGCAACCTAGGGCCGTTGCTCCTTTTCCTCTCTCTGACTTCCTCCTCTCTTTGTCTCAGTTTAACGAAAAAAATATAAAAAGCGAGATCGATGTGAACGGATTGTTTCTGTTTACCATGAATCGTAATCATACGAGAGGTGTATATTTGACCCGTCTGTTTGCGGAAATTTTGTTACTTATTTAATGGCGGAAATGTTGCAAACCTTTTTGCGATAGTTCTTTTGTCTCTCCAAATACAGACACACTCGCTTTAGCATGCATACGCAGATACAATGCTGAAAAATTTCAAATGTATAACGAATTTATCGCTTTTGTGATTCTTTAGAGCACTTCTTTCATTAAAACATTTCAACTCTCTTTATGGTTTTTATTGGATATGGTACGAAGTTGTTCGCCTTTTATCTTTTCCTGGTTTTATTTATTCCGCCTTTGCTTCAGTATTTTTTGCAGGTACATCCAGCTTAGAAGTCACAAAAATATTAAATTTCCAGACCTTTCAATGCAACTCGGAATGTTTTACGCGAGCGACTTAACTTATAATGAGTAACGCTCCGAAAAATTAAAGCAAATATAACTTGAATCGATCGAATGTTTGCGGTGAAGAGCGTCGTTTTCTCATTTGGCTCACATTCTTTCTTATTTTAAAATCCGCAAATTTCTAATTTTTAGCGGATATTCAACGATAAACACAATTGATACAGGATAAGAATACGAACAGGAAAATGTGGGGGCGTCCATACCGTTTTGAATTTCACTAACAATAACTTCCTACACCATCTCGCAAAAGATGCAGAATTCTAACACAAACAGTTTCCTGAAATACTGCATCCGGACGCGTAGTAAAAAATTCTTTCTGCCATTGTTATGTGGGAGAGTCTTCATTTAATATAGTGCAAAGTCTCGCAGTATATTTGTCTCTCTCTCTCTCACCCCAAAGGCGACCGTTTTCTGTTCTTAAACGAAATCCGGAACGAAATAAAACAAGTCCTTCTTTTTTTAGATATTCCAGAGAAAACTTACACCATTTATATCTTAAAGAGTCGTCAGAAAGATAGGAGTAGTTTTTATGCTTCGAAAAAAATTGTATGCCTCGCTGTAACTCGCAGGAGATGTTAAATCTTATCCCTCGAAATCCGCACCGCATTCGTTGAGGAAATTACAAAGAAAGTCTCGTTAAATTGAAACCAGATCCCATGAAAGATTTACTTTTTACTAAGGGGTGAGAATGTCTCCACTGAGGAGAGAGGAAAAAGGTAAAGAATGATGGAAAGGAAGAAACGGAGGGGAAGAAGAAAGGTGGGAAAAATTTGGAGGAAAAAGCGAGGGAGCGAGAGAGATGGAAGGAAATTGGAAGGGATGGAGTCTGTATAACGGTCCAGAAGACGCCTTTCAAGTCACTCCTCTAACGCTGGAAAAGGCCACGAGGCCTTAGAGAACAGAGAGAAGAAAAAATAATTCGAAAAAATGCATTAAAAACGGAAGTTTGGGAAAAAACGAAAGATGGAGACTGGAGGAAAGAGAAGGAAGCCGATCCTTTAAAGTTCTTGGCGACGGAGGTGGGAGCGGGAGAATAAAAGAGCGACAACAAAGGGGACTCGACAACAATGGTAGGTAAGAGATTCAACGGTAAAGGAGGAGTGACAATGGCAAAAAATGCTTTGGGAAACGAGGCCTTCTTCTGAAGTTTGCTTACTATCGACTCAAGCTGACTTCACAATTCGGTTATAGAGCGGGCGAAGAAATATTTCGGCGTCATTCACAAGAGTCGACAAGAAACCATTACGTAGTATGGCTATAGCCTTTCTAGAAATGAATCCGATTTCCAATTTACGGTATCTCAAAAAAATGTCCAACGCATCAAGAACGACACAATAGATATATCTAGAGCCGTCTCCAAGACCCGCGGGGCCCCGGGCGAGAGGGTTACCGCGGGGTACCCTATTTATATAAATCAAATTTCTCATTTAATTACAATTTTATTATTGTTTTCAAGTTTATGTTAGTTTTTCTCCTAAAATACAGTAGGTGAAATATATTTTTTAAACCATTATATATTACATATTTATTTTTCTATATTTAGTAATTGGAAATTAATGAGAAATGTATACGAGTATATATAAACAGTATACGAGTAAACGAGCACCTATCTCCTCTTCTCGAGACAATTTCTCGAATACAATTTCTCGAATATAATTTCTACTATAGCTCCTCATAGACGCGGGGCCCTGGGCGACTGCCCACCCAGCCACCCCCTTCAGACGGCTCTGGATATATCAGTCCTTCTAAAATACTAACTTCGTCTAACATTCTTCGTATTTAATGAATTTAATACATTAGATTGAATTAAAATTTCGAAAGTAATTCTAACTGCTTAACGGTGAAGTTTAGAGATGTAGCCATACTATAACGGTTATCCTACGGCATGTATTATGCAGATACAGGCAGCTAAGGAAGTTAGTTACATGAGGGTAGTTTAAATATTTTTTTTATTCCGCTGCAATTTTTCATTTATTTTAAAATGAGAAAGGACCAAATTAAAATTCTACATACATAAAGAGTATCGTACACGATTTTCTGAAATATTGCATGGCAACTTCTCTCATCCGTCAGGCATTTAGCTGGGCTTGTAGTTGGGGCTGCATAAGATTGAGGATACAATGCCAAATCAGATTCTGCCTCGCCTGTTTCATTTGTTACGAAAAATTTATTATTTAAGTCAGCGCAAAGTGAGAACAATAATTTTTAAATGTTCTTTCATATAGCTATACATTATCGAAACAATTTGAAGGTATAATGTTGAAGCTCGCATTTTTCTGGTTTCATTTAAATATTCAAATATTAACAAGTCCAAATATGAATTGTTGACCCCAACCTACGATTGGAATTCAATTGACGATCGAGCCTATGGATTCACCTGGGTCGTACACTTGAATCGACTCTGTAAGAACAAACACTGAAATATGCAAGCGAATTAAATTGAGCTGAACATAGGAAATGTACGCCACACGTAGGTCCCGCGGATTCCTTTCGGAAATTCATCGGTTGTTAAGGAAAAAACCGCCCTGCAATTCACACGCAAGAAACCCCTTTATCTGAAGCAGGGCGTTAATGACGAAAATGTAGGGGTGTTTTGACGCGAGATATCCCCACAAACAAACCCTTATAGACTAAAAAAATTATACCGAACAGAGCCTTCCGTTCTCACCCTTTTATTCTAGAGGTGATCAACGCTTTTCTTTCATTTTTTGCGAGATTCCCTTTTTAACTCTCCTCAGCGGCAGTCCATCTCTCTGCCACCACCCATATATGAGAGGACGAGAGAGAGAGAGAGAGAGATGATGATGATGATGAGAGGGGGCGTGACTGCAGAGATGGAGGAGGCGGGGACGACTTCAGTGGGTTGGTAAATCGGAGGTGGGGAGGTTGACGGGGTTAGGGGCGCGGCTCGCATCTCGCGTGTTTTGAGAGAGGTGGATCTGTATTCGACGCGGCGGATAGGGATGAAAAAAGGGTCCGAGGGGGAGGGACATCGCTCTTTTGTTCCTCCAACTCCCTCCCCCTCGCTCCGACTTGTGGATCCCCCTAGCGGTATCGATCCTCAACAGGTCGATGTGATGGGCTCCGGCGGGATAATAACGCGGGGCACGGACGGAATCGCCTCCGCGACCTCCACCCCCTAGGGCATTGAAATTTCCACCTCTCCCTCCCTCCCTACTAATCCATCCCAATTCTTCCACCGTCTACCTCCGCCACTGCTTCTACCGGTGCTGCTGTCCAATTTAACCTCCAGTAGCTCGCCCAATTTAACTAAAGGAGTCGAATGGGAATACTTGGATGCCTACGAAAGGAGTTGTTGGGTTTCTCTATGAGTCCAATTCGTTGGCAGTTCCGCAACTTTATGGATTCAAGATTTTTATTTATTTTTTTAAATTTACATTTTAGCGTGTTTTTCCTTCTTTCTTCTCATTACAACGGTCGAGATATTGGAGCGGATGAGTGTTTATAAAGGAAAAGAGAAATACTATGTTGTCTGGTCCTGCAGTTGGCTCCCAGTCACTGTTGAAACAGGTTTTGCCCCTGACGATGCCCACCTTGTGGGCGAAATGCATTGGGTGTTGTAACCCTCTAATTGTTTGGCTAAAGGAGTACTTTACCTTTATTAATCTTAGCCAAAGTTATTGAGCTACTATCAATTGGTCCTTATGTGTTTTTTCCCTTCCACTTGCCTTCGGGGGAACAATAAAATGATCACTTTTTCGCAAATTGGAAATTCTAGATTGATGCGAAGAGTCAGCGAGGTAGACGAAGTCATGTAGCCATAGTAACGGAAGGTTGAATTAATAAATATTTATAAACTTGGAGCGAGGGTTGTTGCGGGAACCCACACCCATTTCCGCGCGACACGAAAGCCCCACCGGGGATGCGGATCGGATGATGCGGGAAAAAAGTGTTCCGACCGTCAGTCGGTCATTTATACCCGTTGATTACGGCTTCGGAACTGTGAATTGCGACGACATATTTCTCCTTGCTTACATTATTCGAAAAACAGATCGACAGAAACAAACGCCATGAAAAAATTCGCGTCTTCATCGTTGATATTCAATTGTTTTTTATCTCAATGCAATTTGTTCCTCTCGTTCCTATTTCAATAAATTATATTTTTCCATAAAAAAGTTTTAATTCGTTTTTAAGCGCGTTTCGTTTCCAACGTACGCTTGTTCGTTCTCGGCTTCTACCAACCTATTTTCATGAAATTTGGTATACATGACTTTTGGCCAAAGTCAATTAGAAAATGGCATAAATAGTTTACATAACCCAATCAGGGGAGCCACTTTACTGAAAACAAAAAACGAACTTTTCCTCGTATCACGTAAAATATTAGTCATATCGAAAAACTCTTCAAATATTACTTTAGAAGTAGCCAAATAAAATCTACAATTCAATAGTTTTACAGTAAGAGTAGCCGTTTTCAAGAAAATCAAACAAGAAAGTCGTGATTCGCTATGGACTTAGAAAAAAATCATGCATGGACACCTACTTGTTGTCAACGAAAAAAATCTTCGTTGTAATTGAAGTACATAAGATTTACTATAATTAAGAAAATACGCTTAATATTATTACGTGTGTGTGCATTATTTTTTAAGCGGAAAGAAATGAATTGACTACTACGAAGAAACGTATATATTACAACTAATTAACTCAAGTGAGGTAGATTAAAACGTTTTTTTGATTGCTTAACTAATTACAACTGATTAGAAAATAAATCGGTAAATAAAAATGTAATATTCCCCTGGCATAGTTTCTGATGTATCGTTTTGCAGTATTTAGTCATTACACTAAAAATGCATAAATACGTTTATTAAGGAACCAACTAAGGAGGGGGGGGGGGGGAGATATTTTTAGTAGACAGAGAAACATAATCGGGCCGTGGTGTTTCGCTGTTTTATGGTGTGCGCTCGTTCAAATTATATCGTTTAGTTTAAAATATTCCATCGCAGCACGAAACTCGCCTATTTGTAGTACACTTTCCTAACTTGTTTGAAATAGCAATAAAAATGATCGTCTTGAAAGGAAATTTTAGCAATTCTTAATTAAGGAGTCGAAATTCACATAAACTGTCGAAAATTAAAATTCTTGAAAAACAAACAAAATTATTTAAAGTTTAATCAAACTATCGTCTGAAATGAAGGCTTCATGACTTCACGATTTTTATCTTGTAGGCCGGCTTTATGGGCGACAACAGTTTCTCCGACATTCCTGTCGATGTTTTCAGGTCTAAGTGATGAGAGAGTCATTTTCCAGCATCGTCACTGTGAGCTGAAGACGTCAACAGGAACGTCGGAGAAATCGTTGTCGCCCAAAATGCTCAAGTACGCGGTGGAAACCCGGAAATCGTCAAGCCTTCAGCACAAAAACGCCGCGAAAACCTTCGCACCAACATCCATATTCTCAAGTCGTTAATTTTTTATGAACGATCAAAATAGAAATGATCCTGAAATTCTAAAACATACGATAATTCAAGACCTATAGTTATAAAAATTACTTTCATAAAATATTCACAAAACACGAAAGGAAATGAATTTTCACAGAGGAAGTATGTACAGAAACGGTAGCATTATGTGCCCTTCTGAGAAGACGTGCTTATGAGCAATGGAATAGGTATATGGTTCAATTGTACATTGATTAAAATTTTCCAAAGTGCCACGCGCCATAGAATTTTCGCAAGAAACGAAAGACAAGCATAATTATTGGTGGAACGACTTTTCCGCCTATACTGTCTCTCTCTATCTCCCATTTCCTAAATTCCCATCCAAACACTATTTTCCCGCCTCATTACCTCCTCCTCTCAAAAAATACGTTTCCTTGCCTCGCCCGGTGTTCTCACGTTATGCCAATGAAGATACCCTAAGAATGGGTGCGACGACCTAAAAATGTAACCAATATTTCGCAACACTTAAAGGGGAAGGAAATTCGAACGTGCGATGAGATCCTCTGGCAGCCCGAAGGATGGCGATGATGATGGCCCAGATATTCCGAGAAACGACGAGAGTTCGGTTGATTTTGCACACCTTATTGGCAGGGCCGGCTCGAGCTACGGGCGAGCCGGGAGGTTGCCCGGTGTGCCAAAGACTCGGGGGCGCTATCCCAATCATTTATCTATGCATTACTTGCAAGTAAATAAATATTGGATATTGTACACCAATTTATATCAAGGAACAGGCTAGAATCTTGATGGCATTCATTTTAATTTTTCATTATCAATAATTTTTATAGATCGATGAATAAATTAATATGTACTTTGTAAATATCTCAACAAACATTAAAGGAGGGGGGCGCTGGAGTGCTATCTCGCCCGGGACACCAAAATTCATCGGGCCGCCCCTGTTATTGGCGGGCCAGAAATAAATGGAAATAAGCCAATTCATAAATGGCGGAAATAAAGGGTCAACACTGACACAATTAATGAAGATTTTCATATGCAATAACATATACGAATAACCTAGCCTAAGAAAATTTAGAGATCGAGATTTCTTTGTTTACTATTTATCTTGTATGCCTTTTAAATATTGTTATAAAGATGGAATTGAAGGTAATAATGGTTTGCATAGCACATCATGTTAAGGTGTGGAACTAGAGATGATTGTTAAATGATTGTCAACACGGCTTCAGGAAATGTAGGTCTTGCGATACTCAGCTCGATCTTTTTGTGAATTGTATACTGAGAATTGGAGAAAATAATAGGCAGGTCGATGTCTTCTTAGGTTCTTAGGTTTTAAGAAAGCATTTGATAAGGTACTTCACAGGAAGTTAATAACGAAATTAGAAACCTTAGGCGTTAATTCCAAAATTGCTGGTTGGATCCGTGAACTTTTAAAACATAGGAAGCAGATGGGAAATTCTCGAACTTAGTGAGGTTGTCTGTGGCGTTCCACAGGGTAGTGTAATTGGTCCGTTATTATTTCTAATTTATATAAACGATATCAGCTCAGTAGTCAGAAGTAAAATTAGGCTTTACGCGGACGACACCGTCATTTATAAAGAAATAAGCAATCCGGAAGACCATCAGTATCTCCAAATGATCTATAAGCTATTTCTGCATGGCGTAAGAAATGGCAGTTAGAGATAAACCAAAAGAAAAGCTGCGTCGTCAATTTCTGGAGAACCAAGAATATCTCGTTGGATGTTAATTATTCGTTGGACGGAGTAGAGATTCCAGTTTCAGACTCGGTTAAGTAGCTAGGAGTCACGATCCATCGTGATCTCTCGTGGGACACCCACATTCGCCGATTGATAGGTGCCGCTAACAAAAAGCTAACCTTAATAGGGAGAATAGCTCGAAATAGCTCCGAAAAAGTGAAAGAATTATGTTATTTATCCATGGTTCGACCGCGGGTCGAATATGCGTCAGCTGTGTGGGATCCCTACGAAAAGGGACTCAGTATCGAGATAGAAAAGGTTATGCGTAGGGCAGCTAGATTTGTAAAGAGAAATTACGATAGTAAACAACGCGTAATATCATTAATAGAAAATCTGAAATGGACATAGTTAGAGAAACGTAGGCTGCAGGCTATATTTAAACTGCTGGAAAACTTTGTCGGAGGGACTAGCGAATAAGATAGTAGGTCTTATCAGAAGCCCAACTTATCTCGGAAGGCAGGACAGCGAGGATAAGATTCGCGAGATCGATTGTAGAGCGGAGCGATATAGAGGATCGTTTCTCCCTAGGACGATAAGAGATCGTAACAGGAAAAGTTAACGTAGGAAAACTAGGGACCTTTGGTGCACTGAACCTCCTGCCATCCACCAAAAAGGTGACTTGCAGGGTATCATGTAGATATAGAGATTCCAGTCAATTCGTTAGTTAGCATAAAAGTCAAATGTCACTACTTGAAAGTGATATATATGGACTATATCTGCAGTTCCACCGGGTTATAAAAATCAAAGAACTTCATTCGTAAGTAATAAATTGGTTGACGTGGAACATAAATTCTTAAAATAGAAATGTAGCCCCAATGAATTGTAACAGCCTTAAGGAACGAATCACTAATGGTGTATATAATGCAGCTATTGATGTTGCTACTGATTTAAATGGAAACATTGACAACGCAATATCGCGAAGGAGTGTATTCCATTCTTTTTCATTTTGATACTATAATAATACTAGGGAAATAAACGTTCAGCGACTATTCCAAATTTATTGTCAGTGTTCATATTGCTCAGAAACTGTAAGGATTACGAGACAAAGGCACACTGCGATGCATTACTCACGTCTTCAACGAGTTGTGAAAAACATCATTTTTAACACGTCATTCTTTTACTACAAATGGATGCATTTTCTATCATTTTAATATTTATGCAAATTACAAAATGAACTCGTTTTAATAGTAAAGCGTTAAATGTACTCGCATTCGTTTAACTCAGATTTTAAAATTTCTTTGAAACTGCTCATTCATTGGCAAATCATGGAAAGTGTGAGATCTAAGGAAATTAAACTGTAAACGATTTAAAACGAATTAATGAAATAATCGTCAAAACGATACATTTTCTACGGATAATTATGCGATAAATTTATTATAGTAGCCATGACCGCCGAATAAAATATACGAAAATGTCCAAATCTGATTACTTACAATAGAAAAACAGCAAAAATAATAGTTCGGAAATCCACTGTTATAGAAACATGAATCTAGTTTGTATAAATGTGGAATTTTATAGGCAATAAAATGGAATCCCATTCATGTAAGGTTTCCATAATGGATTTTATGCACTTCATCAACTTAATTATATATTCAGCATTGTATTTATTAAAAATCACTAAACAATGAAGTTTACTTTCCCATGTTTTGGAGATGAAGGCAGGAATTCATTTAGGAAATGAATAATTATAGAATTTCATTCATGAAGAGAAATGCGAGAAAGGATTTAATTTACGTTTAAAATTATATTGCAATGATACAAAAACTGCGAGTTGCTTGTTATTAAACGTATCCCATCAGCAAATTTTGGAATACAAATACTGAAATGTAAATGATTAAAAAAAATAGATTTATGGTTATTCTGATTTAGAATTTTCAAGTAGTTTTTTCATTTTAGCAACGGCGCATTGTCGTAAATAATAATTTATTATTTCATAGCCTTCTTTCACATCCATCTCTCAGATATTTGTTAAAATATCACAGCTATTCCTTTTACGCACGAAATTTCTCAAACGAACTCAAAAGAAACCAATTTACGTGTGTTAGTCATGGAACAAGAGCGCAAAATTGGATTTCCAGTTTCAATTTCCATTGTTTACTGGTATCAAAACGCTAACGGAGAAATTTGAACGCAGTGTTCAAAAGCTTAGTATGAAAGAAATCGCAAACTATTGCGCCTTATCGGAATCCAATGACTTATTTTAGAATTAATTAAAATGGCCACCCAGTGAGTTTTGTTAGAGCGAAACTCTCGTTAAATAGACAGAAAACTTCACACGAAGCAAGGAATCGCCGAAATGCGAAACCAGATAAGTGCGGTTTCGGAAAAATAAAACAAAACTTTCGGGTGCGGTGAAAAATCTGAGGCTAGTAAAAAAATAGTAAAAAAATCACTGTCAGGCCCAATAGATAGACGTAATTGGAAACTAAGGTATCTTGGTATCTTATGAAAGGTAACATAGCACGTCTTACCCCAAGGATTCCTTTCTAGGTGTGTGAGAAGAGAGAAAGAGATACAAAGAGAAATTCCCTACCAAATATTTCCTCCTTTCCCTTTCCTCCCCTCCTTTTTGCTTTCTATTTTCTCTCGCTCACTCCTATGCCTCTTTCCTCCTCTTTCCCACCCTCACCCTGTTCTTCACTTCTCCCACTTTCTCCCTCTTCCTCTCTTACTCCTTCTCAGCCATACCTCTCTCCTTATCGTGTCTTCAACTCTCATATCTCCCATTCTACTCACTCCATCTCTTTCCCTCCTTCCTCCCTCTCCCATTTCCCTCCTTTATTTTTATTTCCTCTCCTTCATTATCTCCTCTCTCCCTCCTTTCCGACTCCCTCCTCTTCCTCTCTCCTTCCCCTCTGCCCCATCTCTTCCTCTATCTTATTTTTTTTAATTCCTATTATTTATCGTCTCTCTATCCCACCTCTCTCTTCTTTTCATTCTCTCCACTTCCCCCTCTCCCTCTCCACTCATTCCTTCTCTCTCTCATCTTTCCCTTCTCCCCCTACTAATTCATTCCTACCAACATTCTTTGGATTCTCCCCCTCTCTCTCCCGTTCACACATCTCTCTCTCCTTTTTTTCTGACTCCTCTCCTCCATCTTCTTCATCTCTCCCATCCTACCTCACTCTCTCCAAAGCTTACTATGCGAGCAACGAGTCTCCCATCCCTTTCCTCTGCCTCTCTCAGCTCTTTCTGCTCAGGGGAATATATTAGCTCCCGAAGCGAGCACATCAAAGTGGAGTGAGAGCAGCGGAAGGTGGGGCGTGGCGGGGACGGGAGAGAGGGCGAGGCAAAGGGGAGAGGGCGAGGCAAAGGGGGTAGGGCAAGGTGGAGGGAAGGGGGCATCGGGGTCAAACTAAAGCGGGATGTATCCGTACGCCTCGTGACGTTTTTATTGCCACGGGTAAAAAGCTGTTTCTCACTCTCGTTTTTCCTTTGAGAAGAAGGAAGTTGGGGGGAAAGAGAGAAAGGCGAGATTAGTGAGACGTTAAGTGCGTGTAATATTCCTCGTTTGTCCCGGTCGGTCGATCTTTCCAAAATGGAAAGGGATGAGATACGCGCAGCGGGGAGAGGAGGAAACTGCTCGTACAGGAGCAATCCGAATCGTGCGCTTAACAGGATGCTGCGACGTTAGGTAACGTGCGTTATATTTAGTGCCGCATGGGCGAGCGCCCGCGATTGGGCCTGAAAGAGAGAGAGAGAGAGAGAGAGAGAGAGTAAAACGGAGAGAGAGGGACTAATGCTTGTTTCGTAAGGATTTTAAAGGAGACGCGCGCATTTCTGGATTACGTCGCAGCCGCGCGCGGAGGTGGGGAGGGGGGATGAGTTTGGGGATTTTCAAGTGCATCGTGGAGAGCGGACGCAGCCAATCAAATTGCCCCACTGCGCGATGGGGTGTAATTCACCTTCGCCAAATATGATTATTAAAATATTGGAACGGATCCCCAACCGCAACACTTATTGGAGGAAGCGATCATGTAAAGCCGTTATAATAAAAACACTCCTAAACACCAAAATATTTGACAAACACTACATATTCCGAGATCAATAAAAATATGACACTCGCCTAGCAACGGAAGAATTGAGAACTTCATTGTACCATATTTTAAATCTGCAGTATCTTTCATTATGACCTCAACAAGATTCACCTTTCGTAACCAATCTGTCTCCTGTATCAACAGATATTATTATACAAATTGGCCCAAGTTGATGAAATTAGCAAAGTTAAGAAAACGCGGATATTTGACTAGAGAGATCTTCTTGAAATAGCCAATTTTTTGTGTAAAAAGCAAAGAAAAAACTATTTATTTGTTCTTCCAAGTTAATTTCAAAGCAAAATATATTTTAGGTAAGTCTTTTTCAACATTTTTGGAGCCGCGAACCCCCTACGAGGTCCCACAATTACTACACCTCCTCCCCATGAGAAGTTCATAAATTTTTCATTCATTGTTTCGTTTTTACACTTTGAAATATGTATTAATCAGAGCTGTGCGCGGTATCACACAAGTTATAGATAAAAATGAACATAATGTCTTACACAATTCGCGGACCCCCGAGAAATAACGCGCGGACCTCCGGTTGAGAAATACTGTTTTAAGTTCAAGAACAAGCATTAAAAAAATACTTCTTGAATTTTTTCAGCCATAAGACGAGCTTGATAGTGCCCCGATGAACTGATTTAGGTGACTAGGTGGAATTTATTCCACAGTAGCATTTTAATCCCGACAGAAAATAAAAGTGCCGCTGATTAATTTTCAGATATTTATAGGATTTTTATTAGTTCATTTCCGTCGACTAACTCAAACCAGCAAATTTCGCGTGGCTAATGTTGTCGTGAAGTTTAGCTCGCTTTCTCCAGGGTCGAAACCTCATGCAAACCTCCCTCACTTATCTACAACCTCCCAATAACTTTCATCGCCTCGTTCTCTCCCTTTAGCTATAGGGGGCGATCGAGATAGAGAGGGAGCCAAAATGGAAGGGGAGGGAGAGGGGCTGGGAAAATTCGCTGCTATGGAGATGTGGAAGTGTGGGAAATTGAATAGAGAGAGGAGGAAAAAGGGACAAACTGCCTTCAGCGTGCGGTCAAGTTCCAAGTCAACGCAGCAGTTCTGAGAGTCCTGAAGTCTGATGCGGGCTGAAAAGTGGGGCCTAATGGATGTGGGAGGAAATGGCAGGGGCAGAGGAGGGGGGAGTAGAAATAAGGGGCAAAGGTTACGGTTGGAGTCGGAGCAAGCGGTAGATTGGTCGACTCGTTGCTCGACAGCTCAAATGAAGTCTTCCCTGATTAAGATAATTCTCCATTCTACGGTCTCTCGTCCAATATACTCCACCTTTTCCCCTTTCCTTTTCCTATCTTTTCCTTGCCCTATTCTCCGACTCTCTCTTCTTCCATTTCTGTCCCTCGTCCTCCTTTCTTTATCTAATTTACCATCCTTCTGCCTGAATTCGCATCATCCCTTACCTCGTTTCTTATCTTATCTTTCTTCCTCATCTCTAATCTTATTTTTCTCTTTCCCATCATGTTCATTTCCTTTTGACTTCGCTTTCTTCATCTCTTTCTATCTCCCCCCTTCCCTCTCCACTGTTCTTCTCGCACCTCTCCTTGCCCCCACATCCCTCTCTATCATCACAACCCTCTCTCTATCTCCCTTCCTTCATCCCTTTCCAACAACATCGCTTTATCTCTCTCTCTCTGTTCTTTCACTCCTTTCCATCACCTGGCAGAGCACAACTTTCCGGGCAGCTCCACTCACTTATGCCCGCATCATATGCTCCTCGACTTAACACTCTTGGCTCCTCTCTCTCTCTCTCCTGCGAAGGTCGCGTGTGCACTTGAAAGCACTCCATCTCCGCATCACGAAGCGATAGGCCTCCATTGGCGCCTGATAAAGAGGAACTTTATACCGTCCTACTATCTATGCGGTAAGGAGGGCTCTCTTATTTGAAAAATTTCGCCTTACGTGTCAAAATCGAGAATATTTTGACGCTGAGTTGTCGGGAATTGGAATAGTAAGGATGCGGAATTATCGGAAGATCGGCGTATGTATAAAGTATAATTTTTAAAAATTCTTACTAAAAGCGAGTATTTAACATTTATAACACAGATGCACTCCTTACGTATTAAGCATCAGCATTTAGAATTGACTGAAATTTTATGTCACATTATGTCTTCTAAGGCTGTTAAAGAAACAAAATTTAATTTGAATTTTTATTCTGGGAATTACATATCTGCATTGCGAGAAAAAGGGGTTCATAGAAATGCATAAAAAATCTCACCAAAGGGCATTTATGCTTTCAAAAGCTTGTATGACGCCTCCAACTTAAATTAGTTGGGATGCGAATGACTTTAAGCTTTAAATATTTAAATTATTAATTAATTATGACAAAGTTCTGCAACTTTAGAATAAAAAATAGCGTTTTGAATTTGATTTTGGTAAAAAATCAGCATTTATGTTAGAATGAATCGATGGTGGGTATATTAACGAAGAAGTTTTGTCAAAATACTTACTTTGAGATGTAAACGCTTTAGTTTCTACAGGCGTTATTTGCGTCCCCTTAAATAAGATGTTCTAAAAGAGTTTTATCAACAACAGCGAACTGCTACGAGATTCGTTGTGGAACTTCATAAATTGGCTACTAGATGTTTGGATACCAAATATTTACATGAAGCATGCAATTGAATCATATATTTTTCGCAAAACAGTTATAAATTTGATGATATTTAAGTAAAAATCACTTATAAGATTATATTTTGACTTTACTCTGTTCCAAGTTAATTTAGACACACGAATGAATAGTTTTTACATCACGATTATTAAAATGAAATTCACAAAGTCATAATCGCTCTTTGCATTCGATTTTTATTTTAAAGTTTTGTTGAAAAACGGGAGCACGCGGTACACACACTAAGTAACTTTAAGCTCAAAAAGTAATTTATATCTAGAAAAAACCTTCACGCTTAGGGTTGAAAATCGATTATTTACCAGAATCGAAAGTAAAAGTAAGCTCTCTAGAAAATTGTAACATCATTCATTTATTATTCATTAACCTCAGAGAAGCACATAATGATTTATGCGAAAGGAAATATACTTGCTACAGGGATAAAGGATTCGTACAGTTTCGCCAGGCATTTACGGGCTGATGCCACTTTGAAGTTCAACCTGCACGCGGAAGTCAACACCACTTTAAGTGGATAAATAAATGTAAAAATGGTCTCAGCTACTTTTAACATCTCCCTAACAGTGGTTGAATTTCTAAAAAAATGAACCTAAATTTTACTATAAGAAAAGAAAAATCCAAATATATACAACACAAAAAATTATCGTATATTGCGCTTTAAATCTAAAACTAGGTTTGAGAATTCAAGAACAAGCGCTTAAAAATACTTGTCTCGGGTATCTCCAATAGCCACAGAAAGGTTATATAAAGCTAGGTGCGCATTTCGGCTACAAGGCAGCCGTCCTTAGTGATAATTCGCCGAAAATATATTCGAAAGACGGCTGCTTTGTAGCCGAAATGCACATCTGGTATTATATAACCTTTTTGCGGCAATCAGTGATGACAAGTATTTTTTTAAGTGCTTGGTCTTGATTTATTTTTCAGCCATAAGACGAGCTGTTGAATTAGGTTATAGAACGTTACGCGGTCGTAGGCTCATCCTCCACTTTATTCCATACATTTGTAAAACTTTATTTTTTCCTTTTGCATTCTGGCTACTTCTTGCCTATCTATAATCTCTCGATCCCAACTTTCGTCCTAGTGAGTTTTATTTCAAGAAGTATTCTAATATCAACGTAATATTGGCGCGAGGCGGTAAAAATAAAACGTTTCTAGGCTGGTTTCCATAGGAAACATAGCCTTATTAGGCTGGTTTCCAAAGGAAACATAGCCTTATTAGGCTGGTTTCCATAGGAAACATAGCCTGTCTGTGTGTGTATGTCCCCTACTAACAACTTTTGCACCAATCTACCGACTTTCATGAAACTTGGTATGAGGCTCGTACTGCCAGGGCCCACCTCCGGGCTATATTTTATTTTATGAAGATTGAATTCCCGGGTTCGATTCCAGGAACGTTTTTTCCCTATTTGATTTACATAGGAAATACCAAATCCATCGTGCAGAGATGTTTACTTTAATACTTTAAAATATTTTACAATTGTGATATCGGAGCGAGGTTTGTACTGTTCTAAGGGAAAAAGAATGTAGATTCCAATTCTTATCACATAATTTTGATAAATGATTGTATTTTCTTGAATTTCTATTTTAACTTAGCGTTTAAAATCGCATTTTATAGGATTGTTGTCATGGAGACGATTATTACCGAACTCCGCTTGAGCATAGGCGAGTGAACAAATGGGTTATTTTCTTTTCCGCTCGACTACTCTTCAGCAATGGACAGTTGATCCATACATATTAGCGTATAAACAGTAACATTTATTAAATTCGTTTATTAAAAAATACATGCAAAATATTATGTCAGAAAGAGATTTTGACATTTTTTTAGTATTTTAAACCTGACAATTTAATTAATTTGTTTTCCAATTTTTCTCTATCATTCACAAATTATGAACTACAAGTGGTATTTATGGCATGAGAATTCCTTGGAACGACTTACACATACTGAAACATTTCCTGTCAATATAAGTAATCAGTTCGGGACGTCAACTTCGGGAAACTAGCCTGCATTATTCCTGGTTTGGACTTCTTGTTTCAATTCGTTAGACTTGGAAATTCTGCCATTTGTACCTCGATTAGAAATGTTCGATTTCTTTTTCTTCCCGCTCTTTATCTCATCCTACCCTTTCGTCCCTTTTATTCCTAACACGCCATACGGAAGTTTTCACGGCGAAGTCGAAAAGTCCAGAGCGATAAAAGAATATTTTCTTTTTCGAGAGATCGAAAGCGAAAGAGACAGAGAGAGAAAGAGAAAGTGCGTGAGAGGGAGAGGTGGGAGGAGTTAGGGGGAAGGGAGAGGGGAAGAGAAAGGGGAGGGAGAGAAGAAAAGGGAGAATTCATATTTATGTAGACTGTCGCGCCGCTTGATTCACGGCAAGTGTTACTCTTCCGTTTTTTCTCTCTCCCTAGAGGTCGTATTTTTTGCCGAAGAAAAACACGCACAAAAAGAAGCGACGAATGGGAGGAAAGCTATACATCTTCCTTTTTTCTACGAGAATTTCTGCTCGACTCACCCGGAATAATTCGTGACCAGCGCTATTCCGAGCCTTATTTGCTTTGTTTATTTCGTCGAACTTTGTGTGTCCCACGGGGATTTTCATCCGAGAAAACCAATCTTTTTCTCTCTCTCATGGACTGTTTGCCCTCGCTTAAGTTACCGCCTTAGTTACAATAAACAACCGATCTAGTTTGTTTCTCATCCGTTCCTACCATCTCTCGACGCTCTGATTCCGAAATACCAAGTTCCGGGTCTAAAAGTGTCCCCATCTTTTTTTCTTCGTCTCAATCTCTCCCGCTAATACTCTTGCCGTCTCTCCATATTTTTACTTACCGAGATGTTGACGAACGTGCACGTTTCGGTGCCTCTGACCCCGAAAAAAACTTTTCTGCAATTCCGTCTGGCTGTAGTATCTGAGCGGCTAAACGGCCGAACATAATCTGGGAAAATCCCGTATTTATATAGAGTATTACGAGGATTAGAATCCTTGTTGAACTGAATCATATCGATGGAGGGTAGTTTCTTCTTGACTATCTAGTCAAAAATGAGCGCTCGAATTATATATCTTATTGTTATGAACAACACTAATTGCACATCGTGTCTTAAAAATAACTTTATAGCGTCCCTTATTACGCAACGAGATATGCCCCCCCCCCCAGCTACCGCGGAACTGTGCACGCAATAACGTAACCAGCGACATTAATGCATAAGACTAGAAGCGTAAGGACACGAGGAAGTCTGCGCTATGTACATACGTTGTCCCGATTTTTTCCAGTTCCTTCTCCTTAAATTCTCTCATTTCCCCTCCATCATTCTGAACATTTATCTCTCTCTCTCCACCCGTTTCTCTCCTATTACATTCTCCGTCTCTTCCTCTCTCATCCATCTAGCTTCCATTTCGCTTGAAGAGATGATGGCGATGGGATGCTGCTGTAACGAGGCCGCTCGTTCCGGGCGACTTCCATTTTCCTCAGACGCCAGCGTTACTTAACAGTAAACGCGGTGCATTCGATTCTTTAGCTTTTCTGGATAACGATGTTTGGCGGGAGCGCCGAATATTTTTTTTTCATTTCCACAGCCAGGGAGCGGGTGATTTTTCTCCGAGATACGAAGGAGTTTTGTGTACCTTTCGGGACTTCAATTGGAAATTCGCGAATTTTTGTTTGTTGTTCAACTTTTCGATTGATTCTTATCGAGTCGGCGAACTTTCGCGCTTGGCGGGCACCGCTGGAAGATATATATAGACTAATATAGACTATTTCATATTTTTCAGTCAAATCATGGTTTCAAAACCTATTTTGATGAATTTTAACGCAAGTAAATTGTTTAGATTTCATTTCCGCTATCCCGAGACCAATGAATCTCTTGATAACTTATGACGTAAACACTCATCCGGAACGCCGAATCTCCCGTGGCTTCCAATGCGGCCCTCTGAAGCATTCACATCTACGAATGTGGCCCGCCATGCAGAAAAGGTTGCCAACCCCTGTTCTATGGTATCATATGAGGAAAAATCAACCCTAAACGTTTTCTAGCATTAAAAAAACTGTTTTTGAACATAACTTCAAACTTCAATTGAAAAGTGTTAAATTGTCTGCGTTTAATTTTAAAGATATTTTTTTCCAACCGCGGGTGGTATCAAACGCTCTCAAGAGCCGCATGCGGCCCGTAGTTTGACAACTCCTGGGCAAGAGGGAGATATTTTACCACTGATCAGTGATTATATCAATAAAGTGTTGATGAATAGGATAATTCGAAAAGTCAAAAAATTATTGAGAAAACCGGATTCGCATTATGTCTACAGGGTGTTTCACGACCGGTCTGCTATACTTCAGGAGGTGATTCAGGAGGTAAATTTGAGTAAAAAAAGTTAATACAACATTGGTCCTATATCCAACCGTTGAGGAGCTGCGGACGTTTTAAGATTTGCAACGCTATAATGGCAACAATGGTGATGGTTTGAGTTACATTGTAATCACCGATGATTGTTGTTGTTTCTTGACTCCCTTGCTTCTGATCCATGCTCAAAGTTACACGTGACACTGTTTCGATAAGTTCAAAATCGTAATTTCGTCTTGCGTTTTATCACAAAATGAATCAACAGTTCACTCCCAGTGAATATTCCGATATCCATTACATTTATGGATTCTGTGATGTTAACAGCAGGACACCAGTTGAAGAATATCGTACACGTTATCCGAACCGTATTCTTCAAATGCTGTCCTGCTGTTACCATCACAGAATCCATAAATGTAATGGATATCGGCATATTCACTGGGAGTGAACTGTTGATTAATTTTGTAATAAACACAAAGACGAAATTACGGTTTTGAACTAATCGAAACAGTGTCACGTGTAACTCTGAGCATGGATCAGAAGCAAGTGAGGCAAGAAACAACAACAATCAACGGTGATTACAATGTAACTTAAACCATCACCATTGTTGCCATTCTAGCGTTTCAAATCTTAAAACGTCCGCAGCTCCTCAACGGTTGGAAATAGGGCCAATGTTGTATTAACTTTTTTTACTCAAACTTACCTCCTGAAGTATGGCAGACCGGTCGTGAAACACCCTATATAAGTAAGCCGTCCTCAGTGTTGATTTATCGATCACTGACACTTTTTTAGAGGCAAATATTGATGAATCTACGCTACTTCATCTGAGTCCTAATTTTAGTTGAGTTAAATAATTATAAAATAAATAAAGATTATATGGTTGGACAATATGAGTTCTCTCGAGGTAAAACAATCCGGAGGTAAAATAGTCCCCCAATCGGATCTCCGGGCGGGGACTGCCTTGAGGAAAACATTTGTCGAAAGTAAATTACGAATAGGGACTTGGAACGTAAGAACTATGAGAAAGGCAGGAAAGCTAGAGAACTTGAAAGAAGAAATGAGAAGAAATAGAGTTGACATTATAGGGCTAAGCGAAACTAGATGGGAGGGAGAAGGACAGTTCGACTCGGAAGAATTCACGGTAGTTTATTCTGGAGGAAATAGTGGGGAAAGGGGAGTAGCTCTGGTACTTAGGAAAGATATGATGAAATGCGTGACAAATATAATAGCAACGAACAATAGACTGATGGCAATAAAGCTAAAAGCAGTCCCAGTGGACATGCTGATAATCCAGGTATATATGCCAACGTCAGCTCATGACGATGAAGAAATAGATGAGATCTATGAGCAAATTAATGAAATTTACGAAGAAGACGGAAGAGGAAAGGTAAACTGCATAATAATGGGAGATTGGAACAGCATAGTCGGAGAAGGACAGAAAGAAAATGTTGTCGGGCAATACGGACTTGGGAAGAGAAATCGAGGAGGGGAGAAACTCGTAGAATTCTGCATCAATAATGACCTTGTAGTGACTAATACATGGTTCAAAAACCATAAACGAAGGTTATACACATGGAAAAGCCCAGGAGATAGAATGAGATGCCAAATAGATTACATCCTTGTAAAACAAAGATTCAGGAACAGCATAAAGAACGCCAAGGCATTGCAAGGAGCAGACATTGATTCAGATCACAGCCTTCTAATACTTGACGTGAGTACAAAGCTCAAACAAATAAGAAAAACGAGAAGAGAAAGACAGACCTGGGACCTAGAAAAACTGAAAGAAAGGCAGGATGTAGTCAGCATGAAGTTGGAAGATAACCTAAGAAAGTTGGAAAACAAACCGAAGACCGTTGATATAGAATGGGATGAAATTAAAACCAGTATCAAGGATACCTTGGATAAAGAGATTGGAAAACAAGAGAAGAAAATCAGAAAACCATGGATCACGAAGGAAATGCTGGAGAAAATGGATGAGAGACGAAAATGGAAAAACGTTAACAGTGAAGAAGGTAGAGCCAACTATAGGCGTATAAACAATGAGTTGAGAAGGGTAACTGATAAAGCTAGAGAAAATTGGATAAAAGGAAAATGTGATGAAATAGAACAAATGGAGAAGTTAGGACGGTACGATATGATGTACGCTAGGGCACTGGAATTAGAAGATAAGAAGTCTAATGGAATTTGTGGTAAAGGAATTATGAATACGGATGGGAAGATAGTCTCAGAAACAAAGGATGTAGCACAGGTATGGGAAGAATACATTAAGGAATTATACAGCAAACAGGCAGGAGCGGCAAAAATAGAACTGGAAAATGAGGAAAACATTGAAGAAGACAACTTAGGACCAAGTATTATGGAGATCGAAGTAGAAAAGGCGATAGTGGAACTAAAGAAGGGGAAAGCCACGGGCAGCGATGGAATACCGGCTGAGATACTTAAAGTCATAGGATCAGAAGGACTAAAAGCGATCACGAAATTAATTAATAAGATTTACGACACGGGAGAGTGGCCTCAGGATTTCCTAGAAGTAACAATGATCCCTCTAAAGAAGAAGCCAAAGGCAATGCAGTGTAAAGATTACAGAACGATAAGCCTTCTGTCACACACATCGAAGATCATCACGAGGATTCTTAATAAAAGGCTGGAGAAAAAGGCAGAAGAAATAATAGGGGAAGATCAATTCGGTTTCAGAAAAGGACGAGGAACTAGAGATGCTATAGGAGTAGTTAGAATCATATCAGAAAGGGCAATAGAATACAGTCAAGATATCTGCGCATGTTTCGTAGACTGGCAGAAGGCCTTTGATAGAGTAAATTGGGAAAAGTTGATGAAGATATTAAAGGATATAGGTGTAGACTGGAAAGACAGGAGACTGATTAGGAATCTATATGAGAATCAAGTTGTAAAGGTCAGGTTTGAGAATGTGGACACCTGCGGAATAAATATCGGTAGAGGAGTAAGACAAGGCTGCTGCCTATCGCCAACCCTATTCAATATATATGGAGAAAGTCTAATGCAAGAAGCTTTATAAGGCACAGGGGATTTCAAAATTGGAGGAAGGATTATAAGAACAGTGAAATATGCAGATGATCAAGTACTTCTAGCAAGAAAGGAAGAGGAGCTACAAAAAATGATAAATAGACTAGTAATAACAGGTAGAAAATACGGTATGGAAATAAATATAGAAAAATCCAAGGTCATTCGAATATCGGGTAAAGAAGAGAAGCTGAACATAACTATTGGGGGAAAGCCATTAGAACAAGTTTCAGAATATAAATACCTTGGAAGTATCATAACACGAGAGGCAAAATGTACGGATGAGATCAAAACTAGAATAGGAAAAGCAAAAGCGGCTTTCAGGAGAAAGAAACAACTACTTACAGGGAATATAAGGGAAGATATCCGCAAGAAGTTGATAAAATGCTACGTATGGAGTATAGCATTGTATGGGGCAGAAACATGGACGCTAAGGAAAAATGACATCAATTACTTGGAAAGCTTTGAAATGTGGACTTGGAGGAGAATGCTGAAGATAAAATGGACAGATAGGATGAAAAACGATGAAGTGCTACGAAGAATAGGAGAGAAGCGAATGATTATACAGACTATCAGAAAGAGGAAGGCTAACTGGGTTGGACATTACCTGAGGAGAGAGAGTATGATTAAAGACGTGTTAGAAGGAAAACTAGATGGGAAAAGGGAAAGAGGTAGGAAAAGGTTTCAGCTGAGAGACGATTTGAAAGGGAAAGAGAGTTATCAAGATATAAAGAGGACAGCGGAAAATAGGAGTATATGGAGAACCAGGTTTAATAATCACGGACCTGTTTACGGGCAGACTACCTATGATAATAAATAATTAAATTTTAAAAATAAAACCGGATAGAAGCGACGTCACAAGAAAAGGAAATTCTGTGAACGTGTTCTGTGAAAGAGATAAGCGAATTCTAAGTTTAATAAAAATGCAATATCCGTACATTTACGCCAAAATTGCATTTTCATTTTGGCGTCCGAATGGGGCGTGAAACGGACTCACCCAATCCTTTCGAGGTACGAAAACATTCTGACACACGAACAAGTATCCAGCGGAAGTCTTCGATCAAAGCGTTCGTCTCGCTGCATAAAGTGCTCGTAAAAAAAGCTCAAATCCACAAGCAAACGCGAGCGCGCTTTCGCACATAGACGGGCCCACAATGCCCTCTTTCACATTTTTATTATTCCTGCCCCATCTTTCATCCCCTTGCACTCTCACCAAGCCCCAGCCGCTCCAAAAGCAAACTCTCTCCGTCTTCATTTCGCTCTTTTCTCTCTCTCTCTCTCAATTTCACTCCCTTCGTTCCATCTACCCATCCCGTTATATCTCGTACTCCGCTTCTCTTTGTTTTCTTTATTATCTTTCGCTATCTCATTGGCTTCCCGTCTTCTCGTTCTCTAAAATTTTCTTTCTTCTCTCTCCCTCCCTCTTTCTATTCTCAATTCTCCTATTCAACGTTGATATGGAGAGTGCAGGAAAGTGGTGGCCAAAGCTCCATTTTTGGCGCGCCAAGCTTTTCCTTGTGGCGCAGCAGAAAATTTGTGAATGTGAATGAGTTAACGGAGTTATAGGAGGGAAATGTGGAATGACATTGTAAGGAACCATCTTAGACTGGAAGCAGAAAATTTGCAACCACTAAATAAAGAGTCGATTAAAATGAAGAAACTCAAGGGCCAATCGATAAATTAAACGTTTGATAACTGTAATTTCATATCTTATTTCAATAATAAAACAGAGCTCACATTACTCGGCGTTCCGTCCTTCAGAAGGGACGTTAGGCCGTTGACCCCCTTGATGATCTTCGCTAAGAGTAGGGTTTCCCTCCTCCCTTGTGAGTGTGTTCGGTGTGGAAGGGGCTATGGCTATAATAATCAAAGAGGTTGATTGGCCAAAAATACACACACACATACACACAGAGCTCGCATTACAATTACTATGATGTGTTATAAGTGAGAAATCCAATATTTATTGTAGTTTTCGATCACCACTGTATTGTATTTTCATGGAATTATAATATATTTTTTGCTCCACATTTACTTGTAGCACGCCGATACCTTTCCTATTTGACACTGGCACTACACAAGAAAAGTTTGGCCACCACTGGTGTAGGATAAATGTATGAGATGTGGACTATGAAGAAAAAAATAGGAAAACAGTTTTGACTTTTGAGATATGAAGGATAGGAAAGAAAAAGGACAAAAGGAAAATAAAGTTATAGTTAACATGGGAGGAGAGAGGAGCTTTATAATAGTAATAAGGGAGAGAAAGAATAAAATCGGCACAATATACATTGCTCAAACTTTCTTATATAGTATATGACTGGTCTCACTACACTTTCCCGAATGGAAGGAACGCTTACTGCTACAAAAACAACACCGCAGAAAATGTATTTTTGCACGTAAATGGTATTAATATATTGATTACCTCATATAGGTATGTGAAAATCAAACTTGATAAATAGTTACACCATACGTAGATATAAAGTATTATGCGGATTGACAAAGGCACATATGAGCAGTAGTATTATTGCTTCCTCCCCCCCCTTCTTAAACAGGTATTTACTGATTCACTTAAAAATCTATCCATCACACTTATTCCATGATTTCTTATTCTTATTCCATAGTTTACTTAGATATGATGTGAAGGCTAGGTTCCAAGGAGGACAAACTGGGATAGGATAATAAAAATCAGGGCAATAAGCGATTTTCAGGGAATGTTTTATTTACCCTTCAATACGAAATGAGAAAATTCTACCTTTGTTGCGGTTTTTGGCCAATATGCAGAGACTCCGGAGTGGTCAAACAAATCCGAGAATATACCGAACAAATCGGGAAGTAGGATCATCTTATATCTATATCGAGAGATGAGATGGTGAAGGAGACATTAGAGCAATGGTTCCCAAAGTTTTCAATTTGGTGAGCACAAAGCTGTATCGTAGAATATCAGGCGAGCACCACTATACTTCGGCAAAAACAAGAATGATAATGAATTAAACCAAACCAACGTCAAAATTATTCTGAATGTTCTTGAATGCATTTAGAGAGAAAGGAACCGAGAAAATGAAATTAGTGGTTCTAAGAAAGTGGATTTTAGGCACACTAGAAGAGCAGAGTCAGGCTGTCTAATAACACAATCAAGATTCCAAAGAGTACAGCGGTGTTCGCGAGCACCAGGTTGAGAACCCATGCATTAGAGCAGGGGCCAGCAACCTTTTCCGCATGACGGGCCACCTTCATAGATGTGAATGATTCTGAGGGCCGCATTGGAGGTCACGAGAGCTTCGGTGGGTCGGATGATTGTTTATATCCGAAATTATCTAGAGATTCTGTGGCCTCATATTGGTAGAAATCGAGTCTAAATAATTTACTAGTGTTAAAATTTCGCCAGAAAAAGTTTTGAGACCATAATTTTATTGAAAAAGTACGAAAATTCCTGTTAAATTTTACCGATCACTTTTTCATCATGGTCTCGCGGACCGCATAAAGCGCTCCCTGGGGCCGCATCCGGCCCGTGGGCCCTAGGTTGTCGACCACAGCCATAGAAGTTCTAGTTTTCTCCTGACGTAACCTCTTAATGTTCGCATCTTCCAATGCTGCCCGCCAAGCGGGAAAGTTCGCCGACTCGATAAGAACCTATCGAAAATTTGAACAACAAACAAAAATTCACGAATTTGCCGAGCCCTGCATTAAAGTTTCAATCTCTTTCTGTTATCTATCTCTCTAGTTCTCGTCATTTCTCTCTCTTTATCATTCTTCGCACTATCTCTCCTTTATGACTTCCATTTTTCCCTTCTTCCTCTCCATCTCTCTCTTTCTCTGTCCTCTTTATTTCCCTTCGTGCCTCCATTCCTTTTATGGTTCGTCTCTTTTTCAAGTGAGTTTCTTTCTCATGCGATGCGATTCGCCCGCCCTCATTTTTTTTTCATAACCCTCACTCACGCTTCGTCCTCTCGGTCTGCTTTGTACGGAATCATCCCCTTTCCTATATTCCCACCCGCATCTCCTCCTCCTTTACGTCTCCCTCCCATCCCTCCCTTTCCACCTTGCAATGGCCTCGTCCCCCTGCATCCCTCCCTATCCTTTCTTGACGAACGAAACTGCTGCTCCTACTCCCTCCACCCATTTACCTCTACCCTTCCCCCCTCTCTTCTTTCGTCCGGCCTGTTTATTGCTCTTCTCTTTCCCTTCTTTTTTATATTCGTCTCCTCCTTCCGTTTACTCTCCTCTTCCTCTCTCTCTCTCATGGCTATTTATTTGCTCGTTATACCCGTCCTCGCCTCCCAAGATAGGGGAAGGGAGGAAATGGGAGGTGGGGAGGAAGGAGAGGAGAGGGAGGTGAGAGCGGGGGCGTACGGAAGACGTAGGGAGGTTAAAAAAGTGCACCCTGTGCTCCTCTGCGGCCGGGCGATTTGTTTTTGTATTTCTCTCTCTCTGAGGGAGTCTTTTAATTATTCGGCGGCGTTACGATGGAAGGGACTGGGAGATAATTCCTAAAAATGTTTTTTTTATTTGAAAAAAAAGGGTCTGTTTCTGTTTGACCCAGATTGAGAAGGAGCTTATGTGACAAATGAACGGAATTCATTATTTTTCGAGAGAATGGTTTTCGACGTTCGTTATTTTTTTGGCGCAAGCGGCCCGAATTCGATTATTCGCGAGAGGAACTCTATCAATAACGCTCACGGGAATTTATCGAGAATGGAGTGGACGGAGGGAGGCGTTAGGAGACGAAAATATTTTTCGAGAAAAAGAAACCACTGTTATGAAAAATCATAATCAGTAGAGTATAAAATGAAATAATTAGTCAGTACGTTAATCGCAAAATATTTATTCGCTGCAATTTATGATAAAATCAAGACGTTTGCGTTGGCTAAAAAAGGGGAATATGTATCGAGAATTTATTTAACATTGATTATTCCATAAACTGTTCATCAAAATGAATTTTCAGACCATATTTTTAAGATTGCGCAGAAAATAATGCTATTTATCGTCACACGGGTGTATAAAAGGCATGGGTGGCGTCCACAATACGTATATTGATACTGCAAGTGAATTTTCGGGAAAATGTATACTCGCACGCACACTCGTAAAGAATAATTAATGCCCGTTCTCTTAAAAAAATTACCAAAGTTATTTATACTGGAGGGAGGGGCGGGTAGAGAAAAGGCGCCTCTCTGATACTAAGGCTAGCTCTATAATTCGTGAAAATTGTCCAGCGTAACATGTTAACACGATATAAAGCTCGAGCGGAAGCAACGTCCTTTATCCAACTACTTTGGGCAATTTTTTGAGCGAACTGACCGCAGGTTCAATATTACTCCATCTTGCTAAGAAAGTGGCAAGTTATTTTATTACAAAGGAATGAGAAGAAACGGAGTCGTAAAAATTGAACTTCATCTCACTTTTATTCATCTCAGCTCCAAAACTTATTCCTCTCCCGGCGTAAAGTTTTTTTTCTTTTGCTTGAGCCCAACAAAGAGGACGTCACATGCTGTACATAGAAGAATACAAGCGTTCTCCGAATCCAATGAAACTTTTCTCGAGAACTTTGCGCGGCTCTTGCGGCATGGGGTACATAAGGCGCAGAATACAGCAATTTGGAAGGTAGGCTTCAAAATAAATCACGCCCGAGCAATTAGATACATTCGATTTTCGTCGAGATATTCTCTCGCCAACAGTATTGAATGTTCGGCGGAGAGATGGTGAGCAATAGAATAAATAACAGCTTCATTTTTCGAAAAACCCAATATATACAGTGGGAGGCGAAGAGCTATTAACGAGGAAAAAGATTCTTTCGGCCGGTTGGCTGAAAAAAGCAGTTTTAAAGAAAACAGTCGACAAGTGGAAGAGAAAGAGGAAAGAAAAACACAGCTTCCGCTATTTTCCTGCTCTCTAACGTTGTTTCTTTCAAAAGGGGCACGGAAAATTACATATTTGCAAAGCTCAATTGAAATTCCCCTATTCAGCATACATACTAAGAAACGCTCATATTATTTTTTAATACATATAACGTATAATTTAGTTTGGATAAATAAAATGTTTTAGAAATTGAAGTGAACCCCAGCCTTCCTGAATTTCTTTTTGGAATTGATTGTATTTTAAGTTTTCGGCAGAGAATTTGTTATGCATATATATCAACATCCACAAGGTGTGCAAAATAAGGCCGCAATGCAAGGGTTGGCTAAACTTAAAATAAATAATTTGACATTTAGTAAGATAGACTAGAAAAAAGATCGAATACATTTATAATCGTTCAGTCGACGGAAAGGGGCAAAAATGTTAACAGAGAAATGGTAGTTTTGTAGGATTATCACGGCACTGCAGGAAAGCAGAATATCTCCATCATCGCTCAAATTAACCGTAACTGATTTCATCCGACATAAAAAACGTAATTTTCACTGAGCTTTCTTCGGTATAGGTTACTCTAATTGTTTTAAAAAAATATTTTATTATATAGTTAGTGTCGTATACGATAAGCAGAATTTTTCATTAATAAAAACTGCGTTCAACACAAACAGTCATCAAAACGGATGGGATAATTATCAAGTGCGATAGATTTTGGTATATCAGTAGGGTTAACGAGCCAAAAATTATATATCATAACTATCAATAATGAGGTCAGGCTCAACCCTGTGGAATTTCCTCATCATGAAAAAAAGAACTTAGTTACTTCCACAAATTTAATTTTAAACGACCGGTTTCACTACGATCGTAGCATTAAAATAAAATAAACGCGAAGAATGTTGTAAAAAATAAGCACATTTTCCGAAGGAAGATGATCGCGAACTTCAACTTCATTGTTTTTCGTAATTAACATCACCTTAAAATTATTTAAAAAAAAATTTCTTTCCTTCATACACCGTTCATAATCTAACTCGAGTAACGGAAACAAAATTATCTTTTAAGGAGACAATTTATGTACTTTGTATACAATTCCTATAATTTGCACATCTTTTTAATTCAAGGCTGTCGAAACCAGTCAACGGGAAGTAAAACATAATGAGAAATTAAACTTCTAGGAAAGCAATCAGAAAAAATAAAGAAAAGATTTATTTTTCATCCATTCGGCACGACATAAACCTTTATCGACGCTTCACCATATCCCGTAGTATCACAGTCTGGATGCGGAAAAGGAAGAGGAGAGAACGATTCCAAATACCCTCATCCAATCCCTATCCCAATCCAATCTCTCTCCTCCTATCCCCTCCTGCGTCAGTCCCCGGCCCATTCTTCAATTATATCCCTTCCCATCCTTTCTCGTTCAGACCTTTACTATCGTTTGTCTCTCCATCCTATCCTTCTTCCATTACCTCTCTCTCTCAAACATACTTTTATTGCTCCTACCTCGTAACTTCTTTTCACCGAATCAGGCAAGTTTGAGCGTCGGGCGTAATTTAGGAAATTACCTTTCTCTCTCTCTCTCAATCTGGGATGTGCTGAATTGATTTCCCAAGAAAAAAATTTAAGTTGTTGTTACCGTACAGATCTTTGTTTTTCAATGCAATCACTGCATTTTCCTTCGATTTTCTCCACACGCATTAAAACCTAATCTATTATGTATTTAATCTTAATTACTGCAAGTTAGCTAAAGCCAAGTGGAGATCACTTTTAAAATAATAGTCCTATAAATATCTGTAAACACATAATAAATAATGCAATCATTTACAAATTATGCACAAATTACTTCCGTTGAGTAGAACTTCTTCAATACATAATTGAAGATTCATTAATACAAATTTTCACAGGGTTAGAATTCCATAGGTTCAAGATGGGCCTTCACGGTTGCCTTACAATTAGCGGTGACGAGGCTCACGAGGCACCCACCGAACTTCACCCCATCAAGCGTTCCTTTGCTTCCTCCAACTCCATCGTCATATTTTACAATCTACTAGACTATGTATTATAAAACTAATTTTTTTCTGAAAACATTTTGTGTTTTTAGTTATGGTCTGAAGAGCACTTCAGGTAACGTATTCCAAACCCTTACTTTTCAATTAATGAAGGAATATTTCGCATGATTTGTTTTGTTTTACCACAATATATCAATTGGTACATGAATGATGAACTAAAAAATAAGGATAAAATTTTTTTGACAAGGTTCCGAGTTCGTGACAGTGCTATTATGCTGGGGGAAACAATGACAGTGATTAGGTACGAACCCCAAGCAACGATAACGCACAATATGAGCACAAGGAATTTTTTATCAAAGAAGAATAAGCCGGAAGAATTTAAAGAGCACTAGATATAAAATTGCTATTTTAAATTTCGGAGGAGGCAATTCGCAGAAACGAAAATATCATGAGGCATCTGAAATCAAATTTATAGCGAAGCAAAAGTACAACGGATGTGTTTCTTCTAAGATTGGCGACCACATCTTAAAATTTTGTTTTATAGTTAATCGAAACTGTAGCAGCTTCCGCGGAGGCATAAAATTCTTCGGTGTCCTTAAACCGCTAACTTTAGGATCCTGAAGAAATCGAAAAAGTTGATGGAACCCTTTAGATATGCAATTTAAGGAATATATACGATCACTGATTATACCGGTCTCATGACATGAATTTGTCTAAACAAAGATAAAGCGATTCCACCTACACATAGACTTCAAAAGACACTACATATAACGTGAATCTTACACTCGCGCGCTAGTGCATCCCTCAATATCGCGTGAAATATGAACCTTGAATTTTTCACTAAAAAAACGAAACGCCGAATCACCTAAACAGTAATATTTACCAAACATCTCCGGCACGTTTTCGCCGTATTCGATAAGTAAGCATTCCCTGGTAAAGAACATAAATATAGAGTGCTTATTCCGTGGAAACCATGCCACTGAAAAAGAAATACGTACGAAAGAGTGATAGAGAGGGGAGCTACGAGCTCAAAATACCTACAACGTAAACCACAATATGGATAAAGGAGAAGAAAATTACACCAATTTGCGTTGTTACTTTACGCGAAGGATGTGGAGTTTGTTTCATACAATCCGCCCGAGTCATTCTCGCATTCTCTCTCCTCCTCCAAATCCCGCCTCCGGATCTCTTTCACTCTCTCTCCCTCTCTTCCCCACTCCTTTTCTCTCTCTCTCTCTCTCCCACCGTCTCCCTCTATAACCCTCTCCCTCCCTTCTTGGACGTATCCCTTATCGATCTGCGCCCTGCTAGTAGCTCCTGCTTCCAAGTTCCTGCACCAACTTCCCCTTATTCTCCCCTTCCTTCTCTCCTTACCGCCTCTATCTCTCTCTCTCTCCTTCTCGCTCTTTTATACGCCCCTCTCGCTCTCTCCCTCTCCTTCCTCCGCATTCCTCTCTCATTTCTCAACTCTCTCTCTCTCAAACTTAAAAAAAAACCTGCATCATCCTACTCTCAAGGCGATTTTTTTCAACCGTCGGAATTTTTCTTTTCTACTACGAGTTTTTTTTACCTTTCCTTTCGAAACGCCAAAGTTGTTTAGGGACCTTTTATAAACACAATATTCATTTCCATTTACTTCCATATTTTGTCTCTTTATGTTCATTAACGTTTGAGTTTATTAACATTGCTTTCTTAAGATTCCTTTTGATGAGGAAATCAGCCAAATAGGTTAATAAACAATGTCCATTTCATAGTTCAAAGAGTCTTAAAAAAGGTATACGTATAAAACTACGTCAAGACTCCCAACCAACGTGCAACTGAGTTAAAATTAATCAAATGCGCATTTCTGAAAGTCGTTTTATAAAATTAAAATTTTAACAGCTTATGAAACTAAAGGTAAAAACAATCTAATCACGAGAATATGAAATTCTTGATAGTATTTGGCATTCGGGGGTACATGTTACTTGGTTATTCATTCACTGACTAGCAAGATCCGTATGAGCCAGGAACTTTCGCAAGAGAAGCGACGCTGTTGTCCTATTGAGAGGTTTTAGTGCATGGAGGAAGAAATCGTCATCATTGGCACTTGAATTTACTCATTTCGTTCCAAATCATGATTTACTGGAACATACAATAAACCCGCCTGATGAGTTTCTATCTATTAATTTATTACCATGAAAATTTGCCATGATTTTGACAGCGCTAAATTTTATTTCACAGCCCCGCATAAGTAAATGGCACTTATCTACATCTTCTTTCTGAAACAATTTTCAACGCTTTAAAATTAAAATTTGAGGATCTTACCAATTAATTTCAAGGACAAAGAAATCTTAATTTTCTCCTTGCTCATTTTCGACGGTTTCAAACCACTAATATTATCGTCATTCCTTTTTCAGGCTCCTCCACGGCGCTTTACGTCTCGACTCCTTCCCTCGCAATTTCTCATACACTCTTCCCGTGGCAATTACTCTTTCCCTCCAGACACGACCTTTGCCCCACATGCATTGTCCTCGTCGCTGCATTCAATTACTCCCGCCGCTATACACGTCTGACTGCCGCCGCCCCCTCCCCTCTTCCCCCTCTCCTCTCTTCCACCCCTCCCCTCTTCTTCTCCTCTTCCTTTCCTCCCCTCTTCCTTTCCTCCCCTCCTCCTCCCTCACACGCCTCCACCCTCTCCAACCGAACTGCCCTAACACTCCTCTTCTCTTCCCGAGCTCGTTTCCCTCTTTAAAAAATTTCCTCGTTCCTTTTTTCGTATAACTCGCGCAAGGACACAGAGGAGGACGTGTTCTTCCGTTCTAGACAAGTGGGCGAGAAACGAGTTATGAAAAAAAATTTAGCGGTCAATTTTTTTTGCCAATTTTTTAAATTGCCGCGAATTGAATCTATACGAGGGCATTTATTGTGAGTGGGCCGCTGAATACGTGCGCGCGTCTCCACGTTCATGCGGTTGCGCTCGTACGAATTCGGATTCAGCGTTGGACTTGACGATGAATACACGAAGAGATATGTCTCTGTGCGTGTCTGTTTATGCGCCTGCGTACGAGTATCTCCGAAGCGCGTGGAAGTTTAACGGTTGTTGTTTGTGGGATTGTGTGATGTACTTAGGCCTCTTCACGCGAATACGTTTCCAGCGGGTGAATTTTCTGGCGTTTCCGAACGTGTTCGCATGCACGGTGGACTGGCGGATTCAGAAACTTCCCAGGGGAGCAGAGGGGGAGGGTCATCCGATGGAGGAGGGGGGCGACCGCCATATTAGTTTCTTTTTTCCCTTGGATCCACCATTGCCAACAACCGACGACCTTTTATTATGTTATTATAAACCTTTCTTATAAATTAACGGAAATTGGTTTGTTTCAACATCTCAGAGGGGTCTGGCATCCGGCCTAGATTCTTCGGCTGTCTCTCGCCCCATCAGGGACAGAGGGGAGGTTAGGGTTGAGAGTTAAACTGGCAGGTGTCTTTCCTGGCCAGTGAACGTCTATTGTTTTCGCTAATGTATTTTTTAAGTATTTCTTTACGTACTTATAATTGCCTAGTGTTTGCAGAAAAGTTTTATGGAGCTGTTAGATTCTCTCATTACCGTTGTTGAGCGCCAAAAAACCTTTCTGCAAACACTAAGAACTAACATCCTTTATGGTCGTTAAAAGAGCCTTCTCCGATTAAAAATTTTGGAGATGAAGTAAACAATCAATTTGTTGAAGCGTGCACACAAATTTACTTTACGCGTTTTAACGCATTTGAAAAGTTTATATTTTAAAAAGGAATTTATTTTATTTATAACGAACATCTTTTCCGCTGTGAGAATCTTTCTTGTAATTTAACGAAGGGCCTAATCTGTGACGGAAATTTCTGTAATGAAACAGCATGGTTTAAAAGCGCATATCAGAGGGTGGTGACAGGAGAACGACAGATACCTCCTCTTCGAAATTGACACGGGTTATGAGAGCACTTGCTTTCCCATCGCGTGCGAATGGATGGGTTCGTTCGGTTTATCAGTCGACAAGGATTATTAGATCGAAGAGAAAGAGGAAATGCACGATTCGCGGAAATGGGACTCAGTTCTCACGGACTAACAAAAACACTCTCTTCGGGTGGGCGTGCGTCTTTCCCCAAACTCCCCTTCCATGCGTCCGCTCCTACGTCACCGGATATTTATTTCATCCTCTTCAACCGGATCGCTCTTTCGCGGATGCGATTCTTCCGCCGTTACTTCTTTTTCAAATAACATGACTCCAAAAGAAATGGGTCAATCTGAGAAGGAATCAATGAAAGCTCGTCTTCCGCTCTCAATCCGCCTCTTCCTCATCAAAGGAGTATTAGTTCCAGAGGAAGTCTATAAGATTATAAAGTTTTAAAAATGCCACACAGACAAATGATGACTCATTTTTTGGAAAAGTGCGGCGCCTTGTTCTTTTTTATTTGTAAAAACATCGAAACCCTTTGGAAGAACGGTTTCCTTAACTAAAGGAATCGGATAGAAATTAATATAGTCCTAACATTTTTTTGTGTTCTCCGACCCCTTTCTCGTAACATTATGTTGAAATAGAGCAAAATTGGTCCGTAAAATGCACAATAAATCAAGAACAAAATTAAAGCAATGAAAAGAATATAAGAAAAAATCAAATAAAGAGTTCCGTTGCGAGGGAGAGGAGCGTGTTTGAGCCCTCACCAGAAAACCACTGCGAAACGACGCCGAAGGGGTAAAATTCGCACGTTTATGAAGGTTTGGCAATGGAGAGCGCTTTACAGAACAAACAACCTGTCAGTTCGAATCGCCTCGTCTGGGGATATCTCGAAAGAGATTTCTGCATGCATTAAGCAAAACAAAATTTTCTCTGAGGCGTGAAATTCAGGCAAAAAAAGGCAACTTCGTCAGACACGTCAAAATAGAAAACAGGGCGAGGCTACTTTTCGATTAAAACTAGGTCGCCTTTGCGATCACAAAACATTTCGTAGAATTTTAACGATTAACATGGACTTTGGACAAGAAATGCCATCTATGATTTTTAATTCACTCGATACAGCGGCAATTAACAATGTATCTAATTGTAAGACAGACATGTCAAAATTGGAGAGGCATCAGGATCCCATTAAAGAAATGTATGTTATATAAGGGCCGCATTAGGATTATAGTTAGTGAGAGCCATAGTTGGAAAAACAGATTTTATCTAGAGGATTGGAAGTCTATTTATCCATTAAAAACCATAACTAAATAAACACGTTTTATTATACCTCAATAAAAACCACAAATTTGTCTCCTTTTCACAAAAATAAGGTGTTTATATAGAATATCGAACAATTCATTTGAAGCAAATATTAGTATTCGGGCCGCATTTAGGCAGAGAAAGAACCGTACGCGGCCCACGGGCCGTCTGTTTAACATGCCAGGTCTAAGACATTGTGAAAAGGAAAAATTTTAAACGAACTTTTTTACTTTCTTCATATACGAAGTATAGAGAAAGTATTGTTTACATGAAAAAATCGAACTCGAGATTTCAACGGAAATAGATGTTTTAAGGTCCCCTGAACATGTTTTCACTATTTTATTGATGATGTCTGTGTGTCTGTCTGTATGTGATAGATTTTTGTGGGCGCTCTAACTCAAACACTATTAACCAGGTCAACGCAAAATTTTATATTTAACATTTTTATAAAAGTTAGAAGATCTGATTAGTTTTTGATAAAAATCAGTCGACCGGAAGTGGGTGTTTACTCTTGTCACTTATCCGTTATTTTGAATTATTTTCTTTAATATTTGATAAATATAAAAATGTACTGGAATAAAAGTTGTAGAAAATTTTATTTTCTACAACCTTTGTTTGACACATTTTTCCATATAATGCATTGTTTAAGAGCTATCTTATATTTTTAGCTGCCACCACCACGCCACCTACCGAAGACTATTGTTAACAATTGACGCTTAGTTACGTCTTAGTAACGCTCCTTTTTCTTTTCTTAATTGTCAACCGGAAGTAAATATTGACAACGATCCCAGAACTGACAACATGTAATTTGCCATATAAATATGGAGAAAGTCATGTGTTGCCCACATCAGTTTATTTTTGAAGGCGATCAAAACCTATATACAATATGAAACGCTTACTACCATCACTTTGATCCAAAAGTTAATAATCTGAGTTTATACGGTAAATATTTTCTAATTGCTTTTTCAAACGCTAAGTCCATGCAGCGTTTCATCATGGCAGTTTTTCAGCTTGTCGGAGAAATCCTTTTATTTCAAAATATTGAAAAAACCAAATCGATATAATAATAAGCATCGAGACATTACTCATTCAATTTTTTTCTTCGGAATTTAATCTTTTAAATCATTTAGAATATAACCATCTTTATTGAGTAGTATAATTGATTTGTCCTTTCTTTTCGTTGTTCAGTCGCCTCAAATTCGGGAGTTTTTCATCGCTGAACATTTTTCAGAAAAGGAATCACGAATACACAAGCCTATTATACAACCGTTTTGAACCGTACCCAGATCGTATTTTCACGTTAAAAGCCGCCTTTTCCGTCATTAAATATTCATTTAGGTACCAGGATCCATCTTGGACATCCCATTTCCGATTAAGAATCTATATCATTAAACCTTTCAAATTCATTTTCTCCTTCGCTTAACATGTTTTGATTATTTTATACTCCTTTTCGAGAAAATAAAAAAAATCCCTTCTCGTCCCTGATTTTCTTCTTACCTTCCTGAATTTCTTCTGACCTTCATTTTCTTTTTTAACCCCTTTCAAAACTCCCAACCGCCGTCCGCCCGACACCCCACCGAAAAAAACCAATCGACTCCCAACCATTAATCTCCAGTCTTGTCACATCGACTTCCAGGATACGCCGCCACCCCTGACAACTCCTCCCTCCCCCTTTTCCCCAATCTTATCTCCTCCCTCTCCCTTCCGCGGCCCTCGAAAATTCCGTCTCACGGCTCCGTTGCCTTGTTACTTCCCTTTTTCTTCACTTTCGCCTCTCAATCTCTCTCTCTCTCTACTCCCACTCTAATGCCTCCCCTCTTTCCATTCGCTTCCTTATTTTCTCCAGGATTTCCTGGAAGCAGGTCCTCACTTTCCTGTACCTCTCCGTTCCCTCTCTCTCTCTCTTTCATCTTCTTATTTTTTTTGCTCAGCTCGGCGATCTCTACTCTCCGCCCACTCCTCTCATTCCCTTTATTCGATTTAAGAAAATCAATCTCCACGGAGGAACCTCCTTTCTGACTAAAGGAGAGGCGCATCGAGGAATTTGATTACGGAGGAGTGGAGACACCTTCCCCAGGAAGGAGTATTCTCCCCCTTTGAGATGGTGTGATTTCAATAAAAAATAAATAAAACATCAGCCGAGATTGATCCACGGCCACTTATCTGATGGTTTGTGGACGTGAGTCGAAAATTAGAAATCGCTGCCGTCTTACGTCGATTGGAAAAATGTAGAAATAATAAGAAAGCGAAAAAAAACATTACATCATTTACAATTTTTATCATCTTATAAAAATTTTAGTGTGTGTGTGTATGTACGAGTATATATGTTCTTTATACGTTTTTACACCGTTGAAGCTATCGAATTCAAAAGTTTCATGGGTCATCCTATGGACCAAAGGAAGAACATGGTCTAGGTTTTCAGACGGTGGGGTCTCTTATACCCCCATGGAGTCAACAAAATACTATTTCCATAAGAATGCATGGGAAATGGTGTGGAGGAGCCCCAAAATGCCATGCAGCCCTTCACTGATGTTGATATAAATATACCTAAACATTAACTTACGATCACGGAAAATGGCTTATTTTACGCTGCGAAAGACTGATTATTTTAATTCTGTTCATGTTATGTCGTATTACATATTAAATCGCTCGAAATTATCCTATAAGCGCAAAATTAATTAACATTTTCCAGGCGGCAACAAAGCTAAATTTCTTAATTGTTGTCCACTTCAACGGGAGATAGCCACGTAAGGATTAATGCAAGGAAAATCCAAGCCATGGCGCGCCGTAGAATAGTCAACGCCAAGATAATCGGTACAAATGGATTCATGCATAAATATAGTCTATGAATACTTTTAAAGTGAATAAAATGCTTTTAAGGAATATTAGAACATTGTTATCTTTTACCATTAACATTGAAAGATTTATCGCAACATAAATCGATACATCTACTTACATTTGTTTGGTAACCAAGATGTTGTTTATTGTTTACGTTATTGTCGCTTTAAAGGTTTCGGTTCATCTATCCATGTGGATATTAAGTAAGACGTTAATGCGTAATTATATTAATGGTAAAACTTGACAATACAATACATAAAATAGTAGATGTTAACGTTAACATCGGAGTAATACCTATTTTAATAAAACTGATCGATTACGCCAAATTTTCTTGAAAAAGCAGTCTGCCTTGATTATATGATGGATTCGCCATTGAGATACACCCACGAGCACAAGCCTGACTAAAATTGTTCAAAGATTTCTTTAGGTGTAAGTTAAAATCCCGTATGAACATCTTCTCCGAATAGCACATTTGTGAAATTTGGGGGCACCGACAGCGCGGGGCCTCGAGCAATGAAAATCGTTTTCTACTTAAAAGAAAACTTTCCCGAGCGAAGCCGGGCGCTTCAGCTAGTTAAATCTAAAGAATGTCGTCGTTTATGCGCACCATCCAAAGTGCGCGACGGCGGTAAAGAGAGAAAACGCCCAAATCTTTAATTTTTAGCGACAAAGAGTTCTCTTTATTGAAAATGCGGGCATTAATTGTTTCGGGGACCACTTTCTTCTGCAAATAGGCTGAACTTATGAGAGCTAAGGTATTAGGGCTGGGTAAAAATTGTAATGGCTGCGGAATAGCAACCGTAAACTAAAAGAAAAAGGTGCTTACGTGTGCGTGTACATTTTTAAATAAATGAGAATGGAGAATAAGGTGAAGGTGATGTTAAAAGTTGTGAAAATTGCTCCTTGACCGAATAAAATTAAATATTTAGAGATAGTCGAAATTACAGTCTGCTTTTTCTTTTTTTTTGTCTTTTAAAAGCCACTTTTTTCTACTTCTGTTCTTTTACCTTTTTTCTTTCTACTGCGTGTCTCTAAATATTTGATTTTGTACGGTTAAGGAGTGATTTTCATAACTTTTAACGTGCGCATTTTTCTAAGATGGGTGTGTTTTTACATCATGAGAGTCCACAAGACATCTATAGTTTTTCCCCGCTTTGCTTATTATTATTAGCTTATTAGCGATAAAAAAATCCATAATCGTACGTGGTGTAAATTCAAAGAGGCTGAAATAGTCTGTAAACATTGCAATACCATGGAAAGGAAATCGATTCTTAGAAATTTCACTGCACCATCCCCAGTACATTCAAATAGTGCAATAAAAAATAAAAAATAAAATTAACATTGCCGAAGCTACCATTTATGCGGAGAGAGGACTATTTATGACGGTTATTGCAAAATTAACAGACTGCTCCTTATGGGTCGAAAATTTCACCGAGTAGCTCCTTAAAACGCCTGAATAGTTTACAGGAAATTCGGAACAATCTTTCGCCGAAAACAAAGAAGTCCCGAGTCACCATGTTCTAATGTTTGGTCAGCGTTACTTTCCTTCGATAAATAACGATGCATTCTATTCGCATCGATCAGGTTCCGGAGTCCCTCTGGCGGCCGTAATGAGAAACTCCGCCGTTCAATCGAATCTCAAACACGGCGGGTTACCTCCACCAACCTTTATTTCCTCGCTATCGTCTCTCTATCGACTTTCAAATATCTGTTTAATTATTCAGTTTGAAATACACTTAGTGCTTTTCCACAAGATATACATTTTTATTGACGGCCGGTTTCATCGTGATGTGGCATCATCTGTTTCATACCTGTTCTTTCCTCGCCTACTTGTTTACCAATCAAACTCTTTTTAATGCCGCTGCCTCGTTTAGCGTTCCCTTCTCCTACGCAAATGAACCTTTTCTTCTCCAATATTTCACCTCGCCATGGACAGGTACTCTTAGACGATCGCCTGCAATATGAATCGACAGCTTTCTTTCTTTTGTCTTCGGTTCGATTACCCGTTTTAGAATTTGTTTGCTTTATGTCTTTGGAAACTCGCCACTTACATCGCGCGTTAAAAACGCTTTCTTAAGGGTTATATCCACTGGCCAAAAAAGGTCTGCGATTTGTTACGACACAATTCATACAGATCAGCAGTTAAAAAGCTGGCCGAAGTGCTTTTTGGTGTGGTGGGAGTATGATGGTTTCTCCATCTGTATACGTGATAATACTTGAGAATTATACAACCCCAAAATACTTTGAATGATGGAAGAACTTAAACTATCACCTGATAATTATGTTTCAGTCATTATCTTGCAAGAAAGGAATACTCCCAGAAAGAAAACATTTATTGACGATTCCATGTCTAGCCGTAAACACTCCACTAAAAAATTCCCTCGTTATGTTTAAGTAAACAATTCAGTCAGCGGCGCTCAAACAATTTATATTTTTAAAAGGAAATCGATGTGAAGAGATTCTCAATCTTAAATCAGAATTTCAACAAATGCAATGTCATTTTCCAGAGCGATCAAGACGAATAACTACGGAGGGATTCTAACATTGCTATTCGTTCTCGAATTACGAATGATATTTTCCAATATTTTACTTAATTTTCCACTCGAATAGAGCGGTCGCTCCTATACGCAGATGGCAAGGAAGTGACGGAGGCCAGGATCACTAAGGCGGAGCATTTTCCGCGAATTTCAGGTTCAATTCCTCCGTCAACGCCTGAGTGTACACTTCCCTCTCTTTTTCATGCGAAAGACGTGCATACCACGTCCCATATACGCACCACGACCAAAAAGTAGCGAACGGCTCGACGAAGAGGAGGTAAGATTTCAGCTTTTTTCCGATCTTAACACGCGGCGTTTCCATCGATGAATTTTTACGCGAGTCACGAACACGAGCGTATACATTCCTTCTTACTTCACGCTGCAAGCCGACTTCCTACTCCTTCTCCCCTTACCCTCTCTATCTCTCTATCAATCCGTTTCCACCTTTGTAACCACGGAGACGGAGATTTCTTCCCGTCGGTCCCTTACACTTTTCCGTTAACTTTTACCGCCTCCACGTTCCTTCACGATTCACACCGCGTAGAGTTCATTTAACCCTTATTTTTTTAAGGAAAAAAATAGAAAGGAGAGAGATCCTATTTCCTCGCTCTGACGCATTCCTTCCACAAATGTTTCCCCCGAAAGTAAAATAAAAATGAATAAATAAATTCACCCGTTTGCTGTTCCTTGGAGGTTTCGAAATTTAATTGCGCCTTTCGCGTTTTTTTTTTTTTAAAGACACTTTATACTCCCTGTAAAGAGCTTTGGAGAAAAAAAATCAACTCCGATGGCGTACGAAACCGAATCCTTTGACACGTACTTTATTTATAACACCGACATCTTGCTTTAATTAAACTTCCGCCATCGTGGAAACGTCTATTTCGGCAGCAGTACATTGGTGACCGAAAAAAATACTTTTCAGAAGAACAGCCCTGTTGAGCCATGAATCAATCGGCTCGGGATTGTAGGAAAGCGATGGTGACAATTCCTCAAGACATCCAGCACTGCTTTCAGTTTTTCTCTAACCATCATTGCACGCGGAAAAATTTCCTGTGTGACTTTCCAACAACACCTCGCACGCCGACCGAGGGTTCTCCCTTAACCACTGAGTAGCATACAAAAAAGGCAAATGATTCGGAAATGTCATGTTTGAAAGGATATTTTAACCGCGATGAGGTTCTTCAACGGAGAGGAAAAATATTCTCTAAAAAGTCTACGAAGAAGGAAAGCGAGATTTAAATAGAGATATTTATCGCAGACATAAAATGCTTTCGTTCTTCTCTCAGTCGGATGCAGAGGAAATTGAAAACAAATATTGGTCAGAGCGATAAACGTATGCTCTTCGAAGTCTGCGCAGATTTTCTCAGAAAGCAGTCCTTAACTACGTTGTTTCTACTCTACGTATTTGGCTAGGTTCCTGAAAATAAGGTAAATTTTAAACCGCACGAGTGGAATATATACGTTTTCTTAGGAAAACAAATCATTTAAACAAACATTGCTTGTAATTATTTTATCATGTTTATTTCTCTACACTCTCGGTCGATTTAAAAATTTTTCTTGCTTACACATATTGATACTGCGAAAATGAAACTGAATAAAAAAATTGCTTTAGTCTCTGAAGCGGAATATGCATTTTTTAAAGTCTGTAATACAAATAACTCTCTTGCTTATTTATTCCTTTGACGGGAAATTTTCATTTTAAAATAAACGGCAATGATTTCTCATATTTCTTCTTGGCGTGTTTCTCAGAACGTGAATTCATTTCTGGAAAATGATTCATTTTCCCCTAATTTTCTTCAGAGCAAGTCTTTGATTTCATCTTTATTACGGTCATTATTTCTCAGTATACTGAACACGAAGGGGGCGTCATGCCTTTTCATTACCGTGGCTCGCAGTTATTCAAACGTCTTAGCCATTAATTGCCTCTTCCTACATTAAAATGAAATCGAAATATAAGGGTTAATTAAAAGCTGTAACTAGAAAGCGGCAAGGGGAACAATAATTAATACATTACGGAAACAAAAATTTTGTAAATTGGGTTAATGCGACAAACTCAATAAAGGTATAACTCTTTCCCTTTTGTTTACAAAATTGTGCCCATGTCGCGTTTATATTTACTTGTATATTCAAATTTGAAACATATTTAATCTTGACGCGCCCGATCAGCACAACGAAGTTTAATTTGTGTTGAAATTATAAAACGCACAGTTTTTCACTAACACAAGCTGTGCCAGCGATTAAACACGTTCATATATTCCTTCGCAATTTGAAATTGAATCGTTGCCGGTAATATTTCGAGCTGTTGAAAACAAAATGACGGGCAATTCACACCAAAAAGGTCAAGATTAAATGGCAAGGAACATGTATACAGAAAACTAAATTTTAACAAGGTATCGGATATAATTTCACGATGTTTCAGATATCAGATGCAAACTATTCCGAAAAAGCCTGAAATGTATGAGTGATGCTTTGAAATGCATTCATATGTCCAAAAAATAAAAGCGACCATTGCATGCATCAAAAATACTTTAAAATGTCACTTTGCAACTAATTAATCATCTACTTGGTGAAATATTAATTTATAGTCCAGATAATACGTTAAAATAAAAATTTACATTAACTGCCGTTATTACAACAACGAAATTCGACCGTATAAAATTAACTTTTATATAATGGAATATAATTCGAAATTACAGGCCAAAATTCTAAATGTCACCTTACTAACCTTTAGATACACGTACCTACATCTACATGTTATCCTGCAATTTACCAAAGTGGTGGGTGTAGAGTTCTGGAACCGGGAATTCCCGTTCCCGGTTCCCCGGAATTTACTCGATATTTCTTATTCTCGATTCCCGGGAAATGTTCGTTTGAATTTTGTGCCGAGTCAAGCTGTTCCAGAATTACCTTCATAGTTGGTTTTTTAGATATTCCTCCGAATTTCAGCCCCAAACGTTAAACTATTCATAATATTTTTGATGTTTTTCATTTTATGCGTATTATACCAATAGAATTTCTGATGAATACTAAATGTTTTTTCAGTGAATGCTATTTAGTAACTGAGTTATTAGGAGTTTGAGATTAAGGATCAGGTTGCGTTTCTCGCTATTAATTCAATTTTAATTGGACGCTAATATAATGTCAAAATGGCTTCTTCTCGCGCCCGTGAATGTCGTTAGTAAAAAAGGTCCAAAGGTAATGATTGTGTGTTGCATGAATCTTAAACTAGGCACCGAAGTAAACTTCCTTCCCCTGCTAATCTTCTTCCTTCCCCCATCCTTCCTCCCCTAATCGACCAAATTAGCTACTCTGACCAAGTGAATTAAGTATATATAAACAAGGGAATTTTAATATATTAATGTTCTACATTAGAATGTCTTTCTTCTCGTATATAACGCAACTAATATTGTTTACATTGGTTGCTACGAAAATCATTTCCGTCTTCTTCCTTTCTCTCTCTCTCTCTCGTATTAAAAACATTCAAAGCACGCTTTCACCCATAAGGAATGAAATGACCATAGAATTTACAGGTTTAACATTGTGTTTGATTGGCAAAGCAACAACAGGTTAAAATGACAAGATTTCTCCAAAATATGTGAATTAAACGTTTAACATGAAGAATCTCGAACTGTAGGCGGAAAAAGATGAACAGAATAAGAACTATTATAATTTTTTCTTTAAAATGCTTTAAATCGTAGATCGTAAGATATTTCTTTCTAACTTAGATCTCAAAAAGAATAAAAGCCTGCGCGTGAAAAAGTCGATGTTTACGTGTCATTTATGGGAATTGGAAATGTCTTTTTTGGAGTCGAAACCAGGACTTTTTAAAGTTTTTTTCGTCGTCACCTTAAAATATGTAAATAGAGCATCCCTGCCAAATTTAAAAAATGTATCTCGATCCTTTATCAAGTTATTTGCATTTTTATAGAGTGACAGAGGGAGCCACAAAGGGACAGAAGAAGGCTCTTATAGATTTTAGATTGTTTTAAAACCTCTTTCATACATTTTCTACCATCAATTTTAACTTTGAGGGAATTGCAATATACATTAGTAGTTGGTCTCTTTTTATCTCCACATCGTCAACATCGAGGAAAGATCGGTTGCCCAAGTGAAGGTGCGTCTGAATATTGAATGTTAAAAATTTGTCGCAAATAATGTATCATATGTCATTGAGATTTATTAAAGACTTATGTATTTGCGTTGTATCAATAATAAATATCATGTTTTAATGAAAAATGGTGCATTAAATATTAAAAATCCAAATAATTCTTATTCTCGCGATATTTGAAAATCTAATACCCGTTTCTCGGGGGAAAAAATATCGCCGGGAACCCAAAACTCTAGGTGGGTGGCAGGGGATATAATGAACCAAAGGTCCCTAATGAATTTTTTTCGCAGGTTTGACTCACTTGCTATAATCACCAATTCTTCTCGGAAAAACGAGTATCGATATCGCTCTATCCTACATTGAACCTTACGAACTTCATCTTCATGATTGTGTCTCCTAACTTGCGTTAGTGCTTCCTGAAGCCTCTGCTAAACATTCCGACATATTTTTCTCAAGAAACCTTAACGGATCGTCCGCAATTGTCCGGCGATACCCAAGTCAAATCATAAACGATATAAGGATAATTTAGGAACTTACACAAAAAGTTTTTCTAATTGATCAGCACGGACAAAAATGAAATTTGCTCGAAAAATTTTGCAGAGGATTTCCCAAAATAATATCATAAAAACCAGTCGAATGGTTTATTAGGCGAAAGATCGAGACGAACAGACGAGACTTCTTCGACACATGATTCATTTCGTTCGCTGCGCGTAAAAACGATCCAAACTTTTCTCTCTTTTTCACCCGACTCCTTTTCCGTAGGCTTCGACAGAATACATTCATTTTATATTACCCCGGCTTTGAAGGAAAGAAGGATTACAATTTCAGATTGCTAGAGAAAACCTATAAAGTAGGATCGGGATTCGAGGATGAAAAACATTTGTAAGGATAATTTGAGCTGAGTGGGGACGCTGTAACAACTAATTTTAAAGATCTTTTTTAGGAAGGAGAATGTGCGCGGAATTTAATCTAGGTTTTCGATGACGAATTTCATAAAAAGATAACTATTTTGAGCGTGGCGATATTCTTTGTCTCCGTTTCAGATTCGCATGTCAACCCACTTACTTTCTCCTGGGGAGACTATAAAATTCGTTTCTTAATTCTATTATGAGCTATTATTACGCTAAAAGTTGAGAGATACATTTTGATAAATTACAATTACATGAATAGGTACATATTTAATGTTAAATCTTCACACCGGGTCAGTAAATGTTTAATTAAATTTTAAACTCAAAAGTAACTCATTGACGAAGGATTACTTATGAAGTTACCAACAAACGCGGAAACGGAGACCTTAAGAAACATAAATGTTATTGAAAACTATAGTTTCTATGAGTTTTCCTTGAGTGTTAATCTGCTAAACTCAAATCGGATCCAAATGAATCGGAAATGAAGATGGCAATTGTTTAAGATGAATCGTTTTGTACTCATCTTTCTAATGCATAAACGCGCTCATATTTGCATTGATAAGGTACTAAACAACCTGAAAATCGGTTTAATAAAATAAGATTAATAAATAAAAATGTATAAAATGAGAAAAGGATAAAACAAATGTCTTCCATCTATAACTGAAAACCTAAAACGTGCATTTCGGCCCCATAATGAGTTGACTTTGGAAACAATAATTAATCCTACTAAAATTAAAATTAAAAATGGTCAGAAATAATTTTGTTTTTAAAAAGCCCAATTTAATTTGTTATCTAGTAAACAAACATTCAAGAATGACGAATGCGTGGAAGAAATACCGTTTCGATAAAAAAAACAACCGAGCATAACTCGAGTTTTAAAGTTGGAATCGGGATTGAGCGATGAGCGGAAGATCCTTAATCCAGATCACAGGGTCCTCTATTTCTCCCCAAAAGTCACTTACTAATGCACTGCAGTGTCAAAAAGTTCCGCCTCTTAATAGAGTCAAGTGCACGGAGAGTTATAGGACTCATGGACCACCTGCGATTCTAGAAAAAACGGATAGCCATCACAAACTACGTCGTCCGGAGAAATTCTCGAGGCAGAGATTTTTAAGCGTATTCATCCATCCTCGAACATTTTCTATTTGTCTGGCCTTCTAGTTTCACATCCTGCTTTATTTGTTGTAAGAATTAACGAGGTGTCAGTTTTAGAACGAAAAACATCTAATTTTTATTTATTTTATACTAGCTCAGAAACAGACGTTAACGGCCTTTTACAATGAGCGAAATTACGGTAACAAAGACGAACACATATAACCATTTCCTCGACAGGATTCGAACCCGCGACCTATGCGAATTGCATGTGCTGGAATATTTGAAATCGGAAGGAAAGTTGTTCCTTGACCAGGAATCGAATCCGGATCTTATACTTGCTGGGAAATATTCTACCATTAAACTGCCGTGTCAGACCAATTGTTTTCAGAATATGGATATTTTTCACAGCCGTACTGTCATGCTTTCCGAGAGTTTGATGCAACAAGTAAGGAAAGAGCTGCTGAAGCTGTTTTTTAAAAAAGAAGATTAGACAGACGCACAATCCGAGAAAACGTACACAACGAGACAGAATGTTGAATCGACTGGCGAGAAAACGAAGTCTCTATCCGCTTTCGTTTAGGAGGAGTTAGCGTGTCAGACAGACAGAAGGACAAATCGAACGCATAAGCGGATTTTAAAAACCCACAAAAAACTGACTAAAAAAAATTAAAGTTAGACATGATCAAAGTACGGCACGAATAACGGCAAATCCTCTTCAATATCTTTATTTGGAGAGCGGAAAATCCGACGTAATTTTTTTCGTTTCCCTAATAATTCATCTCTCTCCTTCTGGTTGGATTTCGCCTTCCAACACGCGCGGAAGAACAAAATTTACGACCGAAAGAGTTGAGTAAAAAATGGACAATTGAAACTGCCTCGATGAGTCAAATGATTTTGACTTGCTTACTTGCCTCTTAGCTGGCGAAAGGACAACTGTTTATCCTCCGATTGATAAGAAGTGACGCAACGATTGCTTTTTAAAAAGCCTTTTATCTGTCTCCAATAATCGTCTTCTGTTCTGTTTCCAGATTGTTAAACATTCCCCGTCGTATTGAAATTTGAGGTGTATTGACGTATTGATAGGTGGAGGATGGAAAGATGACTGTAGAATATATAATAATAGGTATAAAAATCACAAATGATGGGAATGGAGAAAACTTCCGACCTTGAACGAGAATCAAATCGTGGACATCCAGAAATTCTCTATTCTGAGAGTAGCCCTATTGGGCAACAGGGCGATCGAGCAACAGTCCGGAATGTGGAAGAACAGGGTTGTATTCCTGATCAAGATCAGAATTTTTTTTTTCTCTAATACCTATTGTAACGTAAATCTTTTAATGAAGCAAGCACAGATGTAGCAGTAACAACGCGATAAAATACAAGAAACTTTAAAGTTATTGCATGCTGATGTACATGAAATGCTTCTGAAAACTCTTTCTCTAGTTGAATCATGAACATTGTAAACTACATGTAAGTCTTCATGTAAAGTGGTCGTAATTGTTGTCCTATCTTAACCAAAATTGGAATCGGTGGACCAATTTTAGAAAAACTCCCCAATATCAAATTTCATCAAAATATGTTTAGCTGTTCCCGAGTTGAAACAGAGGAACATTGTAAACTATATGTAGGTCTTCATGTAAAGTGGTCGTAACTGTTTTCCGATTTTAACCAAAATTGAAATCGGTCGACGAAATTCCCCTATACCAAATTTCATCAAAATACGTCAAGCGGTTCCCGAGTCGTCGAGTTCCCGAGTGGTCGAAATTGTTGTCCGATCTTAACTAAAATTGGAACTGACTGACCAATTTTGCTAAAACTCCCCAATACCGAATTTCATCAAAATACGTCTAGCGGTTCTCAAGTTTTAAAATGCGGACGGACGGATGGACAGACGGAAACCACCTCCACTATATGCGTTCATTTCGTGCACTTCGTGCAAAGAACGCATAAAAAGAATTAGCGAACTCATGGTTAAAATCAAATTGTCTAATTATATCTCTCGAAGACCCATAAAAAGGCCATGAAAGCCGTATGCACATTTCGAACAATCAGTTAATCACAAATGTTAAAGCGGGATTAATCTTCATTGTTTTTAAGGTAATAGCCAGATCCGTGCTTCGAATCCGAGTTAATATAATGTTTAACAATGGATCTGTTGATTTTTTACACTTTTATTGAAGTTGGCCTGAGCGTCGTTCAACATGGTGATGCGTTATATCTCTGGATCCACAAACGCTACTGTGCTGAAATTTTGCACATAATTCACATTCGCGGTACATTGTAATCTATCAAGTTTTGGTATGCATTGGACCTTCCGATTCCAACTTTTATTGAAGTTGGCTTGTGCGTTGTCATCGTTCAACATCTTTTTGCGTTATATCTCTGGATCCACAAACTCTACAGAGCTGAAATTTTGCATATAATCTATATTCGTGGTACATTTTAATCTATCAAGTTTTGGTACGCGTTTCAATAATTTCATTTGAGAAAACATATAAAAGAAATGGACTATGTAAATAAAGAATAAACTTTGAAAATATTAAAAAGCTTGAAGACTCAAAAGTAGATAACAAAATAAAAAAAACAGTTTCTTCAATAGCACACTTTTATGATGCACTCAAAAGTAGAAAATAATTTTTTTTGCCTCAAAATTTTCATTTTGTAAATTTGGTGTGAAGAATAAAAGTGGGTGGCCTTTACATATAAGTAGTTTGCATACATGATTTTCTTCTTGACTACCCACTTTTATTCTTCACACCGAATTTACAAAATGAAAATTTTGAGACAAAAAAAATTATTTTCTACTTTTGAGTACTCATAAAAGTGTGCTAATGAAAAACCTGTTTTTATTTTATTAAAAAATTTTCCATGTCGCAGTTTTTGTCAGCAACTCTTAAAAATTCGCATTAGGGCGGACAAAAGACAGAAACTTTTCTTTTCATCGCGGAAAGGATTCGCTGCATAAACTAAACGAGCACGGAGTAATTTTCCTTCCAAAGTCCTCCTCCAAGAATGGCTGCGAAGATAAGAAATTTTCCTCTATCTCTTTCCTCCTATCGATACGAGATAATCCTCATTGTCTCCTTCCCGCGCGAGTTGTTTACGTATACGGAAGCTAATAAACACGAGCAAGGATGAGGATAAGAGAGGCAGATAACTCCCGAAAAAAATCCCTAACTCTCCTCTTCCTCCGCTATCTTGCTTTAAGCATTCCTTTCCAAGAAACCCGAGTCGCCTAAGCGATGGAGGCAAGGAGAAGGCCGTTTGCCTCCTAATAGACGAGGGAAGGCGACGAAGTATTTATTAGCCTAAAGTCTCCCCAGTACTCTTAGGAGATATAGCAAGGGGAGGCAATGTACAATACCCTCTTCTACAACAGGACGTTTTCCTTCCATATTCCCTTTCCTCTCACTAAGTTATAATTCGCGTTGTATCTTAGCGGAATATGGTTGCCCCGTGTTTACCGGGATTACAAGCCGCCGAGAGGAAGAGGGGCATATGCGACGTTGTTTTTCTTTTCGCACGGAGATCGCGAACACGATTTCGCTCGTTGTTTCGTTCCCTCCTCCTCCGGTGCAAAAACAACCTCCTCCTCCCTCGGATTCGCTTCGGCTCGGATTCCCTTTCTCTCCCCGTATTTTGATTTAATTTATGGCTCGCTGATGTTAGGAACGGAACCAAAAATGAAAAAAATGTTTCCTGCTGCTGCTGGCTGGTAGTTGTTTGGTGTTTCGTCGTAACGAATGATAAAAATGATAAAAAAGGCAGTCTTAAAAAAAGAGAGGGAGAAACTTTCCCGTGGATTCCTCGTTCATTTAAATCAAATTGAGTTTGTTACAAAATTGAATTATAATTTAAAATTTATTCCTTCCGTCGGAGCTGCAACCATGACAAGACAACTTCACTACGAATTCAAATTTGTACGCGTATGCATCATAAACATTTTATTATACTTATAAATACATAATTATCCTATTTCGCAAGTAAATTATATTTTCCATGTCATAATAAATAGTTTCACAGAAATATACTCGGATGATAACTGATTACATTACTCTTTTCAACGCCCACAGTTGCGTAAATTCAAAAAAATTCAACAGATGCAATCTCAAAATTTTTACGTATAAAAAGAGAAAATTACTTTAGACATTAAGAAAAAATAATATGAACGAACTAAGCAATAGCAGCGCATTTTTGGCCCGCTTAATAGAGAAAGCCAAACTGTCAGTACCTAAGACATGGTATTAAGCTTCATCTTTACCCGAGAAAACCCTTTTCAAACGTTTTTCCAATATGCTCTGTGCACCATACCTATTTTATCTTATTATTACTTCGCCATTAAAAACGCAAAACCCATCTAATCCCGTTATTCTGTATTTTTAGTTTCTAAAATGCCTGAGCGCTTGTTTCGGATCGTATTAATAATTAATAAATTAATTAATGCATGAATGATTACGTAAATAGATAAAGCGCTACATCATTCAAAGTCCTTATTCTCGTGGTTTTCCTCGTAAAAATCTTCTTGAAAGCCTCACGCCGCAGTGGGGTATTCTCGGCAAAACCGGGCCCAAAATATTTTTTCAACTTTCAGGTGTCGCTTTAATAACCATTTATTGTCAGAACGGATTACGTAACCATAAGAGTGCCGTTAATCAGGCGCTGGTAGCGAGACTACCTGTACGACTATGGCAGTCTGAACTTGACTGTTTTCTGTGGCGCACGCGTTCTCTTGAAATCAGTGGATTTTTACCTAATACTGTGATAAAATGGATCCACAACCTGGAGGTGTATAATATAATTAAGCATATTAAATTCTTTAATTTCTTTGTTAACTTTGTTGTTTCAACCTTTTTCTTTGCGCCAAGCAAAATTAACGAAACATCCTCCATAAGTAAAATTTGATGAGACTTTTTGCAAACTTCCGGGCATTTCCCAGCTTAAAATCATATCACATTATGCGAAGCAGTTAATATAGCACTTGTTGGATCATTTTGCGCATATTAGCGCCTTTTGAAACAAGAAGTCCAAAGCAGGACTAATGCAGGCTGGTTTAGCAATGTCGATGTCCCGAATACATTACTTATATTGAAAGGAAATGTTTCAATATGTGTTAGTCATTCCAAGGAATTCTCATACCATAAATACCATTTGTAATTCATAGTTTATCAATGCTAGAGAATAATTGGAAAACAAATTAATAGAGCATTATCAGGTTGAAAATACTAAAAAAAAAATGTCAAAATTTTTTTCTGACAATATACTTTGGATGTATTTTTTTAAATAAACGAATTTAATAAATGTTACTGTTTATACGCTAATATGTATGGATCAACTGCACATTGCTGAAGGGTAATCGAGTAGAAAAGAAAATAACCCATTCGTTCACTCGTCTATGCTCAAGCCGAGTTCGGTAATAATCGTCTCCATGCGTTATTTTGAAATATTTGCTTTAATATTTGATAAATGTAAAAATGTATCGGGATAAAAGTTGTAGGAAATTTTATTTTCTACAACCTTTGTTTGATACATTTTTCCATATAATGCATTTTTAAAGAGATATCTTATATTTTTAGCTGCCACCAGCACGCCACCTACTGAAGACTATTGTTAACAATTGACGCTTAGTTACGTATTAGTACCGCTCCTTGTTCTTTTCTTAATTGTCAACCGGAAGTAAATATTGACGACGATCCCAGAGCTAACAACATGTAATTTGCCATATAAATATGGAGCAAGTCATGTGTTGCCCACATTAGTTCATTTCACTTGGTCACACCTCCGACATCATTGATAAAGGCTGGTCACCCTTCTCCAGGAAACAATGTGAACCCGATTTTTTTTCACTCCACATTTGTACAAGACTTGGGATGATTGAAAAACGACTTTTATTTTTAAATGTTTAAAGTTGCTCAGAAAATTACTTCTAATAACGACTAAAAGGGCAAGCAAAGATGCTAGAATCGCACAGTAGGTGTAGAATAAGACAAAAAATGACAAAAAATAATGGCCTTACCATAATAATTCTGCTTTTTGTCATGATCCTCAAAGTGATCTAAGTTGCCTCCTCCAGACTAAAATCTCCGGAGCGATCCCTGCATATTTCTCATGCAATCCGAACGCAATCTTTTTTGACAGGCCGCATCGTAAATATCATTGAAGGCGCTCAGATACTTGCGGACAATTACCATTTCTATTTCTCACTGTGTTGATCTGAATGAATGGTGACAATAAAGAAAACAGAGCCTGGAGTGCTTAAGGTTCTATCTTCTTCCCAAGATGTATTGGGCGATTGAAAGACGCCTTCCTTCTGGAGAGAGAGTCATCCATAGCCAAATAAACATCTCCTCTGGTCTTCGAATCGAAACAGAGCTCATATCTATACTGTACAGAGATTTTTAGAAGCCGCAATTCGCCAGTCTATGCTCTTTGCGCTTGCAGGTTTTGATCATTTTCTCAGCTGAACGCGTCTATCTACCAACATATATATGGACACACAATTGATATCAGTCACACCACATTTTTTGGTCACCCTTTCTGGTCACACCATATTTTCTGGTCACCCTAATAAGTGATGTTGGTCACCCTGGGGTGACTCAGACACCCGGTTGGGAATCATTGTTTTAAAGTATTAAAAAAACCTCTGCACGATGGATTTGAGATTTCCTATGCACAAATAGAGAAAAAACGTTCCTGGAACCGAACCCGGAACTTCAGTCTTCGCCAAATAAAATATAGCCCGGAGGTGGGCCCTGGCAGCACGAGCCCTCATACCAAGTTTAATGAAAATCAGTCCATTGGTGCAAAAGTTGTTAGTAGGGGATATACACACATACAGATCATTTCATAAGGCTATGTTTCCTATGGAAGCCAGCCTAAAAATGCTGTCTTCTTGAACAGTGCCATTCCATTTTTCTTTTACCTGAAAACTCCTTATCCGCTTATGAATAAGAAAGTTTATGTATTGGCTGTACAGAATGTCGTTTTTTTGGCAGAGTCGAGCGAGCAACATATATTAATACCTAGGAGAACACTTTTAAACGTCCTGCAAGAAAGTCCACCACGAAAATTTCAGGATCAGTTTGACCATATTCTTTAATAGCTCGTCTGAATTTCAAAACTTGGCGTCGAAAATGTCGCTTGTTTTACACTTGCTGTGTATACCTCTCCTGTTGCCAGTTCAGAAGGGCTGAATTCCGTTCTTAGGTTTTCCGTTTTCCTAGTTTTAGATCGCTTACTGCTTTCACGAAATTCAAGAGATGAGCGACCGTAGCTCTTATCTGAATACACAGCGTGTATTGGAATAGTAATATCTGTTTCTAACCAGTAATAGTTATTACCTACTAATATATCTTTCATATTTTCGTTGACATGACTGCTACTCAACATGAAACCCAGAAGTGAAACGGGATAACGCACGCGTTGTATTTGCAGAACAGTCTTCAGGGCAGTGCGCCATCTCCATAATGCGATTCTTCAAATGGTCACACATCCCTAAATTGTCGTGATGGACTTTCTTGTAAGATGCCGAATAGTGCTCTCCTAGGTATGACCATATGTTGATCGCGCAGCACTGCAAAAAAATGGCATTCTGTAAAGCCGATACATAAACTTTCTTATTCATAAACGGATAAGGAGTTACCAGGTAACAGAAAAATGGAATGGTACTGTTCAAGAAGAAATAGCATTTTTTCAAAAAGCGCAAATATGCGCAAAACGTTTCAACAGTTTAGTATGCTAGATTAAGTGCTTCACATAATGTGATATGATTTTAAGCTGGGCAATGCTCGGAGGTTTACTAAAAGTCCCATCAAATTTTACACTGATTTAAAGAGATCGAGTGCGCCACAGAAAACAGTCAAGTTCAGACTGGCATAGTCGTACAGGTAGTCTCGCTATCGGCGCGTGATTAACGTCACTCTTATGGTTACGTAATCCGTTCTGACAAGAAATGGTTATTAAAGCGATACTTGAAAAGTTAAAAAAATATTTTTGCCCAGATTTTGCCGAGAATACCCCACTGTGCACCGTCCGGAAATAAAACGCTGGCTGTTCGTATATCTGAAAAATTGTCCTCTCTTTCTTTGCCTCAGATCTCATTCTCAGATGGTTTCTTCGCGGAATACATGAAAAGGGAGAGGAAAGAAGGACGAGGGAAAATTTCCACCAACCACTCCACTCCAACGCTAAGACCGGCTTTAAAGAAGAGATTCACTCCATCTTCCGCTTCTCTCTCTCTCCTCACTCCGTCCCTTCAAAAACCTACGTCCAATCTTCTCCTCATCGTCTCTTTACGCCAAGTGAGATGAAAAGTGGGGGAGAGGGAGGAAGCAGAAGAACCTTCCCTCGCATATAACTTCCCATTTTCACTCCTTGGACTGCCGAGAAAAAGACAGCGGGAAACAGCGGCAACGGTGGTGGCGGAAAATTAAAAGAATATTTAGTTTCGGTGAAACGGGGCGAATGACAGAGCATGGAAAGAGAAGTTAAAAAGAGTAGAAAGTATAAACAATTCCCGGCAGATATTCTCCGGAGCGCGGTAGAATTTTCGCATTCCTGCACGGACACTCGCATACGCGCGCGCGCACGTACGCAACGATCGGGTGTGTATTTTTGGCTAATCGACCACTTGGATTATTATAAAGCAACGATCGGATTACGCACAAAAATACAAAGAGGAGTCGCTCTTTATAGTGATCTTTAAGACTTTGGAAGAAACGCGATGATTGAGGCACATGAACAGGGATTGATGTTCTGTTATACGGTAAAACATCTTCTTTCTGGCGTGTACTGAATGACTGACTCGCTCCTTTCCTTCTGCAGCTCTTGAATTTTACACGTACGAGAGGTGAAAGTGATGGAAGCATGCGAGAAAGATTTAAAATTCGAAACACTTAGTAACATAAAGCTAGAATTCTCATTAAGAACCAATAATTGAAAAAATTATACGCATTTCGATAGGTAAGATATTATTATCTAGGCATTAATTTGATGGCAACTTCTGATATTGACCGGTTCTCGAAGACATGATAACGTTTAGGAAATATCTACCCGAATTTTATCTTAAATTGATAACTTTATACGGGTTGGAAATAAAAATAAATAAACTGATGTGGGCAACACATGACTTTCTCCATATTTGTATGGCAAATTACATGTTGTCAGTTATGGGATCGTTGTCAATGTTTACTTCCGGTTGACAATTAAGAAAAGAAAAAGGAGCGTTACTAAGACGTAACTAAGCGTCAATTGTTAACAATAGTCTTCAGTAGGTGGCGTGGTGGTGGCAGCTAAAAATATAAGATAGCTCTTAAACAATGCATTATATGGAAAAATGTGTCAAACAAAGGTTGTAGAAAATAAAATTTTCTACAACTTTTATTCCAGTTCATTTTTATATTTATCAAATATTAAAGCAAATAATTCAAAATAACGGATAAGTGACAAGAGTAAACACCCACTTCCGGCCGACTGATTTTTATCAAAAACTAATCAGATCTTCTAACTTTTATAAAAATGTTAAATATAAAATTTTGCGTTGACCTGGTTAATAGTTTTTTAATTAGAGCGCCCACAAAAATCTATCACATACAGACAGACATCATCGAGAAAATAGTCAAAACGTGTTCAGGGGACCTTAAAACATGTATTTCCGTTGAAATCTCGAGTTCGATTTTTTCATGTAAACAATACTTTCTCTATACTTCGTATATGGAGAAAGTAAAAAGCAGCATATAGAAAATCGTGATAATAGAAGTACAAAAATATCCACGGGAAAGGACGAGAGCGAAATTTTATTAAGATACAAAAGATGCGGATCAAGCGTAGCGTAAGCATATAATCGGATTGAAAAGAGATTAAAAAATAGTCAGATAATCCAATTTCTCGGATGATGGAATTAAATTATTTAAAAAAACGCTGCAAAGGCATTATCTCGATCCTCGAGAGAGGAGGGTAGAGAAGCCCAGCGGGATTCCGGTCCTATTAGCAACCTTAGCCATGGAACGAAATTTTTCACGAATTTCCCCCCCTCACCTTTACACATCTCCCGCAAGTAAAATCTTGACACGGCCGCGGTCTAGAGAAAGAGAAAGGGATACAGACGGTGGAGTCGGATTCGGGTTCAACACGATGGATGAGCGCATCTGTTCTGCGGAGGCAACACCGACCGCGGTGAATTTCAGCTACTTTCAACCGACGGTTCTTTCGGAGAAAATTCTTATTTTTTCGCCCATCAGTGTTCAGAAAATTTGGCATTCTGAACAACCCTCCACTGTTTTTTAATTAAAGTTGTCCAAAGTTCCACTGATATTTATTTACTTCATTGTTAACGGAATAATATTAAATTAAACAAGTGCTAAAGGAAGAGGTGGAAGCGCTTTTTCTTAAATATTTTCAGGTTTCTCTTTATTCTCCTCCTTTGGGGAGGAGTTAACCCACACGAGTGGAATATATATCCCCAGTAGATCTTCCCATCCGTTAAAACTTCGCCCCTCTATCTTCTACATGAACTAGAATGGATTCATAGATTCATTCGGAATCTGAATGGATTTTCCCGGTAGTTCATGTAGAAGATAGAGGAGCGAAGTTTTAACTGATGGGAATATCTACTGAGGATATATATTCCACTCGTGTGGGTTAACTCCTCCCCAAAGGAGGAGAAAAAAGAGAACACTGAAAATATTTAAGAAAAAGCGCTTCCACCTCTTCCTTTAGCACTTGTTTAATTTAATATTATTTCGTTAACAATGAAGTAAATAAATATCAGTGGAACTTTGGACAGCTTTAATTAAAAAACAGTGGAGGGTTGTTCAGAATGCTAAAAATATGCCTCTTTCATTTGTATAGCACAAAAAATTATTTAAATCACTTTCTAATTTCATATCATTCAAACCATTTTTATACGATGGGCATTTTTTTAAATACGCCCCGGGATTTATTAGGGACATGTGTTTTTAATTAGTCCCACACGATAACAGTTCAAAAAAGTATTGCCAGAGGGTCTGTAGCGAAAACGTTTTATCGAATAATGTTTTTCTTAAAGTATAAACAGGAACAGTATGAACACGTGATATCGCATTTCTACGGTAATAAAAAATAATTACAAAAATCGTCAAAAATTAGGTGGGCCCTGCTTAGTACATCTGCCTTGCTTAAAAAAAGATGTGTTCTATATAAAATAGAAAATACATGCATTAGAAATAGAAAATAATTAGGTCGTTTAACACTTTCTTTTACAGATATAAATAATAAGATAAGAAAAATATATAAGAAATAAGGGTAGGATCAAATAAGAAGAGAAAGATATGAGAAGAAAGAAATAATAAAAATGAATGAATGAAAAACCCAGGAAAATAATAATTTTCCCGGAATCAAATCCAGACAAGTTATAACTCGCACACGCGGTTCTTCCTCTTGCATTTACGAAGTCGCTTTCACATATAGCTTGCGCTAATCTTTATCTCACAATACCAACAATCTTATTCACAGAAAAGTTTCTTTATTTACGTTACCATGATAAAAATAACAAACTCGCATACCCGGTTTTCCTAGTTCAAGAAGTCGGTAACAATTGGATATGTATGGCAACCATAAGTTTTCGATTTAAAAATGTCGACATTTTGCTGTTAAAAGTGTAATTTAGGAAATTTTTGGTTCGTATTTGAAATTCGACGGTAGGAAAACAAAACTTCATTCATATATGCGTTCCTGGGTTCAAGTCTGAAACTTGTACTAGGGTTATAAGTAATTTTAATTAAAATTTGTCTACACTCATTCCCATGTTATTCAAATGGGAAAAATTAGAAGAGAAAATGTTTTTAAAAATTAAAAGGGTCAATCAAATCGGTTTAAAACCCTACTATACCACCTTTCTCTGCACTGCGATTAAAATGATACCTTTCTCTTGCTTCTACGTTCTATAGTTATTGAGTTATAGAATCACACGCATACATACATACACTTTTATAGATATACAGGGTGTCCGGCGACTTTATGTCATAACTTCGGGATCTTATTCCTTAAGTGATTTTGAGTAAAAGATGTCATATGAACATGGGTCCGATTCTCTTTTGTTACAGAGCTACGGGCAATTGAAATTATCTCGTACTTTGATTTGTACAACTTAATGGCTGAAAACATGCATTGTTTAAATAAATATTCGTATACATTGTTAATTGTTGAAAAATGTATTATTTAAATAACTTCGTCAAATCTAAAAGAGGAGAAACTTTGTTCCAGCATTTTAAAATGTTTGTTCATTTCATTAAGTCTGCAACCGATATTACAATCAGCCTGCATCATTATCAAAGACCTGTGTATCTAAGGGATTGAGTCAACGCGCATACATTTTAATAGGCTGGATCAGAAAATAAATTTAATAAAGTTTTTCGCAGAAACTCATTTTGCACAAAAGACATATTACCATGTCGAGCTCACTATAAACGCCTAAAATTCTCTCGTTCCTCTTCTCTTACATTTCAACTAGGTCATCTGACAAAGCAATCAAACGAAACTTCCCTCTGAAATTCCCATCTCGCGTTCCAAACTTTTTGTGGCAATACCATTTCCCTCTACAATACACAATCAATCAATTGAATTCGTTTACTGGAAGTTGAAAGCTACTGTTGGTATACATTATTCCAGCCCATTCTATGCAAATTTATTTATATATCGAGGAATAAATAATAAAGATCAGTAAATCAATGTTACGTGCACACCCTCCACCTTCATCAATGCATAATAACGCATAGGATTTTAGGTCAAATAATATAAAGTTAGATAGTTTCAAAATGCAGAAATTGGGAGACAACATAAAGCTGTCATATAAAATTAGATTTTGAAAAATTCTATGTAACTTAGTACAAAGAATTCAATTAAATAAAAAAAAACAAAATTACAAGAAAATAGGATTCGACCCTTTTGAGTCCTCATAAGGTGACGACTCGGGCATGATTTTGTTCTTGCTATTTAGTGGAATTTTTTGTACAGATTTTTCTTACACTTTTGAGAATTAAATTATATAAAATGCGATTCCATAAATCCTCGGTCGAATTCATAAAGCCGTTCGTCCGTCGAAGAATAAAAAAATAAAATCAAAGCAGATAACTAGACATTGGGGCTGAAAAATAAACGCGACGGCATCTTGGACGTTTCCGTTCTAGCGATAGAAACTCCGTTCCGTTGTTACTCCCTAGCTCCCTCCGAGTTCAATTATTTTCAATTTGGTCCGTCGCCGTTATAGGCCATAAGGCGCGGTAGAAGGATTTATCTCTCCCAACCTTCAGAGAGAAACAGAAAGGGGGTGAGGTATAGAATAATAGAGATGGGCGGGGAGAGTGGGAGGCATATTTCAGCTTCTCCCAGAACTGTACATTATTGCCGTCTGGGTAAATGCTTTTATGCCCTATTGCGCCAAGGAAACCGATTGTCTCCAATAAAGGGGACAAGTTTTTGATTCATGGCGCGATTCCTTTTTTTTTACGCCGTGGGAAGGATACGAAAAAAATCCAATCGGAGGTCTTCTAAGGGCAAACAGAGATAGCGAAGGAACGGAAATGGGCAAAAAGGAGCGGCGTGGTAAGCAGAAGGGAGAAGTTTCCGAAACTGTTGGCCTGACCTGATTTCCGATCGGATGCCGCCGAAATTCGAATGAAGGCGCGGCAACCGCACTCGAACGGAGTTAAGTATCGGAGAAGAAAGTTTAGAAAAGACCGAATGAAGAATCATGGTTCCTAGGTTTTCCTTTTTATTAACCTCCTAATCGGGTGGAATAATTAAGAGGTTAGCGGAGGGAGGGGGAGAGAGAGAAAAAACATGAAGTTTAGATTGTGAATGAAAAACACACTGGACATAAGATTAAGTTGATGGAATGCAAACTCAAACGACTGCATAAAATTACAAAATTTTAAAACGCCAATGTCCGCGTTCAAAATGAAAAACGAAACAGAACGAACCATTATAAATGCTACTATTTTTCCTTCCGTCGCTTATTCTATCATGGATTATCAGTACAAATCCATAAAGGTCGACTTCAAATAGTATTTAAAAATTCCGGAAAGAAGGTGGTATATAATCAAAATAGTACTCCCACAAGACTTTTGTCATAAACTGTATTTATGATCGGACTTGTTTATTTGACCTCGATAATATATTCTGTTATTGGCTGGCATAATATCAGGAAAACATGGGAATTCGTAAAAGATTATTGTAGCAATTAAAAAAGATGTATCATCATTTAGATTTGAATCTACAGCAGCACGCGATAAAAACGCGCCACAAAGAATTAAAAAAATTGCAAGGTGTGACTACTACCATGTCTTTCAAAGTTGTGCCTAAAAATTTATTTTGCCGGCACAGGAAACTACTCATTCAAGTTAAGCACTGACATCTGTATTCTTAGATCTAAAACTGTTTAGAGAGCGTAATCGAGGAAACTGATTTAAACATCGGACGAGGATCTTGCTGCAGCGTTTAACCTCTGCCCACCGCAAGCGGTCGATAAGAGCGGCGGATTCGGACCCATCTCACTCTCTCTTCCTCTCTCTCTCTCTCTCGCAACGGCACCCCGTTTCTCTCCAAGGTCGCGCACGGTCGGGGTGATAACGACGCGGTCCGAAGCGTTTTAAAACGGGCCGGCAAGGTCGAATCTGTAGCGCGTGCGTGCGTGTGTGCGACAAGAGGATGCTGCCTCGCCGAAGATTGAGCGCTTAATTGGAAGCGTTGGCGCGCGGGTGGTCGGGAAATAGCAGCTGAATGACGGCGGAGAGGCGAATGGGAAAACGCGTCGCGAATGCTTAAAAAAAACGAGGATTTGAAAAAAACAAATGACTGGTGAGGAACTTTTTCGTCGGGAACGGACGGCCAACCTCAGAAATCCATTCCTCTGGTAGTGGATATTTTTAAATAAAACAAAATACCAATTCATACATTTGAAATGTACAGTTGTAATGCAAAGTACACGACGAAAAGGCACACGCAATACTCAGTATACAAGAGAATTTTCAAAACCGTGAATGCTTATGGCGAGATAATTCGTATTATGCTTTTAACTGGCTTAAAAAATAAAACCTATATCATTCTCCTAAAGTTCGCTAAAATAGTGCATACAGAACCATAAAGGCTTAAAATATACACAACTTTGTAAATAATTAATGAAAAAATTACGCACTTGGACACAAAATAATTAAGTTGTAAACCGTTGTCAACTAATGGAGTCCATTTTGGATCCCAGCACTTGGTTTAAAATATCTATTTCGTATGGTATTAACTCCGAAGATTAACTATTTCAGCAGGCCTCAAACTTTAAAGCTGTGCCAGTAGTTGGTATTTAAATGAGATTAATGACAAGGCCGTAAAAATTGCCGAACTCAAATTGACTCATTAAAAAGCGACGATAAGAAAAATAAATAATTCATATAAAAACTAGTTTTGAGAGTGAAGTTTACAATTATTTTTTATCTTTAAAAGAATCCCCTAAACAGTACGAGTCATGGAGTTAGTTTAAAAAATTAATTGTGAATTTCAATTTTTCACTGTAGTCTCCTTTCTCTTATAATACCTAGGCAGTTTTGAGAGTATCTGAGATGTTCGCTGAATACTTCGGACGTCCATGTCCACCAATTGAGTACATTACAGTGGTCTGGCAACTGGTCCCTTTCAGAGGTCGCTGTCCTTTCTGGGAATAAATTAAATCGAACCCTGCGATGTAAGGTATTTGCAAATACGATACATGATGTATCACACCCACGTCTACACAGGCAAAACTCATAGGAGAAGAACGGTGGCTATAGAGAGATAAAATAGAGAACGCATATGACAATAGGAGAAGAGGGTGGAGTGAATGAGAGAGAGAGAACGACGAAAAAGGGAAAAGGACCATACAAAGAGCGAGAAAGGAAGTGAGAGACGGACTGGGAGAGATCTTAACGCTCTCAGTTCCGCTATGTGCACCTCAGAACGTGGCGTCCATTCCCAAAATGAAGTGGAACATCGGGGCGCAGTCCTAACAGACATTTCCTTGGCCCACTTGCCGAAGACTCCCTCCCTCCCTCAACCATCATTCTATTCTCTTCTTTTCCCTAGTGACCTGACCTATATAACCAACGGGGCCTCCGCCAGATAAAGGGAGAGGAAATTCACTTAATGCAGCAGACAGGAGCGCGAGGTTTGCTCCTGTTTCCCTTCGTCTCTTTCTGCATAATGTTGGACTGCGGAAAACGAATTGTCTAGGCTTGTGCTGAAATTTAGTTTGCATCTGACGTCTCGGAAGTGCAGGATTAAACTTAAAGCGCCGTTAGGTCGTAGATATGGGAAAATAATGCATCTGTTTAAAATAAAACAGTACGTGAGACCGCACGTAAAAAGGTACATGATTTCTTTTATTCCTCCGAACATTTTCGACGATCATTGGGTGAGACCTATTCAGTGGTTTGTTAAGAAAATGCGAATATGCATAAAGTGAGAAAATTACGCTAATTTTTTTCTCTCTTGGCGACTGACCCGCAAAGAATAGTCTCGTCCAAAAGGAATAATAATTTCTTTTAACGACGTTTCACGTTTTTAAAATGCATCTCTTATTCTATTATACATCATTTGACTTCCAAGCAGTTTACAACAAACTGTTCGTGAGTACTTAAAAAAGTATAAATACCATTAAGAAACTTTATATGGTGGACTCTCGTTTTGACATCACATGAGCTCACATTTAAATCTTACCGTTTTATAGGCGACTAAGCGATTCTATTTCGAATGAAAATTGGTGAAATTTTAAGTAAACTTGCGACACAAAAACTAGACTAGTATCATGACACGTGTAATTACTAGTATTTTAACTTTATACGGCTGTGCTGATTATTTTAATATCGGATAAGAGTCGTTAAGATCAGCTGGAGGGGTTGTAATTTAGTTTCAATAATAACATCTGAAACAAATTAGAACAAATCTAAAAACTAATGAACCGTTTGCGACCAATGCATTTCTTCAAGAAACATTAACGACTTCGGATTTAGACAACATATCCCTCAAAGGACATAAGCATTTTAGAAGAGCTCCAGAAATTTATTTTAGAATTATGGCCAGCATCAAAAGTTAATAGTAATAAAAGAACATCTCACCTACATCCAACAATAGCTCCTCTATAATCATTTAAAAACTTAAAATGGAAGTACGAAACGTCATAAACAACCGCATTTAAAAGAACTAACCAGAGCAGACTCTTTCGTTTTCTGTTGAGTCTTCATGAATTATTACGAATATACCGTTCATCGCGAGAGAAAACCGCGATCAACTTTCGCGCGGTGGAGCTCCCTCTCTCATCCTTTCGAATCTGCGGCGACATATTTCGTGGGAACGCCGAGAGACTCCAAAATTATTTGCTTAAAAAATGCGCCCTACCGTTAAATGCGAGCATTAGGAATCTAAACTACCCGGCGCATGCGATTGCGTCTTTGCACTACACAACACAATGGTGGACGTTAAATCCTTCCAGCAGAATAGAAAATATGGGCGTCCTAGAAAACGCCTACTGGCTCATTTGAATTTCGGAATTGAAAGAAAAAAAATACATTTTTGCAAAAAAAACTTTTTATGGCTTAAGGATGATTTAAGGTCTTGTTTAGTTGGAAAAAGATTATTAAACTTTTTATAACAGCATTCTAGCATACGTAAACCCCTTTTCAGATGAAATAAAACGCTAAAATTCCACACTCATTTTCTTGTCTCTCTTCACTTTAAAAGACTTGGTATTTAAACATTAGTTTATTTAAGAGTTTTATCATAAAATTATTTTAGTTGTATTATTGTTTTAGGCAACGACTTAATGTTCCTTCAACTTTCGATAATTCTTCAACGTTGATAGACGTAATAGAGTGAATAATTAGAAATTTTGCATTAAACAAGAAATCCCGAAATATTTTATATAGAGTATAATATCTATTTCCGTAAAACTTTAAAATAAATTCACTATTACCAAGTTTCCGTCACACTTGATATGTAGTGTGAATGTTTTGTGACCGAGGAAAGAATTTAGAGCATACTGGATTCATTAGATTAATAAATGAACGAAGAATTGGAAAATTTAACTCTGCATATTATTAAAACATTTATAATGCTGATTAATAAAGGGAATAAAGAACTATGTTAGCCACGTTGCGAATTCAATTACATATCCTAAATGATATGCAACCACCGTAGCGACACTCCTAAAGCTAGACATACCGAAAAGCAAACTCATCCTCAAAGGAGATACAGAATTTCTACCATATAACAGCGCATTAAAATAATAAATCTGCTCACCGAAGAGGCTGTAAACGATTCCGAACAGAAGGTACATCCCGCAGATGACCGCAGTTGGAACGTCATAGTCGACTTCCAGAGGGCGGCACCTGTCAACGATGACCCCTGGGGCCCCTGTCCCGTTCCTTCCTGGTATGGCGGTGGACGGAGGGAGGGTGGTCCTGTGGGTGGGCACCAGGGGCCCCGGTTCGAGGCCGGACATGTTGCCCGCGTCCCCGCCCCCTTCTACTAGATTATCCGTCCTTGATGAGTTGGTACGGTGTTGACTCGGGAGGTCTGCAGAACCTCCTGATTGGATCACGCGGTCACGTGATCACGGAATGTCTACAGCGACCTGTTGGGTAATAAAGAATAAAAAATACGGATTATTTATTGTTTTCTGGTTGATTATATCCGATATGATAATATAGAATAATTTTTATGTAGCCACTTATAGCTACAATCAAATGTCATCAATGCCAATGATTCATTGGACAACCCTTAGAATACGTCTCGAGACAGCACTTTGAAAATGTTACCTTTAATTCTAATTCATGGATATTTGCACGGGCCAAAATTTTTTGAATTATTCTTATTTAAAATCATCTGAAGGTATTGTGTTATGCATATCTGTTACCCATAAGTTGATAGAATTTCATCGTGGTGTGAATCGTAAAACTCAATATCAATAAACATTTAAAATTTCAAAATAAGGAGGAATTTCCTTAAAAGATTTTTTTGGAAGAGTTTGTCGATTAATTTGTTTTATTTATCTTGTTTTACGGCGTCTCATATCTACACACTCTCACATTACAGGCCTATGGTCAACAATGAATTCATGTTAAAGAAGTCACACAAGAAAATTTTGAACAAGTTACATACCATGAAAACGCCATAGATAGGTCATTTGGCATGAAAAATACACGGGAGGCTTCCCAAGTGCATAAATAAACTCACATTCTCCCACTCCGCAATTATACTCAGAGCCGTTCTCTAAAGGCAGAGATAAAATCGTTCTTATACATGCAGACTTAGACGTCACAAATAAACGCTCCTATTAACTAAGAAACAGCAGTGAGGTGTCGCATGATAAAGAAATTGCGATTCGTAGTTTTCAGATAATTGATCAATTATGCGATCCTTTCTTCCCAGCTCTGTTGAAAAAGTTGGCTCGGGCCATATTTCACTGGACCAGCACTCTCCGGGCAAAGTGCCTGCTCCCAACCGATGCATTAGGAGTCTCGGGGAGAGAGAATTCAGCCGACGAGGCGCATCATGTTGGGCACCCCGCAACACGTTCAAATTGAAAGCCGCGCCTTGCGATCTCGCCAAGGCGGCCACGCCAAATATTGAGGCGACTTCAACGAGGTCACGCCAATAATGACGTCACGCCATTTATCCTGAATGCTTAGAAGTTACTCATGAATGCGGTACACATCACTGTAACTCCATAAATAAATTGAAGCGTGCCGACGAAAACTAGTTATTTTTAAACATTCGATATAATTATTTTATTCGGAGCCGTAAAAATTTTCAGCCACTTCACCTGAATTACGAAATAATAATTTTTTCGATAACAATGGCCCACTCAGGGAATAAAATAAAAAATATTTCCTTTTCATCATTTACACTGTCTCCATATTTATACAAAACAATGGTCTTTACCGACTTAGGGTTCGAAGTATGCATCACAAAAAAAAACTTTTAAAAAAATATTCACCATTCAATGAAGCTAGTGATAGTATATTCGCCTGAAAAAAATGCGGCGGGAAATGTTTTTGAAGTTTACTCGATAAAACTAACATTAATTACATAAACTGATTTTACTACGAAAAAAATTTATATTACTATAAATCAATATTTAATACATTTCGCGCCAAAAATAATTTTAATACAGAAAAATCATTATAATTCGAATATATTTCTAGCATACATTATTTTAAAACGATTTATTTATAAATACGCGAGTAAAACAACAGCGAATTAATAATTTACGATGGATCTTAAGCTAAAACTAAAAGTGTTTAGTAGAATTTCATAAAACATTTTTTGCAGCTCAAAAATACTCTTTATCTGTGAGATGACGTTATAAATATAGGTTCATTTTACGACTGCGCAGTGAAGATTTTTAAAAGTACAAAAAAGTGAATTTATAAACTACATTTTAATGAAACCTAACATGAAATTACAAAATTCTACCTATTAATTTAAAGATTTAACATGAGCGACGATTTAAAACGTGCCAAGATTTTTATTAATTAGATTAAAGGAACCATAAGGAAGGCGAAGACAAAGAAACGAGTTTACTCTGCTGTAGTAGCGAAAAAATGAGAAGGCGACATATTGCATTCAAAAGGTTTACAAAAACAAGATACAATGGAAACTCACAATGATCCACGCGAGATCTTTTGCCAGAGGGAAAGACAAAGGAAGGGAAGGAAGATAAAAAGTAAAAATGAGCATAAAAAGACGATTTTCCGGTTACGACGCCGAAAAGAAAGGACTGAAGTTGCCGTGTCGACGAGGACGTTTACTGCGCGAGAGGGGAACGTGTGTAGAAAAATTGCTGGTCGAGTGATAGAACTGGCACATTTTAATATGATACCACTCTGCTAGGAATTATCGGCGCGATAAGGGGTGAGGATATGGCAGATGGGGAATGTTAAGGAAAGAAGAGAAATTTCATTTTGTCTTTTGCTGCTTATATTTTTCGAGATTTTCGTGAGGAAAAACCTTTAATTTGTGTGTCTTAAAGAAGAACGTTTGCTTTGTGCACAAAAATATATTCTTTTGAGAAAATCCAAAAGAGATTTTGTATCCCGAATGCAAAAATATAATATTAAAGATTCGTTCGAATTCTTGTTCATGGGTTGTTTTAATTTGCCAAGCGTTCACCTTTTATTCCCGTCTTGGGTTATGAATAACGAAGTAAATGGGGGAATTTTCATGACAAAAATTCATTTTTTAAGAAGCAGTAAGTATAAAGCAACGCAATTTTTTCATGGAAAACATTATACGGAAAAAGACAGAATGAAGGTACTTGAGTAGTTTTTGCGTATTCCGTATTTTCTGTCAACTGGTCTGCTTGAAGACAAGGATAAAAGATAAAGCATTTTCCTAAAACCTGGAAAAAGTATAGTTACAATAAAAACAATAGATGATTTTCAAGAGAGAGAATCTCCGAAAATATTATAATTTCAGAATTTCACTTTGGGACAGATATTCACAAAGATCACTTAAATATTAATGTTGCTTAAATTCTCCCTTGAGTCGTAATTCGCGGGTATCAATGCTATGATGAAAATATCGATTGTGCTACTAAAGATGTTTTTTTTTAACAATAAGACTTTATTGTGTCCTATATATTGTGTACATGGAATTATCTGCCATTTAATTTTGGGGATAACCAGATGCGCATTTCAGAAGCTAAGCACCCATCATAACTAACTGCGCGTTTATTTTTCCATTTTTCAATAACCTTTCAATAAACTACCACTGAAGACGGCGGATAAGCAGCTGAAATGCACATGTGGTTAAATCAAACTTTTTACGGTTATGGGACTTGCCTATATCGTTTCGCATACGCAATTAATTGCTATTGTTTCGCCATTAAATGGCAGCAACAGGATGAATTTCGTTGAGCTAGGATCATACTCGCGATACGCGCTTACAAATAACTTGGCGTTTATTATATAGCTTTCGTCCAAAGCATCCCTCCCGCAGCAATGAAAAAGGAAGCGTCGAATTTAAAAATCGTCAGCTAATTATATTCGCACCGCAGTCGCTGTTTGCGTTTGAGCGTGCGCGCGACGGGGTCACGTATCACAGAGCGACTGGCAGGCGACTCATCGCGCAAAGCACGGATTTCCTGCGTCAAGAGAGGCCGGCCGAGGGAGCGACGCGTCTTCACGATCCTCTCCCCCACAAACAGTCCGCGAAACCATCCTAAGGGAATAAAAAATTATCGATCACGTGAGCTAACAGCTGTTACACGACGAGCGTGCCTCGGCTCATTTCCTGTTCCGGTGTATATGACAAGGGTGCCTAACATGCATCCTTCGTTTGCGTGCGTTTGATGCTGGTTGGTTACCGATGCGACTGTAAGGCCGTCCCGCGCTATGTCCAATGGTTTCACCAGTTTCTTGGCACATGTGTGATTGTTAAAAAGCAATTTTCCTTATATCATTTTACGTACTCAATTGTTATCAGACACGGATTAAAATGTTCATTTAACAGAGTATCATAGTATCTAGTAGACTGCAGACAACGTTTATTATCAACCAATTTAAAAATAAAGAATATCTATAAATAAAACCCCATAAGAATTACTTGTACAAATAAAACCGGTTTAAGAAACATCTTTATTCAATTTTTATACACAAAAAGGGTCTAGGAAATGTCGAATTTATGCTTCGAGTATAAAAAAGCGATGTTTTATTTTCAAGATGCAGTTTATTTGTAAACAAATGGTGACAAATCTTATAGTACTTGACAAATTCTCAGGATCAACATTTAACAGCGAAGATGAAAACGCTCCACCCTACTTATAATAAAAGTAACCGCTCGTAAAAAAACGGTACAAGGTGAAGTGCAATTTTTAGTTACCGCATCATTAACAAGGCCATTAAAAAGTTCTCCTTTAAAAATTATTTAGAAAGAAAACAAGTTGAATGTTATACATGAACCTGGATAAAATAAGTGCGTTTTTTTTATTTTTCATGTGGTTATACCGCCACATATTCAGTCACTAGAGCCTCATCTGTTTTATAACGTGAAGGTGAGGTTAGAGTTTAAAAGAGAGAGGATTACTAGCTAAGTTAGCTTTGCAATGTCCATCATCATTCTACATAAACACATTTTACCTAAAAATATACTTTTTTGGATAACTGATGCTTCCAAAATAACATTTAAGTTTAGAATTTTTTATTAAAATTTTGAACGTTTCCCTATCCGCTTCCGTAAAATGTTCAAATCTCAAAACTTATTGAGAATAAATGGCATCAATGTGAAAATGTACATACAAAATTTCACTTCTACATCTTTTATACCTTCGGATATACAAGTAAAATTATCGAAAATTATTTAAAACATACCATTCACGTGGAAATATATGCTCAACTTTTCAGCTTTCCATCTTTTATACTTTCGGAGACGATTAAAAAAATACTAAAATTTTTTAAATGGGCTCCAACCCGAACTTGTATATTTTTCATACTCAAATCAAAATAAAAACATATGGCAGTAGTACAGATATCTACACTCTAAGCTTCACCTCTCTGTAGTATACGGTTTTACAATTTCAATTTAAGCAAGTGCACAGACAGACACCAAAGGGAAACGATGAATGCACCATTTTAAAACGCGCTAATAAAGACGAAACGTGAGACGTTTTAACATTTATTTTAAGTCGTAATTACTCTCGTCCCTCCATATTTATAAGTGAATTGTTCGTATCAAGAGAAATTAACGGCTAGTAAAAATAAATATTTGTTATAGGCGAGGAAAGAACTAATAATTCGGAGTGGTTAATGGATTTCAGAGAAATCCTGTCTCTTTCGCTCTATGAAAACCCTTTTCTATCACTTCGTTTGATTGCGTGGGACGCTCCGTCGATCTTGAAGCAGAAATTGCCATAAGACGAAGTTCGCCCAATGCTCTCTCGACATCCCTCCGTAGATATCCACGAAGAAACCTTTTTATTTAGCTTATTTTAGAGACAGTCTGACCATTTCATACCGTTGAAAGGAAAGGGTTTTCATGAAAGTTTAATTTATCTTTCTCAACATAGGTCCTACGATCCCCTTTTCTCAGCGGTATGTGTGAAATTAAATCTTTCTTGCTTTGGTTTTGTAAATAAGCAGAGTTGGTGAAAACCAGACGTTTCCCGTTCCGAGTAACTGGACGTTAAAAGGGCTCCTAAGCCGCCCTGGTCTTCCGTCGTCAAGGCAACCGTATCCCAGGACACCAGCCCCGGAGAGGATACTACCGTTAAAGCCTGATCCGTTTATTTCCGCCATCTCCAAATCTTTTTATCAGAAATGAATTATCGACTGGCGAGGTGGATGAAGGCATCGAGGCACATAATTACCTTGAGAAGGGGCGATGGCGCGTTGTTGACTTCCTTAGCACGCTTCGCAATCGATACAAACAAATATTTTTTTAGCACGCGGCCAAGTAATTTCAGATTGCAATCCGGATGGTTGAGTTGCCATTAATTGCGAATCGCTTTCCGACGGCTGCGTTTAATCAGCTCATAAGCGAATCGGCAGACATATGCCCATATTTATCACATAACAAGTAGGGGTGTACATGGGTTTCCCGTAGTACAGAAGTGCTTTTCGCCAAATTCGCCGTAGTATTATCGTATTCTAATGTATTTTAATTATTATTATTAATTATTTTTCTCATATTGTGGTAACCCTGCTTTTTGATGCATTTGAAACACATTTATTTCATTTTCCAATTCTATACTCGCACTACAAACGAAAATTTCTTTTAAATCAGTTCAGCTAATACCTTCCAAATTCGTAGTTAAAGAAAAATTCTAACCTTGATATTGTGGTAGCCCTGTTTAGTCGATCCAGTTGAAATATGCTATTTTGATTATCTATTTATATGAAGATTATATATACCATATTTAGTTAAAATCCATGGTGTCAGTTCTCTAGAAATTCGCGTAAAAGAAATATTATTTTACTTTTCACTGTGGTAGACCTGCTCTTTAGCTCCGCATTAAGCATCTTGATTTCATTATGTTATGTCGTAAAAATCTTATCAACAAAATTTAATTGAAATTCGTTCAGCCAATTCCTTCCAAATCCTTAATTACTGAAAGATTTTTATTTGTAATTGTGGCACCCCTGTTAAGCTGATTCGGTCTAAATATAATGATATGGTTTTGTATATTTGTGTATATTATAAATATAAAATTTGGTTAAAATTGATGCAGAAATTTAAACACAAATACGTGTTAAAAGAATTATTTTAATTCTTGTATTGTGGCAGCCATGCTTTCTACATCTGTACTATAAATCTAGATTTTGCTTTTATATGTTGCACGCCTCCGTACAAAATTTCATTGAAATCGGTTCCCCAATTCCTTCCAAATTAATAATTGCCGAAAAGTTTAACTTTGTCATTGTGGCACCCCTGCATAGTCGATTTGGTCCAAATATATTATTTTGACCATTAACTTATATGAGTATTTTATTTACCAAATTTTGTTGAAATCGGTGAAGCCAATTCTTCTCTGATATATGCATACGGACGGACGGACAACACGAAGATAATAGTGCTTTTCAGCATTGACGAAAAGCACTAACAAGTGGGGATGTACACGGGTTTCCCGTGGTACAGAAGTGCTTTTCGTCAAATTTGCCGTAGTATAATCGTATACTAATATATTTTCTTTGAAATCAGAAAATTCTTTTTCCTTATATTGTGGCAACCCCACTATTTTGATTCATTTTAAACATGTTCATTTCGTTTTGTCTTTCTATACTCTCCCTACAAATGAAATTTTGAAATCCGTTCAGCCAATATCTTCTAAATTAATAGTTACAGATAAATTCTAACTTTGATATTGTAGTAGCTCTGTTTATTCGAACCGGTTTGATTATAATAATTTTGTTATTTATTTATATAAAGATTATATACATCGTATTTGGTTAAAATCCATGCCGTCAGTTCTATAGAATTGCGTGTAAAAAATATTATTTTACCTTTTATTGTGGTAGCCCTGCCATTTATCTCCACTTTACACATCTTGATTTCATTATGGTATGTTGTAAAAATCTTATATACAACATTTAGTTGAAATACATCCAGCCAATTCCTTCCAAATCCTTAATTAGTGAAAGAGTTTCAATTGTAATTGCGGCACCCCTGTTTGGCTGATCCGACTCAAACATGCTATTCAGGTTTTTTATATAAGTGTATTTTATAAATAATGATAAGCCTTCTGTCACACACTTCGAAGATCATCACGAGGATTCATAATAAAAGGCTGGAGAAAAAGGCAGAAGAAATTCTAGGGGAAGATCAATTAGGTTTCAGAAAAGGACGACGAACTAGAGATGCTATAGGGGTAGTTAGAATCATATCAGAAAGGGCAATAGAATACAGTCAAGATATCTGCGTAAGCTCCATAGACTGGCAGAAGGCCTTTGATAGAGTAAATTGGGTAATGTCAATGAAGATATTAAAGGATATAGGTGTGGCCTGGAAAGACAGGAGACTGATCAGGAATCTATATGTGAATCAAGTTGTAAAAGGTCAGGTTTGCGAATGCGGACCAGGGGCGCACCCAGGGGGGGGGGGGGGGGCTGACGGGCTTTAGCCCCCCCAAAAAAATCGACATGTTCATGCTAGGGCTTTAGTATTAACCAAAATGTCTGTACTATTTGTAAGTAAATCTGCTGGTTTTTCGTAAGATTTCTAACAATATTCTCGAGAAATTCTTCACAATGTCGATCATTAAGGAAATGTAGTCATCGGTAATTTTTCAGCCGTTTCATTTTTTTGCATCCATTTTTCTAACTTCATTATAGTCTTTCCCTACACCAACGGAATAGTGACAGGAAGGCACCCCGCACTGAAGAAAGTGGTCATTTCAGCCTTCTTTTGTCCTCCATGTGAAGGGTAAAGCCAAGTGACCCTGGATCCCTAATAGCTTCCAGATGGAGAGAACGCATGCGAACGACGCAAAGAGGAAATTCGAGGAAAGGTTTTTCTAAGAACGTTAAACCACATCTTGAGAAAGGAACGCATTTTTGAGCGTCAGTTTCACGTTGTCTCTCCTCAAAGCAACTGCATTAGTGAGTTTGTCTGTTTTGTGTATTCTGAGTGCAAGATAATTCGTTAGAAATCATAAAAGTTTACAATAAGTTACCATTATAATAAAATCTCAAGTTACCGGCTATGCTCACCATATCCTGTTGCTTCCGGATAGTTTTGTTTTTTGAGGAGTGAAATCTTAATTTCGGAACGTTTGTTACCGTAAGTTTCGAGTGTTTCATCATATTATCCTGAGTTTCCTGAAGTTTCAACGGCGACGAATTTACAGTATTTGGTAAGTAAAGTTAATTATTTCACAAAATGGAATGTTTCATATTTTTATGTTACTAGTGAATAGAAGTATGTTTCGTGTTAAGAATGGCAAGCCAACCTATTTATGCATTCTCCATATAAATCAAAGGTTTAAATGTAATCATAAATGTCATTGTTTTAATTGAATTTGGACTCTTGGAAATCGTATACAGTTTGCCTGCTGTACATTAGAACTCTGTTAAACTGGTTTTTAAATAATTGCGTTTAATTTTACCCATAACAGAAATGGCAAAAAAACGAAAAAATGTGCGCAATTTGTTACAATTTTTCGGAAAAAAACCGAAGACCGAGACTGGCTCTGAAGAGGTGGAAGACAAGTCTTGCGGTACTAGTAATAATGGACCAAGTGCAAAAAATAGCGAAATACATCTCAATGAAACAGAGGCAGCCTCTTCTAATTCCTTTAATATTGATCAAAATGATATAGCTCTTTTAAAAAAGAACCCATTGTCTAGCGATGACAAGTTAGATATTCTAAGAATCCTTTGGAAACCTAAAGCAGACTATCATTTTCCTTCCTGCATCTTTAAAAATCAAAAAAGAAGTTTTCAACAATTATGGCTGGTAAAATATCAATGGTTATGTTATTCTAAATCTGAAAATAGTGCCTATTGTAAGTACTGTACATTTTTTGCGCCAGTGGAAGTCGGTAAGTCTAAGGCACAGGCTGTTGGATACTTAGTTTCAAATGGTTTTTCTGACTGGAAACACGTAATTGAAGCATTTAATGGACACGAAAAAACTGCTTATCATACCAGTTCTGTGTTGACTTTTCAAAGATTGCAGGACATTCGTGATCAGAAAGTTACATCTATTGATAAGCAAATAGATAAGGATAAGGCACAAAAAGTTCAACTAAATAGGAAAAGATTAGAACCTATCATTAAAACAGTAATTACTTGTGGAAAACAAGGAATACCTCTTCGAGCCCATCGAGATTATGGTCAGTTTTGTGTTGAAAATAAGCCTGAAGAAAATGAGGGTAACTTTCGGGCAATATTGCGTTCCAGAATTGATGCTGGCGAGAAAGAATTAAGAGAGCATCTAGAAAATTGTGGTAAAAATGGAACGTTTCTCAGGAACATTCAAAATCAAATTCTGGTGATGTGCGTGATGTTGTAGAACAAATAGAAAGTATGCGAACTAATTCAGAAAATGAATTTAGGGTTATATTTCAAAAAGCTTCTGAAAAAGCAATATCGATTGGTATTAAAGTAAAGAGGTTAATAAGCTGCAAACGCAGTCAGAGTGAAGATGTTCCATCCGAAACTACGGAGGAATATTACCGGAGGTTTATATTCATTCCCTTCGCAGATCACATGCTAAGCCAGCTGAATGAAAGGTTTTCTAAACATCAGGGCGTACTACTTCAATTTAGCAGTATTCTACCTAAAGGAGAACTTAAAAAACAATCTGAAATCGAGAATTTTTTGAGGCTTGTTGAATTCTACAATACCGATATTCTCTCAACAAATGAGTTTGTCTTAAAGGCAGAATTTATAATGTGGTACAAACGTTTTGATAAGTTGGTATCTACAATAGCCCCACCGAAGAATGCTATAGATGCGTTGAATCAGTGTGATAGATTAATTTATCCAAATATTTTCATATTGCTAAAAATATTTGCCACATTTCCTATTACTACGTACACCAGTGAAAGATCATTTTCGACTTTACGAAGGTTGAAGACATATTTGAGGAACGCCATGTCTCAAGACCGTTTAAATGGCTGAGCGCTTTTAAATATACATCGACACATTAAAATTAACCCTCAAGATGTTTTAAACGAATTACAGAAATCAAAGAGAAAAATTGACATTTTAATCTAGAATGAAATATGTATTGAAATATGTAAATAATAATTATAAATAGTTTGTATTTTTGTCGAATTTATACCAGGCTTTTCATTATTGTTAACCATGTCAAAATTTTCATTTTTTTCTTTTGTCCTTAAATTTGTGGATCCTTAAAACTGGATATCTCAATCGCATTTCTTGAATGATGTAATTATTAATTGAAAATAGTTTGTATTTTTTGTCAAATTTGTACCAAGCGTTTTATTATTGTTAACCATGTCAAAATTTTCATTTTTTTCTTTTGTAATTAAATTTTTGGGTCCTTAAAACTGCAAATCTCAATCGCATTTCTTTTCTTTAGTGAATACCCCCCCTATTCTCTATCCGAGAATCACTACGTTTTTATCCCAAATTAAAACGTAAAGTATTAGATATGTTCGGTGGGATATATTTTGTTATGGTTGAGCCCCCCCAAGAGAAAATCCTGGGTGCGCCCCTTATGCGGACACCTGCGGAGTAAATGTCGGTAGAGGAGTAAGACAGGGCTGTTCCTTATCGCCGACCCTATTCAATAAATATGGAGAAAGTGTAATGCAAGACGCGTTAGAAGGCATAGGAGATTTCAAAATTGGAGGAAGGATTATAAGAACAGTAAAATACGCGGATGATCAAGTACTTCTAGCAAGAAAGGAAGAGGAACGCCAGAAAATGATAAATAGACTAGTAATAACAGGTAGAAAATACGAATATCAGGTAAAGAAAAGAATCTGAACATAAGTATTGGAGGAAAGTCTTTAGAACAAGTTTCAGACTATAAATACCTCGGAAACATCATAACAAGAGAAGCAAAATGTACGGATGAGATCAGGACTAAAATAGGAAAAGCGAAAGCGGCTTTCAGAAGAAAGAAACAGCTACTTACGGGGAATATAAGGGAAGATATTCGCAAGAAGTTCATAAAATGCTATGTATGGAGTATAGCTTTGTACGGCGCAGAAACATGGACACTAAGGAAAAACGACATCAAGTACTTGGAAAGCTTTGAAATGTGGACTTGGAGGAGAATGCTGAAGATAAAATGGACAGATAGGATGAAAAACGATGAAGTGCTACAAAGAGTAGGAGAGAAGCGAATGACTATACAGACTATTAGAAAGAGGAAGGCAAACTGGGTTGGACATTACCTGAGGAGAGAGATATGATTAAAGAGGTGCTAGAAGGAAAACTAGAAGGAAAAAGGGAAAGGGGTAGGAAAAGGTTTCAGCTGATAGACGATTTGAAAGGGAAAGAGTTATCAAGATAGGAAGAGGACAGCGGAAAATAGGAGTATATGGAGAACCAGGTTTAATCATCAATAATCACGGACAGATTACCTATGATGATGATTTTATAAATATTAATTTTGGTTAAAACTGATGAGGTCAGTTTAATAAAAATACGTGTAAAAAGAATGTTTTAATTACTTGTATTGTGGCAGCCCTGCTTTCTATATTTACACTAAAAATATTGATTTTTTTATTTTGCGCACAACCTGCGTACAAAATTTTTTTGAATTCGGATTGGTCTATTCTTTCGAAATCCATAATTACAGAAAAGTTTAATTTTGCAATTGTGGCACCCCTGCAGAGTCGATCCGGTCCAAATATGTCATTTTGGTCATTAATTTAAGTGAAAATTCTGTGTACCAAACTTGGTTAAATTCGGTTGAGCCAATTCTTCCCTGATAAATGCGTGCGGACGGACGGATATCACGAAGATAATAGTGCTTTTCAGCAATGACGAAAAGCACTAAAAATCATAAATATTTTTGGAAAAGTAAGCGTTATCGTATTTATAAATATTATTAGGAATTAATCCAATATGAAAGCTTTAACTATGTGAAATTCCATTATACTTAAGAATAAAAAAACGCAAGCAAATAAAAATTTCATTATATTACTCAAAACACGACCAGGTTTAAACGTCACAATGGAATTTCATTTTTAATTTGTATGAAATTCCTTTCTCTCTGTGATTTCATTGGTTATTTCTTGCCGTCCCACTGTATATAAATCTGTGAAACATGCGGTATATTCACCTGATGATGACGTTGATACGTTGAAACCTGGTAGTGTTTTTGAGTAATATAGTGAAAATTTTACAGCTTGTGTTTTTTTAATTCTCAAGTATTCTTCTTCATCTAAAGGCTAAGCCTTGTCGCTGCAACCATGAACTCCTGTCCTCTGCCATTCTCTTCAACATCTCGTATTTCTCAACTCCCATCACTGACTCCACGTCATCTAGGTATTTCTTTCTTGGTCTGCCTCTTCCTTTCTTCCCTAAAAGTTTCCCCTCCAAGATGTTCACAATTAATCCATTATGTCTAATCACATGGCCTAAAAATTTTGCCTTCCTTTCTTCCATTCCTCTGATCAGTTTCCTCTCAAGTATTATTAGGATTAATACTGATCATATTGCTATACTGTTATAACTGGTATAAACTCTTGTATCTAAATCTATGCAAAAGACAAAAAAATTTCCTTCCACGGATAAATTGTGTATGTATCCTAAATGTTCATAGATTCAAACAGGATGTGTAAGCTCCAGTTAGCCTGAATGACATAGAAAACCAGTTTTAAATTAGAAAACCTGCCGATCGTGTTTTTATTTTCCAGTAGTTCGGAAAATCGTTCCAGGAACCTTTGAGTTCAGGAAGCAAACGTTTTCGTTTTCAAAAGGACATTTAAAATTCCAAGTTATAAGCTGTGTTCATAAAAAATAAAGCGAAGAACACAACCAAATTTTCGGTCTGCCACGTAAAAAAAAGATTAAATCCCATCGTTTTTCAGATACAAACTCCATCGAGTGAATATCCAAAATTAGGAGCAAGGAAGATTTTCCAACAAAATAATTCAGTATTCAGTCTCTATTCTTTCGTGGAAATGTTATGTGGATTCCACTCTTGTCAGGGCTAACCATGCATTCCCTAGGGAAGAAGCATGCCAATGAATGAATAAAATTTACAAATTACATAAGAGTACGTATAAATAAAACATACGCGCGCGCCCTCCATCACACGCAGTTAATAGTAAGTAAGTTGCAACACATTTTTCCTTTGATTGTAAATTGACAGTTCGTTCACATCTTATCCTGTTCTTTACGAGTAAATAAGAGTAAAATAATTCATTTATTAAGTTAAATTCTATATTACGTTATAAATAATTTATTATTTGCTCAAATATTTCAAGTAAATTTCAGCTACTTCTTTATGGATGATATCGTATTATTTCGATTTTCCTCTTATTTTCAGCTACTATTTGGATAATCATTTGGCCTCTCTACTAATAATTACTTAAACAGTACAATTAAAACAAAGATAACTTTCAAAAACACCGATTTGATTGTGCATGAAAGCCAAACCAGATCATAGCGTATCTTACTGATTTTTCATAGCGAAATCATATAAATTTGGAATACTTTTATGATAATCCCGTCATATTTTACGGGCAATTACGCTAGTATACTCATCAAATATTTTAATAATCCTAACATGGACAGTCAAATTACTTGTCAGAAATATCACACTCTCTTAGGAGAGCAAACCAAAATGTAAAATGTCCTCTGAACTATCTCGTAGAATTATACAAGAGACAGCTAGTGATTCTCTACCAATTAGTAAGTGTCCTGGTCGAGCTGAAACTTCAAAAATATCCATCATAGCTATCAGTGCGTACGTGGTAAGTGCTTCTACTCTCTTTTTGCCTTAGAGTATATTTATAGGAAAAGAGACATGTAAATCGCATCAGTCCTGTAGCATTACATAGAGATTTATTTGGTTTTAAGAAGTTGGACTTGTAAGTGCTATGGATACGTTAAAGGTTAAAACAAGGTTAACCAATGATATGCAATCTCCATAAGAAACCCATTGTTCGGTGCATACGTATTGCACACTCAACAAAAATAAAATGAGAAAATTAAAAAATTCCGGGAATGCGTTAAGTTTAATATTTAGTTTAATACAAAATTCAAGTTTTCTCTGCAAAAATCCTTTCAGAAAAGAATTAGCTCGAATAAAAAAGCGCAATCAATTAGGCATTGATATTTTGAATACAGCGAGCAAAAAAATCATCAACGAACAGAAGTGTCCACAAAACCTCTCCCTATCGACATGGAAGTCCATTCTTTCTATTTTTCCAGCGATTTTTTTGTTTCGGCGAGGGAATTCATCCTCAAAAAACAGTTGAAAAAGTCGTCCTTGACACACTTTCCGATAAATACGATTCTAGTTCGAAAAATGCCGAAGCGAGCATCGATTCTGCCACGGGATGTTTTTATTTTTATCGCGAAAGTGTTCCGTTTCGAGCCATTATTTTTGCGTTTTATCGTTCGCCCGATAAGAAAAATGGCCGAAAATAAAAATGGCGACAAACATTTAATTCTACGGAACACGTTTCCTCTAGTAAAAATACAAATTGATACATTTATTTTAACGGATAAATAAAATTATCAATCTTTCACGTTTGACCTAAATTAGCGTGAGAGATAAATCCTGTCAAATTAAGTTGCCTTTTTAATCCTTTTTGTTCAGGACTCTTCGGTCAAAGAGACCTCATTCCTCTGATTATCGTAACACTTTAATAGAACGAAAGCATTTTCATAGGGGAGATACAGAGAAGTACAGAGAGAGAGAGAGAATACAAAAAAAACGTAGCGATAATAATGGAGCAATCGTTGAAAATACTCGATTCGAGAGAGGTGTTTTTATACGCGCCCCAATTCTTTTTTGTTTCCTTAGCGTATTCCTCGCCCGCATATTAATTCTATTCGTTAAAACCTTAGAAAAGGATTTAACTGCAGAGAAAAGCGTTTTTTTTTACCATGTACTACCTGATGAAACAGCCTGAAAGATACACAATTATGTTCTCGTTTAATCAAATATTTAGGTAATTAGATGATGATAATTCTCTGCGTACTCTACGCATGAGTACGTATTTTATATGTGTGCTTAAGTGTCTTGTATTCTTGTCTGAGTAATGTGTGTGTTTGATTTTCGCAGTATTAACAATTTAAGAGTTGAGAAACTACAATAAAAACATAACTATTCTTGGGAAGAATAACGGGGCCACCAGACGTATAGAAGTAAGCTATAGTTTCCCAGATAAAATATACAAAAGATTCCTTATTATGCACAAATTTTCTGAGCACTTTGCAAGTACATTTATCAACTCGTAAATAATTTCAAGTTTTCCAGGATACGGAATGTTATGTGAATCGTCTTCATTCAGGTGAATAGGGAGCTTGACTTTCTTGATGTAAATCAATCTTTTACAGATATTAACAAGATTGGAAAGGTGTACTCCTTGTCGGAGTACACAGAGTTTCCAAATGCTTTCTTTGAGATTTCACAATGTTCTCAATATTTTTCGCTCAGATGTGTATTTAACGAGAAGCTAGCGAGGTACGTTGTAAAATACATGTAGGTCTTTACGTAAAGTAGCGTAATTATTTTACGATTTTAACCAAAATTGGAATCGGTCGACCCATTTGTGCAAAACTCCCCAATACCAAATTTCATCAAAATACGCCCAGCGGTTCCCAAGTTGAAAAAGAGGAACATTGTAAACTACGTGTAGGTCTTTATGTAAAGTGGTCGTAATTGTTGTCCGACTTTAACCAAAATCGGAATCGGTCGACCAATTTTAGCAAAACTCCGCAATACCAAATCCCATAAAAATATGTTCCGAGGTTTCCGAGTTTTAACATGCGCACGGACGGACGGACGGAAACGATCTCTCCTATAAGCGTTCACTTCGTGCAAAGAACGCATAAAAAGGATTCTGCGACTAAAATTTCAGCCTTTGGATTATCCGTATTTTCTATCATCCGTGCCTATCTCATTGCCAGTCCTAATTAAAACAAAGAATCGGAGTTATGGTGCGTCTCTTCGATGTCCATGAAATGGTTGGAAAAGTGTGTCAATTTTATTTTGGCTACGCCTCTTTCTTGATCTAAGAATTATGCGATAAATAGAGCATTTAAATAGATAAATGAAAAAACGAGAAATTCAAGGCAGCTTCGAGATAAGTACAATTCCTCAGTCCTTGAGAATTTAGCGTCGCAATGAAAACTGATTATAAAATAAAAAAAGGATCGGCGGAACTCGTTCGAAACAAAAGAATGACTCGGAAACTCCGCTTTGTGCGGGCGGTGGAGAGGTTAACGATGCCTTTGAGCCATGACTTGTAATCGCCGACACCCTGCAAAAGCACGTCCTTGCCGGAGGTTTTGTTGCGAGGAAAAAAATCCTCCCCAATTTAACTCCAACGTACGCGAATCCCATTCTTTTGCCGGATTTTTTTTTGGATCAAAGGATAGGATAAGAATAAGTAATGAGTTTCTTATTTTAGTTCACGAAAGGATTGAGAGGAAATAAGATATTTTCGATCGGATGAAACCCCTTAAAAAAAATAAGCCCGATAAGAAATAAAAATCTTCCACTCGAAATGTCGTCGCGGAGGACGTGGCGGGTTAAAATAGGTCGTGCGATTGAAAGCTGGCATTTATTTTTCATTATATAATTTTTTCCGCTATAGAGGCGAATTTGAACCTTTGTCAATAAGGTTCGGCGCAGTTGAGTAGATTTTATCCAAAAAAATATTATAATCCCTTACGCAACGCGGGGTTCTTTTATCAGAAAAGATCGTATTGTGAAACACAGCTTTGCGGAAACATTATACCTTAGAGGAAAAAATCACATTCGTATAACCTACGAGCTTATTAACGTCAAATAAAAGTTTGGGCCCGATTCATGTACGCTTGTAAGTAAATTTTTAATACGCGTTGAGTAAATAAGTGTCGCGTCGATTTAACCGGGTATATAATCAACTCCGAGACGGGGTTAACCTGTGTTGAACACGAGTAAATATACTGTACCAAACACAACATGCTTTTCACAATTATTTTTCAAGATACTCACACATTAATTAAAACGTTTATCTTTTTAACAATGTTCCGGTAATCGACCGCCGTGACCTATACTATGGAAAGGAAAAAAAAACCATTTCTTCGTGCTACCATCACGTTACGTTGATTGTAACCTGACAAAGACATCCACTTACCAATCCTTCCAGATGAGAGAAAAATGAAACGCAGCACGACCAAACTGAGGCTGAGAGCGAGGGACAGAGAGATGCATCGAGCCTAAAATACAAGAAGATGGAATAGTGCCCACGATGCACGCGATCCTGTCCGATGAAAATGCGCTCGGACGAGGAAGGAGGGAGGGTGAGTGGGGCGGGCTAGTGGTCGGTGGATGACAGGGACGTACAGCACGGCGGCCTCAATCGAGGCCTCGGGCAATAACAGCGACCAATCCCGGCGATCGAGAGGACATGGTTCCGCATCACGGAGAAGGGAACTGAAATTGATGGCGCAGGATTTCGACGTGTGCAGGAGACAAACGGACAAACTTTTATTTTATCCGGGACGAATCGAGAACATGCAGATAGTGGAAGTGGGAGAGGAATGTGGAAGAGAGAGAGAGAGAGAGAGAGAGAGATGCGAAGGTCTAAACCAGTGGTTTTCAACAATATGTCGCGAAGAGCTGGTAGGTATGTCGCCGAAAATGTTAATAACGGCTATATTAAACATAAAGTAAATTTTGTTAAGATCTATCGCCTTTCTTATGCATAATAAAACATTTTCTTTTTTTGTTGCTATATGTATGATGTTTTATTGTTATATAAGGAATTTTAAGTATTTTTATTATATTTTAACGAAGAAAATTGACTTTTTATTTCATGTTGTGTCGCGGGAGCTGGATCATTTAAAAAGTGTCGCCAAAGCAAAAAGGTTGAAAAACACTGGTCTAAACACTCTCTTATCCTCCCAAATCCCCTTAAAACAGTAATGCATGTGATGGAGAGAAAGGAGAAGGCGATGGAAGGATTTTAAAGATTGCTCTGAGTCGGGAGTTGGGAAAGGTGATAAATCGCAGTGAGGATAGTTGAGAAAAAAGAGACATGGCGGGGTGATGGATGAGGGATGGGAAAGGAATAAGAGAATCAGAAGAGAAGACGCATTAAGGGACTGTGTGGAGGTGGATGGTGGGAAACGTGTGGAAGGAAGGGATCGAAGGGGTTTTGGAGTGAGGAAGGCTTTAAGGTGATCTCCCAAGAGTGGTTGCAAGATGGTGAGTGAGGCGGGAAATTATGCGAAAGAGAGGAATAGATGGTTGAAAATTGCCCTGAGGCTTTGGCGAACACACTTCCCGGTTTTCCGAAAATTGTCTGTTTTCGGTGTAAAGCAACCGGGGATACCGGCGTCACGGATACTAATCCTGACGAGGGTATGCGTTAGTCTTAGTTACCGTTGTTACGATCATTGTAAATGGCCGCTAACGATTGTTTATAAAGTAGTTGCATAAATATGGAGGTGCTCTTAAGAGTACTGAATTATAGACATTCAAAATTTTTGAAATAGAAGAGATAATGATTGATGAGCTAAGCATTTGGTAGGCTCACGGCAAATGTTACACACAAACTGAATATGAAAACGAATTACTGCACAATCCGTTATTCTATCTACTTACCTACTAAGAGAGGTTAATTGAAAAAGTTAAAAGTAACACTATTGGTCAAATAAATTAAATCACGTTACATGTACACCTAAAATACATTGTGTGCCGGCCATTAATAATCACAAGGGACGACTCTATGTGCTACAAAGCTTATCCACAAGAAACATTTACCATTATAGAATTATAATCAGCGTCAAAATTTCAATTAATTATGCGCAAATTGAGAAAAAAACTCAACTGAGAGACAGCAAAGCTGGTACGACCTCAGCTCGCAAATTTAAGACCCTAAAAAACGTTACAGCATATTTCCGTCAAAGCGATGAAACCACGAGACCCTAAGAAGATAAAAAAATGAAAAACGACCCATCATCGGCCAAACACGAACAAGAGACTCGGAAAGTCAGTGGCAGGCGCTCGTAAACCGTCAGATCTATTGGCTTTTGGAAATCCCGGTTGTATCCAGGAAGCGAGGGAAATAGAAAAAGTCTAAGGTTGGAAGTGAAGTACTAGAAAGAGAGGATGCAAACGGGGTTGGAAAAGATAGGGAAATAGGGAGGTAGAGTACCAGAGAAATGGAGAGAGGAAAACTGTCCTCAAAAGGAGTATACTGCGCGACCGATGGAGGACAAAAAGCAGGTCACACAGGGTGTCGAAGGTCGCCCCGGTACCCTGCCCTCGTTTAGCGATAGGCGACACTACCGCCGTCGGCGAGGCATAAAGATGCGTCGCTCCGCGCGGAAAATTGATGGCGAGGTTGGAAAAATTTATCGTGGTCGGGGCGATTTCCATGGAGCGGTGGGAGAGATCGGGGATTTTAAATGGACCAGGAGGGAGGTACACGTTTACATGAAGACGCGAGGAAGCGGAGTGTGCGAGAGGAGGGGATAAACGGCTATGGGACCCAAAGCAGGGGGCGGAGGTAGAAAACGTTGGGCGGAAGGGAGGGAGGTCGGTTGCTATGGAGATGAGAAGATTCATCGAGTGTGGCGTTGTGTGCGATGGCTTCCGTCCACTTCAAAAAGGATCTAGCTCGTTGGATGGAGTGAGTGGGGATGACGTCAGAGCCTGTATGCGGAGTACTGTTAAGCATTACGGCGGTATTTACGTCACATCTATGGCCCGCCCCCCTTTCCTCCCTCTCCCACGAAAAATAATGTCTAGCAGCTTCCCAACTCTAGCGAGTTGCAGGGCTTTCCGGTGACGCCGCTTCTATTTGTCTTTTGTTTTTATTTGGTAAATGCACGGCCGGCGATTTTGTTGAGGCTTTTTTTTGCTTGTTGGAGGAGAGGGAGGGAAGAGGAGCAGGGGGTGAGCGGGAAAAACAAGTGTACCTCGCAACTCAACCTCGTGTTGTCCGCAATTAATAATTTCCCTTTGTGATGGGAATATATCTCGTGATTTGCAACGCGCGTGTGGACACATTAACCACGACCCAGATAGAGCGTTTTTAAATCAACTGAGACGAGGAGATATGAGTTTGAAAAAACATCCCCGTATTGGAGGGATGGAATATACAAACAAGTGTCCGATCCTGTGGACTCTATCAATACAGACTAGAAAAGTGAGGAAATTACTGAAATGCATTACATATAAATACTGAGACAGAGTTTTGACCATTACCGGCCCGTTTTAACCCTCGAGTACTCGCGTATGAGTCGAATCGACCCGGACCAACTTTAAATGTTTTACTTAGATATGTGTCTGGCTTCATTTTACTAGCTGAGTATGATGATACTTTAAACGTGTTAAATGCTTTCATGGGTCCAGAATAAAAAAATTAAAGATGTAGAAGGGCAAATAACTTGGAAAGGACACGCTAGGCGCACTAGAAATTCGTACGTTAAATGGAAAATATCAACCCTGCAACAACAGGAAAAGCCTGGGAACCTCCCTAAGACCGCCCAATACAATCCAGAACAAGGTAAAACAACATCTTTTCTTAAACCAATGTTTACTGTTATTTTTGTATTTCTTGAGCCCAATATTGGTTTGAAATAAATATTTCCAAATAAATTCTTGATGGGTTATTTAAAATTAATTAATCTGTTTGTTATTTTGTATAGATTAGGATTAAAAAGAATTTTTAATAATATTCTGGCCATATAATCATTCTTTCTTAATCTTTAAAATACATGGGTCGATTCGACCCAGCGCGAGCACTCACGCCACAACTTATAGCGCGAGTACTCGAGGGTTAAAAAAACCTACCGTCGAATTCAAATTTTCTCTTTGAACGCACGATAAAAATTCCCTAATGAATATTTTCAGTGGCTGATACGGATGTTGATCAAACGTTTTATGACATAATCAGCAGGTCATGCCCTCTTTAAAACGAGCATAACATTAATTACAGAAGACAAACACGGAAAGCCTCACGGCAGGTGGATTTGCCTGACTGCTTTAGCTCGACAGATAACGCCCACAAGGAAGGACGGACTGGATAGCGTCCAAAGGCGTTTTTATTTCCAAAAATCGTCAAAAAACAAGCAAGGAAAGAGATGCTGAAGCAAGCCAGTAAATGGCGGTTTTTTATAGAAAAAAATTTGTTAATATAGAATAATCAAATTTATGTATACTAGTATAATTAAAAATTAAATTTTGGAGTCGTGTGGTTAATTACAATAAAAATGAAGAAACCTCCTTATAAGAATAAAAATAAAAATTAAACAAGATGATCCAAACGGAACTTATGATACCTACTTTCCATTTAATACTTACATATATTGGCTTTAATAGATTTAAAATCACCGCGGATATGTTGCGCTTTGTGTACCCAAATTTCGTAATTGAGCGTCATAAAATACTACAAATACATTCGAACGGAATATTAAATTGATCACGCGCATTTGTGAGGCAAAAATAACACGCGTGTGTATTAGAAAATACCGAATCCGAGTTCAAAAATAGTCGTTGCTATGGCAACACTCTCGTAATGAGCGATAAAAACGAAAAACGCTAGTATTTACGCAAAATTTAAAGAAATACGATCGATAAAGCAAAATTATACGATAGAAATTAGAATCTCCATTCCTCTCCTCAGAGAATAATGCGAATTCCGCACCGATATTACAATTCTAAGATATTTTAATGTGCAAGAGAAAATTACCCTGCACGATGGATTTCAGATTTCCCATGTAAAGCAAATGGGAAGGATAGTTCCTGGAATCGAACCCGAGACTTTCAACACTCGCTAAAAAAAACTATCCTCGGGAGCTCGGCTCCAGTAGCAGGAGATTTTCACCAAGTGTCATGAAAATCGGTCTATTGATGCAAAAGTTAATAATGGGTACGGACAGACAGACGCAACGACAAAACTACGAGTATAAGCCTATTTCCATTGTGGAAAGTAGGGCAAAAAGAAGTAACACAAATACACCGGTTTAGGGAAAATTACTCCACGCCAGGGACCGAACACACGCACTCCGGGTTTAGGGGAACAACTCCATGCCACGGACCCTTGTTCACACGCGCACGGTTTACGCGATTCGTGCGCGTGTAAACAAGGGTCCCTGGCATGGAGCAGTTCCCCTAAACCCGGAGTGTGTGAGATTGTGTTCGGTCTCTGGCGTGGAATAATTTTCCCTAAACCGAGGTGAGTTTGTGTTACTTCTTTTTTAATTATTATTTTATATGGTTATAAGGAGATTTCTCCATTTTTTACTACTAGCGTGACTAGTCTGGAATAATATTATAAAAACAATGTAATATAATTAAGAAGAATAATTCACAAAACTAAACGTTTACCAAAAAAGTAAATTTAAATTTATTTTTTACTCCCATTCCGCTGGGCACTAGAATCTCCACAAGATAACGTACACAACGAGATAGAATACTGAATCGATTGGCTGAAAAAATAAGCCCCTCTCTGATTTTGTTTAAGAGTAGTTAGCGCGTGAGATAGACGGAAAAAACGAACGCATAAGCGGATTTCTTTTTTAAAACAGCTAAGAATGCCTAGGAAATTCAGCGTTGGCTTCTTCTTCGGGCCTTTTTTTAAATTTCTATTAGATGATTTCGCTGTAAAGATACTCGACCTAGTTAGCACTAGAAATTTGCATGTCCCTGCAGGGTTTAATGCCCTACTTTTGAATTGGTATCCTCGCATTACCACGCCTGCAAGTGAAAAGTGCTCCATTCAACATGAAAAAATGTAGTCCCGAATTCTAGCGCATTCACGAGAAGATAACACCGTTTAAATGAGTTGTATTTCATTGCGACGAGGCTTTTTATTGTAAGTCGAAAATAAAATTTTTCGACGGCAGTGGAAATGTTTAGAAAATGCCCGTACATCACTATCTGAAATTCAGTAATGATGATTTATCGAATGTCGTGTTTGAGTGTAAGCTTTAAAAAAATGAAAACTAACAAAAAGGATATCTTTTGAAGTTCTTCACTAAATATGAATTATGGATTAAATCGGGAATAAAATTAAGACGAAAACGTGCTATTCTTCTGTTTTCGAAAAGAAAACTCTTCAACAAGAGGCTGTCACAAAATGAAAAATATTGATAGCTTGAAAATTTTCGATTAAAAATGAAAAACAGACAATGTTTTTATCTTCATGATGTGGTATTTCAAATCAAAAAAATTGGGATTAATCGATATTTGGTAGTTGGGAAAATATTTTGAGCTGAAGTGTTGAGTGATATTTTAGTTTAACTCAGCTAAGCGACCGACTATGTGGAATAATGTAACGTTGCATTGTGTATGATCCTAATAACCTCGGCGCCACAACGCCTATGATTACTCAGGCGCAATTATGACGGCTTTTGCCATGTAAAGGCGTGATAGCTCTACGAACGTTGATCGCCGTGCACGTAATCACACATGCCCCATTGACATATATATACGACTCTGCCATGTCAGATGAATGTTGGTCATTGAACTACAGAAGCATTTGAAACCCCATAGGAACCTCAATCCTAGGAATGGCCTAATTTCCTTGGCACTATTAGGAATCACATTCGAAAAACCAAGGGAGTAAACGAAGTATTTTTAGAAATACATATTTTGATGCATTTCACTTATGTGATATTATTTGCTTGCACAGTATAATACCACCTGCGCGTGCATTTAATCTCACATTTTTTTTTCTTTTACATAACACTGGAATGTGTGAAAGCGGTTAACATTTTTAATATAACAATTGATATTTACAAACTCAATATTCCATCAAATACTCAAGACTGATCGTCACATAATAAAGTATTGCCAACCCAATCTGACGGAGTGGCCGTCGAATACTACAATTGTCAGACTGCTATAATTAAATGACATATATATTTCAGTGTTTATTACATATTAGTATAAGTGTTACATTTGTAAAGGTTCCGGCAAAGTCCAGTACAGGCTTGACTGCCAGAGAAAATCATATTTAAATCAGCATTACTATATAGTATTAAGTCACTGTGAAGCACTTATAAATTTCAACGAGGTGATTGCATTAAAACAAAAACAAGAGAAATGAACTAAGAACAATAGATATTTCTTGGTATTTACTCATTTTTGTATAAGCCATTTTTACTTTCTCTATATACGTAGTATAGGGGAAAGTATTGTATTCATGAAAAACATCGACTTCGAGATTTCAACGGAAGTACACGTTTTGAGGTCCCCTGAACACGTTATGACCATTTTCGCGATGATGCCTGTGTGTATGTTATAGCTTTTTGTGGGTGCTCTAACTCAAAAACTTTTACTCAGGTCAACGCAAAATTTTATATTTAACATTTTAATGATAGTCACAAGAACTGATTAGTTTTTGGTAAAAAGCGGTCAACCGGAAGTGGGTGTTTACTCTTGTCATCCGTTATTTTGAAATATTTGCTTTAATATTTGATAAATGTACAAATGTATTGGAATAGAGGTTGTAGGAAATTTAATTTGCTATAACCTTTGTTTGAAACATATTTTCATATAATGTATTGTTTAAGAGATATCTTATATTTTAGCTGCCACCACCACGCTACCTACCGACGACTATTGTTAACAATTGACGTTTAGTTACTTCTTAGTAACGCTCCTTTTTCTTTTCTTAATTGTTGGAGCTTTGTGGCTATATCCAATTCCAGAAGGCTATGATTTAAGTTTATTTCTGTTATTTGTAAAGTCTACATTTTTCTCGCAGTTTCTTAAAATATTTATTATTATCTAACCTATTTGGCATTATTACAAATATTACAGATATGGAGTCATGTGGTGGCCACATCAGATTTTTTAACTTCAGCTTTTGTTCTGGATATAGCTGTAAAATTTTCAGGTTGCTAGGCATCTTATTAAATAATGTAGGTACTATTGAACTTAACCTTCTCTCCCCATGAGAGTTGAAGCTTACAGGAATATTATATTCTATTTGATTTCTAAGCCCATATACATTTAGATTTTCTCTCTTTATCTTATAGTTATCATTAAAGTAATTGTCCATTATTACTATGTATTTGTACATCTGTTCTATAGAGAGAATATCCAATTGTTCATTAACTGGTCTGCCACTATTGTTGTTACAATTTACAGTCATGTCTTTCCAAATTTTCGATATGGTAGATTTTAGTATTGTTAAGTAGGTTTCGGCAGCAAAGCCCAGTACAGATATTCCATATCGTATTATATATTCAATTGTTGTGAAATATATCATTTTCTTAATGTACATAGGAGTCATATGTCTAATGCGATGCATAATATAAGCACATTTTCTAATCTTATTGTTAATCATCCTTATATGATTTCCAAAAGTAAATTTATCATCCAATATTATACCCAAGTATTTGATTTCATGGACTTGTTCTAAAACTGTACACTTACAATATATTTCTATATATGATTTTCCATGCAAACGAGAATGGCTGTGAAATTTAATGGTTATATCTTTATTGAGTTCCATACAATTTTTGATATACATGAGCTTAGTTTTTTGTTCATTTATTAATAAGTAATTATCACGAGTCCATTTATTTAATATATTTAAATTTTGTTGCATATATAATGTAGCTTTTCCAAATCTCTATGAACAGTAAGTTACAATATCATCTGCATATTGAAATATTTTACGGCGGTACAAGGTTTTTGGTAAATCATTTACATAGATTAAATATAGCAGTGGCCCCAATATAGAACTCTGTGGAACACCAGAGGAGATTTTTCGTTTTCACTCATGGTTTTGTATTTTTACACAAATAAATCTGTTTGTAGGATAGTCCTTAAACCAATTTAGTAAAATTCCCCTTATTCCTATATTGTACAGTTTTTTGAATAGGCCATTATGGTTAACAGTATCAAATGCTTTTTTAAAATCCACAAATACATCCAATATGCTGTTGTTTTTGTTAAGATTTTCTCTAATATACTCTGTAAAGTCTTCCAATAAAAGTTTTGTACTCTTATTTTCCTGAAAACCATATTGATCATGTGATAATATGTTATATTTTTTTAAAATATAACATAATATGATCTGCACTTTACCTTTATCCAGCACTGATAAAATTGAGGTAGGTCTATAATTAGTAAATAATTTATGATCGCCATTTTTAAAGATTGGTCTTACAATTGCTGTTTTTAGATCATCATGGAGTTTACCATTGTGCATACTATTATTAATCCAAGTTGTAATTAAATTTATTAGATTTACATTTTGTTTAATATTTTTAAGCAGGATACAATCATACCCAGGAGATTTTCTTTTATTAAGCCTAATGTAGGCTTTTTGTATGCCACTTGGCCTTTCTTCAAGAATTACAAGACTTTGTAAATGGGTAAATTGTCAGTCGTTATTTAATTTATCATTGCATTTCAGAATTATGTTTTGTATTTTGCTTGTAAATTCATCTGCAAATGCATTGGAAATTTGAGAAACTGACATAGCAGACCCCAAGTGTTTACATATTGTAGCATTGTTACGTTTGCAGCTGTCTGTACCTGAAATCTCTTTTATTAAACTCCATCTAATTCTTATATTTCCTTTATATTTTATAAGTTTATCATTAAAATATTTATTCTTTGCTTTAGATATTTTAGCCTGAACAAGATTTCTATAAGTTTTATAATTATCTTTCATTTTCTGATTGCCAGGAGATTTACACCATTTCTTATAGGGTCTATCTCTTATATTCATATCTTTTAATAAACTAGCTGTCATCCAGGTTTTTTTTTAATTATTTTAGTTTAAACGGTAATGTTATTAAGCATTCTTTATATATTTTATGAAAAATTTCCTTTATCATATCATATTGTTTAACAGGATCCTCTATATTTTCAAGCATATGCCAGTTATATTCCTTTATTCTATCTTTTAGTTTAGGTTCATCATATTTATCTATATACTTGACTTCAGATATTTAATTTTTACACCTCCATTCATTTACTATCACAAGTCCTACAAGATGATGATCTGAAATGTTCAAGTGAATAAATATCAGAATATTTAATTTTTATTCCCTTAACTGCTATGTGATCTAGACATGATTTAACCATTTTGTCTCCCTTAATCTCCTCTCTTGTATATTGTCTAATTCCTTGTACAAAACCAATTGCAGTTAGGATTGTTTTGTACATTTCAGTAAACTTATCATCGGTGTCTTTTAGTTCAATATTTACATCTCCTATAATTATTACAAGTTTATCTTTTATGTTTTGTAAATAATTTGATAGGCATTCAATAAATTTCCTTTTATTTTTATCTGGGGGTCTATAGATACTTATAATGAACCATTCCTTGCCATTTATCTTACACTCAAGTGATAAATAAAAAAAATATTTTTGTTAATTGTGGAGTTATCTAGATAATCCTTTATTTTTTAATTTATAACTTCTAAATTATTTGATAATTTATTATACCTCAAACCTATTATAATATGTTTGACTATACATGTGACACAGATTGAAATACTATCATTATTTTATATTTTACTACCTTTCAACAACTACGGTGGAGGAGATGACATAGGCACCTTCACTTTTTTTAGAAAGTGGTTTGACGGCCTTGATAGAGGGGTGTCTAGGGCATCTGGCTTCCAATGCTAGGGTCACGGGTTCGAGTTCTGCCTTGGTCATGGTTGTTTGTGAATGTCTTTGTTATTGTTAAACATTGTTAATCAATCAGCTGTAATGGGCCTCCTGCTGTAAGCCGATTGTACATAAAAAAAACAGGGCTCGACAAATCCCGGGTGCCAGATCGCCAATGATTTTCATGCTGGCGCCTAGATATTGTATATGTGTGTTGTAGTTAGGTTTTGGTTATACTGTAGTCACATGTTGTATTCATATTGTATTGTCGAAGGAACAACAAAATATAATATTATAATATATCTGTCGGAAGCATTCAAGTTTCTGAAGATAAGTGCAAATGTTTATTCTTGTTCGTAAACTACATGTTTTCAGAATATCATTCAACTTTTTCAGATGTATAAGGCTCATTTTATTACGTTCTGCTATGTAATGTGATAGAAATGAATGTGCAAGGCTTAATTATTGCAGTAAATTCATGTCTAAATTATTAAACACTAGTTGAAAGTACCCGGCGTTGCTTGAGTTTTTAAGTGAAGACCAAAAAATATTGAGTAAGCATTCAAAGCATGCATTCCTTATGCATATAGTATAAGGATTAAGGCGGCAACACAATCTCAAGGTTTAACAATGACACGGTCAGCAAGGTAACATAACGTTAAAAAGCTTATATTTTTCCAATAAATATGATTTCAACGTAGAACTTGAGAGATTTTGTATCGTAGGCAAAATTTGACGATAAGAATAACAAACTTTATTTATTTTTCTTTAAAACGTTCCAGGCCCGAAGATAGTAGGTCAATTATTTATACTTTTAATTTGCAAAAGAGTAAAAGACTGTAAGTTGAAAAATTGATTTTTACGTGTTATCTTATGGGAAATGGCACCCACCTCCGCTTTCCCCCTCTCCGTAAAAATCAAAATTATGGCCCTAGGTGCACATCCTCTTGGTCCCATTAGCAAGCTACCAAGTTTTAAGTTTATAAGTTTCTTGGTTTTGGAATTATAGCGTTAACACACAAACAAACACATTTTCTTTTATTTATATGATGACGATTTATTTTTCTGACATTTATAAAAAATATCCGTCAAAATTACGTAACGTTTGCGTTGACTCCTAGGTTTTGGAGCTGGCGACTAGATTTTTAGAGAATTTGTCGAGCTATGGGTTAAAACAGGGGTCGGCAACCTTTTCTGCATGGCGGGCCACATTTGCAGTTGTGAATGCTTCGGAGGGCCGCATTGGGAGTCAAGAAAGCCTCGGCGGGCCGGATGAGCGAATAAACCAGAAGTTTTTTTTAGAGATTCTATGATTTCATATGAACGGAATCATGTCTATATAATTTACTAGTGTTAAAACTTCACCCGAAAGGCTTTGAGACCATTATTTTACTAAAAAAATATAAAATTGCCCATGAGAAATTTTCCTGATTACTTTTTCATTACAGCTTTGCGGACCGCATAAAGTGCTCTTGAGGGCCGCACGAGGCCCGCGGGTCGTAGGTTGCCGACCCCTGGGTTAAAATATGATATGCATGCCGGGCCGGTTACGTGTGGTAGTGTCTCGAGACCAAAATCGCTCTTGGAAAGCAATTTAATTCTCGGAGATCAGTTTTACTCTCGACTCTCTTAGACGATAAACGCACCCACGCTCTAAGAATATCCGCGGCATCCCTCAATGTCCTTCCCTAACACCCATTCCGACCCCTTTCTAGCCCACGCCACATCCGGAGCTCCCTTAATGTCTCAAACGTTAACTCTCGCGAACCGCGCAATTTATCTAGGCAGGGGAGAGGGAGGATAAAGAGGCCTAAGTAGCCTCATTACAGTAATTGGTTTCGTGGAGAAAGACGACCGAGAGTGTGCGCGGGACTCCTCCGAAAGCGAGGCCGTAATAATAATGCCTTCCCTACGGCATGCCATTTTACGAGTATCAATAAACATCGCTCGTCGTAAAACCTGCCTTCGTTTACCGTCCCCAAAACCATTTAATTCACTAGGATTTCCTTAAACTGCATCTCATTCCTATCGGCGTCTCTTGGAACTTCGATACGGACAAGGGAAGGTTTTATGTTTCTGTGCATACTTATGTTCCTCTTCCAGAAGCACTTCCCTGCACGGGACGAAGAGCTCTTGAAAAATAATGAGGACTAATTGAGGAAATGTTGGCGACTATGAAACTGACCTACGTGCTTTACACAACGATCGCGGAGGATTCTATATACGCTTCTAGACGTTCAAACTTCCTCATAAGGTATGAGTAATTAAATCGCGTTTAAAACAACATAAAAGACACGATTTTAAATTTTAATGAGTGTATTTACTTAGGGATGATTATTGATTTTACGTTTATAATATAGAATGGTGTAAATAACTACTGCCTCTATTAGGAAAAATGAGATTATTTCAAACAAGCTATAATTGAGATCAATATAAGGTTACTTTTGATAAAATCTAATATATTATAACCGCTGTGTCTCTGCGTCCCTGCCTGCGTCTGAAGCCTTCCGGCATGAACCCAAATAAACCGGGAACGGTCGGCTCGATTTCGACTAATCTTTCGCCTGAATATTCGACGCGAACTCTCACAGATTTTAAGCGCGTAGTAGTCCCCCGGAAAGGTATGGGTTCGATACCAGGATAGTTTTCGATTTTGCACTTGATTAACACATAATCGGCTAGAATACGATGTGTAGACCTTTATTTTTTAACATTTTAAAATAACTTACGATCGAGAATCTCGAGACTCGAGAGTTATACCATTTAACGCAGAAAGAAATGAAGATTCTTATTCTTACCGCCGATTCTGTTGTTCAATTCGTGTATGCTCATATTCAAAGTTTATTTTCGATTTTCTTCGGGTTTTCGACATTTCAGAAAGGAGTTTGCTAGGGTAGCCGGCATTGTTCATCTCGGGATTCAAGCGCATTTGCACTAAGCTTGCAATAAAACGCGTGAAGGACAAAAACGGATTGTCTCGAGTGACGTCACCTCCCAGTATAAACGCAAATAAATCAAGAACGGTCGGCTCGATTTAGACATCTTTCGCCTGAATACTCGGCGCAAACTCTTGCAGGTTGTAAGTGGGAAGTCGTCTCCCGAAAAGGCATGAATGGTGTGAGCTATATAATTATTTTAAAAGTGGCAATAAAAGTGTTTCAACTAATAACACTCTTTGTATCAATTTTTTGTCATAGGAACTATCGCCTTGGGTCACTTCACGCAAGGCTCTCTAGATGTTTGCAGGAAGTACTGCAACAGGCCCCTAGTATCCATTAAAAAAGGCAAAGGGGTCAAATAAGATTTCAGTGTATTTTACATGAAGTAAGTGATATAAAAGTATGCGGCAGAGCGATTACAGTACTGGGGGTGCCGGTGGTGTAGTGGTTAGGACGCTGGCTGCTACTCATCTGCTGTTCGAAAGGGCAGCGGGCACGAATTCTGCGTAAGTAGGATTTTTTTATAAGGTCGCCCGGCCCCGTTTGTGTGGTTTGAGGAGACTGCGCAAAGTCAGCGTTCCGTCCTACGAAAGTGACGTTAAGCCGTTGGTGCTCCTTGTTAAGAGCAGGCTAATGCCGGCATCGGGTTTCCCTCCTCTCTTGTGTGTTCGGTGTGGAAGGAGTTAGGGCTATAATAATCAAAGATGTTGGTTAGCCAAAAATACGCACGCACGCGGTTACAGTACGTTTAAGAGAATAAAAAAGGCTTTTTCTCGTAACTCAACGATTTCGATAAGACTGATTGCCTAACAAATTATATGCTAGAACTTCCAAAGTATTTGACCAGAAAATTTGACAATTCATAAAAAGTGAGTGTAATTGTCAAGAAAAAATATCCAAAGCAGTCGGCTATCATAAGCCGTGGGATCTTACCGAATATGAAGTACGTGTACTAATGAGGCCGAGAAACACTTTTTCCCACTCATTTTGATTAAGAAGCAAAGGTTTAGGAACATTCCCTGAGAGACTGCGCCTGAGTTGACAAGTAACAAAACATATACTTACAAGAAAGAACCGAGAAAAGAGGCGTCGCTCCATCAGTCCTTTTATCTATGTTAAAATTACTAATTTCATGATTGGGAAGGAAAATTTTCTTGCGAATGCATTGGTCAGCTTTTATTACGGGTCGAATCTCGGTTTTGTAGCTATGATTACAAATGCATTTGCTTTACAATTGCAGTAATGCCGAGGGCGGATGCACTTCAGACTCCACCTTTCTCTTAACATATGCATATGGATATTACGAGGACAGCATTACAGAAAAAATAACTAACAAAAATATAGAGGTCAAAGTTTCACAGCATCGTATTGTAAACATTCCATAGCTTTCTCTCCGATGAGGTCCACGCCAACCGGTTCACTGACACGGAAAATGCTAAATATGAACCCTTTGAATTATAATGGTCAACGAAGACATCCTTGGAGTTCGAATTAAGAGAGGAGACTTAATGATGACGCAACGCATGAGGTATCCTGTGGATGAACCTGTCAGCCAGTAGATGACCAACCCTTTACTTTCGATCCGTTTCTCTCTCTCTGTCGTTCGCGTCGTTGGCAGGTATTTTGAGAACTAACCTTAAGAAGATTTGATTTTGACTTCATCCGTCAGAGAGAGAGGGAAATAAATTGATGGAGAGAGGAAAACTATATATTCGTTAAAATGGCTATCCGGTACTTAATTAAGTAAATTTTAATCCTCTTTGGCTGGTAGAATCGTATTCGTAGAATTACCCGTTAATTACAATGTTATTCCATTCAGATGAACTTTTTTAAGCGCTAATTCAAGTGAAATGGGAATAAAGAAGTTAAAAGATTAAGGAAGTTCTTAACGAAGGAATTCCCGATCGTCTCAAGCGAGGGTATACTTCTTACTTACATGTGTATGTATAAGTATATTATTACACGTATTTAGGAACCAGGTACTCATGTGCGTCTTGCTTCTAAAATTCGTCCATTTACAATTTTATTTCTCTCCTATTAAAACTGTACACTTTTTTGTTTTTACGTAAGCTAAATAGGAGGGACTAACAAGTTTATGGTAACCTAAGGAAAGGACCAACTTTTAATTTAATTTACGGGGATTTCAATTTATCGTGGCTCTTGCAGCAACTCCACTCACCCCTGGCAGCAAGAATATAAACCGCGTTTTGAGGATAACCGACAGGCGGAAAACGGGAATGCTCGTTTCCGGAACAAAGGATTTCCCTTAACTTCTTCGGGAGTAACGTTTTTAGAAAGATCAAAATAACCAGTGACGCTTAAGAGGAGGAAAAAATGAGAACGTAACGCACTTAGGGCGAAATGTTTCATTTTAACGCCACGAGCAATCGTTGAGATCGCGACTTCCGGTGAAATTATAATCCTCAAACCAAATTTCATTTGCGGAAAATCTGAGATGAAAGTGGCACAAAATCCTATTATTAAAGGTCGCCCTCGTTATGCCAAAAAATTTGGAAGAGCCTTTTTCAAATAAATTAAACAAAAAATGTTTTAAGACATTTTCAAAAAGGCTCTCTCGAAACAAATTGACTGATTACCTTTTAGACTAACTAAGAACGAAATCGGATCTGATCATTCATTTCGTCAGAGTCGCTTCAGGAAGAGATATGAAAGATGCTAGAAAAAACGTGTAAAATGAGATGAGGTGGCTTAATAAACTGTATTTGGGCAGAAATGGCGATTTGGAGGGTATGAAATAATACGCCATATGTTAGTTAAAAGTAGAAACTTCCATTTTATCTTCCCAAGGAACATTGTTTCACGGTTTATCTCTATCGATTCGTCCTTTTGACTGTGTCACTATACACTCATATGAGGCAAAATTCGAAGAATTATCTATCAGTGATTCAGAGAGTTTTTCAGCCACGATTTCACAATTTGCGTTTTATATTTTAACAGAATGCGGTCTATACTTCAATAATAAACGAATTTGCTTGATTTTTCCCGATTGTAAAAACTTCGTGAAGACATTATTCAGTGTAAATAATTTTATTCGTGTTAGTTGAGTTCCGTCGAACTTTTGGTGAAACAATTGCGATAGAACCGGTTTGGGTAGTAACATCCCAGTAAAATATTTTAACCACATGATCTGCGTCACAGAAATTTAACTGCTTAATAATAGTATCTCCATCGGCCACCATTAACAGTAATAAGTAACAGAAAAATAATAATTAATATGAATTAAATTCAATTAAATCCTAAGTTTCAGCATTTTTTAAACAACTCAGATGCATATTCTACACGCATAGTTCCTGTAAAATTATACACTTAGCTATATTTTTTAAATGGGGCCTCATTTGCTGACGCAAACGCGCGTTTTATCTATTGCGGTTTATTCAGAATTGTAAACTTAAAATTATTAACAAATTTCGTAATATAATTACATGACGTTAAGTAATTTATCCAATAATTAATTAATTTTTTAACTTTCTAACCATAACTATTCGCTCAGAAACTAAATTTGATAATTTTGAAGGCACCCTCTGCCACCCACCGATTTTTCCATAAGATTTCTTCGGCAGCGTAATAAATGGCATCATAGATCACATACAACCAGAAAATTTCGGTCTCATACCTGTTACTATTTATTTGCTATTTTAATTTAATTGATTGCAAAAGCGGCTAAAAAGAGATGAAAGCAATAAGTTTCCCTCAAAAATTATATTCTATACGTCCCAAGAGACTATAATACCAAAAAAATAGGAAACGCTTTAAAAAAACTTCGCAGATATACGCGTTTAACCTTTAACTTCCTTCCCCTGCCAAAAGAACCCTCATTCGAACAAGACAAAATCAACGGGAACATGAACGATTCTAACGACACCCTTCTTTGCAGGTGAAAGCATTAGCCCAGACTAAACATAACATGAGTCGACAAGGGACCCTAGGAAGAAGAGGGAGAGAGAGAATCTGTCTTCTGGAGCGAGGTGACGAAGGAGCGAGAAGGCAGAGGGGAGTTTTAGACAGAAGGATGGCATAGAATCTCATGAGACGAAGGGGAAGCTGTAATGGCGAGGAGGAGAAGAAGAAGGAACAGAAGGGGCGGTTTCCGACGGAGACGGAAGAGCGTAGGATAGAGAGTGACGTACGCCTAGAAGGAAGGAGTCATGAAGTGGGGGAGATGGCGTTGGAGGGAGGCGCCAGGGGAGGAATGTTTAAAAAGGGTCGGGGGAAGGGATTGGGTTTAGGGGCAAAGGGGAGCGACTTACAAAACGTAGCTCCCAAAAGGGAGAAGGAATGGTAATCGGGGGAAAAGGAGGGAAGAGGTGTTATCCCTTTATAACATTTCCCCATCTCATCCACTCTCCGTCGGTAGGGTGCGACGGTGGAAGTTTCCGCCGAGTTTAAAATGAGAGACGCCGCACAGAAGTTTTCGGCGCTGGAAATGGAATAAGGACACTCCCCGTTTAGAAAGTCGACTGGAACAGAATGACGAGACAGGAATGTCCAATCTCCTGAGAATGAAATTCTGAGGCGAATGAGACAAGAAGCGTTCTCATTCGGGAATGCGCGTCATTTTTAGTCTTACTTTCCAATCGTGATTTTTAAGGAAGTTCCTTCGGTTTCGGTGAGAACAATAACAAAATTTCGCCCCGCGATACTGATTTCTTGAATTCGTTTTGTCTAAGTGAACTCCACACACTGCGCTGTGGTTGTCGTTGATTGGTGGGAAGTAACTAAAGTACTATGGAAATAATTTTACACGAGACATATCGTTCTTTTGTTTTCACAACTAACTAATTTAAAAACTTTCGAATCAAAATTAGAGATCTGTATTAATGCTCTATTTACAAGGGTATTAATATCTTTCATCGTACTATAACTAATTATTTTTTGGTACTGGGTTAGCAAAGATTTTCAATTAAAATATATCATTGATTGATTAAGACCATTAAAAATTACACATTTTAATTTTAAATACTTCCATTCACAAATTAGATAAATTATACAAATATCATACAGGCCTTCCTTTAATTTACAGTTGTACTAATATTATTCATAATAATATTCACAATAAAACCTATAATGGCCGAACACTCAGCGATTACGTTGTTTTATTTTGCATAGCGCTTTTGTTATTTTTAGCTCGTTTAAAAAAATGCTCTTGTAGTTTCACTTTGACGACGGACTGTGCACTTGCTTAAATTGAAATTGTGACGAAACTGTATATGACAGAGAGCAGAAACTTGGAGGGTAGATTTCTGTACTGCTGCAAGTTGTTTTTCTTTAGATTTGAGTTTTGAGAACTTTACAGAAGCGGATAGGGAGACCTTAAATTTATAATACGACATTGACTGCGTTTTAAACTTAGATGTCATTTTGGTAGTATCAATTATACAAAAAAGTATATTTTTATGTAAAATATATGTAGAATGATGATGCGCAATGCGACGCTAACTTAGCTATTAAACCTCTCTCATTTATGTAAACGCCAACCTCACCTTCATGTGGTTTCCTCCGTTGTAAAACAAACGAAGCTCTAGTGACTGAATGTGGCTATATAACCAGATGAAAAATGAAAAACGCGCTAATTTTATTTATGTTCATTGATAACAATCTAATTGTTTTCCTTTTGAATTCTTCTGGAGCGGGAGTTGTATCACGCCTCATATTTCACTAATAAATGTTTTCTATCTATTTGTTTCACAATAACCTTCTATGTACAAGGTATTGGCCCCTACTAAGAAAACGGAGCTATATAGAGGATCATTTTTCCCTAGGATGATAAGAGCACATAATAGGATAAGATAACGTAGGAAAACTAGGGACTTTTGGTGCACTGCACCCCCTGCCATCCACCAAAAAGCTGACTTGCAGGGTATCATGTAGATGTAAATTTAAATGTACTAATCATACAAGCTGCACATTTTACAATGCATTCATGCTGATAGAATCGAAATCTTCTTACCTGACATGGCTTAAGATAGGGCGCAAGCGCTGTCGATTCTGATACAGTGCATAACAAGGAGTATATGCATGTATGCATGGAAAAATTAAAGATTTATAATTAAACTCGACGCAATGCGGGAGAAAAAGGCTAAAAAACAGGGGAAGAAAGCATGTAGGGGGAAAAGAGGAAATCCGACAGGACTGAACCCCTAAGGGGATGGAGAATAGAGAATGAAAGGGAGAGAGGGGGGGGGGGTTAAAGGTGTCGACGAAGTTTTATGTGTTGGAAAAGCCTAGTAAAGTAAGGACACTCTCGGGAGTGGTCCCAGAGACGTGGAATAAAGGGAATAAGGGGGAGAGAAGGTAAGGATGAGGGAGGGGTCGGCAGCCGGAATAGAAATTCGGGAATGGTGATCCGTGCGAGGGTCGTGGAATGAGGGTTTGGATGAGGGGGGGAGGGGAAGTATGAACGGGATGGGGCGGGTTCCCCCGCGAAAGGAGGGCGTGTCGAAATGGAATAAGAAAGGGAGTTTTTGTGGATGGATGAATGGAGGTCGGATAACAAAAGAACGAACAGGTAGCCCCACCTCCTGCAGAGCGGAAGATTGAAGGTTATTAATAAAAAGAGGGTCCATTCTGTTGCGTTAACGAGTTTTTCTCACACGTTTGCCCATATATAAATACTTATAAATATACAAATAAATACAAATACATAAATAAATATCAATATATAAATAAATATGAACATATAAATAAATGCATATTCCCAGAATTTATTTTATAAGTGTAAAAAACAATGCGTGCTCAGATACAACTTTCTTCGCGGTTGAATTTAAACTCCATTAAAGCAAGGTTTGCTCGTTAAATACGGGGTTTTCATAAGAGTAAATCATGTCATTTGCTCGAAGGAATTCTTTTGTCGGTAAAATATATTCTTTAGATGTAATTCAAATACTGACCAATTATACGAAAAATTCATGAAAAAGAAACAACCTACACAATCTCGCGGAAACTTAAGGCGTAAAATAAAGACAATCTCCGTTAACATACTATAACCAAGAACAGCGCGAATAACTTTCACCTTCTCCTAGTCGCACCCAGCGATGCTCTATTACACTTATTAGGCTACACGATAATCCGATTAATATTTCCCGGGCTCCATCCTCGAACAAGCGAATCCAAATGAAAACAGTCTCGTCAGAACGGAGCCAGTGGATAAATAAGCTCATCCACATCACCTCCGTACCCCGTGGTCCCTAAGACAAGACTCAGGGAAAGTGAACGCAAAGAAAGGAGAGGAGGAGATGATAAAATAGGAGGGGAGATAGGAGCGGGGATATTTCGGGGATGTGCGGCGAAGACGAATCCCTCGTGAAGAGACGTCTCTATAGCGAAGAGGAATGGAATTACGCTGCTTTGCCGTTAAGATGACATCAGGTGGAAAAAGAATTTGAGATGAAGAGACGGAAGGAAAGAGAGTAAATGAGAGAATGAAGAGGAGATGAAGAGAGGAATGTATATGTGATCGAGTCAGAGACGGATGAAAGTATGAAGAAGAGGTAAAAGGCTGAAAAGGCTTAGGAAAGAGGTAGGAAAGAGACAAGATTTGATACCGAGGCATGGGAGAGATGAACGAGGGATGCTGATAAAATGGGAGATTGAGACAAAAACGGGAAACTTGAGTGCGGCTAAATTTGGTCATTGACTCGATTCGAGTTAATCGACTCAAATCAAATGTATCAATTCTGATTAATGATCGAATCGATTTAATCTATTAATTCGATTTAATTATTCTTATAACAATTTTAAAACGAAGAATTGGCCCCAAAATAATCAACTTTTTTAAAGATGGTCTTCAACATAAATTAAAGCAAATTTAAGGAGCTATCAGTGCAGTGAAAACGACTCGTTTTTAAAATAAAGCTTTTATAACGAAAACATAAATAGTAGCTAAAGTTTATTGAGATGACATGTTACGTAAATCAAAAAAACTTTAAGAATTATTTCTTAAATAAATAAATAAATATTTCTTTCCATTACCAGATATGTTCTATATCACACGTTTTAACAAAGTCCATTAGAAATAAAAAGTATGCAAGTATGATAACATAAAAAGTGTAGAATTGAAGGCAATTAAAAACTACATAGAAGTTTAAAATACTTTCGTTGGACAGTTGGTGGCGATGCAAACAAAATTGCAGATTTCTAAAAAAAAATTGAGATGGATCGTATCGTATCAATGCATACGCAAGCGGTTTTCTAGGATAATTAAAAATATATTAATTATTACTTGGAAATTCTATTAATTGAATCATTTGAATCTATTCGTACGATTAATCGTAACAAGTTAATCGAGTCAACTTTTCCGATTAGTCGGAACGAATGACTCAATTTGAGAGAATAGGTACGTAGAAATATTATAAAACTGAAATATCAAGCTTATCGTATTAGTGTAATCCAGGTTGTTAGCAAGAATTCAAATTGCTATAAAAACTATATACATAATTAAATAAAAAATAAATATATAATTATATAAACTGGGGGGACCAGGTGCATATTAAAAATATTAACCTAGGATAATCAATGAAGATTAACACTAAAAGATTTACAAAAAAAGATAATATGGATATAAGAACTTCATTCTCTGTAAAAACTCCCACTTTAAATAACCTAACCTACTAAATCTTAAGAAACTGAAGGCTTTTCAAAGTTTTCCTTCGGCATAACAATGCGTCATAAGAAAAGTGTGAATTTTGTGCCAAGTGCCACGCAAACATATGTAAAAAATTACGCCAGCATGGTTGCGATATCATTAAACCACTATGACCCGTGGATAATAAAATTAGAAAAAAATCACTTTTGAACTTGAAAGATGCAAATTTCCGTCTTCAATGGTGATCCATGCAGCGTTCGTTCTTTTGTGTCCGAAATGCCCATCTAATTTTTACAACCGCTTGTCACTATCTTTGACTACCAATCAAGTAGATATATGACAAAATAAGAGCCGAGTAAAGCGAAGAGGATTAGGAACAGGCGAGAGAAGAGATTGGCCCAGAAATAGGTGGCGCAGGTGGTATTAGATGGAGAGATACGGTAGGAAAGGGAAATGAGAGAGGAAGAGGCAGTAGATAAAGAAGGGAAAAGGGAAGAAAGACAGCGAGGGTGAGCGAATGAACCAGGAAAAGTAATTGCGAGAATGGGGTTGTATAGGGGGCGCGGCGCAGAGGAGAGGTGGGTGGGAGAGAATGAAAAGCCCTCTCACCGCTCCAACCCCAACGAGATTCCAAACTTGGAGAACGAGGGATGGTTTAGGGTAGTCTTCGAGAAGGGTCTTTGAGTGTGATAGCGGAGAAAAAGGATGCGTAAGGGAACGCGCTTTAGTGCATTAGCCACTATTCTTCTATTTTAGTTCATTTTCCAAAACCCTCGACAACAAAAAAGAAGACAAACGACAAACTCGTAAACAATTGTTGCCTCACTCGCCGTCCTTTACTTTAATGATTGTGTTAGTCTCGTTGAAAGTAGCCTCTCTTAAGTGAATTAAAAGAAGATCATTAATTCATAATGTATGTACATTAATTAGTAATTCGCGTTGTAAAAAGTTTTAATATATACATCTGACGAATTATCATATACTACAGTCTTTCAGATTGGTTTTTCAAGTTTAAGAATTGCATACATTACGATCATAACGTAAAGATCCTCAAATGCAACAGGGCATTTCTACGAGGCCATCGCAGGAGTACTTACCTACTCTGCCAGAACCATCCATGAATTCAACCAATTCATGGCTTGAATAAATCTACTGCGGGAGGCAATCGCTTCGTATTTTCTCTGATCCAAAGGATTTATGAGCAGAATACGAGGAATTGCGACGCCCATATTGGAAGAAAAGCATTAAAAAACTTTAATTACGCCCCTCTTTTGAATTAGAAAGGCAGCAAAAAGAAGACAACGAAAATAGCGAAGGAAAGAGAGGATAAAAAGACCTCCATCAGTGCTATCAAAAAGAAGTTTACGGCGGAAAAAAGCTGAAAGAAGCTAATAAGATATGAAGAGGGCGGAGGGAAGAAACGAGTGGCTGCGGAAGAATGAAGAAAAGGAGCTGAGGCAGCAGGAATGTTTAAAAGGACACAGAAGGGATATAGGGCACGGAAAGGAGAAGGAAAGGAAAGGGACAGCAGGAGAGGAATCGGTAGGTCGCCTGCGTTTTCTTCCCAAGGATAAGAAAAAATAAAAGAGAAGACATATACACACAACTTCTGCCATACACTCTTCTCCCATTGGGCTCCCCATTCCCACAAAACAGGGACCGCTCCCTTTCCAGAATGCTTATGAAAAATGAGTCGAGGGTGTAGTCGGAAGGGTATGGAGAGGGCTTCTTTTTGGGGAGAAGGAGGATGATGGGAGTGAGGGTTCCAAGAAAATGGTAAATAAAAATAAAAGGGGGTTGTGGAGGGAAAGGAGGAGACGTAAAAAAATGGATGGCGGTTTTTAGGCGGGGAAGATGCAAGGGAAGGTCATCGCATGACGATAACAAGGAGTGAAAATAAAGGGAGGAGAGAGAGAGAAGGTTTTAGAGAGGGTTGCAATTGTGGCGGAGAACGGGGGAGATGGAAATGAAGGAATGAGTTGGGGTTGGAACCGCTTGAAGAGATTAAGTCAAATTTGCGTCGGTAAATTAATATTTAAGAAGAGAAACGAGCTCAAAATGTGCTCTTCCGTTATTATATTTTAGCTTTGAAGCCTTAGATTCCCTTCTGATCATTATTCATTTTTTCAGGGTGATGTTTGAGTTCTTCCTAATTCGTCTCTCTCTCTTTTCGGTGTCTCACTGGTGAATAATGATACGTTTTAATGTCAGAGATGTGCTGGTAAATAATGAACGTTCCAAAAAAGGGAGCTTTAAAAATGCCTACCTCTCGAGAAGGGATATCTTTTTTGACGAGGATAGCGGGACGACGATGAATAGATATACCACACTGAAAATAGCGACGTTTTTTGGCCGAGTGCTTTAAAAATAATATTTCTGTTACAGGAGCTACATCAGAATAAAAGGAAATCTCGTGCCCCAAGACATCAAATTAAGAAGGAACATTGGTGCAAAAGGAAGTGATATTTTGTTGATCAAACATGGGCTCCAAAAATAAAAGCATTACCAGTAAATTAGCGTAAAGAATCCAAAGCAAAAATTTAGGAATCAGCGTAATTTAATAACCAAATAGATTTGTATAATAAATAGCTAATTTGAGGTTATTAAATGCCAAGAAATTTATCGATAAGAAGGACGGTGTGTTAAGCTAGCGCGGTTAATTTCGTTGCTAAAAGACAAAGTAATCCTGGCAATTAAATTATTTTCTAGTTATATTCTAGAAAAAAATAAGCATTCTTAAGGATTTTAAACAAATTTTTAGTCATATTTATGCCTAGCGACGTGCATGCAAATCAATGTAAGCTTATTTCTCATGCAAGCTACGTAATCGAATGATTACATGAACTACTTCTTAAGAGGAGATTTTATAAATATCTCAAGCGCTTATTCTTGTTGATACCTCAAAATAAATAAAACGCGGCTGGTGTCAAATGTGGACACCAAAGTTTTGGGCTCCCGGCGATATTTTTTCCCGGGAAACGGGAATTAGATTTTCAAATATCCCGGGAGTCCCGGGAACAAGAATGATTTTGCACTTATAATATTTAATACACCATATTTCATTTAAATATGATATTAATTACTGATACAACGTAAATACATAAGTCTTTAATAAATCTCAATGACATGTGATACTTTATTTGCGACTAATTGTTAGCAGATTCAATATTCATACGTACTTTGAATTGCGCAACCGATCTTTCCTCGATGTTGACGATGTGGAGATGACAAGAGACTAACTACTAATGTATTCTATATTGCAATTCCCTCAAAATTAAAACTGAGGGTAGAAAATGTATGAAAGAGGTTTTTAAAAAACAATCTAAAATCTATAAGAGCCTTCTTCTGTCCCTATGTGACTACCTTTGTCACGCTATAAAAATGCAAATAACTCTATAAAGGATAGAGATACAATTTTGAAATTTGGCAGGAATGCTCGATTTACATATTTTAAGGTGATGATTAAAAAAAAACTCGAAAAATGTTCTGAGTTCGACTCCAAGGAAGACATGTCCAGTTCCGATAAATAGCACGTAAACATCGACTTTTCGACGTGCAGGTTTTTCTTCTTTTTCAGATCTAAATTAGAAAGAATTAACCTACGATATTCTAATTCAACCATTTTAAAGAAAAAATTATAATATTTCTTATTCTGTTCATCTTTTTCCGCCTACAGTTCGAAATTCCTCATGTTAAACGTTTAATTCACATATTTTGGGAAAATCTTGCCATCTTAACGGAATGTTGTCTTGCAAAACAATTACTTTGTTAAACCTCGAAAAACTATTATTTTATTCCTTATGGGTGAAAGCGTACTTTGAATGCTTTTAATACGAGAGAGAAAGAGAGAGAGAAGGAAGGAGAGGGAAATAATTTTCATAGCAACCAATGTAAACAACATTCGTTGCGTTATATGCGAGAAGAAACACATTTGAATGTAGAACATTAATATATCACTTAGAATTATCGTAAGAGTTCGAGACTTGAAACAACGAACGCCTAAAAGACCGAACGTTTGTTTTCCCGCCATCGATTTTTGAATACGCGTCGAATCGATCAACAGATCAGTTTTTAATGCCAGAATTTGACGCATTCTTAGTGATTTGCATTATTGCCGGTTTCGTGTAATTGGGTACCATTGATTTGGATAATAACTTCGCGTCGCATCTATTCACGAAATTTCATAAAAAACTTTTCCGTTTAATTTCAACGGGCATCATCCTAGTTTATATATAATTCATTTGGTCAGAGTAGCTAATTTTGGTGGATTAGGCGAGGAGAGAGGGGCGAAGGAAGAAGAATGGGAAGGGAAGCGCCTAGTTTCAGATTCATGCAACCATTACTTCGGGACTTTTTTTAATAATAACATTGACAGACGCGAGAAGAAGCCATTTTGGCATTGTATTAGCGTTCCATTAAAATTGAATTAATAGAGATAAACGCAACCTGATCCTTAATCACAAACTCCTAATAACTCAGTTACTAAATATGTAGCATTCACTGAAAAAATATTTAATATTCATCAGAAATTCTATTGGTACAAAAATATCTTAAAAACAGCTATGAAGGCAATGCTGGAAAATCTTGACTCGGCACAAAATTCAAATGAACATTTCCCGGAAATCATTAAAAACTTTCCAGGGAATCGAGAATAAGAAATTTCGAGTAAATTCTCGGGAACGGAAATTCCCGGTTCCTAAACTCTAGTGGACACTTCAAAGAAATAACATGAGATGCAGTACATAGAGGCCGATTTATAAAACTACAGCCTAACCCCGATTTAGCCCCACCGCCCGTCCATCAGTGACATTACCGTAAAAGCGAGGAGGCGGTAAACGGAGGTACATGCTTGCTCTACGTAATCATAAGATGGAAGTTCTGTTCATAACGGTTCATGGGCGGTTTACGTGGAAGGTAATATACATTGAAGACGTTAAATCCGAGTTTGACTGTAGTTTAAAATTAAAAGAAGTAATTCTTAAGCAAGTTTTTTTGAACGTCTAAAAGCCACGGAATGTTATGCTTCTGATTAACTTCTGCCGACGTTGTCTGTGCTTGGATTGAAATAGCTAATGTTTATTGAAATTTACAGGCGCTGGTAATTGTAGTATACAGGTTATTCGCTGGATTCCATGCAGCCGAGTTGACTGACGAGAAGAAACCCTTAAATTCCTTTTCCTACCAAAAGTCGATACCTCCATTCTGGTGCCATTGAGCCTAGCTTCACGCACGACGAACCCGGTGGAACAAGTAGCACATCACCCAAACAATCTGGTATCGCGCACATTAAAAAGGCAACGGCTGCCGAGGGTTTTTGAGATACCAGAGAAGGTCTAATGAAAGTCGGAAGATGCTTGGAGAGCTACCGTGACCAACGAATCAGACGAAATGCAGGTCCATTCCAAAGGCAATGTCACGAAAGGCCAGGGGCAGGAAGGAGAATAGAGGAAGGTTTTCAAAAGAATCGGTGCAGTCATGAGAGGAGGGCTCTAAGCGAGGGAGGAAAGGAAAAAAATACATCGGGACCCAGAAAATGTCCGTGTGGGATGCGCTATCGAGTGAGGCCGAAGCGAGACACTAAAATCCAAGGTCATTGCAATGGAGAATAAAAAAAGTTAGCCGGGAAAAAGGCGACTTCCGTTAGAAAGAGACCGAGGCCATTGTAGTCTAACTGATAATGCCGAAGTATTGATAAAAACCTGACTCATTTCTTTCGTTATCTGAAATGCGTTTCTGACTGTGCACAACATTTAACAAAACATGTTTGGAGATGGGCAGCTTTTTTCACTAATTCGATTAATGGGAACCAGCATTATCCATTTCGTGAAATAGGCAAATTTAGTGCATAGTTAGTTCGTGAATTGGGCATAGGTAATTCTGCCTTTTTCATGAATTGGGAAAACACTTGAAATAGGTACTGACTAAATTAAAACCAGTTATTATTGTTCTCCGTCCATCCGTCTCTCTGCCGTGTCTCACGTTCTGTATCTCGGAAACTAAGAAAGATAAAAGAAAAATTTTAATGCGAAAGTTGTTTGTCTTAACGAGGAGATTACAGGAAAATAATTTATATTGTTCTCTGTCCGTACGTCCGTCTTCAAGTTCACATTTCAAAGCTTTCCAAGTATTTGATATAATTTTTCCTTATCGTCCACGTTTCTGCGCCGCACAAAGCTATAATCCATACATAGCATTTTTTGAACTTCTTGTGGATATCTTCCCTTATATTCCCCGTAAGTAGGTGTTTCTTTCTTCTGAAAGCTTTCGCTTTTCCTATTCTAGTCCTGATCTCATTCGTACATTTTGCTTCTCTTGTTATGAAGCTTCCAAGGTATTTATAGTCTGAAACTTGTTCTAAAGACTTTTCTTCAAAACCTATGTTCAGATTTTCTTCTTTGCCTGATATTCGAATAACCTTGGATTTTTCTGTATTTATTTCCATACCGTATTTTCTACCTGTTATTACTAGTCTATTTATTATTTTCTGGAGCTCCTCTTCCATTCTTGCAAGAAGTACTTGATCATCCGCGTATTTTAATGTTCTTATAATTCTACCTCCAATTTTGAAATCTCCTGTGCCTTCTAACGCTTCCTGTATTCCACTTTCTCCATATATATTGAATAGGGTCGGCGATAGGCAATAGCCCTGTCTTACTCCTCTACCGACATTTACTCCGCAGGTGTCCGCATTCGCCAACCGGACCTTTACAACTTGATTCACATATAGATTCCTGATCAGTCTCCTGTCTTTCCAGTCCACACCTATATCCTTTAATATCTTCATCGACATTACCCAATTTACTCTATCAAAGGCCTTCTGCCAGTCTACGATAGAAAAATACTGATAGAAAATTTCAAATCTCCAGCTCATTTGGAAGTGCCTAAACATTAGTATCCTCCTCTGTAAGAAACGTCGATATATAATGATAGGAGGATACTAATGTTTAAGCACTTCCAGATGAGCTGGAGATTCGAAATTTTTTTTTAGGTAGGATTTTGTACAAAAAACGAAAATCTTGAAAAAGTGCAACAATGCGGAGGCTGAAAATCCGCAATTGTTTAAACAAATTTTCAAGGTTTATGTATTTTCGCATGTGCTACGGAGTTGAAATTTTTTTATAAGTAGAATTCGTAAAAAACGAAATAGGGATTATACAAATGTTGATATTTTAATTTGTTTGGCAGTTAAAAAATTCTTAAAGTTTAAACAAATAGATAACTGTTTAGACATTACGGGATATGCTAGGAAGCTGAAATTTTCAAGTTATGTACAGAGTAGTGCATTTGCACAAATAAGCATTTGAATCTCTCCATAAACATATTGCGGCGGCCTTTTGAAAATGTTTAAAATTTAAACAATTATAAAAATATCATTTCACTTCTAGAAGTGCTCTAACTTTAAAATTTGGCAGAAATGTGTAGCATTAGTATCCCATAATGGAGAAAGTATAAAATTCTTAAAATTGCAAAGTTTGGAGATTGATTTAATCTATTATTTTGACATAAGGGAAAAACGAATATCGCTCCAGAGGTGAAATCTTTAGAATTAAAAAAATATTTGTACTGATGAAATATCTGTCTGAGAAATGAATGTTTTTTCAAGGTGAGATGATATGCTTGCAGTATGCAAGCACCAACTACTAGTATGTTATATCCTCCTCCTCTGTAAAAAACGTGTGTATATATATATATATATATATATATATATATATATATATATATATATATATAACCTTCATATAAATAAAAAATATCAACTTCCTTAATATTTGCCGTAGAAAGCCGTTTAAAAGACGTGCTTAGTCGGGAAACTACGTACAGAGTTAAAACAAAAATGCATTAAATATGTTTTGATTAATTCGTGCTTGATCATCCATACGGTCAGGGGATAACCCGCTGGGAAGGATGAGCCCAGGAGTCGAGAAAGGATTCGCAGAACCGAGAACTTGAAGGATCTCGCCCGCAATAAGTGAATACGCCAATACTCGGGTAAAGTGTCAGCGAGTAATACGGTGGGAAAGGTGAAAAATCGCCAAAGAAAATCAGTGACGCAATCGCAGTGACCAATAGTGGTGATGGCGAGCGTTGAAACCAAAGTCCATTTTCATTTTTCAAAATTAACTCTTGGAATTTATTTTGCTAAAGTGGTAAATTATTCCTCTGCCCTAGCCAAGAAAAATACCAGAAATCCATTCATAGGTTGCTACGGCGAGCTTATATTAAAATGGCGATTAATCTTAAAGTATATTAAAAACACTGCGAAGTACCAAATTTGGGGGCTTTGCGAATAAGTTCAATTTATACCTTCTAATCCAACGTTATAAAATTTTTAATATCTCCCTAGAAGCTCCGTGGAGGATTCTGAATAAGTGAAAAATGGCACAATTAATTCATTAATAATTAATTAATACATTTGTAGAATCACAGGATTTTGACAAAAACTTTAGTAAGGAAATTTGAAATTCGTATTCCTTAAAGATGATGCTATTTGTATAGTCGCTGAACTCATGAAAACATACACAGAAAAAACAAAAAGGCGTAGTCAATGAAACGGAGAATTGAAAACCTCTATGAACTGAATAATATTTTGGGTGTTTTAGGATGACAAATTTTTATACACGAATAGTTGAGGCACTGCTGAATCTATTAGAAGCAAAAAAGACACTATTGCCACAAAAGGTATGAGTTTATTTTCCATTCGAATTAGTGATAAAAGATTCCACTCGATTTAATTTATAATCAATATTAAATAAATAAAGCACCATCGAAAGGTAACGTAGCGTAAAATCTTTGAGGTCCTCACAGATGGATGCATTAAAAGGATCCCCTTTTCCCTTGCTGAAGTTCCTTATGAAAGAGGCTTTAAAAATACTAATGAACGGTAAAGAAAAAGATGGTCCTGAAAAGGCTGGAAATGCCTCATACGCACATGCGCATATTTACCGCCTCCATTATCGACTCTTAACACTAACTTATACGGCAGAGAATTTAAGAGAAGCATTTCTCCTACACAATAAAAACTTTATTGTTGCGGCTGGCAGGAGTCCGTAAAAGAAAGATCATAAAAATAACTCGTTCATCTGTTCGTCTTTTATTTTCGAGCCAACGGAGAATGCGCATGCCGTTGAGCTCGGCAAACGTTTGCCCCCTAACCGAAAGGTAGATGGACATAAAAATGCGCAATCGAAAATAAAACAGCCAAGAAAGCACTCACGGTACGCATGTAACCGCTACCATATTTTTGGGATTCGGATCCAGTCAGTCAGGTTTCACATTTATATCCGCTGAGGTAGTTGAAGGAAGGAATTCTTTTTTAATCGGTAAGGGGTTGTATAGCAAAACGTCCTTTGCCTCTTGCAAGTTCTAAGGCGAATGAAATCGCTTCGCGAAAAACATCGATTAATTGATGCATCTGTCCGTGACTGAAAGAATAACCAAAACTTTGAAATATATATTTTTTGTTCCTCGTTCCTTTCTCTGGATACACCTCAGAAAGAATGACAAGGGATTTATATTTTATTCCAACAAAGGAAATACTTTCGTAGAACGGATGGAGCCGTGACTAGAGAGAGGAAACGCACCACCGCGGGAGTGGATCACGTTCCAGAATGCGAAGAGAGAGAAAGCCAGAAAAATGGATAGAAGAATAAGGATATATATATATATATATTTATTTATATGTATGAATATATATATATTTGTATGTGTGTGTGTGTGTGTGCGTGTGTGTGCAAAGGGAAGAGATGGGACTCCAATATCTAAAGTGAAGGGAAGGGAGGACAAGATCCCCTGAAGTGACGAGGAAAAGAAAGGAACGGAAAAAATATACAATAGAAAGGGATTGGAGCGGACGTAAATACACTTAAGAGAAAAACAGAAATTCAGGAAGAAAGTTTATCAAGTTTCTTTCCCACCGAATATCGCTAGGAGTTTTTGGGAATAAGGGAAAAAGTATTCCGAAAATACTTGATACAATTCTTCATTTTCCCACGTTCGATGACGGTATAGGCAGTTAGGATGGGATGTCGCTTGAAAGAGGTGGGTGGAGAAGGGAAAAGAAAGATCACGCTCTTACATGATTGCAGCGCTACAGCAGAAGAAAAGGAAATCGACATGAATATAGTTGTAACAGAGCTACAGAACGTAAATTTCATAATTAATTGAAGGGAAAGGTCAAGTTGTTTTAATTGTTGGGAGCAGGAGTATTTGAATTCATACTATACTAACTCATACACCATAATGTAGATAAATAACAATGTGACAATGCATCGAAATAAATAGTTTTATTTGAAACTTCGCGCTTTTTCTTCATTATCATCTCTGTAATTGAAAGGAGACACCGAGGTATGTATAAAAACACTCGATGCATTTAAAATATTTACCCCAATATTAATCTGGGACAATGGAATCTATCTACCACGCTCTAAGACAATGGTTCTCAACCGGTGTGCCGCGAGACTTTAAAGAGAAAATTGCAAATCTGTCACCGATTATATACACAATTTCAACAAAGAAACTAACACATAGTATTAAGACTAGTTGAATCCAGTCCAAAAGTATCACTGCTTTGGAAGGCGCGTAAACAGTAAGCCTGACAAAAAAGTTGTCAGCATTGTCATAGTAACCGAATACCTTGTGCATGAGTCATAGACAACTGATTGGTTCTCGTTGCTCTCTAAGTCTCTTCGATGACGTAGTATACTTCGCCTGGGGTGACCTTCCTGGCTGTCCGCTACTTTGGTGCATTCCTTTATCGTATTAGTACTAATCTAGATTCGTGGCTGCCTTATACTACAATTTGGTGTATGTGAATGTGTTTCGTGAGTTTATTCTGTATAAAATAATTTTTTATCAAGTGTTTTGTGTAATACCGTCGGTAGGTAACTGTGTGATATTTGTGGTTTCGTCCAATTATCACTGCTAAAAATTATAAAAGCTGCGCCCCTAAAAATGGACAGACATATTACAAGAAAACATAACGGTGAAAAATATGGAACATATTAAGAAAAAACACAGTACGAGCGGGACCAAGTCAAGTAAGATTTCTAAGGTTTCTCGCAAGTATATGGACAGTTATTTGAGTCTGAGCTTTTCTTGGTGTGGAGATAAAGATTGCCCTGCTCCAATGTGTGTTGTGTGCGGTGAGAAACTATGGAACGAAGTCAGGGTTCCCAGCAAACTGAAGCGACATTTCTCCACAAATCATGCACACCTTGAAGGAAAAGATTTGAACTATTTCAAAAGGTTGATGGAACTGCATTCTAAACAAGCGAGTTACTTCGAAAAAAAAACGTTAAAGTGTCTGATAGTGTTCAAGTTGCTTCTTATCGGGTAGCAGAAATCATAGCTCAAAAACTGAAGCCCCACACTATACCTGAGTCACTTATTTTGCGTGCGTGCAGCGCGATAGTTCGGACAATGCTCGGTGATGAATCGGAACAAGAAATTGCAAAAATTCCGCTTTCTAATGGAACAATTCGAAGAAGGTTAGAAGAAATACGAAGAGGACAGGCGTGCCTTTCACTCCCTCCTGCGAGCGCTGACCATCCTACGAGCGACACCTGTAGTAGTAGCAGTAGTTTAGCAGTAGCCGTATTGTTGTGTTAAGTAGAACCAGTATTTCTTTCCTTATTTATTTTATTGCCTATTTTTATTATTTTTATCATCTTATTACGTTATTTGTGTTGTAGTTTAGTTAATTGATCTCTGAACGAAACGCTACACTCATCCTTCTCTTGCCATATCGTAGTAGCTAATAGCTTCTCTCAATCACTCCATTCGTAATCTTCTTGTAATGTTATTTATAGTAGCTTATTACCTTCTCCATTCTTAACTATTTGTCCTTGCGTTCGTATTTCTTTTGTTTCTAGATCTACGTTGCTCTTGTGCTAAACATTCTTGCCTGTTTACTAACGCTGTTTGCGTAGTGAATCACTCTATCCCTTTCACTTTTTACCTGCGTTCGACTCTAGATTTTAACCTTGAGGCCAGTCAACGAAGTAGCTAACCGCGTGTATACGTTAGTTTAAATATAATTTATAGATAGTACAGATTAGTTAAGAGGATAGGATGGCTGCTCCCAGGACTCCTGTTTCCTCCATCTTGCGCGACGCTGGATACGAGGCCACAGGTCTCGGATCACAGAGATGGAGAGGGTGGTTGCTGACCTCCTTCAGAGGGTGGAAAGATCGGAGGCAGCCTTGGCGCGTGGGCGGGGTGCGGGTTCTTCCCTGAGAGCAAAGCGCGCCAAAATGGCGGCTCGGGTTCGCCTGGGTGCGAAAGCCGGCAGAGCGACCGGGGAGGCTCCTGGCTCCTCTTCGCGGGTCGAGGGTCCTTCGGGCCGGAAGCCCGATGAGTGGTGTGTGGTGTCCACTCGGGGGGATCGTGGGGTGGTGCTGAGGAGACAGGGTGTTGGGAGCGCTTTCTGTTAGTAATTGGTTTGCGGTGTTATCAGAGGACGACTCCACTGCCGTTACGCCCGCACCCGCTCCTATCTCCTCGGTGGGGACCGGGCCCAAGGGGAGCTCGGAGGGAAAGAGGAGGCTGTTAGTGATAGCACCAACGTCCGGCGTGTGGTAGCGCCTTTACTGTCAATGGCCCGCCGGGAGGGAGTTCATGAGCGGGTGTTCTCCAGATGTATACCAAGAGGATCGGTGCCCCAGGTGACGGAGTTCAGGACGTCGGTATTGGGCACGGGTTGCTCCTCGCTGCGGGTGGTGGCCCATGCTGGGACTAACGACGATTCGAAGCGCGGGTCCGAGGAGGTTTTAAGTTCTTTTAAGGACTTGGCCACTGAGGTTGCTCGTGTCCGACAGGAGTCGGGTGCTGATGTGCGGCTTACTATCTGTTCCATTGTTCCTCGGGCGGACTGTGAGCACGCTAGGGCTTTTTTAGGTTCGATTTAAGGAATGGTAATTATTCACAAAGCGTTGAGATGCACGTCAATAATAGTAATACGTCCGACCGTCATGCCACTATAAACGCGATGTTAATGAACAGTAAAATACATTCTAAGCTTAGAAATAGTCGACGTAAGAGGAAGGACAAGGAGGCAGTAAATAATAATAATAATTCAGTAGCGCGCGAGGCATCGTCACTTAGTAATAGCGATAAACTCAAAATCTTCACAGTTAACTGTCACAGAATTCGCAGGAAGGAGGCAGAGCTTTAACATTTTATTCGTACTCTGCGTGCTGATATAGTGATATGTACAGAAAGTTGGCTAACGGTTGACATAGCCAGTCAGGAGATCTTTCCTCGTGACTATAGCGTTTTTAGAAAAGATCGATGTGTCCGGTCGGGAGGTGGAGTCTTTATAGCAGTTAGCAATAAATACGAAAGTTACCCAATACAGATTAATAACGACGAAGTCAAAAGTGTTTGGTGTAGTGTGAAAGGGAGCGACTGTAAAACTGTAAATATATGCGCCTTTTATAGACCACCAAATGCGAGCGTGGAAACTATTTATTATCTAGAGAAACAAGCGGCGACGCTAAGTTCGATTAATAAAGATAAAGCCATTATAATCGGGGGCAATTTCAATCTTCCGTCAACTGATTGGAAGCATAATTGCTTTGATCCCGGTGGTAGAGTGTGTGAATCTTGCGAGGCTTTACTTGAAACTTTCGGCAAACACTTATTGTATCAGTTAGTGAGATTTTCCACGAGATTTAATAATATATTAGATTTATTGGCTACTAATCTTCCTGAGAGTATGAATAGGGTATCTGTTGCTGAGGGAATAAGCGATCACAAGGCAGTGTACGTGGAGTTTCAGCAAAACATTAAGAAACAGGTTAAGGTTAAAAGAAAGATTTACGTATTCGCCAAAGCCAATTTCACAAGATTTAGGTCTTTTCTGCGAAATAAATATACTAATTTCTGCGAGGTAACAGATATTGCAGACGCGGAAGAATCCTGGTGCATGTTCAGAGATATGACACGAGAGTGCACAGATAAATTTATTCCAAGCAAACAGGCGTAAAAATGCAGAACCTAGATGGTACAACCAGGAAGTTAGGAGCGCTCTCTGATGGCAAAGAAAACTCCACTCTCGCGTAAATAACACATCCTCAAGAGCTAAGGTCGAACAGATTGCAACGTTAAGGCAGCAATACAAGGAGGTGCGCTCCATAGCCAGAGTGTCAATGTGTAATGCGTTTAATAATTACAAAAAGGTTTTACAGGATAACTTGAAAGAGAACCCGAAAGCATTTTGGTCTTACGTCAGAGAAGTCCAAGGCCCCACTATTCCGTCACAGAGATTGAAAATGAGAAATGTAGTTCACGATAGTGCGGAGAAAGCAAACCTATTAAATCAACACTTTCAGAAATCTTTTACTCCTTATGACGATGAATGTGAACCCCATATTCCTATGCATCAGGGCGACTCGATGAAAGATTGATATTTTCCGTAAATGGTATCTAGCTCCAACTTCATTCAGTTAAACCAAATTAATATCCTGGGCCGGAGGAAATACTCGCACGAGTATTGAAAGAGTTAGCTTATGAAATCGCGCCGTATTTGAAAATTACATTCGAGAAATCCATTCCTAAAGATTGGAAGGTGGCACACGTTACGCCCATCCATAAGGGCGGCGACAAAGAAAACCCCGAAAATTATAGGCCAATTTCCTTAACTTCATTATCGTGCAAGATACTTGAGCACATAATCTTTAGTTCTTTAATGCGCTATTTAGATAGTCACTCATTGCTTAGAGGATGCCATGGATTCCGGAGAGGTAAATCATGCGAAACGCAGCTCGGCCTGTTCGTGGATGATTTGTTGCGATGTGGAGAGAAAAATACTCAGGTCGATGCCATATTCATTGACTTCAGGAAGGCGATCAAGTATCTCATAAGAAAATAATTGCGAAGCTAGAACAATATGGTATCAATCAAAAAATTATCAGTTGAGTGAGAGACTTCCTCTCGGATAGAGAACAGATAGTTGTCATCGATGGGAAATACACATCCCCCGTTAAAGTTGCGTCCTGTGTTCCTCAGGGAAGTGTATTGGGCCCTCTACTTTTCTAAATTTATGTGAATGATATCGGCTCGGTAGTTTGTAGTAAAATTAGACTTTTTGCAGATGATACCGTTCTATATAAAGAAATAAAAAACCAGGAGACCATCAGTCGCTGCCTGAAGACTTAAGAGCCATTTCAACGTGGTGCAAAGAATGGCAAATTGAAATTAATTACACTAAATGTGCCGCAGTAACGTTCTGGAAAAGTAAGAACATAGAAGTAGGTTTCGAGTATAAAACAGATGGAATAAATATTCAAGCAGCCGAGAATGTAAAATATTTAGGAGTAACCATTTGTCGTGATCTTTCGTTGGATATGTACATTCATCGAGTTATAGGCGTGGCCAACAAGAAACTGGCTTTCATAGGTAGGATAGTACGGAACACTACAGAAAAAGCACGTGAAACATGTTACTTATCACTGGGTAGACCACAAGTGGAATACGCCTCATGCATATGGGATCCGTACGAGAAGGGACATATAATTCAATTAGAAAGAGTGCAGCGCAGAGCAGCCAGATTCGTAAAACAAAAGTACGAATATAAGGAAAGCGTCACCTCATTATTGAGGAATTTTAACTGGGTACCACTGGAGGATCGTATATTGAACTCAAGGTTTCGCCTTCTGCAGAAAAATAGATCGGACTGTCTAAAAGACGAGGTTGTAGGAATAATTGAAGCGCCAACGGATATAGGTAAGAACGACCGTGACGATAAGATAAGTGAGATCGATTGTAGGACGGAGCGTTATCTAGGCTCGTTCCTCCCGAGGACAATACGAGATCAAAATAGAAAATTTCAACCTGCGATAGACAATCTTTAGGTATGATTTGGTGCATTGCACCCCCTGTCACCCACCAATTAGGTAAATTGCAGGGTGACATGTAGATGTAGATATGTGATCTAACATAGAGGAAAATGTTTCTAATAAGCTTAAAATGTCAGACTTGTCTTTGCAAGTTGACGAGTCAACCTATATTAGCGGAAAAGCACAACTATTAGCATTTGTTTGCTACATTTATGAAAATGATATAATTACTCAATTTTTGTGCTGCAGAGAACTTCCAGAAAACACAAGAGATCAAAATATATTCGATACTTTGAGTTCCTACTTAGAATGGTCATGTGCAGGAATACTTATTGACGGTGCTCCATCCATATTGGGATCTGTCAAAGGCTTCATCTTACTTGTAAAACAATAGAATCCAACTACAATAACTACCCATTGTTTTTGCGCAGGGAATCCCTTGTTGGAAACACATTAGGAGTTCACTTGAAGTCCGTATTAGACCAAGTTGTCGTAATGGTTAATTTTGTGAAATCAAGACCTCTAAAGACCCGCCTCTTCAAACAGCTTTGCATTTCTATGGATTTGCAGTAAAAATATTTAGTCTTACGCACAGAAATAAGATGGCTGTCAAGGGGAAGAGTGTTGGCTCCTGTATATGAACTTAAGGAACAGATGTTATTATTTTTTTGAAACGAGGAACAGTGATTTTTGTGAATATCTTAGCTGTGAGCTTTGGTGAGCCAAATTATCATATTTGGCAGAAATATTTAGGTATCTGAATAGTGTGATCACCAGCATGCAATGGCGGAATGAAAACATGCTGACTTCTACGGATAAGCTACTGGCATTACAGGGAAAAATAGTTATCTGGAAAAAGAGAGCTAGAGAAGGTAATCTTGAAATGTTTCCTCTGATTCCAAAAACCCATACTAAAGAAATTGTTGTTCTCGTGGTGGAGCAATAAGAAACTTTACAGGACAATATCGAGCGTTACTTTCCATCCTTGACTACAGAGAAATATGTACGACCCATTCACACCAGTGACAACTGACTTATGTCTTTTTACTCTCTCCGAAGAAGAAGAGTTAGCTTCACTTTCAACTGATTGCACTCTGAAAATCAAGTACGCCGAAGTGTCTCTGGATATGATCTGGATTTCTGTTAGAGAAGAATATTCAGAAATTGCGAAAAAAGCTTTGGCAGTTTTGATGCAGTTTTCTACATCCTATATGTGTGAGTTGTGGTTCTCGACACTTACAAACATAAAATGCAGAAAAGGGGAACGGCTAAACTGTGTGGAAGATGAAATGAGAATCTGCTTATCACGGATGTCTTAATATCAGTGTAATCATTAGAAAACGCAAAGTTCGAGTGTCACATTACGTAAGATTTTAAAATAGATTTTTTAACAAAGCATTATCATTTGTTCTGTTTTACGATATCATAACTTAATTTGGTCGATTACATATACGACATAATATAAAAAATATATGTATTATTATGATAAATTTTAGTTCATTATTCAAATGTAATTCTAGTGTGCCGCGAAAAAAATGAATATCCAAAGTGTGCCGCGACCACCAAAAGGTTGAGAACCACTGCTCTAAGATGACATCTTCATATCTTATTATTACTTAAGCTCGTTATGTACTTAGTGAAGGTTTATATTGCTGAAAAGTAGAGAAATGTCTTTTTCCTTTCTTCTTGCGTAGTATAAGGGAAAGTATTGTTTTCATGAAAAATATCGACTTTGAGATTTCAACGGAAACCACGTTTTGAGTTCCACTGAACTCGTTTTGACCATTTTCTCGATGAGGTCTGTGTTTGTGTGAATATGAGTTTCTTTTGAGTGGTCTAACTCAAAAACTATTAATCAGGTCAACGCGAAATTATGTCACAAGAACTGATTAGTTTTTGGTAAAAATTGGTCTACCGGAAGTGGGTGTTTACTCTTTTCACATCCGTTTCTTACTTTCTCGAAGTATAGAGGAAGTATTTTTTTAATGAAAAACTCGTATTCGAGATTTCAACGGAAATACATGTTTTAAGGTCCCCTGAACATGTTTTGACTATTTTCTCGATGTTGTCTGTGGGTTTGTGTCTGTGACAGAGATTTTGTGGGTTATTAATTGCAACTATTAATCAGATCAGCGTGAAATTTTATATTTGACATTTTTGTTAAAGGAAGGCGTGCTGATTGGTATGTGGTAAACATCTGTCAACCGGAAGTGGGCGTTTACTCTTGTCACATCTGTTTTTTTTTAATATTTGCTTTAATATTTGATAAATGTAAAAAAGTACTGGAATAAATGTTGTTGGAAATTTAATTTTCTACAACCTCTGTTTGAAACATTTTCCCATATAATGCACTGTTGAAGAGATATTTTAAAAAACTAAATGTTTTAGCTGCCACCACCAACACCACCTATCGGCGACTATTGTAAACACTTTACGCTCCTTTTTATTTTCTTAATTTTTGGAGCTTCGGGGCTATATCCAATATCAGAAGACTACAGTTTGAGTTTATTTCTGTTCTTTTTAGTCTTTAAAATTTTCTCGCAGTTCCTTAAAATATTTATTATCTTTTAACCTATTTGGAATTTTTAGAAATATTACGGGTATGGAGAAAGTCATGTGGTGGCCACATCAGATTTTTAAAAATATTTGCTTTAATAATAATGTATGTAAAACAATATTGGAATAAATGTAGGAAATTTAATTTTCTACCTTTGATTGAAACATTTTCCCATATTTTTTAAGCTAATTTTTTAGCTGTCACCATCTACCAGCGACTATTGTTAACAATCGACGCTTAGTTACGTCTTAGTAACGCTCCTTTTTATTTCGTTAATTGTTAGAGATACCTGGCTATATCCAATATCAGAAGGCTACGGTATGAGTCTATTTATGTAATTTGTAAAGTCTTTAAATTTTTCTCGCAGATCCTTAAAATATTCATTATCATTTAATCTATTTGGAATTTTTAGAAATATTACAGATATGAAGAAAGTCACACATCAGATTTTTCTCATTTGTGTTCAGCATTCGAGGAATCATAATAAGCACTATTGTGAGAACATAGAAATTTGAAGTCCCGTAAGGAAATAAGGTGGTAAAGAAGCCCCAAAAATGTATCTGACGTCACGGAGACAGAGGGCAGGTAACCTATCCTGAGGAAAACAAGAGCACAATCCGCAAAAAAATCTCTCTCTCTGAATCAATCCCCTTCCTCTTTTCCCTTCGGCCAAAAAGTGACGCGATTCACCATTCGTTCACTTCAATGGAAAAAAGCTTCAGCCGAGCCTTTACCTCGTAGCGGAGCACGAACGAAAACGAAGTCTGACCTAAAAAACCCGAAACCACTAGGAAAGGCAATCGAAAACTCCTTATGCCTCTCGAAATCTAATCAGTACAGAAACGGAGTGACCTTCTGGGAGAACAAAATCCTCCGGAAATGCCGAAGAGAAATAGTAGAGAGGAGAAAGAGAATGAAGGGAAGAGAGATGCGTGCGACGAAAATCGGAAAAAAAGAATAGAGTATGGACGAGTTGGATAGAGAGTTGGCGATAGAGCGGGGAGGGGAGGGGGTAGAAGGGAGGAAATAGGGAGACTGCGGAGACACAGTGGCAAGGAGAAAACGAGAGGGAGGAAGAGAGATGGAGATGAAAGGAATGTTTGAAAAAAGAGGGAATAATTCTATAGAAAAGAATAAGAATGCCAAGGGAATTAAAAGAGAATCAGGATAATTATAAGAGAGAGAGAGAAAGAGATAGAAGAGTATATCAGGGGTTCCCAACCTGGTGCTCGCGAGCACCGCTGCGGTCTTTGGCCGCCTATTTGTTCTCATTGACAGCCTGACATCTTCTGCGATGCTAAAAACCACTTTGCCTAGTGCCACTAATTTAATTTGTTCGTTTGCTTTCTTTCTACATTTAAAGAAAATAAAGATTAATAACTGTAATTGTAATAACGTTGGTCTGATTTTATGTGTGATGATTCTTTTTCCAAAAGTACCTATAGTGGTGCTCGCTTAATATTCTAGGAGAGGATTTGTGCCCATATCAAGAAAAGGTTGGAAACCCATGCAGTAGATACAGAAACAGAGAAAGGAAAAGAGAATAATAAAGTAGAAGGGGAAAAGAGATAGAGAGAGAGGGAGAGAAGGCAGAAGAAGAGAGACGGGGAAAGCAGAAAGAGGAAGAAAATAGAAAGAATTTCCTCCCACGGCACAAAAGAAACACATAAACATCCCTTAAAAAGAAGCCGACCCTAACTCCATTCTTGCAACCTTAAAAACCTATCCCCCCACCCACCTTTCCCTATGGAACAGCAACCGAAGAAGGACCTTCCTCCTTCGCGCGGCCTCACCACCCACCCCGTCCATCCTGCCACCTCCTCTTTCCAAACTCCCCAACCACCACACCAAATTCTTCCACAAGTTTCGGGTTGAATGGTAAAAAGGGCGTTCTTTTGGAAGGGACCGAAAGGAAAGCGAAGGCGGGGCAGTGTTTTTTGGGGAGGTTTGCAGGAATAGGGCGAGTGTGTGGGGGCGAGGAGGATGGCGGCATGTGGGTAAAGAGATGGACTGGAAGGAAGAGGGAAAGGGGCGTGGGGGAGGAGTGTGAGATAGGGGAGAGAGAGTCGGGATATGTCTCCCGAGGGAGCGCTCCCGGTCGCCGCAACAGATTCTTATTTTTGCCGCTTTTATTTGTTCAGCCAGACGTTATCTGTACCTCCCTCACTCTTTCTTCCTCCATCCACTAAACTCCTTCCACACCCAAAACAGAAAGCCTTGGCGTTATACACAGACCTCCGTCTTCCGCTTGCACAACGTCACTCCCTTCCTATCTCTATCCATCTCTCTCTCTCTAGTAGATACGTGAATGGAATTTTTTCTCAAGCCGGGGTTCGAATGGTGGATGAGAGATGAAGAGAGGAAAGAGGCTGAAGTTGACGCGAGAAGGAGGAATCGGTTCCAAGGAGGAAGGGAGAGCAAATGGGAGAGAAGAATGATGAAGTGGATAGCTTGCGAAAAAAAAGTTTTGTGCAGAAAACGTTGATGCGGCAGAGAAAGAGGAACGAGAGATATTACGAACGAGATAAGGCGATGCGCGCGTAAGCCTGCGTGCTTGCAGACGATCCTGTTCGTACGCCAGCTCTCCCGTTAGATGGTTCTGAGTGTACCTTAGAGGAAGAGAGAATTTTTGGATGCACACTTATCATTACGATAAGGCATGCATGGTATGATACGTTGGCTATGGGGAAGGAAGAAAGATTTCTATAGATTATATAGTGGCTTTTGATATGTGGGTATGGTGTAGATCAGAAGAAATTAGTTGAAACAATATGGAAAATAATGAATATACAGTAAGAATGACAAGTTAGGGAAGAATTGCAGAGGAAATTACGTAAGGCGCTTTTTTCACTCTCTGCAATCTTTCCATCGAAGTAAAGAATCACAGATGCTTTGTATTTTCGGTTGCCTACGTTTGTAGCAGCATGTACTTTTTAGCAATATTTTTCTATTACTACCCAGCAGCTTATTCTAGATCCATCAAATTTATACTGCCTAACTCTCATATAGAGCAATATATCCTGAAAATTCGGCTATGTCAAATTATAGGATTCCAGAGATACTGCCCATACAGACAGATGGACGGATAGAAAAACCGAATACATAAGGGATTTGTTTTAGAAAAAAAAAAACTAAAAAAGGATCATAATTAGAGCGATAAAAGAGAGGAAAATTTTGGGATGCAACGGGTTGTTGGACGAATTCCTGCAAGGGAGGGTACTATGGAAAAGGCAAAGAGGTAAGAAAAAGATCACTGGTTAGAGAAGGGGATGTGTATGAGAAGACTGAAACGTATTGAGTAGGCTGAACCTAAAATCTAGAGGAAGGTAGAATACTTACACAAACCTACATAAAAGAGGCTTGAAAGGGTTTGAAATTCGAAAATCTACTCAAAGGTTTTGATAAGATAACTAAGCCGTTACTTTACTTACTCCGTCGGGAAAATATCTCGATCTCCGATTTTCCGACAGGTTGCAGGAGTTACTCACCTAGAAAATAAAAAGTTATAACAAATTTTATGGCTGATTTTTTCGGATTGGAAGCAAATTAATCATATTGCATTACATTCATCATCATAGGTAGTCTGTCCGTAGACAGGTCCGTGATTATTCATGGTTAAACCTGGTTCTCCATATACTCCTATTTTCCGCTGTCCTCTTCATATCTTGATAACTCTCTTTCCCTTTCAAATCGTCTATCAGCTGATACCTTTTCCTACCTCTTTCCCTTTTCCCATCTAGTTTTCCTTCTAACACATCTTTAATCATACTCTCTCTCCTCATGTAATGTCCAACCCAGTTAGCCTTCCTCTTTCTGATAGTCTGTATAATCATTCGCTTCTCTCCTATTCTTCGTAGCACTTCATCGTTTTTCATCCTATCTGTCCATTTTATCTTCAGCATTCTCCTCCAAGTCCACATTTCAAAGCTTTCCAAGTATTTGATGTCATTTTTCCTTAGCGTCCATGTTTCTGCCCCATACAATGCTATACTCCATACGTAGCATTTTATCAACTTCTTGCGGATATCTTCCCTTATATTCCCTGTAAGTAGTTGTTTCTTTCTCCTGAAAGCCGCTTTTGCTTTTCCTATTCTAGTTTTGATCTCATCCGTACATTTTGCCTCTCGTGTTATGATACTTCCAAGGTATTTATATTCTGAAACTTGTTCTAATGGCTTTCCCCCAATAGTTATGTTCAGATTCTCTTCTTTACCCGATATTCGAATGACCTTGGATTTTTCTGTATTTATTTCCATACCGTATTTTCTACCTGTTATCACTAGTCTATTTATCATTTTTTGTAGTTCCTCTTCCTTTCTTGCTAGAAGTACTTGATCATCTGCGTATTTTACTGTTCTTATAATCCTTCCTCCAATTTTGAAATCCCCTGTGCCTTCTAAAGCTTCTTGCATTAGACTTTCTCCATATATATTGAATAGGGTTGGCGATAGGCAGCAGCCTTGTCTTACTCCTCTACCGATATTTATTCCGCAGGCGTCCACATTCTCAAACCTAACCTTTACAACTTGATTCTCATATAGATTCCTAATCAATCTCCTGTCTTTCCAGTCTACACCTATATCCTTTAATATCTTCATCAACTTTACCCAATTTACTCTATCAAAGGCCTTCTGCCAGTCTACGAAACATGCGCAGATATCTTGACTGTATTCTATTGCCCTTTCTGATATGATTCTAACTACTCCTATAGCATCTCTAGTTCCTCGTCCTTTTCTGAAACCGAATTGATCTTCCCCTATTATTTCTTCTGCCTTTTTCTCCAGCCTTTTATTAAGAATCCTCGTGATGATCTTCGATGTGTGTGACAGAAGGCTTATAGTTCTGTAATCTTTACACTGCATTGCCTTTGGCTTCTTCTTTAGAGGGATCATTGTTACTTCTAGGAAATCCTGAGGCCATTCTCCCGTGTCGTAAATCTTATTAATTAATTTCGTGATCGCTTTTAGTCCTTCTGATCCTATGACTTTAAGTATCTCAGCCGGTATTCCATCGCTGCCCGTGGCTTTCCCCTTCTTTAGTTCCACTATCGCCTTTTCTACTTCGCTCTCCATAATACTTGGTCCTAAGTTGTCTTCTTCAATGTTTTTCTCATTTTCCAGTTCTATTTTCCCCTCTCCTGCCTGTTTGCCGTATAATTCCTTAATGTATTCTTCCCATACCTGTGCTACATCCTTTGTTTCTGAGACTATCTTCCCATCCGTATTCATAATTCCTTTACATTCCTTTACATTCCTTTACATTAGTACATATAAAATGTATGTGTGCGTATGGTTCCGGCACATTGAAATTTCAACTCCTTCCATGCATACGTAGATTATGGTAAACATCACTCACCACGTACACATAACAATATTATTTACGTGTCGCAAAAAAAAACTTCAACTGCATCATAAATTTCCAACATCGTACTAAGCATGCAAACAGGAGATAAAAAATAAGGTAATACAAAACAAGGTATTTTGATAGTTGGAGAAAGTTGGGAAAAAGACACATAAAGCGGGATGAGAGAGAGAGAGAGAGAGAGAAAAGAGTTGATACGAAGAGACATGACGAAAGGTGATTAAGTCAGTAATGGAGACGAAAGATCGCAGAAGAGATAAAAGAATGACGGATGGAAGGAACGAGAGAAATGAAGGAGAGGCCGAAAAACGCGAAACCTCTTCGCGGAAGATTTGAGATGAGAGAGAAGAGAGAGAGAGAGATAAACACAGGGAGAGAAAAAGAGGAGGGGTTGGAGATCGAAAGAAGGCATTGTGTCGTTCACTCGCCACTTCTGTCCGCTTATTGTTAGCATGGCACCCGCGGGACTTCCGCGATGTCTCTCGACGGTCTGCTTATCTTTTTTTTTAATCTTTCATCCTGGTCGATGTCCCTGTGATAAGGCGTTGAACGGCCGCGGTGCGAGTAAAATCACCCTTCCCTCGCGTGTCATTCGAGAAGATTGAACCCGGAAAATAGCACATTTTTACGCGAATTCTACAGCAAATTAAAAAGAAAATAATGTTCGCAAATGGTGACTGGGTCCGTTATCTACCATCTTTTAAATTAATGGAATAGTTATTTTAGGTTTAAATTCAGAAAGAATGTAAAATTTACGCATGAATAACGAATATGTTTTGTATTCATCTCGACAATGACATTTAAATTGGAATAGTTTTTATGGGATATAAAAATGGGCTACACGCACGGACAGGACAAAGTGAAAAATTATTTTTTTCATAAGATAGCTAAAAATTACAATTTTGTTTCATAAATTAAAAATTCAATTAGCACGGCTAACCCCACGTAAAAGTCCGCCGACTGCATTGTTTCCTATTAGGTTAACCTAGTTTTTCTGTGGACGTGTAAAGATTTTTGAGCATTCCAGCCTTTACACCAGGCGTGGGGAACCTGAGGCACCAGAGCGCGTTTTATGCGGCCCGCGAAGCTATGACGAAAAAGAAGCCCGTAAAATTTAACACGCAATTTCATATTTTGTGTCGATATAATGATAATAAAACCTTTTATATCGAAATATTAACTCCAAAAACCTTATTTATAATTTATTTTCACTTATGATACCTCAGAATATCTACCTAAATTCCGATGTAAACTCTGACGCGGCCCGCCGAAGCATTAGCAACTTCCTGAAGAATTATCGACCGCTAAGGAAAGGCTCTCCTCTTCTGCCTTACGTGATTGACGCTATTTATAAGTAATATTTTATATATATGAAGCATGGATAAGACGTTTTGAGATACATTGAATTACGGTAATATTTGATCAGAAATCACGCAATTCGAGAATGCTGAATGAATGGCATTAGATAAAGTACTGAACAAAGTACTGAGTTATCTCGAGTGTTAAATGAACATGTGTTTTCTACGACGCATCAACTCGCAAGAGGCGATAAGATATTGTTGTCTGTATGCCCCTCTATATATTATATAAATGCTTAAGAAATGCCATCATTTCGCAAGCTAGTATCATGATTGTTTTCTTTCCTTGTACATTTTATCTCACTGGACCACGTCAGCGAAATAACAGACTGCGTCGCAGACGTTTCATTGGAACAATAAAATAGTTTCCTTGAGAATTTATAATTTCTTACGAAGCTTTGGATACTAACGTGGACAAACGTTAGTAGACGGTATAGCTGTCATTCGATAATTATTAATTATTCTGTGCAATTTTTCTAGTGAAATAATCTTCAAAAGCAAAAGTGCTTGTTTAAAACGACACACCTCAACACTATTTTTTGGTTCAATTTTACAAACGTTAACAAAATTATACGCAAGAATGCATACTATTTTTTCTGATATCTATTCTGGCTGAACTGAACCTGCAATGATATTTCTTCCTAGGAAATTTTGTATGGAAAACTTCCGAACGCATCACCGGGTGATACTTTTAATCTCCTATTGAAAACTTGGGCTGCACGGTGAATAAACTCTCAATTTTAAAGACCGTAAACAGAAAAAAATTGTTCAATCATAGGATGCGGCAGCATTTAAGAAAGAAATACATCCTTAAAATAATTGCGTCTTAAGAGAGAAAACTGCTGAATACTCCTACACCTCCGTTATCCCTACTCGTCCTCATTTTCAAGTTCCTGCGCGTTCCCTGTTATAAGCCTCTCTGTCTCCCTTAATCTCCCACTGCTCCGCCCTTTGTAGAGTGAGAGAGGGCACCTGACCACTTCCGGCATGCCCTGTTGCCGCAAGGGTGAACACGTGACTGCGTTAACTGTGCCTTTTTTGTCGCTGGGTTCGTCTTCAGCGGATAGGATAAGGGAAAAGAGGAACGGTAAGGTCAAAGTCTCCTTTTTGCTAGTAGGAATGATAGAAATAACTGTTAAGGATTTTATTATTTCATATACGCATGTGCAGTGGCGGCTCGTAGCTAAAATTAGTGGGGGTGCTGCTCCAGAAAATTTTTAGCCTTTGTTTTAAAATTGTGTAAAAGGAAAAAAACATGTATAAAAAGAAAATTTATTCAGGAACTTGATAAAATCTTAACAAAAAAAACCAAACATTTTTTACTTACTTTAACTTAAATTGTTACAGTTCAAGCTTGATCTATTCATTTAAAAATGAAATCAATTCTTCTTGTTTTAATTTGCGCAAAAAGTTTAATAATTTTCTCCTTGATCTCTGGATGACAATTGAGGAAATTTTTCTCCATTGAAAGTACTGCAAGCGCATTTAGTCTTTCCGAATTCATAGTGCTTCTTAAAAAAGTTTTTATTCTTTTCAATGTTGAAAAGCAGCGCTCTGCCTCTGATGTAGTCATGGGAATTGTCAAGAGGATTTTTATCAGTTTCGTAATTTCACTAAAAACATCATCTAGATTATTTTCCAAGATAAATTTCAGCAGCTCAATTAATTTGCAAAATTCATGAATATCAGTCCTACAATAGAATACTTTTAGTTCAGTTTCAAGCTTTTCTTTGTCAATCATGGGATAAGCTTCAGTGGTCAGTACTATCTCTTTTGTGGGATGTTCATTCTTAAATATAGTGAAGCATTTCTTGTTGAACAATTTAGCAGCTACTAAGTGTTTAGTGGAAGAATATCTGTCCATTATATCAACACATATATAGTCACACACTTCCTCAGCTTCTGCCATGAGTGTCTTTGAAGGATTCTCACAGAATGTTAGAGAAAAATATTCTTGCGTTTCGTGTAATACTTGCTGCATTTCTCATTATTAAATTAAGTTGATGTGCATAACAGTGAATGAAATGTGCATTACTATAAACTGCTTTTATTTTTGTTTGAACTCCTGCTTTTTTGCCTTTCATGACATTTGCACCATCAAATGTCTGAGCTATCAGTTTTTGTCCATTTCCTTGAAGGATTATGTCCAATTGTTCTAAAATACGTTTTGATATGCCATCTGCAGTTTGATTTTCTGGAATAAAGAATTCCCAAAAACGCTCAAATATTTCTTCATTCAATACGTACCGTAGAACAAGGACCATTTGAGTGTGTTCCGAAACATCTGTTGTGTTATCAGCCATGACAGCTACAAAGGAAGCTTTTCTAATTTCCGTCCTTATCTCCTCATGGTATATTTGTAGCAGGCAGTCAAGTATCTCATTCTGAATGGTCTTAGAAACACCTTTGAAGACTGCACTGGTTTCTAAGTGATTCTTCAAATCTGAATCTAATTTAGATGCAAAATTTACTAATCCTCTAAATACCCCTGGATTTACTGAATCGTCTTTTTCATCATGTCCACGTAAGGGAGTTTCAAAGTTTCCACAAAAGTAAATGCAGTCTATTATTTTGGACAAAATTTCATGGTTCTTTTTAACTTTTATATTATGCTCATTGATTGAAAGTCTGTATGCCTCACTAAGTTTCTCCTTAATACTTACGGTTCCTAAAAGTGGCAGTGAAACAACATTATCAACGTGCTTCTTTGACTTCTCATGCTTTTCAGTTGTTTCTTTCATTTTGTTTATATTTCTAAAACCATCTTTTGTCCACGGTACATCACCTCCAAACACCAAACACGGGAAGCAAAACAGTGCATTTTTTACTTCACAGCCGCAAAGCCAACTTTTCCGTTGGTACCATTCAGAATTAAAGCTACGAATATATTTCTTGTTGTTGCTTTTGCCTGGCTGAGATATTAGAATATCAGGTGTTGAACGACCTCTTTTCTTAACTGTAACTTTCTCATGGAGAGATAGCTGTGAAAACTTAATCTGTTGAAGTTCACTTACAGTCACAGAACTTATTTCTTGGGGATGCAAGGCCATGGTTAAAGTTTTCTGTTAAATAAAAGAACCGAAAAAAAATGAATCAAATAGAATAGCTGGAAGCAGAATAATAATCTAATTCTACACTCTTCTACACTTTATCACATTCAAGAATATGGTACACGGTTTTTAAGCACAACACACGCTGAGTAAAAAAAAAACCACTGCGAGAGCAACAGTGCTCTCTCTACCTGGCAATCCCGCCTTCCTCCCCACCCCCCCTCCTATGTGCGCATGCGCACAACAGTCAAACACCACGTCGCTGGCACTGTGAAGCGCACAGTTCCATACAAAGATTTTTGTATCTTTTTCATAAACTGGGGGATGGCTACTGAAGTACTGGCATTAAGCTTGAGGAATATATATTGTACTACAAAAATAAAGAAAGAATTAAAGAAAAAAGGACTCATTATATTAAATGTTATCGATAATATCAAGTGGAAATAGGGGGTGCTGCAGTTCCGCAGTGCCTATACACGAGCCGCCACTGCGCATGTGCGAGATTGCAATTCCGCAGTAAAGGATCGCCATCGACTCTTAACCAGTCAACTGGTGTGCTATTCATTAGTTTTTTTCCGGTAACCGAAATTTTTAAAACCATAATCTCAATGTACAATCTTTGAGAAGTACAATTACTACACATTATAAAATAATAAAATTCGAGGTGGTCAATACAGGAGTATGCAATGTTGTGACGGAAAAACTCGTCGTAGTCCCTTGTACAATAATACGCTTATCACGTTATCTCGTTATAGTCATTTGCTTGGATGAGTAAGCGGAAAGATATCGGCACGTTTCTGCATTCTATAATATATATGCAATTGTATTATGCACATGAATTGCATAATGATCGAGTACCAAAGAGCCATGCTTGACTTTAGAATTTCATTTCTAATTTTAATAACGTATCTGAATTTACAAAAAAATCTGAAAATTCGAACGTTGAGACAAAAGTTTTTTTGCATTTGGGAGTACAGTTCGAAGAGAAATGAAATGACTGCATACGAACGGTTTTTGTAATTCTACAGGCTGCCCAAAAAGTCGTTGTGAACTGGATTATTGTTTATTATAATGCCGTCAAAAATCACAGAAACAAAAAATTAAGAATGACTAAAAACATTACACCATTTTGTCGACTGAAGGAGAGAACAACAACAACTTTTTTACAACGATCATCGGTACAAAACCTTAAAAAATTAATTATAAGCATTTTAGGTGCGCAGAGGCCTTTTCGATACCCTGTAGTAAATTTTTCAAACCGATGCAGATATTGAGAGCTTTCACAAAGTGGCCAGCACCGCATTATTTGATAATACTGAGGTGAGAATGGTCTAGAAACTACGCTTCGAGAAAGAATAGCGTATTGTAGAAAAGGAGGTAAACTGCAATCGTAGTACGATTACTATAACGACAAACCCTTACGTCTCCGTATACGTGGAAGTAAATCAGTCTCTGACAAATTTACCAGGTCTTCTGTGACCGTTTCGGCGTAAAGAGGAAGAATAAGGAGATACGGTCGATAACAAAGGATAACTTCATATGAAAGTAACACCCGGATTTCATTTTGGAGACGGCGTTCTTTGTCGCGTTGAGAAGACAAATAAAGTTTACCAGAGATTTAAGACAAAATCATAGATCAAATTTATTTAACGGAGGTTAAAAAAAGCGCTTCAATCAAGAACGGTTGCTACTACAGATATTTGCAAAATGTTAATCCACTAATGACTGAAAAACAGGCCCTTAGATCCACTAATTTGAGAACTCGTGGGCATAGGAAGGTTAAGATTTTCTCAGCTAAAAGAATGCATTCTTTCGACGGTAGCATAAGGATAAAACTCGCCCGCAATACGTTTTATTTTTGTCATATTTACCATTAACCATTAAAGCTGCAAAGAATGCTTTTAAAATTACAAACAATGCTGAGCGGAACAGTGAAAAAATGTAAGCTTGGTCGAAGATCTACGAGTCTACCGTAACGTCACTATAACATTGCGCTGCGATTGCAAAATAGCTTGGAGGTATTCTTTATCCGTTTGCGTAAATTTCTTGAAAACGCTTGCTCCTCTCCACCCGAACCAAACAAAAACATTTCCCGATCTGTCGGAAGCGACGCAAAATATGTTAAGCCGAAAAAAAAAAGAATCGGTTCTCTCCCAAGAAACGCAAAAGATATGAGTACCGGTTACGCGAGAGAACCTGCAAAGAAAAAATCTAAATTATTAAATTTATTTCAGGCAAGGTGAGTAATGCAACGAGAGGCGATGTATACGATTGAAAAACGCACAAAAATCCCACCTAAGAAATTCTGCAGGGAAAAAATCGTTCGCGAGAAGCGTAGGATATGCGCGGTGATTTAGAATCGCGGAAATGCCATTAGCGAGACTTCACGAAGAACGACCTTTTTTCATACTTTTCGTCTGCAAACCGAGTCTCCGCGCCTCTTCCCGATTCAACGCGCAATCAACCGCGGAAGGATGCATCACGACGCCACTTCTAGCGATAACGGGGAGGAAGGAATTCGAATCGGAAATCCAAAACACGAGACGATGCACGAGATAGAGCATCGCGGAATTTCTCTCCTGCAAAAAAGTGTTTCGCGTTTCCTCTTCTAGATTTTTTTGACGGATTTCTTGTTGAGTTGCGTGATAATGCGTCTCAAAAACGTTGAAAATAAATCAGTTTTAAGTTTTATGAGCACATTTTCAGTATTCAGGATTACTAGTAGGTAACAAAGAGAGTCAGTTGTGGCTTTTATCTTTTTGCTTTAAGGAAAAAGTAAATCGAATAATTTTGGAACTACGATCATCAAATATGTATGGTCAACAAAGAATTTCATTCAGACTACCGGTAACATAGTAAGATTAAAAGAATATTTGTTTGCCCGTTGCAGCGTTGCTTGAAAAGAAAAAAGGACAAAAAACTTTTACAGGTAATATTTATTATTTAAGAAATAAAATTAAAGAAATCTTGCCGTGTTTTTTATATTAAAATAATCGTATAATGTTATAAAATAGCAATAAAAATGAAATTCCACCTTTATCTTCGTTTCATCATTTCACAGTAAAAATACAATTTTTATTATCTCTCTGTATCTCCCCCTCTCATTTCCCATTTTAAAACAGTGGATTCTTTTCCATGGTAACATGGTTTCTTATCATTAAAATCTCAAAATATTATATATATATATATATATATATATATATATATATATATATATATATATATATATAAACTTAAGGAAAAGAAAAGGTAGTAATGAGGGTGGCAACAAGGTGTTGAAGGAAGCCCAGCGGACACTTACCAAGATGAGGACCAAGTTGGCAGGCTGCTGGGGGCGTCAAAGAGACACACGTAAATACGTAAATAAACACGCACACAACAAAGAATCGCAATATAAATAAATAAATATATAAATGTATATATATATGTATATATATATATATATATATATATGTGTGTATGTATATATATATATATATATATATATATATATATATATATATATATATATATATATAATTTTTTCATAGCATCAAACGAATGTTTAAGCTCTTTCGGCATGGGTTCGGGATCTCTACCCGAGAAAAATATAGCACATGCAGTTGTACAACCGTCTATGTCTCAAGTCCGTATCTTAATTCAGAATAATTTAACAAAGTAATGTTACGAATATAAATGGCGGCGCAATGCCTTTCTCATTTTAAAAAATTAATCACTTCGCAACTATTCCACTTTTCAAGGTTTTTAGATTTATCCTGATACTTACAAGTAGGATACCTCAGCTGGGTGACGAGGCATTAGGCAACCATAACAGAATTCACATATACCGTTGCAGTGTTGTTTGCAATTTAGATATACTAATGAGTAACGGGTAAGGGAATCATGAAAAATTAATTTTTACAGGCAATTAATTCACGCGAGGGATTTGGCAAGGGTGTAAGAGGTTTTTATGTTGTTGCGCTTGATAGGTATTTTATATACACATCTAGGGTTCCATGGAGGAAATTCGACGCAGAATCCCGTATTTCACGCAATTTTATACCTGTTATGATAGAGACAGCATAGATCTTCAGCCATCAACATTGAAACACACCCATTTCAGCTATAAATATCGAAGTTTTTTTTACCTTAAATTAGTTTTTTGACAGGTAACTTCTCCTCTACACATTCTCTTTATCCCTCTCTCCGCCTTGCGTGGTTATTATAATTATACATCGGGTCTTAAACTGTTGAATTTTGCTGTTTTAGAATGAGGTTATTTCAAAACTTGTGCCAAACATCCACGATGTTCGCACTTTGACGCTGGGAGACTTTTCCAGGAGCGCAAGAAGAATCATATTATGTAGCATTCCGCAAATCTATTTTTTTTAATGCATTGATGCCGATTTTGCAATCAGATTTGTGCTATGGCTTAAGTGCAGTACTAAGTGTTAAGGTATTTGTGAATTTACCGATATTAGAGAAAGGTATAAATTTAAGCAACAATTTCAATTACAGCCATGATTCTTGGAAAACCACATTTCTTGTTTGGTTTTAATTCTCTCTATCTATCTATCTCTCCTCCATCCAATGTTCCATTTAAAAGCATTGATCACACATTGCGAATAAACCGTGTCAATTTAGATATGCATCAATGAAAATTACTTGTAAATAGATGAGACACTATAAATTCGACGCTAAAAAGGAACAGTATATTGTAGGCATTTTATGGTAAAGGCCAAATGTAACAATAAAACCAAGATTCCCCCTTTGAAAAGCTTCGCTGACCAAACAATAATTGCTCCTTAAAAATAATGTCGCTTCTGCAGATAGTCCGTATACTGACAGGGAGGTCGTCCAAAAAAAAAGAAAAGTCGAAACTGACACTAAGCGATGTTGCGAGATCAACAATAGCAGCTCGTAAAATTAATGCCCCGAATATGAAGAGTACCAGAATACAGAATGACGCTATTATTGAAAAAATCTGATTTGGCCACCACATGACTTTCTCCATATCTGTAATATTTCAAAAATTCCAAATAGGTCACATAGTAAAAAAATATTTTAAGAAACTGCGGGAAAATTTTAGACTTTACAAAGAACAGAAATAAACTCAAACCATAGCCTTCTGATATTGGATATAGTCACAAAGTTCCAACAATTAAGAAAAGAAAAAGGAGTGTTACTAATACGTAACTAAGCGTCAATTGGAACAATTTTTGAAACGAGAAAAAAAAGTCTGCTATGACCGGGAATTGAACCCGGGTCTTCCACTTGCCGGGCGTCAATTGTTAACAATATTCGTCGGTAGGTGGCGTGGTGGTGGCAGCTAAAGATATAAGACATCTCTATATGGAAAAATGTTTCAAACAAAGGTTGTAGAAAATTAAATTTCCTACAACTTTTATTCCAATATATTATTACATTTATCAAATATTAAAGCAAATATTAAAAAATAACGGATAAGTGACAAGAGTAAACACCCACATCCGATTGACCGATTTTTACCAAAAACTAATCAATTCTTGTGATTGCCATAAAAATGTTAAATATAAAATTTCGTGTTGACCTGATTAATAGTTTCTGAGTTAGAGCACCCACAAAATAAACTATCTCACAGGCGCACGCATGCACGCACGCACACGTATGCACGCACGCACACACACCCAGACATCATCGAGAAAATGGTATTTTATTTGTATTTCCGTTGAAATCTCGAAGTCGATATTTTTCATGAAAAGAATACTTACCCCCTATACTACGTATATGGAGAAAGTAAAAATAACGATGCACAACTGTAACGTGCGGCACATCTTCCACTAGATCTTTGACGCATTGCGACGCTCAGATGTCAAAGATACCGAGCACTTCCTTTATATTCGTCAGCGATCGCTCCGAACAAAAGAAGAAGGGATCCGGTGCTTTAAAGAAAGGACCATAGCCCGCAAACATGAAGCAACTTCACTTCCATTCGTGTCTAAACCGAAAGCAACACGGCTTCGTAGCCAAGAACCGGAATGGCTCGAAAGAATGCAGCTCACATTTTTCACCCTGAAGAAAAGGAGGGCAATTCGGGAGTGGAAGAGGACGGAACTCCTGGGTCAACACTTTTACCGGGGGCTTATCCTTCGGCCATTTAATACTGCCACCCGCGCGGGAGATTCCTGGAGATCCGTCCACGGACTTCCTTTTGAAGATTCCAGGAGACAATATTGCATTGCATTCCTGGGGGTGAGAGATCAGGGAGGGAAGCGCGATTTTTTAAACTAAATTTTTTTAAAGAGCCGTTTCTGCGAAACTACGCTCCTATATTGATATGAGCGCAATTTTCACCGGTTAATTTTCCACATCAAAGTTTCATGTTTGCGTGCGCGTTTATTTTTTATATAGTTTGAATCGGTTTGTTAATGCTTCTTTCGCGACCGTGTTTATTGCTTTAATTGTAGGCGAATGTATACTCATTGTTCGAATTGTGTTAGATTTAAGATACGAGCGAATTCGTCGCAATCCACGCTGAGTGACGTAGGCGAACTTGTCAATGTTTGCGTCACGGAAGATCCAGCTGCCATGGCAACGCCCCGGCAAAAGTTCGTTCACGAGCAAAAGAAGCTGAACGTTTACAGAACGGGTGAGGTTTATGCAGAAGTGGTGCACAATACTATAACACCTACTGTTTTCCTTCCTTCAATGTTTTCAAGTAGTATATATTATTTTCGATCATATTCAGCAATTCGTGCAAATGAAATATTAAACAAAACAATCTGATGTGACCACCACATGACTTTCTCCATATCTGTAATATTTCAAAAATTCCAAATAGGTTAGATGACAATAAATATTTTAAGAAACTGCGAGAAAATTTTAGGCTACAAAGAACAGAAATAAACTCAAACCATAGCCTTCTGATATTGGATATAGCCAATATAAGTATCAATTGTTAACAATAGTCGTCGGTAGGTGGCGTGGTGGTGGCAGTTAAATGTAAGATATAAGAAAATGAAATTTCCTACAACTTTTATTCCAGTACATTTTTACATTTATCAAATATTAAAGGAAATATTTCAAAATAACGGATAAGTGACAAAAGTAAACACCCACTTTCGGTTGACCGATTTTTACCAAAAACTAATCAATTCTTGTGACTTTTATAAAAATGTTAAATATAAAATTTCACGTAGACCTGATTAATAGTTTTTGAGTTAGAGCACCCACAAAAACGCTATCACATTCACTCACACAGACATCATCGAGAAAATGGTCAAAACGTGTTCAGAGGACCTCAAAACTTTATTTTCCGCTGAAATCTCGAAGTCGATTTTTTCATGAAAACAATACTTTCCCCTATACTACCTATATGGATAAAGTAAAAATCAAATCGCTGTCGATATGGATGCATAAGATCGAGGACATGAAGTAAACTTTCTTATAATGTGAAGTTTGCGACGCAAATTATAGGAACATTTCATATAGTTTAATTTACAGCGACACATTAGCATGTTTCGAGTATTTCAAGCGTGACTTCTGGATCAAGATCTCAATAACGTCAAAAATTTCCTTCTAAATAGCATATTTTCAAATTACTTCGTTACTGGGAAGGACAAAATCCCTCGTCTCATCGCAAGTGTGTGAAAGTGTCATATTAAACCACGGTATGTTGGGAAAGAGAGACATTGCAAATGTCTAGTTGAGCGCGTGATGAATGCATCGAGAAAACACGAGATGGAAAATAAAGCATTAAAAATTTTTATCCCCAGATAAAAATACCACATTAGAAAAATCCGGTACAGCAGGTGAGGGAGAAAATTTCTTCTTATTCAGAATTAATGAGTTAGTTTAAAGAAGCGTGATTCATGGTGAGGCCGCACCAGAGACCTTGCGTCATATCTCCTTTTGATGAGGCAGTGAGGAGATCGTTGGAGATAAATACTTGAACCAGTTGGCCTCAGACAACGAAATTAATGGTTCAAGACCATTATCGCTAGACTACCAATTTACTTAGGAATGCGAATTTTGAGGGTAAAAAGACAAACATTTTACGTGAATAAATGCGAGTATACCGGTAAATTTTGCTGGAAAACTAAACCATCGATAGATCTAACAAAGGGAAAAAATCCTACTTCATCTTAGGAATATTTTAGTCTCATAAGAACATATTTTGTTAAGTGCTACTATCATATAAGTATCTTCAAAAGTCCTTAATTTTTTATAAGGCGCTTCAAAGAGCAGAGGCGGATGTAGGGCCGTGCGACTTAGGACAATGCTCCGAGACCGGTATGCCGCGGTAATCTGTTGCGCCTGCGCCGCGAAATACTATTTGGCGTGCCGCGATAAATTTGAAATTTTACGGACGGGAAAAAATACTCTGTTTTATTATTCTCAAGCAAAGATCACAGTAAAGAAACCTCTCATAAAGAGCGATGCTTTACGGGGATTTTCTTACGCAGTTTTAGTTACTTGAAAATGAAACCAAGTTGCTTCGTAACCGAAGAATTGGAATTTTTTCATTGAATTATTTCGTAATCCGAACTGTGTATTTAAACGATTTGAAAATATAGATTCTACCAGTAATTACCTTCATCTATGTGGGAAAAGAAATTATTTCGCCATTTTTGTTGTCTACTGGATGGTAAAAACGTTCTACTCGGTTTCTTGAAATTTGGTTTGGTGTGCCGCGAAGTTCGAGTGAACCCGAAAGTGTGCCGAGAAATTTAAATGATTGCGGAGCACTGACTTGGGCAACCGCCAAGAGCACCACGGTATTTCTTATAGGACATAAATCGAGCACCGCTGATTTTGTGAGAATTAGGAATTCTCATAATTAAAAACAAACCAATTTCAAGTCTGTGAATACACTTCGAGGGTAATTAAATTAACAAGTCAAATTCCTGAAGATGGAAAACACGATTTGGGACATCTCAGAAGAGAATAAACTCAAGAATAAACACTTCTGTATTAAAAATTTGAAAAACCTGGTCGGTTCGTCATAACCTTGGCGATATCTAAGATATGTTCATACTTAAATACTTTTTCAATTCTTTGATATATAAGTGCTTATTATTGAATTTGTTTTCAGCCATTTGTTTTCAGCTCGATAATTCTCTAGTGACTCTCAGAAGGGCACTGTGAGGCTGCCTAAGCGCACAGCGGTGCTGGCGAGTACCAGATTCGTTGCCCCTGGCATAGAGCCTCGCGGGAGAAATTTTTAGTATCTTATTAGTAGAAGACCTTAGAGACCAACCCGCTATATTACATGTATATGTGTAAATAAATTATTAATAATTTGCCTGTTTTTCTCCTTAGCATTTAGTATGTTCTCAGAAATCCTAAGTCGTGAGCCTCCTAAATCCGCTAAGGTTTTGAAAAATTACAGGAACAATATAAATGTTTCGTACGTTCATACGGCACACACGCCAACTCAACATCCTAAAAAATGTCTTAACACGAAAAACATTCCAATCTCATCTCCGACTCAAGAATAATAAGATTTTCACAGCTAGAATTCACGAAGACCATCCCGTTTACTCTGGTTGTACGCGACGACGGAATATCCATATAAATATTTTATTCGAGCCGAACTTTTGACGCGTAAAATTTTCAACAAATGCGCAAAAACTTGATCTACCTAGCGGAAGAAATTCGCGAATTTACGGCAAGAATTAACGCGAAGTCCGATTGGAGGCGTTCCGCCCTTTTTTTAAGAGCTAGAGATTAACCGTCATCCTCTTTCTGTCTCAATGCGGCGTGAGAGAGAGAGAAGGAGAGAGAGAGAGAGGGAAAGAAAAGGAAGAGGGGAGATAGAAGGGAAGAAAAGCTTAGAGAGACAAGAGTAAGACGGATAAATTTTATCACGTCCCTTCGCATTAAGATACAAGTGTCACTTGGCTTTGAAGATTTGAAGTGAAACCCAATCTGAGAAAGAGCGAGAGAGAGAGAGAGAGGGGGGGGGGGGGAAAGATCAAGATTTCTCTACTCTAACCACAGAGTGAGAGGTTTTCTCTTTCGACTTCAGGCGCAGGGAATAGGACAGGCGGTGAGTAGAGACGGCGAAGAAGGAAGCTTTCAAGACTTTCTGCACGGGATGCATGAATTGATAATTAGACGAGAGTCTCTGTTAGGAGACCGCAGCCACCTCCTCCCCCAACTCCACCTCCCCCCTCCCTACTCCTCTCTCCTTTTATCCCTTTCCCCGCCACTCCCTCATGTTTAAGACATCATGCGTTAAAAAACGCGCAAACTCGCCTCCTTAGCAACGATCTGCAACAACCTCGAGCTACATTAAGAGGGAAAGCTCAGGGAGTTAACACGTAATTAAATCCCGAATTGGATGCTTACGGTAACCCTCGAGGGAGTTATGCTTTTCGGAGGAAGGGGAGAAGGCGAGGAAAAGGGAGGTAATGGAGAGAGAGAGGGGAGAGATAAAAGGGAGGGGAGAATGCTTCTGTGCGGTCTCTCTCCACAGCTGTGCTGTAGAAGGCATAGGTCGGCGAATGAAGGTGACCTTCGACCTGGTCGATCAGAGTGCACATGAAAGGAGAAGACGGAATTACAGAATAAGAAATTATAGCGTGATATTCGTTATCACTTTAGAACAGGGTTTTCCAATCTCTTTCAACCTGCGGGCCCCTACTGGAACATTTGAATTCCTACGGACACATGCTATGGCAAAATATTTTGTTTGTTTGTGTAACTGTTAGGAATTTAAAAAAAGCGTTAAGAAGACGTAATCGTAAAGTGTTTACAATAGTAGGTAGGTGGTGTGGTGGTGGCAGATAAAAATTTAGTTTTAGGATATCTCTTAAACAATGCATTCATTATATAGAAAAATGTTCCGAACAAAGGCCGTACAAAATTAAATTTCCTACAACTTTTATTCCAGTACTTTCTTACATTCATCAAATATTAAAGGAAATATTTCAAATAAATAAGATATCTCCGTAACAATGCGTTTTACGAAAAAATGTTTCAAACAAATGTTATAGAGAATAATATTATCTATGAAATTTATAGTAAACAACATTTACATTTATGAAGATTTAAAAGTTATTTGCCAAAAACCAAAATATTACTAGAGTAAACATCCACTTTCGCTTGAGCGATTGTTGCCAAAACCTAATCAGCTCTTCATTATATAGTACTCTTTCTAAATACATAAAATTTGGTATTGATACGAGTGTAAGTTTTTGAGTAAGAGCGCCCACAAAATCCTGTCATATACAGACAGACATCATCGAGAAAATAGTCAAAATGTGTTTCGAAGACCTTAAAACATGTATTTCCGTTGAAATCTCGAATTCGCTTTTTTTATAAAAATACTCGATACTTTGTATATGGAGAAAGTAAAAATGTATGAATTTCTAAGTTAAATTTTACGGATTGCTTTTTCTTCATATGCTTCGCGGGTGGCAAAAAAACCCTTCATGGGCCGCATATACTTTCAATATACATATATATTTAGTTTCAATATATATATTTACTTTCATTTACATACACTGCCCTTAATTGATTGAGGCCAGTTAACTCACTTCCATTTGTACTCGGCTAATTACAGTCTCCTTACATTTCGTCCAAAAGAGGCGCATTCTCCCTCTTTCTTTGTCAATAAAAACTGAAATTCTTGCCTTCGAATACAACTGACAAAGTCTCCTCATTAAGATCGCGAATTTAAGATTTTTTCCCTCGACGTCACAGGCTTCTTGCTGCCGCCGCTGTACTTTAAGCGCACGTGCGCTCGTTTGTCGCTGGTCCTTCGCAAGCAGTGCACGGAGAGGACGAAAATAGGAGAATTCGCGTCTGACTCTCCGCATATTTCATCTCACACATAGCTAGACTGATATTCACGAGATTAGGTACGGGAGGACTAAACTAAAACCTGTCAAGCAAAATTCGTTATCAACCACATTGACTACTCGGAACATATTGTTCACCTCGGCAATCAGACACGGGTCAAAACAAAGAGAGCAATATCACGACTAACTTTATTCGGTTTATACTTAAATTTTACTTCCGCAGAACCCATTCGCTTACATTCGGTTAAAAAAATCTCTTATAATTAAAATAAGCTATCTAAAATTAAATCATAGCTTTCATTTTTAATATGCGCGAAACACGAGTTTTTTGCAGTTGTAGAACTATTCGATGGTAAAAGAAATGATGGAAACATTTTATATCACTCAACTTTTTCTAGTAATCGTACCGAGAAATTTATAAAAGAATATAAACCGAACGTCCAGCCCTCAGTTTCTAAATTACATATACCATTAAACAGGCATGTCAAACTGAAAAAGGTATCAGGGCCACATTAAAGCGACCGATGTTATAGAAGAACCACATTAGGAAAACAATCGTTTCATAGGGGCCAGAGTTAAGAAAAACAGACTTTATCTAGAAGATCGAACGCCTGATTTGCCATTAAAAACAATAATTTAGAAAATGCGGTCTACTGCGTCTCAGTAACTATGAAAAACTCTTGTCTCCTTTTTACAAAAATAAAGAATTTATATACATATTCGAATGATTTTGTTAAGAAAAAGTTAGCATTCGGCGTAGGAAGGACCGCCAGTTTGACATGAATCATTCAGAGTTTCCAAAACGCAAAGAACGTATTTTAAAACTACTTTTTCTCCGACATGAAACATAGCATTCCGTAGTTATTAGCCGTGCAGTGACTTCACAGATCTGAGATAATAGGCTTCTATGGCAATTACCCTGATAAGTTGGCTGGGAGAAAACTCAATTCCATCGAGACTTGGTTTCGCTGTATTCAAATCACTACTCATACCACAATCCACCTTGGGTTTTCCCTTAGAAGAGCGGACTATTTACATCTGATTTTCCTCTTTTATTCTCCACGAGCTTTTATGGAACACATTCAACTTTTCCTAACGTTACCTTTTCAGACAATGCTCATGATTCCTCAAGATGGCATGCTAGATCTAGACCAAATTAAACGAAGATCTAAAATTAATTTGCTGATGATGAATTCTTTAAAGCGTACGATTTATTGACGAAAGGACTTTGATAATCGCGGAAAGTTAAAATGTGAATAAACCATGCGGAACAATTCTCTATAGAATTATCGCGCTCGCATTTTGGTTGAAAGTAAATTCCAGAATAAGCGTTTAAATAAAAAAAATAAAAAACAGTACTTATTCTCGGTATTTCTGTATAATGTTAGATATACCAAGGACAGGGACAAGACATTTTTGCGCCCTAGGCAAGGTTTAAAAATTACGCCACACTCACTAATGAAAATATACTGTACACAATTATACCTCTCAAAACAGTAAATATTTTTTTGCAATGTAGAGGTAAAATAAATTTAAAATATATTTTTAATATATAACGTTTTTAAAAGTTCAAATTGTCATTTGTCGCGCCCCTAAATGTGCTGCGCCCTAAATGGATGTCTCGCTCGCCTAGCTCTTGTCCCGGCTTTGGATATACCTCAGACAAGTATGCAATTTTTCAATTTATGGTATTTAAGAGCTTATTCTGGAACTTATTTGGAACAAGTTGAGAATTAAGGAATTCTTACAGAATGAAATAGTCGAACTTAGTTTATAAGCGGCAACTATTCGTTGCTGCATGCAGTTTGACGCAAAAAAAACTTTTCTCTCTAGCAGCAAACTAACCTCCAGCCAGGGCCAGTCCGAGGTACCGGCGAACCGGGAAGTTCACCGGGACGCCAAACTTCATAGATTATTTGGAGATACGCAAATACTATCTGGCATTCACTGGAGGGCTGAGGATACTAAAGACACTTTTAAAAAGTTTTACGTTTTCGTTTTTTCCAAAAAACGAATGAACACGTATGTTAAAAATGTTCTCATAAAATATTCCGATTCGGCCCGTTCCTACTTCCTTCCATCCACAAGTTCAATCTCTCCATCAGAAGAACGCTTAATCAGATTATAGATGCCACAAAGAACCTAGTTACAGTAAATCCGTCATCAATAACTCATTGTGGCACAAGAGTTCCACGGAACACAATCCAAATCAGATATATTAATATCCAGGGTTTTTCCAATCTTTCCATCTATGTTTTTCCTATATCCTCAATCTTTTTTCCGAAAATAACCCAGGCGGGTATCCCTGCCGACAAATGATGCTGCAGCTTCTAATGGCGTAGTAGAAATTTGACGGGCGTTACGCTACATTTTGAGATAACCTCATCCGCCATACGGGTCTAAAATGCGAGTAATGCGTATCCGGTACTTCATTCTCGATCAACGAAAGATTCCATTCCCAATCTAGCTTTTCAGAAATGTCGTCATCATCCTATATTGGGTTGGAGAGTCAGCTAATATACGACAATCGATATTCCTCTCCAAAATGGAATTAGCGCAGCATCCAAGTCATACACTTGGAAATATATTCAACCAATGCGTGCCTATTGCGCTCTCTGAATCAATGATCCGCGAAGTAGTTTTAACTCACAATCAGACATGATTTTCCCGGGGATTTCCATTACTCGAAATTCGCAAGGATTATTTGATTTGATTGTGATTAAGAAGTCATCTAAAGTTGATGGTGGATGAATTGTAGTTGCTGAGCCATGAAAAATCGGTTAATGTTTTACGTGTTCCTCGATGGTTTCGGTTTGGTTGCTCTGATCCTAATAAAACCGAGTTTTAAACTCTATTAATACCATATAGCTGGGATCGGCAACCTACGGCCCGAGGAACACATGCAGACCCCTAGAGCGCTATATGCAGCCCATGAAGCTGTAATGAAAAAGTGGTCGTGAACATTTCACATGGACTCATATTTTTTCAACGAGTGATGTTTTGAAAACCTTTTCTGGTGATTTTTTAATTCTGGTAAATTATGTAGACATGATTCACGCAGAAATTATGTATAACTTCTGATTTATTCTCTCATTCGACCCGCAGAGACTTTTAACTTCCAATGCGGCCTTCCGAAGCATTCACAACTGCGAATGTGGCCCGTCCTGCCATATAGTATACATGACTTATAACACTGAACCTAAAATATACCATAAATAGGAGAAATTCTTATACGAATATATATATATATATATATATATATATATATATATATATCAAATATATTTCTACTAACAATGGTTAAGGAAATGTGTTTATTTACACGCTCAGCAAGTACAACATAAGAGACCTCATAAACTTTTCTCTGAAGTCTCGGCTTGGATTTCAAAGAAACAGCATTTCGATTTTCAATGGAAGAAAGTTGACAGATGACCTAGTTGACTGCTGTAATCGTGAAACACGGTTGTTCGGATTCGAGCAACGAGCCGATGCCGATAATTCTTTTTTTTTAGAATTTTGAATGGAAAATAGATACGGACAACTCTTGTACTTTTATCGAAGTATTTTTTTTATTCTCTTGCGGGTGGTGGTGATCCGACACCGCTAAATCAATCCGCCATAGGTTACACCGACAATAAGAAACAATAAAGGTGAAATACTCCTTTAGCCAAACAATTAGAGGGTTACAAAACCCAATGCATTTCGCCCACCTTGTGGGCGAAACGCATTGGGTTTTGTAACCCTCTAATTGTTTGGCTAAAGGAGTATTTCACCTTTATTAATCTTAGCCAAAGTAATTGAGCTACTATCAATTATAATAAGAAACAAGACAATAAATACCGCAACCATGCCTCCCCAATTGCCACGGCTTTGCGGTCTTTGATCTCGCTGGAAAGCGGAAAACTAAGATGTAAATAAAACAAAAGAGAGCGGTTCGGGTTCTCTTTTTAAAGAGGAAAGGGAGAAAGATGAAGCAGGGAAAACATTATAAGCACACGCGCGCGTAACGTAAATGAGATGTGGGGATGGAGGTAAGCAGGGAAGAGGAGAAGAGGGATTACGACAAAAGAAAGAAAGGGGAAATGACGTAAAAAGTGGGAGGAGAAAAATCCTGCTTTTTCAAACAACGTAAGGATGGGAAAGGGAAGAATTGGAAAAGGGAAGGGAAAATGGAGCGGCTTAAAACGGAAAGGCCACTCTCTACCCATTGGATGCCGCTTTGACCGGGATGGTGGTCCTCCGATATCCTCCCCACTGCACGTTCTTTATTGCATCTTCTATCGGGGCAAGGGTCTCTTCGGAGGGTTCGGTCGGAGCTAGAGGGGTGGCGTGGGAGGATGGGTTGGGTGAGAGAGTAGGCGGAGAAAACGGGGGCAAGGGGTTTTATGGAATTCCTCTAGAAAGAGGCTCCCTTCCTTCTTTAATTTGTTGATACTACACAGCGGCCTACTCGCCACATTCGCCCGAGGTTGGAGGTGCTCTCGACTCGAGCGATTTCCTTCGTTAATCGCAATTTGCAAACAGCGCATCTTGCTCGTCATGGACTCCTTAAATACCTTCATTGCAAAACCTTCGGTTTTTATGGCTTTCCGGAAAAGCTTTTCATTCGAGTTGGTTTATGCCGTTCTGCACTGTATTGGGCGTATGTTTCAGCTTGAGCGTATGTTTCAGCTTGAGCGTATGTTTCGCAAAACGGATGTTTTAATGGAGTTTATAAATGCGTCGCTAGAAACGAGGGCGTGATGCATATGACACGGAAGCGAGGTTCAATCATCCACCGACTACTCCGATGAGCGCAAAACATGAAAAATCGCCTCTCGTCATCACGTAAAATATTTACGTCATTTTTTCGGAGATTTAAGTGGGAAAATTGCCTCCTTCTGCTACGATGCCAGGAATTTACAATGAAATAGAGTGACCGATCGCGGAAAAGCTATCCTTATGTAGTATGAAGAGAGGAATTAGAAATTCACCGTAGAAGAGATGGATAAAACTTGAAGATAGCTCCTTGTCAAGGAGTTCTCATTTTTTTCTCGTAATGTGGAAAAGCAGACCGATTTTACACGTTTTCAATTACCCTTACTCGTGCCTGTGCCATTTATCCTCATTGAATCCGCCTTTTGCTATGCGTAAACACTATTTTGAGGACAAGACGACGAGCAATTTTGTCATTATCTCACAGCCCCTTCATAAGATAGTTCAGAGAGCTATGTTTCTCACAGTTTTATTTTTGGAATATTTTCTCCTTAAACAAGAGCACATAAATATGTTACAATTTTGGAAGAATGTTTTATCTGAATAGATTCAGAATTGGATTTTAGTTTGAAAGCTTAATTCAAGATATACGAAAAACAGATAAATCCAGGCAAAAACGCGTAAATGCCTGTTTGTATCTCGGCTACATATCATGCCAATGAAAGAAAGCCAGAAAAATTTGCTAAAAACGATTACTTGCCCGTAGATAGGCGAGTCACAAGTTTCATTCTGTAAATTACTTCGGGAACGGATGAGTACTGTCATGAATACATATAAGAAAACGTCTTTATCGATAGTTCGTTACTTATTTAGTATTCGGTGAACACGGACGTAGAGAACCGGTTTTTAACGATAACTGTTAAAGATAGAATTTATTAAAACCCTCCAGAAATTTCCTATTTACCGAAGATGTGAGGAATTTACCAAGCGTAATTTAAACAACAGCGTCACGTCTCATTTTCTTCGACCTAACCTCTGACTTAATCGCATCTCGGACGCCCCAAGTATCAGCGTCGACCGCGTTACTTATCGGCTTCATATGTCTTCGGAGAATAAATAAAACGAAACAACATGGGCAAGCGGAGCCCAGGAAAAAAGGAGCAAACAACTTCAGCACACGTTTCCTTTTCCGTTTTTTATTTATTTCTTCGGTCGCTACGAAATGCGACCAGTCGGCCTTAGGAGATTATCGCCTGTCGTCTGGAACTCAATTTTCGGGCAATTTCACCCCATCCTCCTCTTTAAGCTTTATCGGAACGCGTGATGATCCGGAAATGACCCTAACTGCGTACTTTTAGGGCTAACACTTCTATGGCTGTCATTACATCCTATTGGCTAACCTCAAAAATGAAACACATCCGAGCTCACTATATGGCTGAGATCGGATGATGACGAGAAAAGTAATTCCGACCTCCACGAAAAGGATGTACATTTTGGCTGAAACGTGGATCGCCACTGAGGGAGGTTTCTTTGTAGCAGAAGGGCTAATCAGCTTATCCAGCCGTTTTGTTATTATGCTAGATAGATGGATAAATTCTCCATCACGAAGAGAATCACCTAAAGACTGTCTTTCGAGGCATTAATGGAATGCTTGCAGAAAGTAATTTAACAACCCTTTTGGGATCCCAGTTCAAATCCTTTTTGGTTGGTAATACAATAATATATAGCGGCTTTTCGAAGAAATCCGCTTATGCGTTTGGTTTGTCTGTCTGATTGTCTGGCGCGCTAATTCCTCCTAAACGAAAGCAGAGAGAGACTTCGTGTTTTCTCCAATCGACTCAGTAGTGTCTCGTTGTGCAAGTTTTCTCTGTTTGCCTGTCTGTTTAAAATTATTTTGATAAAAACTGCCTCTACTGTCTGCTTCAGCGACTATTTCCTCGTCAATTTAAAAAAAATAGCAATTTTACATAGAGAAATCAACTTGCAATGTATCGATAAGAGCATGACTATGTGGCTCTCGATATGATGCTGACGTAGCCGATAAGTCTAATAAATTTGCAGGTATTATATACAAGGTTTGGTGGAAATGTGTGGTATCGATTATTTTGGCGAGTCTTGCCTGAAAAATTGCGAGAATTGAAAACAGCTTCAATGTCGCGCTTTCCCGACAAACAGTGGAACGGAAAAGTTACAATGTCGGGGATCTGCCGGACTGCCAGTTAGAATGGCTGAAAATAATTTAGAGAAAATAGCGAGTTAAAAAATTAATATGACAAAAATTGTTTTTGTTGAGATGCTTCTTTGCTGCCGGGGCCCCACTCAGTACGCTACGCCACTGTATCAGCCATGCGTAAGTATTCATGAGCGTGTGATTAGAGCAATTGTGGCGATTAGGATCAACGAGATCATTAATTAGATTTTAACGAGGCTTTTGAATCTTTGGCGGCTAGTTTGTTCGCTACAATTCCAAATCACTAAACACATTTGTCCAACGCTCACCTTAAGCCGAGAATTCTATATAGAATGTTAGGTAAGAGAAAGTAGTAATGGCAAACATTCCTTTATTCGGGATGGAGGGTTTGACAGATATCCCAAGTTCATAAATTTGCTCCAATAGCAGTGTAGAGTTTAGGAAAATGCGCATATCTGCTACAAAGCAACAACCATTAGTGGAGATTCGCCGATAGTAGATTCGAAAAAGGAGCAATTAAAAAAACTGTGTGATGAACTATCACTATGCCAATTTGGATAAGAAAGAAAATTAAACTCGGTTAAATCAAGACAGAAATTCTTATTGTTTTCAACAAAAACGGTAATAAATAATGATCAAATTTAAATAACAGCTTATCAAAGGAAAATGTTCTGGAAGTTTAGGCTAAATTAATATACTTTAAGTTATAGTCTTCCTGGGGCAAAATGAATAAGGAATGACGAAAAACTTATTTTCTCGCGGAAAATTACCTTTCTACAAAACTTTCCTCATAGAATATTCATGAATCGAGAGAATTTTAAAATCTATCTGTTTTTCCGTTTTATTAAAAATCGGATGGCATTTTAACAAAAAGGCGTAATGGGGCGAATGCGTGACGCAAATAATGGCGATCGAAGTTTTTCTAACACGCAAACATCGATTAAAATACTTTTCATTTGTCGAGTTTATTTGGAACGAATTGTAATAACGATTCCGAAAGCGCTGCAATTTTTTAAAATCCTGTTCACAATCCGTCGAAAGCTTTGGGCGTGCCTCCGACAAATGACACGGCACTTCAGTAATTCATTGCGAACGTGTTTCACAGTTTTCAACGCTGTGCACACTGGTTATGGAATGTGACGTAATTTCATTTCCAGACTTTTTGCGGCAGTTATGGACACTCGCTTTGTGAATTAAAACCGATGAAAATAGCATTGGACATCGAGCGTCATTCGAGCATTTCATGGACATTCGAATCCAATTAATTTCTTTCCCGGAACTCGCAAGCGATAACGATGGAATTTAACTATGCTACCGTAACGTTGTCAGCCGTAATTTTTCCAAAATAGAACGAAAATTATTTTGATAATCACTCCATAGTCTTTTTAAGTCACGTTCTAATAACCGCGTTGTAACACTGACTCGATATAAGACTCGACAAACTGAAACAATCGAAGATATCCTAGCGAAAACTTTTTCGATAATGTTATGATATGATAACTAAAAACAGAGAAAATCCGCTAGTAATTTTTTAACTAACGGATGTCTAATACACAGTTCACGTAAACACACAAGGAAATTCACTTTCTCAAACTAGACGAAGATGAAAGCGTTTCTAAAAAAAGAGTTGGAATCACTAGAAAGAATTAGATAACCATTCTGTATTGCATTCATAAAACGGCTGAATATAAATAGAGAAACCATGATAAAGTCGGTGGCAGGCGAGAGACAGGTCGCTTTACTTATTTTTCTTCGCCAGATGGACGAAAAATAATATTAGGAGCTGTGGACAATGAGAGCTTCGCATTAAGTTCGTCGGCATTTGGTTGGCGTTTTGTAACGCACGTCTAGCCGCTAAATAAGTCATAGCGCACTCAGTCACCAACACGCTCGCGCAAACACGCGGACAAGCACGCGCATAACACAAGGCGGGCGAGAGTGAGGCTATTATCTGTGTCATAAGAGTTACCCCGACGACTGTAAACGTGCTTTCGCAAGTACTACTCCATTTCTCCCTCCCCTCTCCTCCTCTCCACAAATTCCTCCCCTCCCACTGTCCTGCATGCCCTTTTATCCCACCTCGCGCTAAGCCTTGCGCGCGATGTGGGGTTATGTTAAACCGTCGCATTCCGCACAGAGAGTGAGCACGTGGCCACATACTCGCACTTCTTTTTTCTCCCCCACCTCCTTTCTCCATCCCACCCCTCCCATTGGTTGCGTAGGCATTCCACGGCGTGGACGCCTCTCAAGAGAACCAGAGAGAGAGAGAGAGAGAGAGAGAAGGAGAGCAAAGACACGTCTCGCTCTTTAATTTTCTTCTTTTCGGGTGGCAGACGGTGATTGAACGCGACCAGTGAAGTAGGCGGGAATTGCGTTCGATTCTACAGGTGGTTGCAGCTACTTCTCATTAACGAGTGAATTCAAACGAGTCCGTTGATATTTGAAAAAAAAGCCGCCGTGTTCCCTTTGAAGATTCCGCTGCAGGAAGACGGTAAATGAGGCGAGTAGGGGTAAACGAATAGGCGATACTGAATCTAAGAGGAGAAATGCGTGTTTGGAGAAAGATGGCGCTAGAGACCCACTTGTTCACTCTTAATGGCTGGTAAACACGTATTTTACGACATTGAGAAGTCTTTTGAAGTCACGCAGAACATATTTAAGATAGTGAGAAAAATAATGAAAACCAATCGCCTAAAATCTCTTTCTCCGAAGAATAATTTTTTGCTGTAATGTTTATTCATAATCCACGATTTCAACTTTGCAACGTGGCTCACTCAACCGAAAGTTTGTCAGCCAGATTAAACGAATTTCCTTCTAATAACCACAATCTAATGTACATAATCAACATTCTCTGAAGCAAGAGAAGGCTGCATGTTTTCCTTCGAATGTATAACATGAAGCTACTACCATTACATGTCCAGAAGTACGCATAAAGAACAACATTTTCAAGAAGCGCATTAAATACACGCTCGCTTCAACATATCTTTTCAGGTGAGACGAATGAATGCATTTTAAAAAGGAACTAAGGAAACTAAAAATACCGTATCTTCAAAGGTTTCCCCGAAATTTTATTTTTTATTTTTGTTATGAATTTTCCTACAATTGGCGCTATTAATCGGAAAAATTAGTAAATCTCTCATGTGCGAAAATTGATAGTTTAGCTAGACCACCTCAACGAGGCAGAGAGCTAGACATTGGAAAAAGGCAGAACAAATAAAAAGCGCATTCTCTATTCAGAACAATTAGCTAAAGGCGTGAGATTTTAAAAGGGATCAAGACGCAAAAAGGTTAACAAAAACAGCGCCGAAAATCGAAGTCGCCATCACGTTCGGTCGTAAATCGACAGTTCCCTCTTTTTCTTTCTCCTCACGCCCCGAGTATCTTATAGAGTTCGGGATGAAAGAAGAGTCTCCCCGAGCCACGCCGATCTTCCGATCCACTGAAAGAGAACGCGTCTCGTTAGCGCTGCGCGGAGGAAGAACAAAAGAAAGCCGACGACCCGACACCCACCCATTTCCTCGTTATTTGCATAATTTTCCGCTAAAATGACTTCCGCTCGTTTTTTTGCGAAGTCTTGCGGCGCGGACTCCATGGACGCAGTTATTGATCCGAGACGAAGAGAATCCGCCGATGACGTCAATTCATCCGTTACGAAAGAAAAGAGGAAAGGATGGAATCTGATGTGTCCAGAGGATGACTTTCTCCGTACAGGATAATAAATATGATTGCTCTCGACATAAGCGTACTCAAGAATAATAATCGGCAATTACGCCTGTGTATAATTTTTAAACACCGAATAATTTTATCTGTGAAAAATAGTTTGAAATAATTTTCACAATGAAAAAGCGACAAGCAAACACAATTGTTATCTGTTGCTATGATAACAAAATCTCGATGCGCGATTAATATTACAGTTGGCGACGCTGGGATCGGTCAATATGTACATGAATATTTGTTTATTATTCATATTAAATAAACAGTACCTGTGAATAATATTGCCTACATCCACGAAGTCACGCCTGATTCGAATAATATTCGTTTACAAAATATGACGCCAGGCGGGATTTGGATAATTTTCATCGCAATTAAAATTTTCCTTGGCAGTCTAGGCATCGATATCAACAATTAGAAAATTTGATCTCAGCAACGGAAGCGAAGGTATCATTTAGCGACCTACTAAAAAAATTCAGACGAATAATCAAAATATCTCTAAAACTATCCGTTATATTAAAAAAGTTCCATTCCGAACTTGGAGATAATTAAATTGTCCACAACTTTAATAATAAAACTATTTACATAAATTAAGTCCTAAAGGAGATATTTGAAAGAAAAGGAAAAATGACATGGGCAAAACCTGCACTTCTGGTTGACCAATTTTAGCCAAAATTTAATAAGTTCTTGGTTTCTTAACAATTTTTAGGTTTTGAGATTTTGAGTTAGAGCGCGCAAAAAATTCCTATCACGCACACAGACATCATCGAGAAATAGTGAAAACTTACTCAGTACGTGTATTTCCGTTGAAATCTCGAATTTAATTTTTTTTCACGATAACAGTACTTACTCCTACACTACTTATGGAGAAAGTAAAAAAGGCTTTCACGTAGGGTTTTTACTATTAATTTTAGAACGACGAATAGCAGCAATTAATGCGTCGCAATTGTTTCGATGAAATACCATTTTCCCATATCAGTTGGTACTTTATTAACCAACTGAGTCAGTTAAATTCCTTTGGGAGAATGAATTGGTTGGATTATTCTCTTAGAAAATGCGTTGATAATTGAGTTTCCGTCTCGGCTAATGACTGGATATTAGTCGGATAAATGAATCAAGTTACTGCGACCGACGAACGCAGGGTTGGGATGGTCGCGCCTCGCGAGTTATTTGAAGAAAAGCGGGGGAGGTGTGTGGAGGGTGAGGAGAGAAGTGGTTGGGTTGAGAAAGGTAAGAAGAGGAGCAGGAAAGGGGTTGCAGCGGGGAGGGGAGGGAAGATGGAGGATAAGGTTCACTGCCCGCTAAAGCCCGTCTTATCTCCCTTCCTCCTTCACCTCTTCCTATACGTCGCCTAGGAACTCCTATTTCTTTAGAGAAGACGAGGAACACAACGACCTTCCTTGAACGAAAGGATGTAAGGCTCCTTCCTGAAAACGGAAGCTATCGTATCTGCGCACCTCCTCGATTGAACTTTTCGATTTTTTCCTTTACATTCCGACGCAAGGATTACCTATGGCGAAAGGAACCTACGCGACGCGTCAATAGTTCGTATCAAGTTTCAGGCACCGATTATTAAAACGAAAACTTTTAATCCTAAACCTGCGCGAAAGACATGCATCGTTAAACGGAGTATATCAAACGATCAATCGGAAATAATGGGGAGGTAAAAGGCGAAACCACGGGAAGATTTAATTTGGCGGAGAATACGGAAACAACGGAATGTCTCAGCGCGAATAAAAAAATTCTCCGTGTCGTCCGGTGCGCTATGAATGTAGTAATCTTAACGAATCTTGAATATCTACGAAGAATTCTCAAATCTCTGCGCTATGAATCAGCGAATGTCACAATCTTTGAAATAGTCGCCTATATACCGTAAATACCCGCGTACAATGCGCACTTTTTTCGAAATATTTGATTTAAAAATTAGGATGCGTGTTATGCGAGGGTACATAATATTCCTATTTTCATTTGACCACATATTTTCACAATTTCGGCACATTAATTACTGCCCGGGTATCCTCATAATTTTATTGGTGATTTTTACGAAAAGTAAGACAGATAATAGTTAAAATTTATTAACTAATTCTATAAACATACATTAATTAGATATGAAAAGAATGAATTCAGTATTTATTCATTTTAAAAGCCAAGAAATTCTTCGTCACTGGACCATTCTTCTTTGATGTTGTTATCGGAATCGTCATCTTACGCATGACGCCATCCTACACCGGCGCCCGGCCTGGTGGCGAGGTACTGGTACTACTTATAATTAGAAACAATGGCAGCTGATGCCTTTGAGTACGCTGGGAGTTGATGCTTTATGTAGAACTACCATCAAGTTATCGTTCCCTACTTTTCTCACAGCATTCATACGTGATTTATTCTTGATTCTTAGAGTCTGTAGTTAATTATGGTTATTTGCTATCGTTTTTACATGCTACAGAGTGTTCTAATAAGGGTAAAACTGAAGGTTGGGCGAACCCGTCCACCTCAGGCGTGACTAAAACATATGTAAAAAACTTCGACATAGGATTATCGTTATTCCTTCATTTTATTATTCAAACAATGTCATATGCCATACTATGAAATTAATATAATTGGATTTATTGTGTGTATCCTAATATCACCTTGTAAGTAAACATAGTATGTAATGATTGAGTTAGCTGACGTTCTTTTGGAACGTTACTCGAAATTTTCATTTTGCACTTTCATTATGTTACCAATACATAATACCAATAATTCGATCATTGCTTTAGACCACGTTAAACCATCTACTTTATTCTGGAACGGTAACGCTAAAAAATCTGTTCGTGCAATACGCGGGTATATAGAAAAATCATATATTACGAGGCTGAAAACCCCCCTGAGCGTTATACGAGGGTGCACATTATACGCGGGTATTTACGGTAAGATCAATTCAAAATGTGGAATTCCCTTCGGAATTTTTTCCTGAACAACATAACGTGATTTAATTTCCAATGAAAGATATTTTATAGATATTATAAATTTGGTTATGACCACCTAAATGGCCCATTATACTCACTTAAGGAGATAGTTTTCAACATTCCTTTTCGTCCAGAGCGGTGACTAAAGCGATGTACTCACCTGAAAGTAGAAAGAAACCATTATAGTCATAGGGTTAAAAACAACTACACTACGACTATTGTAGAATTACATGATACATAGATACGCTAAACAAAGTAAACATATCTAAACAATTCCTGTGGCAACAGAGCAAACCATAAGTGCCTTTCAGCTATAAAGTAGCCGCTCTCAGTGGGAAATTAACTATAGTAGATTCTAACAATAAGCATATATGTTTACCAACAAGCGAGTCCATCAAATTAAAAATAAAAGTTGAGATATATTCGAGCATTATATAAACGGCATGCAACTTCATTTGATTTAGCCGGCATTTGCTTTTACGGAGAGTATTTCCATCAGAAATGATCTTTTTTTAATGAATGCAAAAACGAACGTTTGGATAGCCACGAAAGCGAATTACGGCGAATGCGATTATATATTCGAGATACGCGAAATCGAATTATTAAGCGGGAGAAAACTACTTATTCGTATTTTTTTGCAGAAAGAGAAACTTCAAGGAAGGGAGGTCGTATATATTTGAAATTGGTACGAAAGACTTCGTTAGGTGCTTTTAGCGAGATGGTCCAATTTGGAACGAGAGAGCGACTTGAAAGGATGAAATGTTTGCGGGGATGCTTGAAGTCCGTCCACTTGGTAGTGTCTTATGTGTCGGCTTTGAAAACAAGTAGAAGCATGAATATTTAAAAAATAAAGAATTATCCAGCTCGCCTTATGGCACGAATCCAATTTATCAAGGCATGAGAAGCATGGGTGAAATACACGAGGGGAGGAACATATAATACCGTTATATTAAGCCGAGTCGGTCGTTGACGCGTCGTAATAGGTCGACATGTGCTGACGCAGGGAAATTTGCGTCACCATAGGGATGAGTCAAACCTCAATCCCAAGATATTTATATTTCCGAGAGTAGATACATTGGGAGAATCATAATATATATTGCTATTGCAACACCGTAATGTAGGAGAAAAAGTGGCATGAATTTCTAAATTTCGACGATTCTCTGTCGGTATAAGATATTCATTATTAGATCCATTTGTTAAAAATTTATTTCGGTCGTGTGTGCGCTTCTTTTGTCGTGTTTAAAGTACCTCATCCGCTCAAATATTAATTATCAACTTTATGGCAGGAAATAAATTGAAAGCTTCAACGGCCATTAAAAGTTGACAAAAATCTCATGCTAATTTTGCCAATTAAGCAGTTCTTTCTTAAAATCTACCTAGTAGCCGAGATGAATATCTGGACAAATGGTTTCGCATCATTTTTATGGCAATTAAAACCATCAAAATTTATTATTGAAACTCATTACTACTTGTGCATTTATATTTTTTCTGTAAATTAAGTGGAAGCAATTACCAAGTAATAAAGGTTTGTTATACACATAAGTAATGTACGCAAATCAGCCTCCATTGCTTTGGACGTTCTGGAGGTAACGCAATTATTACCTTGAGGAAACAAGAGATTTTCTAACTTTCTGTTTCGTGGTCCCAGTCGGCCGAATTCCGAGAGCAACCAAAAAGATTTTCTGAAGAGATTAAATAAGCATGCAATATGGTACCATAATAAAACGATTTACTTAACATTTATAAAAATAATCTTGTTATTCGAAAAAAAGCAGTAGTTACATAAAAAGTGCGTATAAAGGTCAGGTTGAGTGCATCAACGTATTAACCTCAGAGACTTTTCCTACCAACAAGAATCAGGAAGAATAGATAGATGTTACTTAAGCAAAAATTGTGTAATGCAAACCAACTTTTATGGGAAAGTCTCTTGTAAGTGTAGTACAAGTCTCTTGTAAGTGTAGTACCGTAAATAACAGAAGAAAGAGAAGTGACTGAAATAAAACTATACTCGTACATATAAACGAAACATTTCTCCGCAACGGCCCTTAAAATTCTTTAAAATTTCTTCCCATAAATATCCAATCGGAGGTCAAAGACCATTTTGACCGGATGTCTTGGATAATATGGCGATTACTAAAGGCGACCATCCTTCTTCATCTCACAAACGCGGGATAAAAAAGCGCGATAAGAGTTATCACAGAAACTATATGTAAAATATAAAAAACGACCTTTTAAAGTGTTTATCAACATGTCATTTCGGAGAAAATGTCACGCTTCATTAAAGCAAAGACAAATCGGCGATAGCCCTAATATAATCGAGCCCTTTATTTAAATATGAATCCACTTCGCATCCCGTTTTTTTCTCAGAGAAGAGGAAAGGAAAGACGAAAGGGTGAGGGTGTTAACACAAAATACGGCAGTACCTTTATTATATAAATAATCGACCTCATTTGCTGAAAACGCAAACAAAAAACAGGAATAAATAATGACTCGCGAAAGTTTAAGGGTGTTGTTGTTATTCTACGTCGTTCAGCGGATCGTTAAGGATGCGAAACTCCGCTCCTGACCTTTGGGAGGGGGAATTAGGGCGTAGGGATGAGGGCCCGCTATGATGAGAACGTAGCTAATGAGGAATTGGCTCTTTTTTGTCGCCGCTACGAGGAGAAGAGTGTTGATGATGATGACGGAGGAGGGGGCTCGCTATTTCCTCTTTTCGTCATCTGCATTCGAGGAGGCGCTTTCGCCGTTCTCCGCATTCCCCTTCCCCCCCTCTCTCCTTCGCATCCTATTTCTTCGATAAAGAGAGGGCGCACTTGGTATTTACGTCGCGTTGTTACTTTATCCTTACAGGGCCATATCACGGATATTAATTTTTTTAACCGTCCCCGACCTGTGACCTTAAACGCGATCGATTTCCGACGTTATTACCGTAGGACGAGCGCGCAGGAGAAGAGTGAATATTGCGTTTTTTTATGGCGGTATCAAAATAAAGGATAAAAGAGTAGCCGAAAGTTTCTAATTATGGCCCGTTCCCAGAAAGATAGTATTTTTTTTTCGGAAATTTCGGTAGTTTACGTTTCATCATCATCTGAGTCCAGCCGATTCGCCTCTATCCTACGCACAATGGGTATCTTATTGTTCGAGGCAGTGCAATGAATAGCCAGGAAGGGAGGAGAGAAACCCGGTGCCGGCATTTTGCCTGCTCTTACGAAGAACACCAGGGGGGGGCAACTGTTTAACGTCCCTTCCGAAGGACGTAGTGTTGATTTGGGCGCGCTCCTCATTTTCTAGTGTTCTCTTTCCTCATTGGCTCGTCCTCGTCACCTTAGTTTCAACACGCACAAATAGGGGGCCGGAGCGTCCTCGGAAAAAATCCTCATAAGGATTTGAAACGGGTGTCGCTTTTTAGCAGATCGTACGGTGGGACCAACACTCTAACCACTACACCACCGGCTCCCAGTTTACGTTTCTCTACAGACTTTGTGATAACGTTTATATTTTGACGCATACGTATACACTAAACACAAACCTGTTTTAAGCGTGTGCGCATATATCGTTAATATTTCCATCAGGACGTAAGATTTACAAAAATCGAATAAATAATCTAAGAAATGCATAAGTTTTAGAAATAAGTGAAAGAATTACAGAGCAAATTATATAAGGCGCTTTTTTCACCGACTGCTATCTTTACAGAAGAGTGAAGAATCACAGATTCGATGTATAACCTGCATTTGTAGCAGAATGTACTTAGAAATTTTTTCCCGATTACTCCCCAACAGCTAATCCTAATAGATCCACCAACTTTATACCATGTCTAAATCATATGTAGCCCAATTTATTCGGAAAATTTGGCTTCTTCAAGCTGCAGGATTCCAGAGATATTGTCTTTATAGACAGACGGCAGGACGTACAGACAAACCTAATACACAAGCGATATTTAAAAAAAGCGCTAAAAACAACATAGAAAAGGAAAATTTTTCCACGCAAATAAACATCCAATATTTATTAATCACGGGACTAGCATAAATGATCGTCTGAATTCCAGAGAGTAGCTTCGTTCCGACGCGAAATCTCCGCACGGGAGAGAATACACTCATTCAAAATCTCGGTTACTACAACGAGACTATTTTTCAAATTATCTTCGCGATGGGTAATCGAGAAGGTTCCCTAACCGCACCTGCTCTTACGGTAATGGAAATGGTTTGCCCCTTAGCCTCCCAGAGATCGTCCTCGACTCGTGTCACCCCCTCCCCTTCTCCGAAGCATAGCAAGTGCCATTCTCGTCGTAGTTCGCCGAGCCGTTTCCTAGGTGTGGCACTCTGCGCCGCATCTACAAGAGGGACGCAAAATTGCTATTTGGCTTTATGGAAGCAAGCGTGGGAGGGCGTAAAATAGATAAAAACGAGAAATTTTAACTTCCTTTGTTGCCATAGTGATCCTTATCGTTCTGCGTTTTTCCCTGACGACCCAATGTCCATATTAAGTCACTTCTCTGTCGCAGAGGGCGGGAAAGGATCATGTTGTTTTTTTCTGCATTATAACTTTCTTTAATATATATTTTATCAAACGACGCCAAAGAAATTATTATGTAGAAACACTCGTGATAGTCGCACATAAGTATTTATAGATTCATCTAGTAATGTAAAAAGTTAAAAATACCTCAAAATAGAAATAATTACTGCTGTTTTAATGAATAAATACTCATTTACAATGCCTAATTGTCTATATCACATGGGTAAAAGTCAAAGAAACGACTGCGTTAACACCAAAAATATATATATTAACTGTTAAATATTTTAGACTAAGATTTTCCATTAAATTATATTAAAAAATAAAAGATAAATTAAATAAAGAAACATTTTCTGCAAAGGAAATTATTCTTTGCAAAATACGATATATATATATAACAAAATTAGGCAATTATTAAGTAAAATTTTTACAACAAACCAAAACTGGTACAACAAAAGATAAAAAACTGGCTTTCAAAATTTTCCGACGGAGAAATCACTTAAAGCAACAATAAATTAAGCAAATTGGCAACATCAAATTCGGCTACGGTCACAGCGCGATTCAACCCTACCATCTAACAAAGGCTCTTGGCCCGAACCTATAAAAAAGTCTAAAATAAAAAAATATTTACGAAAACTGTATAAATATGCCCTTCTCATATTTCCACTCCACTTGCCTCCGTCTTTACATTTAATTACCCGCGTGAAAAACGTCCGCTTTTCTCCAAGCTCCGCGACGCGCCCGCTTCTTTACGCGGAGCTTCATTTACTCTACCTTGCAACAAGCGAGGAGGATATCGTTCAAGCGAAGAAAAGAATGCAGCTCACGCATCTTTGCCTTTCGAAATAATGCACGAACGATATCCGAGTCACGCGTTCTAAACTATGCGGAAAACTTACATTGAGACGTTGACGTGCTAATTGATATAACGACCGTTTTATGAATGAGCCTCGTAAGCAAATGCATTCCAATCGAGAGAAGTGATCTGGTTACTTAAAAGAAAACCGCCTATTTTAGTGCGCATGGGAATCTAGGACTATATCGCGTGTATCGCTTTGTTTACGCTCATGTTTCGCCATTTTCCACGTAAGGGTGGAATGGTCAAGAGATATAAACCTCCTTTAGCGGGCGGGGATGCTGAAGAGCGGTATTTTACAACTGCGGAGTTATTATACATTAAACACATTGCGCAGCGTACTTACGCCGCAAGAATTAAAAAAAATACGCACAGTACTGTACAAGGTTATTAGCGAATCGCCTTATGGTTGGAATCCATTACATAAATTAAAAAGCTTAAACACCAATCAAGATGCACATTTCGGCTATAGAGCAGCCAATGATAGATTCTGAAAGAAATTTTTTGGAATTTTATTTTTAGAATCAAGAATTGGAAACAATTACTGACAGCTGCGGATTTTCGCCGAAATGCGAGTTTGGTTTTCAGGTCCTTTTTAAGGCTATTGGATATAACTCACTAAACTGCGCATTATGTCAATGGTTCCCAAACCGGGTGCCACAGTTGATTTCTAGGGCTGCCGCGAGAAACGTCATTTCGTAAATTAATCAACGAATTGGATGTTTTGATAAGTAATTAGGGAAATAATTTATCCTCTAATAAATTGAATGTAATGTAGTACGAACAAATGGATGTATCCAAAGGCTGTAATACGTACAAATAAAAATACCTCGTTTTAATGTGAGATGCCGCGATATTCTTTGAAAGGATGTCGCTCCTACAAAGTTTGGGAATCACCGCATTAAGTTAACTGTTTAAAGGTAAATTTAAAGAATTTGATTTTCTCTTCCAAAGCGGTAAAAATTTCTCGCATATTCATTAAAAAAAACTAGGGAAAAATTTCTCAGACAGAGGTTCCACATGAGAAATCCTTTCAATCGTATCAAAGTTGGAGTCGTTTCCCTTTTATTTTGCTTATTCCATGAGCCGAAACTCCACGCGTAGCTTTCCATAAAACGAGAACCGAATCTACGTCGACCATCACTGTTGCCTTCTTCCATCTTTTTATAGCTCCCATTTTATTTTCCAGACAAACCTTGAATGATGTAACGTTCAAAAGACTGCGCCCTTAAAACATTCCACGGCTGCGTCTCCTAGCTACGGACGAGATGCCCCCGGCATCTGTTATTTTATTGCCACATTCGCTATGCCCATTTCCACGTCCGTATTCCTTCCCGGTTCTGCACACCTTCGCATCGCCGAACGTCTTCCTGCCCCTGCACGCTTCCCTAACATCGACGTCTTTCCCAGATCCGTGTCTCTTTCTACTCCGCCATTGTCTCCACCCTTCCCCTGTCCTGCGGCTATGTGTGTATGCTAGTGTAACAAGCGGGTTATGCAAGGCCTTGAGCCACCCATCTCCGATAAAATGCGAAATTAAAAACATCTCTAGCATACTATAGCAGGCAGATTCTTCTAGCATGAAAGGTTAACATGAAAAAAGAGAAAAATAAGAGAAAATATTGTTATATGTTACGGCGTTCCATTTTACTTAAATAACGCGGTCGTCCCATCCCCGAGGATAAGATCTCCGAGCCTCTCCGTATGTGGAATATGCGGAGAGATGAGCGTAACTTAAGACGCCGTTCTTCCCTGGTAACATTCCCCAACGAGAGATAAATAAGGAGCCGAGAGAAAGGTCGCACTAGTCCCGAGGGTTTAAGGGTGCACGTGAATTATAGTTTTTTTTACTCGGGATTTATTAGCAGTAATATTTGGTCATTGGTAATTTAGAATTATTATTTTACCATTTGTTCATTGTGGTTATTTTATTTAACACATTAAAATTTTACTTATATATTGCCTTTAATTTCATTATAATTATACAAATTATTGCTATTATATTAGAGCTATTTCATTGTTTTATATTGTGATAAATTAATTTTATTTTTCTTGCAGGCGTTCTTGATTTGTTCTCCTTAGAGTGGAAGGAAGGAAACGGACGTAGAACAAAGCAGCCGATTTTGTACTTTAATAAATGATTTCCATCGTTGAAAGTGGCCCCTCATATTTCAGTTTATATACAAAAGAATTAATCAAACTGTGTTGTATAAGATACAACGAGCTTTTATCGCTTTAGTGACTAATTGAGGAAATTTTACCTTGAAGAATGCATTATCTTGTCACATCCCTCTGACTGGAGCAATATATGAAGAATAAGTTATTCGAATTAAGATCCCATCAAATCCAGATATAGGAACTATGATTGTCAAGAATTAAAAATACAAATTAGATATGCGTAACCTAAAGTGATGGAACTATTTTACCGCATTGGTTACCATCTTATTTTATTAAGAATCGCGTGAAATGATAACGGCAACAGGAAAAGATTACTTATAAAAACCCGTTTAAATGCGCTCGCGATTATTTCTAAATTGGAAAAAAACGAGGGCGAAGGAACACGCTCCGTGTTAAAAATATAAAATGGAATCATTCTCGCGATTCGTTTGACACAAAAATTACTTCTATATCATCACAAAAATACACACACAAATATCTGCAACCTGTCGCCAAAGAAACAATCTAAATCTCCTCTAGTCCGACGTAATCTTGCGTCAAAATGAATTATTCGCAGAGTTCCACAGGAGGTGTGTAATTACTAAATCAGTAAAATAAAATCTAAGTGAACCCTTGGTGAAATTTCAAAAACTGCTATTAAATAAGGATTCTCAGGAAAAGTCGATGAGCAGAATATCTCGCCAGCGCGCTCTCATCTTTGAATGTCGTCCAAATTGGTCCCTCGCGTGAAAGAGAGGGAAAGAGGGAGAGAGAGAGAGATATGAGGAGAGAAAAAGAAGATGGTCCAAATGTGGGTCATATGCGTATGTCGGCTGATTTTTGCAACGGTTTATATCACGAACGTTGTAAAAACTTACATACATATATACGCACACATATGCATGCATACATATCATCTATTAACCGTTTAAATTAATTTTCTGTAACAACCAATTTCGCCTCAAGATCAATGTACGTACAACAAACAAAAGAACTGCACGAGAGAAAAAAAATCGCTTTTCGATAATGACGTGTTTTTGTAAGACGCCGAGTAAATCGCACTGCATTTAATTTCCTCTATATTTTCAAATACTTTTAGGTAAGTTACTTAGGATTTATAAATATAAAATTTTCACAGAAATTCTAATTACTTGTTACTAAATTAATTTAAAATTATTATTAAAGAACACGTCAGAATTTTCTAAGGGCGCAAAAAATTAATCAGTTACACACAAATCACTAGAAAGTATAATTATGCCACGTAAGCAATTTTTGTCATGCTGCCCGTTTACCACCGATCGAAGAAGAGAACATTTTGAGAGAACATCATATGCAGAAACAATACAAGCGGACGCGGGAATTAAAACGGCACTGCAAACCTTACAGTTTTAACAGAGTAAAGACAGCAATAGAGAAGGAGTGGGTTGCATCGGGCTCGGGACGCGATCATTCGTACACATGGTATTCTATAATTATTCGTTGCGCGTTGGAGTTCATCCACGTGCATTACCACCTCCCCTCCCCCTTTTGGCTGTCTTAATTTTTCGAACGTTATTTTTATTTTCGAAGTAGGGAGTGGGTGGTTGGCAAGGGAATAACAGCGAGTGTATGGAGAGGTCTTATTTACAGAAACACATATTTCGAATTTTTATCAGACAAATCTGCCCCAGAAATTGCGCCTAATTTTTGACCCAGATAATTTGAGTTTCTATTCGAACGCACTGGAACGAATTTTTAAAAATTTGTAAACACTTATTTTTCCGTCTGACTTTCTGTCTCTCCACAACACACACAAAATATTCTTGACTTTGTATCGTTCAGTAGGATCAACCGTCTGCAATAGTTTCCGACGGATCACAAATGAAAATACACAGGATAAATCAGATGCCTTTCAAGGCTATGCGTTTCCCAAGCTATTACGTCATCTAAATCTACATGATACTCTGCAAGTCACCTTTATGGTGGATGGAAGGGGGTGCAGTGCACCAAAAGTCCCTAGTTTTCCTACGTTAACTTAGCCTATTATGTTCTCTTTTCGTCCTTGGGAATAGCGATCCTCTATATCGCTCCGTTCTATACTCAATCTCGCTGTCCTGCCTTCCGAATAGATAAGTACCGAGTAACTGAAAAACATTCGTTTTCTCATTAGATAACAATTTTAATCGTAATCGCGGTTTTTCGTTGAAAATGGTGAACGAACGGGCCCCAAACGAGCGGCCTACCTGTACAGTAAAGAGTGCCCAGTCAATGTCAGGATTTTAGAGGAAAGACCATGCGGATACAGAAGTTACGATGCATAAAGAGTGTTAAGATTCATGAACTTTACGACTATAAGTATTATGTTAAACGTACTTTCTTAATAGTATGAAGCGTTATACGATCCTAAATCGGCTATATTGCCCCAGTTCGATTTGAATGTGGAAATTCTGACCCAAGAAGATTTGTTACTGTGAGGTGCGTAAATGGAAAGATACCGATTTTAAAGAATCGATCTTCTATCTGTAGAGAAACATTTACCAAAGCCGTAACCTCCATCATTTAAAGCCAGCGATCTTTTCAAAATTTAAATGTGTAATTGTGTTTTTAAAAAATTAAGGACGATAATTCAACTGTAAGGACGACTGAGCGGATATAAACCTATTTTATGTTACATTAAATACGTCTAACAAACCTGCCTCAGTTATACGCCACAAAAGCGGAGTTGCGACAACATGCTCGTAAAATATAAAGTAAATAAGTATGAGTAGATGGAGAGATACATGTGTTTTAGATCAAAATTATCATTTTTATTAACTAAAACATTTGAGTTGGAGGAATTTCGATTATTGGGTTCAACAAATTTTCTAATCGTAGGCGTTTCAATTATGTACTTAGTTCAATAGAGATTAAAATGAAAACAAAATAACAGTTTTACCGCAATTTTCCACCAAGTTTCATAAAATCGGTCTATTGGTTCAAAAGTCAATAAGGGGGGGGGGGGGCGGACAGAAAGACAGACACAACGACAAAACTATAAGCTTATTTCCATTCTGGAAAGTAGGCTAATAAATAGGAACGCCGTAACACAACCTTGAATTTTAATCCAGCTTACAGCGTCTTGTAAGAGAAATAGATCCTTTCCGTGTAATCAGGCATCAATAAAATTTTAAAAAATCTGATGTGGCCACCACATGACTTTCTCCATATCTGTAATATTTCTAAAAATTCCAAATAGGTTACATAATAATAAATATTTTAAGAAACTGCGAGAAATTTTTAGACTTTACAAAGAACTGAAATAAACTCAAACCATAGCTCCAACAATTAAGAAAAGAAAAAGCAGTGTTACTAAGATGTAACTAAGCGTCAATTGTTAACAATAGTCGTCGGTAGTGGCAGCTAATTAATTTAGATTTTAAGATATCTCTTAAACAATGCATTATATAGAAAAATGTTCCGAACAAAGGTTGTAGAAATTTAAATTTCTTAGAACTTTTATTCCAGTATGTTATTAAATATATCAAATATTAAAGCAAATATCTTAAAATAACGGATAAGTGACAAGAGTAAACACCCACTTGCGGTATACCGAATTTTACCAAAACCTAATGAGTTCTTGTGGCTTTCATAAAAATGTTAAATATAAAATTTCGCATTGATCTGATTAATAGTTTGTGATTTAGAGCACCAACAAAAAATCTGTCACACACACAGAGACATCATCGATAAAATGGTCAAAATGTGTTCAGGGGAACTCAAAACGTGTATTTCCGTTGAAATCTCGAAATCGATTTTTTCATGAAAACAATACTTTCCCCTCTACTATGAATGGAGAAAGTAAAAACGATTTTTTTCTAAAAACTATGGATAGGTAAATAATACCGGCAGCATATTTGCATAAAAGTATCGGTGCATTATAAAAAAGGATCCATTATGCAAATATCTCGGTATTGCCGAACGATTGGTATTTGGAATTCTAAAGGAGGTCTCATTCTTTTTCCGGAAGATATGATAACGTTAATCACAGCGGATAATGGCTGGATTCGTATAGAGAGTAAAGTAAGGTATATCTCCCAGAGGGGGAGAGAAAGGGAGAAATCACCGCTGGGTCCATTAAGCGGCGGAGAGTGTGTGCTTTTGGTCTCCGGAGCCCATGGGGCTGGAGAAACCGAAATATGAAAGGTCGTTTAAGTAAATCACATCCCCCGGTTTGGGGGATACAATTCCCCGAAGTATACGAGGGACACTAAGGAACTCTTGAAAAATGCTACGCCAAACATAAGGGCTTCAGAAATGTATTGTTTCGCCAACTGAGTTTAAAAATTTTTAAATGGTAATACTCGGAAGTTAGTTTTTCCGCCATAATGTAACGGTTTCTTAACGGACGACTGCTTCACAGATGTTACGTATAATCAAGCTATTGTTATTTATAATACCTATTTACAAAACGTACAAAAATCGACCATGACAGGCAAAATGTTTGTTAAGTGACTAAGAAATACATTACTTTTAATAAATTGAACTGTTTTAATGACCAATGGATCTCATAATGTCATGTTATTATTAAAATATGAAGGTAAAAATGTGTACATCACTCGACAACGCATACGCGCAAGGACTGTTGCGGTGGATAAAGTCTTCAACGCTAAAAGATCGATCGTGACCCAGATCCATTCCTTTTGCACCACACGATGGCTGCTTTCTAATTAATAAGAAATTTTCCAAGATAGCGAAGAGAAAAATCTCACGCTATATCACATAATCCTTTCCCGCCGACTAATTGCGTTCCAATTTTTATCCGTAAGACAAAAAAAACTTGCGAAAATGTCTAAATTATTTCTTATGCCGCCAGGAAAGATATAAAGTGGTCGTTTTTAATAGCCATTTGACCCGTAGAGGAACTGGAGCGCCGAAAATACCTTAATGAAAGCTTGTGCAATACTCGCCGAAAAAATGGCAGTGAGAATTTCGCGAGTCCGTCCATGGAGGGGGTCAGTAGAGCGTTACCCAGTTAAAACGGAATTGGACAGGTGTAGCCACTTTCCTAAAATCCCACATATTTTTTTTTTGTTTTTAATGCGAACCGGATACACCGGGAAGCTGTATCAGCGAAAGACCTCTGGCGAGATTCACTCGCCCGGAACATAATCCAAAAAGCTTCGCGAAACCTCTGCGGGCCATTCTACGGGGGAGAGAGACCGCCGGCAATAACCCAGCGAACCACAAACCTCTTTCGTCCATTACGAATTTCGGGCATTTTAACGTAAAATTCTAAATTTCCTTCCTCCTTTATTCTAATCTCACTCTCTCTCTCTCCCTCCCTTACTCTCGTCCCCATTTTTGCCCGTGCACATTTCATTAAATCATCTCGCTCCTCGGGTCATGCAGGTTAAATTGGAGAATTGCCAGCGACGAACTAGGTTCTTTCTGTATGCTACCTTCCTTACATTTTTTTATTCGCTATTTGTGATTTTTTTATCTCTACCCTCTCTTTCTCTCCATCTCTAGGCTTTCTCTCCATCTCTAGAGCATCGCCTCGTAGGCGGAGTCATAACGCGAGTGGCCAAGTTGCTCTCGGCGTTAATTTGAGGAGGAGAAGTGTGAAATGGGAGAGGGAGAGGAAGAGAGAAAAAGAGAGACGGAGAGGAAAATAAATATGAAATGGGAGACAAAGGTGTGTGTGTGTGTGTGTGTGTGTGAAGAGAGAGAGAGAGGGAGAGAGAGAGGACGATGATTCTGCTTTCCGAACTACATCATACTGGGAAAAAGGAGTGGGGCATTTCCCTGTCCATTGTGACGACTCCGCGTAGCTACGATTCCCAGGCGATATAAACATCCATCTCGTTAACCCATTTAGGGACGTAGATTAGTAGGAGAAGAAGGCATGCAGCGTCGCATCAGGAGGAGACGAGAGAGGGAAGGATTGAGGCGGGTATGAAAAATTATTACATCACCTTTTTAACTTGAGTAATTATTTCATTTTTGCTTCGTTAAATCCATCTCGCTCGCTATGCCCAACGAGGAGGAAGAACACCTCTGAGCTTTCGCTGCATAGAGCTCGCGAGATCACGCTGCACGGGAACACGCGTGTGTGTGCAATACGCCTAGAGAGTTCTGCATATGCACCTTTTTTTTGGAGGGTTGCGCCTCAAACGAACCGTTGGGTAAGAGCGCGCACGCCCGTTGTTCCGGGAGCAAAAAGGTTGCGATGAGTGCGGGATTGTGTCGGATCACACCGCGGTGGCGAAATTTTGCGGCGAAAGATTTGTTTGTTCCCCTAAGAAAGGGTATACTTTCACCTTTTGCGGGTTTTAAGATGGAGCGAAGAGTTTAAAGCCTTGTACCTACAGCATTTCTTACCAATAAAAGTTATTAGAAAAGAGCTGGGCGTACATAATTTTCTCATTTTTATTGCAAATTGAAGTAATTTTGTCATATATTTTTACCCGATGTCGTCGATTTAGTGACTCATCCGCCACCTCCCACGTTGATTGAATTTTATGTGACTATCGCCAATAAAATGAAGCGGAGGACAGAGTTAACGTGAAGACGATGTCAATGCGAAATTTAAAACATTAAGGAATCCAAAATAGATCCGAGTATAGCTTGTCTACATCCTAATAAAAAGTTTGCGGGTTCGAATACAGCTTCCAGCATAGACGTTTTCACACGTGGAGTACCATTAAGATCGTCACCAAAAGCGTTAATGTTGGCTCCAAATAATAAATAAATAAATTGTAAAAATATAATAGATATGAAATAAAAAATGAGAAAGCTAAAAATAATAGAAAAATAGATAATTGGTAACATCCCTGGGAGAAGGATGTCGATTCTACGAAATCATCAAGGAGTTCACTCATTTTAATAGGTAGATGCGTCATTGCAAATTGACGCTTCACTGAAGGGATACCAGCCAAATGTTCTTTATTAGTAGAGCATCATTTACTTTGGATATTCATTACGTAAATAACAAATTTTTTTTCATTGTTACGGTAAAATTTCAAAACTTCAGCTACTGGTAGTAAGAGTAGATATACTATAGCTACATAGCGAGATTATCTCTAAGTTGACCTCTAAAATTAAAAAAAAATAATCCTCAGAATTATAAACCGTCTTCAACGTTTCAAAAAGCGATACAGTTGCTCACCCTTCTTCTTACTATTTTTTCCGCAAACGTTGCCTTCGAATTCGTCGTTTTCATAACTTTCTACTCCCCATTCACAAAAGCGTGCATTGCGAGATTATTCGTTCTTTTGTTCAAATTTCAGTCCTTTTTCCACCGCTTGTGCTTTCCCCCTTGCTTTATTCAGAAGGACGCCCGCAAAGCTTGAGGTCGCAAAAAAAAATCCAAAAGCGTCGTGTTCGGAAGCTCACGGTTGGTTGGTCCCCGCCGTGTGTTTGTCGTGTAAAAAATGACGCTTTTGTAAGCGGTTGTTTGAAAGGCATTGGAGCGTCGTTCCTCACACACGAGAACTCGCTCAACCCTTCGCCCGACACGGTTCGCACAACGACTCGTAACATTGAACTTTCCCAAGTCAAAACTTTGAAAATAAAACGCACGAAAACATGAAATAAAAAACCATTCATTACCTGCAAGAAATTAAATTTAAATAAGATCGTTCATGAACATTTTTGAAGGCCGTAAATGACTGCTTTTGTCGGTTTATCGCACTTCTTTTACATCGTTCAGTATCTGATTAATTTTTTTTTTTTTTATAGTTTTGTATTTTGGGGTATCTATATTTGTTTCCATTGTCAAAAGTGTAATTACGTCTATTTATTAAATAAGAGAACGCCAACATTTCCACAAGCGAATAATATCAACACCATTTAGAAGTAGGTCAGTACTTGCCATCCCCTGCCACACGTCTTGGCGGACTGCAGGGTATAAATTGTAAATATGATCGCTATGTTACTCAGGTAGAATCTGCATCGACAGATATTCTCAGCATAGGTAAGATAACATTCTCAATTTATAAATGCCATGCGTAGCTCTCTAAAACGAAGAACCTCTTAGTAACATCAGTTACTAAGGGCGCTTAAAACAACCCCATAAGAGTCTGGGACTGCCATATCATTCGATATACCATTTTCCTGTGCATTACTTCAAAAATGAAATCTTAACGCATAAATAATGGAGTTAAGTTAATAACTAAATTTGATATACGACTGCATAAACACTGGTTGACATGAATAGGAGAGTAAATCAGCTAAGCAATAAACTGGCCGCCCTCAGAGGCAACTCACCGATCGCCGATTAAAAAAAAGTCATATATCCCTTCTCCCCGCTCCATTTACATACAGAAAGAAAATTAACGAGGCAACTTTATTTTTAAAATACACTATAGCCGAATAATTGCGGAGGACCGACGAGCTTCACATGCAATAATCACTCCTATTTACTAAAACCGTCTCAGGAGATACGTTGATCATCTAGCTTAGTTTGTGCTCCCAGAACCTGTCGTTATGATTGCGGGCGGTTATGGCGTCCTCCTTTCCAAAGGATAAACCCCGAAAATCGCAAACACCTTCCTTCATTTAAGCCTCGAGATTGCGAACGCGTTTTCCCTTCTCCGCCGAATAACGCCCAGCCATAACACCCGGATACGGCGGAATTTCGACGCCAGACACGGAAACTCTTATCAAACCCTCCGCGCGCGGGTGTTTAACTCAACGGCGGGGAACAATGGCCGAATCGTGCTTCGGAATCCGAGGCGGACTGAATGACAAATAGAGTTTCAGGGTATGAGGAGAGAGGGCGAAGGGAATGGGTCGGTAGAGGGAAGGGAGACAGCTTGGGTGACGGCGGAGGGAGGAGAATTGAGGCAGAGAAGATGAAACGGATAGATTGGTTATGTTTGCAGGAGGGAAGTATGGTTGGAAATGGGTGAATGGAGACAGGGACGGGGTGGAGGGAGTGATAGGGAAGACAGAGAGAGAGAGAGAGTGGAAGGGGGAACTGAAGACAACAATGGCCGTGGAAAATGGTCAAAGTCCGTTCCGTATTTGGACATCCGCCGAATTAATCCTCATCTCCTCCCTCACTCTTCTATATCCCCCCCCCTCTCTCCCTCTGCGCGCCGTCAAACTTCCACCAACAGTAAACAATGGAGAAGAATGGTGGTAGCCGTCCGCCACGGCGGTTGTCAAGCGCGCCAAAGGCTCTTCTAAGCCTCAGATGGGTCGCGGCCCACGACAGGAGTCCTTTTGTCTCAAATCTCGTTTCATCTGGCGTGCACAGAGAAATACCTGTTAGGTGTTTGATGAATAAGGAAGGCGTCTGGAGGGCGAGAGAATACCGTTTATTCTTTTCGGTAAGCGTTCCCGTGTTCGCTCGGAATTAAATTGAAATTTAGGTCAAAGATGGGCATCCCGACGTGAAAGAAGGAAGGAAGGAAGGAAGAAAATGTAGCGGAGATAAAAAAACGCTTTTCTCCACCGTATTGAAATGATATGCCGAAATGCCAACTGCGCATTTACGACAGCTTTCACGATAAGAGCAGATTGTCATTAGCTTTCACTAAAATGTCGATATCGTTACCAGTAATGTATCGGAGAATAATTCGAGTTGGAAATAGCTATACGTGAAAAACGCCCAATAACTGAATTTCATATACAGTCGAGTCTCGATAATCCGACCTAAACGGGACCGAGGAGTGGTCGGATTACCGAAAATCTCGGACTATACGGGAAAGAACGGTGCAGCGAACTATAATTTTCGGTGCAAAAACATCCACTGATGTGCTAAGTGCTAATGACAAACTATAAATAGAACATAGAAATATAGACATATAACAATCCAACAGTTGAATTTGAATAGATTTAAGTAATACCACAAAACAAAATACACCTCATAGGTGAAGGCGATTCGAAACGAAACTTAGTTAATGTCAGTTAAATCACATCCAATAGTTACTATCACTCTTCCGGCTCCCGGTAGGTCAATGTCCACTCAACACAATGTTTTCTGCCGGGTAGTATGGACTCGAGAGTGGGACACCTGCGTCGACTTCTCTTTTCTCGTTGCTCCGCTGTGCGTCTCGTCGCTCGGAAGGCCACTATCGGAAATGGACTGTCACGTGACGCCGGTGGTGAAGGAGGGAGGTAATGAGGTCAGGCGGGTAATTCGAAATGGTTGAATTATTCCCGATGATTGGTCGCTTTTCTACTGTTCTTGCATAACCATGGGGAAGAGGGAAGGTTAAAGGGGTGAGGGGTAATTAGGGTATATAAAGCAGAGAGGCACCACGGGAGGGCGTGTCGACCGTGGCGTGGCGTTCGTGGGCGTGGTGTTCAGTCCGGCGATATCACGAATATAGTGCTATCGTATAAGTGCGGGAGTAAAAGGGGGGGGAGGAAAAAATCGCCACATCCTCCCTGGGAAAAATGATGAAGACGGGACCAATAAAAGTTTCAATTGGTTGGGGAGGGTAAGTTTCTAAGTCACCTTATTCCCTGCACCGTTCCCGGATCATGAATGAAGCACAGAACACACTCCTTCGTTGTCTCTTTCAAGATAGTTTATTATTATTATTGAACACTTATTTGTCAAGACACTTAAAATTGGAATATTGCACGTGGTGGATTGCATGCTCTGGCAATCAGGGTTCGAGCTACTGTCACGGCTAAAGTTCTCTGAAGAAGTCCACTGGTTTGCCGTGATGAAGCTAGTCGGGAAAGCACTTGTCCATTGGAATGTAGTTTTTTCCAGGTTAATCACTTTGGGGGTACATAGGGATGATGCACTTGGCATATCATGTCGGCATCTTGCCAAGCCGAAAACTCAATAACATGTAGGAATATCTCCCTCAAAATAACAAATAATCATAATTACAATATGCCAACTATCGTGGCTTAAGGAAACAAAATTGATACCCATCCTTGCCTCAGGGATAGAGTGAGAATAGATTGTATGTCATTGATAACATAACAGAAATAGAATTTCATGACATAACAAAAGCAAACTTTCCTGAGCATTTCCTTCTTGGAAATATTATACATCATAGCATAAACATTAATTCTTAGGCAAGGGCAAGTGCTATCGTATAAGTGCGGGAGTAAAAGGGGGGGGAGGAAAAAATCGCCACAACGGGGCGAAACGAAACAAAAATTTGAAGTGTAACATAAGTATGAAATCACGTTTATTAATCATTATTCTACAGTACAACTAACATAATAGAGTACAAAAATTTGAAGTTAAAGTTATTGTTTAAAAAATTGAGTAATTGAGGTTTGTTTACTGGCTTCGCTTCTCTTCCTTGCGGCGAGGTCGCGCCAGAGTCTCAATAATATATCAGTAGCAGTAATTACACAAAAGTGGTAGAACAGTAGGAGCTCGATTTTTGAAAGCTCGTGGTTTTTTGGCCTTTCCAATAAGTACGAGTTTTAATTTGTGGTTACCAGTAGCGTTACTACAGGCTAGAATCGTCGCTCTTTCTTTACTTCGTTTATATCCAGGAGCTGAAGCTTCAGCCCGAGAAGCAAGTTTTTGAAGGCAGCATTTTATGGTTTAAGCCTGTCTCATCGCATTTATATATCTACTCACCTAATAACCCTTCGTTGCCAATGAGATAAAGGAATTTCGCTTTAAATTTAAAAAATTTATCCGAATTTGCCGATAATTTTTCGCCACAGATATTTAGCTGCCTATGGCTATGTCGGATTACGCGGAATGTCGGACAATCGAAGGTAGGATTATCGGGACTCTACTGTACTAGTCCATCGAAAATATAGCAAACCTATTAGAATTTTAGCATCTTCCATTGCAAAGAACTCACAATTAATCATAAAGACTAAAATGATTCCAAATATTGCTCGTCGCCACACACAATGAATTTTCCTTAACGCGTCCAAATTTTCGTTGAAAATCAGTAAAATGGCGGCTTCGTCTCAACGGCAATCAACAGAATTAAACGGGACACGAAGATCACGGCAACAAAAAGTTCTCTTAACTTATCTTCAACTTCCACGCATTTGTCGACATAAAACCAAGGTAGGAGATCAATACAACGCATAAAAACAAAGGAAGACAATCTTCAACATGTGTCCATAAAAACCTCACCAACGCTATCTGATTCGCGATAAATCCGAGTCGGAGTAGCACCTCGGAAAGATTCAAACTCCCTCTTTCGACCTTTCCGTGAGAGGAGTGCGAGAAAAGGAGAACTTTAAACGACGAGTGAGTGAAAGGGAAAGAGATAGAGAGAGAGAGAGAGAGGGAAAGGAAGAGAGAAAGAGGGCAGTTGGGCGTTGGCGCGGATTGAAAGGAGTGGAGCCGATTTTTTGGGTGATATCGGAATTCTGCGTTCATCCACAGGAAGTGGAAGGAGTTGAGGGACTGCGCCAGAAAAGGGCTAAGAGGGGAGTGGAGAGAAATGAAAGTTATATGAAGTTAAGGGAGGAGTTTAGGGAGGTGATGAAAGGGAGAGAAATAGGAAGATGGAGAGGAAAATAAGGTGAAGGAAGTATGGCAGAAGTGGAAAAGAAAGAGGGAAGAATAAGAAGCGCTAAAAAGAGGGAACATGGGGAAGAAAGAGGGAGAGGAAGTGAGTGGAAAAGAAAAGGAGAGTTGAAAAGAGGAACGAACAGAGAGAGAGAGAGATTAAGTAAATAAAGAAAGAGATGAGGGAGTAGATGAAAGAGATGGGGAGAGAAGATAGAGCTGAAGAGAGGGATAAAAAGAGAGCTATAGATGGAAGGTACGTAAAGAATGTTTGAGGCGGAGAGAAGAACGGGGAGAGAGCAAGGAAGGTGAAAAAGAGGACGACAAAGAGATATGGAAAGAGGGAAATGAATAGAGAAAGATATAGAGTCAGAGTTAAGAGAGAGATGAAGAGAGAAGAGTGAATGATAGAGAGGAGAAATAGAGCAAAGGAGATAACTGGAAATAAATAATGAGATAGACAGCAAGGGAGAGAGTCCAAAATGGGGATAGAGAGGAAAAATAATAACCCTTTTTATTTAGGAGCGAGATTTAGACTATGGAGTCCGTTCCTACATATAAAAAATGATGACAAATAAACATCCATAACCTCGGTGGGATTCGAAGCCGCGACCTTGGTATCCAGGCACCCATCTAACAAGGAATCTACCGAGATAGCTTGGAGGAGAGATATGGGATGAAGGAGGGACGAAGTGAATCAAGGACGGACAGAAGGAGAGACGAGGGAGGAGGAAATAAGGAGAGAGGAAAAGGAATGAGGAAGAGAAAGCCATAAAGTGGGGGAGGCGCGGGCTTCCATTGGAAATCGAACCATAAAAGACGGTTCTTTGGAAGATGAGTGTTTTGGGAGGGCAAAGAGAGGGAGAGAGAGAGAGAGAGAGGATGTGGCATAGGAGGAGGAGGTAAGGGAACGATGGAAGTGGAAAGGGGGGAAGGGCCATTGTGTGAAGATATCAGAGACCGCCTAAAAGCGACAGTGACACAGAGGGAGGAAAAGAAAGAGCATGACGAATGTGACGTAGCAATATGGCGACGGAGCATTAAACGACGGGAAAAGGAATAAGAAAGAACGTATACGTAAGTGGGAAACAAGAGAAAAAGGGACGAAGTGAAAGAGGACAAGAGGATAAAATGGAATTAATGATGGAGGGAGATATAACGACGAAAAGAATGACAGAATGTAGTATAAGAGAAGCGAAGAGGAGATATATCGTAATATTGACTGAGAATATAGAACAAAAAATATTTTGGAAGGGAAAATATGACGCAGACGCATGATACAATGGACTAAAGGCATCTGATGATGGTAAGCAAAAGAATGAAAATAGCCCGGACACACTCGCAGGAGGCTTCATGTAAAATTCATTGTAAAATACTTCAAGTTTTGATGTTTTTTCGTTGAATTGTTCTTTACTTTGGACAAAATAGGTCGATCACTGCCGCAAGATAGTTAATGTTGACTCTTGGTAGAGGTTTTATATTTTTCTTGATTTTTTTCATACTTAACGCCGGTAAGATATACACCACGATGTCCAAGATTATTATAATTGCAGTTCTCGGATATCACAGTGGTGCCATTGCGGAGCTTAACTTCTAAGCCCGAGTATGCTCGTTTTAAAAGCCTTGGAAATTTTTTTACGTGAATTGCCTTTTACATTTTTATTTGTTGTTGCAAGAATGAAAATTACTAAGAGTTGGCCTATAGCATAAAATAAAAAAATAGTAAAGATTATGATATCAATTTTAGAAAATGGTTAAATCGGTAGAATAAAGACCCATAATTTAAGGTTAAACACAAAAATAATTCAGCAATTCGAGGAAGTAAGCAGACACTCCAGAGGCATGTCAACGCTTAAGAATATGATTTTTCTCTCAAACAAGAGATCTAATTACAAAGCTACGTGAAAGTACCAGTGCTGTAGGAGATTTCTAAAACAGCAGCTGGTTTTCTTTTAGTCATAAACAAATTGTTATTACGACGAAACAAAATTAGCGTTCAGAAAAGAGAAATGAAAAATAATTCGAAGAAAACTGAAACTTTCAGGATGAAGCAAAATCTGCAGCATACGCAGTTGGGTGGATAAAATATTTTCCAATAAAATACTCGAAAGAAGGGAGAGATGGAAGTAATATTTTGGAGAAAATAAAAATACGAACGAAAAAGGTTAAAATTGAAATCTGACAGACTCGCGGGATGAGTGGTGTCGTGGTGTGGAGTTTAGGATACATTACAATTCTACCTTCCGATAGGTTTAAGGCTCATCCAACTCAATCTGTGCTATCCCATACCTTTCTCTTCAAGTTTTCAAACACAATTACTTCTATTAATGCATCTAATATACTTTTCCTCTTCCTACCTCTTTCCTGACATTCTTCCTACTATGACTTCTCTCAGGATACGCGCGTGAAAATGAGAGAGATACTCTCATTATCCCCGCTTCTAAGGAAGGAATTCAAATGGGAGAGTCGTCACGCGTGTTAAATTCACTCACGTGTGGTGGTGATGGCGTATGCTTTCAGCGCGATGGGTGCGCGTACGAGTGCGCTGCAGGGGGATGAATCCGCCACATCATTGATTATATCCCAGCGTGTGGTTCTTCCCTTTGTCTCATCTCCCCCTTTCGTTTTTCTCTATTCATACGCATCCTCACAAAAAAGGTGACAAATTCGGTTTCCATGGAAGCAAGAGGAAAATCGTTTGGTTCAAAATACGGATGCGCCGCGCAGTTTAACATGCGAGTGCATTTCTGAAAATATATCTCTTTGTTCTCATCTTCCGTCGTATGTAACTTTTAGCCTGAAATTCAGTGTATGTAACTTCCTTTTCCTATTTAGGCGGTAATAATTAGAAACGAAACATATCCTATGCTTGTAAAATGTCTGTAGCGCAGCATGTCCTCTCTTTTTCATATCTCCCTTAAGATATTCAAGTTGCAGTTGAGATACGTCTATAGCGTTTGACTTTATTTTCCAGTTTCCTAAAATTCAAACTGTTCAACAGGGAATATGCAACAAGCAAGGCTTAATCTTATTAAACAGTCGACGACGAGAAACACGATATAGTTGCGAGTTCATTTTTGTGCGAAAAGATTAACAATCAAAACTTTGAAACAAATATAGAAACTATGGCAATTCCTTGGAAACGTCCTCGTTTAGAGGATTCAATTTGCTTTAGAAACAGGATCGAAAGAAGAATATCGTATCGACATCAGAAAATATATTATAAGCCAGAATCTAACCAAGTCTATAAGCAAAGAGATGTAAATTTCTACTGGAGATTTAGGCCTTAAAAAAAATTTGTTCCGAAAAATAATCTCTTACCAGTAATTTCTTGATGTGCAAAAGCTAAAGGCCACGAGATATATGTCGTAGAAGACACATGAGTCAGAAGCACTAAAATAGCGCACATCTGTTTAAAATGATAAATTGATACATATTTATCCAAAACAAAACATTCTAAATGCTTCTTCTGCGAACAGAAATGATACAGGAGATAAAATGGAACGTATATTCCAAAGAACATGAATAAAAGCAGTATCTTATTCCAATAATTAATTATCTGCTTCACCTTATAGCTGGAACCTATTCGATAATCGAGATATCTCCAATAGCCATGAAAGGCTGGGGAAGCGGCTTCTTTTTTCCACGAAACGCCTACCTGGTTTTCCAAACAGTTTTATGGCTGCTTGACGTATCTTAACAAATAGCCACTATGCCACTATCATATGGCAGCAATATATAAACCGGTTATTTTGTAAAAATCCAATCCTTCGCATCCACCCGAAAATCTAATATATTATAACTGATGTGTCTCTGCCTGCGTCTCTGCATCTCTGTGTGCGTCCCTGCCTGCCTGCATCTGAAGCCTCGGGTGACGTTACCCTCCGACATGAACGCAAATAAACCGAGAACGGTAAGTTCGATGTCGACGATTCTTTCGCCTGAATACTCGGCGCGAACTCTTGCAGGTTTTAGGTGGTTAGTCGTCTCCAGGGAAGGCATGGGTTCGATACCAGGATAGTTTTCGTTTTTTCATTTGATTATCACATAATAGGCTGGAATACGATGTGTAGACTTTCAGTCTTTAACATTTTAAAATATCTTACGATCGAGACTTTGACTCGAGATTTACACTGTTTCACGTAAAAAGAAATGAAGGCTCTTATTCTAACTTTCGAGTCTGTTGATTAATTTGTGTTTGCTCATATTTTAAGTTTCTATTCGATTTGCTTCGATTTTTCAACATTTCAATTGTTGACCTCGGATTGTTGCATTGTCAGACTCAGGCTTTCAAGTGCATTTGCACTAAGCCTACAATGAAACAAACGCATCAAGGACAATAACCGATTGAAAATTTATGTGAAAAGTTTCGTGTAAATATAAAACAAATGAAGCACGTAGCGAAGAAAAGAAACGATTCCAATGCATTGTAATAATGGACAACTTAACATTTTAAATAGAAAGATATTTCACGCATTCATTGAAAATATCGTTTCGTTTGCAAGTTTTATTGTGCAGTTTAAGCAAATTACTATATTGATAATGTTTGTGGTTAATTTCTTTCGACATTGACGGGTGGCCGGTGCATTGATTACCTCATATTAAACAAACCACAGAACATCCGATATGCTGTACCATAAGAAATATTGAACAAACAAAAAATATTGTGTACCGGCAGTATAAATCATGTAGGTATGTGCTTTTGGTTATGAAAATGGTGTGAGCTATATAATTATTTTAAGAGGGGCATTAAAAGTGGTTCAATTAATGACACTCTTTGTAATAATTTACTATTTACTGTAACGGGTACCTAGTTACACTTAAAACCGATAAATACCGACAAAGTCGTCGATGATACGCGATAAACATTCTTCTTTCCTATACCCCTTTCTTGCTCTCTATTATCTCCCCGAATATTCTCCCGCCTCCCATTGTTTCTACGAGGATTCGATGAAAAGACCCTCTCAACCATCCAATGAACACGACGCCGTTCATTTGTTCAAACGTTTCCTCACCTTCTCAACGATTCGAAAAAAATAAAAGATCCTTTTCGTTTTGGACTCAAGGAAATGTGTTGAAAAAGTAAACGCGTTAATGTAGGCCGCTACCCTTGTGTTAGGAGACAGTCCTAAGGGAGTAGCAGCAGTAAGTCGATCACGAAGACGTAAGAGGTAAAAGTGGGACAAGATGTGGCAGCGAACGAAAAACTCGTTTTAATTAGGGTAAGTGATATTATGATAGGAGATGAAACCATCTGATGGAGAAGAAGTACTACGTAGGTAATGATTCTTTTACGCCAAGGCAAGGTGCTAACTACTATTTATTTTTATGAGGACTTAATTAATTATTTTAAAATAAAGAAATCGAGAGGTAGACTTGCAGTTCGACATAAAATAATTTCGCATATTGAGTGAATACAGCACAATTTTTCTATCAAGATATAACTGATTAACTAACCCAAAAATATTTTAACTAAATGGAAAGACATATGGGTCGAAATACCATTTAATTCTGAAATTTGGCAGGTCATAGAATTCAATTATTAGTTTTCCAGTCGCCCGATACACACAACCTAGTTTTTCGTTCGCCGAAATAACAAACGAAATAATCTTCCAGCTCCGAGGTCTGGGACACTCATTGTTTGGCATTTTCGAGTAAAAAACGCATTTCACAATGAATGGCGAAAATTGATGTAACATTAGCTTGCCTTTGAAAATGGAACGATTTATAAACTATTAACTTGCTGATTATTTATCTCTTTTATAAAGGAAATGCAGAGCCGAGTTATAGGCAGAAAAATAAATAACAATATTACCGCGTAACTCCATTAACTATGACCTCAATTGTTGGAGCAGAAATCAATGTTCATGTTTGTCATGACAAACGCAACTAGATTTCGGATCGCAGCATTGTTTCGCAATGAATCCATCACTCGTACAAATATCCTGCAGCACAAAAATATGAAAGCATTGCGAGAGGTACGAAAAAGCCATAAAGCAACGAACAACACAGCTCATTTGCAGTTAATATTCTCTCTCCGGTCCAATTTTCCCTTTATATAGTATGGCGCGGAGCGGCTGGGTTAAAACCAAGCGGGACCGCATCCGCTTAGCTAATAATGGGGACCTATTTTCCGCTCCATGCAAATTCTGCGTTGCGTACGAAAAAGCCTTTCGTGTGTTTTTCTTTACGGGTGGGATGAGCGCGTGCAGGTTTTGCCGATAGGGTCTCATTGTCACCGCGTCCATGGCAACCCGGAAGTTGCGATCCTCCTCCCCGGGATATGCGGGAAGCGGAAGCTCCCGATTGCTGGACGTGCAGGGAGCCAACGTTGGACCATGCGACCTTCGTTTTGGAGGCGCCTCCTCCCTCTGCCTATCTCGTGCGAGGGCGACCTTCATCTGTCTTTCTCTCCGCCCCCCCTCGCTTTCCAGCAGGACAGAAAAGTTCCATATTAGCCTAAGCGCTCTTCCCCGCGCGCCGAAGTTGGCAGCGTCACGTGTGCCTATTATTAAAAGCTGATTTTCCGGGGTTTTGATGCACAACTTAGCCCAAGAAGAGATTATAACTTGTTTATGCGCGAGTACCTTCATGAATATACATGTAACTCGCAACACGAGCGTTTACTTCGGAAGGACAGAGTGGTTTGGAATAGAGATTAGGTTTTCGCCTAAATTGATTACAGTACTTTGTGAGTTAAATTTAATTGAATACTCGAGGATAATTTTTTCTTTATGCGTTCACAAATATTATTTTCATGTCTTGATTCAGTGTCGTACCAGGTTCGCTTTAAAGGTTCCAAATTTTCATGAACTACATAAGTAGATGCTTCGATGCAATTTTTAAACTGTAAAATCGGGCGCCCCTCGATCACTAGCCTGCTCATAGACAAATCACTAGCACCCTAACAAATGCACTAAATGGGCGTTCACAAAGAACTACATTAAAAGCTGCTGCGAGATAACGAAAAAATTCTTGAAATATCAAAGGAATGGACAACAGGCTGAGTGAATGAAATATCTCGATAAAAAGGCAAGGCATAAGCGACGATAATTTCTATACTACGTGGGGGATAAATGCACCATAGGTCTTTCGATGACGATTCAAACGTGACTTATTCGTGGTCGCAGAAGTGGTTAAGCAAATACTTCTCGTTTTTTGCTGATCTCATTTCTGGAAATATCCAAAAATCCATCTCAAAAAAATCTTCCCTATTAGAAACTTTACAAATTTAAAACGAGTCATTCACCTATTGGGAAAATAAACAGTCGAATATAATTAGGGAAAATTTATTTTAGAAGAGGAACCGGAAAAAGTTGCTAAACAGTTGAAAAAAACTACAGGGACGGAGTGCATCAAAATAGTGAAAAACGATCACTTTCGCGCGAAATAAAGGAAGCATAACTGCCGGCAGAAGAGTTTTAGGAAAGCAAATTCAAAGATAATGGCGTCGCGGTAACGCTTAAAGGGAAGAATAATGATAGAATTCTGGCTAATTAATTAAAAAGGCTTAAGATCAAGTCTCATTAAAACCTTGATATTGGAACGAAATATAAAAAATTCTAATACATTTCAGAGGACTGCACCCATGATGATAACATAATATTAACATATCGTCTATTCATTAAATAACATACTAAAAGATTTATAAAATTCATGCGTTAAAACAAAAAAATTCCAAGTTCCATAGTGGTACGGGCCAGGTTTTTTTTGAGCGATTTTTCATCATTTATTAAATTCTTTATGAAATAAGTTATTCCAGTTTGCATTTGTTCAATAAAACTACCAGACACTTTAAACTAAAACTAAAAATATTGTATAAAATTCATCCTCGAATAATCTCGTCGACTTATTTGCGAATCTACACTGAAATAAATATCTATTTTTGAGGACAACTGTGCACTGTGTAAGGCCATAAGTACCAATGAACAAGAGAGTCAATCAACAACAATTTTCAGTCAAGAATACGAAGGGCGAATGCTTGTGAAACTGCAAAGGCTTCTTCAATTCTCGCTAATATAGACACTTCCGGGAAGTTTCGCATAATGCAACAGCACTGCCGAATTTCCTCGTATTTCTTTTATTCTTCGATTGAAAATAGTTTACCAAAAAGCGCTTTCAGAATCCGCGAAAGATTTACTTGGAAACCATTCCGGCCCTCTCGGCTAGGTCGAAGAGACCGTTTCCCGTGAAACCGATACATTTCCTCTCATCTGACCCAGATACCCGTTGCACTTATCGGTATAAATGACCCCTTCCCAACCAAGGTAACGCGCACGCCGACGCAGACATTTTGGGGACGCTGAGAATTAATACCGGCCTAAAACCCAGAATAAAAAAACTTATACCTAGCAACAGTACAAAGCAAATCCATTCGAAACATAAAAGTCAATTGAAAAATATTCAACAGATATTGCAGTTCTATAGAAAAGTCCAGTAAAAAACGCTTTTGAAATGGGACCTACTTTAATATGCGTAATTTAGAAATTAATTAACAACCAAATATTCCTTCTACAAAATGCTCGAAAATTAATCTCTAATATGATGCAATAACTTTAAGACATAAGATACGATCGTCTCCACTTGATGGAATATATCCATGAGCAAACAAAAACCGCGGTCGATGAAATTTAAAGCGGAACAGATACGAATAATTTGTTGTTATTTTAATCTCATCCAATTTATTTTGAACTGAGCACGCACAAATATAATCTAGCAGGATTTATTCTCGTCTCATTAAAAAAGACTTAATGACTTTTTATGTTGATCTATCCTCTAAACGAATTAAGTGCGCTCTTGTTAATTCCACGGATAAGTTAAAAAACAGATTAGATAATTAAGAAGAATATTGCGAAAGATCACAAACTAATAACGATCGACAATGAGAAAATCCGAGAAAATTTTTCTCTGACAATCAATTTCGCGCTAACAACTAATTCCACCGCTCTATATATATCCAATTCATGGAACCGGCGATGGATTCGGAAAATAAGTGTCATCGTAGAGCACATTACGAAAGCAAGAAACATATCGACGCGTTCATAGAAGCGGATTCACGTCATCCAAAAGAGTTGCGTTGTGAACACGAACATACAAATTCGCAATAACAAGACCGGGACAAATCTTGTCGCGCCGGCAGATACGTTGAATTCTGCATTCGAATGTTTGTTTTTCGCGTCGCGGCCAACGGCGACAGTCTCTCGCTACACCAACGCCTTTATCGAGTAATTCGACAGTTTCTGATCACACTTCCACCGAATGCAATCGTGACAAGTCCCCTTAGAAACCGCCTAAAAGATACTGGGCTGAATTATTTTCAGCTGTTTCGGGTACCTGTAATGCTTCAAATCTTTTCACTCGGCCGTTTTGCTTCACAGTTGTGAATTGGATGGCCGTTTTCTAGATTTGAGTCTCAGTTTGACGCATAGGGAAGAAAAGCTGAGGCGTTTGTCTTTTGATATAAGTTCTTCCTGAAGAGAGAGTTGCCCGCCCACACCCAGACAAAGAGAGAGGGAGACAATAAGAAAAAGAGGTGTCCTTGGATGATTAAGAGGCGAGCTTCGCAAGGACGAAGAAGAGATAAAGAGACCGGAATTAATTCTCGAAGAGGAGTCGGCGCTACCAAAACAACACGCAAATTAAAGTGAAGTTCGCCCAATAGCATGCAAATTACTCCTCTGCTTTCATAACAATAAAAGCGGTGATTTGTTTTATGCGCGTGATTAGCTCTGGTATTTTACAATTTCTATATCAGCAGGTGCTTCCTTTTATCAAATTTGAATTTTCATTGCGTTTTTATTCTTTTTCCATTCTACCACTCTCCGCTTATGCGTAAATATTTGAACGCCATAGCGTTAAAAACAGATAAGAGTCGTTTCAAACGGAAGCATTTGAGTCAACAAAAGAGCAACCGCACGTATTAGCACACAAACACACTGGCACACAGACAAAATTTTCACGCAACGCATCACGTCAGTAATCCGAAACGAAAACATCCACCCTTACGGGCTGACTAAAAAAAAGAAATTATCCACAAACATCAACTAACACACGCCTCGGGCGGGCATCCATCGCGTCACATGCGCCGTCTCGGATGGGACCCGAGCAAACGATGACGTCGTCTTGCATTGCGAGTCCCTGACCCAGTTGCGGGAGGAGCTTGCCGCCCGAGATTGCAAAAAAATCCGATTTGAGCGAGGCACACGGAATCCGCGAGAAATAAAAAATCCCGAAGGATCTCTCGTTGTAAGGTACATGGGAGGAAGAGGCAGAAGGGTTTCCTAGGTGGGTCAAGTACGCATCCCGAATTACTGGGGTCGCATAAGTTTACGACGAAAATCCCCAAACAAAGAGGTTTTCTGATTAGAGGAGTTCGGGAGGGGAAGGGCGAGCGGAGATGTGAGAACTTGAAAGCGGAGCATTAAATCTTCAATAGTTACTCGCTGCTTTGCAATTAGACACGCCTTGTGGTTCCGTGCTATTAACCGGTCGAAGAGAAAACTTAGCGAACTATTCGCATTTGCCCCAAGTAATGGGAATAATACTAATCTCAATATCTATTATATATCGACGACTCTTACAGAGGAGGAGGATATAACATACATATAACAGGAGGATACTAATGTTTAGGCACTTCCAGATAAGCTGGAGATTCGAAATTTTTTTCTTAGGTAGGGTTTTGTGCAAAACCGACTAGAAAAAACTAAAATCTTCAAAAAGTGCAACAATGCGGCTACAAAAATTCGCAATTGTTTAAACAAATTTTCATGGTTTATGTATTTCCACATGTGCTACAGAGTTGAATTTTTTTATAAGTAGAATTCTTAAAAAAACGAAATAAGGATTATACAAATTTTGATATTTTAATTTGTTTGGCAGTTAAAAATTCTTAAAGTTTAAACAAATAGATAGCTGTTTAGGTACTATGGGATGAGCTAGGAAGCTCAAATTTTCAAATTATTTACAGAGTAGTAAATTTGTGCAAATAAACATTTCAATTGACCATATCTGAGTTGCGGTGGCCGTTAAAAATTATTTAAATTTAAACAATTAGAAAAATATTATTTTACTTTTAGAAATGCTACAACTTTAAAATTTGGCTAAAATGTGTAGCATTAGTACCCCATAATGAAGAAAGTGTAAAATTTTTAAAGTTACAACATTTGAGGATTGTTTTAAACTATTATTTTTACATGAGGGAAAAACGAAAATCGCTGCGTATGTGAAATATTTAGAATTAAAAATATATGTGTAATGATGAAATATGAATAATGAATGTTTTTTTATGTTGAGATGAAATGCTTGCAGTATGCAAGCACCAACTACTAGTCATTATATATCGACGACTCTTACAGAGGAGGAGGATATAACATATAGGAGGATACTAATGTCCAGCCCAAACTACAAGAGCTAGAGAGCTGAAAGTTTTAGTTTTTGTAGATATGATGGAGAAACCTACAGATAAAATGAGACTTTTTACCTAAGTGACATGAGTTCGACTCCAGAAATTCCGAAAGTTGCGTTTTTTCCAATAAGAAAAGCATTGCGCCATTTTTGTAAATTAATTTTGGGCACTTTCCCGTAAGCTAGAAAGATGAAATTTTCAGTGTTGCTAGATGGCCGCAATATCTATTAGGAATTATTGTCACTTTTGCTTACAGTGTCTTGGGTTCGACTCCCGAGACCCCGGAATATCTCCCATAAGTTAGCATGGGAAAAGGTTTTCCCAGTGTGTAGACCAATCTAATAGGTTTAGGAAGCTGAAATTTTGCAGGTTTATAGAACATTTGTCATAACCAATTATAAAAGTCGAAATTTTTAAAATTGTAAATTTTAGGGGTTGTTTTAACCCCATTCGAACATTAAATTTTAATAATTTTTTATGTACTATGGGATGAGCTAGGAAGCTGCAATTTTCAAATTATTTACAGAACAGTGCATTTGCACAAATAAACATTTCAATCTCTCCATATATATATTGCGGCAAATAGAATATTTGTAATGATGAAATATCTGTCTGAAAAATTAATGTTTTTTCAAGGTGAGATGAAATGCTTGCAGTATGCAAGCACCTTCTACTAGTATATATAATCTTCAATTAACCAAAAAAAGCGCTCCAGCTTATTACGCTCCGTCTACGTGTTATGCATACCACTTCCGTAATTAGTTTCAACGTGGGGAACTTGAACCGTTTGACAATTGGTATTGCAGATGACGATCGTTCCACCGCCATCCCAAATATTATACATAATTCCCATAGTTTAACGATTTATATGACACTTATATAATGTTTCCTACTAGCAATTTTACATCAAGACGGAATTATGTATCTTCGACTTATCTAAACCAAATAAACTATCCTTCAGCATTTCCTTCCGTTACAATAAATTTATAATCTAAACGGACTGGCCTTCATAAATGTCCAAAAAAGGCATAGGAACAAGGTAAACAATATCAAATAATTCCTTTTAGGACACGAGAAACGAGTGAGGAATTTCGCTGTTTTAAATAAAACAACACGTGATCAAAATTCATTAGAAATATGTATAGAAAGTTTTGGCTTAAAAATTAGAACATCATTGAAGTGGTTTATGAAACCCTTCCTTTATCGCCCTCTACGATATTCAAGGCAGCGAAAAAGGTTAACAAAAAATGAAGTTCGATTTTTACGTACCTATTTTATTTAACCATATCGCGCAACCGGAATTTCCTACGATATCGGTTTTGTAAGAGTAACTACAATGGTCTTCATATCACTAAATATGATAATAGTCAACATCTCGTTGGAAAGGTTTTTAGCCGAGAAAAAAAAACAAGTCTAAGGGAATTCAGTAGGAGAGGCAATCGCCTAAAATGCCGCGTCGAACTAATATCACGCGGGCGCTTTGAGCGAGGCGAATGTAAAATCGTAAATAGCCAATAACGAGAGCAAAGCACACGAGAACTGAAACTCGTCACGACCAAAGGCAGGTGTGAAGGAAATGACAAAGCTAACATATTTATTCGCAGCACATCACGCAGACAAACTAAAATGGATAAAAAAATGGAAAATTCACGTCCTCCGCTTTACTTGAACGATGGACTCGTATATTGGGAAGCAGATTCCATCTACGCAGCTACAGCGGCAGGCGATGTTTTAAGTTCGCAAATTCTAAGGCTCTTATATAATTAAATGAAACAAACATCTACATCTACAGTTTACCCTGCAAGCCACCGCAAGGGTGTGTGGCAGGGGGTGCATTAACACCAAGGGGAAAACTCCAAAATTAGGTCTGGGTTTACGCCCCTACGCTAGGTTACTTTTGATCGCAAGTTTTATTCTGCTCAGCTATCGTTATAGGGAAATGAAAAGAAAATCAAGACTGATCTGTTTAATAGCAAATATGAAATAAGTACCCCAAAAAACACGGATTATCGATGGTTTAATAAATTACGCAAACGAACTATAGAAAATGAGTTATAAGACCGAAAGAAAAATTATTCGATGTTTAACTTCAATCGCAGCCGAAACCAACAACAGACAAAACGAGTTTAGGCTCATGACTCCCAATCCGCCATCGGAGAGGTTTCATCAGAATCCCAGAGAACCAAAACTAAACTTTCATTTTTGTATTTTTATTTATTTTCTCTTCACATTTTTTCCACTGTTATTTTTATAACATTTTTCATGAGCTTTTGTTGTTTGTTTATGTTGCCAAACATGTTCCTGGAGGTAGGTAGGTACATATTAATTTTGTTCGGCAAATTATTACTCTCGCAATTTGCCTCAAAAAAGATAAACCAAACAATTACAAATTCACGCTGGGTCAATATAACCAAAATTTATTCGAGATATGATTTAAATCACCCTTCATTAAGGGACAGGAAAATAACAGAGTAACTCAAAAGTGTTAAGTTTTTTACCTTATCCATACGCAGTACAGTTGACTCTCGCGTTTCCGAACGCACAAAACTTCAATCTTCCAAGAATCAATTCATCATTAATAAACCTATTTTCATACATATTAAAGCACAAAAGCAGTAAGTAATTATACAGAACACATAAAACAAATAAAAACGTTAAGATAGTACTGTACATTAAAAATTAATAAATCTGAACTATGAATGGGGATGGATCTTTCCTAAGGTAGCTGGCTGGAGGAGTTAATGGGCAGCTGGGTCAATTATGACTCATATGATGCAGGCCTGTCTTATTTTACGTATCCCTTCAGTGTAGGCGGATTTTCTGAGTGAAACAAGATGAAAGGTCTTAATTTGTAGTCACTGAGCATGCGCGGAAGCTTCCACGGTGACCGAAATAAAACCGCGGATATGCGAAAACACGGTATAACGAGAGTCAACTTTATAGGGAAAGTATTGTCTTCACGAGAAAAACCGAATCCGAGATTTCGACGGAAATATAAGTTTTAAAGTAAGTTTCATTATTTTCTCTATGAGTTCCGCTGCGTTTGTGCGCGCTCTAACTCAAAAACCACCAAGGAAATCAACACCAAACTTTATAATTACTATTTCAATTAGAAAATTAACGTCTGATTAGATTTTGGCTGAAATTGGTAGACCAAAAATGGAGGTTTATCATGTAATTTTTTTCGTTTGTGCCAAATCTCCGTTAGGAGTTCATTAATGCAAATATTTGTAATTATTAAAGCTGCAGACAACATAATTTTCCATAACTCTTGCTTGAAATATTTTTCATAAAACGGATCGTTTCAGAGATATTTCGATTATCCGTCTGAATTTATGTTCAGCACGTCGATGTCGCTAGATGCCAGCTTTGTTTCTGTTGCTGCGATAAGATTTGAAAGTTGTTGATAGCGGTCCCAGAGCTGCTAATTTTAAACACGATCAAAATCATCCCAATACCATCTAGAGTTATATTTTGTAAACAAAATTCCATGTAAATATTGACAGCGGCAATTTTACTCGCGCATCGATATTTCGTTATCCATAGCGACAAATAACAATTTTGTTCACGTATTGCTTTTTCCATGTGAAGGGTTATTCAAAGCATTTCTCATTGTGAAAATTATTCAAAATTTAAAAAGAAATTCAAAAGCGTAATTGCCGATAGTTGTCATATAGGAGGCCGATTCGGAGAGCAACAAGTAATACCTATTGCATTCACATTAAATACTCTATATGAAAAAAAAAGACGTGCAGAACAAATCAGATTTTTAGCCTTAAGAAAAGAAACGATAAACACTGCGCAAAATAGGTAGGAATCATGTAGTGTGAAAGCGTGCGCGCACAACGGGTGGAAATTCGAATTTCCAAAGAATGAAACGGAGACGGAGCGAGGGACGTTTCAGAAAACGGAGGGACAACCGCCAGTCATTTGAGTAAGAGCGGCAATGATCCTGGGAAAGGGGAACGGAAGAGAGCGGAGATTGATATAGGAAATCGAAGGCTGACGATGAGAGCAACCGCTGCGGATGATGGGATGTGGGGGATGGAAAGGAAGTGAGAGAGAGAGAGAGAGGGGGGGGAGGGAGGAAAAGGACAAGGGAGGAGGGGGAGAGAAGGGAAGGGAAAGAGAGTAGGAGGTGAGACTGGAGAAAAGGGATGTGAGGTACATCGGCTGCATGGAAGGGAGTTGGGATCAGTGCGTGAGGATGGGATTAAAGACGAGTTACTGATAATAGGACGGAGGGTGAAATGGGAAGGATTATGAAATGAGAATGGGAGGGGGCGGATTATGGCACGTGGTTGGGATGGAACGTATGGAATGGAATGGGATCTATTATGATACGGGAATGGGTTGGGATCTATTACAACCATCCCTCACTGTGTACGCAACATGAGTTGCTAGAGAAGACCGTGTAAAGCGAAACAGTGTAAATTGGGATAGATTTCCCATAGGAATACATGATATTACATTTCAGCGCTGCCTTACGTTCAATTACATATATACATAGTAATTATATCTTTCGATGGATTTTAGGCACACCCAATCCAATATGTTCTATCGGAAGCCTTTCTCATCGAGTTTCCATACACAATTCCTACTTTTAATGCACCTAATAGACCTTTCCCTAACTCTCTGCCTCTATCCTATCATTCTTTCTTCTATGACTTTTCAATAAACTGTTTTCCTTCAAATTTTGATCTACCCATTTCTCGTCTGTCCCATATTACTCTAATTATGGTTCTCTCTTCCCCTACTCTATTCAAAACATCCTGGTTCATTTTTCTCTCTACCCAACTAATTTTCTCTAGTCTACGCCGTTCCCACATCTCAAATCAATCTTCTTTTCTCATTGTCCATGTCTCGCACCCATATAACGCTACACTCCATGTCACGGGTTTCGCTAACTTCCTTATAATGGCTTTATTCAAACTGCCAGTCAACAACTCTAGTCGTCCCGTAAATGCCTCCTTTGCTCTTGCTACCCTTGTCCTGATCTCTTTCGTACTTCTTCCATCCTGTGACAGAATACTACCTACACAAGTAAAAATTTCAATCTGTTCCAGCTTTTCCCCATCCATTGTTACACTGACTTCCATGCTGAATGCCTTTTCATTTAAGGAAATAACTAACATCTGCAGGCTCTTTTCGGAATTACTCACCAATGCACTGCAACCTGCGTTTCTGATTTAACCAGGCTCCCTCCCACGTTTGTCTCTAAATCTTTCCAAGCCTCCCTTATAATTTATTTGGCATAAATATTAAATAATGTTGTCGAGAGTTGGCAGCCCTTTCTCACGCTTTTTCCTAGGGTTTTCCAATTTGATTCTCCCTCTGTTATCCTCACGTGTACAGCTTGGTTCATATAGAGAATTCTGATTAAATGTCTATCTCTCCAATCCACCCCTATTTTCCTCAACATCTCCATCAGCTTAGGGCACAAAACTCTATCAAAGGGCTTCGAAATCTACAAAGCATACATATACTACATATATCTTTAATGCTTCTTTCTACCAATGTCCTCATTACTTCTATGGAATCCCTAATGCTACGACCTTTTCGAAACCAGAATTGATCTATACCTATATATTCAGGAAAAAAACATTTAAAATACTTGTCTCAGGCACCTCCAATAGCCGCAAGGTTATGAAACCAGATTCGCATTTCGACTACAAAGCAGCCGTCTTTAGTGGTAATTCACCGAAAACAAATTCTAAAATAATCTATGTAATCCAGTGGTTCCCAACGTTTTTGTAGGCGCGGCATCCTTTCTAAGATAAACAGAATTTCGCGGGACTCCAGCCTTCAAACAAGGTTTTTATATTTTCACAAACGAGTATTACATCGTTTGGACATATCTAATTGTTGTTACCACACCATAATCAATTTATTAGAGAAAACGTTAATGCCCTAGATACCTGTGAACACGTCCAAATCGTTCATTTATTTACAAAACTAATTTTACCGCGTCACCCCTAAAAATCAGTTGCGGCGCCCAATGTGCCGCGGCACCCATGTTAGGAATCTAATCTATCTAATCAAGGGAATCGAAATTGATTTAATGAAGTCCTTTGGCAACTCTCCCTCTTCATATATCTTACGGCACAATTTATAACAAGAAGTCCAAACAAGGACTATTGCAGGCTGGTTTCCTAAGTTAAAGTCCCGAAATAATTATTTATATTGACAGGAAATGTTTCAGTATGTTTGTCATTGCAAGGAATTCTCATACCATAAATACGATTTATAATTCATAGTTTATCAATGATAGAGAAAAATTTTAAAAAAATTAATAGGTTTAAAATACTAAAAGCAATGCCAAAATCTCTTTCCGACATTATATTTTGCATGTATTTTTTTAAATAAACGAATTTAATAAATGTTACTGTTTATACGCTAATATTTATGGGTCAACTGTCCATCGCTGAAGAGTAGTGGAGCGGAAAAGAAAATAACCCATTTGTTCACTCATCTATGTTCAAGCCGAGTTCGGTAATTATCGTCTCCATGGAAACAATTCGATAAAATGCGATTTAAAAAGCAAAAAACTCAATTTTTCAGTAGAAATTTAAGAAAATACGATCAATTATCAAAATTCGGCGGTAAAAATTAGAATTTACATTATTTTCCTCTTAAAACAGTCAAACCTCACTCAAATAACGCAATTTTAAGATATTTTATAGTATTAAAGAAAACTTCTCTGCACGATGGATTTGAGACTTCCTATGTAAAACAAATAGGAAAAAAACGTTCCTGGAATCGAATCCGGGACTTCAATCTTAGGCAAATAAAATATAGCCCGGAGGTCGGACCTGACAGTACGAGCCTCATACCAAGTTTGATGAATATCGGTCAATTGATGCAAAAGTTGTTAGTGGGGGACACACAGACACGACCATTTCATAAGGCTGTTTTCTTTTGAAATCAGCCTAAAAACTCTCTCTCCCCTCTTTTCCAAATTTCTTTGACATTTCTACGGGGAGTCCACCAATTCCTCTGCTTTCTTTGACTTCATATCTCTGAGAGCCTTTTCAATCTCACTATTAAATATTTTCGGTCCGTTATTGCTGCAATCTACATCTTCCTCTCTCTGTCTCGATATATTTTGGCTTCCTATCTTCAGCACATAACTCCTCAATATTTTTTTTCATATATTCCTTACATTATCTTGCTCAAATAAGAGTTTTTTAAATCGAGGCTAGCATATTTCCTTTCTCGATTCCCGTTACCTCCTTCACTTTCCCTTACAATAAGTCTATCCTGCCTTGTCTCTAGTGTTTTTCTATATCCTCGCATTGTCTTTCCACCACAATTCCCTAGCTTTTGTAGTTTATCTCTTAATCTAATTTTTTAACTCTATACATTCTTCTCCCATATTCTATATCATTTTTTTCCGCCTCCTCTTCTCTTCAACCTTTTTAATCATCTCCTATGTTACCCTCGTCCTCCTTATCGTCTTGGACGTTATTTTCCTTATCGTTCTATTCGCGCTTTCTACGATGCACGTCCCCCAGTTTTCCTCGATCGTTGTTTGCCTACCTGCATTTTCTAAGGCTTGCGTTACAGCCTCCTAATAACATCTCCTCATTCTTTCCTAGAGCACTTCTAAATCCCATTTCTGTAACCCTTTTCCTATTTTATTAAATTTCAAACGAGCCCTCATGACCACCAAATTGTAATCAGAGACTGCATTTTCCCTCGAAAAACGATTCGACTTCAATACAGTATTCTTATATCTTTGCCTGACCGTGATATAACCAATCTGATACCTCTGTATGACTCCCGGCGTTCAATTAGTTGTGTAATACTCATAATTGATTCCTTCATTCATTGTTATAAGCATTTAATCGAGCTGAGATATTTAATGATTTTTAATGCTTGGAGATCGTTCCGAAATCGTGCTTAAGTGAAATTAATGGCCGTGCAATTCGAGCTAGTTCTCTGAAATAAAATCGTGCTAAACCGAAAACGCGTGAAGTGGAACTGTGCAAAGCGGGCTTTGGGTATATGGCACGGGAGTGGGGCGGGAATAGATAGGATATAGTAATGGAGTATATATACGATTGGGACCAGTAAGAAGACAAACGAGGAATTAAATACGGTGAAACAGGAGTCAGCAACCTTCTCCGCATGGCGGACCGCATTCTGAGTTGCTGTTATTCAGCGAGCCACATAGGAAGCTGCACGTGCATCAGCAGGCCGGGTGTTTAAGTATCGGATCATACAAGTGAAAACCAAGTTAAAATAATTTCTAATTCTCAAAAGTTCTCCAGCGTATACTTTATTACCATGATTTTAAATTAAAAAATGAAAATCTCTGAGTAAAATTTCACGGATTATTTTTCCATCGCAGCATCGTGGGTCGCATGTGGCCCGCGTACCGTATGTTGCCAAGGAGAAAACCTCAATTCGAATAAACAGAGTAGGTTGAGAAAAAACGGGCACATTTAATTCTGAGAGGCGATGGCCTATTGAAGGAAGTCGTAGATGGAAAGATGCTAGGAAAAAAGAAAATTTGGAGCTTTGGCTGGATTAATAAACAGTGATTATGAGTCGACAAAGGGAAGCACTTCAAACAAGGCAACCAGGAAAGATCAAAACAAAAACCTACCGAGAGGAGGAATTGAATTGAAGCAAAGAAATTGAATTTATAGAATTAAGAGCAGCAAAAATTGATAAAAACTAATGCATGTAGATTTAAGTGTTGTAAACAAAATTTTAAATATAATTCCAATCAACAATGTGCATTATTTTCGCTTGCCACACGCTTCACAGTTAAGGCACGACAATCTAGCGCAACGGGAAACAAAAATATCCAACCAAACACGATAGTAATGGTTTAGGGTCGAGGAAGGTGTGGCAATAGAAGGGATGGAGTACGAAATTTGCATTTTAAGGGAATCCATTTTTAAAGGAGGGGGAAATAGCACGAGAAAGATATGGCGAAGGATGAAAGACGCATAAAAAAGGTTTCGATCGTAGGACATGAGGCATAGGGTGGATATGGGTCGAAGAGATGGGATCCCTTGGGAATAGGAAAAGGAGAATTTGTAATAGAGAGAGAGATGGAGATCGAACGGGGCCATAGTCGATGAGAGAGAGAGAGAGATCCCGATAAGTAGGGATTTGAGGTCATAAAGAAAAGAAACAAATCGTGATGGATGAGATGAGGATTCCCAAGTTATATTTCGATCATTCACTCCGTACCTTTTCACTTAAGTGCGGTATATTTCGGCGGGGAAGGTAGAGAAAGGCAGAGACAGACGAGGAAATGGTAAGGTAGTGAGATGGATGGAGGGATCTTAATCACTCGGAGGAGACCTGGATATACTTCAGAAACCGTCAGATATGATCAAACTCATAGATTAAATTGAAAAAAAACGTTAATTTAATTCCGAATACCAGCCTTTTTTTTAAATTCGACGTCGAGATAAAATCAAAAGCATTTATAATTTATGGAAAACAATACAGCTCTATTTTATGCTTAACACCATGTATTTGAAATACCTAATGATTAACACTTGACCTTTACGGTGCTCAAATAATATTTTTGTGGCCATCTAAGTTACCACCATCATCAATTGGTTTCCAATCACAAGGCAAGTTCGATATTTCATTTTCGAAAGGATATTATAGTGTCGTTATCCAAAAACATGAATTATCCAAGCTCGTTACAATTATCCGAGGTGCGGGTGCTGATAAATCTAAACACAACCGCTCAAATAGCAATTCACGAACTCTAAAAAAATTCACGATTAAAATGTCTATAAATAGGTTATTAGGCTGATTGTAAAACCAAATATTGGAGCTCGGAAAATTTATTATCTTGATGGAAGGTAATTAAAAAGAAAAAAATAGAGAGAAAACCAGCAGCCCAAACTATAACAATTAATGAACAATCGTATGGAAATCATTACGTCTGGTAACATCACAATAATTCTGATTCTCTAGGAAATAGTTTCAACACATCATCGAATTGCGGCGCGCATTAGTCCAAACTAATGAGTCCTAATATTTAAAATGTTTTTCTTTACAAACGAAATCCTGAATATTTTATCCTCAGAATCAGCTGAGGCGACCGAAAAAAAAATCCCGAGGTAAGCAAACACCACTTCGTCTTCCACGTTGATTAAAAAAGAAGTACGAGAAAACTCGGCTCTCCCTCCTTAATTATCTCTTGCAGGAGCCTGAGTACCTCGCTTCGAAACTTAAACAAAGCCTCGGAGGAGCAGAGTCTTACAAAAAAATCTGCCGATCCATTGTCTCGATTTGTTTAAAAAGGAAAAATACCGACTGATTATCCCCAGAATTCGTAATAGGATTATTTTTTGGAATTCGAACCGAAAACCTATCCACACCATCTTTGTCCTCGATACCCTACGACCGAAACATTGAGAAAAGAACATAAAAAATATCGTCGAAAGATTCCCATTAGTAAACGTTCCGCAACGACTCTTGTGTCAAGTTTTTTTCTCTTCAACAGTTATGTCTCTCTCTCTCTCTCTTGCTCCTCCGGGGCATGCATGGTGCAAGCGGGTTTCCATGGCAACCAGTCTGCATGACGCAAGAGGAGAGTGGGAGGTGAGAAGAAAGAGAGAGACTGGAGGAAGGAGTGGGTAAAAAGAGAAATACTTGGATCAGACACGCCTTTAATCCTCTCCGTTCGCCTTCTCACCTCCATTCCCCTCCACCTGCTCGCTTTTACCTTAGGGATAAAGTAAAATTCTACTCCTGGTGATACAAAACATAAACAAACTGGAAGGAACGCGAGCCTTGATGCCTCCCAGGAACTCCTGAGGGCGTTTTATTATCCGAGTTTGGTCGTAAAACAGGAGGGGCCCCCGGGGTCTCTCAAACGGAGCGGGTCCGTCGAAACGGATGATAACAAAAGAGGTGCGTTCCAAGCCTTCCTTTCAGGTCAAGAGGTGAGAGATTACTCTTAATCTTTAAATCCGTAGAACGCCATGGAATGAGATGAGATGGAATAGTGAGCATCGCTGCACGCAGTCATGTAGGTAGGCCATGTAGCAAGTAATTAGGTGATTCTCTAAAAATCTTCCACCTAATCGTAATTGAATTGGATTCGAGAATGTTCCGAACGAAAAAAGAAGACGAACGCACTCTAATACGTTTTTGCCTGATCGGATTTCACTAGAAGATTAGATCACCAAATGAGAAATATGAGTGATTGATGCAGGCGAAAGTCTACGTCCCCGAAGATCAAGAAAATGCAATAAATATTCGAGTATTAGGAACGTCGAGTTATTAAACTTAAAGTTACTGAATCGATATAATTTCGCGAAAAAATATTCTTCCATTTAGAGAAAGTATGAATGACAGACTATCGAAATATAGACGTTCGACTAATTTGTGAATTTTCATGAATTTTGTACGACAAATATCTGAACGTTAATTTAGTGCAAAAATTCTAGGAGAAACAAGAATACATTACGTGTGTACTTACCAACAATAACAGGTTGAGTTTTAATGCAAAAAATTAATGACACGATATATGAGCATCAATCGTGAGTTTGTCAATGGTTTGTTGGCCTTTGATTCAAAAGTATAAGATTAGTTTATATCTCCCCAATGACAAAAATTTCCTTAGCAACAAAGCCACGATCAAAACACGTCCTATGCGATGATCAGGCTACTCCATGATGATAAATATTCAGAGCTTATCGCGGCGCGAACTCCGATATCGTCGCGAAGCATTTGCGGTTTTCAGAAAAATATCGGGGATGCCTTCAGAAAGAGACATGCATTATTAGATTTTTTTAAATATGCCCTAACGGAAATTACAGGAATACTAGCTTGAAAAACATCAGAAACCAGGTGGCGTGTAGACAGACGTAACATTTATAAGGCAAGTGGCGAGGACAAGGAATTATTTAAGAAACAGGTTTCAAAAAACCGTATTGTATCGGATAAAGAGGAAAATGTCAAATTGATTTTTATCAGCATAGTGAAAATTTATTATAAATAAATACAGCAAAGCAAGTAAAAATGTACGACGAAAAACCAGTATTAAATTTTGTGAAAACTAGTAAAATTATTTATTTATATATTCTTTGCTAACTAGGTATATCTTTTTTCGCGCAAATTAATTTCCGGCATTCATTCATTTCATCGAAAGGTAAAAGTAAACGAATCAACATTCGCCAATTCAATATACGCGGAGCCATGAATACCAATTAGCACAACTATGAACTGTGAAATTTTCGATTGACACTAACTGGAATCTAAATTGGTTTCCGCTCGTTCTCCAATAGGGATTTTTAAAAATCTCTATAATTTTTCCTTCGAATCCGGAAGAAATATCCAAAATTCGCACTATCAGTTTGTTTTAGCATCCTATAACTCACAATGAAATAATTTACGTGAAAAAGCGAAGATATGTAAGATTATAAAAGCTAATTACCACATGTGTGCCAAACAGAAAACATATTAGAAAATCGCCGGAGTTAAAAAAAGGATTTACTTCCAAAATGAGAATCATACTTAGAATTTAAAAAACAAATAATAATAATAATAATAAAAACGAAATATTCTTACTGCTGTTCTCAGAACGCACTATTACTTCCGGGTGTATATAATTACAGAGATCTCCGAGAGCCGATTTATCGAATTAAAGGATGTTCTCTAGTTGATTGCGGTAATTATTACATGCCTTGAGAGGAAAAAATAAGTTGCAATAAATTCCTGAGCGGCACTCATCAGAAGAAACTTGCGTCATCCGCCGGAAGCTCCAGCAGCACTCAATAGGATAACAAAAAATAAAAGACGCAAAACACAAAAAACGGCAATAATTTATGTATACAACTATCGCCTGAAAAATGGAAAGAAATTGATATTTTTTAATCATTATTTCGAAAGAAAATAGCTGCTTCGCATTCGCTGCGACTACCTCAACTGTTTTTCCCCCACTTCCTTTCTTCGTCGTCTTTTTTATTTTCTTTTTTCCATATACCTAAGTTGGTCCGCTAGAGGCTTTTCGGCACATCCTTGGTAGCCCCTTATCGGGAAATGAGCGAGGATATTCCGATCACGTACGCCGCCTTCCCACCATTCCCCTTCCTCTTTCTCTCATTCCATCATTCGCTCTTCCGAGATAAAGACGAGTTATTCCCGTGGCGTGACCGTACGGAATGAACAACGAGGCCCATCGTCACGACACGGAACGACATTGTTCGATATATCTGCCACGAAAAGAAATTAAAAAAGTGCGCGTTATCCAAGAAGAGCTTTTAGAAAAATGTTCGGTAATTGGACGAGTTTTGTCGCCAAAATTGGGTGGAGTTTTTATCGCCATAACGTCACCGAAATTCTAAAAAAATATATTTAGGTTTAGAGACTTAAACAGTGTATATGTAAAAATAAAACTTACTTGAAAAATGTTTACCTGAAAAGATCCAAGGTTTGGAAAACATGTAACATATCCTCCTCGAGAAAAACAGTAAATTTTTAATCAAATAAAGGCAACAAAAAAACGATTATGCAAGAAGGAAGATATATCATGGGATATATTGCTTTAAATGCACTCCAAAACGTTACGAAAAACATTTAAACATGCTCATATAATGTCCAGTTTATCATTACGCGAGGTAGTTGGTCTAGGAGTATTTGTAGTAGTTGTAGGAGTATGTAAATGCATGTAAAGTAATGCCGTATATGGACGGAGACAATTTAAAGAGGTAAAATTAAATTTTGTGCGCAGTATTCATTTTAACACCATCAGCATATTAGGAGACTTGACAAATGTTTAACTAATCAACTCATTACATAAGGTTTTAAAAACATACAAAGAAGAAAAACGGCAATGGGAGGCAAGAAAATAATCGCGTATAAAATCACACAAACACTAAAAATATTCAATAACCACAAAAAATTTTATGACAGCGCACTCCTAAACCAAAATTATCTTTATGTGAAACAAAGCATGGCAAAAACGAGTTTGAAACGATAAGTATTTTATCGGGTGCCTACCAGAAATGCGTCGCATAAATCTGTGCGCACTTAGTTTTTCAACTGTGACCGCCAAATTTCCAGCCATATTACCGGTAAGTCACGGCTGGTTTGTTTTAAAGGCGGAAATATAAATTGTTATTACTTTGGACGTCATTCCATGACCTTGTGATAGCCCAAAAATCGTGCTTCAGAAAAGCTTAGTCACCGGGTTTTACAAAATATACTGAATCACTCACAGATATTAAATATTCTTTCGTCGGTTCTTTATGGACGTCTCCTCATATGATTCGCTGATTGCACGGAAAAATAATCAATCAAAATTTTTTGGGTCTTCAGGGTGGGGCAAAGGTATCAAAATTATAATGCCATAGATAAATGTAAAGTTAAAAACACACGAGGAAAAGGCAAGGATAAATAGTCTTTATAGTAGAAAAATGAGTTATAAGAATTTCTTTAAAGAATGCCTTTTATCAAACTTCATGGTAGTAATAATAATGTATCCATTCCGAAACTAAGAACAGGAGAAATTCGCTCGAAAGATATGTCAAAAGGAAAAGTTAAAAAAAACAAAAGATGAGGTAGTGTAAGAAAATATATAAAAAATACATATTCTACCTGCAGGCAGAGACACCAAATACGAAAAAGTGGCTGCTATGGTAGACGGCAATGCGGCGCCGATTTTAATGAAAGACGAAGCAATAGCAGAGATCCAAAATAAATGATACGAGTCGAAATGGGACGTCAGCAGAAATTCCCTCAGACGAAAGATCGAAAAAATACCGACAATGTCCGTTAGGAGAAATTACGACGCGGATGAATAGCCTAAAGATTTCTTATAAATAATAATACATGAGGCTAATTTCTGTTTAATCAATAAAGTAAAGAGGTCGGTGAATGCTATGGCTGTATCATCGCAATGTATATGGCGGAAATATGAACCAACTCGAAGGAAAATTATATAAGAATGCCCAGAACTATTCGAAAATACAATACGTCAGATATCCGACCAAATACGAAAGCTGTAATGATAATGAAAGTAATGCTATAACAGTAACACCAAACAAAAAAGCGAAAGATATTCGATAAAAATCCGTTAAAGATTTCAAATATTTAATACTTTTCGCCATTTCACATCAACTCTTCCTTCTTTCACTTCGTTTCATCGATCTTTGAGAATGTAAAAAAACATTTCCTATCAATACATTTAAGGCTGTTCTACTTGGCTGAACTAATTGAGAACCGGGAACTAAGCGCAAATACTTCTTAATGCTCTCAATTTTTCAATCCACCGACCACAAAGAATCTCGCGGAGCCACGGAAACATCCGTTCCCATGGTGATACCATTTTCACCTCAGAGCAATAAATTACGATCGGACGCAGAACCAAAACCCAAGTCCATTCAAATAATAGGTCATAGAACCCGAAACGTTCAGAGGCCGGTAGTAGCTAGGAAAATTGCGAGGAAGAAATTCCCAGTCCTCAGGAAAAAAAATCATTAAAGCTTTCGGACGTGTCTGCCTTAGAGGGAGCGCTATTCCCCATAGCAACCCACCTTGCTACCTTAAAAAAAGTGGGCATAACCACCCTATCATTTCGCTTCGTAAAATCTAGCCGAATATATCCTATAGAGGGAGAAAAAAATAGCCCTCGGACAGACTGGTTACATTTATTATTCATGCACATTTTGAATGCATTTTTTTCACAACCAGAATCCTTAAATTCGGAAACTGGTTTTGGTTGAGGCGGCTCCTTCGAAGCAGGCGTCATGTACGGACATGGAGAAAGAGGAGAAATTTAAAAAAAAAATCGGATGAGAAGAAGGGATAACGAGTCCTTAATTCTGTCGAGGGAAGAATTAAAACAGATGCAAATGAAAGGAATGGCAATTTCTCGGGATTTCACTCGTGTTCCACACCACTACGTCTCTCAACTTCTTCCACGTCCAATTTTCTCTCGCCTTCCCTCTCCTTCAGTAAAACCTTCGATGAAATTGAACGAATTTATTTCCAGTCGGATGGTCCAACGATCGTCAGCTTTTCGTTTTTCATTTTCTTTTATTTGAAGCGCCAGCGCACCTCTAGACAACTACGAATCGGAACGAAGCAGCTGCAAAACGGACTCTACTTGTATTTGGAAAGGTATACGTATTTCTGTCCGTTATTAAAAAAATGTAGATTGATTTTTCGTTATTGCGTCTTGCGAAATTGAGATTTTCCATATTTTCAAGCGCTAAAATAACGATTTCAGTTTCTCGGTATTTTCTAAACACCCTTTATTTACATTTTTCTTATTATGCGTTCTTTGCACGAAGTGTACGAAATGAACGCATATAGGGGAGGTCGTTTCCGTCCGTCCGTCCGCATGTTAAAACACGGGAACCGCTTTGCTAAAATTGGTCGACCGATTCCAATTTTGGTTAAAATCTGACAACAATTACGAATCCTTTACATGAAGACCTACAATGCTCCTCTGTTTCAACTCGGGAACCGCTAAATGTATTTTGATGAAATTTGGTATTGGGGAGTTTTGCTAAAATTGATCGACCGATTCCAATTTTAGTTAAAATCGGACAACAATTACGACCACTTTACATGACCTACATGTAGTTTACAATTTTCCCTTGTTTCAACTCGGGAACCGCTGGACGTATTTTGATGAAATTTGGTATTGTGGAGTTTTGCTAAAATTAATTGATCGATTCCAATTTTGGTTAAAATCGGACAATAATTACGACAACTTTACATGAAGACCTACATGTATTTTACAACGTACCTCGCTTACTTCTCGTTAAATCCTCATCTGAGCGAAAATTGAGAACATTGTGAAATCTCAAAGAACGCATTTGGAAACTCTTGTGTACTCCGACATGGAGTACACCTTTCCAATCTTGTTACCTCTCCGACGAAATGATCAAAAAAGTAAAAAAATCTACGTTTCGAAAGATGTATCGATCTTATCAGTTTCGGGGTCATCCCCCACCCAATATATGCTCTCTCTTCCTCTTCTCATAACCATCCCGTCTTTCAGAATACCCAATATTCATTTTTCTACCAACCTCTTCGTTTCGTTCTTAGTATTCTTTCCTCTATATAGCTCCTTTCAGCAGAATAAACCTCTCAACAATTGGCCTACGCATTTCTCGTCCCTACCTTATTACGGTAATTAAGGTCTCCTATCCTTTTATCGTATTTAACGAGGCTTCATTAATTTTCTTCTCGGTCCGATTAAATTCAAGAGAAAAATTTTCTGTGAAATCTTTATATTTTTAATATTAGCAGAAACTATCAAAATTTTGAATGTAGAACCCACACACAGAACACTCAACAACTTTACAAAATATCTCTCTCACGGAGATTAATGGTAGATTGGTCTTGCGTAAGAAATATGGTACTGAAGGCATTTAATCGTTTATTGAAGGAGTGTTATCAGGATAGAGTTCATACTACATATACTGAACGACGACCTTCGGATGAAATGACGCGAAATTTGATTGAAATCACGAGCGTTCGAGAGTGCATATTAGGTGTAGGTATGTAGTTCGATGCTCCAGTTAACACCTAACGTGTAAAAGTGGGATTAAATTGGTCTCGGTGGTGACAGCGACCATTAGCGTCGATCAGTGGCAGCATATTAACACGAAAAGACGAGGATTGCCCGAAGCGTTAGCGTTGGCCTAGTCACTCTATGCTAAATACATAAGAGTATTACTGATGGCTTTTCCATAAATGGCCGACTGCAACCAAACTGGCGATGTGCGGTTTTGTCCGGACATGGTATGTTAAGAAGGTAATATGCCACTCATTGGCAAAGTAGGGAGAGCTAGGAACTTGATTTTTGGCGATTGAATTCCTTTTTCGTAATCGTCGTTTGCGAACTAACCTATATTTACCGGAGGGCTACAAATTACAAAACAGTAAATTAAAACGGGTATGAAAAACAATTCACTGGGTGTATGTGGGTCTGACGTGCTACCTCATAAGGTATAGAACGTGTCACCAGTCAACCAATCTCCTACTACTACATACTCCTGACTTGGTAATGGCAATAGGTTAAATGTAAAATAAAATTGAAATCATTCTCCTAGAGTGCTTATAAGCAATCCCCGCTATCCCATGTGAGAATAATTTTATTGGTGAATTGCTAGCACATTTATATATTGTTTTGTGCTCGTATCTCCGGTTATATTATATTATGCTACGGAAAAATAGTTTCTTTGTAGGTAATTTTGATAACGTATCTATTTCGCACGAATTCCTACCGTCCAATATCTAGAGTGAGTTAGGTTAGCGCTCTCCTTTTCTGTTATCGGTGGGCACGTATGTACTGGACATGCAATGTGTGTATATAATACAACTAGCCGAGTATTTGGGACAGGGTGTGCAAATGTTTGCTCGCCTTCGAAGAGTCTACAAATGAGACTTCGTCCCATTTCAACTTCTCTATACATGCAAGAGTGCGTACCACCCTTCGATAAGAGATTAGTTGCGTCAAGTCCCAGGTTTTCTAGCACACTTTAGTCGTATACATGAATGAATATCACTCGTACATTATAATCTGAATATTAAAATTATAGACGATATATTTTAATTGAGAATTAAGATAGGATTTGCTGTGCAATCGAGCTACAGACAAGAAAGCGAAACTGTCGATTTCTCGGAAAATATTTGCCACTGATTCTGACATATCGTCTGCGAGATAGACTGTCGTAACTTTTAAGCAAAACTTTATGCAGTTCGATGGAAAAAAGATGGCCTGTTCGGATGAAAACACATCATTTACGAATCAGAAACTGCCAAAATAATTTTTTTTAATGAAGATTACCAAAATGCATATGTAGCGATGGGCATGAAGATTCTTTCAAAGGTGAGAGAAGAGTAAAGAAACGGCTCATGGATAAAAGATTTTGTGAGAAAATAGGGAAGGGCAAAAAGAAACAGAATGGCGGCCGGAGAAAGGAAATTCTAGACTGAGCAACGACCTACACGCCCGAAGCTGCCACTAATAAACGTAAACAAAAACACATGGAGAACTGATTAATAAATATTCTTGCTCGGCGAGGAAATAGAAAACAGGAAAGCATGCATAACACAAAAAGATAAAACGATCCGTAAACCTTAATCTTTTCAGGAGCCTGCCTTGCAAGATTACATTTAAAACTACGGAAGAAATACAAGTTAGAAAACAGTGCAAACCACAAACAGAAGATTTCCAATTATGCAAACTAATAGGGTCCTAGGATGATTCGGCTAATAGAAAATTGGATTAACTGTATCTTATTAAAAAGTTATTTATAGAAAGAGCGTAAAGCAGGCACATATATCCATTTTGAACACATACTGTTCGTTATTACCACACATACCAAAAGAAATGCGCGGATAAAATGCAATTAATATATTTAAAAAATTAAATAAATAAAAGGAAAGAAATGGATTGATGTTTACTTTACAAAGTCTATTTTGCAGCTAAATGACGTAACCTTTTCAAACAAAGTAATTCAATGAAGTCACACTATTCCTGCCTCTTCAACGATGCCAAAGAAATGTCCAACCATTTGAAAGTCTCTGTGTGTAAAAGTTCCCCATGCCTTATAATCTTTATATAATATTCCAAGGGGTTGATTAGCCAAAAATACACACACCTCACAATCTTTATCATTAAATAAACCCATTTAAAATTTCGTTTTCGTTTTCTTAAAAACGGAATGTTATGTTGTCGCACAACTTAATTTTATTGACTGCTCCTGCATACACTTATATTATATTGTATTTCATTTTATATTATTTGTGCTTTATTTTGGTTGTTATGTTGTTAATTTTTGAATGTTTAATTTTCACTTTAAATTGGCGGTATCGCTGTATGTGAAAAAATGATTAAATAAATAAATATAAATACGACCTTATATAACCGCGATCGCATACAAAACAAAACAAAGAAATAAAGAAAATTAATAAATAAATAATTGTCCGTCAAATATAACGGGTATGCGTGAATTAAGTATTAATTAAAAAATTAAATAAAAATTAATGAAACCAACTTTTATATTGACTAAAAAGTAAACAATAAATGTAAAATTCACATGATTGAGTGTTACAAAGAGTAAAAACAGTTTCGGGCGAATAGAAATTGACAAAGAAATAAATTACGCTATACAATTCTTATACGCCCAAAATTATTTTTAATCTAGATAACATTTAATTTTGTCTATCTCTCCCTCTCTGCTATATAGTTCTCCCGTGGTAACAATTTTTTGTGAATCAATATTGTAGAAGTATTAGAAATGGTGGGAGAAGAAAGGACGCTAATAAAAAAAATCAGGAAAAGAAAAGCAAATTGGATAGGGCACATATTGAGAAGACAGTGTTTACAAAGGACGATCTTAGAAGGAAAAATTAGTGGAAGAAGAGGAAGAGGGAGAAAAAGAATAGGAATATTAGATAATATAAAGCAGGGATATAATACTTATAGAGGTATAAAAGAGGCTTCTAGGGAGAGAGAGAAATGGAGGCAGCGATTCAGTTAAAACCTGTCTTCGGACAGAAGCATGATGATGATGAGGTGAAAGAGGTGGCTACTTAGCCTCAACCTCGCCAATAAAGACATTTTTCTTTCTCTCTTCTTCCCTGTCTCGTATTAAAGCATACACGCATTCCTTGCGCGTTATACATATAGTTTTGGTGATCTGTCATCGTAACGCTGACGTCATCAATGGCACGTTTTAAAGCGTTTTTAACAAACTTCCCGATTAGGTGGAAGGTTGAAATTTCGCAGGAATGTTTGATTCTGATACAAAGATTAAATGACAAAAAATACGAAAAAGACCCGGGTTCGACTCCAGGGAGACGATTTACATTTCCCGTAAGGTAACAAGTAAAAAGCGACCTTTTAAAGTGCAGGCTTTTATTCTTTTGGAAATTTAAATTAGAAAGAATTGACGTACGATCTTTTAATAAGGATTATTCTTTAGGAATATTAATGAAGTTTCGTATTCTATTCATCTTTTTCCGCCTACCGTTCGAAATCTACCATATTAAACATTTAAATCACATATTTTGGGAAAAAATCGGCATTTAAAGGGGTTGTTGTCTTGCCGACCACGTCATTGTTAAACTTTCAGAATCAATTGTTGTCTCAACCCGCATACGTGTAATATATACGAGTACATAGATTGCCTTGAATTATCGTACGATTTTTCACGAAATTGCGTAATTCTAATGGGACTGGGATTTAGTTAGGATTCTTTTGGCTATCTAAACGACTATATAGATGTAGAGTAAGAGAGAGGAGGATGTGGGGAGGAAGATAGGAAGGAAGGGATATAGAATGGAAAGTACATAGAAAGTAACGGTGGTATAGAATTATTCTATTTTCCAGAGAAGGAGAGAGAAAGGAGAGGGAGGGAGGATGGGAGGGAGGGAGGGAGGATGGAAGGGAGGAAGGATTGATTGATTGATTTGGTCTTTATTTGGGGCGAGATTGAGACTAGGAAGTCCCATCTTCCACCTAACCCCTCGTCATGAAACATATAGTAATACATAAAACATTAGCAATGTAAATACAGGTAACAATAAAAATACAAGTAATTGAAAAGAAAAGATGTGATTTTGTGGGAAAAAATACGACTGCTGAATAATGGAATTCATGTAAAAAAACCCACTGCAAGAAAACACCCACACAAGAAGGGGGGTGTGAAAACACTGTGAAACCTACTTAGATTAACTAAAGACATCACATAAATGAGATTTAGAACAAGTTATAAATATATTAAAATCATAAAGAGATAAAGAAAAATAAATTGGCATAACACGAATAGATCATTGATAAAATAAACATATAAAAATATCAAAATGGGTAGATATTAACATTGGTGTGTCTGAACAAAATAGAAAGAAGTAAAAAATACAAATAAATCAGTAAAATACAAAAATTTACGATAAATATCGTTTTGTCAAAATCAAGATATTAAAAAAAATAAATAAATGAAATAAAAAAATCAAATTGAAGCATTAAGCGCGTTTAACAGTTCTTTTCCAAGGATAAGAGAGATTGATAGCAGTTTCGCTTGCATGAGGAGAGCGAGTGCGAATTTTTTATTGTTTGGGGAAGGTCGTTCCATAGTCTGCAAGCAGTTACAATGAAGGACTTGTCGAAAATTACTGTTCTGTGATGAGGAACAAGGAGTTTATGGCTCCCTCTGATATTACGGTTATGTACAGTGTCCATACCTGTAAATTCTGCGGAAAGATTATGCGGATTGTTGGAATTAAGTAATTGGTATAGCAAGGAAAGGAAATGTAGGCGTCTACGAGACTCCAAATTTAGCCAGTTTAGTTTGACGAGTGACTCAGAAATGTGGTCTGATTTCTTCAGATTAAATATATATCTGATGCACGCGTTATGTGTTCTCTGAATTTTTAACGCAAGCTCTTGAGATAAATCTTGGTACGCTATAACAACATAGTCAAAATGCGGAATAATTAATGAAGTCACCAGATGCTTTTTAGAGAAACCGGAGTACTGCTACTTAACTTCTTGAGTGAGTGAAGAGATGAGTTTACTGTTTTACACACATTTATAGGAGGGAGGATAAGAGGGATGATGGGAGGGAGGGAGGATTCTACAGGAGTCGAACCCGGGTCTCTTTTGGGATTTTGTTTCGTAAATGGCTTTTACTATAAGAGACAAACATTCCTACCAAATTTCAATCTTCTACCTACTCGGAAAGTTTGTTAAAAATAGCATTACAGTCAGTCAGTGTGTGTGTGATGAAAGCTTCAGTTTTCCAAATTTGATTCGGATAATTGGAAAATTCGAGTTAATCGGAATTCTACTGCAGTATTTATATCTATGGTGTTATTGGAAATGGTGGCATAGAATTGAATTTTAGGATAAAAAATGTTTGAATTGCTGGCAGCTAAATAATCATGTCGATGGGTTTTTAACTTTTCTGAGTTCCAACGCAGTGACGCTAGATTAACTTATTATCGATTGAATGTGAACCCCAACTGATGAAAAGCACAATTTCATGGAAAATATACATTCAGCACATGAAAGAACACCAGTAAAACGGAGAACTAATCTGTTCTCGTTGAAAACGTGACCATGATGCGAAATGAAAAAAAACCATTGGCTTTATCGCGTCATCAAAGCCCCCGAGAGTTTTTCCGGGACACGGGATCTCAAAGAGTTCTGTGTGAAAACAGTAAAAACGTTCAATGTTTTGACGATATTAAATTTTCAAAGGCCACTTGATGGGAGAGGTCGGGACCCACCCTTTTCAACGACACCGAAACTCTTCTTTCGGTTTCGGATCAGAGAGAATGAAAGGAATGGCTTTGGGCGGCGTTATCGGATAGATTAAATGAAGTCGTCGCACATTCCGCGAATCGATCCGCTAAAGGATTTCTCATTTCCCGTGAGTTTTTCCACTTCCCCCCGGTGGGCAATCAAAACTGACGAGGTGAATAAATGGAATATAGCGATATATTCTCGTTATTGACAGCGTTGATCGCTAAACGTTCTGGCACAATTCAATGAAACTGCTTCCGCTTCTTATTAAGAGCAAAAAGGATTGAAGTTTGAGAGTATAGCTCAGGCATGCCAAACTTGCGGCCCTTTGTGTTTCTTAGAGCGACCCGAAAGCAAATTTTCCTCAACCACATCGTTTGAGATTTTATATAAAAACTTCATTTTTGCGGAAATAAGTCAAAATTTTATTCTCACAGTGATTGAAAAACAACAGAACGCGGTTTCTAACTTATTGTTTTTTGAAAAACTGACATCCAATGTTATATTAATTTTTTACTACTCTGGCCCTCATTGAACAACTTTTATCCTAATGCAGCCCATCCATAACATTAATTGCTTTAATGCAGCTCTGATGTCTCTTCGAGTTTGACATGCTTGGTATAGATCATCACTGGAATTAAAATGATAAATCAGCAATAACATTGCTAATGAGAGTCCGCAACCGGTTAATCATCGTCGTGGGCATGGCGATTCGCATATGGCTTTCCTATCATTTTTTTATATCTATTGGAACTATCTAATTTATTAATTTTATATCATCCGTAAGGGGAGCTTGCTATTTTTCCACCGCTGGATTAGATGGGAAATTAACTGTGACAGGGAAAAAAGAAGCCTTTAAAGTTTGAAAATCTTTCCGTTGTGAGGGAAAGTGCGAAGTCGTAACCGGAAGAATTCCAAGTTTAAAGTTCTAAGAATTATTGGATCTAAAAGATACGAATGCAATGGTATGGTAAGAGGAATGTAGCGTATAGCTGAGCTATGTAGAAAATATTTTTTCAGACTGTTCGAAATGGCAACGCTTTCCAACTATTTAATTTCACTAATCGAAAATTTTACTGTCAATCGCCACTTCCCATGCAACAGTTGTGTGGCATTCGGGGCCTTATGAAGACTTAGACGATGTCAACGTTAATGTTGGTATCTTTCTAAAAGTAGATATTACTACCGAGTGAAATGAAAGATGGATTTTTCGGCGAACATGAAAATAAACTATTACAGCACTATTGTTTGATTCAACCAAGGCTACTTTCTCGCATTTTATATATAATCAAGTTAAACTTGAGTGGAAATCTGCTTTTCACAATCAGATTAAATTTTTGGAATTTACAAAAATGTCTCATTGATCTTACACACAGTACTGGAATGAACAACAACATAATTTTACGAGAATGAATAGTTCTAGGACGTTATTACCTTCTTCGTAGACTTTATGCTTACTGTAATTTACTAGTAGAAATTAAAAAGAGTTTCAGAGAATAAAACGCTTAAAAAGAATTTTATGGACAGTTCTATAGTAAGTAGCACCGTTGTAGTCACCTTTAGTAAAGGCTGGAAGCAGTGGAGTAATATATGCAAGATGTATTAAATCGGCGTAAACAGACGACCAGCTACAACCGCATGGACAGAGTTGCGTCTATTTTTAGGCGGGATCATTGATGACATTATCTGGGGTCAGGGCATTGCTTCCGTGAGTCACGGACAGCTTGGGAGATGGCGAACTCATCGGGTCTTTTTCTTTAACGTAGCCTACGATATCACAAGCATCTTATTTCTGTCATTTTGCAGCTTTTATTCTATCAATAAAAAGACTTCAAATAAGATTTATATAATGACTTTCTGAGAGAAGTGTCCTAATACCAGACGGCCCAGCAGAAACGGAGTATTGCACAACATGTAAAATAGTAATCGAATGAGATCTTTGACTGATGTATACATACATAGGTACATGTATACATAAAATAAATCTAAATTTACATAATACAGTGCAATTCATCGGATTAAAGATTTATCCTAGCAAATTTGGACCTCCTACCGTGATCCGTGATATGCCTAAAGGAAAATGAGCTACTGTATCGCTGTCCAATTATCGATGTTCCATAATTTGTCTTCGTGACCATGCCTTCTCTATGTAACTAAAGGTTTTTGTTTAATGTCAATATGTACTAGATTGTCTAGGACAGGGGTGGGCAAACTTTTCACGTGGTGTGCCACATTAACAGTTGCATCTTCTTAGGCGGGCCGCATTAACAGATGAAAATGCTTCGGCGGGCCACGTTAGGGGTCACATCGTAAGTAATGTGAGGTAATGCGAGGGATCCTGTTAGTGAAAATCAATAATAAATAATATGTTATTCCCATAACATCACTGAAAAAGGTTTTCCGGCCATAATTTTAAGCTACAAATATGAAATTATCTCTATTTTATATTACGGTTCGCTTTCATAATGGCATCGCGGGCCACATAAAATACCCTCGCGGGCCGCAGTTTGCCCACCCCTGGTCTAGGATGACTACGAGACCGAACTTTCTACGATATAACGCTCCCAGGGCTTAATTATTATCTTCCTATAAGCTAGGGTCGCACGCGGGGGCGGATTTATACCCCCGGCCGTCCTTAGGCATTTGGACAGCCGGCTGCTTCCCCTTCCACAAATTTCGTATTTCGAAAATGTTTTATTCAAAATAATGCAAAGAAGATGCATCTACATGTTGACTTTTCTCCTCACTAGCATAGCATAGAAATCGTTGATTATGATTAGACGGCGCCGCAGCTGATGATGTAAAACAAGTGAGTCACATAGGGCGACCGCCCCAGTGGGCACTTGCCTATTCTGCCTATTGGTAAATCCGCCCCAGATCGAAGTTTGGTATAAGGCCAATGTAAATTCAGTATCTCGATCGGATCAAAAATTTACTTTATTAACCGAATACTACGCCGCTTTCCTTTCCACGAGCGTATTACGTGCATCGAATGATAAAAAAACGAACGCATGACGCCCTCGTGCCGGTTCAACGTTTCCTACCACGAGCCGCGAATTCCCCACGCGACGTGTAAGCGAAGGCTTTAAATTGAAGGTGCTCTTCCGCTCGATTATCACATCTCCCCTCGGGATTTGCTCGTCAAATGTTCGCTCCTGAGATAATAAGCGTGTCGCCATGGAGTCATAAGCTCCGACGCACGCAAACGGAAACACAATGTATTGGAAAATCCCAATGGTCTTCGGTTAACATTGCATTCTCGCGTTAATTTGCATTTACATAATTATCCCGAGAGCCACTAAAAGTTCACGGTAGAGGTGTCATTGGACCATACCTACACTATAACGAAAATCTTTATCAGCGTCTCTCATAACATATGGGAAAAGAAACAGTAGTATTTGCCGGTTCCAGCGATTATTTTAACGTGTTTTTATAAGCTACGATCGAGCTTTACGATACCTAGTGACAGGGGGGGGGGGGTTAACTATGCCACGCATATCCCATGCTTCCCACCAGTTTGGTGAATTGCAGGGTAATACATATCTACATCTACATCATACCCTGCAAGTCACCTTTTTGGTGGATGGCAGGGGGTGCAGTGCACCAAGGGTCCATAGTTTTCCTACGTTATCTTTTCCTATTATGGTCTCTTATTGTCCTAGGGAAAAACGATCCTCTATATCGCTCCGTTCTACAGTCGATCTCGCGAATCTTATCCTCACTGTCCTGCCTTCCGAGATACGTCGGGCTTCTGATAAGTCCTACTACCTCATTCGCTAGTCCCTCCGACATAAATTTTTCCAGTAGTTTAATTCTAGCCTGCAGCCTACGTTCCTCTAACGATGTCCATTTCAGATTTTCTATTAATGATGTTACGCTTTGTTTACTATCGTAATTCCTCTTTACAAATCTAGCTGCCCTGCGCTGAACCTTTTCTATCTCGTTAGTGAGTCCCTTTTCGTAGGGATCCCACACAGCTGAAGCATATTCGACCTGCGGTCGGACCAAGGATAAATAACATAATTCTTTCACTTTTTCGGAGCTATTTCGAACTATTCTCCCTATAAAGGCCAGATTTTTGTCAGCGGCACCTATCAATCGGCGAATGTGGGTGTCCCACGAGAGATATGTAGATGTATCCTCTATGCAGGGGCAGTCCGAGGTAGTTTTGCTCCCCGGGCGAGATTGCACTTCTGCGCTCTCCTCCGTAAACGTTTGTTAAGATATTTTCAAAGCGCATGTTAATTTGTTCATCGCTCCGTAAATATTATTTATGATGAAAAAATAAGAGGAACATCATCAAGATTCCAGCCTGTTCCGCGATATAAATTAGTATCCTATATTTATTCACTTGCAATTAATGTGTAGACAGAGGATCGGGATAGCGCCCCCAATACTTTGGCGCCACGGGCAGCCGCCCGGGTCGCCCGTACTTCGTGCCGGCCCTGCCTCTATGGTAAATTTCCGATTAGTTACCTAGAGTAACTTCAACTTAGCATGCCTAAAATTATAAATTCTTTGTCTTATTTAATCTTAATTGCATACAAAAGATTCTTATTCAGAAAACTGACATGACTTTTATGTCAGATAAATATCCATCACCGACAAAGTTACAAGTAGTTCCTAAGAAATAACAAGCTTGATAGAAAAAGTTTTTAAAGGGCATTTCAATTTTTTTAATCGGGATAAGAGCAATAAAAAGGGACAGTTAAAAAGATTAACTGTTGACGTTCAGCGCGAATCAAACAAGGTGGAGGTAGAGCAGAGCTGAGCTAATAAGTGTTCTAAGAAGGGAGAACGACAAAACGAACATTGCGCCCAGAGAGAGAGGAAGAGAGATAGCGAGAGAGAAAGCTGGAGATAGTGTTTGGTGGAGAAGGGCCAAGAAGACGGTAGGTCGGTTCTGTTAATCAAGGTCTCGAAAGAATAGGACCTTAAAATAGTAGAAGCCAAAGAACTGCCTCGCGCTAAGTGGCGCAGGGAAGCTTATTCAGCAGCGTGTGGGCGAAGCTCATCAGTGGAAGGAAAAAAATCATGAAACTTTAGCGCGATTGAAGAGACGAACAACGCTAAATTATTAAAACATCGATCCTCTCCCTCTCTCCAAACACACTCACAGATGCAAAAGTACACACACCGGCATAATTCAGGAAGAAAACTCGACTTAAACCGAAAAAGTAGAACGAGTGCGTTTAACAGATTTTTTTTGCCATCAAAGCATTACGTATGTGTTAAACATAAACGAATAGAAACCGAGCATAAGCTTTCTGCGAGTCGCCAACACCGGTTTCAGAACAGACGACTCTTATTTCCCACGTAACTCATAACAGCGTACATTTCCAATCAATCCCCTCTTATTGCTATCATAATCGAATTCCAACGTATTTTTACATACCGCGAGCTAGTGAGCGTAGAGAAAAAGAGGACGATGAGCATCGCGAACGCGTGGAAGGCGGTTCAGCCTACCCAAGTAAAACGGGCAGGTAAAGGAGTGGAGTGGGGAAAAAGGGGAAGCCAATATCCTCACGTCGGAGGACAATAGGGAGAGGGGAGTGAAGGGGAAGAGAAAGGGAAGAGAAAGGGCAGGGGAGAGGTGGGGGTGGTGGACGTTGGTGACCGGACGGAAACACGAGTGCAGGAGTGCCGTGACGAATTCGCATATTCATAACAACGGCGCCGAGGGAGGGGAGGAAATTGGTTCTGAAGCAATACGCGATACGGGCGGAGAATCGTTAGCAGTACGCTCTTATCGGCAAAAGACCCAGAAAAGGACAAAAAATAATTTAGCGATGATTAGCCGACGAGAAAAAAAAGAACACCGAAAGATAGGACACCTGGAAATCGCTAATCCGGTGAACTGATTCTGTAAAGTCTCGCCGTTTCCCTTTGAAAATGACGAGGAAGGGGTTAATGTGAATGCGCTGGATTCCAGTTAATTGACTGATTCACTAATGGCTGCCGCAACCCAGTTGTCACCGTTCTGCTAAGAATGGCCTCGCAACTGTTTTGTCCCCGATAGATCAATATGGGACGAGTGGTTTTTTATTTCGTTTTTGTTTTCTAGTCTTGGAAACGATTTGCATTTAAAGGTCTCTCCTCCACGCGGATTTATCCTTGAACTTGCGCACTTGCATGTATAATCTTACTGATATGACTCAACGTTTAATTACAGAGATCAGATTGTATCGAGTGAATCAAACAACGGGTTTATGTTTTATAACCAAAAATACTTAAGTGTTATGTATCCACATTTCAACTATACGTGAGGTGTCGTCAGTGTAAATTCACTCATATGCTAAAAGGTGCTTGTTGGATATTTCAACGTTTATCAAACCATTTATTCGTCATAACAATGCTTAGGCAATATATTTATTAGCTAATTTCGTCATCAACTTAATGTCTTTCATCAAAGTTATGACATGTATTTTGAATTCGAACTCGTTTAAAAACTGCAGCACAGAACTGGAAAACCTACGATAATTGCAAGCGTCGTAACGTTAAAAACTACGAAAACGGGAAATAACCACGGAGAATTCGCAATTAAAAAAGGAAATGATATTAAGTCTAGAATATTAAAATTTTCGCATCGTCTTTCAGGAATGCGAGTGCGGGAGCAAATAGAACACTCCTTGATTACAGTAGCAAACATGGAACTTTGGATTGATTCTCACAGCCCTAAAACACAAGACCCGGCGGTTTACAGATTACGAATAAAAATACTATTTTTTCATCCAAATGTTCAGTCATAGACAAGCGAAACTCATATGAAAAATAGCAAGTGAAATCGGTTGACCAAGATGACAGACATACCTGCAGAAATCCTTGGCGTCTCACTCACAATAAAACACGGGTTCATATTCAGAATTACGGCTCCACAGGCAATTATGTCGTAAAGTAAGGTTTCCGAAAAGAGACGACTTAAGCTTTTCACTACCGTTAGAATTAAATTTGGATCAGGGGTCATTTGTTACCACCCAAGCTAAATGGAAAAGTGAATAGATCCTAGCAAAAACCGTATACACTTTTTAAATAAGTGTAACCGATCAGTTAAGTACAGAGTGTCTCACAATGAATATAGTACCTGAAACGAAGTTAAATAATTTTTTTAATTATTCGAGATAACAACATAATCCAAGATAAAATTACCTCTGAAAGATTGAAACTTGTATTCGAGTTAATAAACTTCTGCATGCATTCCATCATTAACTATTACCAATCTAATTCACACACGTTCAACGCAGCCGTATCAGACGGGGTCATTGATACGACACTTAATGAGAAGTTCTGTTGTTAGAGAATTAATGTGATCCTGATTATTAGCTTAAATAAAACGCTCAACCTTTCAGAAGTTATTATCATTTTAAATTTCATTGCTATCTAAAATAATGAAATAAATATACGACATTGTTTTCGGTGTATTCCGTTTTGGACACTCTGTATTTCTAGTTTCATCAGTTAAAACAAACATTTCCAACGGCGCTGAAATATGGCGAATTTCGCTTTGAGGTAAGGCATTAATATTACCTGGAAGTCGATTTTAAAGAAAAAAGACTCGATAAGATTATTCCTCAAGCGCTTCATTTCACCGACAAAGGACGGACGAAGTAATAGAAGTCATAACTCAAAAGAAAGCTTATCGTCGGCGCAATTTTAGTTTTCCTTTGATCTCGGACGATGTGTAAGACGATAAAATAAACACGCAAAAGTATTGTTCTTCCTCTCGCCCCACACAAAAAAATCGTCATCTTTTTTCCGTGTGGCTTTATAATGGAAGCTATTACCACCTCGGGTCATAGTACGTGCGCATTCCTTTTTCCCACCTTGTTTTTCGTACTTATCATCCATATAAAAATCGCTGCCGACTTTAATCTCCACGAATAACCAATTACCGTAAAATTCATTCCGCTCTAACCCAATACTTAAAAATTCTATTATAGAGCCTTCCCATATTAGTCATGGCCATTATTTTTGCTGCCTTTTCCTAATAGTTCAGATATGAATTTCCCTGTGTTTTTTCTACCATCAGTAGTCATGGGAGCGAATAACGGTTCGTAGATTCCGACTTCATTCGCTTACACGAAATCCTCTAAAATTTATTTCCTCTCAGCAATCTTACAACTTCTAATCTGCTTCATTTGAACAACACAAGTGAGTACATTCGAAATCAAGTAAACTTGAATAATGGAACATTGTTTTTCGACGGTTGCGCGGAGATGCACACGAAGGAGTGGCACGCAGAAGCAAATACATTCCACACTCTATAGAGCTATTTTTATAACCAGGTTCGACCTCCAATCAAGATCGGAAACTTTAATTTCTCTCACATGAAAGCATACTCAGGTACACGCTTATCTGAACATCGGTTGAATAATCCCATCTTTTTTAATTACAATATGCTACCACGAGTAACTTTTTTAGTTGCTTAGTACAGAACCTCCATAACGCTTATGGGTAATTTCTGCTATAAATGAACCGAAAAGAATAACCTTTGAGTGGACGTGTCGAACACGAATGACCGCGGTGATAATTTACAAATATGAATGCAAAAACTCAAGATATAAACACAAAATACGGCATTATCTTTTCTTTCACATAGGAAAAGGCATCGATAAAAAATATCCCCTACTGTAAGTACTTTCTCGCCGTCATAACCAGCTGATCATTTTCCTATAACAGCTTCCCGCTCAAGTTTGGATCGTCGCCAGTATTTTAATAAACACTCCGCGTCTCGCACGCGACACGCCCACCCTGCCCTCTCTCTTCTTCTTAACGCGACAACGGCAGTCCAATCAATCAACCGTCACTAGACCTACAAAGTCACGATACTGGGGAGTCGGATGAACAAATGAAAACAACACAAAAAAACTCACCCCGCAAAAAACTCCTACTGATCTCCCTCTCGGACGGAGAGAAACCTTCACCCCTTCTCCTCCGCTATCCCAAGGGGCGCCTTGTCCCTCGCGAATACACAAAAACAGGTAAACACACCGTAAAAAAACCTCGATAGGACGAGGCCCTCGCCACGCACCAGAGCCGGGAGAACGACCTCCTCTCACTCACAAGACAAGCATACGACTGAGCAGAGTCTAGACACGATACTTGCTTGGGACTTTCCCCTCATTTCCCCAACCTCGCTTCCCGCCCCTCTCCCTCTCATCCGTCCCTCCTTCCCCTCCCCATCCCATCTTCTCCCTTTCCGAACTGCTCGAAACTCTTCTTTTCGACTTCGACCTTATCTCTTATTTTCCTTCCCTCCTCTCCCCAAACGCCACTCACCCTTTCCCTCGTAAGCCAGAAGCACTTTTTCTCCCCCAAACGGTCATCCTCCTTATCCTTCCTCTCGCCGAAGATAAGTCCTATCTCTTTAGGGCTGTGAGCAATAGACACGGCGAATGATTTTCCACACGGCCGCAAAGCATCGGAAGAGCCAAGGCAATCGGAGCGTTTTCGTGTGCGTGCGGTTTTAAGCGTATTGACGGGACCAATCAAGCATAAAAATTTGAGCTGGCATTACGGCAAATGCGTGGCGCAAGAAATTATTTCACAGATTCGTTTTACATTAACTTAATTAATTAATTTCTGTTAAATAATCCAGCATAACAGGCCAGTTAATGGCTGTTTTTGGATTCCTTAAAATAAATAAATCCTGTCATATATAGATTGATTACAAATTCCCCATCTTTAGAGTTGATGTACTTTGCGGTAACTACTGGCATAAATCTTGTTTGCTTGAAAATTCGTGCGCCGCCATCATTGTTGGACACAAAGTAGCACGTATTCCAAGTACATACTTGAACTAATCATGCTGGACATATAATTACATGCTGTCAAATCTGATATAGTACAGTCGTTCGCTTTCTTTCAGCTGCATCTCATAGCCATAACATCAACCTATAAGCCAGCAACAACGACAAGAAACAAGTAGTGTTATCAATGATCATTAAAATTAGCGCGTTTTTTCTTCTCTCATTAAAGTCACTAATATTTTGTTTTATTTCGCTATGAAGATTTTTCCCAATAACGCAACTGACGAAATGAGAAGAATTTGGTATTTGATCACCTGTTATGTGAATAAAGTTAGCTTTTCTTAACTTATTTTTCATGTAGTTATACTACTTAATTCGACAGAATCAATTTTCGGCGAATTACCACTGAATACGACTGCTTTATAGCCGAAATGCACATCTGGTTTTTTTTACCTTGTTGTGGCTATTTGAGATACTTGAGGCAAGTATTTCTTAAATTGCTAGTTATACTGCCACATAATTGACCACTAGAACCTTGTTTGTAAATGGTATTAATGTGGAAATGTACGCTCAAACATTGAGCTTCCCATCCTTTATACTTTTGGAAATATTAAAAATAAAAATTTTTAAATGGGCCCCTATCCGACCCTGCCTATATTTCAAAACTAAATCTAAAGGACAATAAATGACATCATAGATTTACGATAAAAAACAGAGCGTTACGTTACTCATCGAAGAGTTGAGTTGGCCATCGTTGAAATATCGTAGATTACAGGCGAGACTTAAACTTCTAGATAAAATATAGGTCGGAGATATTCGTAAATGAAATGAAGGATATTATTCGACAACCAACGTATATCGGACGGAGGGATAATGAGGACAAGATTCGCGAAATAGATAGTAGGACGGAGAGGTATAAGGAGTCCTTTTTCCCTAGGACAATACGTGACCGCAATAGATAACTGTGAATAATAATTAGTTAGGAACTTGGTGCGCGGCACCCCCTGCCATCCACCGTCAAGGTGACCTGCAGGGTAATATGTAGATGTAGATAGATCACATAGATGCTACAAATTTCAGTCTTGTATCTCTTACTGTTAACTTGCTATTTTAATTTAATTGACTGCATAGACGGACAGAGGAAAAACATAAACTCGTTTATGAAATAAAACGCGCTAAACGCCAAGCCAATCGTAATAAACAAATTTCCAAGCAAAAAATAGCTGTAAGAATTTTACGTTCATTACTCTCCTTTCAAAGATACATTAACTAAAAAAACGCCACGAATGCATATCTTCGTAGTAATTTACGTTGGAGAACCACGAAAAACTTCGTCGTTACTTATCTTTACTCTAACAGCGTCCATCTCCGACTCCTAAAAACAATCCGTTACTCAATGGTTCCAAGAGCTCTCCGCCTGCTACTCAATTCAACTATACGTGAGGTGTCGTCAGTGTAAATTCACTCATATGCTAAAAGGTGCTTGTTGGATATTTCAACGTTTATCAAACCATTTATTTGTCATAACAATGCTTAGGCAATATATTTATTAGCTAATTTCGTCATCAACTTAATGTCTTTCATCAAAGTTATGACATGTATTTTGAATTAGAACTCGTTTAAAAACTGCAGCACAGAACTGGAATACCTACGATAATTGCAAGCGTCGTAACGTTAAAAACTACGAAAACGGGAAATAACCACGGAGAATTCGCAATTAAACTAAACTAAAACTGAACTAAAACTAAACTAAAAAAACGCCACGAATGCATATCTTCATAGTAATTTACGTTGGAGAACCACGAAAAACTTCGTCGTTACTTATCTTTACTCTAACAGCGTCCATCTCCGACTCCTAAAAACAATCCATTACTCAATGGTTCCAAGAGCTCTCCGCCCGCCACTCAATTCCTTCTCGCTTGATAGTGAGCCCCGTTCCTATTAAAAATGACAAAAAACGACATCAAGTTCAGTGTGACAAAATTCAGAAGAATAATGGCAGACGGACTACGTCTCCCTCCTATTCTCCCCCTCTCCCTCCTATTTTCCCTCTCTCTCTCTCTTCCTTCTTCCCATTCTTCATTCCTCTCTTCCTCCTTTCCATTTTCCATTCCTCTCTCCCTCCTATTCTTCTCCATCTCTTCTTCCCATTCTCCCTCTTCCTCTCTCTCATTCATGGCTTTTACTATAAGAATCAAGAGTTATTTAGTACAGCGATTGGTCTTCCACTATATGCAGTCATTCCATCTAAATCGAATTCGTTCACATAGATGTGGAATAAACTGACGAGAATTTATTTTGCATTATATATGAAGTATTGTATTTTATACTACTCAAACAAAAATAGTCATGAAATATAATTGCCTGCCTGCAAACTGAACGCTGCACACTTTCAATATATACTTCACTCGAATTTTAGGGCAAATTATATCGATATGGTTATTTACAATTAGCAATCTCTAATTCCTGCGTCTGAAACTATGCTAATAGATCCTTTATCATTTAATAGCAAACGCTAAATCTTTCGAATGCTCTAGTTTTAAAACAGAAAATATCACTAAAGTAAAAAAACATATATCGGGGAGAAAATTAAATTTAATCAACTATGAGTATATACGGTCGAATTAAATTAGAAGTAGCGTATTTGAAGGGCTCAGATGCGGTAGAAACGTGCGATAAAGTTGCCGGACTAACATTTCCTATTCCTACAAATTTGAAAAATAATATAATACTTTGAAATCACGCTAATTTTGGGACCAATTCTTCATTTAAATTAAAAAAGAGAGAAAAATCATTACATCGTTTTTTTATTATGCATACCTACAAGTTCCGGTGTTTATTTTAGTTTTAAATGGTTGGTGAATGCAACTTTATGACGTCATACACTGAAATATAGTATTACCCACGGAAGTGAGAAAAGAGCGATTGAGCTCGTCTTATGGCCAGAATTCAATTGACAATTCATGTAAAAATTACTACCGGCGAATCGTCACTGAATACGACTGCTTCGCTGCCGAAATTTTCGTATAGTTTTCCCATTTTCCACGCTAGTGGAGCGATATAAATTATCAATTGGTCACACAAATACATTCCCATCTGCAAAGATAAGCACCAAACTTTATGTGAATGCTATAAAACGGAAGCAGAGCTCGAGGCGCCGTTCCCCGCATCCCAAGCGCAAACCCTCCGATCTCACGGACCTTAGTCAAGACCGAGTCAGAGGAGGATGCATAAAACTCTCCCCCTCTCTCTCTCTCTCTACCTCCCCCCTGTACCCAAAATCGTAAGGGATCTATTTAAAAGACCAAGACGGGAGATTACGTCACCTTTGTCCTCCCCCTCTTCATAACATCCATATCCATCGCAGTACGCCACTCCCCCTCTCTTTCTCCCGGGATGCGGGGCAGTAATAAACTTCCGCGCTCCCCCAACCCCACCCCACACACACTAAGCGTACCCAGTTGCACTCTCTCTCTCTCTCTGTGTCTCCCCCTCCACCATCCAACCCTCCTCCTCCTGGCCTATTTCTCTTGCCCTCTCCTCCTTTTCTCCCACGTTTCCCTCTTTCCCCTTGTCCATCTGCAGCCCCCACTCTTATATCACTCCGCTCACATAGAAGACTGCGGAATGCAACGGGTACCAGATGTCAACTCCAAAAAGCCCTTTTCCGTTCCGTTCATCCACTCCCTCTCTCAACCCTCCTCCTCTTCCCATACCACGCAGAGAGCCGAAGGGCGTTCCAGGACTCTCTCTCTCTCTTTTCTAACCCTCGGGCGTCTTCCTCCATCCCGACCGGCAAAAATCCAGCTTTCGAATCTTCCGCAAGGAGGAAGCAGGAAGAAGAAGAGTGCGTACTTTTTTATATGCCGCGGGCGGCTTTACTTCCTATCGAGTTTTTTTCGGGGTTATATTTTTTTTATCTTTGTTCATTTACTTTTTCTGCATCTTCCGGGGCCAGCGGTTCTCTAGAAATAAGGAAAAATGACGCTAGACCGAGAAGGGATGTCTGGCGCGATTAATTTTCAATAAGAACGGAAAGAGCTGACTTTTTTAGAACAAGGGAACTTTTTAATTTAACGCCGTTTGCACTATGAATAGTTCGATTTGTAACCAGCTATTTCTGAAGGGCGTGAATATTTTTCCTTAATATGACATGGACGGTTAACAAACTACAACCAACAATTAAAAAAGCTTCCTTACTAAGATGACCTTCGATTTAACTCGTTAAGGGTAAAACAAAAATTCTCCGAATAAAATATTCTAGTAGGCCATCTAATTGGCAATCGCCAACATGCAGTCATTTCGAAGCGCAAAGGTGTTCCAAGATCTTTGGTTCAATTGCGAATTTCCTTTTAACCTGTGAGAATTGTCACAAGGCGATAACAGTTGAGATGGACATTTATCTGGGTTTGTAACGTGTGAATTACTAATACGATTGTTTTTTTAAATTATAAAATTCATTATACAACCGTTGCAATGTAATAGATACTCCGAAAGCCAGACATAAGTACACGACGATTGATTACTCCATCAGTTATGTAGACAACTGACTATAATTACAATTACGAACGTTAAACAATCTTCGACAAAACACAAAGTGGTAAGCAAATGATCGAAAAATATTATCGAACGATATGAAAATATAGCTGCAGTATTTTTTGAAATGATATATTGCAAATTTCCCTCTTTGAATTAAACCTCAGGTTACGTCAAATTAGAGAAATTGAGGTTAAAACTTAAAAAGTGCTAAATTATAATTTCTATTGCATACCTTTAGATGGGTTTTTAATTAATGTATGAAGAAAGGTAGACCAGGTACTCACCTGAAAAGTAAGAGAGAGAAATTACGTTAAAAGCTTGTACCTTATGTTAGTAAATATATAACAAATATCAAATTCAACATCAATTCGCAATAGTAAACCTGTCTCAATGAGAATGTTTATTTCAATGTCCTAACTTCAAGAGTAATTCGGAAATAAAATTTTAGTTGGATCACAATAAATTGACCTAATAATGTATAATCCACCCTTTTTATCATCATTCAAAATTATTCCGAATCATACGTTCTATTTTGTTATAATGAGTCAATGTTTCCTTGTGTTATTCTATTCTAAACATTTGATAGTATTAAAGGCAAAAACATAACTTTACAGTGTGAAATGCTTTACGCCCTCATTTTTCTGGCAACAATTTAAGCTATGTTATTCAGCCGTAATGTTACAGTACATATTCCGGAATTGCTTCCTTGGTTTTCCTTTTCTCTCCTTTTTTCGCAAAAAGAATAAATTCAAGGAATAATGTGCGATAAAATCTCAATTTAAGTAATGAAACACGGACTTGTTCTATGCATATTCAACGCTTTTCTGCGTCTCTCTCATTGGCGAAGAGGTTAAATTAATTTTATACAAGTCGTCTATATTCCACTCGGCACTGCTCAGTCAAAATTTATTACCCACCCTTCAAAAATATATAAACTACTTGCGCCAGCTGTAATTTTTCACACTTCCGACAACATAAGAATCCTCCAAAAACGGACTATCATGTGTTTGTAAATTAGGGAGATTAAAAATAAGCCACTATAAATTATCGGAGACATTTCATATCAGAGGCGTATAGAGGATAAATAGACCCCTTTATCTGTTGAAAAATTATGATTAATGGTTTTGTAAGGATCGCTCTGGATAGCATTCCCTAACTTCAGAGAGAGGGAGAGAGAAATATAGAGGAAGAGAGAAAGATAAAGGAAGAGAGAGAAAAAGGGGGGTCAGATGTCATTTCGAAGGAAAACTGGAACTCTGGTATGGAAGAGTGGAACGTCAAGCCTTTTGAGGGCGTAAAAGACAGGCGAGAGGACCATGGGGTGCGATGAGGAAGGCAAAGTTTTCGGATTCCTTACGAAAGAAATGCGAAGGAGCGTCTGGTGACGTTGTTCCAAGTATACAAAATTATATATATAGAAGGGCATATGCCCGAAAAAAGAGAACGTATTTTTCTTGTGTGCGTGTTTTCTGTCTCTTCGACGCCCCCAGCAGCCTGCCAAATTGGTCCTCAACTTGGTAAGTGTCCGCTGGGCTTCCTTCAACACGTTGTTGCCACCCTCATCACTACCTTTTCTTTTCCTTAAGTATATATATATATATATATATATATATATATATATATATATATATATATATACACACATATATATAAACACAACCATTCAAAAGCGAATCTAATGCCGCTTATAAAAAGTTTACAGGATCTTCCTTCGTTCCTTCGTTTTTCTCATAACGTAATTTCTGTTTAAGTGTTCTTAGCTTTTCGTTTTACTAACACTGCGAAGAGTGGTAATGTAACGACCAAAAATCATTCTCACAATATAGCTTGACCGAACAAGCCAAAACCTGTTTTTCAATCACTATACAACGCTGCGTTGAGAAGAAAATTCAATAAATGTCGTGAAAATTAAAATAATTCTCAGCCAGAATACGTATGTTTTCGTTGTTGATGGAAAAATGGGCCTTTTTCAAAATAATCTTAACGATACATTTCACAGGAATATTCAAAATTCTCTCTTGAGGGACGAGATGATAAATGCATTTAGTTTCAAACCAAGGAAAAAGTTCTTCAGAAAACTTTCACTAACGTATCGCTCACAGCTCGGGGAATTTTTTTTTAAGGGAGTAGCTATTATATTGGCCATTTTAGGACTGTGATAAAAACCTTTTATCGGAGGCTTTTTAATAGGGGAGCGATAAAAGAAAACTGAACGACTTCAGATGAGCGGAATATAACTGCGATAATATTCAATAAAACGTGGGTTTTACGCGCCGCGACCTCGATTAAAAAAATAATAGGCGAAATTACCTAAAATATTGCTGTAATTTTTCCGTCTCTTCTTTAAGTAAAGGTTCTTTCTCATATAACTTTAAAGTCAAGATTTTTTGCTTGTTTAATTCATTTTCTATCGCTGATCGTTTATGCGTGAGGTGAAGTATTTTCTTTACAAAAACACGGTAAAAGCGAAACTTATTACGGAAGAATAGAACGACTTTCCAATGTGGAAGGAAGGGAGTGCGTAATCGTATGTGGAATTGAGGGGTGGCAGTAGCGGAGTGTTTAGTGTGTTGGTCTTCCACGCAGCGGTCTCTGGTTCGAATCCGGCGGTCGGATTTTTCAACCTGAGATCGTTCTGTTCACTACTTGTGTGATTTTAGGAGAGCGCGCGAGTCAGCGCACCGTCCTGCGGAAGGGACGTTAAGGCCGTTGGTCTCCTTGGTGTTATTCGTAAATAGTAGACTAATGCCGGCACCGAGTTTCCCTCCTTCCTTCTGTATGTGTCTGGTGTGTAAGGAGTTATGGCTATAATAATCCAAGAGGATGATTAGCCATAAATACTAACATAAAAACAAACGATAAAATTGATCAAAGAAAAAGGTAACAACAAAGCCCTATAGGTACAACTAATGTCAAGTGAAGAAACCTCCTGATAACCATAAAAATGAAGTATATACACGTCGTTTTAGGAGAAACTACGACACGCCAGCGACCATTCTCTCACACACGCACAAAACACACACGTGTACTTCCTTTTTAAAAAAGCCTAAATGCGTATTTCGGAGTCGAAGATTCAATTTTCAGTAGGCCGATCATAAAGACGTCATTTTCCATTCCATTTTTCAATAGAATTGAAAAATTAAATTTCCAGTATAAAATAATGAAATAATAATGCATAGTCTAAGGCAATGTTTATCAACCGGTGGGCCGCGACCCACTGGTGAGCCGCAAAAGGAGTTGAGGCGGGCCGTGAAAATCTGAATCATGTTAAAATTTGCTCACAATATTTGAAAACTGTCGCGAAAGTGTAGTAAAAACTTAATATTTTGTAAAAACTAAACTCTATAAATGACTAATGATAATTTAAATAATTTGCTTTATGTTTCTTAAATATAACCTGCTACTTTTAGTCAAGAATATAGAATTCTCTCCTGCTAATATATTCACCTATTGATAAATAGGTGGGCCGCGAAAACTTTCTTGTATTTTAGGTGGGCCGCGGATAAAACCTGTAGCTAAGGTGGGAGTTGTTATCAAAAAGGTTGAGAAACGCTGGTCTAAGGGAGTCTCTCACAGCAAAGCCACATATTTCGGAATAACTTTGCAGAGAAAACTCCGTTTTGCAAAACGAAAGCGACTAAATTTGAAGCGCATAAAAATGCGTTGAATGGTGCTTGAGTGACAATCCAATCCTGCGAATAACGACTAAATTATTCCAACAGTTAATATTAATCTTGTATAAGCTAGAAAGTAAAATTAATGAGGGCAAACATCAGTCATAGGTAAAGGTGGAGACTTAACGTTAAATGAGAAATCTAACTCCTTAATCGTAAAGTTCACTTTACGGTTAAGGTGTTAGATTTCTCATTTAACATCAGTCATGGAAGCAAGCAACTCTGCCGGAAATGTTTCTCAAAGCTTAAAAAAAAAACTAATCATATAATTTGTGAAAAATATTTTCTCGTGATTTTTTTCATATTAAAAAAAATAAAATTCTTACTATAAATTTCCAATTAATGTTTTCTCGGAAAATTGGTTTTTAAGGTGTGAATTGGGACTGGCCCGTCTCGTACGAAATTTTTAGTGTACGTCAAGATGTCATTTCCCCAACATTGTATGCGTAGAATTAACATGACGTCGATGCTCTGTGAATTGCTCTTGCGCACGCAGGGTTTAAAATAAAACAGCAATGTTATAAATCCAGAACCTCGACGCCAACAATGTGTGGATGACAGGCACTGATGCCGCGGAGTTCATTGTTGACCGCGAATAAATTATTTTGAGCGGCGCGTCAGGGGGCGTATCGATTTTCGCACAGTTTCATTAATGTTACGGCAGAGGAAATTCCCAACGGCACCACGACGAGTCTCACGCAGATTATTCACACTTCTTTTTATAATCGTCTCCTGAACTCGGATCCTCTGTCTTTATGGATATTTGCTTGAGGATATAAATATTAGATACAGAAAAAACAAGGCATTTAAATTTCGTGTTTGCTAAAAATACATTAATTGTATGGTATTTATATCGACCTGTTAGGGCGGTCCTCTACGTGGTACAAAATACTATCCCGTCTTTTTTGCCACTATAAGGACCTCTTGCTATCATTATAAATGGAATTAAAATTGGATTTGTTCTATCGCGCTAGATATATTATTCTTGCTATTCTTTATTAAATACAAATCTGAACCTTGAACATTACGCATTCAATCTCTTTTGTAGTTAGTTTATTTTCCGAACGATTTCTTTTCAAAGACTTTTGGATATCTTTCTATATTAGCGGTACTAAACTCCACTTATCAAAAGTTTGTCACGTTTTATCATTAGTTGAGTTTTGTTGATATTTTTGCGGCGGTGAAGCAGTTTGCGCAGTATACATAGGGCACGTTAAGGTGAATTTGGTCAGCTTTACGGCGCTCTGAAGAATTTGGAGCTGGTTTTACCACCCAGGGTAAAGCATTGGATCTAGAGTTTTGGAGCCGGGAATTCCCGTTCCCGAGAATTTACTCGATATTTCTTATTCTCGATTCCCGGGAAAATTTTTAATGATTCCCGGGAATAGTTCGTTTGAATTTTGTGTCGAGTCAAGCTTTTCCAGAATTGCCTTCACAGTTGTTTTTTTTTAGATATTTCTCCGAATTTCAGCCTCAATGTTAAACTGTCAAAATTAGTTTTTATTTTTTTTGCATCCTGTAAATCTCACTCCCCAGTACATATAAAAGATGCGTGTATCTTAATTACTTACTTATAAAATCCACGTCTACCAATTCACGATTACACACAAAACAAAAGGGAAGTGAATAATATCTCCAAAACAACATACACTAAACCTCCGAATGTATACAAATTAGCTGATCATAGTACTATGTACAAGGATATGAGGAGTAGGTACTAGAATTTCTGATGAATACTAAATATTTTTCAGTTAATGCTATTTAGTAACTGAATTATTAGGAGTTTGAGATTAAGGATCAGGTTGCGTTTCTTGCTATGCATTAATTCAAGTTTAATGGACCACTAATACAACGTCAACATGGATTCTTCTCGCGCCCGTTAGTAAAGAAAAGGTCCAAAAGTAATGGTTGCATGTTTGATGAATCTGAAACTAGGCGCTGAAGTGAACTATCATCCTCTCCTATTCATCTTCCTTACCCCATCCTCTAATTCAGTGGTTCCCAACCTGGGTGCCGCAGCTAATTTTAGGGGTGCCGCGATAAAATTAGTTTTGTAAATAAATGAACGATTTGGACGTGTTCACAGGTAACTAGGGCATTAACGTTTTCTCTAATAAATTTATTATGGTGTGGTAACAACAATTAGATATGTCCAAACGATGTAATACTCGTTTGTGAAAATATAAAAACCTTGTTTGAAGGCTGGAGTCCCGCGAAATTCTGTTTATCTTAGAAAGGATGCCGCGCCTACAAAAACGTTGGGAACCACTGGATTACATAGATTATTTTAGAATTTGTTTTCGGTGAATTACCACTAAAGACGGCTGCTTTGTAGTCGAAATGCGAATCTGGTTTCATAACCTTGCGGCTATTGGAGGTGCCTGAGACAAGTATTTTAAATGTTTTTTTCCTGAATATATAGGTATAGATCAATTCTGGTTTCGGAAAGGTCGTAGCATTAGAGGATTCATAGAAGTAATGAGGACATTGGTAGAAAGAACCAATAAAGATGTATGTAGTATATGTGTGCTATGTAGATTTCGAAGTCCTTTGACAGAGTTTCGTGCCCTAAGCTGATAGAGTTGTTGAGGAAAATAGGGGTGGATTGGAGAGATAGACGTATAATCAGAATTCTCTACATGAACCAAACTGTGCACGTGACGATAACAGAGAGAGAGAATCAAATTGGACAACCCCGGGAAAAAGCGTGAGAAAGGGCTGACAACTCTCGACAATTCTGTTTATCTTTGAAAGGGTGCCGCGCCTACGAAAAGGTTGGGAACCGCTGCTCTAATCGACCAAATTAGCTACTCTGACCAAGTGAATTATATATAAATTCAACGGGAAAGTTTTATAGGAAATTTCGTGAACAGATGCGCCGCGAAGCTAATATCCAAATCAATGGTACCCAGTTACACGAAACCGGCAACAATGCAAATCACTAAGAATGCGTCCAATTCTCGCGTTAAAAACCGATCTGTTGATCGATTAGACGCGTATTCAAAAATCGAACGTAGGAAAACAAACTTTCGTTCTTTTAGGCGTTCGTTGTTTCAAGTCTCGAACTCCTACAAAGATTCTAAGAGATTTTAATATGCGAATGATTAATTTTCTACATTAAAATATAACGCAACGAATGTTGTTTACACTGGTTGCTATGAAAATCATTTTCCTTTCCTCATCCTCTATCTCGCATTCAAAGCATGCTTTCATCCATAAGGATTGAAATAACAATAGGATTTCGGGGTTTAACAATGTAATTATTTGGCAAGGCAGCAACCCGTTTAATGACAAGATTTACCAAAAATATGTGAATGAAAGGTACAACATGAGGAATTTCGAACTGTAGGAGGAAAAAGATTAACAGCATAAGAAATATTATAATTATTTCTTTAAAATGGTTTAAATCGAAGATTCTAGGTTAATTTTTTCTAATTTAGATCTCAAAAAGAATAAAAGCCTGCACGTCGAAAAGTCATGTTTACGTGTTATTTTATGGGAACCGTAAATGTCTTGCTTGGAGTCGAACCCAGGACTTTTTTCGAGTTTTTTCCGTCATCACCTTAAAATATGTAAATCGAGCATTCCTGCCAAATTTAAAAATTGTATCTCTATCCTTTATCGAGTTATTTGCATTTTTATAGCCTGACAGAGGGGGCCACAAAGGGACAGAAGACGGCTCTAATAGATTTTAGATTGTTTTTAAACCTCTGTCATACATTTTCTGCCCTCACATTTATCTTTGAGGGAATTGCAATATAGGATACATTAGTAGTCGGTCTCTTGTTATCTTCATATCGTCAACATCGAGGAAAGATCAGTTGCGCAAGTCAAAGTACGTCTGAATATTGAATCTGCTAACAATTTGTCGCAAATAATGTTTCACATAACATTGGGATTTATTAAAGTCTTGTGTATGTACGTTGAATCAATAATAAATATCATGTTTAAATGAAAAAGGATGCATTAAATATTAAAAATGCGAAATCATCTTATTCCAGGGTTCCCGGGATATTTGAAAATCTAATTCTCGTTTCCCGGGAAAAAATATCGCCGGGAACCCAAAACTCGAATTGGATCTGACAGCATTGGTAACTGTAGAGACCAGGATGTTACATGTTGTTTCGAAGCTGCATATAGCAAAGAAAATAAGCCGTGTTCAAGGAAAGTTAACGAAAAATGTTGTCTTTAAATAATGACCTTTTTCTCCTATACGTTTAAATAACTTTGTACGCATCTTCCTTCATGATTATCACAAATTCGATCAATGATCTCACAGAAGGTTCTGTCGTTATCTTTGACGTTACAGTGTAGCAAACTCATGAATACCAAACACGTCCATTTTGGGCGAATAAGGTCACAAAATTATTGACGAAAAGGATCAACAAAATTCATCCGAATAGATCGTAATTTATATTCATTAATCTTTCCTGGTATGATTCATTTCCGATTTAATACACCTATTTCTATATGTGCTACGAAGCTGAAATTTTTGTAAAGGTACAATTCGAAAATAATATAGAAATTCCTATATATTAATTTATTTGGTATTAATTTATTGCTAAAGGGTCAGCGCGTTCCAATAGACACAAGATGTCAGATAAATACTAAATAGTGGACGGCAGCTTCAAACATTCCATTTTTTGATCCGATTCACACTGTCTTACCCTATGTGTTATTTCCATAGCGCAAAATTCTGGTGAAATAATTTTGGAGATGTTGTTTACTTATAAGACGTTTTGTTAAACGATTCGCGCTTTACAAGTACCAGTTATCCGTTTCCTCACAATTTAGATTTAGTTTTCGTGATACGTAGCATTCACGTTTAACTTCTCGCCGGTAACTCGAACGAAATCAATCTCAGAGAAATGGCTGTAGATTTATATTTGTATATGAAATATTATGAAATCACCAGCAAAATCTGCTGCCGAAATTATTATCCATTATTATCCATATCTCACTTGGAAATCAAAAATCAAAACAGATATTTAACTCCGCCGCTCTTTTCTGGACGTAAATTGTACGTCGGACGGCGGGATGTGAAGTTCTCGCCAGATGTATCGTACAATCTAAGTCGGACGGCGTTGAGTTAATAAGTTAGCAGCTTAATATTATAAGCGAAAGAAATGTTTGCAGAGTTTGAAAAGTCCCATCACAACGAACTAGTTACGCATTTTAGATGATGAAGAAGATCGTTGTCAAAGAGACCTGGCGTTTTCGAGGAAAGATCCAGTCGGACTTCACTGGTCCTCATAGTTGGTCCGTAGTTTCCGCGAATCGCCGATAGCTAAGTGGCGTCATCGAAGGGCATTTTATTGTATTATTATATCATTATCCTAATGAACATCTTTATTCTAATCTGACTAAAATATTTAGTATACCGTTATGATATTAAGAATATTTTTTAAACGGATTCGATTTTAAATTGCTAGTTGTAGAGTTAGGAACCATGGCCAAATGTTGTTACTACAGCGAGCCAACTGCCTCTAATCCATTTGAAGACTGGTCCGCGATCGACATCAGAAGCTCATCCTCAAACCTCATGCCCAAACTATTTTTTGCTGGCGGGCTGCATCGGCGGGAAGCATTGGCAGTTGCAAATTCTTCGGCGGACCGGATTAGAAATTAAATCGAAAGTTATCTATATGTTCTAAGAAGCCATATAAGTGAAACTCAAGTATTCAGAAATCGTAAGTCGTGGGCCTCGCAAACTCCAATCGCCTGGGGGCCTCGCACCCTCTAAGTCCGCCTCTGTTTCTATGCATTCATTGCAGAATGGAAAAGAACGGATTTGGAAATCCTGCGTACTTGCTACTACACTGTGCTTTGAGAAAACATATAAAGTTACTCTTTTTTCTACCGACTTCTATTCACCGGCAATATCTTATCGCAGTTTAATGCACGTGACACTGATAGCACTACACAGTTCGATTGCAACGGCAGAATTTTTTTTTCGATCAGTATTTACTCTCTTGATCTTCAGCGTATTTGGATTTGAATTATAGCAAAGGAGTATTTTTATTATATCAAAAAATATCATTTCTTTTCGGGAATACCTAAAGTATTATTTGATAAAGCGCATAAGTATACAGTTAAGTAGTTGTGGCACATTCCATTATATTTTATTTAGAAGGAAAGCACTACTTGAACAAATATTGTGGAGTTCATTGAGGTATTTTCTATGAATCAGCATTTCAAAAAGAGACCCCATCATGATTCGTTCTGCACCTAAATTGAAGATATACGAATATTTGTCATAAAAACGGCGTCACTACAAGCAGTTTTTTTTTAAGATGTCTTATCATGCTATCATTCTTGGTTGCTCATAAGTCCTCCTTCCAACATATTTTATTTAAAATTAAGAGCTGAGTATTTCCGTTGATTTTCTCACACCCAGTAGTTCATCGTTCTTTTTTTGATTCATAGAGATGTAATTAAAAAAGTGCCCCCTCTTCCATCCCAACTCAAAAGGAAATTCTTTTTCATTTTTTCTTAAATTTGACCTTCTTATACAAATATTAAGCCGTCTATTTACCCATGACGCTATATCATTAATATTTTGCCAATTATTGCGGGTGTTTGTACATGTTTTTTTACACTATTCCGGTTGATTGGTAGCATAAACTCACCAACTAAAAAAAATTAAACGCTTTTTGGAAAGCAAAGATGAAGATTTGACGAGTGCATTTTTATAAAGAGTTGGATGTTTTTAGCGCGCGACCTCGATACGGAATTCATCGGATCCATCGCACCCTTCCCGCTTTATCTGTTTGCCCTTTAGAGGGCAGCGTAAACATTATTATATTCATTGTTGTTATGTATATCACAAACAAACTTTACGATGGCACAGTCATAAAAAAGCTCCATCTTATAGGAATAGCTCCGTTAGTTCACATCCCTCTCCGGATGAGGGCTTGGTTTTATTTATAGTATATCGTTCCAACATCCCAACGCATTGATCGAATGAGCGAAGTGCTTTCCAGCATCCTTCTCACGAGAGAGCGCCATTGCAATATCCCGCGATTTCTAACTTATTATACTAATTGAACTGAGTGGCGTAGCAAACATTTTTGGGGGCCGCGGTTCAAAACCCTTTTCGGTGCCCCATTTGATTAACTTTTATTTAATGAAATATTAACCTTTCAGAAACTAACTTGCTATCCATCGATAAGAGCAAGACTACGTAACTCTCAATATGATACGGTGGTAGTAGATAAATTTCAAACATTTTGACGAACCTCGCCAAAAAATATTGCGATAATAGAAAACAATCACACGCTGCGCTCTCCCGACAAATGGAAAAATTAACAGAGTTGGGATGGTTAAAAAAAAATACAGAAAACAGCGCGTCAAAATGGTAGTATGACAGAGAGAGCACAAATCATTTTTGATGCAACGCATCTTTGTATTAGGGGAACCCTTGGCTGGAGTTCCTTGTTCGTTGGACCGGTTCGCTATTAGCGCGCTACGTTACTGAATCGAACCATAAAATACGAAGAATAATTTCTCCAATAAAGATGGATGCCTTATTACGGCAGTAATTTGGTCAGTTTTTGTTAACCTTCTAAAAATATAAAGAAAGGCATTTCAATGAATCTGATATCAATTCTTCGCCTATTAGCATTGCGTCAGTACGCACACATCAGGGGCTTATTTTTCGAATAAAATGGTACGTCCACTATTAGTATCAATTCTAAATTATTATTTATTATTATTCCACTTATGTAAACAAAATACAAATTCACGGGATAGAGAAGGGTTTTCTTGAAAGAAATCTATTTCGTCAGAACTCTTTTAGTTTTGGCAGCTAAAGTAAGGATAGACATAACGTCCGCTAAGAATCAAGTATAAAGGGAACGGAGAAAGACACGCCCCAAAATTAAGCCATAACACCGACTTGCAAAAAAGTACTTGTTTCAGCTTAAAATAAATTAGAATATTAGAAACTTTTCAATGGCGCCTCGGACCATTCAACAGTCTGAAAGGAATGTATATTTTCATCGATTCGAACATCATCGGAACGCCAACGAGCAATTTATCGCATCCGACTGGCACTCAGGCGGTTCATTTTCCACGCCAGAGAATTATGTCGTAATCCGTGAAACAATTGATCAAAATATCAATGCTTTGATCCGATTGAAATTAATGACAAATGAGCAATGGCTAGTTGCCATGGATTCACGGAATCGCGGAGATGCATTCACCGGCCACATACGTAAACAAACCAAGGAAGGAGTAAAAAGTACCAGCAATGATCGCTTCAGGAAAGACGAACGCTAACACGAGGGGTCAGTCGGCCTTAAAAAGGTCATATTGTCGGTAAAAAAAAGCACACACGAGGGTAAGCATAAAACACGAGAGGGTCGTTACTCAAGCGAGCCACGCAGTCCAGCATAAACACGTAAGAGACAACTGGACGAACGACGTTAGATATTTATTGACTTAGATCCGTTAGCATTTGACCCGCCTGCATGTTTTTCTTTTTATAAAGCAGTCGTTCGCTGCGTATTTACGACCGTTGCTTATTATAATCTACCCGCTCTAAATTGTTTGAACTCATTCCAATATCTCGGACTTATGGGCGTATAAAATCCGCATAATACTTCAAATAAATTTAGTAGGCTACCGATCGAAATGAGTGAACGCTTAAACGTTTCTTGAAAACTGTTTATTTAATTTTTATCAAAATATATTATTTTACAATCGGAACACTTTCGGGGAATGCTAGAACCAAAATTTTTTTTAATTGCGTAAATAAGAGTATCCCTTTCGGATAAAAAGTTAAAAGAAATACTTTGGATAAAATATTTTTCTTTAATATACCTTTTATGGAAACTTTTAGGCAGACCTGCCAACAAAGTAGCATATAGCTACTACTGCATTAAAACATACAATTACACAATCATCTCTATTGTGAATGAAAATTTAACCAATAATTCATTTTGGTTGTAAAGTCATAAGATGCATTATTTAATTCCTTTAAAAATTAATGAATATTTTATATTGATCTTCTTCAAATAATAATGTGCGCGAAGAAAATAAAGGCCAGAAATTTTCGTGAAAACGTCATTTAGATTTGTCCAACTTACGATTTGTATTTCGAAAAGCGGTAAGAATAATGCGACTCCAAGAGGTTGATTAGCCAAAAATAAAAACCGGGAAAGTAGAAAACGTGTTACATATTCGTAACAAGCAGGGCCGTTCGTAGGATAGGGCGAATCAAGGGAAAACCTGTTGTGTTTTTCACAAATCTTACGAATGTTTTAATGTACGTATGCGTATAATCGTTCAGGTAATCCATATTTACGGCATTGGTATTAATTCGCGAACTCCGACAGGATACGCGGAGCAATGGGAAAAAACGGACGATACAGAATGCCCGGAAAGTAGGAAGGTGAAAAAAAAGAAAAAATGTGGAACGCTTCACGATTTTGCGTGTCATCCTTGCGCAGGGGCCATGCTAATCTTCTCTGTATCGTTCCAATTTTAGTATATGTACCGCCGAAGCGAGTACGGTATAATGCTGCTACCGCTGACGTATATATGCCTTTCTCATATCGCACTGGAGTGTCCGTGAAGACTAACGTTAGGTATTACTAGGTTCTATGTGACATCTGGATCTACATTAAAAACTAAGTATCGGTTATCCGGTATTAAAGCTATCTATGCAACTAAAAACCACTTTTGTTTAATATTTATTAATGATTGTTTTTCGAAACGGACCGGGAACGTGCGGTGGTGGTGGTGAGGACAGCATTGGGGATGAAATAATATACAATACCGGGAAAGTAGCTATGTGTGAATATCTTTAACTGATTTCTCAGAAATAAGATATCGATCAAAATTTCAGTTTCGATGATTAAAGCTAAAAACTCGAAGACTAAACTTTGGTGTTGGATGAAAAAAATCACACCATAGAACTTAAGTGATATTGTGAAACGGAAAGAGAGAGAGGATGAAATCACTTAATCGACGCCTTTCGAGGTGAGATTTAAAAACCTTTACCCAGAAGTATAAGGGTCTGAGTGAGATTCTCCCTCCTTTTTCTCGACACTCCCACCCCCTTTCTCTTAACCAAACTCACCCCTGCTCAATCCGATGCTCTCATCCCTCTCTTCTCCATTTTTCACCTATTCTCCTGTTTCCGCCATCACTTGTCACTTCTTCCAACCGTTTTCACCATATCCTCCTGCCCTCTTACTGCACACCAAACTTTTATCTTCCACGTTTCGCCCCATCCCTCTTCTTCACCTATCCTTTCACCTCCGCCTCAATACATCCTAACATTTATCCGCTCAAACTTTCACCTCTCTCCATTCATATATCTCCCTCCTTATCTATCTCACTTCCTCCACTACCGCCCTTCCTCATTCCTCTCCCCTTCTCCCACTCCCACCTCTCTCTCCGCAATCCCCTCCTCTCACTCCCTCCCCTATCTTTTCCCTTAATTTCTCCTTCAACCCATCTCTCTATCTTCATCTACCTCTTTCTACCTGTAATTGAACTGCACTGCACCACCTACGGCAACCATCATTTTTCATTTTAATTCTATTCTAAAAATCCAACAAATTGCAAAAGGTGGAAGAGAGAGCATTTTAGTTTCAAATTCCCCGAACACAGTCATTTTTCTTACCTTCTTTCTCCTCACTTCCTCTCTCCCTTTCCAGCATGTTCCCTCTTCCCCACCCCAATTTATCTCCGTCTCTCTCTCTCTCCCTCCTACCATCGTACCGCACATCCATTCTTATCCCATCCCAGCCTCCGTTCCACTCTTCCTTCCTCCCGCACTCTCAACCTCTCCGTGTATCCTTTACTGTCTCCCGTATAGTTATGGCTTATCGAAGTTTTCAACGAGCCATTAATCTGCTACGCTTCGTTCCCTCTCTCTCTCTCTCTCTCACTGCCTGCTGACGTCAGGCGTTTTTAATGGACTCGGAATTAATAGGATGTGAGTTCGAAGTATGGAGTAAAAGTTTTATGGCGGCGGTTTGAGAGTTGAAAGGCGGGAATATTTTTCGCCGCAATCTCAGGGAGGGAGAAAACGAGCTGATCTTCCAATTGGCGGCAGGCGAACGCGAAAAGTTTTAGCGTTCTTCCCATATATCAAGAATCAAAAAAGGTCAAAATTAGGTAAAACATATGTTACCCTCTTATGATTACCATTTCAAGCAAAACTTTCGAAGAGAGCGTGATAACTAAGTGATGGAAAATGAAAATGTCGTTAATCATATTTTATTATTTTGCGTACTTACGTATTCTTGAAACCAATTGTAAGATTGGTAATCTAAATCCTTCAGTTGTTAAAAACGCGCATTTACGAATATAAGCGAACATGCAAACATATAATACGGACAGGTAGAAGGGAATCCAGTGCGCACTTACTATAGAATTGGTAGATGATATGTTGGAAAGTTGAGTTGAGGAAGCTTTTCGGACTACGACACCGTCGTCACAAAGAGAGAAATTACATGTTAATTCACTATCGCTGACGAAGGACGTACTCTCCAAAGTCTCCTCAACTTTTCAGTCTTCGACCACCGTCTCCACAATAAGTTTACAGCGGATTTCTTTACTCTTCTCCAGTTTCATTAATTTTTCACCTTTTTGTTAAAGGAGATCCAGCAAAAACCTATCAGAAAGAATGCCGTGCCATAACTGCGGAAAATCTGGGCGGAAAATGATCTTTATCTCTCTGTTTGCAGATGAAGGACCGCGAGCCCGAATATTCCACCCAGGTTTTCCGCATCTTCCACCTGTGATGTTTTCTTTATGTCCACTGGACCTATTACACCCTTGTTTTTCACTTCTAATTCATTTTCCCTACGCAAATGATCGTACACACAGGCATTACTAAATTGTCAGTCGATCAGAAAAAACATGTGTCGACACTTTTAAGCATCATACATTTCTTCAATATTTATGCATTTTAAATCGGCCATTAACAATGAACGCAACAACGAAAACAAAGAGGAGCACAACCATGTCCCACGCAGGTCTCGAATCCGCTACCATTGCAGTGGAAACCATACACGCTAACCACACATCTATCGAAAATATCTCTGCTCGTAACTCAAAAAGACAATTTTTAAAAAATCTCTAAAATTACTAAAATATTAAAAACAGCGACAGACGCGACAGTAACAATTTCCCCGTACAACCAGTTTCTCTTCCCTCTCGCCACCGAGATAAAATAAATCAGACGCCGAAAACGAACAGTCGTCCGCAACTCACACAATGCTTCCAGAATCAAAACATGATATCGAGCCGGAGAAGGTAAAAGAGGAGCGGTAAATAGGGAAGAGGGATTCGCTTAAACCACGATTCTCTCATGAACGGGAGAGAATACACAACAAATCCTTAAAACAAACGCGGCATACACACGTAACAAGACGAAATTTAAAAAAAACAAAGAAGGATCCGATCTAGATCAATATGGAGGATTCCATCTAACATTAACTATACCAAACAGATCATAAACAGCGTCGAAGGAAAATGATGTCTGTTTTCAGTTGGAAAATGTAAAAATTTTCAATCAAGAAACTGAAGACGGTCCATAGAGAAAACAACATCCCACATAATTCTGGCGATATAACACAAAATCTCGAGATGCTTACCTCCTTGGAGTTTATGGAAGCAGAACTGAATCATTTTGGATTGATGTCCATAAAGATTTAATTCGTGTTTACAAAAATACTGCATTTGTTTCATTGATTGACCTCCAAATGAACGGGAGACTCAGTAGCACGAAGCGGCACCATGTAGTTGCGGGTGCATTATGTCTTCATTTTAAATTCGAACTTCAAAACTACGCAGTCGTCGCATCGGTAACGTTTCATTTGCGGTCTCTTGGCCTTACGAATTCACATAGTAAATAACAAGCTAATGCAGTAACTATGGATCCATAACAGCAATCTTTTTCTGATTTGCGTAATATATCATACGGAGAGAAAGTCGGTAATGAATAAAGAACGTGATGAGATAGGACTTTGGCAAACAATAACCCATGGCCATAAAGATCACGAGTCTATTCCAATTCAGCTAATTACTGCTTCAACTTAGATTTTCAGCAGAAACATTTACATCGCAGCAATAAATACGTCCCCACGCTCTCACTCGTCAGTAACAAGCGCGGTCTCGAATATGAGATTATTTGTCGATAGAAAACTTCCACTCACTAAACGATGCCCAGTCGATTTAACCCAGGTTTTAAAGTAAGCCGCCCCATTACAGTTCCGCAAAAATAAAAAAAAATTAAACCCTTACAATGCGCGAAAACTTCACAAGCGGTGGAAAACTCGGGATTGAAACGTTTCCAAGGGGCAAAAACGGTCTTCTCCATGAGATGGAAACTTCATCCACTTCTCTATACCTTAACAACATCTTTGAACTTTTACTAACCTATCCGAATCCGCGAATAGTGTTCGAAAGATAAAAAAAAGAGAATACATTTTTTTGAGAGCTCCTCTGGGAACTTAATGGGAGAGAAGGCGTTGCCAGGGAACTAAACAAAAAAGGATCGCGTTCTGTCTCAAATTCAGCGAATCCGTCTTCGTCTACTTGATATGAATCGTTTTTTTCCTCCGTTTCTGGTCGTGGGAAAGCAATTTTTGGCAAAAAACACGGGCGGATCGAAAACCACCAAAGTTTGCTCACCTTTCCATTGTTCTAATAATCTCATGCAAACTGGAAATAAAGAACGCAAAGTTCATCGCCCGCTTATATCTTACATCTGTGTCCATATTTTCTCTCGCGCAATTTAGCTCTCTCCTCGTTTCACGCGTAAATTTCGTGTCGGTATTAAGATTTTTATGTTTAGAATTTAATGGCCCACTACGGATTTCTTCCAATCCGTATGTCGTTAGTAAACAGTCTCTACTATCGTCTTCTTCTTTCTCTCTCTCTCTCTCTCTCTTACTATATTGCATGACTATTTCATCAATAAAAACCTACTAGCGTTAAATTAATTAATATTAATTAATTAATTAATATTTGTATACTCCACGCAATGAAAGAAAAACAAAATTGAAAATTTCCTGGAACAATGGCATTTCTAAGAAAATATTTAAAAGTACGTAAGAAAATAAACTGCAAAGATTCTTTAGACGTCTGGGAATACCAAAGAGGATTATTGATAGGACTGCTACTTATGAGTGAGGGACCGAAAACACATAATTAAGATAGTTATGAGGCATTAATACAGTAGCAAAAAAAGAAGTCTTGGAATAGAGATAGTTTAGGACAGTGTTTTCCAAATTCACTTTCACTTCAAGGCTGGGGTTTCGCGAAATTCTGTTTACCCTTGAAAGGTTGCTCCGCCTACAGACAGACCCCGATTTAGCGCCACCGTCTGCTCATCACTGAAATTGGCGCTAAAGCGGGGGGTGGCGGTAAAAAGAGGTATATGTTTACTCTATGTAACCATAAGATGGAAATTCTGTTCACAACGACTTATGAGCGGTATGCGGGGGTAACAATATATAAGGGGGCGCTAAATTGGGGTCTGACAGGTACAGAGAATTTCAACCTACGTAAAGAGAAGTTTCCCATGGCATTGAACCATAAAGCCAGCAACTAATTCTTTTAGCACGGTCTGGCAATAAGTTCTTACCAATGAAATCGCTCCATACATCACTAACCAAGAATAACAAAACAAATTACATAAACGAATTTGATGAAAAACTCTCCAACTTTTTATTTGGGGTACTACAGAATTTTCTTTCATAATACCAATAATAATGAACTCACAGGCTAAAAAAACCTACGTAGGACAAACCGGAAAAAAGGAAGAGGCAGCATGTTCTTTCAGGACCGTTGATGAGCTCGTGTTCCTATCCGGCAAGGCCAATTAGAGAAGACTCGGTCACCACAGATCGCACAGGATCTCTATGGCAATTATTTTTCCTCCGAATCTACAGTGGATGGATGAAGTGAAATTGGGGTGGGGTGAGGTAGAGGAAGGGCTCGCTATTAATTCGCCTCGATGCGAGAGGAAAAGAGGAAGGGAGAGTGAGAGTAACATTGACGGGGAAAGAAGACCGAGATTGAAGCGAGCCAATTGGACAGATGATTAATTACAGGAGATGTCTTATAGAAGAGTTCATCCGTGGAAGGTTTACGATGCTCCTTAAAGGGCTTCCGCGTTTTTTATATTTTATTAACACTTCGACTTTTGTAAGGAAAGCGTGGTCTCATACGCTAAGAGTTTTCTTGCCTACTTTGAATCATGAGAATGGAATAAAAAAAGATAAAAGATTCATCTCGGAAGGTTAAAGCCTGCGATTCATCCGGATTATTATATACATATATATATATATATATATATATATATATATATATATATATATATATATATATATATATGCACTCCCCGGGTTACGTAAGGAGTGCGTTCCAGCACCGGTTACGAAACTCAAAATTTGCGAGTCGAAAATCACTACGGATAGTATAGAGTACAACAGAGGTGGGAAAATTACACGTACAACGAAAAACTAACAGTTGTATTTTCTCCTGAAGAATAATTGAAAGGCCGATATATAAACCATGTTTTAGCTAGAGAAATTATTGCTGCTACTTAGAGACGTGTTGTTGTATAGCATCAGATGAAAATGACATAACATCATTTACTGTTACTACGTTGATATTATAATGTAATTTATTTTTGTTTTCGTATGAGTGAAAATATACGCCGCAATTATATCCAGTCGCTAGAAGCAGGTAGATTGTTAAATCGATTCGCTAGATTCGATGTTATTCGCTGTGGCCTTTTTTTAGGCGCTAGTTCGAACCCAAAGTCGCTAGATCTAGCTAAAAATTCGCTAGGAAATATCGTTAGGTGTTCGCACAATGAACTTTTTTCTGCACTAACTATTTTTTGTCACTTAAAGAGGTAAGCTTTCAAGTCAAAATATTCTTATATATATATATATATATATATATATATATATATATATATATATATATGTTTGGTTGTACGCTGTGCTTACCCCGCATTAACACGTTGTGTGCCGGATTTAAATTCCCGTATTACGCTCAATTCCTGGATATTTTATCACAAATACAAAAAAGCACCCGAAATCTCGTGATCGGCACAATTGCGATGATTTTCTTAGTTAAAAGTCTCGATTTAGTTACTAAAAAGGGGGTTCCGGCGGTGTGGTCTGAGTGTTGACCTCACCTTACGATTCCGGCCCTCTATTTGTGCGTTGATATTAGGTGACGAGGATACTAGGTGACGAGGATGAGAAAATGAGACAACGAGAAATATTGAGGCGATCGCACAAATCGACACCCCGTCCTTCGGAAGGGATGTTAAGCAGTTGGCCCCCCTGGTGAATTTCGCAAGAGTAGGCTAATGCCGGCACTGGGTTTCTCTCCTCCCTTCTCTTATGAATGCAGATGACTTAGGCAACTGAGAACGGCTTCACAACCTGCCTCGCTGCCTAACACTTGCCGATGGGCAAAACGCAAATTATTTATTAAATTGCTAATGACAGCTTTGTAGCTTTGCTGGTAAGCTGATTAAGGAAGCCGGTAATGACTGGCTCCACAAAACCTGCATTATTACTAAAAGATCAAACTAACGATTTAAATATACTTCTTACTTTGTATAATTTATATTGTATACTTTTTCACTGTAAGTAAAAGATCAAATAATATTTTAATAAATTTGTATAGCACTGTTAAAACGCGAATAACTCAATCAGTTATTCAGATATAAACTTGAAATTTGGCAGAGATAATCTACGTTGAAAATGGAATTGGAGACTATGGTGTACAGAATGGAATTAAAATTTAAAACTCCTGAACCGTAAATTAACCCAGAGAGCACTCACACGTCAATAAGAAAAAAAAGGAAAATTAAATTATACTTGCAAGTTTGCAGGACGATGATGGCCTACAAGAACCTGTTGTCAAAAACTACGTCATCAGCTACTGAAGATGAGAGCATAGCTCTCGAAATACGTATCTAGCGAGTTTCCCAGAGATTTCCAGAGTGATTGTGCGTGTGTGTGTGTTCCTTTTCTTCATTTTAGGCTAGTTTTTGACAACAGGTCCCAGTAGGCCATCATCGTCCTGCAAAATTGTAAGTATAATTTAATTTTCCTTTTTTTATTATTGACGTGTGAGTGCTCTCTGGGTTAATTTACGGTTTAGGAGTTTTAAATTTTAATTCCAGAGATAATCTACTCTAATAGAAAAATGCCACGACGAAGGAAAATTGACGAAATCCGTCCAGGGTTTGACTCCAGGAGACGATTTGAATTCTCCATAAGATAACACATAAAAATCGACTTTATTTACTTGCAGGCTTATCTTTTTTTAGATTAAAATTTAGAAAAAACTAACCTACGATCTTCGGATCTAAACCATTTTAAAGAAAAAATTATATAGTTTCTTATTCCGTTCACGTTTCCCTTTCCACATGTTAAAAATTTAACTCGCATATTTTGGTGAAAATTTTCTATTTTAACGGGATGTTGTCTTGCCTACCAATTACATTGTTAAACCTCGAAATCCTATTGTTATTTTGATTTGAAGACTTTTAGTAGGAGAGAGAGAAAGAACGACAGAAGGAGAGGGAAATTCGTTGCGTTATTTACAAGAAGGAATACCAAAAGAGCTGAAATACTATTCAAAATTATTAAAAATCGTAATAATGTACTAAATCCAATGCTATTGAAATATGAATGGTATGAAAATCCGAGGAACCTTTTAATAAACAAACGAGCATGTAAAAAATTATAGAGTGAAGGATTGGGCGATAGGTTACGGGAGTAAGGTAGAAGAATAGAGGACTTGAGGACAGTCTGGGAAATTGGGAGAGAAATAGAGGTCTAAAAGAATCAAAGAATCACAAAAATAATAATAAAAGGCTATCTTGTCCGTCCATTGGTATGACTGTCAAGATGTTGAAACGCGAATACCTCGATCAAGGGTGTAGATAGAAAGTTGACATTCGGCAGAAATTTATATAATGAGCTAATCAGAATTGGTTTATTTAGGGTTGTGATGATAATTTATGAAATAAATGTCCATTTGTGGTGCTATTTTGAGGGGGATATATTGCATTTCAATAAAACTAATAAATTATAATTTAATGAAACAATATTTTGTTGGCTGAAAATTAAAAAAATGTATAATTCCCACTGTACGATAATAATTTTGGCAAGCTAAAGTTGTCTAGCGTAATCCTTAACAAATAAATATTGTTTTTGTATGTAAGATTTGTATCCACGTATATCACTCTTGGAGGGATAGCTACATTTTTGCGGGGGAATGAGCAGAATGTAAGGGAGAAAGGGAGGAGAATGGAAGGAGAAAGGGCAGATTGGAAGAAGTGAGGGAAAAGAATAGGTGGGAGAGAGGGACGGAGAATGGGAAGAAGTAAGAGAGGGAAAATAGAAGGGAGAGAGAGAGAGAGTAGGGGAGAGGGAGGGAGGCAGAGAGAATGGGAGGAAGAATGGGAATTGGCTTAATTTTAATACATAATCTGCACATATCCTTCATAATTGACTGGCAATTACGCTAGTTTTTACATAAAGATTTATCTTCCTAAAAATTTTAAATAAATAATCAAAATATTGTGAAATAAACTTAAATTTTAAGTAGAATTTTGAAATAAAAAGCAAATTTAAATCATCTAATTGAAACAGCCATATATGTAAGTAGTAATTTTAATTCGTAGATTTAAAAAAACATAAACGTCGGATTCTACCAAGCCTACACATAACCCAGACCGGGGGAGGAAAATAAAACGAACCAAACCCCCAACCACTTAACCCAACCCGTGGAGAAAAACATAACGAATCAAACCCCAAACCACATAGCTCATCTCGGGAAGGAAAATGGAACGATTCAAATCAACAACCACTTAACTCAACCCGGAGGAGGAAACTGGAACGAACCAAACCACCAATCTCATAACCAAACCCGGGGGAGTGGCTTATAACAAACCAAACCCCAACCACTTAACCCAACCCGGGAGAGGAAAATATAACAAACCGAACCTCCAACCCCATAACACAGCTTGTAAAGAAAAATGGAACGAACCAAATCCCCAACCACTAAACCCAATATGGATCGCCGAATTGTTCCGTCGGCGAAACCGTCGCGCCGAATTGTCCCATTCCGGTAGATTCTGGGTTGGATTGGATTGGTAACTCTGTCCTTGTATTTATTCGTTTTTGGTAGATCGAATTTTACCTTTAAATGACTTAATACGAACTGGAGATAGAGAGAACTGCTGGGTAATTCATTATAATTAACGAAATCGGGAATTACAAATATTTCGGGATTTGCCCAAAATACATGGGCAAATGTAGATGTGCCCGTAACATACATATCATCAACAGCCCTTTTCAATCCATTGGCGGATAAACCTAGACTCTTCCAGTTTTCCCTATCAACTGCCTTCCTACTCCAAGTTGGCCCTAAGAACTTCACAAGCTCTCTGTCCCAACTCTCTTCTTTTCGGTCTCTTGATGTTTCTTGGGATCTATTCTATGAAACTAGTCGTCCAACGCCGATCATTTCTTCTAGCAATATGACCCGCTCACTGCCACGTAAGCGCCTTTACACTTTTAATTACGTCAAAGACTCCCGTCTTTCTTAGCCAGTCGTTCCTTTTGTGGTCTCTTCGGGTGATCCCAAGCATACATCTTTCCATGTTCCTCTGTGTTGTTTGCAGGCACTAGACTATTCTGGCGTCCATGGTCCATGTCCCGGAACTATAGGTCAAAGCAGGCAGAACCCATTGTTCATATAATCTCCTTTTCAGAGATACTGGGATACTTGATTTCAAGATACTTGCATTCCTGCGAAAAGCACACCATGCCATCTTCACTCTCCCACTGATTTACCCAAGTAATGATGCATCGGTTGTGATGAGTTGACCCAAGTAAACGTAATTTGTTACTTCTTCGAGTTCTACTCGGTTGATCGATATCTTTGTTTTAATAAGACTCATTCCAACCCAAGCTTCTTAGATCGTCTGCTCCAGTTTCTCAGTTCTTCTATAGAGCTCTTCTGAGTTTCCTGATGATGTCATCTGTGACTCAAATATTCTCCATTTACCTAAATATATACCATTTTCCTCCCACTTTAGTGTTTTGAATACTTCCTCTAGAGCTGCTGTGCATAATTTAGGAGACATGGTATCTCCTTGCCTCACTACCTTTTCGGTCTTAAAGGCACTTATTTCTTCATGCAGTTGGATAGACTATGTCGCGTTTTTATAGTTATTTTTGATTCAAGTATTGTACGTTTCTTTTACCCCATGTTTCATCAGTGAATTTAGCACCGACGAAGTTCAAATAGAGTCGAATGCTTTCTTGTAGTTGATGAAGCACATACAGAGGGGCAAGTCGTACTCATTAGTCCGACTAATGATCTCTCTGACAACTTGAATGTGGTCGGTCCATCGTATTATATCCACTGCGAAATCCAGCTTGTTCTCTGGGTTGGGCGAAATCAAGATGCTTTTGAAGGCGCGCAGTGAGAATCTTTGTGAATTTTATATATATATATATATATATCTTCTCTCTCTGTAGCTGAAGAAGGAGTAGTTCCGAAAGCTTTACGTTTGTGATGTTTCTGTGTTTTTGTGTTATTTTACGTGTGTCGCTTCGACATCCCCGGGGCCTCGCCAACCTGAAGTCGTCTGATTGGTGAGTGCTCACTGGGTTTCCTCATCCCAACACCTTGTTGACATCCATATATATATATATATATATATATATATATATATATATATATATATATATATATATGTGTGTGTGTGTGTGTGTGTGTGAATGTGTGCGCGCGCGTGTTGATAACGAACAGTTTTATCGGTCGAGGAACGTTAGATGAATTTATATTAGGTACTGTACACATAATACTCATAAGTGCATGGGTTATGAAAAAAGAATAAGTAAAACAGGCGGAAATATTACAAATTTATTATTAATATCTTCAAAGTTGAAAGAATTGAAAAACGAATTCTATAAAACGATACTTCAGAATTACCCTATCAAACAGATATTGCAACTATGTTCCTGTGAAATATTGACATAGATCCTTGAATCTCGAACAGCTACGTTTAAAAGAATGCAAAATCGCTCAAGATGAAGCTGCCTCATTTGAATGTTCTAATTGCCACAGTCATTAAGGCATGCGGATGAAGCGTTGATTATAAAAAAAAATCTATTCGTCCCTCACTTTTACAATTTGTCCATTTTCCGCATTTTCCTATACCTAATGGTGGAATTTCTATGTCGTCTGCAAAAAACGAGGTACATGGTCTGAAAAATCTTGAATTATAAAAAACGAATGCCCGACTCCGGAATCGTTTCTTTTTTAGATTTTTATCTAATGTTTTTCATCGGCCTGCAAATTCCTTCCTTTTTTCATTTTTAATGCCGACGAAAAGAAGATATCCGTATATTTAATTGGAAATGGAATGCTTGGGTGGATATTCCTTATCTCCTGGAACTAATTGGGTTGTTCAGTACTATGCGAGATACGATTACAGCTGATGCCAGATGCTAGAATTTATTTTCGAACTCGTCTGCGCAAAAAATCTTTTTCCGATAAAAAAATTAATCTGTGGAAGAAATAATTTGAGAAAAGTGATAGCAATTACACAAAAGGAAGATGTTGAGGTTACGGACAAAATAATGGGTTTCAAGGATATACTTAGCAAAAGAAAAAACTGGATTAATAACAAAATTTAGATAGTTCGGTATAGTTGAAATTTCGTCGTAACACCCATTTCAAGAGATTCACAGCGTGTGCAAAGAAAAGAAATGGCAAATGAATTTTTTTTGTTGAGAAAAACTACGGAAACGATCGCACAGAAAAATGGAAAGAGGAGAGTTTTAACGACCTGCCAAGAAGATTCCCTTGTTCTTTCCAAAAGTATCTAGATAATTTCTTCGACTGGAATATTCAGTCTTACACGAATGGATGGCTCCTTCGCGTCAGGCTGATATTGATAGGAAATATTCGGGCAAAATCTATCTCTTACGCTTTTCAGAGTCCCTGTGAAGGGTTTAGTGATGGATGATCATCCGATCCGGAGCAGCTAATGCAACAACCGTGGGAGGAATCGGACGCGAGAATACATTTAGAGCGATTACTCATTCAAAACTATCCAATGGAGCGAGATGACGAAGCGATTTGCTACGCTAGATTGAACGCCTCGATTTGTTTTCGGCAGTCCTATGGAGGAATTTCGAAAAAAGATATGTCTGAACGGTGTAAATATTAGTATCGAACGCCTTCGTAGAGCATAAGAGATTATCAAAGACGGGGTTATATCCCACCTAAATGCACCTCGCAATACGAAAAGGTTTAAACCGACATGAACGATAGCTGTTCGTTTTCTGAAGGATTCCAATATGCCTGGAAATTCTATCATTTGTTTTCGTGTATAATTTACTATAAGAATTTAAAGCCTGTCGGATAAAAATATTTAAAAAAATAACATTCTTTCTACAATCTACTCCATTGTTTCTCAACCGGGGGTTCACGGACCCCTAGGGGTCCGCGAGTTGAGTAGAACATGATGTTTATTTTTATCTCAAACTTGTTTGACCAACCATAGAGCTCTGATTAATATTCCAAAGTGAAATTACGAGACAGTGAATGAAAATGCATGAACTTTTCATAGGACCCACAGAAATTGTGGAACATCGTATGTAGTCAGCGGCTTCGAAACGGTTAAGAAACACTGATCTACTCTACAAAATAATTTTAGTTGGTTAATTAGTTTCCCATGCATCTGCAAATTTACATTTGTTACTATGACATCAAACCTTAACTTTATATTTTCACTCAATCTGTAAAGCTTAGAGAGGTCTATTCAATTATTTTAATACGAATGGAATATTTTCCACAATGATAAAAAATAATGGCAAAAACTTCAGTGGAACATTGATCCAGCAAAAAATTCTGTGCTTTCTCCTTTCAAAATGACATCATGCAAACAACGAATCCGCGTAAATAAACTCGACGATTAGGAAAAAAAACTGATGTGGCCACCACATGACTTTCTCCATACCTGTAATATTTCTAAAAATTCCGAATAGATTAAATGATATGATAATAAATACTTGAAGGAACCGCGAGAAAATTTTAAAGACTTTACCAAGAACAGAAATAGACTCATACTGTAGACTTCTGATATTGGATATAGCCAGGAATCTCCAACAATTAAGAAAATAAAAAGGAGCGTTAATAGTTTTTGAGTTAAGAGCACCCACAAAAAACTGTCACATACACACACACCCAAACACATACATAATCGCGAAAATGGTCAAAACGTGTTCAGGGGACCTTAAAACATGCATTTTCGTTGAAATCTGGAAATCGATTTTTTTCATGAAAACAATACTTTCCCATACTATACTATACGTATGGAGAAAGTAAAAACGATAAAGCGAATTCAGACTCTTCTGCTGAAAAATGACGACTGACCTCGTTTGGCGTTAACAACTACGCGACCGTTAAAAAACCCTTCGGATCTGTATGGAGAAGAGATGCGGCAAAACAAGTGAGTTAATAGAGGGAAAAAGTTGAATAGTGAAAATATATCAAAATCAAAAAAAAGAAAAAATATCGAGAAGAATTTTCCTATAGATTTAAGAAAGCACCTACTATGTTTCCTAAATAAGCTTCTCTTTGGTAAATGTAATAGAATTCGGAATGGTAACTCATTATTTCCCGAGCCAAAATATAAAGATACGCATTTTCTTGCGTAGACGTTATTGTATTAACGTATTTTTCTACCTCTAAATAAATATGTAATTTAATGCAAATACGATTATCCTAACTCCAATTATCTGGAAGCACAACTTTTCGAATAAAATTCGGGGGAAAAAATTGTTACAACAAATTTTCAGAGGCCAATAAATTAGAGCGATCTTCATATACACCCACCTCTCACTTTTCACAGCACACGAGTTTCTGAAAAACATTTGTTACGCGAAACCGTGCCTCAAATATATAAAACATTTTTATGAAATATTTAACATAAATGTTAAAGTTATTTAACCCCTCAGCGTTTACCTCTATGCAGGGCATCGAGCTCGCTATCTTCAAGCTACGCTGGTCTCTGTTACTTCGTTCCAAATCTTTAATTACTAATACAATTTGGTTAAAATTGATGCGGACAGTTCAACACAAATACTTGTAAAAGAAGTTTTATTACTTGTATTGTGGCAGTCCTGTTTTCTATATCTATACTAAAAATCTTGATTTTGCTTCTTTATGTCACTTACCTCCTTCATACAAAATTTCGTTGAAATTAGTTCTGCTAATTCCCTCAAAAAGCATGACTACCGAAACGGTTTATTTGGCAATTGTGGCACCCCTGCTTATTTGATCCGGTCGAATATGTCATTTTGGTCATAAATGTATGTGAAGATAATATGTACCAAATTTGGTTGAAATCGGTTAAGCCAATTCCTTCCCAAAGCATAATCGATAATCGATCCGGTCCAAATATGCCATTTTGGTCAATAATTTTTGTGAAGATTCTATGTACCAAATTTGGTTGAAATCGGTTCAGCCAGTTCTTCCCTGATATACGCGTACGGACGGACGGACATCACGAAGATAATAGTGCTTTTCAGCAATAACGACAAGCACTAAAAAGCGCTGATTTCCGTAACGTACAGCGCAGCACTCTTAGAAAAAACGTCCAAACTCAACGAATTACTACAGAAAACTGAAAATTTTTAGCAGAAGAGGTTCCAAACACATTCCAGCTACTGAAGGGTCGAGGTCATAAAAGGCCAAAGGAAAGGAACCCTGTCATAAAACGTATGCATGGGGTGTCCACAGCACCCCACGTGAGTACCGCAGGGAGGACATTTAAAAATGAATAGTACCGATTGCAATGTTTGAATTTTTAACTTGTCCATTTCACCGAAATTTTTATTGCCTGTACTGCACTTGGTCCGGAATAATCCAGGTAATAGAAATTCACTCTCTCACACAATTCACGCACTTGTGTTGTGCCTCCATCCATGCTCACTTACCATGTCTTCCATTTCATCAAACCTTCCTCTCATCCTCCGCATCTAGTTTAGCTGACCCTCTCCGATCCCGTCATGTGACGTCAAACAGTCCAAACCTTCCCTCTCCTACTTACCTCTCCCCCTTTCCAACCTTTTTCCTTTCCGCAATTCCAAGGATCGCTCTTTCGAAGCCGAGGGGAAGGGGTCTCCACCGCGAACACTCCGTCCCAAAAAAGGAACGGCGAAGGTTAGAGACGAAGGAACGGAGAGGGGAAGAGAGAGGGAGAGATATGAAGGTGGGAGTGGAAAGGACGGGAGTTTCTAAGGACCACCGAGAGATGGTGCTGGGAGGGATGAGGCAAAGTGAGCGGATGATCTCCAAGGTGAGGTCGGCGGGGCTGCCCTCTCATGCATACATTCGTCAATAGAAAAAGGAATTTCCTCCCCTGTCCATCTGCGACCATAATTCTTCCCTTTCTTCGGAAACCACAAATTTCCTCCCGAGTCACACTGTTTATGAGAGAAGTGAAGAGATATGGGGTCACGGAAGGAACTAAGAGTTTTTTCTTTTCGACCGCTGGGATTGCGGGAGAAAAAGTTTCAAGGTGAAGCATAAATCTTAGCTTTATGTGATTCTGATCAGCATTCGCCACTAATTTTCGCAGTCTCCTCCCGTGTTTGTTTATTTCGGCGAAGGGACGACTAATTTCTCATTTTTACTCCAATTCTGAATCGTTTCTATAGATACATAGGGATGTCTCGATTCACAGTCGTTCGATTAATTTCGCTTCAATCAACCGTGGATCGTCGTTCCTCGGTCAACCGTCGGTTGTCTCACGCCGATCGCTGTAGTATCAGTCCGGCTTAACTTCAATGGCACTAATGCATAGCGGTTGTTCCTTGCACTGCGCCAGGATTTCCGGCTCAAGAGTAGAGACCTGTTCTATGATCGTTGACTAGACAGTCACGTTAGTTCATCCGTGTGCTGTCCATTGTCTTTTTTGCAATATAAGCCATTTTTTGGGCGTAAATAGAATACCCATGACTTCCACAGTTGGCTCAATTGCAAGTGGTAGCAATATTGCAAAGAGACCTCGAAATGTCGCTTCTCTGGAAGTAAAATTGAAATGACTGAAGAATTTGAGAGTGATAAGATAGCTGCTGAGATTAGATCTTATTTTCTAGAGATATTTTACGTACAGGCATCCCGACAATAGTCCAAGAGGTTGATTCGCCATCACGCACAGACACGCACGCACAGTACAGGCGTCCTACTCTGATCGTCATCTATGCCCATCGTCGGTTCACACCATCGCACAGTGGGACCAAATCCATAAAAAGCTGGCCAAAAGTCATTTTTTCAAACTCCAAAATCTCTGTAAAAAGCTTTGTACAATGAATAACAAATGATCAAACTATCATTTAAACGATGCATCGTTCTTCTCCGATATGAGCCTAAATACTTTCACTTTTTGTCGCCAATTTATAACATTGCGCCTATGGGAAAAAACGGCTTCGTTGATCGCCGTTTCGCTCATCGACGCGGTTTTCAGGAACGAATTAACGACAAACAACTAACGAAGCCCGTTATTAAATAATTTATTCTTACATAGAAAGTTAATATCGATTTATAGCAAAAAAGGGACGAAAAAATCGATTTTATATATTGACGATGGGGTCAGACGGAACACACCATCTATAATATTGTCCCTATGGAAAAAAATGTGCTTCGACTATCGTCACCTATTCATTGAGCACATTAACGACTATTATCGAGGCATCCCTGTATTCAAAACAAGTGATATGAGGGGTGCATAAGATCAACGGAAAGATGTTTGGATATCATAAGATTGTCCCTTTTCGCGAATAAGACGTCTTTGGATATAATAGATGTACATATTACTGATACATCTCATCTAAAAACGACGTATCAGTCAACACATTAAAGTTACTCATAGACGCACTTTTACAACAATGAGTCTGCACTTGAGTGCGTCATATAAATAAAAACACGTATACGAAAATACATGCACATTCATCTGGGGACATGATTAAAAGTTTATTTAAAACATGTTTGAAGATGGATCTAAATGTATTTCCGAATTGATATAGTACTCATATTACGGTTCTATTTATTGCAGCAGTTAAAACAACGCCCACGCGGTTGCAAGGCAGGATATTTTTTCCTTCACCGGCAATTTGAAATAATTCACCATACGCTGTGTAGAAAGGATTCAATCGAAATATCGCGCGTCAATTTCCCCTTTCAACGTAAATGGAATCGATGCAGGACCGGATATTATGCATCGAGGAAGGGCGTGTATGGTGTTAACTGGGAGGTTATTTGTAGGCCATAACATTAGGATGGACAAGTAAACCAGGAACAATTCGCTCATGGGCGTATCCATATCAGCAGGAGATTTTTTTCAAGTCCAGACCTAGGGAAATTTGACATTAACTTGCCGCCGCCTATCACGAGGAGCAATTTTTTCAATCCACGCTTGGATTTGAAGAGAATGGGAGTATTAATTCTACATGAAGATAAATTGGGTGAGATAAATGAAAAAAAATCTGGGCAGGAAATATGGAATATAATAAATTATCGAATAATTTTGAAATACCAAGATTTTAAATGATGGTTAAAATTGTAAAGAAAAATTTTAGAATGGACTTTTAGACGATAAAAAATTACGATATTACCAAACTTAAGGGCGAAAGAAAATAAAGCTAAGAAAGGAGCGCTGACAAAAGAGAGAGTACGAAAGAATAGGAACGGCTGGAAAAAGTTTTAAAAAATTTGAACTTGGACGTCGGATTATGAGACAAGCTAAAAGTTAAGAGCTCACCGGTAAAATCATTTAAGAAGTTATTTGCTTTAGGGATAATTTGATAATAATTTGATAATTTGCCAACCGTTGTTTCGTTCATGTTTTTGCGGTGCATTGGAAGTTGCAGGGAGCAATATTCAGATGTTGAAATGCGTGGAGTGAAGGCGGATAGGTTTGTATTACATTTAATTGATAAAACAAGTTCGATGTAGCGATTTTATTTTCAGTTATTGTAATAGTACTGAAACGCAGAAGATATGTAAAAGATAGATTGACGTCTTAAAACAGCTTTCACATATTAAATGAATAAAACAACTCTAGTTTTAACTAATATTATAGAATATTTATTTATGTATTGTTTCCCATGCTCTCATACTATCTAGAAATTAAAATATAGTTATATTAGTATACAAAAGGTAATGGACGAGGCCGAAACTTCGTGGAATTCCACAATAAAATAACATGAACAATGCTAGATAGTATTTTTTATTTATATTAAACTTTTGCTAATTTACACAAAATATATTAAGTAAAACACGACCGGTTTCGGTGAATAATCACCATCATTTGCCTTTACAGTATCATGAGGTCAAATATTGACAAATATACAAAATTAATGTGAATAATCTTAGTTTCCCTGTGTCTTGTCGATAGGAAATGTGGTGAAGTTTGTTGTTTTAAGTGTCTATCTGCCTTAGTTATTACCTATACTTGTGAAAAGAAAAACTGTAGAAGTGTTTGTCATAACTGCATGTCTCTTTTGTCTATGTCGCGAATTTCATCGTTGCTTTTATGGCTTTTTTCTCCCTTTGAGGTCAATGAGGAAAGACTATGCTAGTAATACTGTCGAATTTGTTAAACTGAAGCGAGGAGGAAAAATTTGTGTTGTTAAAGGCAAGATTTTCCCTGAACACAGAATAAGATAAAGAGGTTATGAAGTGAGTGTAGTTGTAGATAAAGAAGAAGATTTAGTCGCGTCTGTTGAGTTGAGTATCAAAACACGATACTTCAAAATACCATGCTGTCGTCGATATTATGGGAACATATAAAATATATAATAATATAATAAAATATATAATATAATATAATAATATTATATATATATAATATAATAATATATAATAATATAATATAATATATATGCTAATCTTTGAAACATAAAAATATAATTTACTCTTGCAACTTTCTCCAGAAATATATGCATCATGTCAATGTAATGCCGAAATAAGTCATAAACTAAAATACGAAGCAATAAAATTACGTACATACATATAACTAGTACTTAGATTAAAATGATCTTCGCAGACAAATGCAGTTGTATGTTCCGATATGTCAGATGCGTAACTCTTCATGGCTTTCAACCATAATATTCTCCGCTTATTATTTCTTCCCAAGGAGCTCGGTAGCGTGAAGAACAATTTTCTCGAGGTTTTAATCGTTGTGTTTAAGCACTGAGGTACCAGACAATACTTATAACCCTTCTTAACTTCCATATTATCCATTTTAGCTACGATATCAGGGAAAGCAACAGGACGAAGTATCAAAACCGCGTGCTTTCAGTACGGTCGTAAAGCATGCGATGACGTCACGCACCCCTTACTACTCTTTCTCCAACCAGGATGCCGTTTTCGCGGGATATTTAAAAGAGTTATTTTAAATATTTTTCTTGCATAATAAAGACGATTTAACAAAAATGTTCACAGGGACTAATTAAGTCAATTACAAAGAATTAGACAAAACAATTAAATATTTTGACGGTAACTCATTACCATGGAATGATGGCTGATTAAAACAGAAAGAGCATTCGCTACAATTTGCCAACTATGGAAGGAGTAATTGATATAAATAAATAAATATAACTGTTCCGTGAAATATTTTAAATTTGAAACTATCCTTATATTAAACAAAAATGAAATTTTATACATTTTTACGAGTTTTAGCTTATTTTAATTTTGCTCAAATTATGTTATTTTACGCGCGGGATTAAAAAAACAACATTCACCAGAAAATATAACGTGATTAAGACTCATTCTAGGAAATGAGTCGTCTCCATTTCTTTAAATTATGACATACAGCAATGAACTTTTATATGGAGAAGCGACTTTAACCTCGACCTCCGCAATCCTGAAGGGTAAAAACACTCGATCAATTGCCGTCGTCCTTTGTTTCCGACCTTCAGCGCCCTTGCGCGACCAACTAGGCTATGGTCTTTTGAGACCTTGCCGAACTAACTGCCGTGAATGAGGTTCGCCATCCTTTCCTTCACAAGAATGTTTGCAAGTATTCTCAAACGCCTTGCATATTTCCGTCAATCCATCTTCTAACTCCGATGACACCGATATCCTTCCGCTGCACCCATCGCAGCCAAATATTTTTTAATAAAAGATATTCGGAGTCAGTTTCACTTAGCCTACATATCCTCGAGGAAAACAGATGACTCGCCTTGAAGTAAAAGATTATAGATTCTTAAGAAACGATATCAATTTAATATATGAATTTTATTTACGGGCCAAATTATAGGGGCGGTAAGGGAAAACATATTCGATGAGCACACCATGGCTGCGGACACGATTTGATAATCCTGATGGCCTTTTTCGAATCTTGAGAATTACTTAATTAGCTGTTTTCACTTAATTTAGGTACATATTTGTAAATTATTAAGTCCAATTACCTTTCGGTGTACCTCAAATTGTGCATATATTATACCATGCACGTGGCATACATTTCAAATTTATTTGTAAAATTCTATATTACTAAAGTACTTTGCTAGCCGTTCACTCTGTAAACGTACAATTCGAATTAATAGTAATGTAAGACAATTCGCGAACTAGGCTATTGGTGGCTTAAATATAATATTAAATAAAATTGCGATTAACACAGGCTATTTTGATTTTAAATAAACGTATGACACTCCCTCAGAAATGTTATCACATTCACACGCGAAAACAGAATCGAAATATATTTACGATAAGGTGGCGCAAAGATTTGTACATTAAGTCTTCTTTGTTCGCAGCCCCAATGTTCTTTTTTTCATTAATTCATCGTTTGAAAATGAATTATTATTCGTGGAATTTTAAAAAAAATTAACCGATTGGCCGTAAAACAACTGTACAATAATAGCACTATAATGTTATCAAAGTGACGTCTCTCCAATAGCCATAATAAGGTTTAAAAATTCAAATGCGCTGTTTGGTAGCCATAATAGGCATCCGGTTTTATAACCGTTTTATGCCTATTGGAGAAAAAGATGCAGTTAATTGCAAGATTTGTTACGTCGGATAAAAAGCAACAGCACACTGAATCAGCTCCAATATCACCACTGGTGAATATTACGGACACATTAATCCATCTTCATGACGCATTTTTATTGATTACATTTATTAGCAATACACTGTATTCAGGAAATACGGCACATTTCGTAAAATAATGTAAAAATAGCGAGAACCTTATGTCAAATAGTTTATTACATAAACAGTTTCGCCGTCGGAACATATCTTCCGGGTATATCATGTAAGACAATGAGTTAGTCGGCCCCTTTCTGTTTCGCGACCATCAAGAAACGCATCCTCGACGAATAACGAGGACTTACCGTACTTCCAATAACTCTTCACCGCCCCTCCTCCTTCCACACGCACGCACCGTACCACTCATCCATCTTCCTCCTATCTCCTATCCAATCCTTTCCCTCCTTTTCTCGCCCAGCTGATTTATTATAACGACTTCTGCAGCGGATTATCGCCGGACTCCTGCCGGGTCTAGAATCGAGCGAAGTTTTCTCGCCTCTCTGAATTTATCATGAAGTTTAATGCCAAGGCTTTCCCTCTGGAACTCTCTTCCCCCTATCTCTCCCCCACTCCTTTTATTTATTTTTTTATTTTTATTTATTTCCATGCGGCCCCTAAACAGCCGTAATCGGCCTTTTGCAAGGGGCTCATTAACATAATAACAAGGACTATCACAAACATCCATGTCCTAGGTGAAGAAAAACCCACCTAGGCGGGATTCGAACCCGCGACCTTCGGATTGGCAGGCGAGGACGTTACCCTGCCACCAGGGGGTTCAAGCCCTGTCCTCACAGAGTGTACCTCACACTTTTCCATTATCTCTCTGCATCATCTATCTCCGCTGACCGTGAAATCTGCGTACCTTTTCGCATGTTTTTCTTCCTGCTCTCATCACATCCAAACCTCTTCGACGTATGTGGTGATATTTTTTTGAGAGAGAAGTTTGCCACACATCCGAGTCGAGGGACGACGTTTTCTCTAAGGAAACTTCTGCGTATCTCGGTAATGGTCTTGTTTGTCTGATCCTGGGCTCGTTTTTATACCTTTCTACAAAAATTCTCGAGATGAAATATTAAAGCCTTCCTCCTGGATGAAGGCGGACGCAGAAAGTTGGGCAATCATTTTTCTCCAACTTCTCGTCGCGGAAAGTTTTAAGTAACTCGGTTAATCCTCGTCTGCCGTGCGCTAGTTATGTAGAGATGATGCTAAAGTCTTCGTGCGTGGTCTATAGCGTGAGTCTTTTTAAGCCGAAAGACGATCGAAGGCCACGAGGAAGCGCGCTATTTAATTAATTTCGTTGGGATTGAATTAGAAAATTTTCCTCTGGCGTATCAGAAAGCAGGTCATCAAAGCATCTCATGGCATAATCCAGCTATAAAATTCGTTAGAAGTATTTAATCCAGCTTTTCATCTCGCGTGAGAATCCTTTTCCGGGATGGTATTGAGCAAGAAGATAGTATGCTTAAACGTGATGATGCGCTTTCACATTAATACCAGCGAGTTAGTCGTTTTTGTACATTTTTGCCAAGGAAGCCCTAACTATAGTTCTATTTACATATCATTCATTAAGCTCTTTCACTCATCCAGTATCCTGGTGACCTAATTTTTCGAATTATAGAATTTTAATAATAAAAAATCCTTCTAACATCGTTAAGGTGAAACGGTATCACAGAAATGAATTCGAAACAGTTTTTATCAGCGACGAGAGAAATGTAAGACTTGTTTATTAACGCATTAGATTACGTATAAGAAGCTAAACGAAGTTTGATATTTTATTCAAAATTTGTGCGTTTCCACTAAACTTAAGCATCTCAAAAAGAATGGAATTTTTACTATATTAAAGGATGAGTTTAAAATCATCTTTTACCATGGAGATCTCCCACTACCCAAACTGCATACACTTGTAAAGTCAACATAATTATCTTAATATGCTGAAACATCGTAATTCCTCGCAATGCTTCTTTCAGTGTAATTGCACTGCCTTTTACCTATGAAATGCTCACAAAATAAAAGAATGCGGGCGTCCAGCTTGTCCGATGCTTCTCTCTCAGTAACGACCTTCCCATCGTGTCAACTAATAAACTATCATATCTCTACGAGACGTGATTATTTATGATGATCACGTATTTGACACTATTTTTTGCCAATCGGGACAATTTGTCATCTTCTGGCAAATAATTTCTATATCATACTCGAGTAATGAATCCGTCGAACGCAGATAGAGTTCGCTTATTCCATGAGCGACAATAAAAAAGGAGATTTATAATTTATCTTTCCTTTTCATCTCAGCTGGTCTAACAAATGCATGATGTAACGACGTCTTTTGCGATTAAACAATTCCAAACGTCCTGTAAAATAAATGGATTTTCTCCTCGAAAAACTTACGGCAAGAATTCTTTTATAAATGACACCTGAAGAATGGTAGGCAATTAAATTCTTCATCGGTGTTAATTCATCCATCATCAAATACAAAATACTTCGAAAAATTAACTTGAGGTGATATTGCATTTTACAAAAGTAATTTTTTTATAGAAAATTTGGAAAAGAGGAATCACAATAGGATCATTTAAGACAATCAGGATTACGGAGAAGTAGGAAAACAAGCGCAGCCGCGACTAAGAATAACGGAAATCAGGCGGACAAAAAACAAATGAAGAAGCGCAGAATACGAAATAGAAAAGCTTCCTTCACGCAATGAAAAGAAGGTAGAAAAAAGTCGGAACAAAAATTCGGGAGCGAAGAGAAATATTGTGCCTAGATTTGGGGAAGCCCGATTGCGAATATATTAATTTACCACACGTTCTAGAAACAAGATTCTATCTTATCCATCTCCGGATAGTATAGGAAAGGCGTCAAGGAAAGGTTCTTTTCTAAGTTACTTCACTAAAATAAAATCTTATCTTTCGCAAAAATTACGTTTCCCATTATATCCGCAGAAACTTCTGCTTTGAAAAACCAATTACGATGGATGGATGTGGCCAGAGCACAAAAAAATACCTATTAAAATTGAAATTTTAGTTAATGATGATATACAAATATTTTGCAAAGCGCATTAATACTGCATACCAGGGGTGCCCTTAAAGTCGATCGCCGAGCCATTTTTGGTCGATCTCAAACGAAGCAATGAATAGTTTGTTTACAATCAAAAAGTATATGAAATTTCTAAGAAATATATTTTTTAAATATGTATATAAATTAATAATTAAAGCCTTCCATTGCAAAAACTAATAATATAAATTCCTAGCCTCCAGGGTCGACTTGAGGCAAGTGCCAAACAAAAAAAAAACGGGCCAAATGTGGTTTGGCTGCAGTTATCCCTGTGCTCTTAGAGCTGTGTCGCACCATAAAGGGGTGCGCACTCAGAACCACAAATGATCAAACCGCTGGAAGTTCAAAAAAATGAATATTTTGTACAAATTACTATGGTGTGCCATTAAAAATGTCGATTTGATTTTTTGCTTAATAAACGTTTATTAAAAGTTCTTGTGTATATCATTTCTTTTTTAAATTTGTGGAAAAAGTAGATCTCGGCTGGGTAACCGCAAGAAAAGTAGATCTTATATCCAAAAATAGTGAACGCCCATGTTGTATACAATATTTCAGAATACATCCTGTAACGCGAAAATATACATTTAAAAGAGTCTTTAGTGTAGGCGGCTTCATTATTGACGATGAACAGTCATCATTCATGAAAAAATAAAACTCTGCTTGTTGATTTTCCAGATCTTTCCTTCACTGAACACCTTTAAAGTTCGTAAAGTGAAGCTGATAGATGAATTATGCTGACAGACGTCGACAAGTCTGTATCGTTAGTTCTTGGTAAAGATCATTAATTTTCCTCTCGTCCATGTTATCGATGGCTTTGGAAACATGATTCATCATTACAATGAGCAAAATAGCAATTGATTAGAAGAGGAAATTAAAAGGAAATAACCCCTCAAAGTTTCTATTGTATATTCTACAATTTGCACGGCTAAAATGTACGTTAATGCTAAGATTCTCTAAAGCACTAAAAAGAACTGTTAAGTGTTGTTAACTCTTCAGGTTAATTATAATGCTAGTTAAACCTGTTCTTCGAAGAAAAAATAATTCACATTTACATAACTGAAAAATACCACCCAAATTTATGAAAATTATTGCGGGTAGGGAACGAAGGAGGAAAAACTGGCTATTAATTAATGTGTTATTATAGCAGTGTCGACATATTCCAACTTACAATTTTTTAATAACCTTATATTATATATATATTATATTTTTATTTTATGTAAATAATACCTGGAATAATGGCGAAGTTACTAGAATTAATTGGATGAATATAAAACTTTTCTTTTTCATTTTCGAAAAAGAGGTATTATTTTAACAACCAAAGAGACAACAAATGAAAAAGAGACAGCGGCAATACTTTTGTTTTAAAATAAAATTTTAGAGTTTATTTCATGTTTATAATCAAAGGTCTATTTACGATTTTTGTTTATATTTTATGTTGTGTTTTCCTTAAAGTACTTATCTTTACAGTTTATAATCGGAGGTTTATTTACGATTTTTGCTTAAAGTTTATGTTGTGTTTTTCCCCAAGCACTTTAGTCTTTCGAGTTTATTTCATGTTTATTTAATCAGAGGTTTATTTACGATTTTTGTTTAAAGTTTATATTCTGTTTTCCTTCAAGTAGATACTTATCTTCCGAGTTTATTTTTTCATGTTTATTTAATCAAAGGTTTATTTACGATTTTGTTTTAAGTTTATATTGTATTTTCCTTCAAGTACTTATCTTGAAATAAATTTTTTATTTATTTATATTTATCGTATTATTTTAAAATTTATCATTTTTACTTTCTCCATATACGTAGTATAGGGGAAAGTATTGTATTCATGAAAAGAATCGACTTCGAGATTTCAACGGAAATATACGTTTTGAGTTCCCCTGAACACGTTTTGACCATTTTCTCGATGATGTCTCTGTGTGCGTGCATGCGTGTGGGTGGGTGTGTGCGTGCGTGTGTGCGTGTCTGTGATAGCTTTTTGTGGGTGCTCTAACTCAAAAACTATTAATCAGGCCAACGCGAAATTTTATATTTAACATTTTTATAAAAATCTGAAGAACTGATTAGTTTTTGGATAAAATCGGTCTACCGGAAGTGGGTGTTGACTCTTGTCACTTATCCGTTATTTTGAAATATTTGCTTTAACATTTGATAAATGTAAAAATGTACTGAAATAAAAGTTGAAGTAAGTTTAATTTTCTAAAACCTTTGTTTGAAACATTTTTCCATATAATGCATTGTTTAAGAGAAATCTTATATTTTTAGCTGCCACCACCACGCTACCTACCAACGACTATTGTTAACAATTGACGCTTAGTTACATCTTATTGTTAGTAACGCTCCAATTTCTTTTCTTAATTGTTGGAGCTTTGTGGCTATATCCTATATCAGAAGGCTATGGTTTGAGTTTATTTCTGTTCTTTGTAAAGAAAAATTTCTCGCAGTTTCTTAAAATATTTATTATTATCTAACCTATTTGGAATTTTTAGAAATATTACAGATGGAGAAAGTCATGTGGTGGCCACATCAGATGTTTTGAAAATGTCGAAAGTTACCGATAAATTACCGGTAAACCGGTATTTATGAAAACATTTATCGAATTACCGGTAATTGAAAAAGTCGGTAAATTTGCAAACCCTAATCTTAACCATTTCTTAACTCTGCGCAACATACCAAATGACCTCTCAACTGCTCTTGTAGTCGCAGATAATGTTAATAAGATGAGAATTGCCTGGTGAATGGATGGGTAAAATTCAGTACTTGAAAGTAAATCAAATAATTCTATGTCGATGTCTTGCATTGCTGATACAGACCAAAAACCAAACCATTGCTTCAGTTTCAAAATTTTCTCTCTTATATATATGATGGATGATAGATATTTGCTTCCTGAAATTTTTATTATCAAACTTTGCAATCCTAGCAGGGTGAAGTGAGAAAAGGTTAAATTGTGCACTGTTAATTTCAGAGAAGTGACTTATTAGAGAATTTTATCGAGAATCCAGGTATGACTGAAATATAGTTTGCCGAAAGTAGTCTTCAACATTAGATGTTCCGGGATTACTGCGGTGTATCTGTCTTCCACGCTGACGTGGCACAGTGAGCTGGTATCTTAGTAGTACCATGATTTTACGTTGTGATGTAATTAATGACAAATTAGCTATTTTATCGATAATAAACAATATTTTACAATATTTAGTTTTTCTTTTTCTCATGTATTGAAATATAATATGCGTAATTTAAAAAATCTCACTTATTAATATTTATGTGATATTGCATATTGTAAGGAATATGTACTAATCCAATGTAGTTTAAAAGCTACCTAAATATTCCAGCTATTTCCTTTATATTAATGCTGTATTCTGAATGTATAACATTTAAAAAAGAATACAATTTGTAAAAATATCAATAACAATAAACGAAATGATAAATAATATAAAAATAGATATTGTTATTCGAGATTGTATCAATTTGTTGATTCAGTTCATTTCGATGTTCCGTCCATTCGAGGTTATGGGCTCGAGATTGTGGGTTTCGAGGTTGTGGGTTTCGAGGTTCTGTACCCAGACCGGCAGGAGCACTGTGAAAGCTTCCAATTAGTTTAAGCGTTTTTTCTTTAGTCCACATCTTTTCTGAAAATGTATTTCAGTGAGAAATACATTTTATTAAATTAAACGAGTTTATTTTCATATAAATTATCCAGAAGTCCTCCAGGTTGATCTTTCCAGACTCTAAATGAATGTTGCTCGTTGGTTGAGACGTACAGACTGAGCGATGTTTTCCATTCTTGTCTGGAAACATGCAACAAGGGATTCTTTTGATAACATGCCGCCTCGAGTCGGCCGACTGTTTCCTCTAGCACCGGCAGCAGTATCCCATCGCCGAGATACAACAAAGCTACATTCGGCCAACAGCCGAGACACACAAGTTTGTGGCGATTGTTTCCCAGTTTGTGCATACCTTTAGATTACGGCTCTTGATGAGCGGTTCGAGAAACTAGCAAACAACGGAGGGCTACTGCACTAACTCGGCTGACGTGAAGATAAAATCCTGCCGGTTTTCAAATATTGGGGATATCGCCATAATATAGCGTTACCACTAGTCCGAATTTTTCCTAGGGTTTTTATACAGCTTTCTCTCCGTGTAACTTCACGAAATAAATTATTCCATCCCTGATTCAGTGTCTTATCGAGATTGGGATTAGTAGGTTCGCGAACAACACAGCGGGGAACTACCTGCACACCGGAGAGAAGAGATGACGGCGCACGTCGTTGACAGTCAAAACATTGGTGTCGGGTGTGAGCAAGGTAAACAAGACTAAACTTATCTCGACAAGAGAGTCCAGTCTTGATGAGAAAATTATTCCCATAGGGATTCCCATATCTCAGAGGAACTGATCGAAGAATGCTATCTTTGTTACTAAATACTATTTTTCAATTTTTACTTTCTTCGTATACGAAGTATAGAGACAGAAAATAAAAATTTAATAAAACAATTTTTTCTGTAACAATTAAACAAGAATTTAGAAAAGGCGCCACAACAGCAGGTTCAACCGTCAGATGTACCTTTATTGGCCAGGTGCGATGTATCATAATAACTACAGTGTTTGTTCGTTAATGTACACATGTGTCATGGTCTTTGGAACTAAAAATTATTGAAATAATCGCAGCTGCAAGAATTGTGATTATTAAAAATAATTTTTAAATTTATTTTTGGCTTATTCAGGTGTCAGCACTTTGCAAAAAACAATATTCGATCGGTAAATGCGCATTTCGACTCGAAAAATCATTAAATGAATTATATTAAAATAATTTTATTGGTGACAGTGACTGCTGTTTATTATATAATTACATTTTTGTGAAATGCAGGGGGGGGGAGGCAAGTGCTCCCTCTTGCCCATTATTGCGGGCGTCCACGATGTAAACCCATTTTAATTGCTTAGACTCATCTCCATTTCATTTATTTTTTCTATTGATTTTCCATTCGAGAAATATTTATAAAGCTCATCTAATGGATTAAATCCAATCGAAAGATTAGATGACTTCAATAGCTAAATAATAATGGATAAATGATATCGATATTTTGGCGACGAAGCAGCTCTCTTCATAAGCAATTCATTTTGCGTATCTATTATACCATCTTGATTATTAATTGATTACTAATTGGTGTTTGACAGTAATTTCCAGTCTTTTGTTTATTTCGTATGGTTAAGGAAATACATTTCTTGGCACCCGATGTCACCACCGCAATGATGCCGCGTTATACGTTACGGTGACGGTATTCCCCAATTTCTCATCTCCCATCCTGTTTTTCCCGGCTCCTACCTTCTCCACTATCTTCATTCCTTTCTTTTGCCCCTGTTCCCTATTATCACCATCCTCCATATCCTCCTCCCCTCCATATCCTCCTCCCCTCCATCTTCCTCTCCCCTCCATCTCTCCCTCTTCCCTATATCTCTCCATCCTCTCCTTCTCTCCCTCCCCTCCATCTCACCCTTTCCTCCATCTCTCTCCCTTCCCTCCATCTCTCCATTCCATCTCCCCCTACCCTCCATATTCCCCTCCCCTCCATCTCTCCATCCCTATATCTCTCCATCTCTCCTTCCTCTCCATCTCTCCCTTTCCTCCATCTCTCCCTTCCCTCCATCTCTCCCTTTCCTCCATCTCTCCCTTCCCTCCATATCTCCCTGCCCCCCATCTCTCCCTTCCCTTCATCTCTCCCTTCCCTCCATCTTCCCCTCCTTTCCATCTCTCCCTCTTCCCTATACATATCTTTCCATCTCTCCTTCCTCTCCATCTCTCCCTCCCCTCCTCCCTCCCCTCTCCATCTCTCCCTCCTGCATCCGCCCCCTACCACCATCCCACCGGGTCAACAAATTTCTTTATAGAGGTCTCCTCTTACATTTGCATTTTTTCTAAAGGATGTTATTCCCACCCTCTCTTCGCTCCCCTCTCCATCATTTTCTTCCTCCTTTTTTACCCGACACTTTTCACCCATTAAGCCCTTATTTACAAGGGTTCGGGATGAAATACCGGTGCCCTAGAAAAAATAGCGTGGAATCTTAATCTTTCTTTTATCTTCCATTATCTGACTCAGTCTTCGCTTTTTCCCCTTTTCTAGTTCTCGAAGTCGACGTGACGTTACACGCATTTTTTTCAAGTTCTGAAGCAGAATATCGTAGAATAATCTCTCTATTACGAATTAAAACAATGGTTTTAAGGTAAAAAGTTAACTGAAAAAATTCTTTCGGTTAATTCTCTTACAAATACGAAATTTTGGGTAGGACATAATAAATCATTAATTTCAAAGAGAGAGAAGAAAGTAGATTCCCGAATTTCTCTCCCATTGAGATATTTTTCGCCGAGTGGTGGTATTTAGGTTCAGGAAAAAATAATTTTCTCTTAAATAATTTGCTTATTGACTATAAAGAAAATAATCTTACAGCCTGTGATCAAAACTTCTTGGATTGTGAAACCAAGTTTTAATCCAATTGCAAAATCGTTTTTTCTCATTTTTTCAGCCTCCCGTTGAATATATTTTAAAACTTGATCCTTAGTACAATAGGAAAGAAAATATACCCAAAGAATATTTCTCTCGATCTGCTCCTCTTTCTCCTCCCTGTATAATTTTAATTAACGGAACCAAGTAATCTAAAAAGAGGGAATTCTTAAGGAGGGACCATTTACAGTGAGGTGAAAATCGGGCTTGCACTGAAAGGGGTCTTGGTAATCTTGGAACTTGCGAAACTTTTTATTTTTCGGGATCAGGAATGCAAAATGTCGTAGCTCGGTAGCTTATTTAGGTTAGCGTCTGACGCGGATGCCAGAGATAATTAATCCAGTTCATGGACCCGAGCCATTCTTTTCCTAACACGGAATCATTGAATTTTATGGGTAACGCAAGGTGAATTTTTGGGAAGTGAGGTTTAATGTACTCGAGGAAATGAATTATGTGTTTTAAAATTTACTTTCATTTTCGGAGAATGCGTTTTATTTTAATGCGTCATAGTTTTGTATTTTTGCAAACGTTGCAGCATTGCGCGTTGAACTATCTCTGGGAGAGAATACACGTCCTCTTAAGAACGGGTAGATAGCATTGCCCCATTCCAGATTCGCTGATGAAATATCACTTTGCCGCGTGACGATCGTTTCAAAGGCTTAAGAACCGGATGCATCAATCACACCAGGCGATCAAGAGTTGACGCACTTCCATTTGCAACGCGGCCGATAATAATAAACTAATTTTCCAGTCTTTGGCGCCGGGATTAACTTATCGAAACTCTTTATATCTTTGAAGTTTCGACGCAGAATTATCGTTTGGTGTACTCTGACCTTTTACCCCAGTGGATTTTGAAGTCTTAAGAGCTCCTGTTATGCAGCCACAGTACTTGATTGCTTATTGCCTAAAAATAGCGATTTCGGTCGCTATTAAGCTTAATTATTGTAATGTGTTAAACCAAACATTTTTTTATAGTTTTTCCAGGCACAGCCGAAAACAGTATTCGGTAGTAAAAATGTTCCAGCAAATGTATAAAAATTAATCGAAAGATTGCCATCAATTACAAAATATTGCCTCTCGGACTATTACGTCAAAAACAGGTTTTTTGACTTAAAATTTGGTTATTGCCTTTGTAACTTTGCGTGGTTGCCATATATATTTTAAGTGGGTGGGATTTATTCGGTAGCACCACATACATTTAAGAAGGGCAATGTCTGCCACAGGAAGAAACCCTGCTGTCATAAGGAAGTATGCCCTCCCTATTTCGGCAGAATACATCGCGGTTGAGAGAAAAAGTGTATGGACCTTGGAAAACGAGGAAGGAAACTAATTAACCTTCGGTAGGCTATAAACCATGCAATACATCTACATGAAAATTAGGCGTAAGTAGAGGTCCCTCGTAAACATAAGAGCGTTTTTTTTGTTTGATTCATTTAATTTCTTTTGAATTAGTAACTGAGGCAAAAACAAATTTTTGGCTCCCATATATTGCGCAAGTTTGATTTTAGCCTAAAGTAGAAATGATATCTATTTGTGCTATAGTTTAGTGAGTTATTAATTAACTAATTAATAAAAATATCGGTTCGATCCTACATACCCCATCAATAGTATAAAAAGCAACTTCATCAACTTGCCCAGTTTAAATTTACAAATGAAGCCCTATTGCGTCAGAATTTGCTTGAAAGCGTAGCTTTGTTCAAATGACAGACATGCCTTTCGAATTTCATATGGACACGTACATACACTTCCAAACATCGAACCAGCTATCTCGATCTAGTTCACCCGCGGTACAATATCAAGAAGGGCTCCTGAGGTTTTCCTGATCGTTTTACTAAGTATAAGTATTTAAATGACCGAAAATATTCCAGACTACAAAATTCGCTCTGAAAATATGCAGCCTCGGGAGTAAAATAAAATATAAACGTAGCTATGTACGTCGCGCTAACAACGCATTTTCTGCCCTTTGCTAGCAATTATTATAACTCCCTTTTCGTAGGTATCCATTCTGTTTGGTATGGCTCCTAAAGCGTCCCCTGGGTATGAAAAGATTGAAGGCCAACGCACTAACCTATTTCTGTAGCCCTTTACTTCTCACGTAGTAATCCTCCCGTCCCGTCTTTTTTTAATACGTCTGAGAAAAAGACTTTCAATGTAATCCAAGTCTAAAACTTCAATATCTCTTCGAACTGAAGACGTTACTCGTCCGCTTTTTTTAGATGAACTCTCTGTTCGCTCTCCGTCGCCGAGAAATGTGCTGCAAAGATGTCAGAACTTATAAAATTGAGGGAAGGATTTACTTCTATTCTTTTCCCTCACTCACTCGCGATACAAGAACTTCTTCTTCAGCTAAACACAGCGTCTCCGTGCGAAACATTTTAATCGCTCCATGTTACGATCAAAGTGGACTTAATTGGAAAGGAAGGAAGAACCAGAAGAAGAGGGGAAAAGAAGGAAATGAAACGGGATCAAAAACGCGTAAAATTCAGTTTGACATCGAATCCTTCCCTTCATCCTCTCATCCCGCTTGGTCCTAAAAAAAATTAAATGGTTTTTCAGTTCCCGCGCTCTTCTGTTGTTTTTATTTCTTTTTAAAGCGGCTTTTGCCCGGTGGAGTGAAGGGCGTCGACCGGGGTGCCATCGATCGGTCTTCCGGAGGAGCAAGGAGGAGGAGGTGGTGGGGCAGTTGTTCGAGATGGAGGCTGCTAGCTTCTTTAGGATGTGAGAGAAGTTTGGTGAGGAGAGCAATGAAGGGAAATAAGGATGGTGACTATGGGAAAGATATATGCGTATGTCTAGAGATGACCACGTTTGAGATAAACGAGTATCTCTCTCTTTATACATGTCTTCGCTATTACGTAATGAATAAATTAGGAGCGAAAAATGCGATATACGGAATCATTTCCGCCCTAATGTTCATTCGTGGGCTGCGAGATATTCAATACGGTGCCCAAAATAGGACTGATTCAAGGCATTCCGACTCGTTAGTCGGACTAAATTTTATCGGTATCACGTCAAAAGGGCGAAACAATAATGGTGAGCGACAAAAAGGCGAAAACAAAATGGACGAAATTAGTAAAGGAAGACAATTTGGTGGTTTTATATGCTTGTTATATTTTTGACAAATAATGAGGATGGATTAAGTGGTTTGGGATTGGATTCATTCTATTTCCTCCCTCCGGGTCTGGTTAAGTGGTTGGGGGTTAGGTTCGTTGTTTCCTCTCTCGGGTTGGGTTAAGTGGTTGGGTATTGGATTCGTATCATTTTCTAAATAAATCAGATGTTTTGATTTAATAATAATTATTAATTATTTTAATAATCTCTTATTATAGCTAGGCCTCGAGAAATATGTATGAAAAATTCAGGGGCTGGTAGCCATATCTACTACAAGAAACCACGATTGTTCACAAAGAATCAATTCCTTGATAGAAGATATGTTGTGGATATCATTTGATGGAAAGCACCTCCAGCCACACACGAATTTATACTACCTTTTATTTCTTTACTAATTTAGTTTTCTACTTTTGCCCATTTTTTCGCCTTTTTGACGCTCGCCCTTTTTTTCCAATCGCATTTTTTTCCATTCGCCCTTTTTCCATTTGTCCTTTTTTCCATTCGTCCTTTATTCCATTCGCCCTTTTTTCCATTCGCCCTTTTTTCCATTCGCCCTTTTTCCATTCGCCCTTTTTCCATTCTTCCTTTTTTCCATTCTCCCTTTTTTCCATTCGTCCTTTTTTTCCATTCGCCCTTTTTCCATTCGTCCTTTTTTCCATTCGCCCTATTTGTTTTCGACTTTTTGACGCTCGCCCTTATTGTTTAAAACTATAAGCTTGATTATTCAGAAATTTTAAATTAAGCCAAACTTAATTTCTTGTAATAAAAATCTTATCGGGCATTCCTCGTATTTTTCGTTATGGGGGCGATTAATGGAAGAAAAACAACATTACGATAATACGTTTAATCCGAGCTTAAGTTAAAAGGATCGATAAAAATAATTTTAAAAGTTTTAATATATTTTAATAGGATTGAAAAATGTTTGCGAATCGGATAGGATCTAATCAAAAACATCCGGTTGATTAGGGCGAGGCGATCTTAATATAGAAATCTACTTAGAAGACGGAATCAAAGAAAAAAAAATATAAATTTGATTAACAGAGAAACATGGAAGGCATTTAAATGGAATCTCTTCCGTTTTCCCCCTCGGTAATTAAAAAAAAATATAGTCGAGACCGAGCCCGATTCTAACACAAAAAAATCCCGATCGGAAAAAAACTGCAAACTCCAACATCCTCATTCTCCCATCCCCTGAAGGAAAAGGTCCTTGGAAAAATACTGCCGGAAAATATATAAGCGATCGTTTTAAATCGATTCCGGTCCTAATAAGAAAAGAATTCCGTACTTCTTTAAAAATATATGCAACTCGGGAAAAAGGAGCACGAGGAATATTTTTCACAAATTAAATGCCTTTTGCGGTCACGAAGAAATAATGAAAGAGCTGAGGAAATTCATAGATTAGATACGATTCGGATAAGTAGAATAAAATTCTAGAAAACGACGACAAGAATACGAAAAGACGGGCTGAAACAAGCATGGCAATTAAATCGAATTTTTAATTAGGTCAAATTTTCGCTGTACATCAAAGACGAATAGCTAGGCCTAAAATGCTCGAATGTAAAAATGGATTCCGAAAGTTTCCATTAAACAATTCGCGCCGCTCAGCCCAGAAAATTCTTTTTACAAACGAATTAACATAGATTATATTAGAAACGAAATACAATCGTATTAACACAAGCAAATTAATTGAGGCTTAATTCAAGAATGCGATTTTGATACATAAATGAATAAAAATATGCTCACGAAGACATACATATATACTCATACAGACACAAATGTATAAATGAAAATAGGAGATAAAGGTAAAACAATTCACCAAAAACTACGTTTTCCAAATGATTTGAACAATTTCTCTAGCAAGTTCTTTCTACTTCTTACTTCTGGAAAACACCTTATAGCCACACGGCATCGATACTTAATAACTTGTCAAAACCAGACGATTGCAGCACATTAAAAGTCGAAAAAGGGGGAAGTTCATGCCTCGAACTAAATGAGATTGGGTTAATTTCAGTCATTCTGAAAACGTTTTGAGGCTAATTTAATCATCAATCACCTATTCCGCTTTGGCAATCAGAAAAGACATTAGAGCCAAACGGGCGGAAAGTGCGAGATACCGTCCGGCATTTGCAGTTACGTACACTTGCTAGTGTGGGAGAACGGAACAAATGGCTTCTAGCGGCGAGGGGAGAAAATGATCGATATAAAGGCTCAGCGTGCGATTATTCTCGGGAAGAGATATGGAGGGCGGGAATTAGCAAAGGGCTGAACGTAAAGCGACGCCGGCACAACTTGCAAGCATTACAGCGTGTCACTCGAGTTTAGAATGTTGGAATTACTTACACATATACCTATGGTCGTTATATGCTGTAGGTTAAGGCTCCAAACAAAACGAAACAAACTCTTTAACGTGTAAGAAATAACTTATCATATTAAAGCAAATCGTTTACGGCTGAGAACGCATTATCAAAACATATGTGGATCACGTCCCGATGACTCTACTGGTACTATAAGCTTCAAATCGTCAGAGACTGCATTTATTAATTTTAGGTTGATATGGTTGATAACGAAAAGCTCACACGGCACCAATATTTGTACGTATACAAAATGAAAGCCAACGCATGGGCATCAGAGTTTTTCGAACCTTGAATGCGTATAACCATTGAGAAGATGTATTGTTTAAAAAAAACCCTTGCAAAAATACAATGAAAATTTTAAACTTAAGCTTGAAATTTTTAAGACATGCCAACAAGAATATAAAACTGCGGAGAATGTGCACGCGAAAAACAAAGTTAAATGACTTCTTTATTAGGGAGATACTCCATAATATAAATGTGCCCATGTGTATTCGCGTGTACAATCAATTCTGAAGAGTTAACTGTGGCAACAGGAAAAAAGACAAAATGCCTCCAAAATTGCGCTCCAGAGATTGGAAGCTTTTAAGTGAAAGTGGGAGGAGGGGTGAAGGAAGAGAAGCAGAGCCGAAAGAAGTAATGGGAAAGGGAAATGTAAAAAAAACTAAAGGAAGTCGAAGTGGGAGTGATGAAAAGAGCTTTGAGAGAGAGAGAGAGAGAGCAGTGGCGACGAATAAGGCGGAGTCTGTTTGTGTTTGTGCGTGTGGTAACCATGGCGCGGTGGGAAAAGTAGATGAAGGATTTCTTCTTTCTCATAGAGCCACGAGAGCCGCGAATGTATGGGAAAGTGCGGAGAAATTTTGAAGGAAAAAAGAAAGAGAAAATAGTTTTGGAAACGGGGCAAGGAGAAGCCACTTAAGGAATTGGCAGGGCGTAAAGTGTTCTTCCTTCTTCAACGACTAATTTATCTAGGGGAAAAGACGCAGGAGTTGGATTAGAAGAAGAAACTTTAAAATGAAACGTTCAGAACATTTTTGTGATAAATTGTGATAAACAGGGAGTCTCGAGTTCGAGGAATGTTACTCTGCAAATAAATCAAATAAATTCCTTCGTATTTAGTTGAAATTAAAATACGCCGTTCGGAAACTTTAGTTAAAATATCAATGTTTTGTTATAAACTCGGTAATACGTGAATTACAACAATGTTATTTTAACATAATGAATAAATACGGGTATTGGGAGTCTAATCCGCGTCGGAAGCCATGCTTAAGCTTAAGCAAAAATTATAAGTATATTTTCCTGTTCGAATAAAAGTATACGTACGGTACCGCTGTGAATGAATTCAAATTTAGTGAATATCACGTCTAAAGCGCTTGGATTTGTTGAATGGTGCACGTCTTCGGCTGTATTTTCAGGTTTGGAGGCATTTAATTGATCAAGGTTTAGTAATAAGATAATACACGGATGAGCAACGATTACTGAGGATTATGTAATAAAATATCGACACCTAAAGTTATATAGGGCTCTGTTTAATGACCTATGCCATTGCAACGTATTCAGCAGGAGATTAATAAAATGGTGCCTCGCTACATTTTTCATCGAACGTTAAAAGGATTTGAAGAGCTAACAAACCTTCCAGATCAACCGAATTAAGGATCGGTAATGTCTGAAACGGACGATCAGCTATTAGAGAGAGAGAGAGAGAGACAGAGAAAGAAAGGTGCTTATGTAGTAGAAACGGTCTCGTTTAAAAATTTCATGAAATTCGTGTACGAGATGAAACAGAATATTGAGGTACACGAGAGTGACTGCATGAAAAAACACTCAACTGGAAAAAAAATACGATTTAACAAATTGCTTTATGAATTTTAAAAGGGTTAAGATTAAAAAAGGAAATGGCTCACGAAAATTATGACGAAAATTGAATTTGAAATGTTTTTAGGTGAGATTTCCTCGAGAATTCAATATGAGCTAACGCGGAACGATATTAAAATCTCAGTACCCATTTTTGGTATCCGAGTATAAAACGGAAAATTGTTGTCATTCCGAAGGTGTGTAATTGAAGACTAAATAAAGCCGTCCTGATATTCTTATGATATCGAATTTTTAAGAAGCAGATTTTCCATAGTTTCCTTTATTTGTCAAATAATTTTCCCGTCTCCTCTGACGAATACAGTATACTGTATAAATTTCAAGAGGCATGGATGACACATTGATTGAGAATGAGATTGAAAAGTTTTCATTTGTACCAAAAAAAACGGTCCACCATTTCTCTGATCCTGTCACTTTTTATTAACGTTTTTTATTTATTTTTTAAACGTTAGAGCGAAATTTTTTATGATGTATATAAAAAGGTCAACAAATAACTCGATAACCGTGACACAATATTTTGATCGATGTGGGATCCAGGAGAGGTATATGTGCATCCATGGAAACAAGAACTTTAGAGCGTAATGTAACTGCGCGTGCATGCATTGAATTAGATGAAACTGTTGTAAGGAGTTTAAATCGATCATTTTGACCAACTGTTCATTCCTTCAGTTACAGTTGCGTTTGGCATAACTTAAAACTCACAGTCAGCTCACATATTTTAATTACACGAAACTAATGTTTCCAGATATGTGAAACTAAAGCTCGAGAGAAAAATCAGATATAAATCTCGTAAACCGTCTTCTCAACAGAGCAAATTGAAGAAAATTCAGAATATTCAGGAATTAATAGCAGGAAATGTTGGTTTTAACAATAACCGGCAGGGGATAATTATTTCGAGTATTCTTATAAAAAAAGCAAAGACTTGTAGCGGAATTATGTTAAGGTATCATAAGCGAAGGTATTATGAAAATATAGAAAAATCGAGATTTTTTCATGGAATTTCACGTGGAAGAAGAGCGAAAAAACTAGCATAATTTACACCACGGGAATTTCGGAGTTCTTACACCGGAGTCTTGAATCGCTCGTTACTTTCCTTCATCTAGCAGATTTTTGCTAAAAATAATTTTTTTGGCGAAACGAAACATGACGAAAGGTATTACGTTCTCATTCTTCCTTCGAGGAATGAAGTCGCGTGTGAGAATCTCTTTCTGTAATTTTTTGCTTTCCATAATTGCATCTTTCGATTCTACGACGACGCAGTACACATGAAAACGAACTCATAGGATCTTTATGATAAACCCTAACTACGGAAAGAAGGAAAGTACGGGAGATATGCATTATACATGTTGAAACTAATATGAACTCTCTTGGTGAGCTACTTGACGCTCCAAGAACGCAATATTCACTCAATCGTGTCCCGTACGTACTCATGAAATGCTTATTAACTCTCTCCAATATAGTTACATACAGAACGTGTTCATTCTTCTCTTTCTCGTGAGGGTTGTTTCTTTTTAATTTTTGTCAAAACGTGGGTCACGCATATATATTTATGAGCGTTTTTTTTTTGGCTGAAGTTAAAAATCCGGGGAAGAAAATCACAAAATATTCTCATTGAATTTTAAAGAGAAAAAATGAATTAAAGAATTACAGAATAGTTTATACATCAATCGAGCTTAAAGGACTTAAGTTGAAGGATGTTCGAGTTCATTCGGTGACTTTAATGAATAATTACGTGGCATATGTTTGATTAATCTTGATGAGTTTCGCTTAATTATCCACTAACAAAAGAAATCATATCTTCGATAATCTGCATTCATTGTCATATTATATAGGCATCAAACAGCCACAAAATGAATGAGTAAACAAGGTAAGTATTTAAGCTATTAATTATTAACAGTCAACGGAAGTTTACCGATCATTTATTCTGTTAATTAAAATACATGCATGGCAAAGTACTATTGAAGGTTAGGATAAGCGATATACTTTTCCACTTAAGAAAATCTGTATTTTAAAGTGTATTAATCTTTATTGTATAGAATTTCCAAGGCATAATGAAACAAGTTTTTCAAGCCTGTTTAAATAGTGACCTTTTATTGAATTAATACGAGTGTATTATCGTTTTAACGAAAAATCATAATTAACAACTTCCTTTTTGTTTGTATCATCCAACCAAATAAAATTTTCGAAAGACGTTTAATAAATTCCGGTCTCTCGTCATAAAAATTCGAATGAGCTTCAAGTCGAAATAAAAACTGAGGTTCGTATGTATCGGTCTGTAGCTCTAATGCTTCAAACACCGAATATTCAATTAGTTTAATTAACCGGTGTTTGAAACGCTTCGCTTCCGATCTTGGCTGTTTTCCGTCGGGATATTTTTTCATGCTCCATTAAATTTATCCGGAAACGGTAAAAATACCGCGTTTCTATCAGAGATCTATGAAAAATATTCGAAAGTAGATTCTTATTTTTTATGTCATCTGAATGGAACAGAACGTGAGATGAATAAATCAAGCAACTGGAGCGTAAACAGAAATCTATTTTAAATAATAGTAATTGGTTTCCGTGGTCTCAGCTAAATGATCACTAAGGGAAAGTACATATATTGAAATCTGTTTGCTTTCTCCTGAAGTCACCAGCTGTAACTGTAAACTTCAAATTGCTATTAAAATGTAAGAATATATTACAAATAATAAAAAATTTCATTTTATTTTTTATTAGCAAAATAAACTGAAATTTCTTCGTGAATATATTTATAGGGTAAGTTAAGCCGAATTATATACACTACTTTATACGCGAGGGATGCGTTCTGCGAAAACCTCGCGGATATCGAATTCGCGGTTACTGGGTCTTATATTTACATTATAATTCTAGGGATAGGTTTCAGATCTCTTTGAACCGTAAAAAGCCATATTTTTTGTAGAATGTATTGCTATACGAGGGTGGTTCAAATGAAAACAGAAAAAGTGAAAAGAAAGTGGGAAGAAGTATGATTATTATTGTTATTGCTATTGTTGTTAGCTATTTTTGTTGTTATTGTTATTATTATTTTAGTGGGATATTTTGTGGCATTTGGTACCTCTTGTCATATAAATATGGCATCTCGTATTGATACGATTTTTGAACGCAGGAGTGAAACCAATTTAAATACACAGGAGGATGGTTAATGTGTATGGAGATAATTGTTTATCACAGAGGAGAGTGTATAAATAGGCTGAAAAGTTTAAAAATGGTGTACAAGATGTGGAGGACGCTGCTCGGCCAGGCCAGGCTGATCGCGAAGTCACACCGGAGAACATTTCTGCCGTTGATAGGCTCATCCGCAAAAACCGTCACATTAAAGTGAAAGAAATCAGCAATAAATTGAGCATCAGCGTTGGATCTGTTCACAATATTGTAGACAAAGAGCTTGGATTCAATAAAGTTTGTGCGAGGTGAATACTCCGGCAACTCACTGAAGACCTGAAGGAACAACGTGTTAACGCCTGCTCTGTGCTATCTCGGTATGAAGGTGAAGGGGAAGATTTCTTGAAACGCATAGTGACCGGGGATGAGACATGGGTCAATCACTTTCAGCCTGAGAGTAAGCGAGCAAGTAAAGAATGGCGGTATCAAAGCTCGCCGAAGCCAAAAAAATTCAAAGCGACACTATCCGCAGGGAAAGTGATGTTAACTGCATTTTGGGACAAAAATGGAGTAATTTAGGAGTTATATGGAAAAAGGGACAAATGTCAATAGTGATTCCTACCGCGATCTTCTTAAGAATGGACTGAAGCCTGTAATCCTGTCCAAACGTCGGGGACTCATCCGAAAAAGAGTTTGTTTGCAACAAGACAATGTCCGTCCTCATAGTGCCCCTACGACTCTTGAAACCATTCAGGATCCGCATTTTGAAGTGATACCCCATCCCCCTTATTCCCCAGACTTGGCTCCGAGTGATTTTCATCTTTTTGGCCCATTCAAAGAGGCATTGCGAGGGAAACACTTTCGTTCCGACTGCGATCTTAAAAATGTGGTGCACGATTGCCTGAGCAAGCAACCAAAAAAGTTCTTCTCCGACGGAAACCATGCTTTGGTTTCGCGATGGCAAACGTACATTGTAAGAAGAGGGGACTATGTTGAAAAGTAAATGAGTATTTTGTCAAAAGTTTTAATAATAGATTTTTCTTTTCACTTTTGCTGTTTTCGTTTGAACCACCCTCGTATTTAGGCTCATTTGTAGTAGAAACATTGGATTATATCAACTAGAAGAGATTGAAGAATATTTCATTACGCACAATTGTTCCGGCTTGGTTCAACGAAAGTAGGGAGGGGATTGATTCTCATGCAGAAAATAAACAAAAACAATTATAGAACAATACAATTTTTATGATAACATAAGAAGTTACATAGTAGTTTCGCGTGTCTGCGTACTTTTGCGATAACCTACGTGTTCGAGAGCTTCGCGGATATGTGAGACCTTGCTCGCGGGTACTGGGTAATAGGATATAGAGTGCATCTCGCGTATACGTAAATCCGCGGATACCGGGGGAGTAGTGTATATTATAACAAGCGTAGAAATTCAAAACAAACCGCTTCTTTAAAACTAAAACATTAACTGTAAAACTACGATGGTTATCACAAACCACGAACGGTAGAGTATGTTGGTTGTTCAGCATTTACAAATTAGATATCTTTAGCGGTTATTAACCCAATGTTGCTTCTAACTAAACAATAATAGATCCATTAAAGTGATAAGGTGAGCTCGATAATGCAACTTTTGGAAATAATTAATTTTTTAATATGTTGATGAAGTCAAAAATATTGGCCTCCTTTCATTGCCGAAATAAAGATAAAATGTAAGCGGGAAAAAAACATTATACGCCACTTTTCAATAAATGCGAATAGCCTCTATATATATATATATATATATATATATATATATATATATATATATATATATATATATATATAACAGCATACGGAAAAGAAAACGTAAAATGGATATATGGATGTCAACAAGGTGTTGGGAGTTCTCTCTCTGTTGCTGATGAAGGAGTAGTTCCGAAAGCTTCTACGTTTGTGACGTTTTTGCGTTTTAGTGTTCTTTTACGTGTGTCGCTTCGACATCCCCGGGGCCTCACAAACCTGAAGTCGTCTGATTGGTGAGTGTTCACTGGGTTTCCTCATCCCAACACCTTGTTGACATCCATATATATACACACACACACATATATATATATATATATATATATATATATATATATATATATATATATATATATATATATGTGTGTGTGTGTGTGTGTGTGTGTGTGTGTGTGTGTGTATCCTAACGTAATGATTAGCGTTGTTATTTTTAGGTGTGTTTCATTACCAACGTGAGGTTCGTTCTGTCCGTCCGTCCGTACACATGTTCGTTATCGGCTTCTACCAAACGAATTTTCATGAAATTTGGTATTTAGGACTTATGGTCTGAGGCAATAAGAAAATGGCATGAACGGTTAGCATAACCTTACCGGGGTGCCACGTCACTGAAAAAACGAACTTTTCCTCTTCTCTCGTAAAATATCCATAACGAAAAAGTCTTCAAAAAATTTAGATCTAGCCAAATAAAATGTTTTTTGTACAATATATATATTTATCATAGAAGTAGCTGTTATATAAAATCAGACAAGAAAGTCGTCATTTAAATTTAGAAGGAATTGTTGTCAACGAAAAAAGTGTTGTAATTTAAGTAAATAAAATCTTTACGTGAGCATGTAGCATTTGCAAGCGGAGAGAAATGGATTTGTACTACGAAAAAAAGAACGTAAACGTAAATATTACCGCTAATTAACTCAAGTGAGGCAGATTTAAAACATTTTCTATTGTTTGATTAATTACAATTGATTGGGAAATAAATCGGCCAAATTAACATATTTATGCTGTATCGCTTTGTAGTATTTTGTCATTATACTGAAATTACGTAAATGGGTTTATTAATGCACCAAATTATGGTAGGGAAGACATTTTTAGTAGACAGACATATAATCGGGTCATGGCATTTCGCTGTTTTATGGTGTGCGTTCGTTTAAAATATGCCGTTTAGTTCCAAATACACCATCGCACGAAACGCGCCTATTTTTGATACACTGTACACTTTTCTAACTTGTCTTAATGGTGTCCACTTTCAAAACTTCGAAAATGGGAAAAATAATTCTTTGGATAACACTACTCGCATCGGTCGTCATTAAACCAGAAATTTCAATGCTTCCGCGGACATCAACGGCGTCGATCCGATCTTAACTAATATACACGCGCAAAGAAATCCAATTACGAAACTCGGCGCAGTAAATAAACGAGGCGGGAACAAAAAAATGAGTCGATACGCTGTGCTTTTCGCTTTTTCTTCCTAAATTTGTTTGGAAATTTCCTCGTTGGCATCGCCCCTCTTTTCCTTCCTTCCTTCCTTCCCTCTCCCCTCCCCCCCCCCCCTCCACATGGCTCAACCTCTTAATGACGAGCGAGTTAGAAACGAGGGTGTTCGTGAATAATTCCTTTTCATCGGCAGAGTGTAAGCAAATTTTTAAAAAGGGCGCGGGAAGGCTTCATTGAAGGAGCGTGTGAAGGGTTGCTAGGGGACCCACACACGGCCGTCCTCTCAATAATACGCCTCTCCAACTCGCGAAGAAAAGAACCCTCTTTTAATAAAAAAAAACCGCCTGTTAGCGTCCGCGAAGTCAACTTGCGGCTGCAGAATGTGACATTATTTTCTTTAACCAAATTTACGTCGTCTACCTGAGATATTTATAGGATTACTAGCATATCTTCACAAACGAGCAACCGAACTCGTCTATATTAAGCAACACGAGAAGGGCATGTGACATTCGTTAAAAAATTCTACGCGCATATAAACACACACAAACATTTCCGTTAGACCATGATTCAAATAATAGAAAAACGAAGGGATTATTTACACAAATGTAATTATCAAAGCTTCGTTAATTTAGGTGGTTTTTCACTCAGAAAGGTAAGATTACCAAAGAGATTGAAAAGAACAAATTCATTATAAATGATGACAGAGGGTATGAATAAAGATATTAAAAAGAGATCAGAGGAAATTTGATACGGAATGTATTATATGGGCGAGACGTGGCATATAAGGAATTATGCTGTGTGCAAGTTGGCGACTTTTTAAATGAGGATGTAAAAATGGCAGATTAAAATTATTTGGGCGGAGAGAAAAAAATTAGGACGTTTTTAAATGCAATTGGAAAAGATAGACGTTTAATTATAGCAATAAGGGAGAAACGGAAGAAATGGATGGGTCAAATTATGAGAAAAATCGGTTTGCCAAAAGAGTATGCTATTGAAGATGATTTCTATGAGAAGACAAGAACGGATTGAATGGAGTGGGACTAAGGTCTACCACAATTTAGAACGCATAAATACACACATAAAAGAGGTTCATTGTGCTCCAAATACTTCACAAATATTCTGTAAGCTTATGACTGAATTAAAAATGCATTAGCTATACCATGACTTACTTCATCATAAAAGGTTTCCATCATCATTTGTTCTAGACGCTAGAGCAGGAGTTACTCACCTAAAATGAAAAAGAAAAAACATAATATTAGACAAATGAAGTATTCTGTTTGTTAAGTGCTTGACAAAAATGTGTAACCGTATTTTAGATACTTAGTTTTTAAGCTCACCGGGCCGTGGAAGCTTTAAGGATCAATTAAAACAAGATAACATGTTGTTACCAAAAGATAACTTTGTTCAAATATCAGTTCAAGTTACCGAGGGTGTCGTGATTTACCGGTGTCCCTAGAAAAATCAATATTTGAGCGTAATCTCAATGTTCACCTTTTAGAATGTGTTGAGGGTAAGTATGAAAGTGTGTACTCGGTGAGATAAAACAGGAAAAACAAGTGAATATACGATATTTTCAAATTTGGATTAAACAATTATGCAACGTAAAAATGGCATTTACGTCGCCCAACTATAAAGAGGCGCGCTTTCAAGCACACTGACCCTGTTAAATTAAGTTATCGGTCCTCCTTACGGACATACCGATAAAAAAAACTCCAACTCAAACATTCCCACTTCATACAAATGTGTACAGTGGGCGCGTAATCCTATAATAAGAAAAATTGATCGTAGCATCTTCCCTCGAGCGCGCGATCATAACTCGGCGGAAACGGCGGCAATTTGTGGAAAACCCCGTTTCGAAGAGATAGAGATGGAAGCCACTCAATCAGAGGGACGAGGACGGATTTGGCCTGAAAGGAACGAGGTCTTTACGTCCCCGGGAACCAATAACTCCGACCTTTTGCGAGACAGAGAGCGGCCGAGGCGATTAATTATGCATGACGGGAGTTGTTTAGGGCTCTCACTTCTCTCTTTCTCCGCGAGAGGAAGAGAGAGAATATCTACCCCATGGTTACTGCCTCACAGCATCATTTTGCTGAACCTCATCCAAATCTTTCACACTTACTTTCACTTCACCCTTCCTTCCTCTATCCTTCTCTCTCGCCCTATCCTTCTCTCTCTCTCCCTCGATCAATCTCTCTTTCCTTTGATCCATCTCTCTCTATCTCTTTCACTCCCTCCCTCCCCTCTCTCTCTTTCACTCTATCCTCCCTCTCACTCTATCCTTCTCTCTCTCTCTTTCTTTCTCTTTCCCAAACACTATCCTTCTCTCTCTCTCTCTAAAAAACTATCCTTCTTTTCCTAACCTTCTCACTCTCCCTTCGCCCTAAATAAAGTCGTTTGTCTGTCTGTCCCTCTAGCCTCTATCTAAAACACTATCCTTCTCTCTCTTCCTATCACTATCCTCTCTCTCTCCCTTACACTCGATCCTTCCCTCTTTCTCTATCACTCTGCCCCCTCTCTCTCTCATCTCTGTCCTTCTCTGTATCTTTTTCTCAAGAAAATCTCGCAGTAGACTCAACCCCTTTTCGCTCTCCATCCGATGGAGTCATAAACTCCGTCCCACCTCTCACCTCCGCGACACGCACAAACAAGTTCGCGCAAAAGCAATCTGCATTTTTTAACCTCTAAAAGAGAGGAAGATGGCTCTGTTAACGAGGATTCATATCCGGTCTATAGCATTTAGACAAGATTTGATAATACTGCTAATTAAAAAAGTTCATCTATCCTCATTTTAAAAGATAATGGCTCACATTCGTTTCCACACGACTGCTACAATTTTCCTGAGCAACGTATTCACGTAAATTATTAATATCTACAAAGAACTTCCGAAAATCAACTGGTTTGAAGAAAGAGATCTAAATGAGGAGTGAAAACAAAATTAACCAAACAGGATAATGGAAGCAGGTAAAAAGCTCTAAGACAAAAACTTAGGAGCCCGGAAATAATTTTTGAGTGCCAGTAATCGAAAGACTAGTGTAGTCACCCGTTGTTCTGCAGATTAAATTAGAACGCAAAACATTCGAAAGTTTCGTTTATTATACACCGCCTCGTTAATTATTCCGATAGGAACTCAAAATTTATCCTAACAATTCCTCCCAGTCTAGGAGAAACGCTCACCCGTATCCAATTAAGAACTTACATCATTTATTACAGATCGAAGAATCGCTCGGTGATGGTCCTTTGTTTCTCCGCCCTTGTTTGCCCTTCCCGGTTCATCAACGTACTACACGCCGACAAATTAAAGAAACAAGACACAAAAAGGAGGAACGAAACAAAACTTTATTCTCTGAAATAAATTCTTGCTATACGTACACTCAAATGAAAACACGGTAGGTATCAATAATAAGCAGGATATAAACACAAAAACTAAACTTTCAGTTAGTTTCATATTTGTATTTTACCCTTTCTCCAAGAGGAAAAACTGAGGGAAAAATATCCCAGGGGAAAAAAGTAACATCCTTTTTTTAATTCGACTTCTCAACGGTCAGCACAACGCAGATTTTAATTCATTTCATTTTCCTCGAGTTGCACAAACTCCCACTTTTTCCCAGCGCATTTAGGTATAAACAAATGAGAATCGCCCGCAATTCTAGCTTCAACCGCCCATGTAAGCCGTTTGGGAGCTCTGTGGACATTTTACTTGCCCAAGAGGCAAAAAATAATGAAAAGAAACAAAAAAGTGTCAACCTGCGCCTCTCTGAACGGGCCACGGTCTCCTATCTCTTTCCACTTCTCTCCCCCATGGCCCTTCTTCCCTTTTCACTCCACTTTTCCGTAAACACAAAACTCTCTCTCTCCCTTTCCGTTCCCTCATACCGTTCGCTCGGAAAAGAGACGATGCTGCGAGAATGGTTCGACGAAAATAAAGTAATAAATATTTTTTTAGGGCAATAAAAAAAACGAAACGTGAGAGAAAAAAACAACAGAAATATAGAATGGATACGGAGACCTCCCCGCGAGATTTTACAAAATAAAATAAAAGAATTATGAAAAAGAGAATGACGGATAAAGGGAATAGGGACGGTTGTTTAACCTTTTGAGTCGTAAATTAAGATATCTGTGTATATTTGTTTCTTTTGTGTAACATTTAGTTATTTCTTCAAGATGCTGCGCAACAATACATATTGGTGTAAGAAGATGGAAGTCCCGATATGGCACTTCAAAGCGATGGCATGTTACAGTTCCATCAGCTCCTTAGCACTCGATAAAGGTTCATATGCATTTAATTAAGTGGTACTTTAATGTCTCGTCTGGGTATAAAGAGGTAAAGAACTCAGAAGAATATGAGAAGCACAATAGGCAATAAGAGGGGTGCAATTCAGAAGAGATAAGGAAGAACCGAAAAGGGAGAGAGAGGTGACAGGGGTTAAGAAGTAAAAACCATAGAGGAAGAGAGGGGCATGATGAATATGAAAGCAATAAAGAGGGGGAAAAAACATAGGTTTGGATGGAAAAACTTATAAAAACCTTTATTTTTCATTTAAATTTGAATATGGAGTTCCTTTCTCCGCATGCAAAAATTATAATCTATCTCCCGCTTTAATAAGGTCTCGAGGGTAAGGGATGAGGGGAAAAACTCCGCCCTACGCGCGCTTGTTTGTATCCTGCTGTCCTCTCTCACTTCCTCCGCCCTTTCTCGCACCTCTGCCTCACCGCCCCTCATCCCACCACCAAAATAAAAACTGCGCATCCACGAATCACATTTCATCGTATACTTTATTTTACTTTCCCCTCTTCTCTCCCCCCTCTCCCCCATCAACCTTCTCTCTCGCCCGCTCTCTTTACTGCGTAACATCTTTCTCCGGCCTCCATTTTTATTTCTCACGGGTAGGAATAAAAGGCCTCTAGCTTTTTTATATTGTAATCGCTCATCAAAAACAAACGACTTTTTTCACGAATCGCACAAAAGAAACCCGAAATTATCGCCATTTTTCGATCAAACATCAAAGGGGAGACATCTATGAGGAAGATTCCATCTAGGAAAATTATTGATGTGGCACGAGAGGGGCTAGATTGGTTTACATGGAGAAAATGTTGCCTAGCAAGGCGGAGAAAAATATCACAGAGTACATTTTTGAAAGCATGTGCACTTTTATTATTGTCTGTAGTTTTATATCATTATTATTATTAATCATTATTTTAATTATAATTTATCTGCTAAGCCTAACGAGCTGAAATTTTCATAATCGTTAAATCCCCATGAGATGGTCCCTAGAAAAATCAAACATCCCGGATACGACTTCGGGAGACAATCATATTTTCCCATAAGTTTACACGGGATTTTCGATTTTTCAAGGTGCAAGATGTTTTCTTTCATTCATCAAAATACGTAAATATCGACCAATTGCCTCCATTTTTGCTTTATTCGACGGCAAAAACTATAAAATATCTTATTCTTGCGATTTTTAGATGTTATACGGAGCAATTTGTCAGAAATACACATTTCTTTTCGAAATTTTATCGCTTTTTTGTACTCTTTCCGGGTGCTGCCAAGGCGTCCCGCATTGTTGCCTCCGATTGAATTAGCGTCTATTAAACTTTCAAATAGACGAAAGAATTACGTTATTCGCTTCGCGCTTCTTATGTAGCAACGTCAAACGTAATAGATTGCAACTTGATTAATTGCAGATAAGTTTGATTGTATGGTTCACCCGTATGAATTGCACGCAGAAAATTTTGGATTTAAAAAAAAAGTGGTTACCCGCAGAGTGCACCAGTCCTTTTGAGTGTTACATTTGTGCCAAGGTTGAGGAATAAATCCAGGTTAGATTTTTATTTTAGATTTTAGCCCACATAACTTAACCATCCTAGTACCTGGAGAAAAAACAACAAATATTGTTTACAAGGAAGTATTATAAACGAAAGGTTAAGTATGATGTTATATTACTATTTTAGATTATTTTCATACAGCCTCCGGTATGTGTTTTATTTCGTTCTCGAACTTCTTTTTCAGTTACGTTATTTTAACCTTCAACAAAATAAACACTGTGCCGCTTTAATATCCCGAGCGAAGCCGGGTACATCTGCTAGTAATAGTATATTTCTCTGCGGTACTCGAACAAAATGAAATGCAAAAAATAATATTTTCAAAAAAACTCGCATTACCGTTCCAAAAGACAGAACATGATCTTTAATTTACTTCGCGATTGTAGTTCTAAAAAAAACTTCACTCACATAGCTACCGTAAAGCATGAAAATTTCTTTAAAATGATCATCTTTGACGACTTAAAATAGAATCTTCAGCCAAGCATAAAATAATACCTTGCAACACGCCTAAACATGCACTACTAGATGACCTCGCCAATTCCAAAACTTCTTAAAACTTTCCAAGTTAATAGACCATCCCAAAGTTTCAATTTATAGAGGCGAAAGGTCGAAATGTTGCGTGTGATATGCTATTTCTCATTGATTCCACCTTTTTCCAGGGTCGCGGAATGGCGCATGCGCTTCGGACGGGGCGCCGCGCGCTTCATTTCTTCTCAAAAGGAACGGAGAGAGAGAGAGAAAGGCGGCACTGCGGTAGGGACAAAAAAAGCGAAAAACGCAAATGAAGGGGGGGGGGGGGAATAAACGAGGCGACTGGGACCAGTAAATGTAGGTACCCGTGTAGACAGGATATTTTTCCTCCCACCTCTCCATCAAAATTCATGAACGCGAATAATGGGATGCGTTATTACCCCAATTTTTTGGGGTAATCCCGGAAACGAGTTGATGCAAATTATTGCGGATTTTTTTATTTCGCGCTAAACCCGAGAAGACGGATTAGGAATATAGCTGAATCATACTACAATTTTTTCAAATAGAATAAAGGAATTGCACACGCGTTTATCACAAGAAGTGCACAATAAAAACGGCAGCTGACCTTATGTTATCAAAAAGGGTCTTAATATTAAGATCAGTACCGTGCAGCACATAAACACGAGATAACAATGAATAGATTATCTTTATTAGACGCGTTTCGCTTCCAGCATGAGGGCCTATTAGCTTCAGTCAGTTTAGCAGAGAGAAATGCTGTAAACGCCATTTTATTTCTGCCAACTAGGAGACCCCAGGGAAACTATTTTCGTGTACGGAAGTGTCCCGGATTCGACTCCGGGAGAGGATTATATTTTTCCATAAGTTTACACAGGAGATTTGATTTTTCAAGGTGCAAGGACTATTTCTTCCATTCAGTAAAATACGTAAATATGGACCGAATTTCTCCGTTTTTGCTTTATTCGACGGATAAAACTATAAAATATCTTATTCTTGCTGTTTTGATGTTGCACGGAATAATTTCTCAGAACACGCATTTCTTTTCGAAATTTTATGGCTTTTTCGTACTCTTTCCGGGTGTTGCCAAGGCAAACCTCATTGTTGCCTCCGTTTGAATTAGCGTCTATTAAGCCTTCAAATAGCCTAAATAATTGCGTTATCCACTTCGCGCTGTTTATGAAGCATCAAAATTATAGTTGTAGTAATGTCAAACTTAATAGATTGCAACGTTAATAATTAAAGATTATTATTATCCAGTAAACTGCGTGTGGACTGTGGGCATTTTTAACGATTGACCAAAAGAAAAAATCTTTCTTTATTTCAATACTGGAATGTGAACTTTTTCGTATGAGAGAGACAATTAAAATTGCACATATAAATTATAAAAGCAAACATGACATTCAAAATATCATATAAGGAGAAATTGGCTATTATTACTTTTAAACATGCAGATTTCTGACTGACTTCGCAAACGTTTTTGCGGGTACCACCAGTACATTTAATTTCGTTACGCATGTATGAAAGATTTTGTAAGCGGAAGGAAATGGATTATCTGCGACGAAGAAAAGAACGTAAACGCAAATATTATAACTACTATACTCAAGTGAGGTATGTTTTAAATAGTTTTCGATTGTTTGGTTGATTAAAACTGATTAGAAAATAAATCGGTAAATAACAATTGAATATTTCCTTGGCATCATTTCTAATATATCATTTTGCAGTATTATTCAGTCATTAAAATTGTGTAACGTTTATTAATGCACCAACTCAGGGGGGAAGAAATTTTAATAATAGGGTCGTAGTGTTTAGCTGTTTTATGCTGTGTGCTCATTCAAAATAGTATATTGTTAATTATCAAATACTCAATCGCACGAAATATGTTTGTGATGATACACCGTACACTTTCATAACTTTTTTGTAGATGTTTCCGGATGGGGAGTTCGTGTTTCATTGGTTCCAGGACTTAAGTCCATTTCTATACATCCAACGACAAAATATCCATTTATTTGGCGTCCACAGACAATATGTCCATTATTATATGTCCAGTACTAAAAAGTCCACTAAAAAATCGTGTCCACTTGGAAATTGTCCACAAATAAATTTTTACATATAAATAAAGTATTGTTGCATAAAAAGACGCTATGCAACAATACTTTATTTTGTTAATACTTGATTTATTAACAACGTTTGAATATTTTTAAAAATATATAAATAAAAGAAACAGTGATATGGCAAGACTTATTACAAGCTAGAAAAATTATTTATTGCAGAATGAAAGTTGTATTTACCATTTTCATTCGAATAACAAGACGAATACAAGAAAATATTGGCGATGCGAGAAAAGTGAAATTTGCAATGCTAGATGTGTTACTAATTTTGATGTTGGAACTGAAATCATTATATTTAAAGTTGGAAATCACACCCATGAGCCAAATCGAGCTGAAAACGAAGCAAGAGCTGTATGTAAGGCAATGAAAAGGAGAGCTCAAGACCACCCAAACGAACCGCCAGCACAAATTTTTAGAGGAGCTACTGAAGGGGTAAGTCAAAATATTCTGTTCAATATGCCGGAGTGAAATTCAGTTTTATGAGCAATAAATCGTGCACAGAATAAAGGAAAGCCACACAAAAGGTTTGCATGATTTGGAAGTTCAACCTCCATATAATACCACAGAAAACGGTAACATAATCCTTCAATTTGATTCTGGTATAAAGGACGAAGGGCGAATTTTAATTTTTTATACATTACAAGGCTTGGAGCATTTATGTAACAGCAGAACAATTTTTGGCGATGGTACATTTAAGACGGTCCCCACAATGTTTTACCAATTGTATACAATACATGGGACCATATTGGACTACGCATTCCTCCTAGTTTACGTCCTGTGTATGCGTAAAGATCAGATAACATACGAAAAGATATGTAGACATTTAAAGAAAAAGGCCACGGAGAGACATATAAACATTACCTCACAAATAGTTGCAAACATGAAGAACATAAAGCGAACCTATATACCTACTTTCGCTCAGTCGCAAGCTCAAGTTATATTAAGTTACAACAGAAGAGGACCAAGATTAATAACCGCAAAAACAAATTATTACATACTAAATTAATGTGTTAAATAAATTGATATATAATAATAAATAAATACTAATAATATGTTAATATGTTTCAATTAATGCATCAAAAATTGGACGTTGGACAAATTTATACTGGTCAAAAATCACATTGGACATGAAAGAATTGTCGATTGTCGATAATTTATTCATTTGGACCCAAAATTTCAGTGGGCACTTTATTATTATTGGACATTTTGTCCGTGGGCATATTGTCTGCGCACCGTTTCATTACGTGTAGCCTGGTGTCGCTAATAGAAGTATTCCGACAACCAAAACTCATCGTTTTACGTTAACTCTCCATATTTTAAAACTAACCAAAACAATCAAACAAACGTTTTATCAAAACACTTTGGCGTACATACTAAAAACGGAAGAAAGGGCACGAAATTCAATAACTGAGCTATCATCAACAATATTCTGCCTCTTTAGAGGCATAATGGGATCGGAATAATTTTCCTAATGAAAAACTTTGGAATTTCGGAATTTTCCCGTAGCATGTAAGAAGAGCCGATGTAAACAGTGGAAACAAAAATATTTAGATAAATCAATCTTATGAATTCTACCATTCAGCGATTCACCCCTTGTAAATAAAACTAGGTACCTATTTAAAATTAGCAATTAATTTTGAAATGGCTTGACTTTAGCAATTTACGAGTCCATAACGTAGAGATGACTAAAAATTGTGGAAAACAATCACGCACAGGTTAAAAAGAACAACTAGTTTCTTTAATGCAAAAAGTCTACATGATTCGGGAAATTTTCATTTAAAAACTTCAGAAAATTTGCCTAAGAAGCAATAATAACGCAGAAGATAAGCAATTATAAAGAGCAAACTATCATTTTTCAGCATGCGAGGCATTTTTTAAGTAAAGGAGAAAATTCATAACGTCTGCTCAAAGCAAACAAGTACAATATTTCAACGAAAAAGATAAAAGCGCCGAAAGAAACACCTTCCGGTTTCAAAATAGAGGACGATACTCCTCCAAAGGTAATCTCAGCGCAATTAATCATCAAAGCAAACAAAGGGGCGAAGTCGCGCTTTTTTTCTCGCTAGCTCAGCGATTTAATGTTTTCCTTCCCCTCGCTTGCCGCCGAGTTCGTCTGCTGCGGAGTCCTAAAGGAGAGAAGGTTTCCTTTATTCATGCACGTTTCGTCCGAGTCCAAACTCCAGCACCCACGTGCGACTTATCGTAACAGTACCTCTCCCGTAACACGGTTCCATTTCGACGTGTTTATTTTTCATTTTGTCTGAGTCCATAGAGACGGAGAGAGGAAGGACGAGGGTTGAAGTGAAACGGAAAAAGATAGAGAGAGAGAGCAGAGATAGAGCTACATATTTACGCGATTAGAGTTCCCTTCGACAACCACCTTCCGCAGTATTTCTGTTGGTTTCCTTTCACTGCGTCAACAGTGATGCATCCTTTCATTCGGACAATTGCACGGTTTCCTACGTTAAAGGAGTCGCCTGTACGACCTATTCCATTCTCTCCGACGTCATCATTCCTCTCTCTCTCTCACCCTCACTTATTAGCGCCAAAGAGAACATTTTCAGCCAGGCGTGAAAAACGCGTTAGTTTTCCAACTTTTCGACATTTCTACGGTGAAAGAAGGCAAGAGAAATAAACCGAACTTAAATGGCGTCCACACAATGCCTCGTTGGTGAATTATCAACTTAAGCCGCGAGCAGCATCCTCTATACTAAGTCGGGGCGATCTTAAACATTCCTACGGATATCGTAATTATACTGAGCCAAACCTATATCCCCGTAAATAAATTCCGCGCTCCCACAGGTATATTTTTTTAAGGAATAAAACGTGCAAATACACTCATAAGTGGCCTTTATGCGTCATTTCATGCTCTAAAATAAATTAATACGTAGATAGCGTAATAATAACGAAGGGCATGAAATATCTGAACGCTCCACAATACGGTATAAACAAGCGTTTCCCAGCAGGAGTACTGCGGCACGCTGGGTTCCCGCGAATGTCTTAGCGAAATAAATAAATAAACAATTTGGAAATGCTGATAGGTAATTAGGAAGATAATCATTCCTTTAATAAATTAACAATGATGTAGAGCCTACAAATGAATGCGTCCAAAAATTGTGATAGCCATACGTATAATCATACAAGTTCTTCAAGGTGAAGGTGCCGCTAAATTCTTCTAATCTTTGTCGCGCCTACAAAAATACTGGGAAGCACTTCTGTAGCCCGAGGATAAAAATGACAGCTCAGACAACGTAATGATCAAAAAAATAATTGTCTAAAATGAAAATCTTGCCAGAGACATTTAACTACGTGCAATCACTGTAACAATCACTTGTAAAATATGCCAGTATTTAACATATGGCCAATTTTTAAATTCTCACCCAGATCGCTTCACCTTCATTTTATAAGCAATCATATTACGCATTTATACCTATAATCGTACAAATATGAAAGTGAAGAGAATATTAAATTATTTAAAATGCTAGCAGACTACCAAGTTAGAAATACCTGTGAGATAAGCTACAAATCAATAAATAAATTAACTCTCCTGAAAAAAGTTTAATACAAAACTTAACGTCGTTAGCTGTCGGCTTCGGCCTCTGTTTATGGCAATGTTCTCTTTTTTCACACTTAATTTGCGCAATGATAGCTTTAAACGAATACCTTGGGAAATTTTGAAAGTATTTCGTAATTCAAATTTTGTGTTCTGTAAAAATCAACGGAGAAGAGCAGAAAAATTCTGGTATTGACCGAGTGTCTTATCTAGGTGCACATAACTGTTTTTACTCACTGGAACATTCAATTATATGAATTTAATATTTATTGGTTACTTTTTAATGCACATAAGTTTGTTTCATTAATGTTTTATACAAATTTTATTTTAACTGAATACTCAATTCACGTAAAACTCGTTATATTACACGGACAATTACGGTAGTAGGTATATATATATATATATATATATATATATATATATATATATATAATTTTTAGATTCATAATTTTTTAGCCTACTTTCCAAAAATGGGAAGTAGGCTTATGAGATAGCCTCGCTGCCTGTGTGTATGCGTGTCCCCCACTAACATCTTCTCCATGAAACTTGGTGTAAGGCTTGTGTTCTCGGACACTACCTCCGGGCCATAATTTATATTCCGAATTTACAGGTCCCGAGTTCGATTCCAGGTGAGTTTTCCCCATTTGATTTAGATGATTAGTCTAACTTCCCCCGTGCAGAGATTTTTTTTGCATTTAAAAATATTTTAGAATTATGATATCGTAGTGGAATTTGTACCGTTCTAAGGGGAAGAAAGTGAAGATTCTTATTCTTCTCACAATATTTTGATTTTCGATAGTATTTGATTGAATTTCTTTCAAAAACTTTCGTTTCGGCGTTTTGAAGGCCATTTTTTCGATTTGTTGCTATAGTGATGATTATTTCCGAACTCGGCTGGAGCATAGTCAAGTGCACATTCTACCCGTGTTTCGATTCTAAGCTATCGAAGTAACAATGGACCCTTAGGTCGATTCATACATATCGGAATCGCGGCGGGAAATATGAATACTAAATAATTTTGTCAGCATTTACTGCAAATAAATTCTCAAAACAGTTATGTAATTCAGTGACAAAATAAAAGCCATACCATGACGGAACCTACATGGAATGGCGTCCTTTGTGTGAATGTAAACTCTGCAAAACGCTCTCCAGGCCTTTTCCAGACTCTTTCTCTTCCATCTGGTGATCGTAGGGAGAACCTGGACTCGTCCGAGAACAGAACTGTGCTCCATTGCTCCAATGTCCACTGCGCATGTTTCCGCGTAAACTGAAGACGAGCTGTGCAATGTCGTGGGGTCAGTTCAGGACCTGTAGCAGGTCTGGGTGAGCTCAGTTTCGCTTCCTGCAGTCTTCTTCTTACTGTTCGCTCTCTCACATTCACCTGCCGCACTTGCTGCAGTCGGTTTCGAGCCTCTTCCGCTGTGGTGTGTCGATTTCGCAACACTCGCAACAGAATAAATCGATCGTCTCGAGCCGAAGTCTTCCTTCGTCGATCTGATCCGGGCCTCCTTGCGTAACTTTGAGTCTCTCGGAAGTGATGGACAGCTCGATGAACGGTGGTAAGAGAGGCATCAATAACTTTAGCAGCATAACGAAGAAAGCGGCCATCTTCATCCAAAGCGACAACCCTTGCGACGCTTTCAGAGATTAAAGGCACTTTAAAAGTGAACAAAATGGAGACACGAAAGCGCTACCGGTCGAAAAAGATACGAGGCAGCTTAATTGTGCGATTTATTGTCTTTCCCCTCTCTTTGCAACAATCCACTTTCCCTCACGCAGGAACGGCACACAACAGGCTTCTGCCGGGGAAACCACTTTCCGCAGTAAAACCCGTTACATTACCGGCAGGGCATAATCGACAATCATTCCATTATTGCTTATTGTAACAGAATTGTAATCAACAATGGCCTATTAGTGGCGTAGCACGGCCGAGAAATCTATTTTGATATCATTAACTTAAAAATTTATAGTAATTAGATTTTATTTAAAGTGTTCCGGTTTTTTTGCAGGTCAGTGTATATATGTGTGAGTAGAAGGGGAAGGGGAGTTTCAGCGCAGCGATAGTGACGCCGCCTGCCGGTAGAAACTGTAAGCTATAGATAAAACAAAAGATAAACGTAATGACGTCATAACAAAAGACAATCGTAATGCGCAATGTTAGGTTGGTATCTTGGAAGGCGGTCATTACGTTTATCTTTTGTTTTATCTATAGCTTACAGTTTCTACCGGCAGGCGGCGTCACTATCGCTGCGCTGAAACTCCCCTTCCCCTTCTACTTGTGTGTGTGTGTGTGTTTTTTCGTGTGTGTGTGTGTATATATATATATATAACCTTCCCACATCACCCTGTCATTCCCCGCCCAGTGTGTCACTTTACGTTACTCTTTCGCTGAAGAAGGGCATGGGCCCGATAAGCTTGCGTGTGTTTTTGTGTTCGTGTGTTTTACGTGTCTCTTCGACGCCCCCAGCAGCCTGCCAGCTTGGTCCTCAACTTGGTAAGTGTCCGCTGGGCTTCCCTCAACATCTTGTTGCCACCCTCATCACTACCTTTTCTTTTCCTTTAGTTAATATATATATATATATATATATATATATATATATATATATATATATAACAACTTACGGAAAAGGAAAGGTAAAATGAATATATGGATGTCAACAAGGTGTTGGGATGAGGAAACCCTCATCCCAACACCTTGTTGACATCCATATATATATATATATATATATATATATATATATATATACACACACAGGAAACTCTCGTTCAACGTATTCTCGCTTTAACGAATGAATTGAATTTTATAGCTTTACTTTTCGCCGAAAATTCTGTTCACTTTAACGAACTCAATAACATGTATCCAACTCAGATCAGATCGAAGAAACTCGGATATTTATGATAACTCTTGGGGTCACAAAGACCGTCTTGTTTACCCATGGATTCTTCGTGTGTCACTTTACCACGCATTTTTCCTATCGCCTGCATTTCTTCAGAGGCTTAATATGACGTCACCGAACGCTGTTTGTTACTCAAAATATATTTTCAAATACCCACTTAGACTTGAAGGACCTCTTGTGTGCCGATAAGGAGGAAGTGCACTATGCAGTGTTTCCCACAGCATCTGGTGTTTTAACGGGGAAGTGTCAACGGAAAAATCACGATCGTTCAAAGAATTTCCCGTTTTACGAACGCTTTTCAGGAACGCATATCGTTCATTGAACGAGAGTTGCCTGTATATATATATATATATATATATATATATATATATATATATATATATATATATACACACACACACATACATATACATGCGTATATATATACATACATATATACACACACACACATATATATATATATATATATACATATATGTATATATATATACACACACACACAAATGTGAAGATAATATAAAAGTTATTAACGCGAAATTCGAAGAAATACAATCGACAAGCTACATTTTACGATAAAAATTAGAATCTTCATTCATTTCCTCAGAGAATAGTATAAAAATCGCTCCGATATTACAATTATAAGATATTTTAATGCGCAAGATAAAATTACCCTGCACGATGGATTTCAAATTTCCCATGTAAATCAAATGGGAAGGATGTTTCCTGGAATCGAACCCGGGACTTTCAATCTTCGCAACGAAATCTATCCTCAGGAGCTCGGCTCCAGTAGCAAGAGATTTCCATCAATTGTCATGCAAATCGGTCTATTGGTTCAAAAGTTAATAGGGGGGACGGACAGGCAGACAACGACGAAACTATAAGCCTATTTCCATTCTGGAAAGTAGGCTAAAAATTACTGCTACTACTAACACGAAAATTTGTTAATTTTGAAGGTGATATTTATATATTAAAATTGTATTGAAAAGAAAGTAGGCGGATTAGTTCTTTCCAGAACTACTTGTATCTCTTTAATCCAATGTGCCGCACCATGTACCGTTATTCGCTCTCTCTCTCTCTTTCTCCGCTGATTTCCAATCTCGACCGTAGTTTTTTGTAGTCTCCACTACCCCGATTTTCCTCCATCATTTATCACAGGATCATCTCCCGCCTCTCTCTTGCTTCACGCATCCCCTTTTTTCTACATCCCTCCCTTCGCTCCCGTGTCACGTACCACTGCCATCCCTCGCGATACCCTTCCCTTTTCCCCATTATGACTGCTTTCTCTATCCCACTATCCCTCTCTCCCGCACATTCGCCTTTTCCATGTAGTTCTTCCCCTGTTTTATCTCTTCCTCTCTTATTCCAAACACCATTTATTTGTATCTCTCCCACCTTCTATATCCTGCCGTTTTCCTCTCCACATCACGTTCGCAATATAAACTTCCCCCAGTCGGAATTTTTATATGCATGTATTCTGGGCGTTTGGCCCTAAGCACACATACGCATACGTACGAGATAAAATTTAAGAAAAAAAAGTTCCAAGCCCGAAAGCCTACTATCATTCATTTTTGTATATTTAATCGGAAAATGATATGAAACGGATGTATACTGACCAGGAAATGTAATGTCTCAATTTGAATTATTTGTATACATATTTTCTCTGTGATTATGTTTAATTCCTAAATGGTGTTAGATCAAAGCTAGAAAGTAACATTTTTCAATAAAAATATTTGCAATCTCTTTAGAATAAAAAGGCTCTTTTTCTATCGCTTTAAATTCGGAATTGGTAGATGAACTTCAATGCCTAAATACCTCATTTCATTATATTGTATAAAATGCCCTTGGAGCAGTGACGGATCCAAGGGATGAAGGGGGGGGGAGCTTGGAATACCCCATTGCCCTGCACTTCTTAAATTTATTCCGAGAAAAATTCCTTGTTTCTACACCGCAGATTGTCTCTATGGCAAGGGAAAGAAAGATTCTAATAGGGGAAGGGATTTTCAAAATATAGGATCGTTGGCAGAGGCGGATTCAAGAGGGGAGAAGGGCGATTGAGCCCATCCCCCCTCCCCTTGGGATGTTTCTGGATCCGCCTCTATCTTGGAGTTCCTTTATTATAAAAATACGTTCCCTCCATTTCCATCGGTTTACATACCCTCCTTTTCGAAAGAAATGCATTCTTTTATTTATACATCTCATAATGTTCCTTTTTTCTTATCGAAAACTATTGTGCGGTTTATCTTTACATTGTTTTTGATCATTACCTTTCTCCACTCTCCTTTTACCGTCTCATGTGCCATGCGTACATTCAACTTGCACACCTTCACCGAGTGGCAGATGTAATATTCCTTCGCTCCTTTATCCTCCTTATTTACCTATTATAACAAGCTTATAAAATCCTGTTATGGGTATTGGAGATACTTAAGATAAGCACTTATTTTTTTCAAGTGCTTATCCTTGAGTGGGGTTGCGGAAGTGAAGTGATCAGAGCGTTGGCCTTCCACACAAACGGTCCGGGGTCAAAATTCAGCGGAGGTCCGATTTTTTCAACCTAGGATCGCTCCTCCCCCTACCTGTGTTTGGTTTGAAAAGACTGAGCAAGTCAGCGCTCTTTCCATGGTGCTCAGTAGACTAATGCCGGGTTTCCTTCCTCCCTTCTATGTACGTCTGGTGTGGAAGGAGTTATGGCTATAATAGTTCTAGAGCCTGATTAGCCCGAAATACAAACAAACATGCTTATCCTTGAATTTGCAACTCAGCTATTTATAGGGATGTGTGCAGATATGCATATCATTCACATACGCAGATCATTGCCCTGATCATATCAGCGGATTTACGGGTTTTTATACAATCTATATATCTGTCTGAGCGTTTTCTTGCCAGGGTTGAAGATTCTTATAATCTCAAGTAAACTAGTATTCTTAAGTTTATCTTGCCAAAAATATCCTTCTCCACCTGCATTCTATGAGAAACGCTAGTTTCTTTATTACTCTTATTTAAATGTATTGTGTAGACCACAACGGGTTAGAAGAAATAATAATTTCTTATCTCAATTTCGCTGTAATAAAGACGAAAATCTATTTAACTTTCCGTCTTTCCTTTCTCCTTATCTCCTCACCTTTCTTTCTTCCATCGCTTTAATGCGATTCCTTCCTCCTGTCTTACCCGAAATTATCCCTCGCCGACTATATTCCAACCTCCTCTCTCGCTACTTACGCCCTCCCCGTTCTGCTCTACTCTCTCCATTCCCATCCCGTTCTCCCTCCATTTTCTCCACCTGCCCTTTATTTCGCTTTACCATTTTCTACCAACCCTCCACAAAATTTTCCGTCCTTCCTCTTTCATTTCAAGTCTACCTCCCATCTTTTATCTCTCTGCCTCTCTCTTCTTTCACTGAGCCGTTCGCTCCCAATCTCATTCTCGCTTTTTTCAAATCGAATTCTGTCTCCGTAATAATTTTTCCTTCATCCCCGTGGGCAATAAAATTTTCAATCCGATATATATATATATATATATATATATATATATATATATATATATATATATATACACATACATATATATATAAATATATATACACACTCCCCCTTTCTTTTGTTCGCTGAATTTAGATATTTATCACTCTTCTCTCCCATTCCTTTGGATCCTCCGGTCACATTCACAAAATATATCATTGGTTAGGGCTTTTTCATTTGCTTTATAAAGCGTCGCCGTCTCCGAATACGACTTCTCACTCTCTCATTCGCAGTCAAGACGCCTCTCTCTCTCTCTATCTCCCTCTTCTTCTTCCCGGACCATTTCACTGCGGCATTGTTTTAATTTTCGCTCATTTTGCTTTCGCCGCTTGTGAATTGGCGCTCCCGGTCGCTAGCGTCGTTTTCTGCCATTACCTCGAATCATTCTCGTTTCGCGCTCGCCGACTCGAATTTACTTCGCTTCAGCGGCGTCTTAGTCCCGTGAATTTCGTTACTGTAAAACAATTTTCCTTGATGTATATAAACCTATTTTCTTCTTTCTCATTCTCTGTCTCGTAACGGAATCATTCCTATAAATATTCCTATATTTTCCTAACCCGAACTATCTCGTCCTTTCTACTGTAGTTATGTCCGCCCGACATTCCCTCCTTGAATATCCCTTTCCTCCATTTCCTTCTCATTCGCCCTCTTTTAGCCCCTATGATTTGTCACATTTAGAAATCTCTATCGCTATTCCCTCGCACTACGTTTTCTCCTGACTCCCTTTTCTCCTCTTGCGCAATTCTCTTACTCACTTATTATCTCGCTCGATTGTCTCCCTGTTTCGCCCCTTCTCTTCCAATATTCTCTTTACCTTCTCCGCTTACTTTTTCTTGGTCTTTTTCTCTATGTCTCTTTCTGTGTTTGCTCCCTTCACCTATCCATCCCCAACAATCTCCGTCTCTCCCTTCCTATTCCGATCATCCCTCTTTCGACCCTTCTCTCATTCTCTTCTTGCCTTCTCCTTTCTTTCCTCCCCGTACGAGTCAAACTCCCGACATTCTCGCTCTCTCTCTCCATTCCCTCCACCCATAAAAGAGGTGGGAGGAATGAGCACGGGTCGATAATACCACGTGACCTGACCGGTTGGGCGCTGGCCAGCACGGAGGGAGACGGAGAGAGGTAGCATGCTACTATCTCCATCTCTCTCTCTCTCTCCCTCCCTCCGGCGATGATTCGGGAATTGCGCGGAGGGGGAGGGAGGAGATGGTAGGAGAGGGATGCGGGGAATGAGATGCAAGGAGCGGACGATGAGTCCCGAGGGGAGGGGGGAAGGGAGGAGGGAACTAGGCGGTTATGGCGTGATGTTGGAAGAGGCAGAGATGAGATGGATAAGATTTTAAGTACGAACTAAAATAATGGAAAAATATTCAGTTTTTGCATGCGTGTGTGCGCGTATGGGTGTGCAAATGTGTATGTATGTATGTGTCTGGATTTACGGAGAGAAAGAGAGAACGAAAATGAATGAGAGAGAGAGAGAGTGGAAGAGAGAAATGGATGAGAAGAGAGCAGGGTAGAGTTTAAAAAAAGTCAACTCCATTTTTTAGGCGAAATGAGAATCGAATCACGGTCGGGCGTTATGGGAAAGAAGGGTCGTTCGCTCGCTTTCCGCCGCCCCTGAGCGATGGCCAGGATCGCAGCGGAGATGACCGGAAGGGGAACAGGAGGAGGAACACAACAGGGGGTGGGATACAACGTTGAGGCTTGTTCCGATGTGCAATTGCGTGCGTGTGTTTTCCAACGGAGATGCTGATGTTTTCGCTCGTGTTAATAGTTTTTTTTTGCAAAAATCCCTTCTTGTTTCGACCCCTATCTATATCAAAAAATTAACCAGAATGGCCATGGTTGAATCTTTCACGCAATTTAATTATTCGTCGTTACGTGTGAAGATCGGAGTTTCTTTCCTCGAAATTTCGGGACGAGGGGTTAGATGCTGCATTCAGGATAATATTTATCGTATAAAGACTCGATGAATAGTTTAAGGAACAGTTATGTTAACCTGGATGATGCATCAAGTTTACACCGGCATGATAATAGTTAACGGAAGGTCGAAATAGAAAAAACACTGGACCATACGATTGAACAATTAATTATTTATTGATAAAATAATTTTAACGACGCATTGCATTCATGAATTGGAAGGTAAATAACGCCATATTTCTTAGGAAGAATCGAACTAAGCGTTTTATGATTTTTGTATGTAATACAGCCATGCTACCCGCATAAACGCAAAGAAAGGGCCGTTATTTTGAAATAGAAATTGACAATGGAAATTAAAAATTTGACAATGGAAATTAACTATTTGGCAATGGGAAAAATGTGCCTAAAAGTAAATTAGTTTTTTAAAACCTATATCGATCAACGTAAAAATAATTTTTTCCTTAAAAATTATCTTCTTTTTCAAAGCTTAACCCTGAATTACCAACAATTCGTCTGCCAGACGACGTTAAAAACAAAAATGCCTTCTCACTACCTTGTATCTCACACCGAGGGTTGACACTTTTTGTACCTTCAGTTAAACTTGAGTCTTTGTGCTGTTACTGTTTACAAAAGTGTATAGTTTGCTTTGGTTGAGAGCTACGCAGTTGTAGTCGTCTGAGAGATGAAAGACTAATCTTACTGTCACTTAGCTATCCCCACTTTACCTCTAAATATGAAAAAGGGGAAGGAGACTACGGCGGATATGTGAATTAAAAATTACTAACTCCAACCGTAAAGTTTACCCAGAGAAGCGCTCAAAAGAAAAAAGTTAAAAAAAATAATACTTTGCTGGACAATGGCCTAACAGGGACTTGTGGCTACTGAAGATGAGAGCGTAGCTCTCGAAATACGTATTTAGTGCTTGTTCCAGAGAAGTTTTTCTTTATTTGTCTTGTACTCGTGCTTTAATTTTTCCTTTTAGGCTTAGGTTTTGACCACAAGTCCCTGTTAGGCCAATGTCCAGCAAACTTGTAAGTATTATTTTTTTTTTAAACTTTTTTCTTTTGAGCGCTTCTCTGGGTAAACGTTACGGTTTGGAGTTAGTAATTTTTAATCCACTTTACCTCGTTCACTCGAGTCAATGATCGCTGTTATATTACGTATAGAGCTACCTCAGGAGATACAGGAACAGGGTGAACACAGAAAGACATCCATATGCGCAAGTTGTCCATATTGCAACATGAGAATTCTACTGCTGCAATTGTTCTAGGGCAGTATGCAGAGAACATCAAGGAAACTTATGACTAAATGTTAGTAATCCTGCTCCTCGCAGATAAGATTAGTAATCCAAGGTTAAACACCAATTAAACTTTATCTCGAAGAGTAATATTTAAAGATCTAAAAATTTCCGTTACAAAAGCAAAATTTCTAAGTTCCTGTCATATATAGAGAATAATTTACGACGAAATCTGCTTTTTTTTGAGTGGCGGGCCAAACAACTTATCTCAACATTAACAGAAAGAGGGGCAAAATCAATCATCATAAAACTGAACTTGAGAAAACTTAAATGGGAAATCGTTCTCCTGCCACGTTCCGCTAGAGAGAGTAAATACCATCGAGCGGTAAAATAAAAAGAATTACGGTTTTAGAAAAAATAACTTTTCTACGTCATCTTCAATACTTTTCGAGCTACCGCAAATGGATGAACTCTTCTCCTGTAATACTGGGGAGCATGCCAGGTTTTAGAGACGACAAGCCTTGGCTTCGCGAGGGGGATATTCGGCATCAATCATCTTTTTTTTATGGGCAAAAAGAGAGAAAAGAAAGAAACGCGTTACGATTTCTGTCAGCCTACAGAGGGTTCCAACCGAAGGAATGCGGTTGCCAAACTTGAAAAACGCTCACGAATACGCAAAATTCGTTCGGCTCTCCCTCGGAAAGGAGGGGAAAATGAAAAATCATCGTACGACTCTAACGGAAAGAAAGAGAGAGAAAATGGATGGAAATTTTTCTGGAAATGCACAAGGCAGCGAACGTGCGGCGGCTTCCGTTATTCGCTTGTCAAAACGCGTCCAGACGACGGGGTAAAAAATAAAGAATAATAAACAAAGATAGATCTTCTCTTTTCGGCGTTTGGCTCTCGCGGAAGCGCTATTGTGCGTCTGGCTGCATAACTCTCCAGGCGTCGGCGCGGTGGAAGTGAAGGCGAATGGGCGTGCACAAATACACGCGCAGAATGCGCATTATACGACGAAATTCGATGACGAAGCGAGGAATTTCATCCGAGATGAAAAGGAAGGAGATATTAACTTTTTTTTGAACCGCAATGCTCCAAAAATGGACCCAAATAGTACGAGCGTTCTCCCAATAGCTCTAGTGTTGCCACCAAATATACCCTCCCATACCACTTTCGATCCGTTATGCATATTCATTTTGGAGTCGAACTCCAATGCTTAATGTCGTTCCGTTGAACAAGACCTCTAGCAATTATTACTTAATGGCTTTATTTTCTTCACAAAAATATGATCTAGAATGTACGCAGGAAGGTAAAGTAAGTAAAATATAAATATCAGGTGCGGATCCAGAAACTTCCCAAGGGGAGGGCGATCGCCTCAATTGCCCCGCCCTCCTCTTGATTCCGTCTCTGCCGCATTTTAAAAATCCCCATCCCAATCAGAATGTATCTTTCCCTTGTCATACAGACTTATACATTTGAAAATCCCTATCCTCATCAGAATCTTTTTTTTCCTTGTCACACAGACTTAATATTCGGTGTAGAAACAAGAAATGTTGCGCGGAATGAATTAAAAAATGCACCAAGTGGAGGGCAATGGGATCGTTCAAAAGGGGGGGGGGCGAGATCGCTCTCATCACACCCCGCCGCCTCCCTCGGATTCGCCACTGAGTTAAATATACATATTAAAATTGCAAAGGGAATGTTCTGCGTATTATCCTATAGATCATGGTTTGTCAAAGTACAGCTCTAGAGGTGCAATACCGCCCTCGAGAGCGTTTTATCCCCTCCGCGAAGCCATTATTAAAAAGCGACCCGGAAAATTCAACGCGGAATTTCATAGAGTAGAAATCGCTTAACATGAAAACGGATAACACGAAATTTCGGTTAACACGAAATGCATGCTCGGTCCGTTCCGGCGCCCGTATTTTTCTGTATACATTCGCTTAACGCAAAATGCTTAACGCGGAAATTATTCTCGATCCCAAAAATACGATTCTATGTCAATTACTCCTGATAACAGGAAATGTTGGGAGCCCCAGCACCCTCATTCTTTGAATACCATTTCATATATCACCACATCAATTTTAGCACAAGAGTGGCATTGTGGATTATATGATACCGGATACATTAATCGATGAGTTGGAAGTTTGTAGAGCAGAAAATTATTTTTAACATTTTGTTATACCAAACTCCTCCACAATCTTAGCCACTGAAGAGCCTGCCTCTAATTTATCATTAACTTTCAATTTAACACTAATGCTTAATGTAAAACGCTTTATCGTCACTGCACTTTGGTTGGAGGCCATAATTAATAATTTAAAAAACTAATGTTTCCGCAATGAAGTCACGCGAGACCTTTATCATATGGAGTCACAAAACAGATTTAGGCTTGGCGGACGAGATCACTGATTGTCCAGATGTTGTCAGGAGATTCCGCAATCTGTTCGGCCCTGTTAAATCGGACTAAATCACTTCTTCGGAGAATGTCCGGAGAATCCAAAATCCAATAAATCGGGGACCGTAAAATCGAGTGTTTACTGTATATGCTTTAACGCGTAACAAATTAAATAAAAAGTCATGAAAATCAATTTTTATTAGTAGTTAAGTATTAACGCTCTTGTCTACGGATAACTTGAAAAATAAAGAAAAAATCATATATTAATGGCTTAACACCTTTGAATTGCATAGAAATTCATCCCTATTATATTAGAATATTATACTCCATTTGTTAAATTTTGAACAGTTTTACGTGTTTATTACCAACGTAAAAATTTCGTAGTACATACTTCTTTACTCCATGACGCAAGTGGATTTAAATATATCATCGCACCGAGTAAAATGCTCCTCGTAACCAGTTTTTTACGAACAATACAACGCTAAGCCATCTCAAAAGTAAAATATAGTAATAAATAAGAATGATTTAGGGAACTGAAACTGGATAAGTAATAAATAAGAATGATTTGGGGAACTGAAACTGGATAAGTAATAAATAAGAATGATTTAGGGAACTGAAACTGGATAAGCAATAAATAAGAATGATTTAGGGAAATGAAACGAGTTTTCGTTGGAGAAGTCTCTCAATCTGGATGAGCTTAGCTCAGATATTATTAATTAAACCTCTTATTAACCCTTTTAACGGTTTAATTATTTTTAGATTACAACGCTGTAGATGCTGCATTAATTTGCAAAATTTCACTTTTCGCGACTAATAATGTATATCACATTCGATCATAAACGTAATATTACCGCAGTGACAGTTAAAAATCTGCGACAAGTACCGAGAACGTTGGTGGCCGTTACAGTATAACGTGGGATGCACGTAATATTCCGTCAGAAACCGCAAAGGGACTGAAGAAAAATAAGAACAGTAGGTTATAATCTACGCTCGATATCTTAGTCTTAAGAATAAAAAGAGTCTTAAAAAGTTTGTCACGAGTTTCGCATGGAACGTGAGAGCTTTTCAAGAGTATTAAAAAGACGCAGTGTGAGATCATGGACCTAACCTTTTATGCGAGTCAAGGGTGAGTAGGAGAGGAATCTCCCATAGAGAACAGAAAACCACCTTCTTTTTTTATGCTCCATCGAACTTTTCGGAACTAAAAAATATATATGAAGGATCCCTCACAGAATTATTGACCCCTTTCAGTTCCTGGGACAGATTGGAGATGGCGGTGCGGGCGGCGGCTGTTGTGGAGAGGAAAGGGATCCAAAATCCCTCATGACTGACGACTTATTGCTCTTTGAGGTGGAATCTAATTACGGAGAGCACTTCCCCAGCCTTGGCCTGAGGTTGTGCCTTCTTAATTAAAAAAAAAGGATGGAAGAGGAGAAGGGAAAATGTGGAAGTTTACTTCTACTACTCCCGGGAGGCGGTAGGAAAGGGTGGGAAGTGATGGTGGAGGGTAAAATAGATTTTAAAAAGCGGATCGCATTTCCTAGGCTAACTCCTTAGAATTTTCCCTTCCTATCTTTCTTGGTTAAACAATGAGCGGGTATAAGGCGATTCTTTATTCGAACAAAAAGAGAACGACAAATAAAAATTAAAGAATTAAGTAATCCTTCACAGAAAATTCTTGTGTAAATTCTAATGTATTTGCAAACGCCGTTATGAATGAATACTTGAATAAATAATGAGCAAAAAGTAAAAGATTACTCATGGAGAATCTTCCTAAGTGCAAAATTAAATATCCGAACATGGAACGGGAACTAAAATCTTTCGGTGAGAATTGGCGCCTGTATTGGTTCAACATCATGCTATATATCTTTCTAAAGATGAGAATATGTATTTTTTAATGAGAAATTATTTTCAAAAGATCAACTGAATACGCCTCAAGTGCAATCAGTAAAATATGAAAGCTGTATCGATCTACAAAAAAATTACTGAACTTGTTCACACATACTAAATTATTTAAATAACAAAGAAAATTTTCAATCATTGCCAGAATATTTTAATGTAACGCAAGATATTGTTGGTCAATTAATGTAATACGTGTGGAAACACATGGAAAACAAGGTTTGTAAAAGTGATTATGTGCGTATTTATCTTAGCGAGGATATAGAAAAAATTAATTTTTAAGGAACGCTTTGGCTAACCTTCAGGTATGTTAACGTAGAACTACATCACCAGAAACATCTCTAAATTTTTTTAACATTTTGAGCACTAAATTTTAATAACATCGTCCGTGTTTCCCTCTGAACGCCGGTAAATGAGCATTCTCCAAATCCCTTGTGTTTGAAAAAAATAAACACTGCAACTTACTGTGTTACCTAAGTATTTACTAAATTGTAGTATAACTCCAGCATTTTACATTCGAAGCATCATCCCACAAAACTCTTCCGATGCGGTTACTGAGGTAAAAAAAATGACGACCTATAATTTTAACTCAAAGCATTGGCAGCAAATAATAACGCTCATAAACAAAGGGATAGAAAATTATTTTCGGCTTGCACGATAAAAGCATGACGAGGAAATAAGAATTTTATCCAGCAGAAAAAGAGAAAGTAAGGGTTTTCCATATAAAAATAACATGCACTTAGTCTGTAATTGAAAAATAGTTTGAAATTTTTATTTCCCTTTGATGTAACGAGAATAAAAGATATGTACCCGACACCGCCATAACGATATAATAATTAAGAGAAAACGTTTTTGGAAAGATGAAAGAGTAACTGGTGGTGACTTCGCAACCGATCTCCGCAAAGAAGAGTTTACAAAGGAAAAGTTCAGTTACATATTTCAGCTTGAATAAAACCATTGCAGCTCGAGTAGCGTGCTAATTACGCCAGGATGATAGCCGAAGCAACAGACTATCAGAATTTTTGGAAAGCAGGAGAACAATTCTATCTTGACTGAGAATCGAACCCTGGTCTTCCCGGTCAAGGCAGAAATTTACTCCTTTTTTCTAAAATTTCTTCTAGTCCAGCGTATGGCTGGCATTGAATTTAACATCAATACTTCCCTTTGCGCTTGACAGAATACCAAAAAGGAATGCTTTTTATTTTTAAGGATAATATAAAGCAGAAGACGAAAGTACTCTCGCTGCTGGTTATTTTGATGAATTGACTTTATTACCCGATAGAAATTCATAAAACTCGTATTCTTGAAAAACATTTTGACATCAGAAAAAAATTCCTGTATCATAAGAAAATGAGCTATATTACAACTGCTTCAGGCCTTCACAGATGCGCGCGAATATGACTGAAACCAAACCAGAAGTTTACTCAACATGCGAGATTGCCCGTTAAAAATTCTTCTGTCCGTTGAGAACATGATTGCCTAACTAATTCGCGTAGGCAAGAGGTGAATCAGCTGGGAACATAACATCAGTAACATGAGATATGAAACCTAACTAATACAATGGGCGATAGATTAACTTTCGAAATGTTACTAACAAGCTAAAGGCAATTTAAGAAACTGTGTGCGATTCGCGGCAGTTTTTCGGCTGCCAATAGTATGCTTTTGCTTGTATGGAATTTCTGGCTAATTCAACCTCTTGGATTATAATAGTCATTACTCCTTCCTCACCGAACACATGCACAAGAGAGGAGGTAAACCCGGAACCGGAATTAGCCTACTCTTTACGAAGAGCACCAAGGAGCCAACTGCTTAACGTCCCTTCCGAAGGACGTAGCGCTGACTTGCGCGGTCTCCTCAAATCTCGCAAGTACGATACGATACGATCCCAGGTTGAAAAATCTGACCTCCGCCGGAATCGAACCTAGGATCGCTGCGTGGAAGACTCTAACCACCCGCCACCGCCAATAGCATGCGTGGTAGCGTGGAATAGATTACATACCGCTCACTTTGAAATAATCTCAAATTTGCTTATCGGAATTTATCTAGTAATTTTTATCTAAATAATCATTATTACTGTTTTAGGAATTGATGCTAAAAATATATAGGAGAATTCTAGTTATGTTCCTTACGTGTAAGATGTGGAGTTACTCGATGCTTAGATTTATCTCCAAACTTAATGCTAGAAAAACAACTCTTTGCTAAATCTCTCAGCTCTTACGACCTTGTTAGTTAACGAATTGACCGTTGGAGAGTTTCTTTTGCCTTGGGCGCCGTCAAGAATTGCGGGTGAGATGAAAGGGCTTAAAGCTCACTCGCCTCAAATTGGTCTATTCGTCATCCACCAGCAAGAGAGAAGAGAGAGTGAGGGAAAGATGAGAGAAGAGAAAAGATAGGCATAAAAGAGATAAAGATCTCTTGTTATCTCGCAGCAGTTTTTATGTAACCTAGAATCATCATTTACCTTCTTATGCTTGTGTTGTCGATAGTATATTCTCCTAAGATATCCAACCTACAGGATAGTTCAAATGTAACTCCTTAGTACTGTGAATGTACGCTTCACATTCCAGCGACATCCGAAAATATATGGATTGCAAAAACACACATATACACTAGACTAAATACCTGTAAAAACGACGGGACATAGTTTATCGTTTTTGCTTGGTTGTTGTTGGTGACAAGTTTTACCTAAAAAAAACTAAAATTTTCGCGTTAAGAACAAATCTGTGGGTCGATTCAACGCGTATTTGAAAATCGGCAGTAGGAAAGTTTATTTTCACTCTTTTGTCCGTTCTTTGATCCAAGTCCCATATCGATTCAGTATTCAGTCTCGTGCACGTTTTCTTGAAGAGGTCCGTCTGCCTGTCTTTCTGACGCGCTAACTCCAAAACGCAATCAGATAGATACTTCGCCTCTTTGCCAATAAATTCAGTTGGAAATAATTTTGAAACAAGAAAAAATTCAGTATTCTGTCTCGTTGTGCATGTTTTCTCGATTTGTCCGTCTGTCAAAAATTAGTTTAGGAAAAACCACCATTAACTGTCTGCTTCCGCAGCTCTTTCCTTGTTTTATGTTGTGCTGATTTGTCCAAAACAAACAGTGTGGCAAATAACGCAAGTAAAATCATAAAAGTATACATATAATAATAACTATAAAACAAAATTTTGTCGGAAACATTACATAGCGACAATGAGCTACGGAGTTATTTACGTTGATATTTTGAATTAACGTTTGACTAATGTAAGACCTATATCTTAAACTCTTTTAGTTTAAATTTAACATCACATTTAGTGTTCATTCTAAAGTATAAATAAAGCTCTGACTTAGTTTCTCGAATCTTTATTATTTTATCTGCATGTAAAGATATATGGGGGAAAATATTTGTTTGGTGACTCATTTACTTTTAATTTTAATCAAATTTTCTATTTTAAAAAGAATTTTTATTTTATATTAAAAAACCAAGCAAAAAATACATTGCATAGAATTATAAACCTCGTCATTTTTTACGAGCATTAACGCTAGTATGTGTGCGCATTCATTCCAGTTAAAATGGATTTCATTGGATGGAATATTATTTAAACCAATTAATGTTTATGATTCGGTGAGATGCGATATCGAATAAAAATTATTATCCATAAGAAAAGTTATCAACAATATATTTTATTTTCCATTGCAAGATAATAGCGATAATTAGAAATTGCTGTAATTCGCGCTTATTTCCATATTGCTTATGCTCATGCCATAACAAACAATAACATTACGAAAACCGTGAGGCGAATTCCGCAACTCTACAAAACGGCGCATTAACCGTAAAATTTTGTACCGACCCAGATAACGATGTAATACTAGCAAAAATAGAGGGATGGGAGAGTGTTAATCAGACGACACTTTTTTTACCAACTGATAACAAAAGCCAACTTCTTTTGCTTTATTTTCATCGATTCCTATAGCATTCACTAGACAAAGCGTCTAATTCTATTGCTGGAATTTTAAAGAAATGCTATGGCTACACCAAAACAATTGAGAAATGATTAACGATACCGCTTTATGGCTGGAAGCCCGTCCGTAATTTAGCAGCTCCAATAGCAGGAAAATCCCGCGTTTTCACAGTAATCGAATTGAAGGTAACTTGTCATCGAAGAATCATTAGCAAACTGATCAATGAAAAGCATAATGACTCCAACAAAAACTTTCCTGCCCACATTCATGCACGTGAGAACTTGCGACGAAATTAAAACGCAGGTTCAAAAGCGATTATATTTGTTCCGATAGCCGACTCTAAAGAAATTCCCAAGAGTGAATCAGTAATCTGGTTCGATTTTTGGCAACACGACAGGTGAAGCCGTCTTCTACCGCGTTATCTAAATATAACCATCTAACTTTTTCAATTTTTTTCTTTGCATAAAATGGACTCCAAAGAAAAACAGACTCGAACAACGACGTCACCGGGCGACATCCCTTAAGGTCCCTAAATGGGACAACTCCACGCTAGAGTCCTGCACGGGCCGGGTACGGGCTTTAAAAATTGCTGGATGTTACAAACATTTTCGAGATTTGACGGGCCGAAATATTTTAATCAGTGTCTGAAATTTACGTACCTATACTACTTGCCTAAGTTTTCATTCAACCCATTCGGCAGGGAGGACGAGTCACAGTAGTCCTCTGTACTGAATGGGTTAAAGAAAAAAAGTGGCATGGGATTTTTTTTAGTAAACTAACCCAGGGTTAGTGAAGAAAGAGTGTGACTCGTCCTCCGTACTGAATTGGTTAATATATTTTTTGCCTACAACATTATATTTGTGCATTTTGTATAGTAATTTATTTTGTTCGTGGTCTTCCAAGGCATACAAATATATGGATTAAAAAAATACTTTTCAAAGCATTGAACAGCCCACAGATGTCGGTAGAAAATTTGGAATAAAATAATTACTTTTTCGAGCCGAGGGGCTTTAAACGGGTCACGGGCCGGGCATAGAATTTCTTCGACAACATACGGGTCAGGCCTAGAAAATCAGGCCCGTGCAGAGGTCTACTCCACGCCTGACTTCTAACCGACAGAGCGCGTCACGTTACCGACATTTTCCTGTGATTTTTTTTGTTCTCTCTTTTTTTTTAAGATGACTGCCAGCCCACAGAGAGATGGTCTTCGCGCCCTCGTCCATCGTGCGACCGCATGCATATGTGTCAATGCACCCGCGAGTAGGCTAGAGCTTATGAAAAGAGACTTGTACGAATAAGATATAGGTATAAAGGTGTCCCTCGGTTTTAGAGATGCCCCATTGCGCGATTTTATTATAAAGGGGTTTTTATATAGGGGGAATTTTCACTCGGAAATGTATCCTAGTCTTAGTGCATAGATTTCTCAGAAAAGCTCTTACAGCGCACTTGGAAGGATCTGAATCTGAGTAATACCCTGCACCGCAGTCGGTGCGTGGCAGGGGAAGAATATCACCGAGCTTTACCTTATCCTCCTGTTATCGTTTTACGAAAAGGATACTTGCAAATACACGCATATATACATAAATATATGTACATGTAAAAACACACACACACAGGTATCTGCGCTCACACAAATTTTCAGAAATTGAGGGACACATACAGTTACATACACATACACATCCAAGCCCTTACACAAACAGAATGTTGTATTCACCTCCCCATATTTTCTTCCCCTTCCTTCCTCCCCACCACTTCATTTCTTTCTCTACTTCTCCCTTTTATATCTCTCTATCTTTTCCATACTTATCTATCACCCTATCTCTCCATTTCCTTTCTCCACTTGTATTTCTCTCGGTATACCTTACACAGAATCCGAACGAAGGACGGCCGTGAGGTAGAACCTGGAGAGGGACGGAGAAAGCATAGAATGAATCTGAAGGGTAGGAGGAGAGGGTGAATGCGCGAGGGAGGTCGAGTGAAGGAGACGAGGAGGGGTGTTTGAGACTAAGGAAGGGAAGGCGACTGCGGTAGAATTTCGCTCTTCTTAGCGATTGCTTTCTGTTTTATTTCTTCTCGTGGGATAAATGGAGGAATTTCCAAAAAGGCATTAGCAAATGTAAAGGATAGAAAGTTTTTTTTTTTTTAAATTATGAGAGGTTAGTAAAAAAACTGACGACTGGTTCATCCGCGGACAAGGGATGTAACTGACTACAGAACTTCCGATTTATCTAATTTTTAATGTTTTCCGAAGTCTTTGGACTTTGATTAATTTTTTGCTATCATAGAGTTGTTTTCTGTGAGAAGTACCGTGCTATCTGCGTAGTTATGTAATTGAGATCGAACTTCGTCGTATAGCAGGCGCATGTTATGAGGCTATTTTAAATAACTACATTTCATGGCATAGTTAAAACGAACACGTAGAGAGAATCTACTTTTTGAACAAATCCATTGTCAAATAAACAGTACAAGGACGCAAAAATGGATTTGTATTAATCGCCACGCATCAAACAGCTATCTCGCTCTGAAAAGTTGTTGCTTTCTCCTAGCTGAGGAGCGGTAGCGCAGAATTATGACGTATTCGGCTAGAATGTTCAACAATTTATTCATTTACATTTAAAATACTCGACCAAAATTTCTAAAGTTTCTTGCCAAATGAAAAAAAATGCACAGAAATTTGCAGCATGTAGCTAAATTTATTCCCTTCGCATAATGCTTACAGCTAATACAGTATAATATAATAATTTTCCCGCGACACGAGAAACCAAAAGCACGCAGACGGTCCTTTTCTATCTTCTGAATCACCACTTAAAACGAAAGACATTACATAAACAGAGAGTTAAATAAAACGCAATCTCGGACACAAACAACATCACACGATCTTCCATCTGACACACTCATAGATACTTTGAAAAAGGACACTAAGTTTCACTGATGATTACTGCGCCAAGAAGCTTTTAGCTCAAAACATCTTTCTGCAGCCAAGTAACCGTCCGACCCAATTTCCGTCGACGCAAATTCTCCTCGTGGGAGCGCGGGCTATGGCTCCAGCGACACGCTCGCAGATTCCACCCATGCAATACGACTGCAGAGCGTCAACTGTATAACAGTCGCCATCAGTGGTGCACTCCCGATCGCCGTTACCATTCAAGGATGTGAAGACAAGGGCTATAAACAAAATCACAAGAGCGTTGAGAGCCATAGCGCCGATTTCGTGGCGGATGAAACGGACGCAGGAGGGACGATGCGCTCGCAAAAGACGCTCAACTTGCAATAATTTTGCACCACTCCCAACCCATATGCAAGATATCCACTTTCGCCGATAGAAGGGCTATCAAAGGCCGAATGATCTTTGGCCTTATGAGTTCGACTTCGAATGCATAACCTTTCAATGACTCCTTTATTGATTCGATAAAACGGGAATGCTTTCCCGCAAAAAAACGTAAACAAGCTTGCAAATCGGACTTTATTACTAAAGGCAATTTCATTATACGACAGACATGACTCATCAGAAAATCTATGATAAACATTCCTAGAGGATAGCTTTTAAAGCGCCATTTCCATTAAATAACTATTTTGTAATGAGGAGTAGTAAAAAAGCAGGGCGAATAATGACAAGGTTTCATCAACCTCGATGACCAACAGAAGTCATGAAGTTATCTTCAATTGCCTCATTAAAACTGAACGGCAGTGCTAAAAACTTATTAATTTTAAGTAGCTTTTATGAATCATTCGCATTTTCTGTTAAAAAGAATGTGTTACAAATGCCACTACTAAAGTAAGACGCAGTTGAAGTTGTGTGGGATGGATTATATACGGATATTCTTCTTATGATGGTATGTCAGATGACAAAAAATAAGTCTGCCTGCCACATTCTGCCTTAACTACTTAACAACTGATACAAAAAATAGACTATAACATGTGACCCCCTCCTTCCCAATCCCTCTTCACACATCCCTTTCTAACAGGTGATTCCGTTTCCAACGAGATCTTGACCGCGGTAGCCAGGACGCGTCACTCAGCGTTTGTCAAGCGAAGCGAGCGAAACGTTTGGGTTGGGAAACTGCAAGAGTCGGGTGGGAGGTGACCTCCAGCGTCGGGCGAAAAAGTGTTCGGACTTCCACACGCAGACATGCACAAACACACGCACATGCGCGCGAGCTGTCGACGTGACGATCTCATATTCCATAACAGAGAGCGAGCGTCGATCCAGTCATTTGTCCCGTGGAACAGGGACGCCAAAAGCAAGACGGAGTTAGAAAATGAGGAAAGGTTAAAAAGGGCTAAGACTAATGAAAATGGGGCATTTCTTGGATGTGATTGTGATTAAAATTATCTTATTACGACAAAATTATGAGGCAAGAAAAGAGCGAAAGAGAAGGGGGTGAGAGAGAAATAAATGGCAGTCAGAAAAAGAGAGGGGAAGGGAGAAGAGGAAGAGAAGAGGAGAGGAGAGATGAAGAAGAGAGAATAAAGAAAAACACGTGATAAAGAGAAAGGAGAGATGAGGAGGAGGGAGTGGGTAGTAAAGTGAGATAATGTTGTAGGGGAGGAGCGTCAAGGAGGAAAGGAGTGGGAAGGAGGAAGTGAAACCGTAGGGAGACGAAGAAGACTAGGCTAGGAGGAAGAGGAATGGAAGAGAGATATGGAAGGGGAGGAAAGTCTGCCTTACGGACACAGCCAACTTCGGTGCACAATTTTCCGAATATATTTTTTTCTCGAGTTGGCGGTTGAACGCACCGCAGCACAATAAACGTCACGGATCGATGAACATAAAATATATTTGGTGCAAGGTTGGAATTTGAAAGAGAGTATGATGCAGTTACCGATTCGGTCTCATCCATGTTTTATTTTCAGCGGCAGTGTTTAGTTATCTCATAGGGATGACCACTGATGCATTCTCTATACCAGCGCAACCTTTTTCACTTCGCAAACCCGTTGAGCTAACCTATTTCTCGTCGCGAACCCCTTGGATTAATCTTTTATGTTTGCGAACCCCATGAGTTGCAACAGTTTTGGCGGCGAACCCCTTATATTGGAGAGTAAATTTTGCAAAAACATCTTGTTGAACGCGTTTAATTCATGAAAAATAAAACGTTTATATAACACATAGTATGTAAACGTTCACAATAAAATCAGAATCTCTGATATTGTCATCAGTTTCTAGTTAGTACCCTGTAAAATTAAAATATAATTCTTGAAGCATAAGGAAAAATTGAAAATAAAACCATGCAAGTAATTTGAATTTTAGAACCAAGAAAGTGAAAAAGACGCCATTACCAAATTTTTCTCGAGAACCCCTCAGATTTATTTCACGAACCCCTAGGGGTACGCGAACCACCGGCTGGGAAACGCTACTCTATTAAATGTAGGTTTACCTAAATGTAAATATCTGTGTCCCTGGTCAATAGAAGAGATATGGAGAGATCCATGTAACTGTAAAAGTAATAACATGGAATTCTAAATATTTTATTTCAGCGTGCATTCTATTTTTCAAAATATATTTATATAGTTGGATGTATTCATAAAATTCTATGGGAAGCATAAACTGGAGATATTCCATCCCAGGTAATGAATGGAGAATTAATTTCTATATTTTAAAAAATTCATCAAAGAAAATAATAAACTGGGAATTGGAAGCGACGCTTTATAATTTTTAAGCAAAGTTTTATATTCTTTAGCTCAATGTAAGAAAAAACAAATATATAAATGATTAATTGGTGAAGACGACATCAATTCCCTTAATACTGTTGAGTAACTCGGCTGTGCTTATGCGCTACAATGTAGATTTCGCCAATGGTTATTCGCTACTTGTACTTAATTTAATAACACCACTGATGGCGACTACGTTGCATATGGCATGTTTTGCTATTTTATTCAATCGTGTTATTCTGCGAAAATATATTCTTCCTAATAGGGAGTTCAAGGTTGTGAACCGAGACTTTCGCACGCCCAATCACGTTCTTCAAAACGTTAATTGTGATTTGGCCTTCCTGCCCCAAATGAATCTCTCACGAATGTATTGCTAACATTTATAACTTTTTGTACACGGACTCGCGAAACCATCTCGATCGTGTTCAGTTGTGTGCCCAAGGCTCATTATTTTCTTAATGAGACTCGTAGGGTCAAAACAGATTAATCGCTATTTGACAATCAAATCGGTAGTCAAATTGTATTTGAAATTAACGTACGGTAAGGCGGTCATCAAGTCCCCCTACTCTGAATCAATCTAAAGGGCACGCAATGGGTATGCGTTGGAACATCTTGATGTATGAGTATGAAAAAGTGATGTTGTGTATAGAACTAAGGTCGCATGTTAATAATCTTTAAAAATAGCAACGCCGATAATCGCTGTATTTTTATGCTATTCGGTTGCGCGAAACCTTTCCATGCAATAAAAACTGCTGACTTAAGAAAATAAATGGCGAAACGACACGCAATTCCAAAATTATATTTTCTTGTGACTTACCGTTATCTCTCACCGAGAGAGAGAGAGTAACCAGAGAAATTTTATATACTATTTTTATCTGCGGGATGCAAATTTTTAAAATTTCAATTAAATCAAGCATTAGGCCAAGAATTGCAAAAATTAAAGGGTTTTGTATATATATATATATATATATATATATATATATATATATATATATCTTAAGATTATAATCATGAAATCGTAACAACAATATTAGTCGGCATATTGGATTTCTCAGATTGGTAATGAAGCAACAAGCGTCAGTGTAGCGTTTAAACTTAAGGGTGACGAAATTTGTTTGGCATTCTCTCGGCTATAGAAACTGCAAGAAAACCGTCACGGTCGAATAGATAATTTATAAAAATTCTGACGCATTGGCGCTTTAAAAAAGTTGGCTTTCTTGAAGAAATGCGTGCCAAGAGAACGAAAATTCTAAACAAACCCAAATTAAAAAGTACATATTTAAAAAAAATAATAAGTAATGTTAAACACTAAACGAAAAATCCTTTAATTCCTGATATGTAACGGCTTATAAAATTACGTGCTCCAGTTTTTGTTTTACTGAACTCGAATTTTTCTCTATATTATCGAAAAAAACAATGATGTTCATATGCCTGCGTGAAAGTTCGTATAATAACAACAATTTACATAAATAAACCACTTTATGTCGTACGTATAACTCGGGAATCGCATGAACGACGCAAAGGAAAATCTCGCCATGAGCTCCGAAATGGCCCATTACCAACCGAATAAAATTTTGCGGAGGATTGTCGCAGAAAACCATCGTCAGTTGCTAAGCTACCGCTCCAAACCTCCTATTGCAGGAAAGATATGGGTAAAGTATTCGTTTTTGGAGGGCGTGGAGAAAGAAAGGGAGAGAGGGTGGGGAGAGGAGGAGGGCGGGCGAGGCAGCTGAGAGATTCTGGGAAAGTACGGGAGGCGGAAAATGGAGTGACGCAAAATTATATAAAAAAGAGAAAGGCGAAGAGCGTTCCGGAACGAAATATTACGGAGGGATCGAGTGGGTCGTCGAATGAAGGAAAGGAAAATTGGATTCTAGAGGAAAAAGCCTCTCGATCTCACTCACTCTCTCCGTCCTCTCTTTCACCTTTTTTCGGTGCCTATATACTAGACGGACCCCTTGTAGAATAAAAGACAATCTTACGCCAGAATTTCTCAAAATAAACTATTCATGGAGATGTTAAGAGAGGGAGGGCAAGGGTCTGAGATGAGAGAGAAAAGCCAATTTCTCGAGAAAGATTTTTAGTAAACGATATTGCGTTTAAAACATACCTTTTATTGAAGGCCGACCAAAAGCAAGCCATACATTCTTTCATCCGAGGTATTCATGTAAATTAATATTTTGTTATCGGTTACACTGTGCTGTGTACGAGAGAATAGAATTGGCCTAAAGGATTCACAGCCGATTTAAAAGAATTTATGGCTATTATTCAACTCTTCGGTATTTTTGGGGTGAAAATTATCCATATTTGGCCAAAAAGACATTTTTGTCTCCGAAATATTAAACGCAAAGATAACTAATGATGTACAAAATATAATGATGTAATGCAATGATAAATTCTCATAATAAGCTGTCAATAAATCAACTGAGGCTAAATATGGCTATAAAATATTTGAATAGTTGGGGTATATTATTGCTTGACATGTAATCCATGATACTAATGATGCCAGATAAAGATCGTTAAAAAATTTGACTGGATTGATAAGCAACGTAGCTCCAATAGCCATAAAATAGTTGGAAAAACCATCAATTGGATCCCAGCCATAGGGAGAGATCGATAATTTTACGTTGAAGTTTCCCTGAAGATCTCTTTAATCGCCAGGATTTTTTAGAACATAATCGGCTTCAGCTGTAATAGAAAAGAAGATTAGCGATCATATTTCTCTCCACCGTGAGTCGATCTGCAGCGTTTTATCATCCATTTTTCTCATCCGGATTTCCGGTTGTAAAACGTATCGGTATTATGACCGAGATTATCACGCAATTAACAGGGTGGCTAAGTCGGGTTTTAAAGTACCGTTTCCCTCCCCTCCCATAAATCAAGGAGAAAGTATATTTCTCGCAAACTCGGGAGATAAAAATCGTTTCTTGCGCCTGGGGTAAAGATAGCCTCGCACGTCGGCGGCTCCGCCTCTGAGGACGACTTTAAAAGCGCCTCAGCAAATTAAACCCCTTCCGCATCCCTCCCCCCGACAACCCATCACTGATGCTACTTAGTTACCTCCCTCCGTTCCGACTCTCTCTCTCTTTCTACCTTCTCTCTTTCTCTTCCTCTCTCTCCCCCTCCCTCTTTCTCTCCCACCCCCTCCCCCCTCTCTCCCTCCCCCCTCTCTCTCTCTCACTCTCTCTCTCTCTCACTCCCTCTCTCTCTCCCTCTCCTCTCCCGCTGAGGCCTTCCTCCTCTACTCTCGATGCACATCTCCTCTTCACCCGAGAGTGGGGTTAGTGAACTTGATGAATGGGAGTGTTTTGAAAATAAAAATTCAAAAACAAGCTATTCGTCATCCTACGAGTCGCAATAACACGTGCAAAACGCGTATCGAATGCACAAAAATGCACTCGTGAGTGCACCAAAGAAAAAGTAAGTGAAGGCGCATAGAAGACACACATGCAAAGAAGGCAAGGATCCACGCGAGAAAATGCACAAAAGAATAATCTATTACGCAGACACGTGCAGGCAGACACGCCCACTTAAACACTTTCAGAGAAAAGGCTCAAGTTGTTTTGGGATAACTTCAATTGGGAGTAACTATGACAAAAACAACTCTTTCAACGCGCAGTTGTTCCTTGTCACTCAAGTTTATACTCATACATGTATGTATACACGCATGGTATAACACATTTAAAAATTCTCCGCCAAACTCTCCTCACTAATATTAAGTCAACTTACCAACTTGCTTTGTATTTAGTTTGAATAGGGTGGCTAGATTTAGACAATTAAAGTCCAGACATTCATTTAATTAACATATGTACACTCTAACTTTTTCTTATCCTCGGTTTTTCATTGCAGACTTTACTACTTTAAATTCAGTCAACTTCATTTGCCATCGAAATTACATATTCCTCTGCACTGTATATTAGTGATAAGAAATTATGCGATAGCATAGAAAAACCAAGTTAAGGAGCAGGTTCAGCTGCATAAATAATTTGGAAGCATAGAAATATAAAATGAACAAATGAAATAAGGAATAGAAAAGGACACGAAAATCCCCTTCAGAAGAAAGGAATTTCTTGAGGACATGCAAAATACGCGAAGAGCTCATATGAAAAAGTTGGCGAAAAACTATTTGCGGAGCATCACCATGTATGTAAAGGAAACATGGACGCTTATGAAAAATTATATAAAAATGTCAAAATGTTGACAAGGATAACATTTATGAGTTGTAAAAATGAAGAGTTACGAGAAATAGGAAATAAGTTTTTGATAATGCAAATGACAAGAAAAAGTAACGCGAAGTGGATGGATGAAATTCTTGAGGAGAGTCACCATGATTAAATAAATATTATTTAAAGTAATATAGAAGGCAACGGAAGAAGAGTAAGGAAAAGTTACCAGCTAAAAGAATAAATGGAAAGAAATTTAAAAAAAATGACGAAGGTTGCGGAGTATAGGAGAATGTGAAGAACTTGCAGCAGCATTTAACCACGGACCTGTCTGTCTGATGATGACGACGCATTGGCAATGACAACAGGGAGTATCTGCCTGAACGATATGAAACTCGTTTCCCACTACTATCAAATCTGTTAAAGCTTAATTTGATATCATTGTACCGATTCGACGTTCAGAAATAGTCAAAATAAGCGCGCATTCCGGTTTTTCTCTCCATCTTCATTTTTAATATTCCCCATCTTTCCTATGTACATGAAATGCCCTTCAGAAAATCAGCAAAAAAACTCTTTTCAATGAGGTAAAAATTTCATGGATCTTCAGGTTTATTTCGTGTTTAGAAGTAACGTGTCGTTTATAATCTATTAATGATAAGGGGAAGTAGAAATTAAATAGCCTCAAACTACTCGATTTCAAAATAAAGGCGTCTTTTTCCATCCCCTATTTTTTGTGCCTCTATACTCATTAGAGCTCTAACGTACCCATAATGCCTGCGTAAAATTCATCTTTAATCTTAAAGAAGTCAGACCATATTTCGGAATATTTCTGCAAACTGTCTTGGCTAACCCTTGAATCGCGTAGAAAATTGCATCTCCTTTCATCATTGTATCAAATGCTTAAAAAAAGCATCCTGCAATATCTTTCCAGTTTATCACGGTTAATACAATTCATAAATGTAACATTAGAGGAAACCGCAAACTTCTGACTTCGCAGCACAGAACAGATATCTACTACAGATCTTTCAGTGTCGCAGCATGCATACTATGGAATACCGACCCAACTAAAATAAAACGCCATCCCAAAGTATCTCTAAACACTCGTACCATAAACACCTCCTATCCCATTCCCATTCATAACCTCGAAAGAAAAAGCAATTATTTTCTCTTACAGGTCTTCGAAAACATTTAAATATCTTCATAAGTACATACACGTGTTAATGTGTACTTGTATGTTTCTCTAAGTTTTTATGTATAACTGCGTTTATGTTTATTTCACTTTGGGCACTTAACTTTTGTAATTCTCTTAATCCTTAAATATTGCTATCAATAAGTTTAGCAGGTTTTTCTCACCCCCTTCTTGTATGGGCGTTTTCCTGCAGTGAGTTTTTTCCTGGATGAAGTACTTAAATTATCCTTGGTTTTTCGCCACTAACAAATCTCCATCTCTTTCCATTTCCAAAAATGCTAATACTTTATTTTTTATTCTTGTCCCTTTCTTCTTAAAGATAATTGACAATGGGTTAGATGTTAGATGGACGAAGAAGCTGACTAGTCTCTCTATCTTTCTTACCCCTTCTTTAAACCCCTCTTGTCCCCTTCTGCAAGCATCCTCCAACCCACCCTTTTTCATTCGCTCACAATCACCCACCGCTTCCACCTTTTGCCAACAAAAGTGTTTCTTCTTTCCTCCGCCGTTTTCTCCATACCCACCCCGCGCTACACTTGGGCGCTGCCTCCCTACCTTTCTCCCTATGCACCCAATCTTCCTCTGCCAGCCAGGCTCGCCGTTTTCCGCCGAGTTCAATTTCGCGCGAATAAAAAGATATATCCTTTTTGGCCACCTTCCATTTCCTTCTAACCGTCGAGTTTCCGAGCGTTTTTATTAATATCTCTCAAGCACTAACCTCGCATGGCATGCATGCACTTTGCTCCTCCCTTAATGTTTGGGCGCTCGTTGGGTTTGTTTTTTTCTCGCGGATTGAGACCACTGCCTCGCGGAACGAAATCGTATCTCCTTTGGTTTCATAGAGATGGTTTCATATGGAGCACGATAGTGGCACAAAGTTTGAAAATTTTAGCTGAGATTTTCCTTCTCACCCATATCATTTTTTACAGGAATGTTGTGGAGAAATATTCTATTTAAAAAATCCTCGATAAACTATAAGATTTAAAAGGCAGCGTTTCAGCTAAAGCGATTTTGCTCATGTCAACAATTTCCGTTATTATGATAACGAAAAAAGCCAATACAAATTTCTGCCGAGCGGAGCAACGAAGTTCTTTCCTTGATCATTTCTCAATTCATACAACCGACAGCGCAAATATATAGGCGAGAGTTACAAATCATGCCTATGTTTACCCACTATCACATTACCAACTATCTCCCCCAATAAGCAAAAACAAGAAGTGTGTTCCCAAAGAAAAAAGAGATTATTTTTCCGTCTGGCGGAATCATTCGGCGATGACAGCAAAAATCACTTCCAAAATCGAAGAGTGGTTAAAAAACGGCAATACGGCGACAAAACGCATCGCCAAACCGAGTCGTAGTATGCGAACCTACTCCACACCAGACAAACCATCCTCTCTCTCTCTCTCAGTGAAAACGCACGTACGCATACGTGTCGACTCACCCCACGTCACCTTCCTCCCCCAGCCTCTCCTCCCACAATGCAAAGCGACCTCCCGACGAGAGCTCCGCCGTCGGATCGATGTCTACGTAATCTCTTCATTACGGGAGGGTTGGGTGGGTGCGTGCGAGGGTGGACCCTCAAACGGAGCGGCGGAAAAGGGAGCGGTTGGAATGAAAAAAAGAGAGAAACCTCCCCCGTGGTACAGCCATTCTCCCCCTTCTCCCGATCCAACTTCATTTCCATCTCCTACCCCCTTTTCCTTCCCAGCTCAAACGCCCAGCATCCCTTCAGTTAGGGACCACTCGACAATCTTCCCTACGATCCATTCTCTTCCATCAACACGAGGGAAACGTACCCTATACTCTTCCCCCATTCGCCTCCCTTTCCCTCTCTCCCTTTCCCCTTCTCTCTAACAGCCAAACCAGACCATTGCGCCACTGTTCGCAGAAGCGCATTACGGCAGTGCCCCCTCATTCCGCGTTTCCCCACAGCAGTTCTATCTCTTCCTCCCTCTCTCTCTCTCTCTAGTTATCTCACCCTATCCCACCCTTTTCCCCCCTCCATTAGGAAACGCAAAGTCAACCCGACGGTGGGGATGGTTCAGGAGGGGGAGAGAGAGGAAGGGACCTCCCCCTCTCCTTCCGTCCCTCGCACTCTAACCCGCGTCCCATCGCCGGCACCGGAATAAATCCAAGGATTGGGAGAGAACCGATGGAAAGGAGAAGGTAGGAGATTCTCCTCTTTTCGAATGGAAAGAGTTGAGGGTGGTTGATTCGTGAGGGAGCCCAATTTGATGGCCGGATAAAATTCCTCATCTAGCCGCAGACTCCATCCCTCTTTCTCTCAACCTATCCTTCCCTCTCTCCCTCACTTCCTCCCGTTCCTACTCCATCCCTCCACTCTCTCTCTCTCTCTCTCTCTCTCCATCCCACTCACCCTTTCTCCCCCCCTTTCACACACAATGGCTTTCAGGGTTGATGGATGTGTGTCTCTCTCTCTCCTTCGAACGAGACCGTAGTGCATTTACCGCGAAGGGTAGCATTTTTTGATACGCCTAAAACTATAATAACAGTAGGAAAAAAGTGAGGGTGAGGGAGGGGTTTCTCCCTCCAAGTGCCTCCATTTTCCCCGTCTCAGCTCCCTCCGCTCCTACCGCAACCTCAACGCCCTAGCAACAAATTGCACCGGCGGCCAAATATTATCCGAACCAAATTGCAAAACAAATAAACGATGTAGCGAAATAAAATGTTCGCGTAAACTATGAGCATAGCTTAGCTGTAAACCATCGGTTCTCGGTGGCAATTTACCGAGTAGAGATAAAAACCTTATCCTAATTAGGCCACTTTGTAATTTAAATATGAAATTTTCATGTTAACAAGTGAGTTCAACCTCTGTATGGGAAAAAGACAGAGGTGGGAAAATTGTTTACACGTGGAGCCGAATTAAAAGTAGCGAGGACTTCGCCACGAGGGTCCAGAAACTTAGGATCTTGTGATATTATATTCTTCAACGCATACCTGTTTCCAGTGAAGATTTCTGAGAAAGCCAGAGAAATTCATTTGCGTATATTTTAAGTGATAAATATGAAATTTTCTGACTTGAACTTCTCGTAAATCCTCATCATCACAGACTCGCGACCTGGATACAATTTTGTTAGTTGACAGTAGTTTTCACTCCTTTGCTATGGGTGTTGCTTTTCTATTTTGTATGACGCAAATCATTTCCCGAGAGCGGTAATCATCCATCATAATAAAACCATAAAAAATCCTACATCTATAAATTAAATAAGCTTCCTCAAATCGTTTTAAATAATATCCATCATTTTATTTATTTTTATAATTTTATAATTAAAAAACAAGACAAGCGGTGGAATTTTTATCGAAGTTTTTGCTCTTATATTCGTAAATTCGGATTTTGTGTTCATACTAAATTCTACCTATTAGATGAAAGATAAACAGCGAAAAATTTACTTTCAACGTTTGATTTAAGAAAACAAGGACCATAACAAATGTAAAGCATAAAAAAATATGACGTTAAGAAAAAACCCGCAGCTATATAAACCCGGCCATTGCACGTATTAATTTGCATATTATTCTCGAAATCTGAAAAAAAAACTAAAACATTTTTAGAAAAAAATTTAAAAAATGCTTGCCACAATTCCATGGAAGTGCTGTAAAGCACATAAGCGTATAGAACAAATCGTGAACTTTATTAATATAATTACCGCAGATAACTTTATATTTCGTTGAATAAAGAACCAAAGTATTCTCTTTTGCGTCAATCGATTCAGCAATGAAGACAACCATCAGCAGTACGGTCAATACGAAAAAATTCGTAAAAAGAACTTTTCCAAGGCTAAGGAACGAACGAATGCAAGTTGAAAAATAAAACATATCGGTTTAGGAGACACCGAAACCCAGCCTAATGGGATGAAATGCACGTCTAGCAGATACAAATTGGCAGTGGAGATAGAATACTGATCGCGTCCATCGGGGACAATACCAGAATATCGAATTTGGGAAGGCAAATGCGCTGACCGGAACGCTGGGACCTCTTTATTATCACCTTTTTTTGTCAAGGCGGCAGAAACAGAAATAGTTCCGATCGGTTTCAACAGCGATGATCGGATACAACATCGGAAAAACTAGAAAAGACAGGAAATATTATCGACACGAAAAGTGAACGAGTAAAGGAAAAAGTGAACTAAGATCTCACTACTGGAAAAGGAATAACCGCGTTACGAAAACAACCGATGGTGAGAAAAATGAGAGTAGTTATGTATTCCCAAATTCATTTACGAAGGGGCAGTAAATTCTGGTGCTTTCCCGGTGGATTGCTTGTAGAAACTTTTCTAGGGTACACAACCGGGTCAAAGTTTGATCTAGGATCAACGTTTCGACGTTGATCCTAGATCAAACTTTGACCCGGTTGTGTACCCGAGAAAAGTTTCTACGGGCAGTAAATTGTTTAGAAATAATTTTTTAACAATTGTACATTCTGTATGTTCCACAACTTTCAGCGATTTTACTAATAGCTACAAGTCAGCAAAAATTTTTAAAATAAAATTTTACAAATAAAAATATCGAGTTCACGCAAACATAGTCACATTAAAACACATAACAAAAAATATACGCTTCTGTATCTCACGGCTTACGTCAGGCCTTCATGGGGCTTTCATGACGTTTACATAAAACGTTCCTACACGCTGAGCAAAGCGATATGGGTGTAGGAAAGCAATGAGCCATAATACACCAGCAGTTCCGTTACCATGAAAACTCAACAGTGCTACCGTTAAGTACGCAAATACGTAATTAAACGGGGTACACGGTGGCAGAGATACGTTCTCATCAACGTGGGAAGCTGAGAGATGCACCGCAGCACTGATCAATTAATGCTCTAGGAAAAAGAAAAATGGAGGAAGAAGTGATACTCCGTTATCGGACTATCGAATAGAAGGATATCGATGAACAGGAAAGAAAACGTCTGCCGATGAATGAGCATGAACTTGAAAGCCGCGGAAGAGCAGTGAATGGGCGAAACTCCTGACGCAGCTTAATTAGCAAGGAGCGGTATCTAATCACTGCCAGCATTAGCGAAAATACGCTAAATGGGTCGGGAGAAGACACCAATTCGTTTTGAAACACGCATTCAGAAAGGTTTACCTCCTTCGTAATCCTTCATTAACATCATCCCAAAAAGAGAAAAGCGAAGGGGAGAAGCCAAAAATGACCCAACATAAGGATTTTTAAAAGGTTGCCGCCAGCGGCGAAGGAAGGAATGAACTCTTCACCACGCTGCTTCACGTATTAATTTTTCAAAAATTAGTTGTGCATATTAATTATTGCCAGTAAGCAAGCTGAAAGGAGCATTTTTAGGCGCTCTTTACCAAAGAGGCGATAGCAGCGGAACGCCTTATTGGTGCGTCTCGTCCGTCCGCACATCGTGACTTTCATCCTCTACACTGGTTTTAAATTAAGTACGAGTGATCCTTATTAAAATTTATCGCCCAATTGTGATGTTGAACCGCATCCGCCAATTGGAACTTCACTTAAATAGACTTATATTCGTATCACGTTAAATGGCATCCGTCAAGCTACGATTAAATACAATATTTTTCTCTCCTAAGATCTTATATGATCTGTAAAATATCGATTTAAAAAAATTATTCAGATAAAATACAACATTTTAACCAAAAAAAATCCGCGATACCACATTATTACGACTTATAAGTTTCGGAGGTAAATATTCGAGAAAATCCCAACCTCATATTTTGGTTATATTGGTAGATACGACGAGTCTATTGGGAAACAATTTCAAAACCATATTTTTCTCTCTCAAGTTCTTGTATGATCTGTGAGGCATAGTTTTAAAATTCATTCGGATAGAGGACAACATTTACCACAAAAAAAGTCCAGAAGAGGAGATAATTACGACTTGTAGTTTTGAAGATAAAATTTCGAGAAATGTCCAATCTTTCGATACAGTTTTGAACGTAAATCCTATAAAAGATACCTTTAAAATCTCTGGGTATTCGATTTATGGAGTATGCATTTCCTTCTTATTACTTAACTCTATAAGCAATTTGTCCGAGACTTGCTGATATTGCTACGAAAAACTTTAAACAACTAAATTGGGATACATAATATACTTACGAACTCAGGGCTTTCTGGGGTGCATAAGATTAAGGATACACTACAGCAGGGTTGCCTATAAAATTATTTTAAAAATATAATTCGTGATTTAAATTAACTGCGCTTTTAAGCCATTGTATTGAGAAAAAGACTCCGCAGCTAAATACACGCTCGTTTTAATATTCCTCTGGAACGAATTTTCCCAATTAAACATTAGAATGAATTTTCGCGACGAATTCAGTCGAGTAATGAAAGAAACTACTCCAAAGCCGGCGTGTATTGCACTGTCAAAACAAAGGAACCAGAGAGCAAGCGACGAAAAATTTGGAATAAAAAAATTTCGCGGCTCGATTCCCGCCTCGCCTCGTTAAAATTTTGTTCCTTTTTTTACTTGAATGCTGCAAAACAATAATTACGACCCTTCCCAAACGAACCTGTAGGGTGCAAGAAGCGTTTGCTAGTTTTTTTCTCTTCCGCTCTTTTAATAGGGAAATTGCTTAATAGTGGACAGAAATTAGAATAAAAAATAGAAAACAAAGCGCGGTCGAAAACTACTTTACAGCCATATCCTAACAAGATGGAAAAGTATACTCCATAAATGGAATACACAGATATTTTAAAGGCGTTCTTAATGAGAGATACGTATGAAACGGTATCGAAAGATTGAGGGATTCTCACATTTTTATTTCCGAAACTATAAGTCGTAATTATATGGTCTCGGGGACTATCTTGTAGTAAATGTTGTTCTCCAACCAAATAAATTTTTTAATCTATACCTCAAAGATCATATAAGACCATGGGAGAGAAATATGGATTTTTAATTGTTGTTTGCCGAGAGAACCGTTTTAGAGATCGATGTAAATAAAATATGCGATGTCTTGCGCGGAATTTTCTAGAATTTCTATCTCCGAAACTATAACTCGCAAGTATCTGGTCTCGTGAACTTTCTTGTAGTAAATGTCGTTCTCTATCTGAATGAATTTTTTCTAGGGAGAGAAAAGTTTGGTATTTCATTGTTGCTTGACGGATGCCATTTAACGAGATACGAGTATAAGTTTATTAAAGTAATTATGTAAAGTGGAAGTTTTAATTGACGGATTCTGTTTAAAATCACAATTGGGCGATAAATTTTAATAAAGATCGCTCGTACTTCATTTAATCAAAATCCGTCAAGCGGTTTAGGAGATGAAAGTTAGGACGGACGGACGGACCAAACGTGCCCATCAGGCGTTCCGCTATTACCGCTTCGCTGGTAAAGAACGCCTAAAAACGGGCGCGTAACATTTTGTTCTTTCTTTCACGAACGCTTTTATTATTTTATTTTTATAAATGTGTTGAAAACTCTTCGTTAGTTGTTTTTTCACTAGACAAAATAAAACAAGCAGTCTAGTTTAAATTCAAAGGGAGAATAAACAAACTCTCGAGGATTCGGCGGTGATATTTCCCGAGTTCATTTGTTTACCTTCGAGTTTATTGATTCGGTCGCGAAGGGGGTGGGCACCGAATTTTTCCTTTCGCTATCTCTCTTTCTCTCGTGACGGGAAGTTTTTTTTGGCGGTACGGAATACTGGGAGAGGTTTTCAAATCGATACAGCGGAATGGAATAAAGTTTCGGCAAAATGCGTTCGGAGGACGGAGTCACGGAATGCGACCCATGTTCAGCGGTTAGCATACCTATTGGAGAGGGAATAGAAGGAGGAATGGCGGATGAGGACACGATCAAGCGTAAACTCGTTAACGGCACAGCGAGTTACCAAAACACGGATGCTTTTATCGACAGGGTTTTATGTATCATGAAAACATCTTTATCTGTTATCAGGATCGAGGAGAAGTAAACGGTTAGCGTTTTACGGACATTGGGTTGAGGACTGTAATCTTTATCGAAGAAGCTACGGTTTAGGAAACTCACCTCCTCTTCCTCGCAAATTTTCATTGCATTAATGCCCCACGGAAGACATTGAAAGTTCGATACTTGGTTACGAACACACAAGCTTTAACCTGTATCGAATCGAATACTTCCGTTCTCTCTCTAAATTACACCATCATCATATTTAGTCTGTCCGTAGAGAGTTCCGTGACTATTCATGGTTAAACCTGGTTCTCCACAGACTCCTATTTTCCGCAGTCTTCTACTCGATAGCTCCCTTGCAAGTCGTCTGTCAGCTGAAAACTTTTCCTATCTTTTTCTCTTTTTCCTTCTAACACGTCTTTAATGAGGCTCTTTCTCCTCAGGCAATGTCCAATCCATTTCGCCATCCTCTTTCTTATAATTGTATAAATAATTGGCTTCTTACCTATTTTTTTTAGTACTTTCTCATTTTTCATCCTGCCAATTTTACCTACAGCATCCTTATCTATGCCCACATTACGAAGCTTTCAAAGAATTTTATATAATTTCTCCTCAGCGTCCATACTTCTGTCCCGTACAAAGTCAAACTCAGCATTTTTTTAATTTCTTGGGGATACCTCCTTTATATTTCCCCTTAGTAGGAGTTTATTTCTTCTGAAAGTGGCTTTTGCTTTTCTAGTACTTATTTCATCGGTACATTTTGCTTTTCTAGTAATGTCCCCAAGATATACTCTGAAACTTGTTCTAATGGCTTTCCACCATCACTTATGTTCAAGTTTTCTTTTTTATCCGAAATTTGTATGACCATGGATTTTTCTGTATTTTCTTCCACTCCGTATTTGTATAGGTATACTATACATTTAAGCATAGTTGTCGCAATTGTTCATCAAATAAACTTGGAGTAAAAGTATATAAATATCCAACCAAACTGCGAAAATGAGCGCGAAAGACGCCCAATTAGATTGAAAAGACCTAAAATTACGACCCTCACCTTCATTAAAAACTATCTTAACATTTAAACCTTTGTCATATATCTACTCACTCATTTCTGCCTACTTATTTTCTTGGTGGATAGGAAGAGAACCGTCACACTCACCTGGAAAGAGATTAAAAGATTATTAAACAGTCGAACATTGCAGTCTTTTACATCGATTCATAAAAGTGCAATATAACGAAAAATTGCAAAAGAGTGAAATTTCAGGATAGGATAACAATTTTTATAAAAATACATATAAAGCTAGTGCAATTGTCCATTGAAAATAGGACGCGTAATTATTAATTTAGTTAAATTATACCTTTTCTTACACTCACTGAATCCATTCCCCATTAGTATACAATTATACTACGGCGAATTTGACGAAAAGCACATCTGTACTACGGGAAACCCGTGTAAATCCCTACTTGTTAGTGCTTTTCATCATTGCTGAAAAGCACTAACAAGTAACAACAATATATCAGGGAAGAATTGGCTGAACTAATTTCAACCAAATTCCGTACATAGAATATTCACATAAATAAATGACAAAATGGCATATTTGGACGGGATCGACTCAGCAGGGGTGGCACAATTGCAAAATAAAACTTTTCGGTAATTATGAATTTGGAAGGAATTGGATGAAGCAAATTCAAGAAAATTTTGTATGAAGGAGGTGTGCAACATAAAAAAGAAAATCAAGATGTATTTTATAGATATAAAAAGCAGGGCTGCCATAATGCAAGAAATAAAAAAAATTACTTTTGGCATATATTTGTTTTGAACAGCCTACATCAATTTTAAGCAAATTTAATATTTATATTGTATGTACACATATGTACAAAACCATAATAGCATATTTGAACTGGTTCAGCTAAACAGGAGTGCCACAATTACAAATGAAACTCTTTCAGTAATTATGAATTTGGAAGGAATCGGCTGAAGGGATTTCAACTATTTTATATAAGATTTGTACAGCATACCATAATGAAATCAAGATGTTTGAAGAGGAGCTAAAGAGTAGGGCTACCAAAGTAAAAAGTAAAATATTATTTCTCGAAAAGGATTTCTAATGAATGGATTTTAACCAAATATGGTCTATATAATCTTCATATATAGATAAATAACCAAAATAGCATATTTTAAACGGGTCGACTAAACAGGGCCACCACAATTGCAAGGTTAGAATATTTCTGTAACTATGAATTTGGAAGGTATTGGCTGAACGAATTTCAAATAAATGTTGTTTGTAGGGCGAGTATGGAATGGGAAAACGAAATGAATATATTGAGAACGGATCAAAAAAGCAGGGCTACCACAATATAAGGAAAACTAATTTTCTGATTTCAAAGAAAATACATACATTAGTATACGATTATACTACAGCTAATTTGACGGAAAGCATTTCTGTACCACGGGAAATCCGTGTACATTAGGGCGAGCCAAAAATCAATTTTTTTCGAATTTGATGAGGCCTGACCTCACAAAAGTTGTGGTTCCCCATCAGATTCACGGAGAAAATAGAATTTTTGCCCTACAATAATATCTTCAGATTGCGCATCGGACTTGAAAATTCGCATTTTCGAGAAAAATTGCATGATTTGTGAAAGTTTGTCAATCTTTGGTGGGGCCTAATTTCCACCTTCAGGGGCCTCAGGTGGTGTCAAAATCGATTACAATACTTTGCTGCTGTCGGAACAATGAAACATCACTCAATTTTCATCGGTATAGAGATCGCAAATATCGCATTTCACCCAGGAACGTGTCCAAACTTTCACAGAACACTGTTATTATCAGCTCTTGGCCAGTTTCATAGTGAAATTGCCCAGCACTTATCACGGGGAGGTGGCTGCAAAGCGAGTGCCTCCCGTGCCCACCACCAAACCAAATATGCTGGACACGGTTAACTAGATTTGAAATGGCATTTATGTTCAAAGATAGGCATGTGTTAGCGATCTTAGTCTAGTCATGATGAATTCATCTCTTGCCTCCTGGCCGAACACTTCTGTTGAGGCTGCTGTGACTTCCATCACGCATCTTTCAACAGCCTGGCAGTGGCATGGAAGCTGGAAGTATTTGTGTAGTTTTTCTAGCGGAGCTTCGTAGCCCTCTTTCTTGATGTTGAGAAGGTCACTGTCGGTGAGTGACATCGTCACGGGTGGCTCTGTGAGAGAACATATCTCCCAATCAATCGTGCCCGTGTAATCATGCGCTTCAATGTTTAGTTTTGGTACAATGAATTTGTGAATTGTCTTCCTTCCTCCACCATCTCTCTTTGACCTGTTGTCAATTATAAGCAAAGCTGCCTTCTGCCTCAATGCCGCCCTCTCGTCTGCAAGCATCGACACCAGAATATTCTCAGGATGCGCCAATAAAGCGTTATTCCGTATGGAACTCTGCACTTGGCATGTTCAGGTAGGTATCTGATCTTAACTGTTGTCAGCCACAGAATCCTAGGTGAGTCAACAATCATACAGAATCTTTTTATATGGAACCACATGGGACGATACACGCGCACGATGAAGGTGGCGAAAAGTTTTAGTTCGTCAGAGGGGTATGCAGACGCTATGTGCTCCCTCTAAATCCGAGAGGCTGTTGTCAGCCAGCATGCGTGTTTGAGAGGGCCAGGGAGCATTGCAGCGAGGTCTTTAGAGCAATCGCCGGTCTAAACAGCCTCACACATCCTCAAAAGGTAAAGCTGGTCTGTGCTGAGGTCATCAGGAACTTTTTCAATCGGAAAATCTGAGTCAATCGCATCAAATTCTACCGCAGGTGTTTCACAAACTCGGAGACTCTTTCCAACCGAGCCAAGGTAAGCCATTGGACCAAACGTTTTCCCATCAATCCTTTCAATGAGGCGACGAAGTGGTATCTCGTTTGCATGTAGCTGGCAAACAATCCACTGCAGTGGCCGTTTGACATAATTCTCTAGCCGTCTTATGACGCCGTTGTGTTTGCCTGTATTACTAGCCTTTCCATCAGATCCTAAGCACGTGAGGTTTTCCAGGTTTATTTCTTTGTCACAAAGAAAACTCCAGATGGACGAAGTAATACCTCCTGCTTCACGTGATAGGGGCGTAACGTGTCCTATGTAAGTTGACCCGGGTTCTTGAACGAGGGTAACATGCTCTTTATGCATTATTCTCTGAAGTAATTTTCCATCTAGTCCCAGTTCATTAACTTTCGTCAGGTCACTTCTTCCATCAAAGTATAGACCAATTATGCCAGAGGACTTCAAGAACTGTTCCTTTTGGACTTCCTGCCGTGTTCTCGTACGTTCACATCTCACCTTGTTCTTGTCTACAACTATACTGAGCTTTTCTTGTTCCGGAAGATTCTTATCCAGATCAGCTAATAAAGAAGATGCTAAATGAGCAGCCACTCTATCAGGAACACCAGTCCGATCACAAGCTTTTGAAAATGACGTCAGTTTGATTCTGGTCTGACTTTTGTCGGTACTCGGAGTCGCCTGTATGTCAGGAACGTAAACCATATCATGATCACACCCATCTTTTATAGAATGAGGTTCTTCTGCTTCACAGGCTCCATCACCAGCAAAACTTGAAAAAAATGCAGATGATTCTCCCTTCATACGCTTTTTCTCACTGCCAGTCTCTTGTTCTTTTCTAGCCAACCGTTTTTTGTACACAGTGGTGGTATTGGAGTCAACAGAGAAAATAAACATTTTTCTTTTAGTTCGCTAATCAAATAGGAAGTGTCGTTCGATGACTGGTACCTTCACTTGACATTTGCATATGCGGAAATCTGTACATATTCAGCTCGCAATGTCAAAGAGGCCGTGACTATGCTCGACATATGTATGTAATTTCTTCTCGGACGCAGGTGGATTACCTTTATCCCTGGCATGGGATTTGTTCATTTCTTGGACTGACTTGATCTCTTTAAGGACTAAATCTTGAATTATTTGACGTGACGCTGTCGGAATGGAAGCCCTCTGCCATAACTATTCTAATCTTTGTGCCACAATTAACGAAACAGCCGAGGTCGGAGGATTCTTTCCGTCCAACGCAATCTTCTGCTCCGTACGAATCAGTTGAAAGTAACGCACCACATTCAAACGTGTGAGTAACACTGTGTTAGACAGCTCCTCCGGTGGTCCGTTCACTTCACTTATCGAGGAACAGGTCTTCTTTTTTGTAAGAGGCATCCTTATTACTCAAAACTGCGCAACCGCTCCGTGAATGACCCAGCCAGGCTCAATTAGGATAGAACTCGTCAAGGGTTGGAGGGAAAGTGAGGAGAGCCATTGTTGATGTTAAGAGCCGCGCAAATAAATGTAGTCTGCGGAACGGAGGTTGGACAAATTCCTGTGTAAAGTGCGATATTTTCGTTCTCTTTACGGAAGAAAATTGAGTAATATTTCATTGTTTTGACAGCACCAAAGTATTCTAAACTCTTCATGTAATCGATTTTGACACCAGCTGAGGTCCCTTCTGGTGGAAATTAGGCCCCACCGAAGATTGACAAACTTTCACAAATCATGCAACTTTTCTCGAAAATGCGAATTTTCAAGTCCGATGCGCAATCTGAAGATATTATTGTAGAGCTAAAATTCTTTTTTCTCCGTGAATCGCATGGGAACCCACAACTTCTGTGAGGTCAGGCCTCATCAAATTCGAAAAAAATTGATTTTCGGCCCGCCCTAGTGTACATCCCTACTTGTTAGTAATGTAACATGTATATATATGATAAGCCAATAAGATTAGAAATTTAACATGTGTAAGAATATGACTATAATTTTAATTACTTATTAAATATATTACCGACATCATCGGACATTTTGCAATCTCCTTATATTCGCATTATAAACAAAATCGAAGGTTGTATTTGAAAATAAAATAGCTAAAATGAAATCCAACGAACCGCAAAAAGAGATAAAAATCCGCATTAAATTAAGCAAAAGTAACTTTTTAAACTTTCAACTCTATTGGAGATAGAAAACTTTACGCTACGGGTGTTCGGAAGAGCAGGGTTGCATAAGTTGTCCGACCTTATTAAATTAATCAACAATATGTATGATATAATTAACTGCTTCGGCCGTTATTCGGTAGAAATCCATAATTAAAAATATTTCAACTTATTTTTTAATATGTATGATATAATAAATTTAAAACATTAATGACAAGATGATCCAAATGGAACATACGATGCCTACATTCCATATAGCTATTTATTTAATATTATATTGCCTTTAATAGCTTTAAATTCACCGCTGAGAAGTTGCTCTTTGTGTTCCCAAATTTCATAATTTAGCGTTATAAAATATTACGAATACATTCCAACGGAAAAATAAATTGATCGCACGCTTTTGTGTGGAAAAAAATAACGCGTTTATGTACTAGAACAAAGATCGGTAACCTTTAAAAGTAAAATAGACATTTTAAAAAAATTTGTCTCGTCCCAAAATACTAGGGAGCCGCACAGTAACACTGTGCGACCTTTTATTAAGATACGAGTGATTGCGAAGCGGATGTTGCATAACTGGCAAAGGTAAGGGAGCTTAGCTAACTTCTAAAGAGCCACAAGTATGTACTCAAGGATACATATACGGCTCCGGAGCTTCAGGTTGCCTACCCCTGTACTAAACTATTCCGAATCCGAGTCCAACAATAGTCGATGCAATGGCAAAACTCCCGTAATGAGTGATAAAAACTGCAAAATCCCCAGCATTTACGCGAAATTCAAAGAAATACTATCGATAAGCAAAATTATACGATAAAAATTAGAATTTCCATTTCTTTCTTCATATAATAGCACAAATCCCGCTCCGATATTACAATTCTAATATATTTTAAAGTGCATGAGAAAATTACCCTGCACGATGGATTTCAGATGTAAATCAAATGGGAAGGATAGTTCCTGGAATCGAAGCCAGAACAACATATAAATCTTAGCAACAGAAGCTATTCTCGGGAGCTCGACCCCAGTATCATGAGATTTCCACCAAGCGTCATAAAAATTTGTCCATTGATTCAAAAATTAATAGGAGAGGCAGACAGACAGGCGGTCACACAAACAGACAACGAAGAAACTATAAGACTATTTCCAATCAGGAAAGTAATAAAATCACAAGGTGTTATTAGAATATTATTTGCATTGGGGTTCGCTCCATCCTGCGATGCCAACAAAATGAAAACACTAATAATTAATATAATTAGATTACTAGCTTTATGCATGGGATCTGCAAATACCTAGGAATGGGTATCATTTTACTGATATCAACAAATCATGCTCCACCTATATGTATTTAGGTAACAAAATTATAGAATATACAATTGCTTCACAATTAATGCTTACATTGTATTTTATCGCTTATCAACATGACATGCTATTAAAATAAACGACGGCATTATATATATATATATATATATATATATATATATATATATATATATATATATATATTATTTATATATTATTATATTTCTTGATATTTAATTATTTTATCTGTATTCTATAATAACAGAGACAGAACCATTTCATATCCTCCATCTCGCTGACATAAAAGCTAGATACTCTGCTCGGAATTATTTTTATATCGTCTATAGCCGATAGTTTAGATGATGTCCCTTCCGACTCACCCACTGTTTCTCTTTGAAAATGAAGTTTAAACGTCGATTCAGGGACGGAGTATACCTAAAAAGAAATCTACTTTAATAAACAGCGACTCTTACGCATTCAAAACCTCTCTTGTTTTCCGACCACACAGAATGCCGGCAACCCTTTTTTCCCCCTTGTCTTCCATCTTTCCCTTCGCCCTCTCTCAGTCATCCATTCCACCCATCCACTCATCCGAGATCTGAAAATCACTTCTCCAGAGAACGCTCGGCTTACCTCCCCTTATTCCCTTCTCCCACAACACACATTCACCCACAAGTCGGAAAACGTCCCTCTCTAAGCCTCTACAAACCAAACCCAGGAGGAGAACATCCCACTATTCAACGGTTCAGTACGGCCAATTATTCTGCGAGTCGAAATGTTTATTTTCCTCCCCCTTTTTTTTAAATGACCGTATAACTCACTGGATTTAAGACACGCGTGGATTGGTCCTCCGTTCGTCCATCCTTCCTTTTCCAGTTGCATTTTCTACGGTTCAAGAGTAATCCGCACTTCTCTTCCTTTCTACTGTATTCTTCCCCTCTACGCTGACCTACACGTTATAATCACGATCAAATTTCACGGAGGTATTAATGAGAAACTTATAATTTTTTTCAAGTATATAATTTTATAATTACATTTATATTAAACTGGTGAGTCAATATTCACAATACTTTCATTCTCGTTTGATTATCTTCGACAATAACATTGATAAATATATACTCTACTTCATTCAAAGTTCTTTTGGAAGGTATTTATTAGAATCACGTGACATTTTTTCATCAATAATGGTCCAGAAAATTATATATTTGAAGTATAAACAAATTCTTATTTTTAATAGATGGTATAGATGATTTCCAAAGGAGTTAAAAAGTTAATAATCAAGATATGCATTTCAGGTACAAAGTAGCTGTTAAAGATGGTAGTCGATCATTGATTATAAAAAGAAAAACGATAGTTTTGCTGAATACTTTGGTAGGCATGTACGTGAAATTATGTAAATTAAATTGCTAACGTTTGGCTTTTTTTATAACCGTGCGGTAGCTAATGGAGATATTTGAGACAAGTATTTTATTAAGTGATCATTCTTGAATTTTTCTTCCATAAGACGAGTGCGATAATTCCTTGATGAATAAACTGCTGACGTCTTTCGAACAACGCATTAAAATGGCACACCTGTAAATTTATTCAATTTAAAATTTAAGTTTCGCCGCTTTTCTGATGTTTTTTACCTTCGTGTAAATATTATCTAAGCTAATATTTTCCATTCAAACCATGAGAAATATTTTATTAAATATATGTAAACTTGTATCTTTTAACGTGTACCCATCATAAAATTTAATGTGAAACTCTCTAAATGTATGCGTAAAATAAATCACCGCATACGAAGTTGTGAAGTTTTCCTTAAAACCCTCCGTTTCGCTATCTTTTTACCCTTCACAATTTTAATCCTAACAGCTGGCAGCGCTCCGACTTTTCTCTCGCCCTCTCCCTCTCTCTCATCTCCTATTTCCATCCTCTCATCCGCTCCATTGTCTCTGAGCCACACCAAGAGGGAAGAGAAAGAGAATAAGAGGAGAGAGAGAGAGATACCAACAGAACCGCCGCATTCTCTCCCATTCCTCCGAGAGTGGCCGTCTTTTTCCACTCTAACCCGCCAATACCAAACCACCCGCGCCACGCCCGCCGTGGAATCCATTTGTGGGGATCTACTTCTCTTCCTCCCTCTTCTACACCACATCTCTCTCCCTTTCTCCTCTCGCCCATTTCCACGCCAGATTTCCCGCACCGCCACATCTTCCGCATAAATATTTTCCGTCCCCCTCGCCACCGCTGTCCTCCCTTTTTTCAGTCAGTCAGGGGGTTGGTTCCGCGCATTTATTTTAACGCACCCTTGCCTCACTCTCTCCCTCCATCCATCTTTTCCCCTCCGCCCCGTGCAAAAGCGAAGCCGGTAAAAAAGGGGTGGAACGTAGATGCATGTTTTTCCGTCGCATCCTATCCCCTCACTTTTCGAATATATATATATATATATATATATATATATATATATATATATATATATATATATATATATATATGTGTGTGTGTGTGTGTGTGTGTGTGTGTGTGTGTGTTTATACTATGTATATAAAGCACTGCGGCATTATTCCACCAACTGCGCTCCAGCGGGACACATGAGCTGTAGGTATTTTAAAATATTTTAAATAGAATTAAACGAAAATGTTGTTATTGCATGCTAGTGTAGATCAGTATAAGAAGAGATTGGAAACAGCGGTTAAGACTAAGAAAGAAGTCAGAGAGAGGGTTTTTAACAAGAGGCGGTGGAGAGGGAGAGATACAGAACAAGTCACGGGACGATTTGATCGCAGAAAGAGATGGTGTGAGGGGAAGGCGCCTAAAAATATGACAGAGAGAGAGAGAAGAGAAAGGAGAATAGTGCTTCAAAATGAGTGAGAGGAGAAGCCGAGGGAAAAGGGCACTAGGAAAAGAAAAAGATGGGGTGTGAGAACGGGAACGGACGGGAATGGGGTGGGAAAGAGAATTAGAGTACGTAGATTGGGAAGGGAGGAATGCAGAGGAAGAGAGGGGATACAGTGGAACAAAAGAAGACGAAAAACAATGAATAGAGAGGTATCGCAAAGAGTGGGAGGGGAGCTAGGATAAAATGTAGAAGTGTGGGAAGGAATGGAATGGTGGAATAGATGGAGAGGAACAGGACATGGAGGAGGTAAGGGTCACGACGGAGGGACGAATAGACAGCAGAAAGAAGGGAATTAAAGAAGAAGAGTCAAGCAAAAAAGAGAAAGGACAACTGAGGAGGAGTGTGAAAAAAGTTGCAGTGAATGGCCCCAAATCGCGGGGAATACAAAAATCTCGCAAGGCGCCGAGGTATTATTTTTTCATCTGCCCCCTCTCTCTTTCTCTCTCACACACACAAACACACACCTTTGAGCTTCCTCTTCTGCAGAGCTCTGTATTCCCATGTTCCTTTCAGGCAGTTTCATAAAAGAAAAAGTGCCTATTTTCATTCACACCTCTCGTCTACTTGTACCTAAATTGTTATCCATCTCTCGACGCTTATTTTTTTAGTTTTTAAGCACATTTATGGAAGAACGGCTTATTTAGTTTGGCCTCTCTGGCTGCCCGTCCTTCGTGGCCATCAAATATCTTACATTGAATATTTGTCTCGTACATATACATCCATTTCAGGGTTATTTATTCGACGCTTTCATTAAAATGCGAAATCGAATGGCATGTCTATGTCACATCACCCAATCAGGACCGCCAATTTTCACGAGCATTCAAATACGGGGTGAAAATGGAATACCTACGTAACATCGCTCGATCGGGACTCATATTAGAGGAAACAAAATTAGAAATTTTAGTCCTCGATCCTATGATAAACGTACATATTTAGTAAAGTTTAAAAATGAGCGTATTCTAGCGGCTTTATCAGGACTGCCACCTTATTGGAAATAAAAATCAAAATCCCAATTCCTGAGTAACCAGAAGATTTCTAAACGGCCCTCATTGCAACGTCTTTCCCCCATCCTTCAATCTCTCTCTCTCTTCTGCGGGACCCTGCGCTCTCTTCGTTTTTATATTACTTTTTGGAAATGGTATCCAGGAGGGGGTTATAAAAGATGGCCACTCTCCATTAATGATAGGGCACGCTTTCGACGTTTCGGGAGAGAGAGTTAAATCCCCTGCTCAATCTCCCTCTCCATCTTTCCCTTTATCTATTTCTCACCTGCCAATTCCTGTTGCCTCCTCACAGATCGGATGGTAAAAAGGGAATTGAAATTCTCAACCTTACTGGAAATAAAGAACCCTTAGCTATTACTCTCTTTCCCTTTTTCAAACAGCCATTTCTATCGCTCCTCCCCTCCGTCCTTTTCCTCTTCGACTGTTTCTCATTTCTTCTACCCAGCTTACATCATCTTTTTTTCTTTCTTCTTTCTCTTAGCTCCGTCCCCTTTTAGTCACTTTAGACTTTACTTCTCTTATTGTCCCTCCCTTTTGACGCCGTTGCAGTTAACAAAAATGCTTCTATAAAGTAGGTGACGTGTGGAAAGATGGGGAATCTGAGATTGTAAAATAAAGACATTTCTATCGCAAAATTATTTCCCGTTAATTTTTAAAAGGTGCATATCATCCGCGATAGAGAAATAATTTCTTTTTCCTACACACATTCTTTCTCGCGCGGTCAGCGGAAAAGCAAAGGAGATAATATATAATAGCGTAGTAATTAAAATGAGTAATAAGGACATGAGGGTGTGTGGCTAATAAAAGAGGAAGGTGGGCGAGGGGGAATCCCGATGCCTGTCCATTGTTTCCCAAATTTCATGTCCTCGGGTCTGGAAACAACGCAAACCCTCCGTAATTCAGATGTAAAACAAGCCGCTTTGACGTGATACTGCGATTGCTGAAGATTTTATGAACGCGCGTCACGTGCGGAGTGTAAGTTCTCGTTGCCGAATCTGCCACGTGCAAAAAAATAACGACGGGGTTAAACAAAAAACAATATCTGCGGATCGTTAGAAAAAATTTATTGTTCTGAGTTTTCCATTTTTGAAATTTATATGAATAATTTCTGTATAAACTGCATTAAGAAACAATATAACATCTTTAAATTTAGAAAGGAAAGAAGAAAACACTTTAGAATGATCTGATACTTTCCCGGCGAATGGATGCGGTGAATTTTTCTCGGGTTTCCAGCCAGGTAAGAATGGTGCCTTCCGACGTTTCGGCGCCTTTCTCTTGCGTCATCTTCAAAGGGCCGTTTCCAGGAAAATCGAGAAAACGAGGGGAAATCCTGTAGCCATGGCCTGTATAACTTTCCTGTCTATGGTCTCCAGGAGGATATCAAGAATCTTAAGCAAGCGAGGCATCAGGGTGGCACACAAACCCCCTCAAAAAATCAAAAGTTTTTTACCACAGGCCAAGGACCAACTAGGCCTAAAAACAGCTGGAGTGTACAAAATTCAATGCTCATGCGGCAAGGAGTACATAGGACAAACGGGACGGACAATAGAGACCAGAATAAAATAACATTCAAGATGCATCCGCCTCAACCAGCCCGAAAAGTCAGCGGTTGCAGAGCACAGCATCCCCTCAGACCACCGCATCAACTTCACCGAGGCCAAAGTGGTCGCAAAGGCAAGCGGTTTTTGGGAGAGGCTGGTGAAGGAAGCCATCGAGATTAGGCTGCACAAAAACACGCTTAACAGGGACGCGGGATTCCCGATCAGCAAAGTGTGGAATCCCATTCTCGCCAAAATTGTGGAACGCCATAGGCCGACTCAACAGCCCATGGGAGACGGGCCACCAACCCTCGGTGGATATATAATCACGAACGGACACAGGAGTTCCCTGAGGATGGCGCAAGAGAAAGTCGCCGAAACGTCGGAAGACACCATTCTCACCTGGCTGGAAACCCGAGAAAAATTCACCGCAAGAAAACACTTCGTTATAATTTCACCTTTGTAGTAATTTCAATACGACCTAGGTTTCGTTTCACTGCAACATAACGAGCCAACAGATAGCTAGATATTCTATATACCATCAGGTAGGGGAGGGGGAGAGGATGGAGGAAAGGGGGAGGGAGAGGTATTGTAATTTGCGTTTAAGAGGGACGGGGAGAGGAGAAAACATTACAGATTAGGAATGTAGAGGAGGGGGAAAGGGAAGGGAAAAGGATGTCATTAACTTATTCCCTTTACTGTTTTTTTTCTTCCTCTGCCTTCCTCCTTTAGAAGCAAATTACAATGCCCTTCCATTTCCTCCAATCTCTTCCTCCCTATCTGATCGTATGTATTTATGTAGTGTGCCTCATTATTTACCTGACCATGCGGCAGTACAACGAAACCAAGGTTGTATTAAAATTATTTTCAAGGTTTATTTCGGAATAAATAAACTTCACAAAATTAAGCCGAATGCGATTTGCTTCTTAAAAATAAGGTTTGTTGTTGCGGTGTAATACCGTGGCCGGACGGTATGCCGAACGGACGTAACACCAATTAAGATATGTATTGGAGGGAATATGATTGGGTGTCTTATTTCTGACCGTTATATTTGAGCGCAAGTTCTCACTTTTCACAGATTTCAAAATGCAAAAGTATTTCGCAATTACGACGCAGCATTATTGAAAAAATTTTAGGTGAACTATTCTACAAAGACCACAAAATAAATTAAAATATTCATCACTAAATCAATAATCATATGCATCCATCGATAAAAATTGAAAAAAAAAATCACTGTAAGCATTTTGGCATCTACCTAAATATTCCTTCACTCAATCCTTTAAACAGTCAACCTCCAAGAACAACTATAAATTTCCCTTCGATAAAATGAAAACTGTAGAATTCAGAAAATCCACTGGTTATCAAAACGCCTTTCGTATTAGTCTTGTGCTTCCGATTTCTATTTTACATGTGCTGAAGGAGGTGCACTTTTTTATGACTCGTGAATCTTATTAATTTAGATCTACATGTATCGAGAGGCAGAAGCTTAACAAAGTTCTTAATCAAAGGAAATTATAGGAATTTAAAGTTTTTTTACAGGCACATAGGCCTGTGTCAAACAGTTTCAAATAGGTATATAGGGTCCGTTAGAAGAAGCGCAGTGATTTATCCGAGTTACATTAAAGAAAAACAATTTCTTTATTCAGACTGAAGAGTAAGAATTGGAATTATAATGATGAACAGAAGGACAATCTAACAGCCTTTTATATTAGTTGATCTTTCCTTAAAAACAAATACTCCATCATTAAAGCTCATGGTGTTCCTGTTTCTCCTTCTGAACATGCAATCGATAGATTTGTGTTAATATTTCGGCAAGATTGAGAAGTAAGGTATATACGATGATCAACTAGACCAGGGGTTCTCAACCTGTGAACGCGTACCACTAGAGTTACGCAAGCCAGCGCAATGTGGTACGCGAAAAAAATTAAAACACACGGTTTTGCCTATAGCTTAAAATACTGTTATACTTACGTAATTCAATTACAAATTTACATGCACGATCGTTGGGACATTACATCATTACAACATTTGAATTTAATTTTAATTAAATTTCCGGCAATCTCACTATAGCGGCACGCGAACATTTTCGTTTTTAACTTGGTGGTGCGAAAGTAAAAAAGGTTGAGAGCCCCTGAGCTAGACCAAGGCTTTGAAGAACGCGAAACATTGAGCGTGCGCTCGCTAATTTTTTGAGATCGAGCAAGATAAGTTAAAAGAAACTTGAAATTTCTGAAACCTCTTTGAGAAGCACTTTGAAAAATATATGTTAATGGTTACAATCAATTTTATTTTGAATAATGTTTTGCTAGCAAAATAAATTGCTCCTCCTTAATAATTTTTAAAATATAACTATGTAAAATCCCTACACTTATTTTGGTAGGACTTGGATAAATACACACGAATTATGACTCTCGATTTGTACGTAATTCCTTGTCGAAACACGTTCAAAATATGGAAACTGAATCGCTACAATGAATAAGTAATATCTATCTCTACAGGTCATCTTCCAAGTCACCAACTTGGCGGGTGGCAGGAGGTGCAATGCACCCAAGCCTACCTAAAAGTCATCTCTCGGAGGTTTGACTTACATAGAGTGATCTCGTCAGATATCTATTAATCTAAAAGTTTTGTATGGGTACACAAAATATATTAGTTTTAAAATTAAGTATAAATATGCATTTGTTGTTACGGCATATATTGTGTATGAATATATTTGTTGACAAACATGAATGTTAGTGGATAGATTTGTAAAAATATTGAATTATTTGATTAAAAAGTTTTCATAATAATGTCCCACAAAAATGCCAGCATTGCATGGTGGCAAAGCCTGTACAAGAAAGAACCCACTAAAAGAACATTTAATAACATAACTTTTATTTTCTTGCTATATGTACATTAAGTGAATTTCCCTTTAAAAGGATAAATTCCGGCTTTTCGCAGAAAAAAATATGACCACAAAATTACTAATACAGATATCCCACACCATTCCATTAAAGAGTATCGCGTCAGCTGATCGATAACGATCGACAGCTCCATTTCCGCAAATTTCCTTCATCTCAATCAACTAGGAAAACATCAGGTAAATTACCATTCACTGCTCGATAATAATTATTTTCGATGATTGGCAGCGATGATCTATCTAGTGTAAACCGATCGCCTTGCGTTTATATGAATTCCCCTGAGGTCAAAGGAGCTGAGGTTCGCATCCGGAAGGAGGGCGTCGCCACGTCCGTTTCACTTTTTCTATCGCTTTTGCGACGTCATCCCCTACGCCATCAATCTGTCTCGCTCCTTTCGAGGGATTCAAAAAGCTTTTTTTAAAAAACGTCTAATGAAAGGCTATTTAATCAATCGGTCGACATGTTGGGGGCAAAGGGTAGAAAAGGGGGATTGGGAGTAAATATGGAAGGAGGAAGCGGAATGCGATCAATCATCCGATCCCAAACCGAATCGGTTAAACGGATGAGGTTTTTATAACAGGTAAAAGTTTTCAAAGGCCCCCTTAGACGTCGCGGTGGCGTAGTGACTTAATCAGTCCCATGGACGTATAATGAAGAGTGAAAAGTCCTAAATAACTAAACTCGAATTTTTTATGCTCCCATGTTTTGAGAAACTCTTCCTTTTAAAATGTTTTCTATGTTTAAAACAAGTCCAAAATCCCCCTGGAAAATTAATGCAGGTGGTTGCGTGCGCGTGAATAAATTAACGCGACATCTTAATTAAAAATAAAAGGAAGCTTACATTGTTCCATATTAGAGAAATTTTAACCCCTCCATAAGTGAATATACATATGTATTTTTGCGCTTGTGCGTGCAAATGTATTCATGTATACACGCAACACCTTGAGGGAACTCCTCTATCCTACTGTATATTCAAATTTCTACAGCGAAGAGGAGAGTAATCACAGCAAAATTCCGCACGCCCCCCTTCTTTTTTGTTTTGCGACTCAAATACCTTTAATGTTTTAAATTCATACCACGAGCGCGTTCGCAAGCTCCCGCGTCATGCCTTTCGGAATTTTGAAGCATTTCTGCCGTCGGGTGGTCGTTCGCGAGTCATTTCCATCGTCACTGTTTTGTTTGCGGATCGGGAAAGCCCATTATTCTCTCTCATTTCCCACGAAAATCTCCTTCGTCCCTCTTTCGAAAAAAAAGCCAGCGGAAATCTTTGCGAAAAGCCCACCGTGGTGATGATATGCAAATCCTTCCTTGAGACGTAATTTCCCACGAGATCTTTAGGGACGCTTCTCCTTCTTCTCTTCGAGGCGACCTCTCATCCTCTTTTTCACCCACTCCACCCTCCCTGTTTCCTCCGGAGGTTACTACGACTGAGTACCTCGCAACCTGTGACGAGATTTCCTCCCTTAGGAATGATGATTCCCTCCCGTCTCCATCCCCTCTCTTTCTATCGCTATCATTCTCTTTCTCTCACCCATGCCGTTTTCATTCTTCCCGCTCGCGCAATTTCCCGTCAATAATGACGGGTATGCATGACTTAGATATTAAATTAGAATAAAATTAATATTCATGAAGCGAAACTATATACACTATGCACTAAAAAGTAAACAATAAATATAGAATTCGCATAACTGAATGTTCCAGGAAGTAAGAATAGTTCTTTGAAAGTTAAAATTATGTTGAAAAGAAACGCTGATGAATTTGTTAAACATTTCGATAGGCAACTTCTATATGCCCAAAAAAATTTAACTCTCTGGAACATTCAGTTATGAGAATTTTAAGTTTTAAAAAAATGTTTTAGTATGTGTAAAACGTTAATCCTTTAAAATAAATTTATAAATTTTATTTTTCCGTTTTTAGTTGAAGATTGAAAACCTCTTCAGCTTTCGCAGAAAATGTACTCAATATCTTCATAAAATTCGGTAATTTTAATCTCTATATCTGACTTAGGAACATTCATTAACACAATATTAAAATAATAATAATGAGCTAAATCGTCATGTCACACTTGACTGTGACGACGCAGATGGCGAGCCTGCAAATTATTCTATTACATATGATCCATAACAGACATTTTACGGCAAAAAATCTTATCTTATTTTAGCAAATAAAACGTATTAATTAAAGTAAAACAGACCGATTTTGCGATCAAAATAATTAATCGATTAATTAATTAATTAACAATTTTTTGCGATGTCATCCTAGGCTGTTAGCAACAAGAGGTAATATTGACATAAACAAGCGCCTATAACTTGAGTCACAGAATGTTAACTATAGTAAATAATATTAGCTATCAGTTAAAGACTGAAGGGTTGTTAAAATGGATGATAATATAGAGGCGACACCTGAAGAACGTCGAAGCCGATTGACCAGGGAACGAACTCAAAGATCTAGATTAACTCAACAGCAGTTGGATGAAAAGAGAGACTACAATCAACCAGATGATCCAAACGGAACTTATGATGCCTACTTTACACATAATATTTATTTAATACTTAGATTGACTTTAATAGTTTTAAAATCACCTCGGATGAGTTGCTCTTTGCGTTTTCAAATTTCATAATTTACCGTTATAAAATATAACAAATACATTCGAACGGAAAACTAAATCGATCACGCGTATTTGTGTGGCAAAAATAATGCGTGTATGCATTAGACCAGTGTTTTTCAAACGGTGGGTCGCGACACCTTAAGGGGGTCGCAAGCACTCTTCGCTAAGACATGTGATTTTATTCTTGTTTTAAGAGTTCTGCAGGTTTTGATTTATCGACATGTTTTGTAGAAAAAATAATGAAAATTCTGTGGCTCATCAAAAAACCTTTTTAACAAATGTGTTATTTTTATGTAATAAAAACAAACAGGAAATTATATCTCAGTAGTGATTATAACTTAAAAAATTAAACTATAGGGTAAAGTCGCCTAATATGGAGGTAGTTACTAATATGGGGGTAGATCCTAATATGGGGTATCCTTGTATCTTCCTTGTATGCATCTGCTTTTTAGCGGTGAATGGCTGAACTTCTGGCAGATGAACTGCAACGCCATCTGTAACGCACAATCAGTTGTCGAAATCGTTTTCTTCAAGTAACGAGCTATCATTTAATTTTGAGTCCAGAAAATATTTAGAGAGTCTTCGTTTTCACGCTTCCTCACTGCTTAATATAAGTTATTTTAACTTAAACATTATTCAGATATTATGTACTAATAATAGGAATATTTCTTATTTTAAATTTATACGAATTGATAAAATGCCGTCGCTGCATGTTATGTTTAAAATATAAAATTCCGTGGCTCCTAATATGAGGTACTCTGTTGTCTCCAATCCTATTTGTGATCTATGCAAGTAAAGACATATTTGTAAACTCTTATCAGTAAATATGTGTTAAAATAACTTTTTTTATACTTTCGGTAAATAAAATTTGTTATTGGCTTATGTTAAGTTGTTTTCCTACCCAGTATGTGAGGTACCCCATAATAGGAACCATCCCTTATTAGGTGACGATTTATGACATTTCGTAAAATTAGGTTTATATCAACAGTGACTTATGTTAATGAACTAATAACTCTTGTGCTAAATACAGGACAGGTATACTTCAGAGTACATTAAGTGTTGGAGTTTCATTGTTAGCGATATCATTGCTGTGACAAAAAAAACAAAAGGTACCCCATATTAGGCGACTTTACCCTACGCTACATATTGTCTGAATGTTTTAATACACACACGTAGTAGTAGATAAAATAATTTAGTGCTAACTTGTATTTGTAAAGAGCACAAAAGAAAAAACTCTTATTATTAATTTCCTTATCAACCTCACCCCCATGTATGAAGAAACCTGGAGTGTTTTTTTTGTTTCTCGAATATTCTCGGAGGGTCGCGGCGACCCAACACCCGGACGGAGGGGTCGCCTGACTAATCTGCCTGAGAACCACTGCATTAGACTATACCGAATCCGAGTCCAATAATAGTCGTTGCTATGGCAACTCTCTCGTAATGAGTGGGAAAACTGCAAAAAACCGGTATTTACGCGAAATTCGAAGAAGTACGATCGATAAGCAACATTCTACGATATAATTTAGAATCTTCATTTCTTTCCTCAGATAACAGAACAAATTCCGCACCGATATTACAATTCTAAGATATTTTAATGTGCAAGATAAAATTACCCTGCACGATGGTTTTCAGATTTTCCATGTAAACCAAATGGGAAGGATAGTTCCTGGAATCGAACCCGGTATTTTCAATCCTCGCAACGAAAACTATCCTCGGGAGCTCGGCCTCAGTAAGTTTCATGAAAGTCGGTCTATTGGTTCAAAAGTTAATAGGGAGGACAGACAGAGAGACGAACAGACAGACAGACGAACAGACAGACACACACAACGAGAAAACTATAAGCCTATTTCCATTCTGGAAAGTAGGCTAAAAATATCGCCAAACTATGATCAAACCTATTTTTTTGTGTTCACCCGTCAAATTTAACGGGATATTGGGTAGTCAATAAATAATGGAATATTTATTTTCTTTTCTTTATCAAGGTATTGTAGAGACTTCAAAATATCGTCGAAATTTCGTGACAGGTAGACAGGTGCGACGAGAATTTTTTAATCCCACTGAATCATACAAATTTACAGTAAACCGGCAACAATGCAAATCGCTTTGACGACGGAAGATTTTTCCGAAATATACTTCAAAGTATGGCGTTAAAAACGGATTTTTATATCGATTTGACGCGTATCTAAAAATATGGAGGAAAAATTAAATTTCGGTCTTTTAGCTGCGCTTTGTTTCAAGTCCTGAATTCCAGCGATGATTCAAAGTAATTTTAAAATGCGAATGATTAATACGTTGCGCCCTTATCCGTGTTTATCAAACGGAGAAAATAAACGCTCCTGGAATCAAACCCATTACATTATGATATATGACGACATGTTTAAATGTGCGGTAGTTAATTTACCAGAATACTGAGAAAAAATCGCCGAACTCGTAATTTCCGTTCTCTAGTTATTTGTGTTAAATCATAACTCGCCACAAAAGGAGCGACCAGCAGCATTATATTCCAAGGCACAACTGCCTTTAATTATAGTTACATAGATTTTTCTCTTTCTCTCTTTACAGGTTTAACCCAACTCATTCTTGCATGTTTGTTTTTCTGCTACGGGTTAATTTAATTTGCAATGAAGCATTGGCCGATTGTTTTTATTCCACAAAATACAGTTGATTGTGTCTCTTAAAACTACGAATAACAATAATTTATTTGTTTACTTTTCTGAACGAAGAATTATTTTATGAAAAATTATCAAGTTTCAGTATTGATCTGATATAACCAGTATCCAGCGCAACCTAAGACACCTCTTTCCTGTCAAAGAGTAAAATTTGTTTCGTGAATGCATTTTTAAAATTTTCGATAAACAATAGATTTTTTCATACGATATATCGCAAAAATACAGGTATATAGAAGGTCCGCCGATATTTTTCTTTAAACATCACGATTCTGAAATCATACAGCAACAGAAAAGTAACAAATTTGGTTGATCCAAAATCCATTGAGAGGATGAAAAAAAAATACCAAACAAGATTCGTTAAAATCTTTTTAACAAATCCTTCGCGAAGAGATTGATGGGAAGATCGTTCCCGCAAAATCTCGAATCATCTTTTTAAAAAAATATAAGGAAAAAACAACAAATGCGAATGGTCGCGTCTCATTTTTCCGTGCTTCATTACTGCATATCCTCCTCCAATTCCCGAGTAGCAATTCCTCTTTCCCCAGGAAGCACGCACCTGCTTCCCGGCACCGGATGCTCCCTTTTCCCACTCATCCTTCATTTTATCCAACTCCTTTAGCGACTGCCGCACTACGCGCCAAACCTTTCTCCATTACGAAATGACTCCAAAAGATGATAACTCTCAGTTTCCGCGTGCTTCAAGAAAGTAGGACCGCGTTTCCACCGCCACAATTTTATATAAAAAAATAACCGTAAATCCATTTAACAATCTCTAGGGACTCTTCACTTTCATTTTGATGCAAAACCTTCGAGCCGTAAATTTCTTTATGATCGGCCCGAAACCGGCATTCCCTTATTTTAACGAGAGTGCCTTTTTTAATGGGATCCTTATCGCTGAGAAATGTAGCAGCGACGCGAAATTCACTCTCATCAACACGCGTTTCCGTCAGGGTAAAAGTCTGATTCCTTTGAAGACAACCAAAGGAATATACCGGATAGAAAATCATCAGCTTTCTGGACAAATGAAATTCCTTTTATGATAAAAAGTCAAGTCATTCTGCGTGTAACATTTTAAAGATTAATGAAATCAACTCAAGAACGGTCAGTTCCATTTCGATTAATCTTTCGCCGAATACTCGGAGCGTGCTCTTGGAGGTTTTCAAAGGGCCATCTTCCTTGATAAAGGGCTTGGGTTAAATTGCATATACTCATTCCCTATTTCAGAGACTCACAACCGGTGTGTCGAGAGGAAGGCACTAGGGCGCAGCAAATTCCGAGGATATTTAATTTTCACGGCAGCGTTTGCAACAAAGAAAACTAGCATAATAATCCAAGAGGTAGATTAGCCAAAAATACACACATTTATCATCCAAGTAACTTGTCCTGAAAATATAAGAGGGATCAACATAATTAGAAGCGAACGTACATTTAAACATTTAATATGGTACCTACCTTTGGATGTACGTATTTTGGCTAAAAGATACCGGTTTTTATTCTTAAATAGATGGATTTGTTATCTATCTGAAACGTATTTATGCAAATGAAGGTTTTCGACAACGACCTTTATTAAAAATATTACAAGGTTCAAAAAACCTAGATGAAGAATGTCGTGTAGCTCTTTCTACTATCGAGCCAAACATAAAGAGTCTTTGCTCCAAAAGGTAAGCCCAAGTTTCCCATTGAAGAGCATAATGTTTTTACATTTTTTAATTATATATGTATTACGCTCCATTTACAACAAAACTATTCTACCATCTAAATATTATTTTACCTATAATAACAATCTAATATAATTAAAAACTGTAATTCTTTATGATTCATTTTTTAAAAATGTGTAAACACAGTGAAATTAATTAGGGTTTGTTTGGTGAGCCGCGATATTAAAGCATGCATGATGCACAGCTCTATTTGATTTAACGTGTAGTGTGATATTTTTCGCTTGCATTTTACAAATAGTAAAATTGAGATACAAATTATGTACTTGAACGTGTTGGCGTTAAAATAAACAAAATTTATTTTTCAGTCAAGGGATCCTGAATAAGTTCAGAATTCGCATAAAAATTGATTCCAAATTCGAAAGAATAGAGGAAAGACGCACACATCATGCGTGCATACACGCGAGGCGGAGGCGTTCTTTGCGATTTATGCAATCATGTCAAAAATAGAAAAATATTAATGGCTTAGTATAATGAGTATGTAATAAAGTGCCACCAAGGAAATATCGAATTTTTGATTCACCGTCTTCTTTTCTAATCAGTTGTAATTAATTAAACAATCAACAATGGGCGGACTGAGAAGTATGAAACGGCCCGGTAATTTGTGAAGATAACCGGCCCAACCAATACCTTCCCCTTTCATCGCATTATAAGAGGAGAGTGGTTCAAATCTTATAGAAAGTCAAGTAAATAAATTAAGAAAATACTTTTATTTAAATGTGTACACATGAATGAAATAAATAAAACGATAACATCTAATTCTCATAACGGACATAGTACAATAGTAAGACAATGAAATACATTTTCTTTGACATAGAAGGAGTTTTCGTAAATGTTCACTTCTTCTTGCAACACAGTCAAATATTTCGTCGTTTGACAGAGATGCTAGCATTTCTTTTTCTGCTGCCATAAGCACGAAGGCTTCTATATGACCCTGCGCAGACGATTGTAAATGTGCTTAGGTTTAGAGAAAGTTCTTTCGCAAGAAACTTGAGACATTGAAAGAGCTAGCAAATATTTATAAGCTATAATTAAATTTGGGTAACAAGAATCATATAAATTATATTTGTTTAAAACAGCATAGCAACACAACGCGCAGTTCTTGCAATTTCTGTTCAGTGTACACACACTACCCTCAGATTCATCCCTACTTTCATCAGAGTCACAAATGTTATCTTCTTCAACATTCTCATTTACTTCCATCGTTAATTCATACACAATACTAGTTAATACTAGATAATTTTGGCAATTTTTCTGTAAAATATATCAATTACTCTTGCAAAGTCTCTGGCGAGATATGTGGACAAAATTGTTCTAAAACTTCACTAAATTTCATTAAAGCTTGAAGGTGGAAGCTATTTATTCTAATTTGAAAACTTTCTTGTGTCAAGAAAAGATAAATCAGAATAAAAACATTTTTCAGATTTGAAACTTTCTTCGATGCTCCTGGTAGTCACAGTCTAACACAACATTGTGAACTTCTATTTTATACTTAATGTCCGCATCATCAATGAGCCTCGCATATGAAGAATTCCCATCCATCTGCCTATTTCTCTTAAATTGTTCTTTTTTCAGTGAGCCATTACAACCCCCTTCTCCCAAAGCACCGTTTGCCCATTCCGAAAAGGCGGTAGCTTTCTTTTACACTTTCAAAGTCATTCCTAATGTTTTTTTAACTTTTGAGGAGTGTCTTCTACAATTTTGTACAAAGTTAAAATGTCAAAATCTTTTGTTTGAAGGTATTTAGATAAAGGCGTGGCAATGGAAAATATCCTTAAAAATAGCTTCGATGCTAAAATTGTTACAAAAGAGACAAGAGAGCTTATGAAATTTTGAGCTTGGAAACAAGCTTCCGGCTTTGCTGTCGCTGATGTTCGAGTTTCTTCCTACAATTAACTGTGTGAAAAGTATCTTAGAATGCCCATCAAAAGAACCGAATACTATGCCGAGAACAGAATCTTTGGCCCACCACCTTGTGTCTTCTACCGAATTTAACCTTCGGTTGGTACATTTTTCACGCCAAACATCCATTCGTATGTATGATTCCCGAATAAATGATGCGCAGCAATTTGACATTCCAAAAAACATGATGCTTCAACAATCGATCGTGTAGCATCACATCTAATTTTAGTAAAGAATGAACCGAACTGACTTTACGGTCGCTAAGCAACCCATTAGAGAGGTTAAATCTCTTATTCCATTGATCCATTCACGCCCCTTAACTCCCAGCCTTCCATTTAGTTTCCTCTCCTCCAACTCCCTTATTAAAAGCCGTCCATGATGGAGGCGGGGAATTGAAATAAAAAAATCCCTTTTTACTTTCCTCCGCTAAGTCTCCCTCAACCCCCTCATCGGTATTTTTCTCGCCCTCGCAGACACCATTTAAATAAAAAAACGGTCCTCCTCAAGGAAACGCTCCGACACTCGAAATTAACAAAAAAATTTCTTCAACCCCCACACCCCTTTTCCTTCCACCCTCTGTCCGCCCTATCCACGTTCCATAGAACGCGCCCCCTTTCCGGAGGAAAAAACACCCTCTCTAGTGTCTCGCGCCCTCTTTCCTCCCCTCTCTTTCATTTAATAATATCCAGGAGCAACAGAAGACCTCTTCTTCTGCTTCCCCCTTTTTATCCCATTCCAACCGACCAGACACCCTTCTTTTTTTGCTCACTTCCTCTATCCCCCATCCACTACTCCCTCACTTCTCCCCGTTACCCTCACTCTTCCGAATTCCTCTCTCTGTCTCTCTCAGCTACTCTCACGCGCCGAAGTGCTCTCTCGACCCCTCTCTTCCGCTTTTTTTTTCGTCTCCTCTTTCCACTCCATTCCCTCCTCTTAACTTTCCGCCCACCCCAATTCTCTCGTATACTCATTATCCACACACACTCTCCTTCATACGACAGAGAGACTAATCATAAGTCGACTAAACGTTAAAGGCAGACCAAATTGGACCGCTGGTTACAATGAAAATGACGTTATCACATAAAAATATTTAAAAATATAATTATGATAACTCTTAAATTGGATCACGTGCTAGGATTTTCCGGATCCGTTGTTGGTCTTCACGTCTGCCGAAGCGGCCACGCGGTACGCTGTGTTCGCACTGTCCATCATCCAACCAATAAATTCCCCACGTCTCCTACATTCAGCTAGTTCAGGGGTCGGCAACCTTTTCTGCATGGCGGGCCACATTTGCAGTTGTGAATGTTTCGGAGGGCCGCATTGGGAGTCAAGAAAGCCTCGGCGGGCCGGATGAGCGAATAAATCAGAAGTTTTCTAGAGATACTGTGATTTCATACGAACGAAATCAAGTCTACATAATTTACTAGTGTTAAAACTTCACCAGAAAAGGCTATGAGACCATAATTTTACTCAAAAAAATATCAAATTGCCCATGAGAAATTTTCTTTATCACTTTTTCATTACGGCTTTGCGGGCCGCGTAAAGCGTTCTCGAGAGCCGCACGTGGCCCGCGGGCCGTAGGTTGCCGACCCCTGAGCTAGTTCCTCACATAGCATTTACGAAAGCTACTTCCACTTATGCTGCAAATAATACCCATCACAGAGCAAAATTGTATTTCTACAAATATTTTTACAATGATTTTCAAACAGTATTTATAAGTGCGCTTTCGATTCGTGGAAAGAACGTTAAGTCGTCCTTCATGAAATAGGCTCCACTCCTGCATGGTAACAAAATATTTGGTGCTTGATTGAATTGCAATTTATCTTTGGAATGTAGTGCATAACTTGCGTGCGTAAGATTCTAATAAGTTTCGGCTTTAATAACCTTTCCCGAAAGCTTAAATACCTACAGAAGACTGCGGAGAGGGACTTCCGAAGAGAAATTAAAAGTAGATGAGGAAATCGGAAAAAAAATTCGCTGTAAATGTTAAAACTCTGCGAAATGGCGTAGGACGAAAAATATTGTAGACCGGAATGGTGGGGGGGGGGCAGGAGAGGTTCTGGAGGGCGAAAGGAGTGGGTAACAAAGAAATACTTTTTTAAGCCAGTTTTGAGAGCAGAAATCAATCAGTTTGAGAATGGAACGTCCCACGCGAGTTCTTCGCTAATGGACGATAATCTATTCGAAGGGATTTTCCACCCGATAGAAAAATGTGGAATCGACATTGCACACTGAAAAAATGAGCCACAAAAAATGGAACTGAAAATTCTGAAAATATGTTTAAAATGGTGGAAGTCCAGGCTCAATATTTTCCATCAATGAATTTTCGGGCTGCAAATCCTCGATCTGTGAAAAAATATAGTAAAACCCCGATTTAGCACCCCCTCCCTATATAGTGCCACCCCCCGCATACCGCCCATAAATCGTTGAGAACACAACTTCCGTCTTATGATTACAGAGCAAGCACAAACCTCGATTTACCACCTCCTCCGCTTTAACACCAATGACAACAAACGGTGGCGCTAAATCGGGGTTGGACCGTACTTCATTCCAGCTTATGCCTGAAGCATAGGCATCATATGATTCATTAATTCCATATATGAACTTCGTAGGGTATCGGCATTTTGCTGGAAAAATTAAGGTGAAACATTACCAAGTATGAAATACATTTTCTTTCTACAAAAGAATGGTAAGAATGGTAATGGGGAGACCAAAACTTTTTAAGTATTACAATAAACCCCCTAAAAGTAGCTTACAAAAGGTAAATTCTTTTTTTTTAAAGGCCTTCTTATACATTGGTTTCGTCTTCATGAGGCAGATATAAAGACTAACAGCGTGGAATATACCTATAGTTTCCTCAAAAATTCCCAATATATTTATCGACAATGTGACGCTGAGAATCCCAAATAACGAAGAAGCTACATTCGTATAAAAATGCTGTTAAAAGTAAAACCATCAAGAAGTCACTAAAAATATTATTTACTTGAATCTAGTTTTAATTTTGCAATTTACAGGTGCCGGGGGCACGCTATTAAAACAAGATTGGAAAGGTGTACTTCATGTCGGAGTACACAGAGTTTCCAAATGCGTTCATTGGGATTTCACAATGTTCTTAAAATTTTTCGCCCAGATGAGTATTTAACGAGAAGCTAGCGAGGTAAGTTGTAACATACATCTTGAGTCCTTATGTAAATTTGTCGTTATTATTGTCCGATTTTAACCAAAATTGGAATCGGTCGACAAATTTTAGCAAAACTCCCCAATACCAAATTTCATCCAAATACGTTCAGCGGTTTCCGAGTTTAACAATGCGGAGGGACGGACGGAAACGACCTCCCCTATACGCGTTCACTTCGTGCAAAGAACGCATAAAAATCTGTAGAGTATACATTGCACGAACTTTCTCATAAACGTATGCGTATGGCCTCACTATACTCTTTCCTGACTGAAAGAAACTCCTACTGCTACACAAACGACAAAACCGCGGAAAATGTTTTCTACGCGTAAACTATATTGATACAATGATAACCTCATTCATCTGAAAATATTCCTTGAGAAATAGTTATACCATACATAAATATTAAGTATTAGGTGGATAGGAAAAGCCACATAGGTCTGAAGCATTATTGCCGGAAGAAGATCGTTGAGTGACGTCAGAGGATTTGGGAGAGCTGGGCGTAAAAGTAGATATAAAATAACTAGTATAAAAGCCCGTCAATATGACGGTAAGGAATATAATATTTACGGAGAGCTTAGAAATGAATAATAACAGCTGTACTTGTTAAGTAAGAGCCAGTATAACATTTGCCAAAATAGAGATTTGGGAGAATTTCTTTCTCCTTCTTGTTATCTCCAATGATGAGCCCCTTGTCCAAAATTACGTATTAATAATAAATAAATAACATTCCCTTCCTCCCTCTCGTCGTCCCTCTCTCCCTCCCTTCCCCTCTCTTTCCTTCCTTCCCTCTCCCTCCCTCTCACCTCCCCCCTCTCTCATTCCCTCCTGTCACAATCCATAGCTCTCCCTCTTTTCCTCCGTCTCCCTCTTTATCTCTTTCGTCCCGTCCTTTTCTAATTCTATACCTCCATTACTCTCTGTGTACCTTTCATTCTATATCCCTTCCATCCTATCTCCCTCCCAACATCCCCCTTTCTCTTACTCTATATCTATATAGTCGTTTGGATAAGCAAATGAATTCAAACAAAATCCCAGTCCCATTAGGATTACGTAATTTAGCGAAAAACCCTACTATAATTTAAGGAAATCTATGCACTCGTATATATTACAAGTATGCGGGTTGAGACAACAATTGATTCTCGAAGTTTAACAATGACGTGGTCGGCAGGGTAACATCCTGTTTAAAATATGTGATTTAAATGTTTAATATGAGAGATTTCGAACGGTAGGCGGAAAAAGATTAATAGAATAAGAAAGTTCAGTAATTATCCTAAAACAGTGCAAATTTGAAGATCGTACGCCAATTCTTTCTAATTTGATTTTTCCAAAAGAATAAAAGCCTGCATTTTAAAAAGGCGCTTTTTACGTGATATCTTACGGGAAATGGAAATCACCCCCCCTGGAGACGAACCCGAATCTTTTTTGCATTTTTTTCGTCATTTAATTTTTATATCTGAATCAAACATTCCTGGGAAATTTCAACCTTCCACCTAATCGGGATGTTTGTTAAAAAAGCGTTAAAAAGTGCCATTGATGACGTCAGCGTTATACACAAACATCTAGGCTTCTATTATAGTAATGTCGCAGCACGCTATATAGTTATTTTTTGAGAAATATGACTTATGCAGTTTAATCAAAATCGTTAAATCAATGTTTGAATAAATTGGCAAATTGTAAAAATCGACAAGAATGAACTACCCTTCATTGTTGATCTATATCCATCATCTCTTTGTAGTTTTTATTCTGGATAATTTTGTCTAAATACGAAATATCATTATATTTCGTTGCTCTATCTAGGCGCTAGGTCTCCGCACAGGCAGAGATGTCATTGCGAAAATAACTATTTTGGACTCAGGGACACCTAAAACGTGTATTTCCGTAAAATATCTCCAGGTGGAATTTGCCTCGCGATTACAACACTCTCTATACAGTACGTATATGAAAAAGTAAAAATTTTGCAAAATTAGTTTGTGCGTCTTGACAACCGTTGCTTCGAATCCTCTCGAATATATCATCATTCCCAAATTAAGTTGGCATCTGTTACACCATCTGCAGGATAATCTAACCAACAATGCTAATTGGTGATTAATTGGCAGCATAATTTCTAGCAAAGATAGTTTATTAGCGTTGCTTCTAGTCGTGAAAAAAATCGTATAATTAGGTAATTTTGGGCGCTTTTTGATTTATTACTACCAAATAATAGTATTTAATTGACCATTCGATTTATATAGAAAGGCATTACGAATTGAAACATTTAAGCTAAACTGGATGGTGGAATAAATGGCCGTCTCATGGATTTCTCTATGATACAACGCCAATGTGGCCCGAAGATTGTCATGCATGCGGCATTTTAAAAGTTTCCTTCACCGTTGAAAATTCGCGTAAACGAAGAAATATTTCCGCCGATAGTGGACCGGCCAAGTGAGATCCAATGGCCTATGGTCAACAACCTCGCTTTCATGAATAGTACATTTCGGATCAGAATCATCCTCTCCGGTGGAACGGATGTTACTACGAGGATTACGAATCGATTCGAACTGGGTATTAAGTCATAGGTTGCGGGAAACGCAGTCTCATTGAGGGGTTAGTGAAGAGAGTGGAGCGGGAGGAAATATTACGTAGCTGGAATTTGTAAGATTTAAGATATCACTGGGCACTCAGCCTAAGGAAATAATTGCCCCGATTTCTCCGCAGCGATTTCGTTCGAGGAGTGAATATTTGCCACCAAACGGTTTGAAAAGATCCTTGGTTTTTATGCATATTCCAACTGCATGCCAGGACAGAAACGCGGAACGCACGACGTGGAAAAGTTAATCGACGTAAAAGGAAAATTTTCGCTGTTGCAAAGTGCAAAAAGTCAAATAAAGTTCGCGCAACACAAATCCATAATTACCGCTCATCCTATAAATCATGAAACTAGCGACACGAAAAATTCTGAATGCCAAGGTTTAATCAGACATTAAAAATCGACCTTCATTTGCTATGTAGCCGTTCCAAGATGACCCGATGGATTCAAATAACAAAGTGACCCAATTAACTTACTTTTTTAAATGCTCATCTTTTAAACATTCATGCCAAGCGTTAAAAAGTAGGAATGAATCGCAATTTTTAACACATGCATTTCGATTTGAATTTTCTTTTGCGATTATCTATAGTCGGTTGCGGGTTTATTATAATAATTTTCGTCGCAACCATACAAAAAATATCATAACCTTTCCGAATATACGCACCGTGGAAATGTGTTTGTCATCATTAATGAAACTTGTTCGAATGCAAGAAAAACTAGATATTTATTGAAACGAATCCAGCTGTAATGTCGATTAAATTAATCTCGATAGTGACTTTTGTTGAAAGTATTATTGAGGAGAGCGATTCGATGAAGATTTCCGTCTACGTCAGCTGCGAATAGTTCGCAATAATTCACCAGCGCGGAATCCCCTGCATCTCGCACCGATGACAGGAATTTTCCTGCAGAGGGCGGGCTTTATCGATAAATCCATCAATTTCCATTGCGGCGGCGGAACTGGGACCCCATCCGGATTTCAATTAACATTTACAACTCCGTCCCATCGATTTCGCTCGCTTTCCAGGAATGCTTAATTAATTAATTTAAAAAAATCGCAATCGCTTTTTTAAAAATGGATGAATTAGTCGATGCGACAGCTTGCGAAAAAAAGGAAACGGAGGCCGACGGAAATACATTCAAATCCGTGACTGACATCGAACCGAAGGAATAAAGAGGCCGGATTCGGGTGTTATTCGTATCGTCGACTCGCTATTTTTACTGCTAACCGTATGCACGAAATAAATACCTTCCGCAAATACATTTCGCAACGGTAAAAAAATACGTGTTTGTGTAGCCGCTTCAGCAAAAATAGCAGGGTGTTGCTACGGGAAAAAAACTTGGGCTTCATTTCGATAGAGGAACCAATATAATTACACACGGAAGGTAAGTCAGTAATTAAGCACCACCGAGTAATTACATCCGAGGCCCGACTCCCGTCTCCATCATTCTGATTCCTTCTAAACTCCAATAATTCTCCTACTTCACCTTTCTCCTTTAAATGTCGCTTCGATTCCTTCCTTCGACATTTCCCTCCCTCGCGGAACTCGGTCTAAACATTTCTTGCGGCATTCGTTAATGTCTTCCCCTCTTTAACTACATTCGTCACCTCTTCCGATATCGTCCGCTCAGTCCAATTTTCCCGTCACGCCACGCATCGACTTATCGACAAGCTGTGTTTCAAATCCACGTATAAGATCTATGGATATCTTGAAATATTAACCAACGCCTTTTCGACACAATACGCAACGAAACTAAAACTTGAGGCGAGAATTCATTAAAGACAATGTGTGAACCTTATTACTCGCCGTCTTCGCAGGAAATCCGCCGATTTTTTTGCATCTAGAATTAATGAAATAAGTCATAAATTACGACGCGCTTCACTTTATATCGGCATTTCTTCGGTCCGCAACGTACTAGCGCTCCATCTAATACGTTTTTCTCCCAGTAAAATTATCACGAAAAAAGCAAGATCCGTTAATGTAATTCAACGATTAGGAGGTTACTTACAGTTCCAATTGGTTATAATGAAGCAAAAATAAAAATAATCACCGTATAATTTAAAAAATAAGTTTATAAATATTTATTTTATTTTCTTTGAATAGTCCTTAAATATTTAAAAACTTATTTTTATAAATTTACTTTCATTTGTTTAATTTTTGCTCCATATGAGCAATTGAGAATTAGGAACCGCCCTGTAGATGGAACTTCATAACGGGCAAAGGAACATATATGCCATAAAATATAACAGACAAGGAAAAACTAGCTAAATATCACGGTTGCTTTATTTTATACAATGCATACGCATTACCTTTCCGATATCTTCAGAATGCCCATTTACGGCGAACGATTAGCGAGGACTTTTGTTTATTCAAAACCAACCACGGCTATATATTTTCGGCCGCAGAAGCGCTAGCGCGAAGTAATATTAGCTTGTTTTTAAAAATTAATTTTTCAGCACTGGAGTTATGCGTCTCTGAAAGCGACATGTCAATAACATCGAACGAGTCGAATTTGTTTTTTATCTCCGGGGAGTTCTCTTCCGCCCATCGCCTCGCCGATTGTCGAAGGGGCGTGATTCACGCTTTGCGAACATCCCTCAACGAAAACAAACCTCGAATGAGGAGGTGGAAGGGGAAGGGAGAAGAGGGAGTGAAAGGATGTAATTTTGGATCACTCGAAAAACTGGGGCGTTTGTTTGTTGTCGTTGGCTCCGAACTCGCGACACGCGGCCCTCTGAAGCAGATCACCCACGCGGCAAGCGCAAGTGGTTCAACTTCCTGAAAACAGAAAAAGGAGAGCCGACTTCGTGTATGAGGATCACAAGTTGGCTATTTCGTCACTGCTCGCTCGATGAAAAGTGTTTCTTATTCTAAATCTTTATGAAGGAGTCCTGCAAATCGTTCCTTGAGCTCGATCTAATTCTGTTAATACTATGCTCGAGAAAAAGACGGAAAATGCGCTCTTGCGATTTCATCTGAATCTTATTATAAGGGAAATCTGAATAAATATCCTGAGAGCCACCGAAAATGGCCTGTTGGAGAATATCACCGGCCTATCTCCTGTTCTATTAGTTTTTCGTCGAAGAAATTATTCAGAGTTCGTTTAAGAAAGCTTTTTATATGAAAAGATAAAATATGAAATGGTTGACTTAACATGCATGAAGGCATATAATACAATTAAAAATCCAAGGAGAGGAGATAATTCTGGCCTACACCCAGATCTTCCACTTGCTGGTTATACGCTCCCATCTTGGGAAATGAAGAATTTGTCTATATTAGACATCATTGGAGAAAGCATCCTTACGGGAAGTGAGATGACCAGGGTTAAATTCCTGTTCAAGACTAGATTTTTCTCATCCTATCTAGAGTCTCAATACAATTTGTTGAGAATAATGTCTATAGATTATTTTGAAAACTGCTTCAATGAATTTGTAGGTAATATCGATCGAATAAAATGTTCTTTGAAAAGTAAAATAATAAAAACGTTAATTTCAAAAAGAATTATCACTATCACCTTAAGACTGAAATTAAGTTGAAAAATGTTTTTACCAAAGCCATAAAGAGATTCGGAGAATCAGATGCGCATTTCGGCTTCAAGGCTGCCGTCATCACTGGTGATCCAAATGTGTATTGAAGAATAAAGACTTTTCTAAAAACTATCGTCGGTGGAATTATCTCCGCTGGTTTGCAAACAAACCTCGCCTCTGGTTTTCCCAATATTTTTATGGATATCGGGGAAACAGTTTTTCTACCCTACATTGTTGACTGACTCAGCGCACAGTATAGATTTTTAATTAAAAAATCGTTCGTGACAAAACTGGTAGTTTCTTTCCATACACTCTCGGTAGTAAATCTATTGAGACATAACTCGTTCATTTTTCTGGAAGGAAATTCTGCCGCTACAACATTTGTCTCGTTTTTAGTTGGAACTCACAATAGTTCACATGCGTAGTAATCAGCGTCTTAGGTCTCTGGACAGTCTCTTTAAAGTCATAAATAACTGAGGCGAGCGAATGTGCATCTCTGAGACGAAGAGGTTACTAAAGTCATGTCGGAGAAGAGGAAGAAAAATAAATAACTTTTCGCGGAGTCATTCCGTGATATCCAGGTTTTTCCGCGATCAAATTGCCTGCTTCTTTTTTTATTTCGGTCCCTCGCTTGGCCACGGCCGCTTTTATTTTACCTAGGCTAGAGCAGTCGTTACCACACGCAATACTTTTCGAGGTGTCCCGCATCCGCTTTGGAGGGACACGATAACATGTGGGCAGTCGGCCGTTTTTCCCCTACTTTTTCAGAATTCTTTCCAATCCTCGCCCGATCGACCTCGCAAATCCCCACCCCTCCCTTTAATGTCTCGAGTTTTCGCTCTCTCTCTCTCTCTCTCTTTGAAATCGGCAGCATATGGAGGAGTAAAGTAGTATGGAGGCAGAGTGGGGCAGACCGCGCGTGCTCCTAATGTGCTCGCTTCGCGTGTCCATCTTCAAAACACCGGTTTCCGATGTCACATGTTCAGGTCACGTGACATCGGACCGAAATCTCACGCGAGGCCTTCTACCTACCCCCCTCCCCATATCTCTTCCCTCCTTCCCCCTCCCCAACTTCCCACTTCACTCTCCCTCAGTCCATTTTCTAGGCCTCACTTCCTTCTTCCCGGTTCTCTTTTCTCTTTCTCTCTCTCACGTTCTCTCCCTCTCACTGAAATATTTCCCTCTTTCTACATCCCTCCCCTGGTTTGATTAGTGTCTTATTCCAATCTTTCTCTCTCTCTTTTCTATCAGTGTATATACTTGTGTAAATGTATGATTATTTTTCAATGTTTTCAGAGATTTAAAGGTTTTTCCCGTCATTTTTCTGTAGTGGAATTTTCCATTGTGATCAAACCTATCACTCCTGATTGCTACAATTTAACCAAACTTTCAACAATACTGTAGATTTTATATGAATATTCTATAACTTTGTAATGTATTAATATTCAAACGTTAAACTTTCCGACTAAATTAAATTTAAAGAATAATCAGAGCTACGATAAATACACAATTTCAGTTAAACGTAAGATATCTTAATCCCATTATTCTTAACAACGGAATACCACAATGCTAAAGTCCACGCCGTATCAAATTTATTAATATGTACGTTTATCTGATGTAAATATTCAATGTTAAAACACAGCATGTATTGCACAACGGAAGGCTTCATATGGAATGTGATTACGCAGTCTCAATTTCGTCCTATTAAACATCACTGCACATCATTATTCCATTCCATTTTTTCCCTTTCTCATTCCTATTACACTTTTAAATTTCCTTCCTTACTATCTCTCCTTCTCCTCTCATGACACAACAAAAAACAGATAATCTAAGGGTAGTTTCCTAATACGACGAAGAATCGAATGATTTCGATCCTGACCAGCATCTTCAATTCTGCTTCTACAGCAACCAGAAAATTGTAGTTAATTTAATTTCGGCAGCGAAGTGTAATAAGTTGAATCGCGCTACCCTAATACACCAAAATCCCGTTTGAACGTAGAACCGTTTTAAAGGAAATGCCGGTTTTACGGAATGAAAAAAATTCTAGGCGGTGGAATTTGAATTTGACTCCGTATAGTTTCAACATTGGTACCTACGCGGTGGCACTTCAGCATCAAATCTTTGTGCAATAGTGTTGTGTTGTTTTATGAACAGTTAGTTTTTAAATGTCATTGTCAATCGTTACTTTCCAAGGTTATTCATATTTTTGTGTATTTCGCAGTAATTCTCTGGATATATTACCCAATACCGGTTTTACCGTAAGGACAATCCTTTTATACGGAATGAACTCTGTAACAAGCCACTCCGAAAAACGGGATTTTTGTGTATTAGCTTTTATAAATGGCCATGTTATTTTTCGACCTTTGAAGATTTTCCGCAGGCTCTTTACTCCACTGCTTTGACTTTTTTGTTGCTGTGCGGTTTATCTCTATGATTAACGACTCAGGTTATTTGCAGATTTTTGCCATACAAAATTCAAAATTTGAAACTTCATGTACTCTCTTTTGGATTATTTCTTTTAAATATGCAAAATATATTTAAAGATCAAAAGCTAAATTCACGATAGATGACATTGGGTTACATGTAAGAAGGGCGTTAGCAGTTCCAGCTGCACCTGAATTGAGACTTTTTTCTATCTTTCCCTTTCTTTACACATCATTAACTCTTTCTCTCCTATCTTCCCTCACTGACTTCTTTTTTCTATTTCTGCCCTTTCCTCCTATCTATCTCACCCTTGACCCTACCTCTCTCCCTCCCTTCTTTTTTGTCCCGCTTCACTCTTCCCTCTCAGCACGGCACTTTTCCGCAGATTCGAATAATAAAAACGACTTCTTGAGCGTAATGATGCAGTCAAGTATGGGCTTATGTGAGGCTTACTTGGAGAACTCATTAAATTTCAGGTGGAAGAGGAAAAGATTTTTTTTCGCGCGGACGTGGTCAAACTTTCTTTGTTTTTTTGTTGAAACGACTGCCACTCAGAATTTTCGATAGTGTTTTATTCCCACCGCATATAAAAAAATCGAAAAAGATTGAACAACTTTATCCTTAGCCATGCTGAAAATTTTGCTCACTGTTAGGCTCGTTCCAAAAAAAATTACACGCCCTACTTGTATGAAACCTACTCGATAGCTTCGATGGAAATAGGACTGTCGGCGGTAACTTTTTTAAACGACTGCACTTAAGTTTTTTATTTTACTTCTGTTCTCAAAGGCTGCCTGGAGATAAAAGCATTCTAGCATGTCAATGCGGAGTTTTATCAAGAGTCTATATGGCAACAAATATGATTTATGTGCTTATATTCAATAAGAATAAAACAGAACTCGAACGGCTTGGGTCAACATGATACGATATATCCTTGGATATAATCGTCAATTTTGTTTGGAATAAATTTCTTACGATATTCTTATAAGGGAGTTGGGTATCAACCATATTCAAAACTAAAACTTAAAGAATATATTACATCTCCTTAAGTATTGTATTAGAAAAATGCATTTACGGAAATATATAATATCGAAGCAAAAACAAAAATAGTCATATACCTCTTGCTGCAAGAATGACCACAACTCGATTCATAAACTTACACGAATCCCTTCAGCAGGTTTATCATTATGAAGGATGTATGGAACTGTGTGTGCCGATCGATGCGATTACTCAAAGTTATAAGGTATCGACAAAATTAACGACGTCGATATGAAATATTAGCATAGATTTATTTACATGCCCGTGTAAAGCACAAAACGGGCTAAGAACCTCATACAAGGCCCAGCATCAGGCTGCAGTTCCATGGATGATGATAATATCAATAAACGGATGTAGGATTGCATATTTTTAGCGCTTCTTAAAAATCATTTGTATTCGGTTTGTCTGTCCATCCCTCTGCGTGAGAAATATCTTTGCGACCTGGAGAAGCTAAATTTTTAGGATAATTCAGTCTATATGAGAGCTCTATGTACATGGTAAAAATTTAGTGGATATAGGATCAGCTGCTGGAGAGTAATCGGTGTTTACAGCAGAACTTTGCTAATAATTCGAGGAGAATTCATGTTAGAGAGAAAGCGTGATTTTTTGCAAAGAAACATAGCTGGATGACATGTTGTAATTAATAGAGTATCGGAATTCAAATATCACATACCAGGGTATCTGGGTATTTGATAAATATCGATTTTTTTCTTAATTTTTCGTTTCTTTTTGGCGGGAGATAATGATGTTTATTTACGTTAGTTTATGTGAAAAAGCGACTTATAATTTGCTTTCCAAGTCTTCCCTAATATGTTCCATCTAAAAACAGCACATGGCTATAATTAATAACCATTAATAAGCCCTTAACCGATAAAAAATTACTCGATATCGACAAAAGTGTCCTCCGATCCTCGATATGAAAATTCATATCGATTGCCGTTCCTGTATCTAACCGAAGATCACCGAAGATACGATATATATCCGAGGCCTCGCATGCAGCGCTTGGATCTAGCTCGTAAACCACGTTATCTTTTTTTAGCGAGGCTTTCTCGTGTTTTATGCAAATCAGTCATCTGGCGCAAACTGAAGTTGCCGTCAGAAGCGAATGGGAGGAACGTTCAACGTATTTAGATGCTCGAGAGCAGATGCTAGAATGAGGAAGTAAGAGAGAGAGAGAGAGAGAGAGAGGGAAAGATTTAGATCGAGATAGAGGGGGAGAACTTCACGTCAGCTGCCAATCATTAGAATAAGTCGAGCCAACGATTCAAATGTCGATGAGTTTGCAATGATATTGAACCTGTCATATAGGTGCTGGAAGACAAGGCAGCTTCCTGTTATATTGCATCTTTTTACCCAATCAATAGCCACTTTTTTAGCCTGAGATCACTTGAGTCTTGAAGAAAAAATGCAACAACTTGATATAAAATTCTCATCTTTTTTGTTGGGAGTATATATTTTTATGGTTTACCATTGAGGACGCCACGTGCAAAATGTTTTCACTGGTTAAAGCAAGTAACTGTACTTTTTTACTTAAAAGAAGAATATAACCGCCTCTCCCCTTGAAGGTTTCTGGTTGCGGAAATTCTTCTATTGATTTATTCAGCGTTAAAATATAGGCTTGCGCTCTTCAGCTCTAGTTCTATTTTACCTCTGTAGGTTTCGCATAAAATTTTCCGCTATTACATTTGAATTTGAATTATAGAACAACTGAACGCAACGGCACTCACATAATGCTATGGAGGAAAATACGTATCCGATCCGCACCGAAAGTCTGTCTTAAGTCAAATCAAGTATACATTTCCTAGTTTAGATGGTGGCAACCACCCTCTTCACTTAATTGCTCATCAACGATCAAGAATATGGAAAAATAAGAATTATGGTAGTGTGATTCATAGGTATGAACATAATTTTACATTTGGAACAACTGGCATTTATATGATAAAGGTATGATAGAATTACGCAGAACTGGACTGGGTGAAAATGTATTATTTTCAATGAAAAAAGCACCAAATTCTCGACGATTCCATAGATCAAAACATGCACGTGATTAACCATCCAGGTTTGAGTTAAATGCTGGAAGATTTACTCTGGAGAATAATGATCGTATAGGGATGGGCTTCGCCTCGAAATTTTAATGCCCGTTCAATCAACGAATTTTGCGGAGTTTCCAGAGTTTACTCCATACCCTCCATTCATCACCCCCTGGCGAAATCCCTTTCACTTCGTGCACCTTCCTCGCCTCCTACACCCCTCCTGCTCTTCCTATTACTCGACCATTATCCCGACCTCATGTTCGTCTCTCAAATCCCTCCCAACCTTCCCGCACTCATCTATCTCTCCCTCTATCACCTCTCTCTCTCTCTATATATATATATATATATATATATATATATATATATATATATATATATATATATATATATATATATATTACTCTTCCGATATATCAGTTCAAATGTTGAAAGAGTTCCTCTTCAAAAGTAAATTATAAAATTCACAGACTCACACAAGAGAGGAAATGAGAGATCATAATAAATAAAAACAAATACATAAAGGTGAAAATTAAAATGAAACCTAAATAGTATAGATCAGAAAGCTTAGCTGAGGAAGTACTCGGAATTACTAAAGCGCCTACTTATATAAGATGGCAAGACCACAGTGATAAAATGCGTGGGATAGGTTGCATGACGAAGCGATATCGAGATTATTTTTTTCCTAGGACGATCAGAGATCATAACAGGATATTTAAGACTGAATTTGATATTTTATAGGTCTGGTACACTGCATACCCTACCATCTGGTGACTTATATGGTATTATGTAAATGCCCATATTCTTCTCCCTTTCCTTTCTTTTTGAGGATATGCAAGCTTGCGCAAGTAATCCTTTGGACTGGATTACTCACGCATCCTCAAGTTTACTGCGAACAAAGTCTTAGCCTAACGTATGTATAATAACTACCAGTATGGTTGCCACCTTGTGAGTGGTTGATTCCGGGAGATTTCTGAGGAGCGGTGAATTCCGGGAGACTTTTCATGGTCGAAAAACATCTAACCTAAGCAATAAATCTTAGTTATTTATTTATTAGTAAACATATGGTTAAGATTCCACCAGATTTTTTGTGACACTGTACCGTTAGCTTATAGTCTCGTTGAATTTCCCCAGGAAAGTTAGAGAAGAAATATTTTATAGGCTTATCACCTCAGCAATGCACTGTATGAGTAGCTAAATCCGATAACATTCCCCTTAAATTCCAGTTATTCTGGAATATTTCTCATAGATTGAAAATAGCCAAGAAAAAATTATAAAACTCGTTTTATTTACTATTCAGAATACATGAGAAAATTAACATAAACTTTGCATTGATTGTATTTCATAAATAATAAGTAAAATTATTTAAAAAAGTATTAATTAAAAAGCCATGATTTATTTTTTAAATTTAAAATTTATTTCGAATTGCTTCGTGCAACATCCAAAAGTTTTGGTTTCGAAAGTAAAAAAGCATGGAAGTCTTTACAAGAAAAATTAAAATTTGTGCACACTTGAATTTCTGCCTTGACTTGATCTACACTTAGTTTGTTGCGATCTTTAGACCACAGTTTATTCATGATACTGAAAATTCGTTCGCAAGCTGCATTGGACACGAGTTGAGAGCACAAACGATACAATTTTTTTTCAGTTCTTCTCCAACTACATCATTAACCTTAGAAAAGAAATTAACCCATCTTAAGTCCACCCTTTTGGTATTGGCTGCAACAACTTCAAGAAGGCTACGAAATACACAGAGGTCTTCATATAGTTTATCTTCATCTAATGCTAATTTCAGTGTATATCCAAGATTTCCGAGTTCATCCCATGTAATATCGTTTTCTATTGACAATATATGCATGTTTTTAAACCCAGAACTTTCAAAATCATACCACTTTCCCAGGTAAGTTAAGCACCGTTGAAAAAAATTGTTTGTGTCTGCGGTCAATTGTAATCTATCCACTTCTTTTAAGCAGTTCAATATACCAAGTGTTTGCTGCCCATAAAATTTATCCCTTTTCCTATTTTCAATCTTTTCGAGAATATCTACCATCACCCCATGCAAATCTGTGCAAGTAACATAATCACTTTCTAAAATTTTAACACTATGCTCAAAAGTTTTCAAAATATTTTGTAAAAAATACGAATAGCAAAGTGCAGGAGAACTATTTCTTCAAATGCTTTCCATATTGTTTGGGAGCACTCATCTTCACCTTCCTCCAAGAAATATTCTCACAAAGCTACCCAGTTTGAGAGCACCCGCTCGATAGCTGCTAGCAGAGACAACCATCTTGATGGTACATGTCTTAAAATTTGCTTATATTCAACATTAACAAACTGGCAGAATGATTTTAACTTTTCTGTGCGCTTAGCGAAAGCAGAAAACTCACAATATATTTTAATCACTAACAACTCCACATCAAAAGGAAGCGCTTTTAGTGCATATTTAACACAGTTATGAAATATATTAAAGAAAGTATATATTTTTACATTAATTTTCCATTTATTTGAATGGCATGTAATGATGAATCTGCGTATTAGTAAATTCCGTGAGATTTCGGCCTTCAGGACAAGGTCTGTCGGGAGCCAGGAGGAGGAGCCTGTCTATATACGCCAAATTCCGGGAGAATCCCGGACTTCCGGGAGAGGTGGCAACCCTATCTAACAGGGATGTAGGAAACCTGGCGCAGGGATCAAACGGCTTAGCCTAACTTTCATTTAAACGGAGCGCTCTACTTGCATGTTCTCCTAGTAAAACACATGATGAAAATTCTTCAGGGTTCGAAGTCGGACCGGGTGTGTAGAAGGCCAGGGCTCTAGTCGCTACACAACCGCTCCCAAAATCCCTCCTTTCACTCCCACTTAATCTCTCTAGCCTTCCCGCCCTCTTTCCATTCCATTCTAAGTGCCTTTTCTCCATTGCTCCTTTTACTAGATTGTTTTCCTCCATTGAGATAAATCACACCGAAAAAGATGGAGTGAGAGAGTGTGGAAAATGGACACTTCGAGCCCACGAGTTAAACCGCGCGCCCGAACTTTACCTTCCACTTTACCTTTCACTTCCTGCGTCAAAACAAGCTTTCCCTCCAATGCATCAACAACTAGAGATGAAGTTTTTTCAAAATAAACGCAAAAAATCGCAGCGACTCGTCTCCATGCGGAGATTGATATTTATCTTGGACGACGCGCACATCTGACGCTTTTGCAGAATCCTGTTTTTTTCGGGAGCAAGGGTAGGCGACTTTTTTTTAACTCGAGTTGACGAAAACGTAGGCGGACTGTTTTTTGTGCAGTACGTTGAAATTACTCCTGACAGAGAAAGAGAAGGTGAATGAGAAAGGGTGATTCAAACATTCCTAATGCTTCTATAGAAAATTGGTGAGAAGGGAGAAGATGAGAGATATTTGTTGAATTAGAAGTTAACGCATGCAAGAATTTCTCTGGCGCTTAGCGTCCATCGCTGCACCGTAGCTCGGATATAATGTACTTTCCTTTCGATGAGTTTGATTACGAGTTTTAGTTTCGATCGATTCCACAACTTTTATAAGGGTAATTCTTTAAATATCTCTCCGAGACCATATTTACCCGACCTGCTCGGTTTTTGCTAATGTCTGAAAGGAATCCAGGATGCTCGCGGAAAATTCGGAATAACTACTGACAGGATCGGCTCGGTTTGCCGACTTTTCGTCACAGAAACTAATTTGTACCTGCGAATTTTCGCCCTGGGAAATATTAAGTACTACGACTTTTCGTCGCACAATAAACATTGCTACTTGGTTACGTTCGTCACGAAAAAGAACTATTATTAGCTATTATTTTATTCTTTTCCCTCGAGAAAAGCAAGGAAATCACTGTAGGTTTTATAAAATTGCATTTTTAAAATAGTTAACCTGGAGATATGAACTGGAAGCAGTTTTGTAGCTGAAAGAATTAAATCTATTTTGTTGAAAACAAACTTCAAATTAGCGTAAAAAATTTTTTTAAACATAAAAGTTGAAATTTTCAGGATATTAACACTAAAAACATTAACTACCGCGGCAAAAAATTCCAATATTTTAAAATAGGATTTAATAGAATCTCTAGTCTAGCTGTAGTCGGTCACCTCATCAGGTGGTAAGATTGCAGCACTTATGATTTGCAATTTATAATAAGTTTTATTGACGAAAAGTTCAGGTAGCAATTTTATGGTATAACGAAAAGTCGCAGGTACGAATTTTCTTATGTGACGAAAAGTCGCGGGTACCAATTCTCTTGTGTGACAAAAAGTCGCAGGTACCTCTTGTCTTGTGTGACCACATGTGGGTGACGAAAAGTCGCAGGTACGAATTTTTTGTGACGAAAATTCGGAACACCATCGCCTCAAGATATTTTGGCGCTCTAGACAGGAAGTTTTAATGGTGCCCTTCGAAAAAAAAACATTTCTGTTAATTTCAAAGAAAATATTACATTTAGGTATTGACTGCAACAATAAATTACAATTACATTTTTTGTGCGTAAAAAATATTAGAGAAAATAAAAATACATATTACAATGTAAAAAAGGCGCCCCTAACCATATGACGCCCAAGGCAACTGCCAAGCTTGCCTATGCGGCAGGGACGGTCCTGACTACTGAGCATGTTAGAAGTCTTGTATTTCTTTAAATCGGATAAATTTCACATTAATCTCGCATAAAATTTCGAAACTCATACAGAATTTTAATGCGCTTGGTCTTATGTGTCACCTATAAAACATCGGTAGCATGCCGATAACGAGGATTTGGTCGAGCAATTGTTGGTAAAGATACGGCAGCTAGATACAATCGTTGGCGCTAAAATGCTTCCCTTTTTTTAACGCATCAACGGGGAATAGAGCGTATACGGGTTGACCGCATGAGCTAGTTTCGCACAGACATTGGTTTATTGCGAAAGAGGTCGAGGGTACGAACCTACCCTCGTAATTTCAACAAATTACTTCCTAATCATCGATTCTGCGCCGCCGCTCGCGGGTATCGCACCGGGACGCTGCAGTGTCGGAATCAGGCTCCTGCAAAAGCGCTCGTGCTCAGCCAACAAATAAACAAACGGGACAGTTCACATTATTCTCCACGCCAGAAATTATCTATTCCCTTTTGCAAATCCATTCCTCTCAAAGAGAGGTAAACCGAGAAGAATCGTTATTTTTTTTAACTTCCTTCCATTCTAGCCTGACTGTATCCTTCACTTGTTCTTTTCCGTTCCATTCAGTTCCTTTCATCCGTTCCTATTTATTCATCAACGACAACGACCTGAAAGCCCTAAATTAAGACAACGAGACTTTTTTGAGCCTTTTTTTAAATCGCTCCTTATGTATTTGTTTTGTATGTCCGTCTGTAGAGACGACATCTCTGGAATCCTGTATCCTGGAAAAGCCAGGTTGATCTATACATGGTAAAAATCCGGTGGATCTAGGATCAGTTGCTGGAGAAAAAAAATCACTAAAAAGCACATACTGCGGCCAATGCAGGCAGCGCCGTAACTAGGGCGGGGTAAGCGGGGCATCTGCCCCTGGCGCAACTAAAGAAGGGGCGCAAAAATTGTTAATGGCAAGCTGTGCGAGGTTGCATGGCACAAGAACAGGGGCGATTTCACTAATATACTTGTACCAGACATTACGCATAGCAGAAACTATAAATTTCGATGATGTCATGGATGTGTTTGCTGGATTAAAATCACGTAGAATAACTTGAATACTAAAATATTTATACTTTCTGTATTTAAATTATGTATGCGTAATTATGCATGTAATTATATTTACAATTATGTATTTTAATTATGTACATTTATAGTGAGAAATTATATCATTTAAAGTTTCTTTTTTTATTTATTAATTGTTCATCCAAAATCCACATGGTAAAAAATGTAGGTATTAGAGAATTTTTTATGTAGCTAGCCCCGGGTGCTAAAATAGTTACGGAGCTGAATGTAGGCAGCCAACGATACATCGTACCTGCGATTCTTTACTCCGATGGAAAGATGGTAGTCGGTGAAAAAGCGCCTACGTGCAATTTGCTCTGCATTTCTTCCCTCACTTGTTTTAAGTCTATGTTCAACAACGTTTTCACGCCTCGATCGTCGGTCTTCTCAGTCGTTATTTTCCCTTTTCCCACGTAAATCGTTATCCACAATGTTCCTCGTTTCCTTCTCATTCTCCGCCGCCTTTCTCTGTCTCTCTCTCTATTACCATCCATAGGGATTTCCCTTCCATTTGCTCGAGTCCCATCACTTCTCATCCTACATCCGCACCTTGTTCAAATTCTTCGCCGTTTGGCCTTGCCTTCGTCTGATCCCCATTAACGAACCTCTCTCTCTCTAGACCTAATTTACCTCCAAAGCGCCATTCTCTTCTATCTCGCCACATTTTCTTCTTATCTCACTCCTCAGTCTCTCTGTTTTCCATTCTCCTTATTTTCGTCTCCCACATTCTTTCTCATTCCATGTTTTCCCTTAGTTCACTTGCTCTTTCATACTTCTCTTTCGCCCTTATTTCTTACCTACATATCTTCATCCCCCTTTCTTCTTTCTAAATTCAACAACCAACTTTCGTCTCACTGTATCTCTGTTGATATCTTTATCTCGGTAGAATCCTTGAAAATAACAATAATATATTTCGCCCGATACTATAATATAATATAATATAATATAATATAATATAATATAATATAATATACTAGTGTAATGATGCGCTGTTAGAATGAAATTGGAGGTACCAGAGGATTTTGTAAACCCTTTTTCGTCAAGGGAAGCTATGGATTTGAAGATAGTCATTTCTACAAGATAATGACCCTGCATATATGGCCGTGAAGTGGGTGGTAAGAGAGGTTGGAGACGAGCTCTGGAGGCAAACGGAGACTCCCGATCTCAGCTCCTTTGCCACGGAAACCCCTCCCACCTCTCAAAGTGGCCGGTTCGCATGCGAAGTGGCGTGGGACTCTGGTTGACATATGAGTACACCTCTTCATTTCCAACGAGACTTTAAAACAATGTATTAAACTTTCCCAACCCCCTCTAACGGTCTTTCTTTTGGCGAATGTACCACAGAGAGCTCAGCCACTGAGCGAAATGGGTCGGCGAGCTCATGATAAGTGTCCTCCAAGTGTGAAGGGGACTCGAGTATTTCTCTACCATCTCCCCTCTCTATCCGGCATTATCGTGAGGTCTGAAAACAGCTCGAAAGAGGGCGTGTCGCGGGACCTGGAAATGGTCCAACTACATAAGAAGACGGTCTCTCTCACAGGGAGTACAATGCCGATATATTGTGGTGGGGCGTGGGATAGGCAGAGGTTGGAAAATTACTTGAAGTACAGATTGAGAGAGGAGAAAAACCCGCTAGGAACGGTGAGATTTTTCCCTCCAATTCTCTCGGTTTAGAAGTCAGTCCCTGTCACACTCTCTCCCGAGCCATATCGAACTTTCACTTTGCTCTATTCTGCATCACACACTTCCACGCCCTCTCCGCGCGTCAACCTTTTCCTTCACATCATCCTTCTCTTTTTATCTCCCTTTTCAATTTACCCCTACTACAATTAGTTCTGCTTCCCTATCTCCTAATTTTGTCGCAATTAAGCACCTACCTAGAATAAAATTTCACCCCATGCATGCTACTTTCTCTCTAGCTCCCCTACCAGATATCCTTAATCCCTTTCCACCACATCCTTTCTCTGCCTCTCCTGCAGTCACTCTCGCTATCTCTCTCTCTCTCTCTACCTCCCACTCCCCATTTTCTCGCAAAATTCCGCGCTGCCGCCCTCCCTCCCTTTCCAGTCTCTTCTCCCACGCGGCCTGAATTATCGACCCTATTCTCCCGCCTCGTCTCTTCTCTCTCTCCCTTCCCCTCACTCCCCCGGTAAACCCTTTCGCTTCCCTTTGCCCAATCGTCACCACTGGGAGCAGTTTTCGCAGCGATCCTATCCTCCGTCTACTCCCCTCACGACCCCTCCCTCTCTCTCTGCACCCCAAGCCTCTTTCCTATATTACAGCTCCCTTTGGTCTATCTTCCTTCCTATTTCATAACCTCCCCTCCCTCACTTTCTCCTATTCCTCCCTCTCTTTTCCTGGGTTCTCTTCCCTCTCACCGTCTCCCGCCCACAAAAACTCTCTTTTTCCTCCCTCCTCATTTCGCCACCATGGAAACAAATGAAAGGGAAAGCGCGCAAAGGGTTTACTACTGATTAGGACTGTGGATTGTGGAGGGATTTTAGGGAGCCGGGAGATCGTTTGAATGGTGTTCATGGCTATATTTCTTTTAAAATGCTAATGTTTTTCCTTTGGGAATCTAATTTGCGCCCTGCCGGTCCTTTTTAATGCAACCTGCTTTTGTGTTTCTCGATGTAATGTTCGTGCGATGGATAGGGCTTGAAATTTTTAAGCTTCTCTAAAATATTTTCCACTAAGGGAAGAGGAATAAGATTGCTAATTCTCTCTTAAATATAAACACTTTCAAAGAATAATAAGTCAAAATATTTAACAGAACAATGAAATTCGAAGACTGCAGAGACTGGAATGATAAATCGGCAACTGGAGTTACGTCAATCAGCTATTGAATGCGGACTATAATGCGAGTTCGATAGTTCACCTTTTAAATAGGTAAAGCAATGCTTTCCTGTCCGATGTGCTGAATATCTTTCTGCATTACAAATCCCACAATGGATTTTGTAAAAAAAATCTGTGTCCAACTATAGGTATATCAAAAACAAAACCCCACCTTTTTCACGAAGTAAAATGTTTACGCTAAATGCATTTTAGTATTATATTAATCATTGATGGAAAATTTGCCATGATTTTGTTGAGAAAAATATTATAATAATACTATTTGGAACTTCGCGTACCACCAGTGGAAGTCCCACTGGTTGAGAAACGCTGTGTAAAATCATTACTCGCACGAGAAAGAAACTGATTGAAGAAAGCGGAAATAAGATTATTACGCTTTTAAAAGACAGATTCAATTAAATTAAATCCATGAAGAGAGAAAAAGTCTCGATACTAGTGCGATACCACTAACTATAGGTACGTCCTGTTAATTCTAATTCTTAAAACACATTCAAGAGGGCATTATTACTTTTATCACCTTCCCAACAACTGTCTCATCATCCCAAAATATGTTCCCGCCTTAACTTACTCCATGAAAAAAAAATTATCCCAGATCCGATTTATTCAATCAAGCACGCAACAAGACGAAATCCTTCCACAACCGCGTCATGAATGCATCCAACCGTCCCTTCAATGAGCCAAGCGCTCGAGAAAAACTTTCTTCCCTCTTTCTTCTCCTTTCCCCCTCCAACGACAACGTATCGCTTTCATTGTGTCCACGCGATAAGTGCACTTCGCCGGGGTTTGTTTTCCCGCACAATGCGGCGGGGCGACCTGGGACTCCGCGAAGCAGCTGCTTGCTGTCGACACCCCACCACACTTCTTCATCGCACGCGCGGCTGTACTCATGAGAAAATGAGTGAGGGTCGAGCAGGGAATACTGTCGGGCAAAGAAGACATCTGCTAGCCTCGCGAAGGACCCTCGTTCTCTGCAAAAAAAACCGCGAGATGTTCAGACGTTAATTTTCCCGAAGGGGAAGAGGATAAGATTTATTCTACTTCCTCTCGTCTGACTTTCATTACGACCGACTCAAGAGAGGATCTCGAGTCGAGACTTCCGTCGAGACGCAGCTCGACGCACTTTCTCTCTTGCTTCCACCTCAAATGGGGATATCCCGATGGGATTCGGAAGAGAAGGTTCAGCGTATTTCATAGGCAATTAGGAGAGCGAGCAGGAAGGAGGAATGGGAGAGAAACCTGATCGAGGGTTCGACAATTTTAGTTTATTTAAATTTATAACATTGGGGTACATGGAGTAAATGGGACGACGGTTCCAGACACTTCCTAAGAGGAGGTGGGCGATTCTGATGCCAACTGCGAGTTCGAGCGTTGTTGGTCGGGGTCCGCGAGTTGAGTATAACATGTTCGCAGAAATCGCATGACTTCGTAAAGGGTCGGCGGAAACAGAAGGGTTGAGAAATACTGCCATAGACCTAGTCTACGGTTATTTAGAATGAAATGAAACATCGATTTCTCTTTATGATTGGAATCAAGGGAATTCTTTTAACCAAAAAAACCACTGGTTAAACTATAACAAAAGGATTACTAGAGAAAATACATTAGAGAAATGGGTTTCACTTAATGATGATGCAGAATTTCGTAAATTTACGAAGAAAGGAGAAGAACGTACGTCAAAAGAGAAATGAAAAAGGCAGTGGATGACGATGGTGGTCACTGCTGGCGCCATTTGCCTTCCCACCCCGAGCAAATCCTGACTATGGCGCTCTTATTTTCCTCGCTCTTCCACCTATATGAGAATTCTAAAGAATTGCGACCTGAACTTCAACGCAATATTCGAATAGTCATCTTTGATAATCTATCTAAACATTTCCGACAGATGAGGATCAATCTTAATTATGCGTGATTATCCTCGCCATTTAATTCAAGGGTTTCAGTTAATACGACGATTTAGCACTCTTATCCGTAATAGCTTTTTTTTCAAAGCACCAGCTAACAAAATTGTTAAACATAACATAATATTAGACAGGGGAGCTACTAACTTGCCATCTAAAATCTCATTGAATAGAAGACGACTCCCATGCCTATATCGCTTTTGATACCTTTCTTTCTTAAACGACATTTCCTCCTCAAAAACAGTCGATTTTAAAAGGGGGTATCCATTTGATGAATAAATTTCTAAATATATTGCTTCCTCCCAACTCACATGCTTGTTCACGTTCGATCCGATTAGGCATCGCTGACGCACTTCAAGCTCTCTCGATTTGAACAACAAGCCTCTACATTCCTCCTTAGCATAGCCGGCGTACCTTCACAATATTCCTCGCCTTCATACAATCCTACACTATTGTATCTGTCACGGTAAATGTGCGTAGTCCGGTAAATGTGTGCATTTCCCTGTTAATGTGCACATTTACCACCAAGTTCGGTAAATGTAAGTATAACATACTTTTACCGATTGGATTGGGGAAATGTACACATTTACCTAGAGACACTGCTAAATGTGGATAAACGTCGCAACACAGACCACAACATGGCGACGTCGCGAACATCTGTTGCAGTTTAGAAGTACGGTAAATGTGCGTTGTCCGGTAAATTAAATGTAAATTTCCTGGAAACGTGCACAACTAACTAAACTAAATTTGAACATGAAGGAAAATTTTACTCGGCCCCACCGGGTTGGGTAAGTTAGTCGAACTGTTTTTTTTTCTCCTCACGTTCACTGTGTTCCTCCCTCGGGTTGGGAAGCGCTCATCTTATATACCAGTGGAGCCGAACCCTCGATGATTTTTGTTATAAATTAACGTGATTATTAAAGTGTAGCATTTCTCATTCTTACTTATTTCCATATTTACCAAGACATCAGTAAAAGTGCACATTTACCGGGAAATGTACGGATAATACGTATTTCTGGAAACACATTTACCGAGCTTGGCGGTAAATGCACACATTTTCCGATTACGTACCTTTATCGTAACATGTCCACTGAAACATATTTGAATTAGTAGAACTCGGATTAAGTTACGTTACAATCGATTTAGCATAAGTAAGTCGAGCATTTGCTCTTCTAATCCCGTGATTCCCTTCACCCAGTTCTTACTTTTTGCCATTGTAATAACTCTTGGTCTCTCCGGATTGGTGAGATTTTTGTCATTTGACGCAGTAGTATTTCAGACTGTAACTGTCGCGAAAGCAGTCGTTGATTGAACATTGCTACGCAGAGGAGGAGGTGCATTTTGTTAGGCATGTAGACACCAGTATCAAATAAATACCCATTTTAGTTATCAGTATAAAAAATTGAGTTTTGTCAATTTTCATTTAAGACGTAGGATATTGAAAATAATAATAAATTTATTATTGTCTCATAACGTATTTGAAGGACTTTTATAAGGAAGGAAGGTATATTATCTTTTTCACTAAATGAATGATTTTTTTCCTAGTGTGAAAATTTAAAAAATGCATTTTCTCATATTGTGTTGAAGCAGACCGAGAAATGTCTATAATTAAAACTTTTTTCCAATCCAGGTGCGACGCGACTGTAATGCCCTATCTTCCTGTGCGATAGCATACCTCACAAATATCTTTTCTGCAAGTAACTCTGCGACTCAAGAAGAACTTCCGTCCTCGTAGTAAAGGTCTTCCAATCCCGGAATACAGGTAGGGAGATTTCGATTCTTAGGAGCACCATCCTTCAGCTCGCATTTATTTCCAGCCTCAGTGCCCAAGATAAAAATAATTCGCAATCGAAACGAAAGTATGACCGATAAGAAAATGCCACAATTTGAGTTTGGTTGAAGGTTACCGAAGCAAACTTAAAATCTTAATTTAGATATTATGTTTCAGACGCAGTCAAGTTCACAGACTGCAGTTTCTGAGCACTAGCACTTTTGAACGCAAAGCACTACGTGAAATATGTCATATTTTCTTGCATTTAACTAGTTTTTGTAACGGATATAGCATAATGTCTATGCCTACACTTTTTCCACTGTGATTACCAGCGAGTAGTCTCATATTTACTCGAAAATCACATTTGCTCTCCTCGAGAAACTGTAATTCTCTCCAAATAAACGTTATTAATCCCCATTAGCACTTGCCTTGACAATGTAAAAATGTATGCTTCATTTAGTCCCCCCCAAGAAGCAAGTTAGTTTCCGCATTTAACCAAGGTGAAGAAAACCGTAATAGTTAGTGATAAAAGAATAATGCAAATCGTTCATGATATTTAACGCAGAATAAATGAACGTGTCGAATAAAGTTGATCCTCCGTATTCAAAACGGCTCATTATATCTTATTTACAGTGATATATCACGTCCCCTCCCTAAGGACTGCATAACCTTACAGAGGTGGGAGGGTTTGTGTACTCTTACGAACCAAAGAGCTATGCCGGCGGGAGATAATTCTCCTGGTAGGACCATCCAAGCCGGAAAGGTCTGAGGGGAAGAGTCAGACTAAGAAGCAGTCTTGGGGGTTTTACACCCCCTTGTGCAAGGGCAGCAGCTTGCACAGTACCTCTGTAGGTGGTGATCATGTGGATCTGAACAGCTACAGATGGGTAATCACTCTGTGAAACTGCGATGAGGAAAGCAAGGGGAAACTACCTCATTATATTTCCCATGATAGGCTGAAAAGCTGAAAATACCTCTATGGATCTTTCTGGGGTAAAATATTCCGGAGGTAAAATAGTCCCCCAATCGGATCTCCGGGTGGGGACTACCCTAGGGGATGCACAGAGGAAATTTAACATTAATAGGAAAGCAAGTGGTGAGAAATTAAGAATAGGCACATGGAATGTTAGGACTATGAATTCAGGGGGTAAACTAGAGAACTTAAAAAGGGAAATGAGAAGGAATAATGTAGGTATAGTAGGTCTTAGTGAAGTTCGGTGGGAAGGAGAAGGCGAGATAGATTCAGACGAATTTAAGATTATATACTCGGGAGGGGAGAAAAAGGAAAGGGGAGTGGGGATTATAATGAGAAAAGAGATAGCTGAAAGAATTAGCAAGGTAGTGACAGTTAATGATAGATTAATAGCCGTAAAACTTCAGATGGAGCCAGTGGAAATGCTTATAATTCAAGTGTATATGCCAACAACTAATGCTGGCGACGACGAAGTAGATGAAATGTATGAACAGATTATGGAGATATTGGAGGAGGAGGGAAAAGGAAGGATCACCACCATAGCAATGGGAGATTGGAACAGTGTAGTCGGAGAGGGACAGGAAGATAACATAGTGGGAAAATATGGACTAGGGAAGAGAAATGAAAGAGGGGATAAACTTGTGGAATTCTGCCATAGAAATAGATTAATTGTAACTAATACATGGTTTAAGCATCACCAGCGGAGACTTTACACATGGAGAAGCCCAGGAGACCAGAGACGATACCAGATAGATTACATACTAGTCAATGAAAGATTTAGAAATAGCATTAAAAATGTGAAAACACTACCAGGGGCAGATATCGATTCTGACCACAACCTTTTGGTGGCAAATATACAATGTAGACTGAAGAGCGTTAAGAGAAACATAAGAGTTAACAAGAAATGGAACTTAGAGGAACTCCTTAAAAACAAGGAGGCTATTATGACTGAGATGGAGGAAAGGTTGGGGTAGAGAGATGAAGAAAATAGGAAGAATGTAGATGAGGAGTGGAGATACATCCATAGCAACATTAAAGATGTAATGGAAAAGAAGATAGGAAAGATAACGGGTGAAAGAAACAAAAAACCCTGGATCACAGCAGTCATGTTGCAAAAAATGGAAGAGCGGAGAAAGTGGAAGAACATAAACACTGAAGAAGGCCAAAGAAAGTACAAGGAGTTAAATAATGCTTTAAGAAGGGAAACAGATAAAGCCAGAGAACAGTGGATAAATGAGAAATGCGAGGAGATTGTCGAATGTGAAAGAGTTTGTAGAACAGACCTCATGTATAGCAAAGCAAGGGAACTATTCAAGAAAAAAGCAAGAAAGATAGGACGTAAAGGAATCATGAACAAAAGTGGTAAAATAGTATCGGAGCCAGACAATGTAAAGAATGTCTGGAAAGAATACATTGAGGTTCTGTATGACAAAGAAGGAAAGCCAAGAAATATTTAATTAAATGAAAAAGAGGATGTGGAAAAAGATCAGCTAGGACCAAGTAACCTCGAGTCTGAAGTTAAAAGAGCAATTGAAGACATGAAAAGAAGGAAGGCTGTTGGGAGTGATGATATACCCGTGGACGTTCTTAAGGTTTTGGGGTCTAAAGCAGTTAAGCAACTCACAAAATTTTTTAACCAAGTATATGATACTGGCATATGGCCTGAAGATTTTTTTAGATGTTGTGATGGTACCACTGGAGAAAAAGAACAATGCAAAATGTTGTAAGGATTACAGAACTATTAGTTTAATTTCTCATACAGCTAAAGTTCTAACCAGAATAATAACCAAAAGAATTGAATGTAAAATAGAAAAGGAGCTGCAAGATAATCAGTTTGGTTTTAGAAGAGGAAGGGGGACTAGAGATGCTATAGGATGTATGAGGATCATGATAGAAAGAGCGTTAGAAGTCAATAAAGATATGTATTTTTGTTTTGTAGATTGGGAGAAAGCTTTTGACCGAGTGAAATGGGATAAAATGCTGGGTATTTTAAACAAAATAGGAATAGATTGGAAAGATAAAAGACTGAGTAAAAACCTTTACTTTGATCAAAAGATTAGAGTCAGGGTTGAAGGAGAAGAAACAGAAAGTACTTCAATAGGGAGGGGAGTGAGGCAGGGATGCCCTATTTCACCAGCGATATTTAATATTTATGCAGAAACAATAACAGAAGAAGCGTTGATGGAAGAGAAAGGATTTAAGATAGGAGGTGAAAGTATTACCACCATTAAATACGCAGATGATCAGGGCTTAATAGCAGAAGGCGAGAAAGAGCTTCAGAGGATGACAGACAGACTAGTTGAGGTTGGCCAACAATATGGAATGAAGATCAATACAGAAAAAACGAAAGTCATGGTGGTTTCAAAGGAACATAAAGAATTAAATATAATGGTAAATGGCCAAAAATTGGAACAAGTAAGTAGTTTCAAATATCTCGGCAGTATTTTAGCACAGGATGGAAGTAGTACACAGGACATCAGAAGTAGGATTGCAATGGCAAAAGCAGCATTTAACGAGAAGAAGGAGCTTCTCACAAGCAAGAAAATAAATTTAGAAACAAGGAAGAAATTAGCAAAATGCTACATATGGAGCATAGCTCTTTATGGTGCAGAGACGTGGACGGTAAGGAGAAAAGAGGAAAAATATTTAGAAAGTTTTGAGATGTGGGTATGGAGAAGAATGATGAAAGTGAAATGGACAGAGAGGAAGAGAAACGAAGAAGTATTAGAAATGGTGGGAGAAGAAATGACGCTAATAAAAACAATCAGGAAAAGAAAAGCAAATTGGTTAGGGCACATATTGAGAAGACAGTGTTTACAAAGGACGATCTTAGAAGGAAAAATTAGTGGAAGAAGAGGAAGAGGGAGAAAAAGAATAGGAATATTAGATAATATAAAGCAGGGATATAATACTTATAGAGGTATAAAAGAGGCTTCTAGGGAGAGAGAGAAATGGAGGCAGCGATTCAGTTAAAACCTGTCTTCGGACAGAAGCATGATGATGATGATGATATCACGTCAACGCCATCTTTCCGAAATTTCTTTGAATATTTCATGCTATTTGGAAGAAATTTTCGCCGTTTTCTCGAAAGTAATTTTTCGAAATTACGGATAAAACAAATGCGTTAAATTAACGAATATGGAAGAAGATGCATTGGTTTTCCAATTAGAGATTGGCGATTTAAAGGAAAAGTTTTGATTGAAAAGTCTCAAATATCTTATTTAGAACTCTTGATAGGTTTGACATCGTAAAAGAACCATTCCAAAAGGTAGCGAGAAAAATATGCCTGGGCGTTTAACGAAATATGAGAAACTATGCTTATATTTGGAAGAGTTTAATGCATGGCTCATATAACCATTAAAAAATCGCGACGCCGAATAGTAACCGCAAAGATTGCTAAGGTTCGATCCATGCCCTTCGACTGTTGGAGAATCGAAAAGAAAGTGAAGGCAAAGAGAATATACTCAGGGACACATAACACATAAATAGAAGATTCTAATCTCAATGCAAAAAAGCAAATGCAGATCGATAATTTACGGAGGTAAGGACTGAGAAAGGTTTTCTGAGGCAGGCTTGAGAGAGAGAGAAAAGAGAGAGAAAAGAGAGAGAGAAAAGAGAGAGAGGAAAGAGAGAGAGAGAAAGGAAGGGTGAAAGGGAAAAGGAAGAGGAAAAGGGAAAATTGATCGATCACGCAGCGTGAATGCAAAAAAATGGACGAAAAAATCGGAATATGAAAGCCGAGAGGATGGAAGAGAGGAATAGATTAGAAGTTGAGAGATGAACAAGGGATCCGAAAGATGGAGGGCTGTAAAAAAATACACCCTATCCACCTCCGACACGGAGCTTTTTATTTATTTATTTTTTCGACCGAGGCTAAAAGCATCTCCAACGAGTTGTTTACGAGGATTCAGAATAATGAGGGTAGGGAGAGGGATACGGAAAGAGAGAAGGGTTAATGCTCAGTGAGATATAGGGACAAAGAGAAGAAGTTCCTGGTATAGAAAGAGAAAGGTAAAGATATAAAACACAAAATGAAAGGTAGCTTCGAGGAAAAATGTCTGCATAACAAGAGAGCCACGGTAGCCGAGAGACCGGGAAGGGAAGATATCGAAAATAAACTCGAACCCTCGAGATGATTATTAGGCGAACCTGACGCGTTCCTCCGTCTCGAAAAGTAACGGCTGAATCGCGGATGGAATGCAATTTTCATGCGAAAGAACTCTTAAGATTTTTTTCCGCAAATTCGCGGTTCTTTATTTTTTGCTCTCTCCGTCGCATCGTGCAATGTTGATGTGGAAGCCCCTCGGTTCTTTTGTTTAATATTTTTTTTTAGTTTCTAGAGGCAAAGGTCGAGGCGCTGTTGACCTCGGAAAAAGGTCGTTGGGGAAAGCATAAAGCAGGGAAAGAGAAGGCGAAGAAATTAAGACGTTAGAGAGAGAGGAAGAGAGAGTCAGATGGATAGAAAGAGAGGAACAGGATGGGACCAAGTGAATGAGAGATGGCGAGTCTGAACATTAGAGAATAATACGAAGAGAAGCTGGACGCAATATTGAGTTATCCTACAGTGGAACCACCTTTGGGAAACGGTTCTAATATAGCTTATGGTCCATTCATGGAATCTATCCGTTCCATCAGTGGAACTAGGTAACATTGAATGCACCGCTTCGTAAAAAAATTAAAAATTTTCTTTTACAGGTATCCCTCGTAATACGCGATCTCACTTTACGCGTTTTCGCCATAACGCGATTTAAAAAAAATCAAAATAAAAACTGCATACAATGTAACTGCACGACCGGTGGAATTGGAGCAATTAGTAAAGTAATTTTATATGCTTACATTGTATAAGGCGGTCGATTGCGGGGAACGCATCCCTATTTTACCAATTATAATTATCAATTCACTTTACGCGATTTCACTTTACGCGGCGATTTTTCGGAACCAATTAATCGCGTAATACGAGGGATTTGTGCAAAGAGTTTTTCAACGCTCATCATTATACACCCAAAAGTGGTTTAATTGAAGAGTGCAGAGCTATAATTTCGCACCATTTCGCCCATTAGTTTTTCTTATCTTCTAGAAGAAAATGATGTGGTTCATTGATGGCAACCTTCCCCTATGTAATTGGTTGTGCATTATATTAACGTCACATTAATTTTTTTATTGAATGGTCTCGATTTCGTGAATAATAAGCGCGATTTAACGAGTAAATCCGAAAAATGAGCTATTCCGGGTTGGTGGACGAAGCCAACAACAACACATTCACCCAAGTTTAGAGAGCAACAAAAAATCCTGCATACGAGAAGTCTCATTTTGATATATAAAATTTTAGTAAAATTTAATTGGTAGAATCCAACTTATGTAATTTTATTGATAAAAATCGATAAAATGTATTACAATAAACACTGACATTTATCCTCGATTTTAGGAATAATAAACAATATTAGGGGTCACATTTTAAGTAACATAAACGGCGAAAACTACCAAGCCTGATAAAATTTATTAAAATAAACGTCGATACTATACGTCGCCGATTTTTAGGAAAAATAAACGTCGATTTTAATCGTCGAATTTTAAGAAAAATAAATGTCGAAAACTACCAAGCCTATATATGTATTTCCTTAATCCCCTACGATGATATATTATGACATTATCTTTTAGGCGCCTTTAGATAACTGATAAGAATGTTTACTCCATGATAATCTATCTAATTCCACCAATAATGTCGCGAAGCATTTTTACCAGCTAAACGAGAATGAAAATGATCCATCGACCCCGCCCGAGCATTCCCAACATCTGACGCAACAATATGTGTATGTACCAGAAGCCTAATTATTAAAAGATCTATTCAAATATGAATATGCATGGTTCCCTGATTCTTTCTGTGCTATTTAATTAATACCAAAGAGGTGCCATTCATCCTTTTATAGCAGTAGAGATCTACCTTCTACCTACACGTTAAAGTGGCTTTCAAGAAGTCGTATGTAAAGATAATATTTGCGTAAGACGTGGTCTCGTGCTGTTTACTTGTCGAACAGAAGAGAAAACTCTGAAAGCTAATTAAAACTAACAAAAGCGAACCCGAACTAATGTAACAGCGCCGTAACGAAGACATTCTTCTACTGCATCGCTTGAAAGTTCGTGTTCCGCCTCTGCGTAACGCCTTCCCTTAAGCACTCTTTACAAAACAGCTAGTTATGATAATTTTTACTTGTTTTTTTACACAAGACGCTAAAGGTTTTGGGAGGGGTGCATGGCTAATGTTACGGATATCTGCGAAGAAGACAGAAAAAGATAGGTATAAGAGAGAGATGGAAGGATTATACCATTCTAGTAGGGATGGATTTTACGTAAACTTGTAAACAGACTATTAAGTGTGCATTTACATATACTAAAGCAACGAGAAGGGAGGAAACTGTCGAAGGAAAGAGGTTAAGATCGGAAATTTTCGAAGCGTTTACGAAGGGTAGAGAAAGCGATAGAGTGGATTTTGACATCGGTATTTAGCCCTATGAATACAAAGCTATTTTTAGTCCCTTGCACTATCAAGGGGGGGGGAAGCATCAAGTCGTAGTAATGTTGTTTAGGCGTTGTGAAATATTTAAATATAAATAAATATACAATTTTCATAATTAAACCCATATATATTATATTGTCATAACATAAAGGCAGAAATATTCACTAAATAACATTTTTCACATTTATTCTCACTTTGTTTGCATGTTCTTATTGAGTGCAAACTACGGTCAAATTTTCGGAAATAATAAGAGGTTAACAAAAAGAACGTTTTACTCCGAGTCGTCTGTCATATCACGCTTGACATGGACAATTTAATCTCGGCCATCCGTTTGCCATTGCACGCAGCCATTGCCGAAAATACAGGGTGATTTTTTTATTCGAGAAGCATGAACAATAATTATATCTCAAGATATATCAGACAGAAACTTGAAATTTTTGCGATTAAAGTTTGATGATACTCAAAAACGTTTATTTTAAAAAATCACGAACAAAATGAAGAATGTGACCGCCATCATAAACATGCTCTCCGTGGCATGTTTTCCCAAGTGGGCTGCGGTATTTCTTAAAATATATTCTTAATGACATCCCTGATCCTTATCACTTGTTCATCAAGAGCATGGTAATCAGCAATGCTCACTTTTGTAATGTTTACTTTTTTATGCACCACCAAAGGAAATAATTAAGTGATGTCAGATCTGGAGATCGACATCTCCTTCAATTCATATTTCAGAACGTTCGTAAAAGTAAACATGAACTTTAGTTAATGAAGTCACGAGCAAATTTGAAGTTCTAGGCGCTCTATATGAGAGAAGGAGTTGTTTTAGGAAGCCGAACGTAAGTTCTCAGGCAGCTGCAAATTGGCGACCCCTGTTACAGACAGCGATTACCCAAAATACTCTTTGGAGTCACGCCGAAGTAGGTAACACTGAAAGAATGGTCAAATACAAATTACATATTATTATTATTATTCGCGTTCGTATTTCGACGTGAAGGACGAACCTATTTCAATGGACTTCTATCTTATTAACACGAACACACGCGCATGCACTTTCACACATGCGCGCGCGCACACACACATCATTAAACAATAAAGCATTGTTCTTCAAACTGTGCTCCGGGGAGCCCTTGGGGCTCCGCGAAGTGATTGACGGATTAAGGAAATAATATAAAAAACAAGTAATAAAATCATAATGTAATATAAAATAGGATAATATTGCTAAAACAAACATTTACTTATCGTATGCGCAGTTATATATATATCCATAGCAAATTTAATTTGGTTGGTGGAGTGTCGTAGTTTAAGAGGGTCGCTAAAAGGGCTCCGCAGCCTCTCGAAGTTGGAAGACCACTGGAATAAAGTAACTTGGTAATATTTCTACAATACTCACTCCTCACTCCTGATGGTGACGAAAAGCGTCGAAATCTAGACCGAGTTGGGGTTCCCCTATAAAAAAACTATTGCACATATCATCATAGGTAGTCTGTCCGTAGACAGGTCCGTGATTATTCATGGTTAAACCTGGTTCTCCATATACTCCTATTTTCCGCTGTCCTCTTCATATCTTGATAACTCTCTTTCCCTTTCAAATCGTCTATCAGCTGATACCTTGTACATATATACTAAGGTAAAACTTCGCGAACTCCCATAAACCATGTACGCTGATGCACTTTCTTCCACTGCTTTGCGAATTTCCCTTTCACGAATTTTAACAGAACGCACGGAAGATTCGTTCATGTTGAACCGCCGCGCAACCTCCGAGTTTGAGACGCCACTTCTTCATAAGTCCAAAATCATGACTTTTTCTTCAAAAGTTCTCAAGGTATGAGCTTTCTTCTTCTTCTCACATCCGACACTACTAGCATCACCGCTAATTTTTCCCCTTAGAGCCCATGATTGCGGTAAAATTCACAAAAAAAACTCAGGGGGTCCGTCGCGTATGAGCGAAGTCGCGTACTTTTAGACCCTACTGTAGAAATATTACCAAGTTACTTTATCTTTGAATTATGGATCTCTACAAAGTAACGGCCGAAACAGAAGACTATACACACACACATAAATATGTATGTATGGATATTAAAGGAAAAACTCGAGTTCGATGAGGTAACATGAAGTAACATTAAGTTAGACTTTTGAAAAAATGAAGGTGGTTGTGAGGAGTGTAGGATGATTTTAAAGGAGACGAATATTCAAATGTGAAGAATGTCGCCCGGATAGTTAAAATGAGAGGATGGCGGAGAGAGAAAAAAGAGTGAGACATGGCTGCAGAGAGAGAGAGAGGGAGTGACGAACGGCATTTTAAATTTATTATGGGAAAAACACTCCATATAAAGGAGAAAGAGTTGAGGAGGCGTAGTTGAAGAAAAGTATGGCAATCGAGTTTCCAAGATGTGAAGAAGTGAGATGGGAGAGAAAGTAAGGGAAGATATGAAAAGTAAAGAGAGAGGAAGAGAATGAAATTTGAGGAAAGTGAGAAAGATTAAGAGCGGGAGAAATAGGAAAAAACGAGAAGAAATGATATTATATAGAGAGATAAAAGGGACTCGAAAATGAAATAAAGAAAGCCAAGGAGAGTAAGGTTGTAGTCTGCGAAAAAAGTTGCGGAATTTCACCACGATGAATGGGAAATTATTAAATAACTTTCACGATGTTTATACGAACGAAGCGCGGATCTTAAAAATTAATTTCGAACCTTTTATCCACAAAGAATCTCAGAGTTTGCGAAATATGAAAGACTAACACAAGAGAAAGAAAGATCGAGCGAGTGAAAGAAAAAGATTGAGAATAAGAAAATGAATAAGTCCTGATAGCCTTGTCTTAGGGCGTGGGCGGTCTGGAATACGCCCTTCTCAGAGGACTGGATAGAAGAGGAGGCAGGAAGGAGTGGGAAGGGAGAGGAGAGAGGGGGAGGGAGGGGAAGAGAGAGAGCGGAGAGGGAGAGTTTTTAGGGAGGTGGTGGGATTTCGAAAAAAAAAATAAATACAACTTTTTTCGATCTTTTTCGCTTTTCATCTGAGGTGAAGGGAGGAGATCTGTAACAATGGATGAGAGAAAGAGGACTCATTGACGCACACACATTCACTAGCACAATGCTCTCTCGTTGGGATGGGTTTAGGAGTGCAGCCGCATGAGAATGAGGGAGATGAAGGGAGAAAGAGAGGATGAAGATGTAGCGCAAAAGATGATGGCAGAGAATGAACGCATAAAAGGCATTTTCGCAAAGAGATGGCGAACGAAACGCGCGCGCGGACATGTCAAGAAGCAAAAAAGATGTTATTTTTTCACTACCTTGCTCTTTTTCTTCCTTTTTCGCAGAGGGCTTCGTATTCTTTTGCTTCTTTGTTTCTCCGTATCCCTGTTGCTTTCGCTACGTTTATGTTGCTCATTTTTTCGGATTTTGGAGTTGGGGACATTGTAAGCAGTGTGAAGGAAGTGAGAGGGACGGGCTGGATGCATTTTCCTTCTTTTTTTATAGGTGATTTTTTCCTTAGATGTCCTCCGTTAGTCGACAGACATTGGCTTATTAAGGTTATGGACCGGTGATTACGAGTAATTTTTAAACAGAACGAAGACATGCTCGCTTCCGCATGGAATCAGAATCGCCTACGGACTGAGAAATGACACGTAGGTGCTAAAAAAACGACACTTTCATAAAACGTTACTATGTTTTTTTTTAATGCGTGAATAAACACGAGAACACATTAACTCACGCGTGCGCGCACGCAAACACAAACGAATGTTTGCACGCGGTCAGTTTTTAAGGCCTATCGAAAGTAAATTCCATTACTTGATTTTTAGATTAATCGATGTCTCAATCATACAACGGCAATGGCAATTTTCAGCCATAGAGGAAAATGGACTATCGGCCATTTTCACAAGATTTCGTAAACGTACTTTTAAGGCAATGACGCTTGAGCTGTTAAAAACGCATCTGCTGGAAGTTATGTAGTTTGAAATGAGATTTTAAAAATATAGAAATTCGAGTAGGATCTCGAAGCTTTCGTCTTCAATCAACAAAAAACGTTCAAATGAAAACCTGGGCACTGTATTTAAAAGGAAAATTTTCTTCTTAGCCCTATTATTCTTTGCAATCTTAAAGAAAACATGAAAAATAATCGTCGGTCGTAAGTTTACACTGGTTACTGTCGCTTCCTTTTAGGAATGAATCTTCATACCTTAGGGGTCTCGCAGAAATAGTATTCCTATATCCTTTAAAGCGCAACTTATATTTCTCCGCGATAAATACAGTCCACTATGACCAAGGCAGTGATGAATGGATCTAGCGCTTTTTTCGACGTTAATTTTTATATGAACTCCAACTCATGTAAGGCATAGTTCTTCTATGGGCGTATCAGCGCCTGGTGTAACGCGTCAGATGCAAAGTTATCCATTCTCCAGCAATCAAGAGACAAAAATATATCCTTCCACAGGAAGCGGAAGTGAAATGAAATTGGAAAAGTTCCAAATACAAACATGTACGTAGACCTGATCAATTATTTGAACTGTTTTCGCCTTGGGGTTTCTGTTATGGAATATCTCGCGAGAAATGAAAGCTCTTTCAAACTCAACAGTGAAACCATTACATGTCTCCTTGAACGAACAAAAACGAAGCATCTCAAGAAAAACATTGAATATTACGCGGCATTTTTTGCTTTCTCCCCTTACAGGAAAAAGTGAATGAGAGAGATTACAGATAAAAACAATTATATTAAACGAGCAAACAATCCATTTTCACGTGAAATGAAAAAACTTTAATGAAACGCTAGATTGGTTCACAATGAAATTAGAGCAGCCCAGCGCTCTTAAGACAATTTCGCTGAAATTTTCAGCTTTTCTTCGGTTATTCGAAAAATTAGAATAATACAATAACAAGCTTTCATCAAAAACACAAATTTTTTAATTAAGGTTTTCCATAAAACGTAAAACGAGCTATACCAGCAATATACAGGCCTTTAGGTGAGTCCTTCCATCTAAATTTGTAAATCGTACATCACATACTCATAATACCATGTTACACGGGAGTACAATCAGACAACGCGAAACCTGCCAACGATTTTGTATAAAATGGCTTTTAAACTAAGAATCCCAAAGTTATTCATGTTGGCGTTGTATATTTTATTTTTGCTTGCACGAAGAATGGGAAAAGCCAAAAATATTAGCAATCAAACTTGTTTGTTTTTCATATTTTTGACCTATGCATGAAAGAATGGGTCATCATAAATTCCAGGACATTTCGTTTTTTGTCACTGACTCATCTCGCGACACCTTTCCGACAGATCAAAATGCAGTCGCATTTATTGAATTAAAAAAAATCACACTTCAATTAGCCTGTACTGCTGATGCGGACACATATATACATGCCGATAATGCAACTAAAAGGAGCCATGGCAACCGTTCCGAGGAGAATTTATTTATTCGCATGGCTCACGGGAACTCGACCGCCGACACCGCAACCTTGGAACGTCGCGTCCGATCGCTTATTTCGCGAATATCTCACCGTTCATTTGTTTCGCGTCGGGCTAATCTCCCGCCAGAGGGACCTGGACGAAGCGAAAGGCTAATGTCATTGAGGAGCATGCAGGTATGGCGTTGAGGGATGAAGGGGAGGGTGAGTGGGGGAGGAAAAAGGGAATCAGGAGAGGAGGAAATAATATCGAAGGTCTCGAAGGCCAAGGACAGAGAGCCGCCTGCGGCGGCCTTCCTTGCGGTCCCAAAGCCGCAGACTGAAGAGAGGGGGGAGGGGAGGTCAAACGAAGACACAAGCGTTCCCTCCCACGCAATGGAGCAAATATTCCCGAAATGTTTGGCGAAGGAGAGGAGGCCTCTGGGTCTGCTTCTTAATGCAATTAGGGAAAGGAACGTAATTTGCCTACTTTTACGTTGACTCGTGTTGGCGTAAGACTGTTTACACTGTCATCTACACACTAATTCTGTTACTTGAAACGTTTCTCCTTTCTGACGCAATCGAGATAGAATGGCTGGATTAAAGTAGGTAAATAATAGGAAGAATTAACATAACTACGCCATTGCCAAATTTAATGTGCAGTCAAAGGCACGCATAGGCCGACTTAACTATCAATATACAGTCAGACTCCGATTTAGTGCCCCTTTATATAGTGCCACCCCCGCACACCACCATGAATCGTTGTGAACAGAACTACCATCTTATGATTACAAAGAGCAAGCATAAGTGTACCTCGATTTACAGCCACCTCCGCTTTGGCGCCAATGTCAGTGATGAACAAACGGTGGCGGTAAATCGGGTATGACTGTATTTACACATTCATTAAATTCATTTTCTTACTTGTATCAACACAGCAGGGATATAGATTGTCCGCGGATATTCAAAACCGCGGTGTCGGCGGACTACTATGTCGTAACCGTGAAAAAATTCGACTTCGAGGTTTTCATAAATATGCAAGTTTTAGGCGACCTGGTGTCCGGAGGAGTGGTTTTTTCAATTCCGTCCGTCTATAGCTCGTCATATGTGCGCGGCTTAAGGGGCTATACGATATCACAGAATCCGGTAAAATTTAGGATTTAAATACAGAATCTCTTGGAAGAGAAACCTAGTTAAAATGAACCATACAGTGCAAAAATAGAGGGTACATAATTAATTCCTGTCGATTTTCACAAAATGTCGTTTCACTCAAACGGCAGACAGAGTTTTGATCCATATCCATCCAATTATAGAGTTATGTTTTTATAAAAAATACTAAATAAGCTAATTGTTTCAAAGTATAAGTAAAAAACGTCCACATTATAATGCGTGGAGTTTCCCGCCGAACTACCGCTAAGCGTGAAGTAACGTAAACAGTGACAAGATTGTATGGATTATAGAAGTACGGATATAAGGAGATTTGTGAAATGTATTTGTAGCGATTTTGTAACTTTACTTTTCCAATTAAATCCTCGACATCTGTTTCTTGCACTTCTTACTGCGTATTCGATCACAGAGATAAGTGTGTTTCGTCAAACCACGTATCTGAACGCTTTCAAACTGAAGACGAAACCGCGGAAAATTGAATTCAGAAACAGAGAAAATACAAGGATTAACAATAAAGAGTAGTCTCGATTACTTTGGCTGATCCTGAATTTGCGAAGTAAATTGAGTTTTAATTTCGTCACGACAAAAACCGATGGATGCTATGTTATTTAATATTTGTTTTTCTTTTTATGCCAAGGTTAAATAATTTTTCCCTGTAACAATTTCGAAATTTCCCATCCACTCTGAAATGTAAAAACCAAATTTGACTGGTTTGTGAATTGGCTGTTTGAGAGGCCATGGGTGGAGCTGCGGGCACGTGGAAGACTCCTGGCTGAGTGTCGTTGCCATGACAACGATTGCACAGTGGCCCGTTTGCTTGCAAAAGGACTTTTACTTCAGCAGTTGAAGTGCGCCCCTTAAGCTTCAATAATACTCGGGAACATTGCACTAACGAACTTATGGCGACGTATATACTGCACGCGCAGGACTCGCAAAGGCTGAAACTCGGGTCCAAAACGGAGATACGATTAGCATTTGCTAGTTCTGACGCCCGCTTTGTACCAATCCTTCCTCCTCCAACACGCTGATAATATTTTAAGCCGATATACTAAATAAACAGTTGGTTTTGCCATTTGGAGTTAACTGGTTCCAGTTTCTGCGTTAATAAATGATAGCGACACGAAGTATCGCCATAGAGACCAATTGACATATGTATAGATTATGCATTTGGATATTTGAAAACACCACACACCACAGCAAAACCTATCAGAAAAGCTAAAACGTATTTGAATCAAGTTGAAAAAGAACTGCAAAGGCAGTTCCCAAAAGAGCTTTTTTAGAATTCTTATAGACAATCGCAACAAAAATCCAATTATCAAAGTATTTCAATGAAGAATTTCCACTGCGTTTAATAAACACACTAGTATAGCACTATAAATAAATAAATAAAATCGTTATTGATCTTTTCACGATGCAAAAAATTTAACGTATATGCATGATTCAACAGACTTCAGATTTATCGATAAAACTGCGTTATTATAATGTAACACTATATTTTCATTAGAAACACTTATTGTTAGTATTAAGAACAATACGCAAAACCTACAATCAATCAAAAGTTATTTTTAAAAGACCTCATCGAAGTTAACCAGTTGCAGTCGAAATTAATTGAATGTGTAGACAAGGAAAAACACTTTCTATAAATTTAAATTGAACGAATTTACGCTTCGATTTCATTGTTTTTGCAAAGTAAACAAAACGAAACTTTAGTAGTAGTAACGGACCCTTATGAATTATCCATAAGGGGTTATTTAAAATCCCGATAAAAATCATACGTATAAAGAGACGGACTACAAAATTAATGAGAATCATGTTTGTCACCATTCTCAAAATCTTCGCTTCCCAGCTCTTCTCTTTGCTTCAACTTATGCTCGCGGACGGGCAGGCAAAGTAAAAACAAGATTTTTCAAAAAAGCGCCAAAAATGAATCGTATCTTAATCGAAATTCATGATTAAAAAGAAAAGTATTCATTAATTTAAAAAAAGTAATAATTCTCTCATACCTGCCTCTGCACATAGGACCAAGGAGAACTGTTGGTATCCTTTCCCTATTATAGCAGGTAAGATACCCTTGCTGAAGTAAGAGGTAGAAGCACGTTTTCTTAAAAGTTTTCAGGGTTCTAGTTTGCCGCCCCCTTTGGAAAGGGGACACCGTTAGAATTTCCATTCGCATTTCACCTTACCATACGTGAAAAATTTACTCCTTTTGGTTTGGCTACAATACCATTTCAAAGTTATGAATTTTCCGAATTTGAAGTCATCTAGCGGAACATCTATGAACTATTGCCAAAATTCAATTGGTGGAAACTTTATATGGCTTTATAAGAGAATTTTCTAAATGTCTCTTAAAACAAAAAAGTTGATTGTCTTCGGACGGAGAGACAGAGTAAGTGATCACATAAGCACGTTTTTAGCTTACTTTCCAGAATGGAAATAGGCTTATACTTTTATCGTTGTGTCTGTCTGTCTGTCCGTCCCCCCTATTAACTTTTGCACCAATAGACCGATTTTCAAGACACTTGGTGGAAATCTCCTATCCTTCCCATTTGATTTACATGGAAAATCTGAAATCAATCGTGCAGGGTAATTTTCTCTTGCTCATTAAAATATCTTAGAATTGTAATATCGGCGCGGGATTTGTACTATTCTCTGAGGAAAGGAATGGAGATTGTAATTTCTATCGTAGAATTTTTCTTGTCGATCGCATTTCTTCGAATTTAGCCTAAATACTAGCGTTTTTGCACTTTTTATCACTCATTACGAGAATTTTTCCATAGCAACGATTATTGTTGGACTTGAATTCGGTATATTCTAATACATACGTTATTTTTGCCCCACAAATGCGCGTGATCAATTTCATATTCCATTCGACTGTTTGTAATATTTTATAACGTTAAATTATGAAATTCTGGAACACAAAGAGCAACATATCCGCGGTGATTTTAAAGCCATTATATCTCATATATGTAAGTATTAAATAGACGATTAAACTGAAAGTAGGCATAATAAGTTCCGTTTGGATCATCTTGTTTCTTTTAAGAAAACGTGCTTATAAAAGTCAGTCTAATTCTTCTGTGTGCAAGATATTAGGAATTAATTAGGAATTAGCTGAAGTTCGATTTCGTCGGATACTAGGCCGGTTTCCTTGTAAGTTTTGAATGCGTCATCGTCCATAAGGAAATTGATTCGATTCCAGAAGAGTTATCTTCGATTAACATTTGAACGAATATAGGACCACCTTTTCGAGGAGGCGCATGGCTGGAGATTGCCTCTCGAGTCTGCTCTATCACTGGGGTCTCTTAACGAACTAAAGGAAGCCACCGTCGTTTCGATTGGTCCATTAATACAAAGAGCTCTGCCGCGCATGGTCAGCCTTTCAAAGCGACCTCAGTTCCTCTCGATCTCTCTAGAAATGAAAGAGCGTATCTTGTAGTGATCTCGGTGGAGTGCTCATTATCCTATCTCGTTAGCTTTTAAGCGACCTCCTTTGCTTCCTATTCCGTATTCGGAAGAAAACATAAGGCTGAATATATATTCTGAAGGGAAGGTTAACATACATAGAAGCATCCTAAAACCACAAGAGCATACTTTCAACATGAGTACTTTTTTGTATCTAAGGGATCGTAATTAATTACTACGGACATATAGATATAACTGATTTCGCAATACAAGTCTTTCAAAGATCTTGGTAAATGTTTATCTTCTTGCAGAATAACGCGATTTGCTTTTGTAGTATGTTACCTATATACACTTATTTGATGGGGACTCATTAAAATTATATCATACGCCATGGAGAACAAAATGAACTATGAATTGTTTGAAACCAGAGAAGAATGCGCACCGACGTATGTGCTTACGCATGAAGTGCTCAAAAAAATCAACACTTCCTTAGCCATAATGTCTTGTTACCCTCTGCAAAAATGTATGCAACATCTAATTTCGTTTTATTTTTCAGGAACCATGTGTGATACAAGCAATTACACCATTGAACAACGGATTACTGTCAGTGTCTGAATCCACCAACGTCCACAAACAGGGAAGACAATGAAAGAGGTGCGTGACGATTTCCAGCAACGATTCGGCCCTCTAAAAGAGACACTTCTGCGATGGGAGCATAAACTCTTTGCAACAGGCAACATAAAAGCTAAGACAAGAAATGGAAGGACACCAACCAGAGGGCATCAGTGCGAAGCGGTCGAGGAATCTGTTGTCAGGTCACCACACAAGTCGACCCATAAACGATCAGCGGAGCTTGGAATACCGTGTTCGACAATGCAAAAGCCCATGAAGGTTGACCTAAAATTGCACCCATATCGCCCGATGTTCATTCAGGAGTTAACAGACAACGATTTAAACCGCAGACGGGATAAATGTGCAAGGATGATTCATACATTTCACACAATCCCAAAACGTGGAAAGATCATCATCAGTTATGAATGTGCCATATACCGAAGCTGTCGATCACGGAACGTTGTGATCTGGTCCAAGGAGAACCCATATTATTTCTAGGAATTAGAACACAATCCTTCACATGTCATGATATGGGCTGGGATGGGTAATAAACGACTGTTCGGACCGTATATTTCGATGGTCCAGTTACTTATATGGACATGCTGAAAACTGGTTCGTGCCACAACTGGAAAACCTATTAAGGACGATGCTTGGCTCCAACAGAACTGGGCACCGGCACATTACGCACTCGCAGTTAGGGAATACCTTAGTAAGGTTTTCCGGGATCGTTGGGTCACCAGTGCTGCTCGCTCCATTTTACTGGCCACCTCGAAGCATAGACCTGTACACATGTGATAATCCCTTTGGGGTTTCATAAAGGAGATGGTTGCACAGCAGCGCTACCAAACCACTGATGACCTTAAACAAGCAGTGAGACTTGCTTTTAATCGTGTCACCCCACAAATGCTCCGAAAAATGTCCCACAGAACATGGCGTAGAATTATTCTCTGTCATGAAAATGATGGATTACAAACGGATCCTCTGGACAATTAAGGCTTGTGTCATATGTTTTAAAAGTGTAATAATGTCAAGGAGTACTGCAATTGTATGGGTAATAACTTGTAGCGCCCATCAGTGTTGTCAGCTAACATGATACAAAGCAATGTAACAATTTCTACAAGGGGTAACAAGACATTGTGGCCACCCTGTACAATTTTTAAATATCTGAACAACGATCATGGCGAAAAAGAACCTGATCTTTTGACACATTAAGTTTCAGCGTTATTTCTTTCTAAATGATGTAAAACTTTCGCAAAGCAAAAGTATAGTTCTCACCTTTGCTAATTATTATTGGTGCCAAAAAATGGTATAATCATTTATTATTTTTTTCTGAACGCACAGTACCGAAGGAGGATACTTTCAAAAGTGTCAAACCCTCCGTTTTACCCACACTTCTCGGCGCAATACATTTTCCCCAGCCCCATCAACCTCTATGGGTGTCTCTCTTTGTCCCAAATGCTTTATGCCTCGACCAATCCCTCACTTTGTGGTCACGCTCCGTTGCTGACAATGCGCCCGCAGCGTAGTCCGGGCGAGGTGGGAATCGCTCCGGATTCGCGAGTACCCAATGACGCCCAATTCCCATTGAGGCGGATATCACACGTCAGAATACTCGCATCGTTGGCCGTGTGACCCGATTCCGGCTGTAAAAGGCTACCCTTTTATCCGCGCGTTGATGTCTCTCTTTATCCATTCTGTACACCGCGGACGATATACGGCTATCGCACCGAGGCTCCCTAATTCGTTTGGATTCCGTATCAGTGCATTGAGTTTTTACTTCGAATGTGTGAAGTGGCTTTAACTGCAGTTTTCGCTCTCCTTGCTGGATTTTAGGATCGATTAGCATAATCTGAATTTTTACGAAACTTTCCGATTATAATTATTGGTGCGGAACGCTCAAATTTTTGGTCAGGTGGCTCATTTTCGAACGGTTGTTCAGGAACGTACGGAATTGAAAATTTAACTTTTGGTTTTGCTGCCCAATACCTTCACCAATATCTCCATGTAGTGAATTGACATTCAGTCGTTAATCTTCTTATAAATTCTAAATCGATTTATTTATTGTTTTATGCGGTATTAAGTGTAATATAACCCATGGTTTGAATACTACGCATGTAATTAAATCACGTTTCGGATGAATTTATCAATCTGATGAGCATATCGCAGTTGACGCGATCGGAATCCCATCGGACACCGAGGTTTTATTAGAAGACGACAGCTGCAGCAAGATATACACAGACGGAACTGTCGTTGTTTTCATAATGTTAAGATACATTTTTATTAGAATTCAGGTCATAATTCCTTCGCTTACAAGAACAATTTTGTTTGCGCGGTATCTTATAGTGCAAATAATAATTTTATGATGAAGGAAAACCAACATGCCCTCTTTTGTTTTTAATCTTCTTAAAAGAAACTGGCCAATCTTAATCATGAATACCTTGATGTGCGAAAAGGACATTTTGAAGTATTTCGTGAAACAGTATAATAATCCAAGAGATTGAAATAAACACAAACAAAACAATTTAGTGAAATAGGATATAATTTGAGACGTTGGTGGTACAATTAAATGGCGACAGGAAATTACGGCAATTCCAAGCGATACTAATCCTACAATCGGCATCGAATGTAGTTTTAATTTCCTCCCTTACCTGGTAATTGTAGAACGACGCGACATTACGCCGAAACAAGAGAGCAACAAATTGCTTTGAACGGATAGCCACTCTAGATTATCAGGAAGACTCGCCTCGATCGCTGGGCAATAAGTTCAATGTTAAATGGGAGGGCATGTGCAATGCGAGCCTCAGAAATGGAGGATTCATGAGGGTCGACCTCTATACTCGGGAGGCATGCGAGGATTAATACACTCTCCACTATCTCAGTGTATTGGATGAGAGGGAGAGAGAGAGATAGAGTAGAGAAACGAAGCAGTCTCCGTGTTAGTTTCAGAACGCTGCTTTTACGTGCGCGTCAGTCACGCGATGGATGAAAGCCACAAGCAAATCCCCACCATCCCAGACCACATTATCCGTGGTTCCTCTCGCTTCGTTTTTTTCTCCTAACCATAAACATCACTTTTATCCTTTTGTATCCGTTTTTTTGGTCGGATCTCCTCCCGTACCTCGTTAAAATTAGGCTTGCAATTTTGACTATCGATAGTGACAGCCGCTAATGAATGATAAAGGCCAAATGAAGTCCTGCACTGCGAGTAATATTTTATTCAATTTACTTTTATTTTTTAAATATCAATGCAAGGTTTCATAAAATTCGTGCAGGTGTATTATTATGTCAATTTATGCCTTTGTGAAAGGAAACTATACTCATTTTTTGTAAAAGTAAAGCTTTTATCAAGAAGTACTTCGAAAAAATTGTAAATAAAAAACTGGAAATAAATTTCATGTGACGCACAAACATACACGGGCGACAATTGCAGGAAAGGGTCCATAAAGTTTCTTAAGGAGAGTGAAGCAATTCTGTTTCCCTACGGACAGAAGTTGCAGTGCCCCATCATGAGTTTTATTAAATAAGAGAGAAAAGATGTACACATTATGCGTGCATACATGCGAGGCAGAGGCGTTCTTTACGATTAATGCAATCATGCCAAAAATATAAATATTAATAGCTTAGTAAAAATGTACTGAACAAAACATATGCTATTTCACTAGTTCTACAATTTTGTTTGAAGACTTTTTTGTTATAAGTGATATCTTACGAGATATAAAGAAATGTTCATTTTTTGTTACTAGTAAAAAGGCACACTACTACTACGTGAACCATTTATATAAGTTTCTTAATTTCTTTGCACTTATGTCCTAAATACCAAATTTCATGAACATCCGTCCAGTAGTTTTGCAGATGAAACATGCGGACAGACGGACACGACGGAACTATATGGCGTTCTTTGTTTACTTTTTGTAAAGAACGCCTTAAAACGGGTCAAGTTAACCACTGCACATTTCTTTACCAAAGAGCGCCTTAATTGAAAGTGATTAAGTAAAATAAAATCTCGTCATAATGCTTCTCACAGCAATGCAGTTGTCAGATTTACCTACTTTTATTCATCTCCTTCGAGTGTCTTGTATCAATAATATAAAAATAATTCAGTACAACCCAATTAAATGTTAAGTAGTTTTTTATATTAAGCATAAACTAAAGCACTCTAGATATTATATTTTTAATTATAACGTATTTTATTAGCCAAAAAATTATATCAATAATTGCACAAGTGACGTTGGACATTCGCAAAGATGCGCTGCAGGAGCATATCTCTCCCTTTCTCTTCTACATTTCTGAGGTAGCCATTAACGCTTTTCTTTCTGCGGTGCTTCGAAAAGACATCCGAGACCGACGAGAAAATCATTTATAAATCAGCTTGTATGCGATAGAGAACGTATTTATTAGCAAATATTTCTGCACGGCAACTTTTTGTTCTAAATTACATTTTACATAATATGAATCGAAATCGTCTTAGTTCCTACTGCAACAAGCAGTCATCTCGAGAGGATTAAAAAGTCGGTCAACAACGCCAAGTAATAAGGTAAAAAACATTTTCTTAAAAATCAATAGGAAAATACGCAATTTAATGATAAAATGAAAGTGCTAAACACTGAATTTTCGTATATTTCTATCTCGCAAAGCAACTTTGCGACATTTACAGCATAACGTATTTTCAGCATAAAAGAAATCTATGGAGGTTAGTTATAACAAGATTTCAGTGTACTCTTTATTTCCGGTGCGTCTAAAAACCTGCAGCTTTGGTTCGAGGTCGAATATTCTCATGGACCATTTTCCCTTTCCATTGGTCTCATCTGATAGATAGAAGGATGCCTTTACGCCGTATCTGATCTGATCGGAACGAAAAATCATATAAATTATTCGCCTATTCATACTAACGCCTCTACTTGTCCCTCGTAACCTTCCTTCCGAGCTCTGCCCACTCTCCCTTTCTCTCGTTCACTCCATCAACCACCATCGCCCTCTACTTCACGCCTTCCCCCATCTCTTCTTCCTCCCTTTCTCACCCTCCCCTCTCCCTCTTTACCCTGGAGCTCACCGCTAACAGACCGGTTCAGTCAGAGCCAGACGGTCTCGTACAAGTGCGTTCACTCCGGCTCCACACCCATCTACGCCCCCAAACCACAAACACTCCAATCCTCTCTTCCTATCTATCTCTGTGTGTACACTCACACACACACATACACACACACACACACGCACATATATATATATATATATATATATATATATATATATATATATATATATATATATATATATACACACACACACACAAACATATACAATACATACATACATATCTATACATATACATACATATATATGTATATACAATATACACACCTGCCTCTTGATGTGTTCTCACGCTTCATAAAGGGTTCCCATGGTCACCACATAGACCGTTGGAAAGACGCTCCCATTTACCCCTATTCCTCCACTCATGTTAAACCACTTTCATCACACTGGTTCGTTCTTGTCCATCTCTCTTTATCCCACTCATTTCTACTCTTCCTCCGTTTCTATTCCTCGGTCTCTTCAATGCTATTCCCCCATCGTCTCTTTTCTGAATTTCTCCTTTTGTCCCATCAAGACTTTCACCGTCAAGCCGCCAAGTTTTTCGACCGATTTCGGAGGTCGTCAGAAAGGGTTTCATTTCTTTTTTAGGTTTTGCGATGTTTTTTCTATTTCTTGCTCGATCTGCTTACTTTAATTCGACGTATAGATGTTCTGAATACCTCTGAATTTCCCTGCGTTGTATTATCCATATTTGATTTTCCCTAAAAAAAATTTATAACTTATGTGTATTAATTTCATTGCCCAGTCTCGATCGTGCGCAAACGAGGACGGCAATCTATATTAAGAGGCTGCCAAAATAATCCCCAACAGTGACTTTTTGGAACGGAAGGAGCTGGCGAGGAACTCTGAGCTTACATTAGAGGTTTCCGAATGAGTTTCGTCGTCATGAAACCGCCGCAGAGAGGCCGGATTACAATTCCAAAGAGACTTGGCAACAGTATATTAATCAGCCCGCCTCCCGCTCGCGATCCCCTCCAAGCAATTCCGTGGGCTCATACATCGTGCGGCTATCTTGCTCTCTTCCCAACTTCTCTTCACTCTCATTCTCCTCTTTCTCTGTCTCTTTCCCTCTTCATTCTCTTCCTATTTCCATATCCTTCACTTCACATTTAATTTCATGTCTTTTTCATCTCCACATCCCTTTCCAGATCTTTTTCATTCTGGAGATTTTTTCGAAATCTGGAATCAATACCATTTCAATCGGTTAGCTCTTCAAAGTTATCCTCGGAGGTCCTTGTGTTTCCAAATACATGATTCCTTTTTTACCGAAGATCGACAGATTTAATTTCAAGATCACGTAACTTGGTCTTTTTTTATACGAATGAAAACGTCTGAAATTAAATGTTTGAGTAGTCGACGGAGGTATGTCACGCCGAATGTGAAATATAGAATATATTTCTCTCGTTATGTTCCAGAGGCCTTAATCACAATGTGCGACGTGGGCAAATGGATGATTTCGTATAATATCGCGGATTCTTATATCATTTAAGCAGCAATGCGCTCAGGTATTTTGCTGAAACTTAAACACCTCACAAAATACTATGAATGTAACACACTTTTAATCAAAAATCTTCGTGCAACGTGCGTTTTATGCGGAAGCATTGTTCTCAATATTTTTCCATGCTTGTAGCAACACTTTTCCGTTACAGTTATAGCTACGAAAACAATCAAAATTATTTTATAATACTTCTTGTCCGCCAAGAGAAATATAATTTCCAACAATGAATTCGCAGACATGAATTTCATAAATCGATAACGAGAAATGTGATCCATCGAAAGAGTTTGTCGATCTGAATTTCGTACCCAACAGCCTTATAAGTGCGCGTCCCCTGAAGATATTAATACATTAACAAAATCTTCCCACCGGTGGAGGATACACGGCGTCACATTTGTCGAAGCCAACTCGAGACGAGTCAATAGAGAGCGCATGATTCATAGATGTCTCCCGTTCTCCATTTTATTTTTACCCCTTCAAAAAAGCAGACTCTACCGCACCCCTCATCTGCGCCACGACGTGTCATCCAATTCAGCTGCGTAACAATATATCCGTGGGTAAATGAACCACTTAAGGGGTCAACAATAGGAGTCGACCCTATAAGAGGCCTCCCATTTCTGCCTTCAACTCTCTCTTCTTACCCCCCCTCTCCTCTCTCTCTCTCTCTAACTAGCTCTCCATCTCTCCGCAGACACCGGAATCGGGCAGCCCCAGACGTCCTCACTCTCCTATCGCTCCACTTCACTTTCCCTATCTCCCTTTCTCCTCTAGTCCCCTTTCGCCTCGAAAACCGCTCAACATCCGACGTCAGTAGAGTGAAGAGTTTACCGAGAGACCGCGTTAATTGGCAAGAATACATGAGCGTCCCGAGCGCCCCCCTAATGGGTTTCTGAAATTACTGCCGCGCCTTAACCTCCGTCGCCCTCAGGGAGATGCGAATGAATTTCATCGATAGATATTCGGATAGCGCTCTTCATGTTAAATCTACGCGTTGCGTACCTTAATATATATTAACCCTAATCCTACCAGGCTCATTTACTGACGTTAACTACCGGGGTGTGACCTTAGAGACACACGATAAATTTTGAAGATATGATTGGTTAGGACATTATTTTTATTATTCACACACTATGCATGATTACGTGAGATTTCTATTTTATTCTAGACAAATATTTTTATAAAATTCTAAATATTATTACGCAGAGAAATGATTTTCACCCAAGTATGCTTGATACTGCAAAGATAAAATGACCTCCATCCCATGCGGGCAGAACATCAAATGGTCAACCCATTTGTACTACTCACTCCACACCCAGTGACTTAGTAGTATATAATTCAGATCAACAAAACCAGGCACTAACAAAAGACTTTTTCTTTACATAGTGTCAATGTGTCCCTGGGTCACGTCCTGGTATTCAGCGTAGGGATTTTATATTCGGGACCATATAAATGAAACACAAAGAGATAAAAAAAGTTAATGGCGTCCATTTATGCAGAAATACAAAATAATAGAATACACAAATTCTCCGTGCCAAATAAATTTATTTTTAGATATAACTATGAATAAAAATTCAAATGTCTCTAAGTCGCAGCCTGGTAGGATTAGGGTTAATTAAGATAGATACAGAAAATATTTTCATTGAAGTTGTCTTTGACTTCTGTTTCAACAAATATGTGTGGCGATATAAACCATGAGTGACCGATTTGCATTTAACAAGGGATTATAAAATGAATTTTTGACAAGCGCAGAAAAAGTGCATATCAAATGAGGGAAAATGAAAAACATCTCGGGCGACAATACAACCGGGCTTTCGTGAACAGTTGCTACCGCTAAAGCTATCAAGACAGTCACAGGATGGAGTGTTTCAGCATGTTGAGAAAGGTCTAAACAGTAAAGTTCACCCAGACGTACTCCTAAGGAATCTCGATTTATCCCAATGGCGAGATATTGGTAAAACAATACGGAAGATGGAATCTTTGGAAAAAATTGTTGAAAGTAATTTACTTAAATGAGAAAGCAAAGGAAGGAGACAAGGAGAAAAATCTCTCTTGTTCCTATTCACTACATTCGAGGATGGAATCACACGAGGTTCAACCTCTTTAATCAAAATGTAATCAGCACAAGAACTGAGGCGGAAGTAGCAATTTGGAAACATCTTTGAAGTATTTTATTTAATTGGCTCAGGATTTGAGCATAGACAATAGGGTAATGCGATTAATTTTCTCAAATAAGGCCGCTATTTAAGAAAACGCACATGAAATTAAAACACTACATGATGAATAGCTTTCCGAATCCTACGTGAAATATCCCAAAATACTTACGCTTTCAGTTATTATCCTTCATCTATATTTCATGTCTTCGAATGTTACACTTCAAATGACGACCGTCGCATTATAAACAAGATGATCCAAACGGAACTTTTGATGTTAACTTTCCATTTAATCATTTATTTAATGCTTACATATATTGGCTTTAATAGCTTTAAAATCAATGCGGATATTATTACAAATACATTCGAACCGAATATTAAATTAATTGATCGCGCGTATTTGTGAGGCAAAAATAACGCACGTATGTATTAGAATATACCGAATCCGAGTCCAACAATAGTCGTTGCTATGGCAACACTCTCGTACTGAGTGATCGAAACTGCAAAACCTCTCGTATTTACACAATATTCGAAGAAACACGATCGATAGGAAAAATTCTACGATAGAAATTGCAATCTCCAATCCTTTCCCCAGAGAACAGTACAAATCTCGCACCGATATTACAATTCTAAGATATTTTAATGAGCAAGAGAAAATTACCCTGCACGATTGATTTCAGATTTTCCATGTAAATCAAATGGGAAGGAGAGTTCCTGGAATAAAACTTGGGACTTTCAATATACGCAACAAAAACTATCCTCGGGAGCTTGGCCCCCATGTAGCAAGAGATTTCCACCAAGTGTCATGAGAATCGGTCTAGTGGTGCAAAAGTTAATAGGGGGACGGACAGACAGACATACACAACGACAAAACTATTAGTCTATTTCCATTCTGGAAAGTAGGCTAAAAATCCCGCTCACGTATTGACCATATCATCGTCGCCTCGCAAAAAAATGACATTCCTCGAAGATTCAAAGGAGAAACCGTCAAAATAAGTTATTAAAATTCAAGGAGGGCAACATGAGAGTGTATCGTCGGAAATTTACTCGCGAAATCAAAAATTCACCTGAAAGAGAATTAAAAAGTGTGCAAAATTTCGCTGACGCCGAACATCTGGACGCTCGATCGAATTTAAGGCTGCGACCAATTCAGAAAGAAAAATCCAGGCGACGTGATTTTTACTCCGCGACTTCCTCTCCGATTACCAGAACCGTAAAAACCTTTTTTTTTAACGTGCACTTTTGATAGCAAAATTCCAATAGGATTCGGTAAACCCATCCATCGGATCGAAGTGGAGCAAACGGATATCGTCTAGGCCTGCGATTCTTAAACTTTTTTGAGCCGCGGCACACTTTCAAAGGTAAAGAGGGTTTCGCGGCACCCCAGCCTTGTGACATGTTTTATATATTTTTAGATACGGGTATTAACAACCTTTGGACGCATCCGTTTGTTGATGCTGCTACATAATTTATCAGAAGAAAAATGATTGCCCTAATTACCCACCAACACACGCAAATCGTTCGTTAATTACACAGAGTTTTTCGCGGCACCCCTAAAAAATCTACTGCGGCGCATAAGTGCGCCGCGGCGCACAGTTTGAGAACCACTGGTCTAGGCAACGCGAAGGAAAATAAATTAAGCGCGACGCAGACACGTTCTTATAATTCGCCTACGCCCGGGGACTCGCCCACTCGTTTCCACCTTCACCCACGAGATGTCTCACTGAAAATGTCACCGTCGTCCCACCTCTCTTCCAGTCCCCCCAGACTGTTTTCACCTGACCTCTCTCGTTTGAAAAGGCAATCGCCTCATTTTTTCCTCTCTTCGCATCATATAGAATCGAGACACATTCTCCCCTCTCGCTGGAGAGGACGGCGAGGAATTTCAGGAGGATTTTTTTTCTGATCGGCGACGGCCATATGTTCGGACGTCAAGTCGCTCAGCCTTCTGCAGCTGACGGGGGATGGAGGTTAACAACCATTAGAGGCTTCGAATCCGTCGGGAGTTTTATCGCCTCAGGAATTACGGCGACACAATAATGTTAATCACACCAGTAATGAACACGCGAAAGAAGCCGTAGCCAGTAAGGTGAAAATAAATACTCCTTCGCACCAAAAGTTTTGCGATGGAAAAATTACGTAAGAGAGTATGATCCTTATATCCTTGGATGGAGCGATTAAAAATAAACCGAATCTCAAGTCAGTCTCCCACTATTGTACATTCATCCTTTCGTGTTCATTTTGATTATGATGTATTGCAACAATGTTTTTTTTTTCAGTTTTGCAGATCTATATTTCAAATCATTTTTACCGAGTTCTCATTTTTTTAGTTGAAACGCCATAGAATTTGCCATCAAAGGTCTCTTCCTGATAAAATCTTTAAGTTCATATCCAAACGGTATCAGATCGTAGAGGTTTGTAAAATAAAGACGGATTGAAAATGCCATTTCCACCAGGCTGCAAAAGGAAGAACAAATGAATTAATAATTTAGGCGACAGAATATTTTTCCCTGCCTTGTAAAGAAATATCGGCATATTATTTGATTCACGTAAAGTTGACGTCGTTAGCAAATCATTTTTTTTCTATTTAAGGCTGACTGCACCCGATTGCTAACGTGACGCCGCGCATTGATAATGGAATTCCGCAACAGAGGAGAGATGAAAAGGGAGGGTTGCGAGACACGGTGAAACAATACAATAGTAAATAAACAAAAACTCCTTCACCGTAAAAAAGAAGAGAACATTCACACTCACGCTGCAGGTTGCTAGTAAACACCGTCGCAGGACCTAAAAAAGAGTCAAACGCAGAAACAGGCAAAATCCACTCACACAGTAAACTCTCAATTTTTGGTTGGAGTTTACCGCGTGAATGGATATCGCGTGTTTCTGCGTGTGTCTCTTTTTTAGGTCCTGCGACGGTGTTTACCAGCAACCTGCATCGCGAGAGGAGAGATGATGAACCAACGGACTAAGAAATCGATCCACGAGCGGTGGTCCTCAAAGCGTCGACGATTATCGTTCAACGCTTGGTCCCAAATGATAATTCCAAAGACGAATATAACACGATGATCGCGACATTGAAAAACAAAAAAAGAGAATTCCACGTTTTCTCGATCATAACGTTCCTCCTTCCGCGTGAGAGAGTCGCCGCAAAAGACACAGACGGAGGACATTTCGAGCGCTGCTCTTCTTTTTTTGAAATTCCCTTTCCTCTCGGTGCATCGAGAGAGAAATAAAAGGACCGCAATCCGCCCCGCTCCGATCACTGCGGGAATAAAAACATAGCCACTCCGGCGGAACAATGAGCGCGACTCCGCTCAGCTGGGTTCTCACGGGGCTGCTCTTAATAATACCCTTCAACCAGTCGAGACACTACGAACCGTTTCCTATTCCAACAATTTTTAACCGTTGCGACCGGCACGTAAGTTCAAGCTCTGGTTACGAAACGAACTCGTGAGCTCACTTGAATGAGAAAAAAAACGAAACGAAAGAAATTAGAAAGCTAGGCTTTTAAGACCGCATTCCCGTCTGCAATGAGAATTTAAAATGTTTTTAGTTCCACGTTCTTCCGCCAGAGGAATGTGAGGGAGGGTGGTTATCGGCCGCGTATGGTAAGCAAAATATTACGAAAAACCTTGGTTGCGGTAACATAAAACTTTTTTGCTGATTCGACAAAATGACTTTTTAACGTATGGCTATTACGAAGACATGTGCAAATGTTTTCAATTCGATGAAGTGGGTCTCTGTGACATCATTTTGATGATCGCCGAACGTTTGAAGATAACATCGATATGTCCTCCGCGTGATACGAAACGTACGGAATATAGAGGGGGACACGTAATGGTAAAGAAAGGCCGTTGATCTTCATTTAATCGTTAATTCTGGCAGGATCATTTGGGTTAGATAAAGCATAAGCTGCTCCTGCAGTTCTCACATAAGTTCTGAAAGTTGGTAACTGTTATTATCATGAGTACAAAATTTTCAAATTAAATTTTTATAAATTAATAATAATTTTGAAGGGAAATTGCCTTCAATGATGGACTGTTTCTCATAAGACCTCATTGTAACTATTAGTTAGTTCAGTGATATAATATGGTCTCATCTAAATTTATGTGTAAATGTGATCGAGTAAATCATCTACCAATAGTTTTATGCTGTTTTTCGCAATGAAATAGCAATAGTTTTATTTGAGAACCTGTTAAACTCTTCGATGAGCAAGAGAAACATAAATTAACAAAATAAAACGAAAGTAAAAAAGAGTTATTATCATATTCGATACCGAAAGGCAGGCGAAAAGATAATTTTTCTTTTTTTACCATTTTTCGCTTCGCTATAATGAAGAAAAATTTGATTGGCTATTGTCCTTCAATTCCTCTTATAGAAACTCGTCACACAATTTCCTCTCAATGATTTCAATGACCTTGGCTAGGGGTGGACAATAATGTAATGGCAGAATAACATTTGCTCATTAGGTTGAGTTTTCACCAGTGTGACTGCAATTTATAGTGTGTCAATATGAAAACTACGATAAAAATATAATTTAACTTCATGAGATATCTAAAAAAAAGTGGACGTTGTCTTCTAAGATACGAGCAGTAAAATATTTATTAAAAAATCATACAGCATAACTAGAAGTATAAAGAGAGGTATTAAAACAAGACTATAGAGCTCCTTCATTCACTAGATTCCGAAAAAGTAAAAAGAAAAAATATCCCGACCTTAATAATTTGTCCTAGTTTCTATTGGAAATAAACAAAAAGTTTCAGGTCATTATTGGCTTTTGCCTTTTCATGCTGGTAGTCTATTTGTTCCTTCCTCTGCCTCTGTATTTACGACGCAATTATAGACAGTCACGCCTTCCGCCGTTCATTTCTATTATCAGATCGTCAAGTTAGATGTTTTCCTGACAGTTATAACTATAAACAATAAATTAAATTAATCTAATAGGACGGTGCCAATAAACGGCTTAAGTCCACTGTTTCTTAACGGAAGTCCAGCCAAGAATCAGCTCTTTCTTTTCTCACATCCCCATTGGTTCACGCGTAATTGTCTCATTCTCAGTTAAGAAAAAACATCGCAGTTACTCCGCCGCTCATTCCCCGTAACTCATTAAAAATTTTCTCGCGGTTTCCCCCTTCCGACGCGTACGTGAAACGAATTACTAGTAGTAGTAGTTTCCTGTGCCTGCGCGTGTATGAGTATAAGCACACAAGTAAATAAATAAGTAAATAGTAAATATATCAGTTGTCTCTCTTGTTTGCTGACGAAGGGATCGCCCCCGAAAGCTCCAATCTACGTTTTTAAATGTGTTTCTCCAACGCCCCAGAGGATCTCTTATAGGCAAGTGTTCACTGGGCTTCCTTATCTCAACAACTTGTTGCCATCCATTTACCCTATTTACCTTTCCTCTTCCATAAGCATTTACATAAGTATATATATCTTTAAAATACAGGCTTGAATATAACGAATATAAATAAAAACGACGTTAATGCGAGGCTGTCTAGGCAAACCATGATAATCGGGCAAAATGCTGAAGTCGACCTTCGTTAGAGAAAATAAAAAGCAAAAATTCGCCGCGTAACTGTCTCCTGCCCGCGGCAGCTGCTGCGCGAAAATTTGTCTCGGTGCGTCCAACTTCGCCACCCGCACGCACCCATCATCGGCCGAAGAAGCCGGATCCGAGTGTCCGATAAAGACAAAGACATAACGGTAAAACCGAATTTCTTTTTTCCTTTTAGAGGAAGTGGAACCTACGGATTCGCACCTGTTAGATGGAGAGGCGTGTTATAACCACATTTTAAAAAAGCGTTTCGAGGATACGGATTCCGTCTCCTCCTCTTCCCGGACGCAATCGCATTTATTTCATCTAAAACAAACCCCTTCATAAAATCACCCCATACTCCATTCTACTCCTTATTCTTGCTCTTGGCTTGAATACCGATACCGCCAGACCCCTGGAATGAAACGCGCGGAGGCGATAGCGAGAAAACAAGAGGCAGTTTTTTTTTACAGACCAGCTGCGTTTTTGAATAATTGGGTTAAACGAGCATAGCAGCCGTTCTCGTTCCCCGTCTCCATCCTCAAATGTTTCGCGTGAATTTTGAATAGGGAGAGGAGGAAGAAGGTTGAATGTTGTTTTATCGTTTCATGTCGGCGGAATGAGAACAAAGGAGAGAGAGAGAGAGAGGGACGGATGCGAGTCGAGTTTTACGTCTTCATGTTGCAGATGCGAAGCGAACCACGTCAAAGTTAGGCTGAAATAATGGTTCGGGGTTCTAGCGGGCAAATCTATGATGGCGCTCGTCTCATTCGTGTAATTATTGCTGGTAAGATGCATAACCAGTCGGAAACAGTGGGATTATCTTTAAAACACAGAAACTGTCGTCGATTTTTTTATTATCATATTTAAATTGCATACACCGTAAAATCAACTGGTGAGAGAAAAATCAGGGAATTCAACGAAGGGTCTAGAATCCAAGACAAGAAGCTTCGATTGACTTGAGCATGTTCACGATTTGCAGGAGAGAGGCACTAATTTCGAAAGTAATATTCTCGATAAAACTTGGCGATTAAGGAAATGCTAGGCACAATATTGTCGTTTGTATTCGAATGAGTATCCAGAGTTCTTCATTCCTTTAGCCAAATATCTTAATGTTCAGCAACAATGGATTAACTAGCGGCGGCAGCTTTCATAGTTTTATAATAGGAATGGATAAGGACGCGAAAAAAACCACAAACACGGTGGACAGGCAAATAGGTATTTGCATACAGCTGAAGCCAGTCAGGGCAAAAATATTGCATCCGCGAGGAAATGAAAATTCTTCCCCACCGCACGAAAATCACTGGAGAGAGGAACATCCCAAGAGGTCGGATCCAGCAACGACGCCGGCGTAAAATTTTCACCATCGATTTCCACGCACGCACGAGCTAGCGAGCGACGCATTGGGTTGAAAGTATCCACCCTCCGCAGGTAAGGGATAAGAGATAGATAGAGGGAGAGAGGGGAGAGAGGGAGATGGAGATAGAGGCATTGAAATACGGCCCTTTGCCATTCTCGCGCAATCCGGTGAGGTATGGGGAAGTTTTTATTCTTCGCCGAGTGAAGTCGGCTCTCGCGGAAAGAATGGAGGAAGGAATGGTCTTGCGCGCCCGCCTTATCTGCCCAGCGCCGACGTTGGGGAGGCTCTTAATTTATGAAGCGACGCGTGAACCCAAAGCAACCCCACGACACGGAAGGGTTGAGCGCGGCTGACTGAGCGGCGTTTTCTGACGGAATCGCAACACCCTCTTCCATTTCGAGACATCAGCGCGTTTTCCTTCGCCCGTTTGCTTCGATGAGGGCGACCAAGTAACCTGCCATGAACCTTCCCGCGCACGACGGTTGTTTTTTCTTCTTCGATAGGAAACATCGCGACGGTTGAAATGCTCGAAGAAAAATTCTACTCCACGATAAAATGCACTGCTTTTCAAACATAAACGTAAACGGGTAAAAATATCCTCGTTAAAGTGATAAACGATGGAAAGGTTTCTGTTAACTATCTAGAAAGTTATTATTAGTGGAAACTACAATTTTTCTAAGATATTACGCACCAGGAAAAAAATAACTTATAAATGTTTAATTCTATAAAGTTCGGTTTTCTACCAACCCATTTAAACGTGAATCGAACTTCTGATCTAACCATAAATATAACAAATTAATCTAGTCAGGCGTGAATTCGTGGAAGTATGTAATTTTGTTCATATTAAATACATAGTACATTCCCACAATTTTTTATTTTTGCGACCGGTTTCGCACGTGCGAATAATATAACAAACCTTATCCAAGAAAACCGATGTCCTTCAGCTTGGAACATTTCCTCAGGACATAACTTTGGTATTACGAATTTTTCAGCAGTCAGTGTTTAAAGGATCCGAAATTAAATTTCCTAACTATGTAGTTTCTAAAGCAAAACGATTTTGTTTCATAATTACTACAGTGAAGATAAACATAAATCTCTCGTAAGCTCGACTAAGCGCATAATTCCAAGGATATTTTGCCGTAAAAAACAGAGATGATAAAAAATAAGCATGACGTTTCAAACCTTTAATGATCTAAAATACTCGAAAAAATCAACGGACGCTTGTCTACGTAAGATTTTATGCAAAGAAAGTTATCAGTTAAATTTTTTTTTGGCTCATCAGAAATATTACTCGCCAACATCAGACTTTGAAAAGTAGGCACATGAGTATAAAGACGAAAAAACAAATGCTTATTTTTTCTAGTTTTTTTGCGCTCGGGCGCTTATTCTTTAATTTGTTTTCATCTATAAGATGAGAACGACAATTCCCTAGTGATATTAACTTCCAATGTGTTTTATTTATCTATTGGAGTTTTTTTAATACTCAAGAGCAGGGGTCGGCAACCTACGGCCCGCGGGCCAAGTGCGGCCCTAGAGAACGCTTTATGCGGCCCGCAATGCTATATTGAAAAAGTGATCAGGAAAATTTCTCATGGGCAATTTTATATTTTTTGAGTAAAATTATGGTCTCAAAGCCTTTTCGGGTGAAGTTTTAGCGGTAGTAAATTACGTAGACTTGATTTAGTTCATATGAAATCACAGAATCTCTAGAAAACCTCTGATTTATTCGCTCATCCGGCCGCCGAGGCTTTCTTGGCTCCCAATGCGGCCCTCCGAAACATTCACAGCTGCAAATGTGGCCCGCCATGCAGAAAAGGTTGCCGACCCCTGCTCAAGAGTATACACTCAAAATAGTTCTACGATCCTAAATGTTTCATTCCTCCCCTCTAAGGGTCATTTTTTTTTCTCAAGAAGCGATCAAATATGACTGGATCGCGCAATTCCTCGGCGTAATGTACAGAAAATATCGGCTGAAAAATACCTTCCCTATGGATGGTTAAAGCTCCTAAGGTCCCCGGTTACTCTTTCGCTCCAGTGAACTAACACTCCTTCCATAGCCAGCAGCCAGACTGCTCTTCATGAAAGCATTCTGGTTATTAGCACAGACCGCTCAAGCGCAGTCGTGCCTTCTTGAAAAATTAATTTCGTTTCCAATTTTAGAATCGGGGTCGCGATGATGATGAAGAGCGTTGCATTTGGACTCGTGTGACATTCAAAAAAAACCGTCAGAGGGCAGAATCATTGTCCGAAGGAGATGTTGGATAAACTAAACAGTATGCGGTAACGGAGGTTGCGCAGTCGCCCGTAATGACTGCAAAAAAAGACCACAATGATAATGCAGACCACACGGCAGCATGAGTCACGCGCATTTAATTACTTTGGGCGACGGAAATAACGCGAATAGCTTCAAGTGCCCGAACACCTGACGTATTCAGATAACAAAATAAGCGTTTTTGTTTTCTTTCGCAGGTGCGTTTTTAAAAACTGCTAGATGACGCAGGTGTGACACACTAAATTCGTGAGAATACGAGATAAATATCAAATTCATGATATGAAATTTTATCAAACATCATTCAGTAAAACTTGTAACTACATGCCTGAACTTTAAAAGCACTAAAATATTGTAGTTAAAGCACGCGACACAGGAACTTAGGACTCCAAATAGTGATATGGATCGACAAATTTCTCAACGTTTTTACTTTATACGTAGTATATTGAGAAAGTATTGTTATCGTGAAAAAATTCGACTTTGAGATTTAGATGGAAATACACGTTTTAGGTGTCCCTGAGTCCATAAAAGTGGTATTCGCCATGCCGTTTGTCTGTCTGTCGTCTGTTCGCTGTTCTAAGGCACAAACGCGTACATGAAATCGAATGATATTTCGTATTTTTGCAATATATCATCTTTTGCACACCCACACCCATTTTTCATAAAAATGTTATTGCGGAAAAATTAAGGGTAGTTTATTCTTGGCAATTTTTAGAAAATTTTTATTTACTCAAAAATGGCTCCAGAGAATTTGATTAAAATCAATCCAATTGTAGAGCCTGATGTTACAAATAATACTGCGTAAACCATATTTCTCAAAAATCTCGATATGGCGTCCAGTGACGTTACAATGTGCGCTAAGCTACCTTACCCAAGCCCTATGACGTCACGCCTCCGTCACGATCCACTCAAAACCTTACTACAGCCTTACGGTTATACTAAATAGAATGATATCTCAAATTTGTGGATAATATCATTCATAAAAGACGTTCTGAAGAGATAAACGATATTGCGCAACAATTACGAGTACTTTATTCTTGGATATTTTGAAATAAATTCGATTTACTCAAAAATGGCTATAGGGATTTTGATTAAAATCCATCCAATCATACAGCCTGATGTCACAAATAGTACTAACTAAGCCATTTATCCCAAAAAAGACTATATATCAATCAGTGGCATTAAAATATACGCTAAACTATGGTTAACTTTGAATTATAAGCGTTTTTCTTTTACAAGCGTACACAGTCGACCAAACGTATATACGTACATATATTAGAAACTTTGTGCAATGTATATTGCGCCGTTTATTTTTATAAGTAGTTGCTATCAAAACTTTATTTTTCTTGTTAGGTTTCACTTTAAAAATATAAATCCAACGTAAATACTCTAGAATGATTTGAGCATAAATTTTTAAAGTTCTAAATTAAATATTAGTTAATAGCACTGAAAATATTCATATTATTTAGTCTTTGGTAGTAAACATCTTTTACGTTTGGAAATACATTTAATAAATGAGTCAGTGCAATCAATATATATGATTTTTCATAAGGAAAGAAGATAACTTTTATAATTGTATAATAAATGAGAAATATGCTATTTCTACAGTTGGAATAATAAATTTCATGTCCTCTTACTCTGGTGACAACAATACTAAATTGCTGAGTATAATTTGTAATGGTTTAGTTTATAAATATATTTCTCCATATGTTAATTGACACTGACCATATATTAAAATAAACGGCGCAATATACATTGCACTAACTTTCTCATATACGTTTGGTCGACTGCGTATGTTTATAAAAGATGAACACTTATAAATCAAAGTTAACCGTAGTTTAGTGTATATTTTAATGTCACTGGTCAATATTCTATAATTTTTTGGGGCATAGGGCTTAGTAAGTATTATTTGTGACATCAGGCTGTACGATTGGATGGATTTTAATCAAAATCCTTAGAGCCATTTTTGAGTAAATCGAATTTTGTTTCAAAATATCCAAGACTAAAGTACCCTAAATTGTTGCGCAATGTCGTTCATCTCTTCAGAGTATCTATTATGAATTATATTATACATAAATATGAGATATCACTCGATTCAGTTTAACCGTTTAGGCTGTAATAAGATTTTTAGTGATCCGCGGCGGAGGCGTGACGTCACAGGGCTTGGGTAAGGTAGCTTAGCGCACATTTTAATGCCACTGGACGTCATATGCATAGTGATTTCAAGAGATATATGGCTTACGTAGTATTATTTGTGACATAAGGCTCTACAATTGGATTTATTTTAATCAAATTCTCTGGAGCCATTTTTAAGTAGATAAAAATTTTCTAAAAATTGCCAAGAATAAACTACCCTTAATCTTTCCGCAATATCATTTTTATGAAAAAAGGATCTGCAAAAGATGACATCTTGCACAAATACGAGATATCATTAGATTTCATGTACGCGTTTGGGCCCAAGAACAGCGAACAGACGACAGACAGACAAACGGCATGGCGAAAACCACTTTTATGGACTCAGGGACACCTAAAACGTGTATTTCCACCAAAATCTCGAAATCAAATTTTTTCACGATAACAATACTTTCTCAATACACTACGTATATGAGAAAGTAATAAAAATAAGTAAATATTTAATATGATGAAAATGAAAATATATTTGTCGATGAAATGCTCAAATGCAGAAAAACTTGAGATTTTTTTGGAGCCATTATTATGACAAAAAAGACCAATCAAATTTTCCTGGGTAAAATTTCGATCTCAGGAAAAAATCGATTCTGATCGAATTGAACTAGCGTGAAGAATCGATTCGCGACATCGATTATCTGATCGAAAAAAATCGATTAGTTAGAAAAATCGAATTGAATCGCACATCCCTACCCGAGCGAGAATTGTTGGGAGAAGTACACAACGCCCAGGAAGCCATTGCCTTTAAAAGAAACGACCCATTTCTTTCAATTGCCCCACACCCATACAATTTAAGATGATGAAGGTGGAAGAGTATCATGAGTGCAACCTTCGCGCGCTAATGGCTTCAAATGCTGCAGGTATAGACTTGCAGCGACTACGTGTACACGCACACATTGAACTGAATTGCAAATAATTTTGTTGAACAATATTTTTATTGAATTATAAATTACAATAAAAAATACGTATCGTCTTAGTGGACTGTGATGCGACTCGTATTGTATTAAGCTTAATTTCAACAAAGTGAAACCTCTTATTATTCAAGTTGCCATCATTTACCTCAGGTTAACGTTTTCTTATCCTCTGGGTACAATAATACGGCAAAACCACTTTGTAACGTCCATCAAAGTCTTTGGAATCGCCTCATACTCTCCCGACACAGTGAACGCAGAAGCAGCGTAGGTAATTATGTGTGCCCCAATTCTTCTCAAAAGTTGATTTTTCCGCATCCCTGACCAGCACTCCTCTCGCGTGTTTGAGACCCGTAAGTATTCCTCACGTATTACCTTCGACTGAAAACTGAAGACAAGGAGCGGTCGAGGCATATTGGTAGTTTTTTCTCGATTCCCAAGGTTGGTTTTTCCGAGAACATTAAAAGAATCGGTAGCATGTAAGAGGCTGCATCGCTACTTTTACAACATTATAACTGATTCCTGTCAAACTTTTGATTTCTTTCGAACTGACTAATTCAAAATTTATATTAGCGTAGTGAAGCAACAAGATGTAGCATATTTGGCTTCTCGCATTAGAGAAAACCTAACCGCGTGCGAGAATTGTGCGGGGTGGAATAAAGAGATTAACAGAAGTTCTCAAATCTAAATACCCGAGGCTTAGGCAAGTACACATTACATTTTTAGAAAACCAAGCTGAGTGTGCGTGCGTATATGCATACGTAGACACGCATAGTCTCTACTTCACTCGAATTTCAAAGATTTAATTTCCATTACTCAAACTATCCGTAAATTGGGAGTTCACTGTCTCTACTCTTTTCTAAACTGGGAGATATAGAATTTTTCTGTATTAAAATACACAAAAATTGCTATATCCGTGTATACGCAGACACTAAAAACTAAACAGCGGATTGAAAAATTTTACGTCATGTTTATATGGCAATTCGATATAATAATTTGGAATAAATATTCATCGAAAGAGTAACTCTATCAACAATCCGATAGGAATCAAAAACGCTATGCTCTCAATACGAGTCAAGCAATTGTCTCGACGATTCCATCACAACTCCCGTCCCATCTGAGCGAAAGGTCGCCGACCTCAATAATTCCCCTCTCCCAACTCCACCGGGAACTTCACGGGGGCATCGAATGTTCTGAGAAAGACAGAGAGAAAGAGAAAAAGAGGGAGAAAACAATCAGCAGCGACACGCGAAGAATGCGAAACTTGGGAAAAAATGAAAAAGTCGATCAGTAGTGGATCGAAATCATCGCGGGGAAAAACAGCGAAACAAAACAAAATCGAGAAGCGGGTAAAACGGTCGTCCTGAAGCATGACCCCAAACGTGCTTTCGACTCCCATACAAATAAAAGGGCGTGGTCGCACTCGCTGCCCTGGGAAAATTCGGCCATCTCCATCGAATTCAAATCTCCCTTCCATTAATTTCGCAATTTTCTCTGTTCAAATTTTTCCACGCGTTCTTCGCATTCTTCTACTTGAATATCCCCTAAACGTGCGAGGCTACATCTCGAGCGTCAACCCTGTAAAGAACAGGTGAGGCGATTTTCGGTATAAGTTCAGAGAAAACTAAGTATTTGATAAACGGATCGGAATGGGTGGGTTTGAAGGAGAGAATGGAGGGAAGAGTGCAAGGGTGGAGGAAATTAAGCGGGTAATGGCGCTATTCGCCACGGGTCAATATCTCTTCTCTCTCTCTCTTTCTTTCTGTCTTCCAGTCTTATGCAGGTGTCGGGTGCAGCGTGCATTCCGCGGGGTATGAGGGGAAAGGAAGAGAAAGAAAGAGGGAAGGAGAAAGGCCGGAAAAGAGTAGATTAAAGGAGTGAGGTAGACGGAGAAAGATAATGAAAGGGAGGGAAGGAGAAAGTGATAGAGGGAGGGAGGGAGATGGAGGTAGTGGGAGAGAGATGGAGAGTAGAGAGAGGGCAGTGAGAGTAGGGAGGGGAGTGAAAGTAGGGAGGGGAGTGAAAGCAGGGAGGGGAGTGAGAGTAGGGAGAAAGATAGGAGGGAGAGAACCGATAGTCGGAGAGAAGGGGAGGAGAAAATAATGTAGAGAGGGGAGGACCAGGAGAGACCAAAAGGAGATGCAAGAGGGAAGGAGGGAGAACAGGAGATGCAAAGAAAAAGAGAAAGGGTTGGGTTGGGTTGGAGAGACAGAGGCAGAGAAAAAGGTAAAAAATAGTAAAAAAGGAAAGGGATGCACCTTTTTTGTTTTAACGGTTCTCCGTCGGCTTTATTGTAATTCTTTATCTTCATTGCCCTCTTCGACGTCGATGGAGTTGAGTGTTTTTCTCGAGAGTGTAACTCCCTCCCCCTCTCTCTATCCTTCTCCTTTTTTATTTCACTTTCTTCACTTCACTCGTCGTCCGGAAAGGTTGTTGCGCCCTGACTCATCTCCCCACACGGAGATAGGGGATGCCTTTTTTCATCAAAGCGTTCTGAAGTGGTCGATAACAAAGCGATGCTTTTCCGAGGACAAGAGACGCAAAAAAATACAGTTTACTGGTTCGAAAAAAATAACCGCCATTATTAATTTCACGGATCATGATCGAACGAGGACCATTCGAAAACTCGGCGTGTCGGAAGGAATTAGTCGAGATTTTTAATTACACATTCTTAGCGGAACTCTACATCACTTAAAACTTTGGAATTGCCTAAAAATTCTCGAAAACCGCGCGGTTGTTAATTATGGCGAAGATTGTTTCGTACACAAGAATTTTTAAACGACCTCGCCTGAGCTACGGAAGTAAAGTTTCATTTGAAAAAGGTGAATATTGTCGAATCCTTTTAAGTGTTCGATTCAACATTGAGCGTTGAGACTTTTTCGCAATAATTCGGTATTGGAGCAACTAAAATAATTGTTCGAATGAGGAAACTTGGAAGAATTGCCATGCGATAAAATTAGTCGTAATCGTGCTCGTGTCTTCGTTCTAAAGTAAAAACGCCGTAATAATCCTCCACCAGACAAATATTGAACGCGTCTTATACAACCCGTTTTCCAAACCATTACTTCACTATCGACCGTTACGGTTTCATTATCGTATTAATTGAAAAGGCCACCGAAAAATAAACAAATCCCACGCATGTAGGTGGCCGAATTAATAAGTCATTTCCTCTTCGGCGGACGCCATAAATCACGAAAGTCGCGAGAAAACACCGCCATTTTATTAGGCCGATGAAAAATACACGCGCCGATTATTGATCGGGGGAAAAGATAATCCAATACTGGATTCATAGCATTTCATTCGTTACGTGCCATAAATCGAACCTTAGATGACCGTTCTACACTCTTTCCTTTTCAACACGCCCCACTCCACCCGCATCCAGAAACGGTCGCAGTTTTTCATAACAAAAAAAGGTTCGAAATGAAAAGAATAAAAAAAAACGAGTGGTCTGAAATCGTTAATCCGAGCCTGACCACTAGACTCCGAAAAGGGAGTGTGTTGAGAACGGCAACATAAATCTCGCGGACCCACTTAGGCCCACTCCATTTGTATCAATCCGGAGTGCACCCTTCAACCTGTCGAGAACAAGTGAAGCCCGAAGAACGCTAGCGTTTTTTTTCAAATGCATAGTCGCTATGGTTTCGTTCCAAGGAGTCCCATTGCTATTATCTCCGAATGGATTAACGGATAGGCGGAAATTCTCTCGGCAGAAACGCGAGGTGGCATTAGTAGCCATCGTTCAGAGAGGGGGCGGGGCGATTTAATTCGGAAAGAGAATTTGTGAACACGCAGAATCTCGTTCATCATCGAAAGGCAAACTTTTCTCGAAGGAAAGCCAACTTAGTGCTAACTGCAGAATGGCATTTTAATCGTTAACGTAATCAATCTGTCGATTTCTATCCCTGTCTTCGTAAAAAAAATAAGCGACCTGTGAAATTCCACTGAATCCAATTTGTAGCCGATATTCATGCTTACGTTTCTCGATCGTTTTGTACAAGAGTAAGTAAAATAACTTGTTTGTAAAAGGCAAAAGTTTAGCTCATTAAATCAACCTAAATTTAAATATGAAAGTAAATTTAATTGTTCACCTGCTATATTAATTATCCAGGGGTGAAAATATTTCTTAAATGCTAATAATACTGAGTTGATAGACAAATAAAACGACTAACAGGAAGAGCTATGCTCATTTGGGGCTACATTCTCCAATTAAACCGTAGGTGACAACCGAAGGTCAGTAAAGGTGTGTAGTACACAGATTCAGTGTGGCTGTGCCAGCTATTTTTAAGAGGTACGGAGGTATGGACTATGACACCCTTCGACAGCGACGCATTAGTTGCGCTTCAATAAAATGAGAAAATAATACGTCCAGGATATTGTAAAAGTTTATATTATGTCAATTTATATCTTACGTAATAATAATTTAAGTATTCGTGATGAGAAAACTTTATAACAACTCCTGCCGCTTGAACAGATTTCAGATGTGCCAAGGGGTCATACGCTCGAATTTCCCAAGATAGTCACGCCGCAGATGAGGACGGAGGGCGTCCAAATATCTCGGCGGCATTGGGACGCAATTATATTGGAACCATCCTTTCATTAGCACAATTTTAAAACCACGATTCCATCAGCACGGAAATTTCCAACTCTGGAAAATGACAGGGTCGGACGGAAGGAACCTGATGATTAAAAAACAGCCCGAGAGCTCCTTTGAGCGCCGCCCTTGCGTCGAAATGAACGAAATTCGTTGAGTCATCGGTTGAAACAAACATTCTGAAGAAGGTCAAGGACTGGAAAAAATATTACTAGAATACCGAATTTTTTTTAATTTAAAAATCCAGAAAACAAGAAAAAGTTGGATTTTCTATTTATACGGACATAGATTCCAGTTACAGTCAGACCCCGATTCAGTCAGACCGCCACCTCCGCATACCGCCCATTAATCGTTGTGAACAGAACTTCCACCTTATGATTACATAGAGAAAGAATATACCTCGATTTACCGCCAACCCCGCTTTAGCACCAATGTCAGCGATGGACAAACGGCGGCGCTAAATCGGGATTTGACTGAACATGTTTATTAAGTAATTTTAGCGAGGTAAAATTTTCTTAATTTAAACAAGATGGAAAAATATACTTCATAAATGGAATGCACCGAAAATTCAAAGGCGTTCTTCATGGGAAAAACGTATAAAATGGTATCTTAAATTTTTATCTCCAAAACTATAAGTCGTAATTATGTGGTCCCGCGGACTTTCTTGCGGAAAATGCTTTCCTCTATCTGAATAAATTTTTTAACTTATACCTTACAGATCATATAAGAGGTTGGAAGAGAAAAATATGGTACTTGACGGATGACATTTAACGAGATACGAGTATAAGTTTACTCAAGTATTTCTGTAAAGTGGAAGTTCAAATTGACGGACGCAATTCAAAATCAAAATTGTGCGATAAATTTTAATAACGAACTTAATTTAAATCTGTCCTGCGGTGTATGAGATGAAAGTTACGACAGACAGACGGACGAGACGTGCTCATAAGGCGTTCCGCTATTACCGCTTCGCTGGTAAAGAACGCCTAAAAATATGAAATCCATCTTTCATGGCATATTTTAAATTCTTCGTGCCTTTTCTAATACTTTTTATGGTTTATTTCACTTTAAACTCCGTAGTTTTTTCATCGTTACGGTATTTTACAAAATATCCGTATTATATTTTAGTTGTATAAAAATAAGCCAGTAACGTTTTAAACGGTGAAGTTGATCAATGGTCCTCGGTTTTGATTTGATTAGGCGAACTGGAAAATAAAATTCGTGTTCTTAGTAATTTGCTAAGTGACCTCATACCAAAAACTATTGATATTGTACCAGGAAGGTTACAGAAGTGTGTGATTAATACTGGAGCCTATGCTGAATTTTAGCTTTCTAAAACATCTTTTTCAATCTCTACCATAAATATTTTGAAGAATTTGTTTGTTTGTTTATTTATAGCGCAACAACTACAGAATGTAGAAACAAAATGAAGGTGCGATTTTAACCGCAATATATAGTTAAGCAAAATGGGAGAGTTTTTAAAGCGATTTGAACTACATGTTGCATTTTTTAATGTTTTTCTATTTTAATTTTTACCATTTAAATAACATGATAATGATCGTATTTTTGAATTAACAATCTACTTGACAACCGTTATAAACAATACCTAATGGTTCGAGTGAATAAAAAATAAGCAAATGCTATGCTTAAGATTTCTATCATTTTTTAAGCAAATGCTTGATTTGGGGTGGATAAAAAAATAGCATTTGCTTTTGCTAGAAATAATAAGCAATTGCTTAATTTTAGGATTTTTCTTAAGCATTTGCTTAAAATTGCGTGAATAAAACCGAGCTTTTGCTTAATGCTTTAAGCATATGCTTATATTTTTTAAGTGAGGTAAAGGGCTTGCTAAGACCTTTTGAAGTACTCTATTTTTATGATAATTGACCCTAAATATGAACTGATTTGGCAGAGGTTATGGTAACACGAAGAGCTAAAAAAGACGAGTTTCAACAACCAACGGTTATAAATATTTATATCGTTACTCTGAAGAAAATGTGAAGTTGATTTCAAATCTGTTTCTCGGAGACTATCAATAGACTCTCCATTTCCTGTAAAAAATGCTTGTACTATGTGTTTTAAGTTTAAATAACTGAATAAAAATGTACTCATGATTTGTTATACTATCAAATTCAGTTATAAAAAATTGTTAAAGAAAAATTAATTAATTAACATTTTAAAAAATATTACCTAATATATTTGTTGCTAGTTTGATATTCAATTAATACTTTAAAGGTACACAAAAACAAGTGAGGGAATAATTGTAAAGTTCTTTTTTTTTCGAAATTTTTAAGCATTTTTTTCACTTGACCCAATATAGTTACTAAAATAAATAATATATACCTTATATAAACTAAAGTAGGGAAGACACTAAGGATATTCAAATAAGGGCAGTCAACAAAAAAACTATAAATCTGGCTAATTATTTCAAAAGGTAGGTGAAAGACAGTTTTAATGTGCAATTTTAAGGGCTCTCGTTCTCTAAAAACCTTTAATATATTCTGCATATTCTCTATACTTAGTAGACAGCGGAATATGTTTTTCATTAACATTGAAAATGAATAAGTGAAAGATATCTCAGAAGGTAAAATAAGAAAACTTCTATAACAATTCTTTAATTTAGACCAATATTAATAATCGTTAACTCTTCCTCCCTTGAACATCTATATGCGCATATTGCTTTACTTTAAACTGAACATTTGTATGCATCAATTAAGACAATTTTACTTATTAGATTATAATAACACTTTCCATGTCATACCATCCCACTTTTTATCGCCAAATTCGATTTCAAAGTCCAGGAACTCGATCTGTTTCGTAGGTTTGACTTTAAAATGTTCACGTGACAAATCAGACTCAGAAAATCAGTCTTTGCATGGGCTAACGTATGATTAATCTAAATTTTAATATATCTTCAAATGTGTTTCCATCGGTTGAATCCCTAGACCTTGCACTTCCTGTCCAAGTTTTTAATGTTTTTGAGATTCATGACCGCATATTATCCTGCAGTTTCTTCCACTGGAACTTAAATCCAGTGAAATAACTATATTTTAAAAGTGATTCCATCGATTGTTTATTATGATTATTTAATAAAAAATCTGATGTGGCCACCACATGACTTTCTCCATATCTGTATTATTTCTAAAAATTCCAAATAGGTTACATAATAATAAATATTTTAAGAAACTGCGAGAAAATTTTAGACTTTAAAAAGAACAGAAATAAATTCAAACCATAACCTTCTGATATTGGATATAGCCACAAAGCTCCAACAATCAAGAAAAGAGCGTTACTAAGACGTAACTAAGCGTCAATTGTTAACAATAGTCGTCGGTAGGTGGCGTGGTGGTGGCAGCTAAAAATATAAGATATCTCTAACACAACATTATATGGAAAAATGCTTCAAACAAAGGTTATAGAAAATTAAATTTCCTACAACTTGTATTCCAATATATTATTACATTTATCAAATATTAAAGCAAATATCTCAAAATAACGGATAAGTGACAAGAGTCAACACCCACTTACGGTTGACCGATTTTTACCAAAAAATAATCAGTTCTTGTGACATTTATAAAAATGTTAAATATAAAATTTCGAATTGACCTGATTCATAGGTTTTGAGTTAGAGCACCCACAAAAAAGCTATCACAGACACACACACATACATCAAGAAAATGGTCAAAACGTGTTTATGGGACCTCAAAACGTGTATTTCCGTTGAAATCTCGAAGTCGATTTTTTCATTAAAACAATACTTTCCCCAATACTACGCATGGAGAAAGTAAAAATATAGTCGCCAAATTTATCGATAAAGGATGGAGGAAAAATTTCTTTATTTGGGCAAAAGATGAGAATACAAGAAATACTGCATACCATTAAGCACTAAAATAAAAATAAACCTGGTTCCATTACTTGATTTTATTCTCAAATCTTCCTCAATATTTTTTTGTTTTTACTTAACAGCCCGAGCAACGCCGGTAATTTCAGCTAGTTTGTAATAAATTAAACGATAATAAACATCATCCTCTACTAGGTTGGCCCACTACCTTTCTCCTGATTCTCAGAACATGGATTCCAATCGATCGTAATATTTATTTCCATAAAAGACAAACCGTAGCGAAATTTATCCTCACACGAAAATCGGGTCGCTGGATCGATAAAAAAATAAAAAACAACAACTATTTCTACTTTGGCAAGCTGAGACAATTGCACAAAAGGAAAGAGAGATAAGGCCATAGAATCAGAATAAAAGCTTGTTTGCGATATTTCTTTTTTTAAAATAATTATAGTGTTCTAAATGGAAAAAATAACTGCCGGTAGGTAGGTCTTAATGCTCGGGGCACGACGGTGTACAACGTAAAATAAATAGGTAATGCAATAATAAAACTCAAAACAAACAAAACGCAGGAAAATATTTTGTTATACGAGTTTCCATATCGATTGATGTGTTTTATTCCTTTCATTCCTTTTTGCGATCCGCGATTCAACTTATGATTGAGGACTGAATAAGTGCAGTGGCGGTTCATGCTAAAAATTGAAATTAAAACTTCGCTACGCTAAAAATCGAAATTAAAAGAGTCGATACTGCGTACCGGGCAGTGCCGGCCTTTTTCAAGCAATGATTATGGAGCTCTCTTTATGACTGGGCTCCAATTGGTAACTTAGAAAACTCCGAGTCAAAAAAGGGTTTGGAAAACCAAATCAGCATTTTGGCTGCAAAGCAGCCATCCCCTGTGGTGATTGATTTATAGTAGATTCTAACATAGGAAGTTTTGAAGGATGTGTCTCGTTCGAGCCAGCACGTAGGGAAGGAGGTTTCGTCCTCTCATTTGTTCGTTGGAAGCTGGACCGCGCCGTGTCTTCAAGGAAGCCGAGAACAGCGGTGACCTCCAAAAAAATATCTTTGACTTAATACCGAACTCCCTACCAAACAGTTTCAGGTTCGTTAACTCGCGTGTCAATGCACTCTCGCACTGCCGGAATTCCGTGGCGAACACAGAAAGTCGCTTCTCTCTATTCCATTTCTTTATCACTTGTCCGTTAGCTCGATTTGTAATATGAGTGGAAAATGTACATCATGTCGTAGAACAGAAAGTTCGCAAGAGCGTTCTTTTCGATTTATATCCTCCCAAAAATCTCTCGGAAATGGCAAACATTGTGACACAAAACTATTAAGCGATTACGAAGAGGGCCGGCCCGAGGTACGGATTCTCGGGGCGCCGAAGTATTTGGGGCGTTAACCCGACCATTTATACATTACTTGCAAGTGAATAAAAATTTGGAGACTGATTTATAAGGCGGAACAGACGGAAATATAGACGACATTCATTTTGTTTCACGAATTTCAGTGTATAATTCCAATGCCAAGATCAAAGAGATCCACCAAGATACGGATGGACGGGAACGTATGACCTCTCTCATATACAATATATAAATTATTAACATTGTGCGCTGCAGGCGAAGAACGTATACAACGTTTCTGGTCTGTCGCTGGGTATGATATAACTGAGGATATGTGAGCGTTATGTTCGTAATAAAATAAAGTGGAGGGGAATTCTCCGCCTCCAACTCCACTTTGGTCGTATGTACAACGAACGGCGGCGGTTAGGAGAGGATGCGGGCGCGTTCGTTGTCCTCGCGAAATGTCGCGACGAGGGAAAATTAATTGGAAACATGAAACTTTTTTACGACATCATTTTTCCCGGTTTTGGGGAGGAGGCGAGGATGAGGAATTCTGAGAGTCGGGCGCTACTTTGGAATTAAAGCGAATTCGTTGTTTTAAATGCAGCTACGCGCGTTTTAAGTTTTTTTTTGTGGACGAGATATATTTTCCACGGAGAGGAGTAAGTTTGAGCAAATTTTCCTTTTTGAGCAATCGTAGCTGGGTGGGTGAGTAACAACGTTTGAAAATGGAAACTACGGTTTCGATTTCTGCCTTACATTTACGTAGGTTGTGTTCTTCATGACAGAAAATAAACTATTCAAAACGTGTTCTTTAATTAAGTTCATCCATCATCATAAAGAATCTCTTTCCCCTACAGAGGTTTTAAGATCCCCAGCGAAATTTACCCGATAAAGTATAATATACGACTTGATGCTGGTTAAATATTATCTAAACGAACATTAAAGTATCAACTATTAGATTGCACAGTCGTAGGGGGTTTCTCTTCCTGAATATGCCACCGCATTGTTGTATTATCGTGAAACATTCACCAGGTTTTGCGCAGTTTGAAAACAGTTTCTCCCTGTTTGAAGCACAAACTTGCCCAGGGCGAGTTAGTACAATTTATTAATTCATGAAACACGCACAACCTTGGGGATATTTGGACTCGAGTCCCTCACGCGTGCTAAACTCCTTCGCACTGATGTTTCAGGAAGTTCTCCGAATCCCTCAGGGAGTTCCTCTGCTACGCTTTTACAGAAAGAGGCCTCCTCGACTGAGACAAACCAGACGTAGTACGTATATAGTTCCTTTCTCTCAGATACCAAACCGAGTTCATTACAAATGCTTCAGAGCAACTCAATAAAACTGGTGAAACAACTTCTCTCGGAGATTATGACGCGGTATTATTTATTGAGCGCGAAATAGCTTTCGTTTTTTTTTAACTTAAGCAAATGCTTACCTGCTGGGAAAATTTTTTATCTTTCGAAAGAGGAAAATGCAACTCAAGACTACTACGGACATTTTAACCCGGATCAAGAGAGTAAATTCAGCGATTGTATCGGAGAGAGAGATATTATGTCCGTTAAAGTTTTCTTCGTTTTTACTCGTGAATATCCATTCACGTCAGTGATTCATAAAGCGAAGAACTTCAAATTCCTCGAAAATATTTAAAATAATTTTTTTATCGTTTTTGATTAAGCGCCAAAAAAAACCTCAACAAATAGAATCAGTCTTCATCGAGACATTTTGAACGTTATACGTCTAATCCTGCTTATAAATGGAAATCTTAATATATCATTTCATAATCCAAAATCCAAGACAGCTTAGGACCATGTATTATGGAGAACGAAGTAGAAAAAGGGATAGTGGAACTAAAGAAATAGAAAGCCACAGGCAGCGATGGAATACCGGTTGAGGGTACTTAAAGTCATGGGAGCAGGACTAAAAGGGATCACGAAATTAATTGATGGAATAAAGCGATCTAAAGATCCTATGCAGACAGGCATAATCTGTAATGTTGGGAATAATTTTGAAACGAGAAAAAAGTCAGTTTGATACTAGCTTGGCTAGTTCCGTCCCAACCAAAAAACATCCGCATTAAGAAACGAGAAAATTGATTTGCTACGATAGTTCAGTGGTAGAATATCCGCCCGGCAAGTGGAAGACCCGGGTTCGATTCCCGATCATAGCAGACTTTTTACACGAAATGAATTAATAAGATTTACGACACGGGAGAGTGGCCTCGGGATTTCTCAGAAGTAACAATGATCCCTCTAAAGAAGAAGCCAAAGGCAATGCAGTGTAAAGATTCTTAATAAAAGGCTGGAGAAAAGGGCAGAAGAAATGCTAGGGAAAGATCAATTCGGTTTCAGAAAAGGACGAGGAACTAGAGATTATATAGGGGTAGTTAGAATCATATCAGAAAGGGCAATAGAGTACAGTGAAGATATCTGCGTATGTTTCATAGACTGGCAGAAGGCCTTTGATAGAGTAAATTGGGTAATGTTGACGAAGATATTAAGGGATATAGGTGTACACTGGAAAGACAGGAGACTGATCAGGAATTTATATGTGAATCAAGTTGTAAAGGTCAGGTTGGAGAATGCGGACACCTGCGGAGTAAATATCGGTAGAGGAGTAAGACAGGGCTGCTGCCTATCGCCGACCCTATTCAATATATATATTTATAGAGAAATGTACTCAATATAAATATGGAGAAAGTCTAATGCAAGAAGCGTTAGAAGGCACAGGAGATTTCAAAATTGAAGGAAGAATTATAAGAACTAAATTACGCGGATGATCAAATAATTCTAGCAAGAAAGGACGAAAAAACTCGATAAAATGATAAATAGATTAGTAATAACAGGTAGAAAATACGGTATGGAAATAAATACCTAAAAATCCAAGGTCATTCGAATATCGGACAAAGAAGTAAATCTGAACATAGGTATTGGAAGAAAGCCTTTAGAACAAGTTTCAGACTATAAATACCTTGGAAGCATCATAACAAGAGAAGCAAAATGTACGGATGAGATCAGGACTAGAATAGAAAAAGCAAAACCGGCTTTCAGAAGAAAGAAACACCTACTTACGGGGAATATAAGGGAAGATATCCGCAAGAAGTTCATAAAATGCAATGTATGGAGTATAGCTTTGTACGGCGCAGAAACATGGACGATAAGGAAAAATGATATCAAAGACTTGGAAAGCTTTGAAATGTGGAGTTGGAGGAGAATGCTGAAGATAAAATGGACAGATAGAATGAAAAACGATGAAGCGCTACGAAGAGTAGGAGAGAAGCGAATGATCCGACTATTAGAAAGAGGAAGGCATACTGGGTTGGGCATTACCTGAGGAGAGAGAGTATGATTAAAGACGTGTTAGAAGGAAAACTAGATAGAAAAGGGGAAAGAGGTGGGAAAAGGCTTCAGCTGATACATAGACGATTTGAAAGCGGAAAATAGGAGTATATGGAGAACCAGGTTCAACCATGAATAATCACGGACCCGTCTACGGACAGACTACCTATGATGATGAATCCAAAATAATCACAACGAACATAGATTTCAGAATGTATAAAGAAGGAAACATTTTTAAAAAATCTTTATCTAATCCAATGTAAAACTAAAACACCTCTATGACACGGACGAAAGAGACAGGCGAGAAAAATGTTATTTGCACGCTGCGTCCACACCTGTTAAAGGGCTTTTGTTATTTTCTTTGCTTTTCAGTAATTCCAAAAAAGATATCTAGGAACGAATACTAGAAACGTGCTTAGCGGCAATGCTTATGTAGCATTTGTATGTTTCAAATGTGCCCCTCATGCATGTCAATTATCAACCAAACTGTAAGCTCAGGGATCACATCGAGGTGCATAAACAAAATAGTAAAATTAATGAAGACTATTAATAATTTTTTGATAAATTAGATCAGTGGTGACGAAACAGTTTGGATGGAAGGCCAAATAACCCATTTCCGCACTCATCGCGGGCCATATAGACCACTTCCGACCAATTTTCCCTCTAAGCTGCGCGGCTGCACGTCCGCGCACAAATTTCTAAACACCCGCGCACAGATTACTATACTCCGCGCACCACAGACTAAAAACAGTAACATAGGGGTCACACCCGAAGCCCCGCGCGGCGAGGGTGGGCAGGGATGAATGGTCTACAAAGCAAACCAGGCTGAATGGCCTAACAAGCAAAGGAGGCCAAGAAAGAGTAAAAATCTCAAGAGGGGAGAAGAAAGACAAGATGGTTGAAGCATACAAGAGTATGATTTGTTTTTACTCCTCACTGTAGGAGCCGTATGAACGTTGATTCATTGAAAATCTCTCGGTTTGAAACACGGACGGTGTAAGCTAATATTTCAGATCGTGTTCGAGGCTAAGTCAGCTTTGCGATCAGATTGCTGACTATAAAGAATACTTACAAATATTACTTTGTAAACAGATTGTTGGCTGTCCCTTGGACTAGGTTAGTCAAGCTCACAAATCGGTAACCTCCGTCCTCCATACTCTTCCATACGAAACAAAACATCCGCAGTGTGAGAGGTGGGCAGATCGGCGGATTTCAAGCTCTCATTTAGGAAATGGAATAGCCATCGAAAGATATTCAGTATAATCCACGAGTAGTCAGTTTTCAGAGATGGACTTCCAGTGCAGTAAACGTATTTCTATATTCTTCGTCGGAGATCGAATGTAGCTTTAATACATTTTGGCATGAAATATTAATATTTATAAGTCCCTTATAAATATTTTATCATTTCCTAAAAATTAGGCGAATTCTTGATTAACGCAACATATGTACTCATTCGTTTTTTCCATCACAATATTTAGCCGGTCAGACAACACCTGCATCAAAGGAAAGGCCAAACATCGCGATCGGAATAAGTAAGTCCCATTTTAACTTAATTCCAAAGGGACAGTTAGTAAAATGGTAATCTAATTTAAAGCGATACATTAGTGTAAACTTGATAAAAAGATAACATAATTTGATAATTATTCCTTAAATAAAATTTATTCAACTTTCAAATTATATTTTGAGTTAAATTTTATTTTAAAATCGGATTATATTTATTGCAATTTTCATAAAATGGCTAATACAAAGTAAAAAGGTATCTTAGAATAATCTTATTCTAAATTTTATAAATGAAATGAAATCTTAGATATCTTATTTCTACCTTATTTCATATAAAATGTAAAAAGTTCTTGCATAAAAGGCCGCTCAGTTCATGCTGTGAATTTACAAAGGTCACGCAGATTCCTCCATTTCCGCTCAGATAGTCAGCCACATTAGAGGGAACATTGCTTCCGACCTCTTCGCGGGCCACAAACAATCGAAGAAACAGTTAAAGAATAATTTAAGGAAAATAATGGGTTTAGTTGGTAGTCAATGTTACTTGATTTGTTTCTATTATTGAAATAGTGGGGCGAAGACAATATACGTATTGATTTTATAATTCCCTATTTTATTTTACATTGTCTTGTGATTCTTAATTACATCGCGGGTCGGATGAAGAAAGTCGGCGGGCAGAATGTAGCTCGCGGGCCGTAGTTTGGGCAGCACTGAATAAGATAATAAATATTTCTTCATATCATCGCATTTTTGTTGGATCTTGATTTTTTTCGCCTTACCCGGTCTCACCCTGTCGTGGTGGTAAGGTATAACTTCCCGAGGTGACGATTGGCATGGGGAGACTTCTATGCGTAAGCGATTCTCCGGGTATCCTCGCGTATTTTACGAACAGGGAGACCACTTACAACTTGCCCGTCCGCCTCCCTGGGAAGAAAAAAAAACACATCTCCGCTCAATTGAGGATGCCGAGCATTTGAGTCCGGCTGTTTAGATCCTAGTCACGATGTCGCGGGAGAATTCTCCCTAACGACTCACTTCCTTTGACCGAGGAAAGAAAACTCGGCGACAATTCGCCTTCTGCTCCCGTTTTCAACCTCACTCCAATGGTGCCACTCAAGTGAACACCATGAATCCCGTCCTCTCTTTTTCTCTCCCCCTCTCTTGTGATACGAAATAAAATGGTCGATTCAGTTTCCAATGATAAATGCAAAAATCTGATCTACTACGTATATGGAGAAAGTAAAAAGCAAGTTTCAATTATGCGACGAGGCCTTTTAACGGTCTAATGAAGCGGATTTATATCTTATTGTTAGTAATAAATGTGGCGAATGGAAAACATTCTTTGCTCTTATTTGTACAGAATTATCAGATAAATACTCCCGAAAAAGTTTAAGTGGAGAAATTCAAACATATTCAATAAACTTCAAAAAAGATATTTCTTTTCATAATCGAATATTAAGAAACGTTTGGAAGATGCCTCGTAGCTTAGGTGGGTGCTAAGCAGAAGATTTTATGATAGTTTTTAATGATTGTTTACACTTGTATCCATTTGTTTTATTAGGCGAAAAGTTATTTTAGCGGAAGAAAGATAAATGACAAAGAGCCACAGTAAAGCCATCAAAACAAGAAATAAAATTCTTCATACGTCCATAAAGCACGCCATAAGCAGAGCAAAAAGAAACGAAATTTTACCCCTTCCTCTTTGGCCTATTTACAGGTAATTAAAAACTTCAAAAATGAAACATCCCACGAACTATAAAAATTAAAATTTTCAATTTTTAACTGCCCTCTTTGCGACGCCTATAGATGGCGAAAATATTACGCGCGCAAATGCTATTTAGAGGTTTCCCTGTGTAAGCATGCGGAGACGGTTGCTGAACCTGGCGACGAGTATTTGCTTGCGTAATGACAAATGATTAAATGCGCGCGGCTGCCGAGAAATTCATTGCTATTTTGCGGTCCTAAATCTCCTTTATACTTTCTCCATACGTAGTATTAGGGAAAGTATTGTTTTTATGAAAAAATCGAGTTCGAAATTTCAACGGAAATAGATGTTTTGAGGTCCGCTGAACACGTTGTGACTATTTTCTCGACGATGTCTGTGGGTGTGTGAGACAGAAATTTTGTGGGTGCTCGAGCTCAAAAATTATTAATTAGATCAACGCGATATTTTATATTTGACATTAGTGTTAAAGGTACAAGAACTGATTAGTTTATGGTAAAAATCAGCCAAACGGAAGTGGCCGATTGCCATGCTTTTTTACTTTCTCCATATACGTATCAAGTAGTTTACATGGAAAAAATCGAATTCGAGATTTCAACGGAAATACATGTTTTAAGGTCCCCTGAATTAGTTTTGATTATTTTATCGATGATGTATGTGGGTGTTGGTGACCGGAATTTTGTGGATGCTCTAACTCAAAAACTATTACTCAGGTCAACACGAAATTTTATATTTGACGTTTTTGTTAAAGGTAAAAGAACTAATTAGCTTTTGGTAAAAATTGGTCAACCGTAAGTGTGTGTTTACTCTCGTCAATTATCCGTTTTTTAATATTTACTTTAATATTTAATAAACGTAACAAAGTATTGGAATGAAAGTTGTAGGAAATTTAATTTACTACGTTTGTTCGAAACATTTTCCCATATAATGCATTGTTTAAGAGATATTTTAAAAACTATTTTTTTAGCTGCCACCACCACCACACCACCTACCGGCGACTATTGTGCATTACATCTAGTTAGATGTATTTAATTGTTTGAGCTCCCTGGCTGTATCCAATATCAGAAGGCTACGGTTTGAGTTTATTTCTGTTCTTTATAAAGTCTTTAAAATTTTCTCGCAGTTCCTTAAAATATTTATTATCATTTAACCTATTTGGAATTTTTAGAAATATTACAGGTAAAAGTCATGTGTTGGTCACACTAGATTTTTTCTTAATAGTTGGAGCTTAGGGGCTATATCTAATATCAGAAGGCTACGGTTTGACTTTATTTTTATAAATATTATAGTATGGAGAAAGTCAAGTGGTGGCCACATCAGATTTTTCAAAAATAAATAATCAATACTAATAATAATTAATTAAAGGAGTATCCCGAAGCCTCGTTCAATACTTGTATCCAACATACTACGCATAGAGGAAGAAACCAGGGATAATTTGTAGCAGGATTTCAGCAATTCAGAAAGTTCCCCTTCCATGATTTTTTAAAGTTTATTAAATAAATGCCGTAAGAAAATAAAAAAATTGATCATAAAGTAATCATCGACAAATTTCTATCCGGATATAAAAAGGATAGTTGGATATTTTAATCATATGTTGGTTTAAGAGACAGATTTGAGAATATGATTTTGAGTCAGAAAAAACGATCGATGTTTCAGTTAATACTGGTGTTACGACTTGAATCACTTGATATTCTCATAAAAAAGGTCGAATAAAGAAAAAATATCTTAACGTTGAATCTGGATCATACAAAAAATATCTTTTAGAAATCTCCTATTTCCTGATTCCAATCGGCGAACAATTAAAATTCCAGTTGCCATAAACGAATTATTCGTCCTCAATGGTCAATCACCGATCGTTAAATTCTAAACAGAGATTTTTTGAACAACCGTTACATTGCTATGGGAGTACTGCCTTTCAATTGAGCGTTTACATAACAGACATTTTACGGTCTCATTTGAAACTCCACAGAAATACACCCAAAGTTACCAAATCCTCTCGAATAAAGACCTCGAAAGCTACATTATCGCCTGATCCTGGGATGAGCGGCTCGCTGGGCTCCGAATCGAGCCCTGTGCATCTACAGAGCGAGGCCCGTAGCAACAGCGGGGTTGATAGAAGCAGATAGAGGGGGGTGGGGAAAGGGAGAGCTTCGCACGGGGATAGATGGAGTGGGGAGACGGACCTCGGGTGTCGGCACTGTGAACTGTAAAGGGGTATGTGAACATTGGGCGAGGGCAGTGTTCGCCAGGCCTGCGCGGGAACTCTCCCTCATTTTGGACTTTTTTTTCCTCTCGAATCCCGGCGCCCCGCCTCGGACCGATGCATTTCGAAGTCGACGCTTTTTATTCGCAGATATTTGACAAAAGGAAACCGCATTTCATCACGGCAAATTAAACTTAACGCGAAGCTTCTGTACTACCGGCTGCTTGCTCCGGAGTGATAGATGCGCTTTTTTACTTAACCAATATACGACCGAATTGTTTGTTTACGTCTCGTTCTATTGAAACACGTTCCTAAGGGCGTACGGCACAATTTTCGACTAAATTGAACACTTTGCGGATATTTTTCCTCGCGAAGAGAATAAAGCTGCGCTGCGATTGGCTTCACGAAGCTACTAAGGCGTCCATTGATTTTTGCTAAATTCAATTCGCCTCAACATTTTGGCTAAAAAAAAGCCGTTATTATTTCAAATCACCGCGTTTCTTGCAGCGCCATGTACTACGCATATTTTGAGTTCGACATCGGCGTAGGGAACTAGACGAAAAAATTGTTTTTTTTTATCGCGACCATCAAAAGAGTAACTTCTATCGTAGTTTGCGGTTTTAAAATGTTTCACGTCGGAAATTCGAAGTCAGGCCGAAGATTATCGATTGCTGGGGTATTTCCGATGACTAGATCCCACGACCTCCCTACACGCAGATTCATTCGCTCTATCTTCTCGGAGAAAGAACCTAAGTATATCGGCCTTCTCGATCCTGGTAGACAAAAAACACTTCACCTCCATAACCGGTTTTCCTCCTCTAATAGACGCGAATTTTCTCCGCGCGGCGATATTCCAAAAAAAAATATCAATGGGTGCAATCTCCGCCTGGCATTTAACGACAAAACACAATCTACGTAAAAAAAACAGAGATCGGGAAATTTACCAGGTCATTGATGCGATTAAAATAAAACGAAAGGGCAATGGGCTCTCGCTAAAGCTTGGGCGCGGAAAGACGTGAAATGTAAATGTCTCACTTACTTTTTCATCCTCGCGCAGGTGTCCCGCCTTCCAGATGGACGACGTGAATTTCTTGCCCTCCTCGCTAGATTTCCAATAACCACTTCCTACTGCGAAAAGCCTCTCTCTCTCTCTCGTCTTCCCAACAGATGGAAAAATTCACGCAGTCAGCAGATCCGGAACGGTTTGTTGTGATCGGAGCGACGATCCTTCCCCGGAACAACGCCTACTTCCCCCAGTCACAGAGCGTCGTCTCTCGCGATGCACGCTCCGGGACGAACGATTTCGCGCGGGTTTCCATTCATCGAAGGCGAAACGGGTTGCGAAAGAGGTCTTGAAAAATCACACGCCCATTCGGGCCGCCGATTCCTCCAGGCGACGGAACTTCGTCCCCGAGGACGAACACGCCCAGAAGATGCACCACCGCCCTCCCACACCCCGTTCCCTCGACACCGAACACACCAGCCTCCCAGAATCACTTCGGCGAAAGGGAGGCGCACGCAAAAATAATAAAAGTAATTCTCCGGTCCAGGGGGTAAGAAGACAAATCACCAATCACTCGATTCTTCTTCTTTTCGAAAAAAAAAGACCGATTTTTTTTCGACCAAACCTTTCACGGAACGTTATTGAGTGAAAACCAAATTTTTAAAACCTTCACGATCGGAAAACGCGTCGATTCGGACCGGGAATGTCGAAACCGAAGACCGGATTTGAATCCGAAACGTTATTTTGCGGAGTTTGAATGAAAATTGATCACTGGTATTACCGAACTACACCTATGGTGAATTTAGGGGGAGATTTTCGCGGTGAAGGAGACTTCCCCACTCCGCGGGTCCCTCTTCGTACGCCTCGCCCACTTCTCCCTCTATCGCTATACCTATCGCGCAGACGAATAGGTCGCCACCGACCGAGGCGCGGGCGGGTATTGAACTGATGTCCAGACAGCTGGTGATGAAAGGGGTGCCGACTAGCGGAGGAACGGAGGACTAAGTGTACGTTCTTGTCGTCTTGTCAACCGTTGAACATGATTTGTCACTGGGTTTTTCTGGAGAATTATGGATTTTATACAGCAATGGGAAGCGTAAAAATCACGCGAGTTATAGTAATTATTTTTTTTGAAAATAACTTATTGTCTGTAAAGACTCGAATTTTAGATGTTGCCTATTTCGGTCTGCATTTGTATTCACCTTTAAAGCCATTTCTAAGCCGAAATCAAAAATTTGTCAACAATGTTCTACAAATTAAATGATAATTACCCTGTGAAATTAAGATGTGATCATTATAATTTAGTCCCCTGCTTTATTTTTAATGTTATAAAATGGAATTGTTCAATCAATAAGTTATGTTTGATGCATCAGCTACACGCACGACGGAAAAGCTTTTGATTCAGCTTGTACTAAAAGTGGGTGGTTATGATTAGGATTTGAAATTGCCATAACTTATGGAATCCCTAATTGGCTATTTTATAGCGTTTGTCGAACGTTAAATCAAAGTTTAGAGAAAGAATTTTACCAGTAGATGAAAGTTTTCCTTTTTTCGAAAATTGCTCATGATTAAGGTGTTATTGAAAAGGGAAGGTACTACATTGCGACTGAAGAAGTTATTAATATGAAGTAATCTGAGAAGTTATATTAGGCAAATAAAGATCATTGTAGGTGTCAGAAAGGGTCCTGACAATAGATGATCAAGATGTGATGCTGATTCCAGGAGAAAGAATGATGTAAATAGTCATGATTTTTTTGCATGCTTGTTGGAGTTTGGAAAAATTTTCGATGAAGTTTTATTGTCTACGTTAATAGGACTATTAAGGAAATAAGAGTTGATTGAAGACAATGACATTTTGTCAAGAATGTGTGTTTGGATTCCATTGAAATGAGTAGCAGAAGAAGAATCATACTGGAAAGCATTATGAAGAAGAATGAAGCTATGATACAAAATTTCCTTAGCATAATTTAAATCAGATTTTTGCTTTACAAGGCATTAATAGATAAATAAAAAAATAAAGAGCCTAAAGATGCTAATAAGCGGCTTGAGTGATGTTGTGGAAGCATTTAAAAAAGAAATAAATAGGAAAAATTAAGTTTATGACCTTAAATTAGCTGAATACTGAATAGAAATGTTCATATGGGTGGAGAAAGTCCACAATGGGCATTTGGGATTTTTATTCAGAATGGTAGGGTATCAAAGATATAATGGCATGAATAGAATGAACAGCGATTTCAAAGGGGACATTTACCAGAAGACGGGAATTGATGACTGGGAATTTGATAAATATATAAGAATACTAAGTAATCCTTGAGAAGTGGAAATTCCCAAGAGAAAGAAATGTTTTAGATATAACATAGATATATGGTGCAGCATTATATGTATGAGATTTTGACTTAAAAGAATGGGGAATGCAGAATTGAAGCTTTTGGGATACAGGTATATCATAAACTACAGATATTTAGTTGGACTGAAAGAATTACAGCTGAAGAGATTAAGTTAGGCCAACTGGTGAGATGACCAGTCATAATTTGGTCAATTGACCGATTTTTTGACCAGGTCAAGAATACACTCTGGCTTCTTGTTGCCATCTGGACATGTTAAGGTAAAATTTGAAGCAACACTTAAAAAATGTAGTAGACATTAAATCCATACCATGGACTTGGGATTTTGTTCAGTTAGGTGTCAAAACAATGCCCTGAACATATAAACATCATTAAGTAAAACAGCCGAAAAATTGTTGCGATATAAGGTTAAGAAAATGTGAGAAACATGTAATAATTTTAAGACTGCCGGAAGGCAGTATTAAAACTGAAACTGCATATGACAAAGTTATTAATCCAGTCATTCATTAATGCAAAACTATGCTCACATAATGCAAATCTGTTTTTATTGCAATTTTAACACAACTATAGCTTCCTAAAATTACATCCAAATGTAAAAATTTGTGTCTGATAATTCTAAAGCCAAACATTTTATTCATTTGATTGTTACAGGTTTTCCTATTTTGTACTTGATCAGCAATATTATCAAGTTTTGACTATTGAGTATAATTTATTGATTACAATCATTGAAACGATGAACTTGTTTCCAATTGGTTGTTGATTTGAGTAGACAGTATGAAAAACAATAAGATCCAAAATATTTGTCCTTACATTTTCTTACGTAAGGAAATTATAACCTCTTCAGTCATGAATTTTATTGGGCGAATGTTGTTTTTTAAATCTGAATACCTAAGTAATTCCTTTACCAAATTCTTAGGTCATACACTTTCTAATATAATTTATATTCACTATTGTTTATAATATTCATCAGAAGTTATTAAAACAATGCAATTGAATGTCCGTAAAATTGGACATGGTGACTGAAACACATCATTGCAATAGGATTGGGTCTTCAGATTTTTCTCAATTTTGCATGAGATTTTAAAGAAATTGTTTCAGAAAATTTTACAAGACTTTTTGGAACATGTTCTCTAAAATAATATGGTTTCCATTTGTATGCATTGTGCTGCTATCTGTATTAATATGTAAAAACAAGAAATATTCAAATTGGTTCCAGACCTGGGAAACTTTCATGCAACATTGGTGTTTTGGAATTCTTTCCAAGGGGTTATAATTTTGAAGGAATGTCTAGCAAAATAGGAACATAAAGTGTGGAAATATTTTCAGAGAATAAAAGAAGGAAAAACTATTAAAGGCAAGTGTATGTTCTGCAACACGAAGCATGTAACTCATAGAGAATGATCCAGTATACCTAAAAATCATGTGTAATGCGTCCTGCTGCAGTAAAAGAAAGTTTTTTTTCTTTTATCAAGAAAATATTTTATTTTGATAGTATATCATCCTGTTAGTGTGTAATAGTCCTCATTTGAAGAGAGTGTGCTCACAGAAATAGAAGCCAATTGTGTAGCTCAGTCAGATGTTCCCCTATATATACTTGCAAATTCATCTTTGGCATTGATATTGATTCCACAGCATCTCAGCAGCATTCAATTTTCAATCTTTCCTCGTTATAGAATTAAACTTCAAAAAATACCCCAGGATTATTAGAATTTTAGGATTGAATGAGTCCACAACAGTAGACTGAACATGACAGGATGTTTCCTAAAGCTATGTATTCAAGTAATTTGCCTTTTCACATTGTAGAAAACCCCTAGATTGCAGAATATTTTGGTCAGTTGCACTCAATTTATACTCTACCGGTAAGGAAACACTTAATTAGACATTTTCATGATGAGGCTTATGATCATGGGCATCCACTGGAACTTTCCCAGGGAGGGGCAAAATATAGGCAAGCTCCCACAGTCGGTTATTTTCCCTTGACACAGGCTTGATCCAGAGAGGAGCAACTGCCTCTCTTGCCCTCCCCCATCCATCAGATGCCCATGTCTATGATGAAATACAATGAAAAATTAGTGCCATTGAAGAGGCATCTCACATATATACTGTATTGGATGGATGGAGCAATATCCAAAGTGAAGGTATCATTAATTTCATGCTTGCAGCTCCTCAACCATTATTCTACAAGGTTTTAAGCACAACAGAACACCGCCACATTATTATAGTATCACAGTTTAAACTGTTATTAAAGATCTAGGATACAACAGAGTATTTTCCATTATGACATAATGCAGCAAACATGAAATGCACATGGAATATAGTGAAGAAATACTCAGTTATACAGCTGTACAGCTACTCTGCTTACACATTACAACACTATTCATGATCTAGAAAGTATTCAGTCATTTCCAGTACTGGATTTGAAATAGGCTGAAGTATGCAATGGCCAATGGGCAGCGAGATTTCAGGGTGATGGCCTTCTTAGGACTACTACCTTGTATGGTAGAAGGGCTTGAGTGATCCATAGATTTTGAGAGCTACACTGGCTGGAGTATTTGCTCTTGGTGGGATCACCCATGCCAATAAGGTCAATAGCAATCAGACTAAGAACAGTCCATGTGGCATCTGTATATCAGTGAGGCAGCTACAAAAGGCTGTACCCAGTGGGTCGGCCTAATTAAGTGATGTTGTCATGTGAGAAACACTGTTGAGGAAGGCAATGAGAGGCCACCTTTACTTAATATCCCAAGAAATATGGCATGGTTAAATAATAATTTTATTCACAAAGTGTACAGGGCCATGTCCATTAGGGCTGATGTTGAGCATAACAGAGATGGAAGTAAGGCCTTCTAGGTCATCATCCTACGAAGTCCTCACACAATTCATGTCAACGAAATGATGAAGAAAAAGAAGACTTCAAAAATCAGGATAGGAAGTTTGACTGTCAGGATGATACATAGGAAAGGCAAATTAGAAAAAATTTAAGGAAATAAAACAACTACTTTTTAAAAATTCAACTATATCTGAGAGACATGAGCTAAGTTTCAACAAGACGTCATTATCAGGTGGAAAAATATGACAAACTCAGGGCTTGAAGAAACAAGCAACCAACCAAAAAACAAATCACTGTAACAAAAAGTAACAAAAGCATAAATAAACCAATTGTCTTAAAATTTTGTTACTTTTTCTTACATTTTCTTAACCTTATCCCTAAACAATTTATAAGCAAAGTTTCCCTTAATGGTATTTATATGCACAGGGCATTGTTTTGACACCTAACTGAACAAAATCCCAAGTCCATGGTATGGATTTAATGTCTACCACATTTGTTAAGTGCTATTTCAAATTTGGAATTCCCGAAAGTTAAGGCTTGCTCAGGGAATTATAAGTTAGAAACTATAAATCTAGAAATGAAAAGAGGTAAGATAAATATATTAGGTTTTTGGGAAGTTAGGTGGAAGAAGATGGATATTTCTGGAGTGATGATTACATTAATATATAGTGTGGGAAAGAAGAGCCAGAGGGGAGTAGCATTGGATGAGTTGTATGATCAACTTGAGGAAGTTAAGAGAGAAGTAAAGGGCAAAAAGAACTTGGTTGTTATGGGGGATTGGAATGTGGTAGTGGGGCAGGGCAAGGACAGTAGCGAGATTGGGGATTTTGGTCTAAGATAGAGGAATGAAAGAGAACAGAAAATGGTAGATTTTTGTAAAAGAAAAAAAATTGATATGATGAGGATGATTATAGCACATAAATTTTGCACACCACGGGCAGCTATATTTGATCAAATGCCAATGAGCTTTCTTTTAAAAATGTTAGTTTCTTACAGGTATAATAATACCATGATGATAATAATGCGCAATTTCTGTGCACCACAGGCAGCTAGTAGAAGCTAGAAGAAGAGGTCAAAATTACATTGAAGAAAATAAGAAATGGATGAGCACTTGGACCAGGAGGGATAATGGTAGACTTTTAAAATAAAACAGTGACAAAATGACTTAAAGTATTACGTATAATATTTAATAAAACAATAAATGGAGAACAAATCCCATAGGAATGGAATAACTCGTATCTTTCATACCAATGTAAGAAAGGGGATAAAAAAGATTGTAATGAGACTAAACGTCATGGCAACTGTGTCAAGAATATTCAGAAAAATAATAAGTAAGAGTAATCAGTACCATAGAATGGAGTGACTTCGAACATGTGGGGTGTGTTCGAACAAGTGCTGTTCATATGCTGTTTTTACATTGTATCACTCACATGTGCAAGCAATAGGAAATTGCTCATTCTCAGAATGACTCATATTGTAGCGTATCAGACATTGCAATTCACTTGTATCTCAGCATTCATTCTCATTTAATGGAAGGCCATCAGCAAAATTGGGTATTGGGTAGTGATTTTGGAGATCATCTCAGAAACCTAGTTGTAAAAACTATGTCAAGTACTTTAGGTAAAATGTTCTTAACTTGTTAAAGGTGACAACAACAAAGAACATGGGGTGACTTCGGACATGGCCTGAAAGTATAAAAAAGTACTTGGTGTTCATCTATATTTAAAATATGACCCAAATATCATTCAGAAAGCCATCAAAGCTGTCAGAAGAAGGAAATGGACTGTTCGTCAGGTAGCAGAAGAATTAATGGTTACCAAGAGCACTCTTCAAGACAAATTTTCAATGAGACAAAAAATGTCACATTGGTCGTCAGCCAGTGCTTTTCCCTGAAGAGGAGTCAAAACTCATCAAAGGTTTGTTGGTGTGTGCGGAATGAGGGTATCTCATGTGAGTAGATGGTATCCAAGTATTGGTACAAACTTACCTCAACAGAGTAGGAAAAACTATTAAGATATTTAAAAATAACTCTCCCAGTGCTGAATGGGTTCCTCGGTAGGAATAAAAATTTAACTTTGCAGTTAGGTGAGAATGTAAAAAGGTCCAGGGCAGCAGTAAATAGAAAGGTAATTGATGAATATTTTGATAATTTATAAGTCTTTAGATGGAGTTCCACCTGAGAACAATATAAATTTTGAGGAAACCAATTTTGTAGATGATCCAGGTAAAACAAAAGTGATCATTTACCCTCAGGTAAACAAGGACACAACAAAAACAAACACTATGGTGATGATGGCCACTTCTGTGGCTGGCACATTGTTACCACCGTACACTGTATACAAAGCAAATTATCTTTATCCTACGTGGGTGGAGAGAGGAGTTTCAGGTGCTCACTATTACAGAAACCTGTCAGGATGGTTTGATATGCCAATATTTGAGGATTGGTTTGCCACAATTTGCATGCCCCACCTTAAGAAATTGCATGGACCTAAGGTTGTCATAGGCAATAATCTCTCCAGTCATTTATCTGTTGAGATTCTAAGACTGAGTGAAGAGCATGATGTTAAATTTGTTCTTTGACAACCAAACTCCGCTCATCTTTGCCAGCTTCTTGATGTAGCGTTTTTTAGGCCGCTGAAGGTGACGTGGTGAAGATGGCTTGACAATTGGAAGAGGTGAAATGTAGGTGTTCTTCCCAAATCAGAATTTCCTAGGAAGTTAAAAATGACTTTGGAGTCACTCAGAACTTCAGTTGAAGACAAAGTTCAAGCAGAGCTTAAGGCTGCAGGCATAGTGCCTTGTGACCGAAGCAAAGTTATATGCAAGATTCCACATGCAACTAACAGTGAAACTGGAAAAGAAGAAGAAAGGGAGTAGTCATTAACTGAAGCTTTTGCACATGTCCTAAAAGATGTGCCAGAAATATCAGCTCCAGAGAAAAGTAGATGTGGTAAAAGGCTCCAAGTTTTGACTGGAAAAAGCATTTCCCAAAATGATCTGCTTGAAAAATCCATCAACAACAGATATGGGTATGAGCAAGTTATTAATGACAGTTCAGAAGCATTAAGACGATCTCAATGAGAGAGCTGCTTTAAGAACAAATCTTTCAACACCATCTATGTTGGGCATGGGTGATTCATCAATACTACGGATGAATGACTTTATCCTCGATAAATTTTCTATGCAAAAAGTGAGAAAATATATGTTGAAAAAATTGTCACTCTGAACTTTGGAAATAATGTTGAGGTGACATTTTTAAGAAAAAATGTTAATGTAAAAATTACCTATTTTACATTTCCCAAAATAGAGGATAAAGCCCTTGTGGAACATTTTAGTGTAATACACAAATTGAAAAGTCTGAGGGATATTCGCCATGGCAGACTTGTATTTACTGATGTTGAGGCTGAATTTGTCGAATAGCAGAATATTATAGCATATATTTTGTAATTCTTTTGCAAATCCTGTCATTTTATTTTTAACAGATTTCTCTCTTACTACTGTCACATTATAATTTCTTGTGTCCAAAAAACAGAATTGATGAAAATTTTGTTGTGAAAATCATGTAGAATAATGCTATTTAATTAGCATATTTTTGTAATAAAGTGCTATGAATAATAATAATAATTAATAACAATTTATTTTTAATGTGTATTTCCTAGCTTTGTTTTTGCAATGAAACCAGGGGCTGTCCGAAGTCACCCCATAGTATGGGGTGGCTTCAGACGCAATCCTTAATTATTTATAGGAGCGACATTTAAGACAAAAATGTTTACAACGGCAATATTTCTGAGGCAATAAACAATGTAAATTATTTTTTGGGGCTGATAATGCTTTTCAATACAAGACAAAAGGGAAAATGCCATGAAAGTAGCCAAAGTCACCCCATTCTACGGTATTGGAAAAAATTACTGCAAATAGAATATCCTAAGATCAGGCAGGATTCACAGCATCCTGCATGGATAACTTATTTTGTCTTAGAAAAATAACAGAAAAAATGGCTGCAAAAAGTAAGTATCTTTCCCTGGTCTTTCTAGATTTACAGAAAGCATATGATAGTGTTCCCAGAACAAAAATACGGAATCCTCTGATAATAATTCAAGTGCCAGAGGGGATCATAAATATCGTAAAGAGAATCTACAAGTATAATATATCGTGTGTAAAGGAAGAAAATAAAATAATGAAGACAGGAATCAAAGTAATGAAGGGACTGAGACAAGAGTGCTGTTTATCATCAACTCTATTTAAAATTTATTTAGATTGGAAACTAGACGAATGGCAACACAAAAGTGCAGGCATGGAATTACCATTAAAAGAAGAGGTAATATGCTTCTTATCCTTTGCAGACAACCAAGTCATAATAGTACAAAATAGTGAAGATGCAGGTTTCATGATGTGGAAACAAATGAAATTATATACTAAATTCAGACTACAAATAAATTTAGAAAAACCGAAATATTTGACAATTAGGAGAAGACCAAGAAAAGGAGTTAGAAAAAGAAAATGGGACCATTAAAAAAATGTAAGAAATTTAAATACCCGGATCCATCTTGGATAACACAGGAAGAAGTTCAGTGGATATTAAGAATACAGTTTTATTAGCGATAAAATCGATGAAGACATTAAATGTAATACTATGGGATAGAAGAGTGACAAACAAAACAAAATAATTTTTCAAATGGTAGTATTTGACTTATGGATGGGAAAGTTGGACATTAACTGAGAAAAATAAAAAGATGACAAATGCAACAGAAATTGATTTTTGGAGAAGTGCAAGAGTTTCAAGATTACAAAAAATTAGGGAAGAGGGAATAAAAGAAAGATTAACAACACAAGACTCTCCAGTAGAAACAATAGAGAGTAGAATTTTACAATGGAATGGAAATGTGAAAAGGATGGAAGAAGAAAGATGACCAAAAAGAGCACTTGAATGATCTCTACCAGGAAGGAGAAAAAGAGAAAGAACCTGGTAGCAATGGAGAGCTGGGGTAGGATGGTTGATGGAGGAAAGAGGGTTGAAGGATGATGAATGGAAGAATAGAGAAGAATGGAAATTGAGGACCAGCACCCAACACTAGTTGGAAAATATGGATAAAAAAACAAATTGATATTGTAAATGCATGGTTTAAGCATTACAACAGGCAAAGATAAACTTGGAAAATGCTATAGAGAGCAGATTGATTACCTATAGTATGGTCAGACAAAGATACAGGAATAGCATATTGAACTTCATAGTTTTCCGGGGGTTGATGCAGACTCGGATCACAATTTGGTGGTCATGAGGTCTTGACTGAAAGTTTTAAAAAATAGTTAAAGAGAATAGAGAACAGAAATGGGATTTAGAAGTGCTCACAGGAAGAAAGAGGAAAGATTATCAGGGGGCTGTTACACAAGCCTTAGAAAATTTAGAAATGCTCACAGGAAGAAAGAGGAAAGATTATCAGGGAGCTGTTACACAAGGAAAACAATGGTTAAGGATAACTGAAGGACTTTGAAAACGTGTATCACAGAATATCACTATGGAGCAGAACCATGGACTCTTAGGAAGAAAGTTATAAAATAATTGGAAAGCCATGAAATGTAGATATGGAAAAAGATGCAGAGAATAAAATGAATAGGAAAAATAAGAAATACGTGGTTTTACATAGAAAAAACGAAGACAGAAAACTGGTAAACTATATAACACAAAGGAAAGCTAGCTGGATAAGGCATATATTAAGAAGAGAATGTTTCTTAAGAGATTTACTAGATGGGAAGATTAAAGGCAGACGAGGAATAGCAATAATGAAGATCTTGGACGATGTGGGGATGGGTAAACGCCAGCAAACGAAGGAGGCAGAGTAAAGGGCAGGTTGGAGGAGTCGTTACAAGCCTAGATCTTGAATATGTCAGAGATGACCAAAAAGAAGACATTTCCCTAAACAATTTCACGTTAAAGTGATTGTTTAAAATTTTTATGAGATACTTAAATATTACAAATCCATTGGTTATGTGGTTTCAAATGTAATCAAATACAAATTTCTTAAGTAAAATAAAAAATACTCATCAAATACGATGGCCAGGAGGCATGGCAAGAAAAGGACATGCATAGCAGGTAGAAGTGGAGGCAGGTTCATCACAAGTTCGCTGATAATGTGAGATATTTCGATTTTCTAAGCACCAACATTTCCAAACGATATTTCAGTAACAGAAGCAGCAAGCAACAGCTATGAAGCAGTTTCAAAAGCCGCGGAAGCCTCAATGCGATTGGTCGTTTATAGATTCCATGATCCCATCTTCTTAGGGAAAAGCCTATTGGACGAAGAAAGTCTTTTCCCGCCTCTCGAGATGCGTATTGCGCGGTATTGGATGTTTTGGCGTTAACATTTGTGTCTGGATTGTGTACAGTTTGAGAACTGTTATCTCGAATTTTTGTCGTAGATTGTTAAAGAATATCGTTTAAAAAGTTTATTTTGAGTGGTATTGTAGTGACTTTAATTTCCTTGAGTACCTTTGGCTCGGTAATCAGCTTATCTATCACAAATATGTCCAAAGTAATCGCTTATTCGGTATAAAGTTTGCCTTGAAGGTTTTTACGGTTATCATACAATTTTTGCCATTGAAAACGTAATTATGATATTATTCTCCAATAATTACGTCGTTTTTTCCTATTTACTATTACAAAGAAAACCGATGTGAATCAAGTGATATAACAAAATAACTGAAGAATAAGGTGAATCACTGATAAATTCATAGATAAAGAAAATTCACTGATGTAAGTGACATACCTACCAAAATGTAAATGTTTTTCGTTTACATAAGAAATATTCTGCGAAACAGTATGTTTCTCCTGTAGTAAGCTACCAGTATTTGTTTATCTTCTCTGGGTTTTGGTGGTATATTAATTATATAACGGTGTATGAAACGTAATCACGGCTTTTGTTTCATGATCGTATTCCACGTGCGATTAAGAGTGATGTTTTAGCCATATAGAAATGGAATTGAGATAAAAAGTTTTTATTGTTAGATTCTGTCAGTGAAACAAATATCTAGAAATTCAGCTAAACACCTGCACAGTATTAACTTATTGGCGTTGTACCGGTATTTTACTCCAAGAGCAACAATTCTATTCAATTAACATTTTTTTATGCATTCTCTTATCTGTCAATTCAGCGATTTTTGTCTCACAAATGTATTGTATAATATTCTTTAAATCTCTGGACTGCTGTTTGTGAGCTCAATTTTCAGTTAGATCTATAACTTTCCTATGTACGGATATTTGTAATTTTTTACAGTAAGGTAAGATATATATTCGAAATTGAGTAAACTTGTTCCTTTCATACTTGAACATTCCGAGGTCCATTTACATGTACTTCAGCATAATTTGATTCTTCAATAAGGGGCCCAAAACAATGAATGTTGAACGCGATCATGAAATCTCAGAAAAGAAAATTAAGAGCGTAACAGAAGTTCAAAGTAATGTGTTTGAGATTTTGTTAACCCAACATTTTATGCTGCTTAAGTTGCTTAGTATAACAGTGTGTTGGTGTCCTATGTCCTAACTGTAAGGTCTCTAGGAAAAATACGTATTTTATTGATCATATGACCATTAAATGCTAAAATATATTGATATAAGTTCTTTCAATAATAATATTTGTAGTGCAAAAGATTGACCTTGAACTATTATATATGTTATTGATTAACTTTTATTTAATATTGATAAATTATCACCAATAGTACTTGGAAGATTATTATCGAAAAAGGTGAATTTTTGTCCAATTTTATTGTAATTACTTTAGTTTCATCTATTATTTTAGACACATTTAGGAAAATACATGGTATGCTTTCGGTTTTACTTGGCATGGCTAGATTGATTTTTATAAAATATGAAGTTTATTAGTGAAGAAGTAATCTGTTGGCATGCAAAAAATTCTGATCTACACTACTTTCTAAGCATGCAACACAAAAATCATTTGCCATCCCTGACCTAGAACATTACAAATACTATATTTTATGTTTAACCATCACAGTTGAGGCATGATTCTTTGCTACAAATTGCTTGTTGAAAATTAGCGTAAAAATGGTAATTATCCTAACCAGGTAAGGAAAATATTGCGTATTGTTCTATTCCTATATTATTATGAATTTTCTTCTGAATATTTATTATGAATTTCAGGAAGTATATTGGGTAGAGGATTGTGATTTCCTACTACATATTTAGCCTCTGTTGTATGCATTAGGGTAGTAACTTATTTATCTATTTTGTCGACTACTTGATAGGTAAATTTTTGTTTCAGTTGTGAAAGATTATGCAGTGTCTCCATCATTAATCGTGGATGCATTCTTGAGAGTCACAACAAACAACTGAGCCGACTAACCTATTGACTTACACAATGTCATATGATAAGATGTTCTGATGACAAAAGGTTATCAATGATAAACAATTTAACAGGTTTACTTGTTTTTACAGCATTTTACAAACCCAGTAAATGTACAATATTGCCTGGAAAAAGTATATCCCCAAAATTTTAATGAAAATGAATCTTAAAGATGGATTAATTTATGCATAACACACCTGTGATAGTCTTGAACATGACTTGGTGTGTTGTTTACTCCTTCTATGCTCTGACATAGCACAGCATACAACTATTTGAATTTGTTCAATAGAGAATTATCGAGCTCTTCCTATAGCATAATTATGAAAGTCAATTTTTTTACAATAGCCATAAAAAACCAAATGTGCATTACAGCTACCAAGCAGTCATTGTAACCAAAATGTACATCTGGTGTCAGGGGCGGATACAGAAGCTTCCCAAGGGGAGGGTGATCAACCCAATTGCCCCTCCCCCTCTTGATTCCATCTCTGCCTACGACCATACATTTTGAAAATCCCCATCAGAACCTTTCTTTTCCTTGTCATACAGACTTAATATTCGGTGTAGAAACAAGGAATGTTGCGCGGAATGAATTTAAGAATGTACCCAGTGGATGGCAATGGGGTCGTCCAAGGGGATCGCCCCTCCCTTGGATCCGCCACTGTCTGGTATTCTAACCTTTTTATGGATATTGGAGAGATCTTGTGTCACATTGACAACAGGGTCATATAATTATTTTACAGTGAAGTAGTTTGCTTTTTTGAGTTAATATAAAAAACCTCAATTTTTTTGTGGGCTGCATTTTTTAGATTTGATTGGTTGATCAGTCTTTTTTTCGAGTCAATGTGCAAGCTGTTTAGGGGACCAGGGGCTTGGAATAAGAAGAAATCAACTGCAGAATAGGTAGCCGCTACAACTTTTTGGGCTCGTGCATAGGAGACTACTATATATATATATATATGATACTCAAGATTGAACAAACACTCCAATTGAAGCAATTTTGAAAATTTTTATTAAAATTTTGGCATCCTGATGCTAAAAATGCATTTTTATTATTTTAAGTTGATTACATTCGGGAAAATAAAAATTGGCAAAAGAAGTAATTATCAAATTACTGCATGAATAGCCACAAAGTACATTTAATTTACTTTCAAATAATGAATTAACAAAACAATCTATTTGCATGTGTACTAACTTTATTTGTTCATTAAGTTTATGTTGGACAATCCATTTAGAGAGAATTGTGAGCAACAGTTTTTGAATGGTTTGCATTATAAGTTTTGACAGAATCTACAATCCCTTTTGTGTCATTTTAACTATCCATTTAGATTAATTTATTTTCATGTACAAATTCCAGAATGTTATTGTTGCTGTTTACTTTCTCCATATACAAAGTATAGAGAAAGTATTGTTTTCATGAAAGCTATCAAATTCGGGATTTCAACGGAAATACGTTTTTAGGTCCCCTGAACACGTTTTGACTATTTTCTCGATGATGCCTGTATGTGATAGATTTTTGTGTGCGCTCTAACTCAAAAGCTATTAATCAGGTCAACGCAAAATTTTATACTTAACATTTTTATAAAAGTTAGAAGATCTGATTAGTTTTGGGTAAAAATCGGTCGACCGGAAGTGGGTGTTTACTCTTGTCACTTATTTTGAAATATTTGCTTTAATATTTGATAAATGTAAAAATGTATTGGAATAAAAGTTGTAGGAAATTTCATTTTCTACAACCTTTGTTTGAAACATTTTTCCATATAATGCATTGTTTAAGAGATATCTTATATTTTTAGCTGCCAACACCCTACCATTGACTATTGTTAACAATGATGCTTAGTTACATCTTAGCAACTCCTTTTTCTTTTCTTAATTGTCAACCGGAAGTAAATATTGACAATGATCCCAGAGCTAACATGTAATTTGCCTTATAAATATGGAGAAGGTCATGTGTTGCCCACATAAGTTTATTTTGCTTAAGTATTGGCCAAAACTATTTTGTTTTCAAATGGAAAGAAAATTTAAGATTTACCATTCTTTTGCTAACAAGTAATGAGCATCTAAAGAGGCATCTCATAAATTCTGCCTTAATTTTCCAGGAGCCATTAATTTGTTATAGAATGTTCATAAGTGAAATGTATAGTACAGGGGTCGGCAACTTTTTTCTCTTGGGTGCCAATTTATCAATATTCATAATTTTTGGCAGTCGGCCCATGCCACCCAAAAATTCATTTGATCTGAAACCCTTACGAAAAGAGTTGATTATATAATTGAACATTGTGATGGTAATGCGGTATAACTACAATTTGGGTTACAATTGAAATTAAAGTAGAATTCATTTGAAAATATATATTTTTGTAATTATTCTCTGAAATATCGTGCCATATAAAAGCTCTCTGCGTGCCACCTTTAGGCACATGTGCCATAGGTTGCTGACCCCTGGTGTAGCATTTCAATTGGGATCTTGAATAGACTCAGTTTCTTGACATAAAGTTCAGTTAATGTCTGGCCTTTCGCTTTCATGGTTTTTCCAGTGGATGGCTGTCGACCATATAGTCCATACTGGCAAAATAATCGGGTGAAATTTTGGACTGCTTTCTTGAGAGTTACATTCTAAGCAGTGGTCCCCAACCTTTAAGAGTAAGTGGGCCACACTGAATCTTCAAGGGTACGGCAAGGGCCGCACATTTAAAATAAGAATATTATTACAACTTTTCCCATTATTGTGAGAAAATTGAGGTTCAATGTAACAAAGTTAAATATCAATCAACTTGAAAATATCAAATTAATGAGAAAAAAATAGATACAGCAGTAAATTTTTTGAGTTTTAATCTACAATTTCTTAACAGAGTAAAATAGTTTGAAGAGTGAATCAAACTATACTACAGAATCCTGATAAAGAGCCATGACAAAATGGGGTTGGCCCTTCACCTTGTTAAGGTGGAGAATCAAGATTAAAATTGTGAAACTAGCTAGTGTGAGTCACATACAAAGGTGGTATGTTACCCATCTGCTGCCGAGTAAATGGAATTCATAGAAAAGATAGCTAAATTTAGATTTCTTGTTCTAAGTGAAGAAATGATTAATTTTTAAATAAAATGTTACAGATGTAAGATGCTATATTTTTTTATTGTGGTTAAAGGTACTAATTCAGATGATCACTCAATGACCTAATCTTGCCTGAAAGGCTGAGAGCTGCACAAAATCACCCTGGGGCCTGCATTCCGCCCTTAAAATGCAGGTTGCTGACCTCTGTTCTAAATACAATCAATCTCCTCAAAAACGCAAAGGTTGTTTGTTGATTCCATAAGGGACAATTTATAATTGATGAAAAACTATTTGATGTTGGGTTACCCTATACTTGGCTGTAAAATGAGGATGTCCTTTTCCTGGATGTAGTTTATAGGGAATTTTTTTGCAGAAATATGGGAATCTATTGATTATATTTAAAAATGCAATATGAGGACAATCTGATGCTTTTAATTCCTGGAAAAATTCATTTTTTTAGAATTCCTGATAATTGAATTCCAAAAATGAGGACATGTGGTAGCCCTAATTTGAGGTCTATAATTCTTGCAAAACTTCTCTGCACATTTTTTTGTGGAATATTAGTGTTAGTTAAAAATTTGAATGTTTGTTCAATTATACAAAGCTTATACTAATATTTAGTAAACAATTGCTCTGATTGTGACAAAAATTAAAATATTAATTGGATGAATAAAGGTACACTAGTTATTGTAATTGATATGACCAAGTGTGCATGCATACATAAGGTTCACATTGCGTAGTGAAACCTTGAAAGAACAGGATGATTGGATGCATGAGAGAAAGGCCTTGTATTTGCTGTAAGGTTTATTTAAGTATTGAAAAATATTTGTTTAGTTTTTATTATTTTTATTAATGATTACTTGAAATTTTTTATGTATATTTTTATTATAGCACATTTTATAGTTTTACCATTTTTATTATTTTAGAGTTATTTTATTGCTCTATCTATAAATTTTATTATTTTTATTAAAAAATACTTATTGAACTGCATTTCTTTTCAGCCCTTACATAAATGATTACCATATAACTTATTTATGTTATTAACCATATGTTTTGCTTTGGTCCATTGTATGGCCTATTGCACCATTCTCATTTACTTTTATAAACAATTGATTTTGTTCACCAACCACATGTAGGCACATTTACAGTGTAAAAAAAATTTAGTTCATTTAATGATGCAACAGTAACAAAAGTAATGTACACAAGTAAACAGATCAACCCAACTTTTCTATTCAATTTGAATTTGTTCCATGCAAGTGAAATATATAATATTAGTAGTGTTGACAGTAATGTGATAGCACTGTATTCAATACCTTTAGAGTTTATGATTACAAAATGATGTCCTGGAACAGTTGGAGCCAATGTGCTCTTGATCAGCCATGGTATACCAAGGCAAAGTAAGATGTCAAATGTATTTGAGCCAATGGAGTTGCTGAGTCCCATTGAGCCGTAACCTGAAATACATTTTTCACTGTAGTTAATCGGTTGTCTATCAGTTATTAGGAAAAGTAATGCTTAAGTAGGCATTTTAAAGTATGCGTTCATTCTAAATTTTGAGACTTTTAATGTGCTAGAACTTCCAATTGACAGAGTTTCTTCGACATATATATATTGAACTGATATTTCATTATCTGAGATCATAACTCTCTGACATCAATTGCTCTTGTTCAAAAAAGTTGTTTTTAGGCACATTTGGGAGGTGACATACTGAGAGGGGATGGAGATTAAGCTGCTGTTACATGGACTGGATTTTAGGAGTGGTTTTCTCCACTTAGTATACTTTGCTTCCCTTGTTTCAGTGTCTCCCATACCATTTCATCCTTGCTAAATATTCGTTATTGCCTTTCTCAGTTAGTAAAATCATTTCTATACATATTAATTACTTTTAAGTATACTTACTTCTTGCTACATGGGCTAATCATAGGAAAACCTAGGTTATGTAAATAAAGCTTTTTTATTTTAATTACAATATAATTTAATTTTTGCTTCTATGCATCTTTCTGCATAGAAAATTTGTAATTTTTGTTTAGTTCAATATTAATTTTACAATTTTATTTTAAATAATTTTTTGGCACTTTGTATTATGTTCCAAGTTATCTTATACTTGAGAATATAGTATCATTTAATTCTACATGTAGATGGAGTGTTTTTTAAACACATGGTGTTGTTGAAATATTTTTATTCAATTTTTAACTTTCAGTAAAATTGGCATTAACTTTGAACAAAATACAGCAGAAAATAAAATGACTAAACAAAAACTAAATTGTTTAGCAATTGAAAAACTGAATTTCAATGAATAGTTCCCACATTAATACATTGGACTCAAAATGTAGAGGCAGTACCAGTTGCCATGGTAGTGATAATTTAATTTTTTGAAAAATTGATTTTTGGCATATTTGGAATGGGTTAAATTTTCTTGGCAATAAAAATAAACTTCATTCTATTGCCTCTACATTGGTTTAAGTCCTGAGTTTGTACGTAGTTGGGTACAAACTAATTTTAAATTGAAAAATTGGCTACTCTCATTTAATCTTGTACAACATTACATTATTATTTATATGATTTTTTTTTTTAAATTCAATCTCACGTTAGTACTTGAAGCTGATTAATAATTTAGATATCTCCAATAGCCAAGTTAGGAAAACTAGATGTACATTACAGCAATACCAGTTAATTTTAGGTTCTAGATTATTAAATGAATTCTGAAAGGCACTCATTTAGAGCCAGAATGTGCAACAGATTTGCCCAACCACTATGCGGTTATGGTACTACCTTGATTTGTTACAATGACACTTGACACTGCTTCTGGGAGGCTAGTGCCTGCTGCTAAAAATGTCAGTCCCATGACAGAATCTGGTATACGAGCTGCATCTCCTGAAAGGCCCAAATTAATGCTATATTATTTGTCATTCTTTAAGATTTATGACTGTATTACAGAGAAATTTAGGAAAACAAATTGAATGGCAAGTAATTTCCTTAGAAAAGGACAATTTTTTTATATTTACAATATATAATGAGCTGTCTTACCGATGACGGTTATCATCCATGCTACCATGTATGAGGCAGATCCTATGTAAAAAATGCACATAAGGAAGGTAATTGGGTATAGGTACTCAATTGATGGTTTTCGGCAGTCTGGTATGGTGAATGAAAGAACCAGTAAAATTGGCCACGTAAATATCCACCAAGCTTGGGCAAATTTTCCTTCAGGCCACTGCCACAGGTTAATGGCATTCCCATCTTCAGAATCACTACATTCAGACTCAGATTCTCTGTCCATGTTGCTCTCACTCCAACTCAGGATTTGTCCTTGATAATATGAAAATATTTTATTTATAATTCAGAACTTTTTATTAGTTTTAAAACTATCTCTAGTACAGTGGTTTTCAAAGAACAATTCGTCGTTGTGGTGGCTGCATTGTTAAATTTAAGATCAAAGCAATATTTGGTATTCTACGTAAGGCACCTAATAAGTTAATGAGATAAAATAATAGCAAATATAAATTATAAGAAAACAGTTTGCATTGCAGTCTGCATATTAATTATCCCAGTCTTTAAAATATAATTTTTCCTGTCTGCATGCAACCACTTGAAAATCCCTGCCCTAGAGTGAATAAACACTAATTAATTAATAATAAACACTTTTAATAATCCAATATAAAATAAAGGGAGGTTTATGGAAATGCTCTTGCTTTAACTTCTTACATCTAATGAAACATGTTCAAAGCCAGATTTAAGGCAAAGCAAATGGAGCAATTGCTCCTGAGCCTCTGCTGACAATAGGGACCCTGTCTGGTGGTATTCACCATCACAGTGAAATAATAACTAAGGTGAAGTTGCTCCAGGGCCTTCAAACATCTTAATCTAGCCCTGAATATGTTACTGCATCATTAAAGGTGTCAGAGATTGATGGAATGATATGATCCGAAGATCCTATGCAGACAGGCATAAGCTGTGAAAGTTGGAACAATTTTTGAAACGAGAAAAAAGTCTGCTATGACTGGGAATTGAACCCGGGTCTTCCACTTGCCGGGCAGATATTCTACCCCTGAACTATCGTAGCAGAACATTTTCTCTCGTTTCTGAACACGGATGTTTTCCTTGTTTCAAAAATTGTTCCAAAGGTGTCAGAGAATGAGCAGGAGTTTGTGTAGTGCACAGTGCTATTCTCGGGAATTACATTCAAAATACATTGATATGAAAAATTTCCAATGCAATTCTAAATTTTTTTCAATAAACATTTTCATGCTTCATGGCCAATTTTGGAATTTGGTGGTCATGGTCTCAATGTTTTTCAGATCTAAATTCAAGGGATTATTTTCAATAGGATTCCTTAAGAAAGTGCATATCAAGACAACCCACAATTGGTTCAAGATTTAAAGAAGAAATAACTTCATCATATGTAAATAATGCAAGTATAATCCAGTAAGAATGCCTGAATTATATGAAATTCCATTTTAAACAACTTAGTCAAAATATGGAGTTTTCTAAGTTATTTTAACTTTGTTATTTATAACTAGGACATCTTTTGGGAGAAAAATTTTGAAAGGTCACAAAATATTTTAATAATTATTCATGTGTACATTAAGTATAATTGAATTGGCCGATAAAAATTTTAAATTGAAGATTACTATGCATGAAATAGTATAAAGCAATACTTTAATATTCATGACAATATTAACACTATCACACACCTGCTGAAGCTGATTAGTTTTGCTATATTGACAACAAATATTTCATACTGTAAAGTAATATTTTAAATAAGTTTATGATAGTCAAAGCATTGGAAAATTTGGAAGAGAAATGGTTTTGTCAATGGCTGTGTTGTCTTGATTACTTCTAAGAACTCCTATAGTGATCAAAAAAGTCATCTTTCATCACAATCTCTGCTATATTTCCTTACACAGTGGATTTAGACATTTGCTTTCCCAAAGCCAGTTAGTTTAGCCACTCCCTATTTGTATAATAAATAGCCATGAAAGTGTTAATTCCCAAAATCAAATCTTTATTAAAATAACATTTCATTAGATTTAGAATGAAATATGAAAATTTTCATCAAAAAGTAAAAATTTCAATACTTGTTTGCCTCCAAGCCATGGCCTTATTCTAGAACTGCCTCTGTATGTGTACACAGAGGTGGTTAGCACTGTTTTTTCTAGGAAAAAAGGTAATGGTACTCAAATTTGATTTGACTCCTATGGAGTAGGAGAAAATTTAAAAAAGTACTAATTTTTAAAATTTTTTGCTGGTATTTTTTTCAGGAAAATGTTGTTCCGAGAATGTTGAAATGGGTTATTTTATTCAAGGATTTTATAAAATTCTTTTGAAATAAAGGTGGTTGTACTGCATACCACCAGAAAAAAACCTTATATATAAATATAATATACACATGATGTTCCTAAATTACCTCATAAACATGTATAATAAGGCATTGCCTTAAAAAAGGTATTATATATTATATCTAATGTTTATTTCAAATACACCAAAAATAGGTAAATGTCAACAATGATATATTTTGAATGTTCAAAATGTCCTCCAACATGGATGCATTGTTTATAACATCTGAATATTGATTGATAAACTTTCTTTGCCAAATCCTGTGATATGGCTTTCGTTGCAACTCTTCAAGCGTCCTTGGCTTTGATGCACAAGCTTTCATGGATGCAATACCAAGCAAAAAAATCCATAGGGGTGACCTAGCTGGCCACTCGACAGGACCCTACCCTGCCAACATATCCATCTTCGAGAGAATTATTGATCCAACCATGATCTGATCTCTCATTTGTAGTGAGGAGGAGAAACATCCTGGTTCCATATAAACGTCATTATTAGCATGATTTGGTAGTAGAGGAAGAATGTTCTCTTGTAAATGCTGTAAATAAGATTTGCTAGTGACAGTATCATTTGGGAAGAAGAAAGGACCCACCCTGTCTATGTGGAAGTTATACCACCTCATACCATAACCCCAGGGGACATTACTTCAGCTTTCACAACAGTATGAGGTTTTTCAAAAGCCCAGTAATATGAATTATGTCTGTTTACATTTCCATTAAGCATAAACTTAGCCTCATCAATCCACAATATGAAATCCACAAGAACATCATCCTTCACATAAAAACCTAAAAACATGTCAATTCCAGTTTCAATCAGGATCATCATTAGACAATGCATGAAACAATCACCATCTGTAAGGTTTAAAATTCATAGCCTTCAGCATATGCCATATTGCAGTGCAAGATAGACCATGCTCTTTAGATAATTGACAAATTGATTTATTAGGATTCGGATGTAAGTGCTATTGTTATTGAGTCCATGTTTTCTTGTGTGGGAGCTTGAATGGATCTTCCAGCACCTTTAACATGCTGAACAGAGCCATATCTTTCAAATTTTTCTTTGATTGACTAAAATGTTTCTGCTTGAGGAGTTCTTGTATTTCACAAAGTTTCATATCATCAACAAGCTTCAGAAAAGTTGTTTATGCACTCATACACTAATTTCACAACACTCGCCCATTGTTGAAGTCTGTCTGCCATATTTAACTCCTCTGCATGGTTAAATGTTAAACTAAAATAGCCAATTATTAATATAAAAATTGTTACCATATACCTATTTTTGATGTATTTGAAATAAAAGTCATATATAATTTTTTTTTTAAATATTGCCTTCATATAGATGTTTACTAGGTAATTTTAGAACACCCACACATGTTATTAAATTTCCCCCATGATAATTTAAATTAAGTTACAAAGTTCTTGATAATCTTAAAAACCTCAGCATCTTTTAGAAAGTTAACAATAATATTCTCTTCAGAGGGCATTTAAGTAATATTACATGTGCTACAATTTGAAAAACAATTATTAAAGTTCAGTTCATATAACTTACCAGAATTTTGGGAGGATTCTTCAGGTAATAAGTGAGCCCCTTCTGCATCACCAGTTGTTGACCCATTACTGCAGCCTTTGACCCGTTTTTCAATTTTTTCATTGAAGCACATAACTGTTCAAAGTTGTAAATCAATATCAATGGTAGTGTTGTAAAAATTATAAAAACACTATTGATATGCAATAATCTAGAGAACAATTAACAGCAGTGATATTTGCTTTTATGATTAAATAAGGGGGAAGAGGAGAAAATTTGCACTTCTGAAAATAATTTGTTATGGTTATGGCCAGTGGCAGAAATGCTGGTGTGCAACATTTGCCTTGTGCACTGTCTTATAGCTGTGCCATTGGCAATGGCACTTGACTTAATTGTGTAGTATATGTATTGTTGCCTCTACTTACAGCAAAAGTTTTTGCCTCATTGCTTTGGTCATTTAAGGATCTCAATGTTTTATATCTGAATGTTTAAATTAATTCTCTTCAAAAGAACATTAAATTTGTCATTTTTTATTTTAGTGTTTTTTAAATAAGAAAAATATAAATTTTGTGTTTGACATAAGACACTGTAGATGATCACTTTCATGTACAGTTGAACTTGGTTATGACAAAAATGGGTTAGGTGAAGAGTGACCAAACATCCAATTTTTCATCATCTTGTTGCAGTGTCCTGAAAAAGTTTGTCTGGACGGTTTTTAAATTTTCAATACTAGCTATAAAATTTTATTAATACTCTCAGATAATAGTGAAAGTTATTTTTGATTTGTTAACAATCCTACTTAAATATGGAGTGAAAGTATAAGTATTTAAAACATGAGTACATATAACATGGGAATTTATAGGTCAGCCTTGTTCGGTATGTTAATTTAAATAAAAATGATAGCAGGGCTCCAGCACATTATTTCTTTATTTATAGTGGTGTCAGTTTTGTATTCAAGTTACTTTTTAATTCAGAATAAGAAATGATAATTTAGAAGTCTTTCATATATCCTTTCAAACAAAGTATTAAAAGATGGCTTTATTACAAAAAACCAAAGCAAAATTTTTGCGATTGACTTGTACTGTTTTTGTTTTCTGGATCATGAGAAATGTCATGTTTTTGTCATGCAGGAAACTGGCCAGTAAGATTTTAGGAGTAAACAATTTTGAACACCAACAATGAAATATAAAATTTCACAATGACAAATTCCACTTGGGAAGGCTCGACTTTGTGGAAAGATTCCATAATGTAAATATGATGAATGTTGTAAATTTCCACTAGACACAAATTTATTCTGATCCGTTTTGCCTGATGATGCTGTAACAGGCAAAACCAGTTGGAAATTTACAACATTCATTTTATTTACATTTCGTATAATATCCGTTATCATGTCTATAATGAGCCAATTAATTTTTGAAAGTTCCAATTTGAAGAGTTCATCATACTCAAATTTACTATATTACTTAACAAGCCTTGAATTTTTCTCAAATACGTACAACTTAATTCCACAATGTTACTTACGTAGTATATACACCACATAACTTGTGACAAGAATAAGGGCTTCCTGCCAACTAATTTGGTCATCGGCCAACATGAGTATCAACAGGATTACAGTGATACCATATGCTATACTGTCCCGAGTTAAAGGCCACCAATCCAGAGTCAAAGACTATAAAAAATTTTTATTTAATTAGTAATGTCATTTCTAACATAGAATTATGGAAGTGTCTGAAGGAGATCTCTTTTTTTTAAGCATCCAAATGAGAGTTACATCAATTTTGATAAGTTTTCATCGCTAGTTTTAAGGATATTAATGGCAAAGAGACAACCAGTTAAATTTTTGTTGTCCTTAATTTAATATTATCATGAGAAGGGTTGCTGTTTTTACCCAAAGATCTCTGGGTTAGAAGCTCTAATCTCCTGCTCAATTTCCTAAGGCTGTTAACTTATGAATATGGTGACAATGAACTCAATATAGATGGTGAGCAGCTTATAATTTAAGCTGTATTGTTAGTTAATTACAGTTTGTTTGAAAAATAATGAAAACATTTTCGAGATATAACTATAAGATAAGCGTTTATCTTCTTCTTCCATTTCACTCTATAGTCGTTGACGGAAACATGCCACCAGAAAATCATTGTAGGATACAAGAGAGGGTGAAGAAATTATAAATGGGGCCAAGGCCCCTTCCTAGTTACATTCCTGCACCCAAGCCCATGCCTCACTTCGCGAGGTAAATTTATCTGCTGAGGAATGGAGTTTTAACACTTTAATTCATTTTAGTGGTATAAATCAGCATGCAAGTGTGGAATGATATAAAAATTCATTTATTTCTATACTAAAATAAGTTTTTGTTATTCATTTAATAAACCTTTGTTCTATTTATTTAAAATATCAAGCTTACCCTTCCTAATTAGAAAATATAAAAAAAAAACATTAAAATCAAAATCTCATAAAACCCACATTTATTTTTAAAATAAAAAATGGAGAAAAATTAACACCCTATGTCAATAATATTGATCTAAGGTATTAGTATTAATCCATTTATATATCTTCGATTTCATCTTGATCGGGTTTCCTCAGAAGTCTCAGTGTTTCACACAAAATCTAGTTTTCAAACATCTCTGGTTCATGAAGAATTTAAAGTTGGCAACCCTAATCATGGTATTAATCAAAAAAGTAAAATGATATTGGAAGTAAATTTTGAAAATTGCTACAGCAATTTAGAAATCAAGTTGATTAGTTTCAAATAAATGCATTCAGTGTACCTTCCCTGCAATAAGACCACAGCAAGCTGGAACAGCAAGAATGTTGAATACTCCTGAACCAACAATGGTTCCTATACCAATGTCTCCCTCTGTCACAAATGTTCCCACTGAGTTTATAAAAAGCTCTGGTGATGAAGTTGCTGCGGCCATGAATGTTGCTCCTGCTACATCCTTTGATATGTGCAATGCTGGCAGACATGAATATGAAAATAGATTTATAGAAATAGCAACTAAAGATAATTACCAAGGTCACATTATGGCCAAATTCAGTGACTAAATACCCAAAATGGTTAGGCAAAACTTTATGTATCTATTATCAGTAAGTCACAGCTGCAATAAAGCCTGAATGTGCAACTGTTATTCCCAATCTTTTTGTTGATTTTGGAGAATGAAATTTTGTCATTTAGTGTTAGCTGCTTAATGATTTTTGATTCCCAATGCTTGAGACAATTCATAATGAATATATTAATTTTTAATAAATTAATTTGTTTAATCTCTGTTAATTGAAATTTAGCTCATTTCTAATGGTGCCAAGTAGGAATGGTCTTTGTCAAATCGTTAAAATATAACTCATTTGCGACTGCATTTTAAAATTGATATCATATAGTGAAGGTGTTTATGTTATTTTTAAAGTTTCCTGTATTTAAGCAGAATGTCCTTAGACTAAGAAAATAGCCCATTTAATCCAATTATATCAATATTATATTTATTAATCTAATGTGAATTTGTAGAATTGAATAGAACAATTCATAAAAATCAAACGCTGAACAATACAGTGTTAGGTTAGATCAAAAAGTGAAATCAACTGATGTTGTCTACAAAACACTCACTTAATTTCTTTAATAGCAATTCAAATCAATGAAAGACATACAAAAGTAGAACTGAAGAACACTGACCTTTGGTGATTTTTTTAATGGATGGTACAAAGTAGTTATCACAAACTATTGCAAGTAATGTGAAGAGGTAAATGGCTAGGAATGCATGCAGTAATGATGCTCCATGCCGACGCTGTTCATCCGTGAATAAGTCTGGTGGAAAATCATTTATTGCTGGCAGTGTACAGTTGACATATGCTGAAGATTTACTGCTCATATTATCATTAGTAATAATTTCTAAGAGATGTCTTCCTGTTAAAGAAAAAAAATCCTTTAAGTTATGCTTACTGGCAGTTAATTGTAAAAATTTTTGGCATATATCCTACCATTTGCTTGTTACGTTTTTGGTGGGTTATTTATCATTCGATATGTTGAACAAGATCACCTCTTGGCCATTCATAACAAGATTGGAAAGGTGCACTCTATGTTGGAGTACACAGAGTTTCCAAACGCGTTCTTTGAGATTTTGCAATGTTCTCAATATTTTTCACTCAGATGTGTATTTAACGAGAAGGTAGTGAGATACATTGTAAAATACATGTGTTCTTATGTAAAGATGTCATTATTGTCCGATTTTAACCAAAATTGGAATATGTTGACCAATGTTAGCAAAAACTCCCCAATACCAAATTTCATCAAAATACGTCCAGCAGTTCCTGAGTTGAAACAGGAACATTGTAAACTACATGTAGATCATGTAAAGTGGTCGTAATTGTCCAATTTTAACAAAAATTGGAATTGGTCAACCAATTTTAGCCAAACTCCCCAATACCAAATTTCATCAAAATACGTTCAGCAGTTCAAGAGTTGAAACAAAGGATCATTGTAGGTCCATGTAAAGGAATCGTAATTGTTGTCCGTATTTAACCAAATTGGAATTGATTGACCAATTTTAGCAAAACTCTCTAATACCAAATTCCATCAAAATACATCAAGCAGTTCCTGAGTTTTAACATGCGAATGTACGGACAGAAACGACCTCCCCTATATGCATTTACTTCATGCAAACAATGCATAATAATTTATTAAATAATAATAACTATTCATTGCAGAGATCCACAAACTATGGCCTGCCATCCATATCTGGCCTATACAATAATTTCATCCAGCCCACCTCACCTAGGGTTGCCAGAAATCACAGTTTCCTGGGATTGTTCTAGTTTTTACACTTCTATTCCAATGAGAGGTTTCAGGACCCGTAATTGTCCTTGTTTGGCTCACACTATTACATTATCTGTAAAATATTAAACCTTTTTGATCATAGTCACAGATACATAGTTTAATGGTGCTATTTTATTTTTCTGAGTGGTAACAATGCAAAAAAAATTAAAATGATCTGTAAAATTAGATTCTATGTGCTTTTTTTTAGAATATTCACAAATTTTCGGAATCTTCGACTTCCTCTTTCTCCAAAACCCAAAATCAATAAAAAGTTATTTAAAACATACCTCACCAATTTTAAGCAGTTGTAATATGATATTTATCCCTTTTTGAAAGTAAATTGAATGTATCTAAACATATGGCATCCCTAACCTATTCTTAACTCTTAATATGTGCATATTATTCGCATATTTGCCAGCAGGAAGCATCATTAGATATCATTCATTAAATCTAAATGATATTTTTCTGTATGTGGATGTGGTATACTTTTAATAAAAGCATATGACACATTACACAATCAAAAATTTCTCAAAAATATCTCTGATGTTTACACAGTCATTTTTGAGTCACAGAGTTACATAACGCCTCTTGTGACCATTGATTTATTAAAGTTATATTTAAACCCCAATAATTTAAAATTGAATGAGCAAGCTCCCATCATACCATGTATCAAATTATTTTCTGAACTCTTGCAACAAAAATTTTAGTAGTTTAATCCATTCTTTCATTTGTAAGTTTTTGTGTATACAACATGGTCAGAGCAAGTTAGAGAAGACGAATCAATTTGGAGTAAAATAAATTCTTTTTTGTTTCATCTGACTAGATCTACTAAACATTTTTTATGGTAAGAAAAAAGGGTACTACTGTTTACATAACTGGGATGAAGGTAGACAAGGCATTACCAAGAAAGTGATGAGAAATGAAACTATCAGGGAGGAAGGTGAAAAAGAGGAAGTTAAACGTAAATATGAGAAGCATTTCGAGGCATGTAATGAAACAACATAGACGACAAGTATTATCACAGACGATTAAGCCCAACCCAAGGGGGGGGGGAGAGCACAGTGAATGTGGGAATATAACAATACCACCTAACCAAACACCCAACCTCAGAGGTTGAGGAGGTTGTTATGCCATAGAAGAATGCTTAAAGGAAAACCATAACCAACTAATTACCCAACCCGGAGGGCCAAGTTAGAGTATGCTGCAGGCCTAGTAGTTGTATGCTGCGGGTCAGTATGCATATGCCACAAGTCAGCATGCCGTGCTGCATACTAGTTATATTTCTCGTCACCAGCACTAGCATCACCTTGTTTACCTTTCACTGCCTCAGTTATGCGAACAGAACAGAAAAAAATTTAATTTCTAGTATTTCAAAAAATATATTGTTATAGAACAATAAATATGTTTCAGGATGTTTGTGAAAGCACTTATAAATCATAATGTAATATAATGGGCATGCTCTTGAAATGCTTACCACTGATTATTGTTCTTTTATAGTTGCATTTTCTGTGAAGTTTGTAGCATTAATGGGGAATAATATTTTATTTGAAAGAGTTAAAAAAATATTTTATTCCTCTTAATTAGTTTGAAATAATATGAGCATGTCATTTTTAAGTAAAGATGAAGAGGGGTCTAAGGCCAGTTTTTCAGTAAAAGTGGCGGCTACTATCACTCACAATCAGCTATTACTTGAATATCATACAAATGGCCCATGGACTCATTATCATATATGTTAATCTTGCCCTGCTTGGGTCTAATGAATATAGGAATATAATACATGGTATAATATACAAAATATAATATACATACTAGAGAGATCCACCCCTGGACTGCTAATATGGCCCCATTGCCTTGGTTTGCACAGTTTTTTGCATTGGATGTTAAAATAAAAACATTGTGATTCTAAATTATTTTTTATTTTACTTATTTAAGTAACAAAAACAGCTGATAGAGCAGAAAAATAGCAAATAAAACCAAATATAAAAATTGTTTTATACTACTTTTTATTTTAATTTGTAAATTATAAAAAATTGAATAAAGCTTACTTTTCAGTTTCATCCTGATGAAACTAACCTCAGAAATATGGGTATCTGCTGGAACTTTTTTGGGGGGAGGGAAGGGCAAGAGGATAGGAAAGCTCCCACAGTCAGGTTTGGCGGGCTTAATATTTTAGTGGTTTGTTTCAAGTATATTGTAAGAGGTTCCCACTTGCTTGCCTGACCTCAGAAAAATGACTATTTTAATCCTCTGACCTAACCAGACATCAATGGCCCTTGACACAGGCCTGATCCAGAGGGGAGAAACTGCCCCCTCCACAGTGCTCAGAAGTACTCGAATTAATTGCAAAACTTATTAATATTATTTTAACTTTAAATGTAACATGTGTTTGTTTGTGTCTACAATACTACTTCTACAATTTATAAATTTGGATTCCTCTATTGGTTAATTAAGTCAAAGATGAGTAAATTAAAATTTAATATTGAAATTTGATTTTAAATGCAATTTACACATTAATAATTTTATTAGACCTTTCCCTGGCAATGGCATGTTTTGCCATCATTGCCAGTTCACCCTATTTACATGACAATGTTGACCTTTTACATTTTCAAGAGCCTGATTTTTGTTTTTCTACTATCTACTGAAAATTTTCAACATATCTCAAATGGCTGACCTACTATGAAATTATTAGCAGTGGCATACTGGAAAATGTTTAGGCCCCCCTGCCAAAGCAAAATTGAAGTCCTGGAAAAAAATTTAACAGCCTCACGAAAAAAATATGGGCCCGCTTTTGCCATGGGTCCTCTCACCACACAGGGGTTGTGGGGGTGTCTGGTATGCCATTGATTATTAGTAAAGCCTTGCATTTAAGCCACAAAGCATTAAAGTATCTTGTTATGGAAAGGGTTTACTAACACTTAGTAATAATTTGTATACTATATTTATAATAAATATTGTATCATGATGTATGAAGCTTAAATGTGATTGGTGGAATTTGAACCAATGGATTAGTGTGACTGACAGAATGACGGAGAGACTGTAATTAATATGGTAATACAGCATAAACTTATTATGAACAATTTACAGGTACTATAGAATGAGTACTTTGTCAGATGTGTTTTGGTCTTTTTGGTACCTCCTCTGATTTGAGATTTTTGATTTTGTTTGGATGAGCAAGTGAGCTAAGAATTTTGTATGATAGAGGGAGACTATTATGCACTTTATGAAGCTCTTATTAGATTCAGGCCAGTGGCATAACTACAGTGGTGTAGAGGGTGCAATCAATCCTGGACCCCTAAGTAAATACTAAAGGGTCCAACGACTGCCCAAATTATTTTTTTCTCTTTTGAAAATTGATTGATTGGATATTGAATTCTAAAATAAATGTTTATGTGGTGTATGTTATCCTTTCAGTGGTTATCCTGAATAATTTATGAAGTGGATGAAATTGGTTTAGGTGATCATTCTTTATTTGCTCTTCAACTTGATGTGGCCCTTTGCTCAATATTGCACTTCCTAATTATGCTAATGGTTATGGCAAAAGTTTTGTGTATGATTGTTAAGAAAGTGTATCTTTATTGGTAAATAAAGATGTTTTTATTGGTTGGTATAAGAGTTGAGTAGAGTTAGTTTTTTAGTTGAAAAGTAGGGGATTGATGTTGGACTAATTTCCAGTTTTATTTGTTGCTATTGTCGGTATTAGTTATTGACTAGTAAGTTGATCTTATCAATTATATCTTTAATAATGATGAGTAAAATTGGCATGGTGAAATTCTTCCTATTTAGTTGCGCAGGGTAACATAAATTGTTACTCAACACAACCATATAGGAAGAATTTCACCGTGCCAATTTTATTCATCATACTTAAAGATATAATTGATAAGATCAACTGACCAATCAATAATTATTACCTACAGAGATGCATCCAAAGGTTGTAATACCTGTATCTAAAAATGTATAAAACTTGTTACAAGGCCGGAGTGCTGCAAAATTCTGTTTATCTTTGAAAGTGTCCTGTGACTCATAAAAGTTTGGTAACCACTGACCTACAGGAATGACTGGTAGTCAGAATGAGTTAACTGTTTGCATAATGTAATTACTCAATTTATGCTGGAATTGAAGATGGCATATAATTTTGAATAGCTTACAATAAGTTATAGGGTTTTACATTTAGTTTTACATTCATCGATGAAATTTTTATTGCTATTTCTTAATTATAACCTCCAGATCCTAAGTAATTGATGTAGTTCTTAGATTACAGACATTTTTTAATCTACGATTTATTTTAACATTGGATTTTTTCATGGTTCATTTTATTTATCCCTCTGGAAGGAACTTATTCTTCTATACAATGACATAGTTTGACATGATTTAAACTATGTATATCATCAATTGTTGAATTTTAATTGAATGAGTGGCATCTAAAACAAAACAATTTCTATGAACTGTTTTGTGTTGATAAGTGCTCTTTATACTAATACACAAACAGAAATGCAGGGTGAGAATTTTTAGCCTACTTTCCATAATGGAAATAGGCTTATAGTTTCTTTGTTGTGCCTGTCTGTTCAGCTGTCTGTCCCCCTATTTATTTTTGAACCATTTGACTGATTTTTATGACACTTGGTGGGAATCTCTTGCTACTGGGGCTGAGTTCCTAAAGATAGTTTTTGTTGCAAAGATTGAAAGTCCTGGGTTCGATTCCAGGAACTGTTCTTCCCATTTGATTTACATGGGGAATCTAAAATCCATCGTGCAGAGTAATTTTATTTTGCACGATAAAATATCTGTGAATTGTAATATTAGAGTGGGATTTATACTATTCTCTGGGGAAAGGAATGGAGATTCTAATTTTTATCATAGAATTTTGCTTATCAATCGTGTTGGATAAATACTGGCATTTTTGCAATTTTTATCACTCAATACAAGAATGTTGCCATTGCAATGACTATTGTTGGACTCAGATTTAATATAGTCTAATACTGTGGTTCTTAGCCTTTTATGACTGACTCAAATTCCGGCTGTAGACACCCATGTTGTCTACTAGTTCACTGGTGATAAGTGGTAAAATAGATAGAAATTAAACAAGTAAATTCATTTAAGCCACTATCATTGAACAGGTTGTTTGAAGGAATGGTATATTTAGATATAGACAGCCACAGAAGACCTTTGATGATCCACTCAAAATGACTTAGTGACCCAGGGATTAAGAACCACTGGTATAATACATACATGCAATATTTTTGCCACACAAATATGCATGGTGGTGTAGTGGTTAGGACACTGGCTGCTACTCGCCTGCTGTTCAAAAGGGTAGCAGGCACGAATCCTGCGAAAATAGGACTTTTTCCAAGGTCGCCCGGCCCCTTATTTGTGTGGTATGAGGAGACCGCGCTAAGACAGCATTCTGTCTGTCAGAAGGGACGTTAAGCCGTTGGCCCCCTTGGTGCTCTTCGTTAAGAGTAGGCTAATGCTGGCACTGGGTTTCCATCCTCCCTTGTGTGTTCGGTGTGGAAGGAGCTATGGCTATAATAATCCAAGAAGTTGATTAGCCAAAAATACACCTACACACAAATACCCATGATCAGTTTAGTTTTCCATTCGAATGTATTTGTAATATTTTATAATGCTACATTATGAAATTTGGAAAAGTAAACATAATAAGTTCTGTTTGGATCATCTTGCATAATACAGGCATTGATTGAATAAGAGTTTCTTTCCTCTAGCAATGCTAAGTTTACTGATCTGACTTTAAACCTGAAAATTTAATAATTTTTCACAAAAAAAACTTCACAAAAAGGGAACTTACATAGTTATTCTTTTCTGTGATTATGATGAGTAACTTCCACTAAGTAGAGCCTGATTTCATGGATGAGAAATGCATTTTGATTTCCATGTTTGTTTAATAATTTCATCAGGAAATAAAATGAAAATATTCTTAATTTTGGGTAATTATATTTCAGTGTTATAATTAAACTTTTAATTCAGTATTGAATGGTCAGTAATTTTGCAAAAATTTAATTAAAGCTTTTTTGCATGGCAAATTTTACATTCTCACATACAAAGTAGATAAAGATTGGGAATGGGAAAAAATTAGACATTTTGATGAATATGCTCATTAGTGGTTTCCGAGTCCAAAAATGGAGTTCTTTTAATTCTTTGTCTGTATTCTGTCATCTGGGTGTAGCTCTAGGAACCAAACGGTTGAACAGAATCTGAATAGATCTTGTATTTCTTTGTAGTATATCAGCTGGAATAAAAACCTTGTTATGATGAACCATGCTGCTGTGGTATAAAGGAAAATACTCGTATGGAGACTCTACAGGGCCAGCTTGATGATAGTGCTAATGAAGAGACAGTAGCAGAACTATAATACAGCTGGATGGGTGATAGATTTAGGGGGCCCTGTAGGTCCATCTATATAGTATTATATTAACATCTAATGGAAGGACATTAAACAGATTACAAAGCAACATTGAAATAAGTAAAAATAGTTTATTTGATCTGAAACTAAGAATAGCAATTAAAGTGTGGGAAGTATTTGAAAGGTTGCTTATTTTTAAATTATAACTTTTAAATAACAATATCCCATATTATGATGGATGATATTGAAATATTTCTGTCTATGGTAATGTAGTTTTCGAAGGAATTGTATAGGTGTAGGTTTGGATAGTGGCAGAATTCTCACATCTTAATCTTGAGTATTATTTGGACTTGCAAGTGTTCTGAGAATTGGGGATAGGTGATCCTAATAAAACCTATGGTCCTGTCTATTAAACAAAAACTATGAGTGATATTGTGACTACTGCACAACACACATTTCTTAGGTGTCTTGATTTTTTCACCAAAAAGTAATAAAATTTATATGCATATATGTTACGGTTAATTTGTGTTGTTAGGTAAAAGTGCTCATTTGCCTTTATATATGTTATGGGAAATGTGTCCATTTACCCGACAACACAAATATAACACAGTATAATTGAATCTAGAAACGAATTATGAAGGGGCCAAAAATTATTATTATTATCAAAAGTTTGTATTTCTGCCACTGTACACTTTCATATTAAATAATAATAAATTTATTATTAAAAATTTTTGAAATATGATTCACAGGAATGTAAGCCAGTACTCTCTGCATTTCGGGGCCTTATGCTTTGCCCCTGATATTGCGAAACATCGAAGGGTAATTCTTCATTCTTTTTGATTTCAACAAGATGTCGATTTACTCAAAATTTGCTTCTTGGGTTTCAAGTCAAATTCATTTTTTCATAAACAATACTGAATTAACAGATTTCTCAGCAAATAACTTTACAGCATCCAGTGACATAATAGCATCAAGTTTAATAACTGACTACCTCCAAGCTGCCCCTGCAGTAATGTAGCCAGTAGCATCATAAATATGTATTAATATAAACATACATTATTGTATGAATCAGGCATATGGATCGATACAAGAAAGTTTGTGCAATCCACGTTGCACCATATTTTTGCTTGTTATTCGGATTTCGGTTGTATAGTTTTCACAGTGGCAGATTAACATAAGGGCAAAAGGGGCAGTTGCCCCAGAGCCCCCAGGCGTGAAGGGCCCCAATGCTCCATAACTCCATTTTGTTTAAACAATTCACTTAAATGGAACAAAAGGAATGTGTCATACCATTCTTATTTTAAAATTAAATAAAGTGTAATTTTATTATGCATCATGAATAATAATAAGCATGAACAGATGTTAATGCATAAATAATGATGTTCTCATATTCGAAATGGCGCCAGTTAACTTACAGCTCATTGATTCCAACTTCTTTGAAACGGCTTTCTCTCTTTTGACCACACATTTAGCAAAGGATCAAGCAAGTGATAAGGGATATGAAATGCGGATGTGCTGCTTGCTTCATTCTTATGATATTAAAGATGTTTAAAAATGTATGTTTATATCTTTTCCTCATGGTATCAAACTGTACTGGAGAATGTTCTTTTTCAAAGCTTCGGCTGATTAAGAACAAATTACCATCAACCATGCATCAACATGGTTTGAATATGGTAACTCTTGTTAATTGAATATGAAATTCTATGCAGCATAGACTCGAATGCCATTATCCATAATTTTGCTGAAATGAAAGTGAGAAAGTACGCTTCTATTTAATTTTGGTTCTATGAAACATCTTTTGCAACATATTTTTTACGTTTTTCAATTTGGAGTTTAGCTTGTAGCATATTCAGCATTTTCAATTTAATATAAATTGCGTTTAACTTGTATTAGATAAGATAAGATGTTAGACTTTTATTACATTATTCCAAATGTTGATTTTTTGTCATCTGAAATTGCATTGTGTGTCTCTAATTTTGAATTTTACGGTCAAGGAGTTAATTCTATTTAACAATTGAAAATAATGACAAATTTTATGCTGTGCATTGAAACACATCTTCCCATGCTTAATTATTAATAATATAACTGATTTATATGTAACAGCTTGTTATTTTGGTGTTTAACTATACATTAATATTTTAATACATTGGAGGGAGCCCCTTGTGACTGTGTAGGGCCAGGGCCGCCGAGAGCAAGGGCGGGCTCCGGGGAAAACAAAATTTCCGGACCCCTTTTTTTGTCAAAAATAAATAAACGGCGCAATATACATTGCACAAACTTTATCATGTACGTTTGGTCTCACTATACTCTTTGCCCTGAAATTAACTGTGTGCTTGGAAATTCACTGACAATTATGTTAATAATGCGTAGCAATAGAACCAAAGCGACTGACACCATCAACCTCTCACGTCTAATAACTCTCACTAATAAGCACGTAGCGATAAAATAGAAGTACGGAATTTTAGATTAGGGAATCCCCGGGTTCCCTCCCCCTCCTCGGACGCGTGCGCTGAGCGTATTGTATATAAATAATCCCACTGGACGATATATAGTAACTTTTTTGGGACATAGGGCTTAGTAAGTATTATTTGTGACATCAGGCTGTACGATTGGATGGATTTTAATCAAAATCCTTATAGCCATTTTTGAGTAAATCGAATTTTGTTTCAAAATATCTAAGAGTAAAGTACCCTAAATTGTTGCGCAATATCGTTCATCTCTTCAGAGTATCTATTATGAATTATATTATACATAAATATGAGATATCACTCGATTCAGTTTAACCGTTTAGGCTGTAATAAGATTTTTAGTGATCCGCGGCGGTGTGACGACATAGGGCTTCGGTAAGGTAGCTTAGCGTACATTTAATGCCACTGGACGCCATATGCATAGTTATTTCAAGAGATATATGGCTTACGTAGTATTATTTGTGACATCAGGCTCTACAATGGTATTGATTTTAATCAAATTCTCTGGAGCCATTTTTGAGTAAATAAAAATTTTCTAAAAATTGCCAAGAATAAACTACCCTTAATTTTTCCGCAATATCATTTTTATGAAAAATGGGAGTGCAAAAGATGGTATTTTGCACAAATACGAGATATCATTCGATTTTATGTACGCGTTTGTGCCCTAGAACGGCGAACAGACAGACGGTGTGGCGAAAACCACTTTTATGTACTCGGGGACACCTAAAACGTGTATTTCCATCAAAATCTCGAAGTCGAATTTTTTCACGATAATACCTGCTCAATATACTACGTATATGAGAAAGTAAAAATGGAATCGAGTTCCTGGGCAAGTCCAGGGAACCGGTCTGATTTGGGTACTTTTTCAAGAATAAGATTATTTCCAATTTATTACGAAAATTTAGCTGCTCCAGGGTATCACGTTTCCTAATCTTGGCTCCCCCAGAGTCACCCCCAAGGATTTTGCCCCGGTATCTCCGCCCTCTTCGTGGCTTTGCCGAGGGACCCACATGCTCTTAATCCGCCCCTGAGTTTTCGGTATAATTATAGTAGATCTTTCACTTGCGCAGCTTTTCATTTTCAATTGATCAACCACGTGGTGTTTGCCACGATTGCACGAATTTAATCCTGATTATGAATGGAATACAGTGGTACCTCGACATACGAGTTTAATTCGTTCCGTAACCTTGCTCGTATGTCAAATTGCTCGTATCTCAAAGCAATTTTCCCCATTGAAATGCCATTAATCCGTTCCAGCTCCCAAAAAACCACCTCAGTCGTTTTTGTTAAGTGTTTTTGAATAAGAAAAATGTATTTACAAGAAGAAACATTTATTTATAAATAACAAATACATATTCTATAAAAACATAATAAAAGAAAAAGTGAAGTGCTTACGGAAGCGCTTAATTTTCGTCACTGGTCTTCGCTTTTTTCGTCACGCTTTGCTCATTTTCACCTGCAGATCGTTTAAAAAAACTGTCCAAGGAGGTTTGTTTCTTCCTCCCTTTCAGGATATTGCGGAAATGTGTTAGGCAAGTTTCGTTGAACAACTCCGATGCACGACCAGTTGCAACTTTTTCGGGGTGATTTTTATCCACGAACTCTACAACTTTCTCCCACATTCCCAAGATCTCCTTTATATCTCTTGTAGAGATAACCTCCTCCATCTCTGGCTCCTCTTCAAAACTAATTTTTCGTTGAACCACCGTATGCTGCTGCGAATGTAGATCGTGTAACTCCTCGGTTGTCAGCTCCTGAGACTGTTCCTCGACGAGTTCGTTCACATCTCTCTCATCCACCTCCAGACCCATGGATTTTCCCAGAGAAACAATCTCCTCTACCACTGACACTTCGGGTTCCAATCCTTCGAAGGCCCTTTCAGCTACAGCCTCAGGCCACAGCTTCTTCCATGCAGAGGTTAAGGTCCTCGTTGTAACACCCAGCCAGGCCTGATCAATAATTCTTAGACATATCACGATGTTAAAGTGGTCCTTCCAGAACTCTCGAAGGGTAATGTTTGTGTTCTCCGTCACCTCAAAGCAGCGCCGAAAAATGTGCTTGGTGTACAACTTCTTAAAATTAGAAATCACCTGCTGATCCATGGGCTGCAGGATAGGAGTGGTGTTGGGTGGTAGGTAGAGAACCTTTATAAACTTGAACTCTTCGAGTAAATCATCTTCGAGATTTGGTGGGTGAGCAGGGGCATTGTCGAGGACGAGAAGGGCTTGCATGGGTAGGTTGTTTTCCTGTAGATATTTTTTAACAGAAGGGCCAAACACCAGGTTTATCCACTCCACAAAGAATTTCCTGGTGACCCACGCCTTTGGATTTGCCCTCCACATAACTTGCAGTTTTTCTTTTAAAATCTTATGTGACTTAAAGGCTCTGGGATTTTCCGAATGGTATACTAGCAGAGGCTTGATTTTGCAGTCGCCACTCGCATTGGCGCAAAGTGCTAGAGTTAATCTATCCTTCATGGGTTTGTGACCTGTCATCGTCTTCTCCTCTGCCGTTATGTAAGTCCTATTCGGCATCCTTTTCCAGAAAAGCCCTGTCTCGTCACAGTTGAAGACTTGCTGGGGGATGTATCCTTTGGCTTCTATCAGTTCGGAAAACGTTTTGATGTAAACCTCAGCTGCCTTCACATCCGAACTTGCTGCCTCACCATGCCTGACGACGGAGTGAATGCCGGTCCTTTTCCTAAAGTTGTCAAACCAGCCCCGACTGGCTTTAAACGAGTCTTCCGATTCCTCGTTTGTGGAAGTGTGTGGGATCTGCTTCAGCAAATCACCGTAAATCGCTCGTGCCTTCTCACATATGATGCTTTGTGTTAAGGTTCCTCCTTGAAGCTGCTTCTCTGTCACCCACACCATCAGTAGTTTCTCCATCTTTTCATGGAGAGAGGTCCGGAGCTTAGAAATTATTGTAACGCCCTTAGCTAGCGTTATTCCATTTATCAACTCCTTCTGTTTAAGTACAGTACATATCATTGATGTGCTACGCCCGTACATCCTCGCCAAGTCAATTACTCGCACACCTTGCTCATGTTTTTCTATGATTTCACGCTTTAATTCAATAGACATCATCTTCTTCTTCGGACCCATGGTTATAAAAATAAATGTGATAATGTTTTGTAAATGTACAAAAAGCAAAAAACGCGAACCCAACTTATCAAAAATGCTTCGAAAACGAGGGAAACAAGCACACAGACTGAGGTCTAGTCTGAGGTGGGAGAAACTGTTAGACGCTGCACACGACACCAACATGCGCCCCGCATGTTGGGGTCGTGTGCAGCGGTGTAATGTGCGATTCCTCGTATCTCAAATCTTGCTCTCATCTCAAAGCAAAATATCGCTCGCTCGGCGGCTCGTATCTCAAAACACTCGTATATTAGGGCACTCGTATATCGAGGTATCACTGTACTTATTAATTTAGAGATAATACATTGTGATGTAACTAATACATGAAGTTCTCCGTAGCTTCCACCTTATTTATGGCTAAGTACCAATAATTTATGCATAATCAGTCTACTATCATTGTTTTTACAAATAATATGTATCTTTGGTTTGTTTTCGACTGACGTCACGTATCCCGAAACGTCCGCACCCTGTTTACTCGACCATCTTTGAACAATGGGTTCAAATTATGACCTTTGGGTCGTGGCAGGCAATGACTGTCCATATAGCAAAAATACTTCCAATTAAGCGCCAACAATTTACATATTATTTTATTCCCGCATCCTATGGCTTTAATTGCAGCTTAATGGTTATTTGAAATGTATTATTCGGTAAAAAGAAGCTACAAATTAAATAGGTTATGAAAGTTTACAAAAATTTGTATAGCAAAAATTGTTTCTATCCTTCCACTTGAACTTATATGTATTAATTGAAATGCTTTGTTTTATTGTCTTTACTGCTTGTTTTAGGCTTGAGTCGAATTTTTAGTACAGGGTGTATATAAATTATCTTTACAACTTTATACCTGAATAAAAACTTCACTGTTTGTGCATCATCTGCGAGAGAAACTCTCATAGTTTGTTCTGAACATTACACACATTCGACATGGATACCATTAGTCACACGTACAACGTCCAAGCGATATTCAAGCTCCATTCATGTACGCTGCAGCATGTCAACGTCAACTGTTGCAATAGCAGCTTCAAATTGTTGATGTTGGCCACCAGAGTTTTGTACACACAGCCTGCCATGTTTTTCCAACAAGACGGCGCACCGCCACACTGGAGCTTAATTGTGCATGCATCTCTTAATCAGCATTTCCCAAACCGATGGATTGGCCATGCTGGTCCCATCTCTTGTCCGGCCAGATCACCGGATATCACGCAGTGTGCCTATGTCTTTTTATAAAGTTTTTATTCACGAGTCAAGTTGTAAGGATAATTTATATACACACGTTATGTGAGAAATAGGTTAAATTTTAGAAAATGTGTATAATTGTTACGCCTACGTTTCCGGATTATAAAAATATTTTTTCTAGTAAGTTAAGTGAATTTCTTCTGTGAAGACGCTGGTCGTAATAATGATCCGTAGTGGAAGTCACGCCGCAGAGAGATTATTTAGCTTCCCTTGTCTCAAAGAATTGTTTACGGTAGCTCTTCAATAGGGGGAAGTTTTGCAAGAGTTGCTAAGTGATCGGTTGAGCGTATCCTAGCGTATCGGAAACGAACTGATAAGCTCTGATTAACGTGGTTTCGTATAAATTTCATTCAAAACTTAAGCTTTTGTATATGGTATAGATTATATATTTTAGAATTGCGATTTTAAGTCGCAGTAATGAGCGAAGTTGATATAAACAAATGCATTGATTGTTGAATAATTTTTGTGGAATGGATTATACTAGGAAATGTGTGTAATTCAAGCCGATTGCATGATCGTTTGACAAATCATTTAGGTCAGGGGTCGCCGAACGTTCTACCGTAAGAGCCACTGTGATGGCCACACGAGACCTTTCAAATTACTGATTTGGGCCGTGTTTAAATGTCAAAGTGTTACTCTTGAGATTCTTTGTTAACTGTTTAATGTGCCATGCGCATATATTGAAAGTATATTGCATCCACGCAATCGGAAAATATCGTTTAGGTTTCAGTAAAGATATTTAATGACACTTCCTACAGGAAAATATACGAATATGCATGTATTGTATAAAAGGTACTGGTAAGGTAAGATGAAATCACTGCGCTTGTCGTAATTTGGTGACCTCTGACCTAAGTAATTTCTATAGCCATAAAGGATTGAGTAAGGCAGATGTGCATTTCATCACTCAATGTTAATTCGCGGATCGTCGATTCCGTCAATCGTCTGATGAGTTGCCTCAGAAATAAACGGTCGCCTAGGTGACCGTTTCATAGATAAAAGGGTTACCTCGGTTGGATTCAATCAATTAGACGAAATAATTTAAATTGGATTTTCTCGGTCCCAAGGAGACAAACTTTCGATTATTTCACGACAGTTGTGTTGAATTTTTCCTTCAAGGGAAACGGAAGAAACTCTACATTAAACAAAGGTTCTGTTCTTTATTAAAGTGAACCTACAAAATAACTTACATGTACGATTCCAATAGTTTTGGTGATTCAAATTAGCAATGACTATTTCTATTGCTAAAACATTGGATTTAAACGAAAAAAATTCGAATGGGATTTGCAGCACCTTTTACAAAAATATTTTTTTTCAAACTTGAAGAGGATGATACACGTTGAAAATTTCAGATATCTGACCTCAGTTCTCCATAAGAGGTCACAATTTCTTTTTGGACCAAGTACGTCCATGCGTTTGACTTGCCTGCTTGTAGGTCTTGTCGATCTTTTGCCGACAACGAAGAGGCGTACTTGCGAGTTATGGCGCCTGTGTCAACATTTTAGAAAACACCTTGGTTATGCGGAATATTATTTTTGCTTCATTCTAATAAAGAAATGTAGCGTTTTAATTAAATATAACTGAAAATTGAGAATTAAATCAATACTTATTTATGGAAAAAATGAACTTTTGACATTTTTTCCGGAACGATTGGCGCCTTTTGTAACGGGCGTCTATGGCATATGCCACCTTTGCCGTACCCTAGTTACGGCACTGACCACGGGACCCTTCAGCCTTCCAAATGAAAAAATAGACGATCTTGTGTGCCTATATTTGTGTTTTGTATCTGTTTAGTACATTAGTGCGCTTAGTTGTTGAAGATCCTATTCCGAATCAATTTTCGTATTTTCATCAAAGATTCACGATAAAGGAATTGAATCGAAATTATATAATAGTTATTGCAATATGGATCAACCATATGGAATTTTAAGATGATACGTGCTTAGTAAATTGTTTGGAATCGTCAGATAATTAGAATGTTACTACACACTAGTTAGACATTAGTGGGCATTCATTCATCGGCACCTAGGGTTAGAACGCTGGCTGCTACTCCCCTGCAACTCGAAAGGGCAGCGGACACAAATCCTGCGAAAGTAGGAGAGCGCAAAGTCAGCGTTCCGTCCTTAGGACGTTAGGCCGTTGGCTCCCTTGGTGCTTTTCGTTAAGAGTAGGCTAATCCAAGAGGTTGATTAGCCAGAAATACACACACACACACACATTCCTCAACACCATAGTAAACATATTCGGCATTCATCCATAAAAAATGTCAATTGTTTTTTAGCCTGCTTTTCAGAATGGAAATCTTATATTATTATCGTCATAGTCGTAGACGAACTTTTTGGTAGGTTGGTTATCGCCTATTGGGAAGCTTATGTCTCCGCCGCTGTCTGGGCTATTGCCGTCATCTATAATTTATAAAGATGCGGACGGTACTAAACTCAACCGGAAATGTTAAATACTTTCTTTTCTAAGGGGGTTTTCCGACACCCCTGCACTCCATAAGAAAAGCATTGGAATCAGTTTCGGGCATTATAAAATCGCATTTTAAAATCAGTTAGAATCAAGATACGAAGTCAGGACCTAAACGATTGTGTTGGAAAAAGAAAGACATTCATTTTGGTTACCGTGAAAGTTCAATTACATTCCGAATTTATCGGAAAATTCATTTTTAATATGAAAAAACGCGACTTTTAAACAGTGAGAATTGTCAGTTACCATGGCCACCTCATTTGAGCGAGTGGTAATATTGGATGTATACTCGCGAGCCCCTTGACGATATTACGTCATTTTGTTTGTTTACATGGAATTCGAACATTTTTGAAGAATAAGTGAACCTTTCCCCTTTGAATTAAAGAACTATTTTATTCGTTATTGTAGCATCGTTTAAAAATTCATTAAATTAATTTCTTTAATCAGGGCGAAAAACATTTTAAATAGCATAAGATTAAAATAAAGCCTCTTGACGATATTACGTCATTTTGTTTGTTTACATTTATGTTGATTTATGTCTTTATCTTGAGCGTGTTTATTCTGTAATATTTACGAAGAAAGAAGTTTAAAAGAACTTAGCAAGGTCAGTTATTTTTATTTATCACATCACTTGGAAAATTAAATTAAATAAAAATTAAATTATACTTATCCTTAATCCTAATACAGGTTAATAATAAATGGAATCTTCTGTTCTATTTACGCAGAAAGGAGTTTACATCTTTTGTCAAATAAATGTGTCTGATCAAATTAATTATAAAAAAATCAAAATCAACTTAATGCGTCAGCGAAGCGTCACAGGCTCTCTAGCAGGTTTATATTTCGTTGTTGTGTCTGTTCGTCCGTCTGTCTGTCTGTCCCCCATATTAACTTTCGAACCAATAGACCGATTTTCATGAAACTTGGTGGAAATCTCTTGCTACTGAGGCCGAGCTCCCGAGAATAGTTTTAGTTGCAAAGATTGAAAGTCCCGGGCAAATGGTTGTATTTTAAAGTAGAAGCAAATGGAATTCTGATCCAGCCGTGCTCTTTTTCTTTGTTCAGGTATGAAAGATATTTGTGGAAATAAACTTTCATTTCCCCCCTATGTGATTAAGTATGATTCTACGAACTTTGGTGAAAGTGAAATATGGTTAGCAGTAAGGAATTCACTAAGAGTTGGAACATGTCGGTATGTCCTTCTTTAAATTCGTTCCGCCATGTGGAAAGTTTGCAACGGAAAGCTTGAAGTTTGTTATTAAGTATCAATATGTTGGTACTCTTCCTTTGAAGGGAAGTATTTAGCTCATTTAGTTTTTCAAAAATATCAGCCAAACACATTAAATTTTTATCAGAAAATTTCATCGATAAAGCTGGTTTTTTATCTTTGAGAAAATGCGAAGTTCATCACTTATGTTAGTTTCATAACCCTCTTTAAAACTTTTCCTCGAGATAATCATCTGACCTCGTTATGGTATAAAACTACTTCATGGATTGACTCCATTTCTTTACGCAAAATAGTGAATGGTCTTGAATTGAGAGCATTATGTTTCACAAAATTTACTATAGTCACAACTGTAGTCAGCACTTCATTCAATTCAATTCCAATGTTTTTAAAAGCTAAATGTTCTCTATGTATCATACAGTGAATAAATTTTGCACTTGGGGCTACTTTTTTCACCTCTGCTTTGAATGCCACATTTTCACCAGTCCTGACTGCTGCTCCATCGGCGCAAACATCTACGCATTTTGACCAATCAAGATTATTGTCGGAAAAACTTATCTACTGCTCTAAATATATCCACCTCTCTTGTAGTCTGAGGAAGAGACCTACAGAATAGTGAATCTTCTACTTATTCGAAATCATAACTGATATCTCACAAAAACTATCAACTGCGCATTGTTTGTGATGTCCGTTGATTCGTCCAACTGTATTCAAATGATTTTCTACTTTTCTACATGAAAACTATGACTAACTCAATAATTATTTGCCTTTTCTGCGCCTTACCCCAAGAAAAGCTCAAATATCACCCGAATTGTCATTTTTACGGAATAAAGTTTCAAATAAATATTGTACAAAACGATACTATCTACAATTATTATAACGACTATTGTTAACATACGTGAATTATGAAGGAGATATTAGAGTAAATCGGAAAATTGGCAAGAATGAATCTCTGCCTCCGTTTGAGCGAGAGTTGCCAAAACCTTTTCATAGCTCCGTTGCCTCAATAAAATGTTAAATCTGGAATTTAGTATTGATCTGGTAACTTGTTCGTGAGTTAATGTGACTACAAATATCCTGTCAAATATGCACACACAGAATAACCCACGTATATTATATCGAAAACTGTCAAAACGTGTGTTTTTGGTGACCTCCAGAAATCTATTTTTTGCATGAAAACAATACTTTCTCTATATTTACATGAATGGAGATAGTAAAAAGGAATAATTGAAATCCAATGATTCATAAATGTCTTCTTAGGGAAATTTATTGGCCTCATTCGAGCATTAGCTAAAAGTTTGTTTAGAGAAAAAGGCTTAATCTAACTGAAACTTAGTACTTGGACCAAATTCAAAATTTTGGATATCTTCCAGTCTCAAAAGGCTTTACTCGGCTTTATTTTATGAAACACAGTAGAAAACCAATGTAAGTGGATGTTCCAAACAAATTAAATATGGAAATTATTATTTTTAAGTTTAGCTTGAGATAAATAGTGAAATGTACTCTCCCTTTAGTCCGAAGTAGATGTCTTGATTTGTTATACTGCACTATCAGTTGAAATCTTTATATTTTTGATGCAAATAAATTGTGTCCGCATAAAAAATGTTTCCTGAATATATCAAAAGCACAGCGCCTGCTGAACTAACATCAAAGTTGTAATCAACGCGATTCAATTACGCATATCACTACAATAAATGCATTTCCGCAATCAATGCGCATTTAAATTCCAGTCGCAACTGTATAAATTGTACGTATTGTTGGTAAATCGATCGAAAGCCTTAATTGGTATTTCGCTTGAATTGAATATGGAGTATATTATCTAATATTCGAGTTCATAATTAAATTATCCATTGTTCATAAAATGTACAATTTAAATAATATACAGATTCAACATAGGACTTGCCATATATTAGTTTTTTGCGAGTTGGATCGTATTCACACTTTTCGGTTTTAGCATTTTTGTATATGACCGATTTTTCCGCAGCTCCACGGAAAAAGCTTCCTGGCCTCCTTAGTAGCCGCTGCTCACACTTTGGGAAACACTGGTCTAATACATATACGCGTTATTTTTGCCGCACAAATACGCGTGATGAATTTATTATTCCGTTTGAATGTATTTGTGATATTTTATAACGCTAAATTATGAAATTTGGGAACACAAAAGAACAACTCATCCGCTGTGATTTTAAATCTATTAAAATCAATATATGTAAGTATTAAATAAATGATTAATGGAAAGTAGGCATCATAAGTTCCGTTTGGACCATCTTGTTTAGTTTCTCAACTACGAAATAGGTATATTGTGATCGTGAAAAAATTCGACTTCGAAATTTTACGTTTTAGTTTCCCATGAGATTGAAAGTGATTCTTGCGATTCCGTCTGTATTTCGTCTGTGCTCTAGGTCTAAATGGGTCAATATTATCTGATGATTTCTCGTTCTCGTATTTATGTATTACCAAAAATACAAACTTTGTCAAAACGAACCATATCACGCAACAATGGACGGGAGTCCATTCAGGTCCATCTTCACCAAATATTGATTCATTCAAAATCGCTACATGGATTTTGATCAAAATTCGTTCAGTTGTAGAGCTTAATATCGTAAACCCTATTACATTAGCTGCTTTTCTAGGAAAAAAACAAGCACAAAGCACCCAGTGATATTACATATCGAAGTTTAATCGCAGCCACCGCCAGTCTCTCCTCACTGAAACAGCACCAGCGTTGCTGCAACAAGTGACACTGCGCATTAATGCGTAATCATGTAACCACAGTAATATCGCAATGTGCACTAAAAGCGTACGGGCATGAGAAAGCTTGTGTAATGTAAGTTCCACCGATCAATATTTAAGTTCAGAAAAGTCATAGAAAACTGCATACATTTTTATGTGTTCCAACTTACCAGGAGATTCATTTTGGATCCCGACGACTGCTACGCCTTGATGCGACTCCTCGATTTTCTTAATCCCTATGAGCCTTGCGGTGAAGGACACCAAAAGGTACACAGTAAATATCAACAGAAAGGCGGATAAACGCAACTTAAGTTGGCGAAGGCCGATCGAATTCTGATTGGCACATGACCTTCGCGATCCATAACACATTTTTTCCGCTTTATAATTTAAGAAATAACCTTTAATTATTGAAATGCACAGAGAATTTTTTGCGAATTCGGCGACGGTCCAATTGAGAGAAGCACTCGTAAAAACTGTCCGGTCGACCCGTATCGATTCTCAATGCACCAGCTCGTTACACTCACGGCGCCCTATTCCTCGGGTAAATATTTTCGGCTCACAATCAGTAAATGGTCTTCCTCTTCGCGGTCACAATGGGCACGGACGAAAACAATACGTCAACGATATCCTTAAAAGGGGACCTTCCCGTAACAGTTTATTGACATTTCCCCCCCTAACTCGAAAACTCCTTGTCATCCCGCACGAACCGAGGCCATTTTCCCCCTCTGTCTCTATCCTCTCACCTGCCAATGCTTCTGCTCCTTATCGTTAATGCTGAAGCGTGTGTTGTCGATCTCTCACTTCGTTATCAGTCATTAGAACCACCGCAGGCGGATAGAACCCGATCAGCAAAGAGGGAACTGCCGTTTACATTTTTAACCAGTGAATGCGTACGAAATGATTAGGATATGTGGCCTCAAAAGCGAATAACTTCTCATTATTCACATGAAGTAGCTTATCTCACCCTCTATCGTGATTATAAAATACTTCTTGATTATCTGTGAGGAGTACAATTGATGGTGAAATTTAAAAAATGATCATTTTGAGGATACGTTCTTTTTACCCCATTGCTCTTTCACGATTCCTTACGAGAAAACCTGTGAGTCGATGCGGATCGTTATGAGACTGAATTTCAAAAATTGAATTAAAAACGCCTGCCAAGGAAGTTCAGTATTATTGTCAGGAAAATTCAAATAGGTACCTACGTTTAAAAAATTGCCGGAAAAAAAATTGTTTTAATTTGGAAATACGCGAACTTTTCAAGTGAGAATTTTTTATTTCTTTGGAAATCTAGGACGTTGTTATCTCATTAGAACTGACGCAATCAAAGCTCATTCCTTATATCTATCGATGATTAAGCAATATTTATGTAAATTTGAATTAATAAGTCGGTCTTTTCGTTCGATATGGAATAGAAAAGTGTTGACAGGTTTTGAAAAATCTATTTATTAATATTGTAAAAAATGAGATTTTTAAAGCAAAGGTAACGGCCACCTTAACGTGTGATGCATCAAATTGAATGTCTCGACCCGCAGATTTCCAGGAAAATTATAAAATTGATATCGGTCATACCGTTGGCGAGATATTGAGTTTTTTTGTGACCGACTAAGCTCTGCTTGATGTAGTTGTAGTGGTTGATGTTAAGGTGGCGCTCCTGGCGGACATTAGTAGAAGGAAATAAACCTTGCAGTCGCTGAGCTTCTTGGTAATGTGACAGAAGGCTTACTGCCAAGACGATATTTAATCTAACCAACCAGTAAATTTATCGACGGGCAATTACTAGTATGTATTTAATCGGAAATGTGAAGATGCAATTACGATGCGAATTAAAAATACTTCTTGAATGTGATCTGAGTTGTTAAAAGTTGAATTAATGTCTTTGGGTTGATATATACAATAGTTAGTGGACTTATCAACATTTGTCATTTTTGTTCCAAGTTTTCACCTTTATAATATTAACAAATAATTTATTTTCCACTTTCGAATAAATTGGGAAATTTGTAAGCTGTTTCTTTATTCTTATCATGGAGAAACTCTAGAAATTATCATCTGATAATATTCTTTTTATTTTGACTGTAAAGCAATCAGCCACTTATAGATATTAATCAACTATAATAAAAGACGGCGTTTGTCTGTGCGTGGACAGCTTTTCTCGAAAATCAAGAAACTAAGAGACTTAAAACTAGGCACACTTACTAATGAGATCTTGGGGATGTGCACCTCGGGACCATAATGTTGGGGAGGGGTTGCCATACAAATCATATCCTACAGCAATTCTAGAAAACGAAGTCATTTAGAGAGTTAAAACTTGGTACATTCACTAAAGAGACCTTGAGGATGCGCACCTCTGGGCCAGAATTTTGATTTTTTGGGAGGGGGCGCCATAAAACTCATACCCTGACTAGAGGCCCGTGTTAATTTTTTGTAAAATTACGCAACTTATTTTGAATATTCTTAGCAAAATACGTATCATATTTGAATCTATTTAATTTGTTCGTACCAATTAAGAGGGAATATTGTTCATTTACTAGAGAGTACATACCTTAAATTTGAATGAAAATATTAGGCCCGAGTAATTAACTAGTATGAAAAGATATATAATCATTTCACATTCCAAGTTTCCAACTGCCTCATTCATAAACAATAATCCATGAAAGGGTTAATATATTTATTAAGAACAAATCGTTTTGCAGCTATTTTTCAAATCTTAGAGCATTACCATCTCGTAAAAAATGGCACCTCGGGTAGTTAAATGATGGAAGTTGAGATATTCGGCCTCGAGGATCGCTTACGCCTTTAAATTTATAACTGTTTAAGCATTTATCCAAAAACAATGGTTTGCTCAATTTAACCCAATTGTTTCCCAATTGCCTTAAAATAATTATGTTAACGTTATGTCAATATTTTCAACTTCTAATTAAAGTGATAATAAATGTGTTTAAACAATGTAATCACCATCGAATGTATTACATAGTACATATGCTCAGTTATATGTACTTGGAAAATAATGAATTATTAGGCGTTTTATTTTCATCATAGACCTAAGTAATTTCGAAATTCTACACGATGATAGAAAAATGTAGAAACGTGAGTTACTTTGAGTTAGCCCGGTAAAATCAGTTAGATTTGCAGATGAGAGTGATTCGGAAAAGAGCTTTCCGATGCTAGTTAGCTCCTTAAATGAAAATTTTAAGTTATTTCGAATGAAAATCAATATGAAGAAAACTAAAGTAACGAAATTTGCCTAGAGCAGGGAATCCCAGGTCAATGTTACGGTGGATGAAGAAACTCCAACAGGTGGAATTTATTTATTTAACGTTTTATTCTGATTGAAATGGAAGAATCACGAAAGTGTTTAGGAAAAGAGTGACAAAAGTAAAGGAGGCATTTGGGAGCCGACGAGAGCTGCTGACAGGCAGTCTGAATAATGATTTTAAAGCATTTTCTGGAATGTTTGATGCTGCAACTCCTTTATCGACTCCGTTGACATAAATATGTAGTTTGCCCGTTTCTTATCTCCTTACATCAACACGGCCGCCGATCTGAAAGGGACTGATAAAAGAAAATGTTACAATTTATCGCTAAAATAAAAAATATCGAACTCTTTGCCTAAATATAATATCAAAATTGTGGCGATGATTATGGTGCAAATGTTTATCGTTAAATATGCGTAAATTACTGTATTATTTATTTATGTCCTTAATACGGCGAGGTTTAATTAATTTATATGTACATACATAATTCAATTCAAATCAAAACAGTGAAATGAAAATTATTTCAAGGTATGCATAAATAAGAATAAAATTAAGAAAAGTAAAGTGTATGAAAAGTTATCTATTCATATTTTATCTTATTGTCAAATATATCCTCAGGTAACTGAATTTGTAATACTCAGATTATGGTACTACTATAGGAGGTAGGTCGTTGCGCAATTCAGCCATTCAGCTGAGCGTCGCTTCGAGCGTGTGACGTCACGTGGTGGTAGATTGCGCTTGTCGGCTATGTATTAGCCTTGACTGGGGTCGCGGGTTTGAAAAAAAATATTGTTTTCTCTTGAACTGTGGCTTTCTCAATGACATTATGTCTTGTGCGGTATTTGGTTGCAATAACAGTTACAAAAATTGTAATGGTAGGGTAAGATTTTTTCGATTTCCCCAAGAAAAGTCCATTCAAGAAACATGGATTCGAGCATGCCGGAGAAGAGACAACATAAACGTGAAATCAGAGAGCAGGTATTCTTTGGTTTAAATATGCTACTTATTAATTTTATCTAAATCTATTTATGTAATTATTGCTGGTGAATTGAACTTCAGTGATTTGGTTGTAGTGAAACTAGTGATGTCGATATAAATAGTTAAAGCGTCAATATTATGAAATTTATTCATTCGGTATGGTGTTAACTATTACTTAATCGATTTCTACAGTGTCTCCTCGGTGTATTTATGCATATTTAGAATGAAAGTGCTTGGTGCAATATAAATTTGTCACAAATACAGTATGTTGAGAGAATAGCATGTTAAAAAATTAGTTGTATTTTTTGTATAATTCTTAAATATCTCTTAACAAGATCTGAAACATTATTTCTTTAATTTACAATAAGTACCTACTTAACATCAAAAGCGTTAATAAAATACAAAATTTTACTGTTGCGTTAATGACAATTTTTATGTAAATTCAGCAATGTTTACAAACATTTGCCTTCTAATTATACAGCACCAGTTCTTCCTACGTATGTTCATGCGCAGTGTTGATAAATTATATATCATACGATTTAACGAATTATTATTTACATTTGAAATTTAGTGTGTTTTCTGATCGATTTAAGTTTTTGAAAAATATAAAGCTACAATTTTGCCCATTTTTCCGTGATCGGTGAATATCTTAGTTGAGTTTAGTCTTCAGTCATTAAACTTTACCTGCACCAAAGTATTTTCTTGTAATGTTCCCACCTGTTGGCCAGACTGTGCTTTTAAAGGTAGTTCATATGATTATTTTTTACTCCGTGGCTTAGCCCATCATACTGTTGACGTTTTACAATCATTTCCATTAATTAATTAGCCATTGTCAAACGCTTATGTATCAATTATTTAATTAATTATAATTTTTTTGCAGCACGAATTTGCCCTGTGCATCATCAGTGGTTTTCATATTCTCATCAATCAATCTTAGCTTTTACAAGTAAATGTTTGGTCACAATATTGTTAATATTGATTTTATATCGGTGACAAAATGCCAATGGAGTTAATGGTAAGAAAGTTTGTACCAAATTTTGTTATGTAACATATGGTCCATGTTTGGACCAGATGTGTTGTTTATGATTACAAAATAAATTTCTGAATCCAACAAATTTTTGCATTTATCAATAAATATTTTATTCTGCTTTTAAATTATTTTCTCTACAACCCATCTTAATTATAATTAATAATTTTGGACGTAAAAGAATTGTGTACCATAATGTATTTCTTTGTCATGCAATTTCCATTCACCCATAACTATTTTTTATCTCTGGAACACTCAATTATGTGAATTTTATATTTATTGTTTTGTTTTTTAGTGTATCTAAAAGTTGGTTTCATTTATCTTTTTATTTCAATTTAATTCACGCATACCCGTCATATTTGAAGGGCAATTACGCTGTAAAAACTGATAAAAACGCCAGTATTTACGCGAAATTCGAAGAAATCAATGATAAAAAAACTAAAAAGTTAACTTGGGAAAAATCGGCCTTTGAGTGAGAATCATACGGAAAATGAAGCCCTTCTCTTTGAGATGAGTTCGGGACCTTTCTTAGAAGTCTTTTTCCTTCTTCGAAGTTCACTTGATGCCGAATGTTCTTAACAAACTTGAACTTTTTTCGACTCCGGTAATTCGTTAAAAAATCGTTGTATATAGAAATTAACGTCCCGGGATTTTATAGCATGACTTATAAATGTATTATTTATAATAACGAAGGGTGAAGAAATAAAAATACGGATATCAGCAGCCGATTAACGTTAATTTTTATACAAATTTTAAGCTTCCCGCTACAGCTTACGACCACGTGACGTCATGCGCGAACTGGACGCGTTTTCGTCCACCGGAACGACCTACCTCCTATATTAGTACCATGACTCAGACCTTTCGATATTTATCTTATGTTTTAAAAGAGTTTTGAGACGCTACACCGGCAGACGCTTCACAAAAAGAGAAGAGAGAATATTTACCGAAGGAAGTGTTATTGATGAAGGGGCGGATGGAGGGGTGGGGATTGCTCTTGCAACCTTAGGGCAGGGACGTGCAACCTTTTTCCGATCGTGGGTTGCATTAATATTTCCGAGCACATGGCGGGCCGAATTTGAAGTCGAACTTTAACCCTTTAGAGCAGGGGTCCTTAACTTTTTTTGTGCCATGGACCCCTTTGATTGTCCGGTGAAGGCTATGGACCCCTTCTTAAAAAAATGTACATAACCGAATAATTAAAAGTGTTACATACAAATAATACGTTTTATTAGAAAGAAAAATTGTTAAGCTCACATATAGTCATACTAAATTACAAAAACAATCTGTAAAAACAATTTATTTATTTAAATGCAAATATTTATGATAATTCTCCGAATAAAATTAAATATTTAAAAATTAAGTATGAATTTCGTTTATAAGGACCTTTTAGTTCACTACAACAAAATATTTTAGTAAATAATTTCATTAAAGATTTTAGTGAAAATAAAATTCGAATTTGTAGGTTTTGTACACGGACCCCCTAGAATCCAATCATGGACCCCAGGTGAAGAGGTTACAGGTTTAGAGGTTACACGGTATTTTGTAATGCAAGAGACGCGCGCTGTCATTTTGACCGCGTTGGAAAATTTTTTACCCGTTTAAAAAGTAGACTATTAATAAAAGCCTTAATCTGTTGGTTTGTTGGTTGGAACGCTATATGAGAGTTCCCATAAGAGGGATCTTAAATATACCTCTTTCACACTTGCAGACTTATTTTCTTTTCCAAAATGAAATTAGAAGTAATTGACGCACGATCTTCGGATAAGAACCATTTTAAAGGAAACTAAATGAAGATTTTTATTCCTATCGTCGAGTCAAGTGTCTTGATCGTCCATTGAATTTCTTCCTTGCGATCGCGAGGAACCGTGTTCCTGCCTTCCGTTCGCTAAGTAAACAAGGTGTTCTCGCCGCTCTTAAACTGCGTCCTCTGCATCTCAGGCGGCAATATTTTGATTTCCATTTCCTTCACACTGCGGTGAATGTTCTATACAGGTCCACTGATATTTGCTCTTTTTTTTCTCTACGTGTCCCCTCACGTTCCACTCGTTTGTGCTCTCTCTTTCATCTTCCGGCTATCTATATCCCAAAGGTCGCTTTTTTACCGCATTCCCACCTCATTTAATACATTTAATACCCTCGCTGGATATTACATGTAGGTCCTCGCTCCTCCGTGCCTCCACGGGTGGCGAATGTCTCTGATAAGCTGTCTTGTTTCTGCAATTTTAATTCTCATTTCATCCATCTTATGTGTTAATTTCTGTTTTTATATGTATTTTGATATGTACAGGTATTTTGTTATATATATATATATATATTTTATATTGTTTTGGGTGTATCCAATGTAAAGGCCAATGTGCTGTTTTTGGACCAAAATAAATAAATAAATTTTTGTTTTCGAATCGAATTCGCTCACATTAAGCTAAAATATTCGAAAATTTGTCAACACTTTGCATTTTTATTGAAACGTTTCGTTTTGCAAGTAGATATTTCGAAATGAGACAAAAATAAAAAAAATGGCTCTTTTACGTTTTACGTTCTACCTAAGAGTTTATTTCTCTCGTAACGTTCCCTCGTCGAAATTACTACACATCCTCCAGCCTAAATACTTCCATATTTCTGTCAATTTTGTTACTATAGATATATTTTGGATATTATGAATGAATATTATCCACTTAAATATTCCACGAATTTTAAAGCATACTTTCGATTATACGCGGACCAAACTTTGCGATTTTGAGTTTTTGTAGGTTCTCTTGAGAATACCCTCAACAGATGGCGGTAGATTGCTTTATATACTTACCGATATAAGTCACGATTCTTGAAAACTTGAGCTCGGCAGGTGAGTGAATAGTGATGCCAATCCCGGCGACGGAACGGAAATTGCCATACTCTCTCGTCTAGCGTTACTTCGAAGAGCTCATCTGTTTTAAGCGGTCTATTAGTGAGAGCCCCTGTTACTGGTAACATTCACGCTGTTGGGTTAAACAAGCCAATAAAAATATGACCAGAATCAAAATAAAGGAAAATATTGCACTTACATTTATGGTATATCAGGCGAAAGTGCACATTTCGTTTTAATGAAACAAAGTTAATATTTTAGAAAACGCGCTTAATTTTTCTTGCCGAGCGTCCATTGTTCAAAACGAACACGATTTTTCCGCCTTTTGAGTGAAATAATAGTTTTCCCTGTAGATTTTCTATTTCCTCCTGGTAATCTTCGATTTTCACTGTGTAATCTTCGAGTTTCTATTCGCCAACTTGGATTTTCTCTATCATATCTACGATTTTCTCTTCGTTAACTTCGTCCTCTACTTCATAAATGACAAAAACATATTAACGATGCTCTTTTATGCATTAGGATAGCAATAAATTACGGATCATTACAAAGTAAAAACCAAATTTTACAAAATTACGTTGCATTTGAATCATATAAAGAAGTGGTGCTCAAACTTCGAACCGCGGGCTGCATCCGGCCCGCCATGATTTTAGCAATTATTGGAAACAATGTAATGTAAAATAATAATATAAACTATAGAAGCAATATATATATATATATATATATATATATATATATATATATATATATATATATATATAGTCTTTACCTATCTATCCACAAAATAGATGAATACATGTATAACGAGTCAGGTAATACTGACCCCAACTACTTAACCTAACACTTTAGTTTCCTTAAATTATTATTCCACCACATTTTCGAGTAGATGTGGACTTCGAACCAAAATGTTTGGGGAAAACTGATATGAAATGTAGTAAACAAGGCGGAAATGCATTCAATGGTATCAAATGATTATAACGTAATTAGTTCGGAATCAACTTATTTTAGCCGTAAGAAAGGCTTTTACCTGTGACAGCGCCTTGGATGTAGACAATTTCCTTTCCTTTACACTCGATAACTTTGTGAGTCACGTTAAATTTCATGTCCTCTAGAGGTGCCTTTGGAATCCTTAATAGAAGAGAACGTGGTCACTCGCTCACCAGTTTGCCTCCTGTTTATGATGAGGTTCAACGTGCGGCCGGGGCTTGAAACGCAGCATTCTGGTTCGCACGCAATTTCTCGTACAACTAATTGGATGAGAGATGTGGTTAAAAGTAGAAAAGACAATGGTAACGCATTTTTACCGTTGGGTTATTGAAAGATGTATTGCTTCACTTTGCGCTAAGTATCAAACTGAGATAAAATTCCCGTCGAAGACAAAACTGCGCAAGATTCACCTTCCATCTTGTACTTTTTCATTTAGTGTCAGCCAAATATCATCGCCAGGTCACAAATATATGAAGATATTCGATTTCCGATCAACTCTACTCATGGATAAAAATGGATATTCTAGGAAGTTTTTCGATATTTTTCCTTCATGCTAAAGCTTGGTTCGGTTAACCGTGCATTAAAGCAGATTTTTAAAAAATATCTTCACTTTATAACTGAATCATAGACATAACCATCATATAAAAATTTAATTTATTTCTCGGAAAAAGCGTATAAAATTCTAGGTTTCCATTGGTACTATCCTTACTGATATGACCGTTTCCAATGATCAGTAAGCAATAACATAACGGGAAAGTAACTTTAGTAAATGAAAATTCTCAGATGCATGCCATGGCCGTCGCGACGCCAAGGCGGATTGGGGACGAGGAATATTTTTTGTTTGTTTTCTACATGAGAGGAGGTCGGTGGGAAAACCGACATTAATTGCGATAGGACCGTGACGTTATAGGGCTCTGCAAAAGTGACCATGTCCACCACTAAGCTTACTATTACATGAACAATTAAAGTGTCCTCATATAATCCGCAGAACTTACCCCTTCCTTCATTCGACATCTCCTTTCTGCTTTACCTTCCATCTTTCCCCAAAATACCCATGGATTCCCTACACCCCCGCGGTGCTCAAGGCACCGACCAGCCTCACTCCCAGCCTTTCCCTCAACACCCTGAAACCCCCTCCCCTCTTCCTCCCATTGGGTTTACCTTCCATTAACTTCCACCTCCCTCTCACTCCCCCCGCCTCTTTTGCCCCTCCACATGTATACCTTCCCTACTTCTCCTTCTCTATATATTTACGATGCATTTTCATTATTGTCATGGTCGTGAAATATTATGAAAATAAAAAATTCTGGAAAATGTACCAATTGTTTTTCTTCATGAATTTGGCTCCCTATAGCTTCAAAATTGGTCCATACGCAGTAATGTTGTATTGTTTCATGTACTGTAGTTTTTTGGAGCGTTTCGTTTCCAACATAATCGCCTATTACCTTCGTTCTGTTCGTCCGTACGCATGTTCGTTTTTGGCTTCTAGCGAACATATTGCCAGGAAATTTGGTATTTGTCCAAAACGTAGAAATTCTTTAAAATTTTGTAAATTATGACTGTAAGCAACGTAAGTACATGTGATTCAGAAGAACAAATTAGTTAACAAGTAGTTCTGGAAAGAACTAATCTGCCTACTTTCCTTTCAATACAATTTACAGGTTTACTGTGGTACAGAAGTGCTTTTTGTCAAATTCGCCGTAGTATAATCGTATAATAATGTATTTGCTTTGAAATCAGATAATTATTTTTCCTTATACTGTGGTAGCCCTGCTTTTTTGATCCGTTCTAAACATATTCATTTCGTTTTTCCATTCTATACTCGCCCTACAAACGAAATTTCTTTGAAATCCGTTCAGCCAATACCTTCCAAATTCATAGTTACAGAAAAATTCTAACCTTGATATTGTGTTAGCCCTGTTTAGTCGACTCGGATTGAATATAATATTTTGGTTATTTATTTATATGCAGATTAAATTATTATAATAAAAGCCTAGATGGTGGAGTTTGTGTATAACGCTGACGTCATCAATGGTACTTTTTAACGCGTTTTTAACAAACTTCCCGATTAGGTGGAAGGTTGAATTTTCGCAGGATTGTTTGATTCAGATATAAAAATTAAATGACGAAAAAATACGAAAAAAGACCTGGGTTCGACTTCAGGGGGGCGATTTCCGTTTCCCGTTAAGATAACACGTAAACAATTGACTTTTTCAAGTGCAGATTTTATTCTTTTGGAAATTAAAATCAGAAAAAATTGACGTACGATCTTCGATGTTAAACTTTGTTTGAGGAAAATTAATTAAGTTATCCTAATGGGACTGGGATTTAGTATGGATTCTTTTGCTTATCTAAACGACTATATAGATGTAGAGTAAAAGAGAGGGGGATGTGGAGAGGAAAATAGGAAGAAAGGGATATAGAATGGAAGGTACATAGAGAGAAAGGGAGGTATAGAATTAGAAAAGGATGGGAGGAAAGAGATTGCATTGTTACATGAGGGAATGAGAGTGGGGAGAGGTGGGAGAAAAGAGGCAGAGAGAGGGAGGGAGAGAGAGGGAGGGAGATAGATAGATAGATAGATAATCGTCTTTATTCGGGCGAAATTTAGACCAGAAGGTCCATTCTTACATTTAACCCTTCGTCAATATAATAAATACAAGAAAAAGAATAAAATAAGGTATAACAAAATACATTATATAAACATTATGTACCTAAATCATACAAATTAAAAAGATAAAATTGAATACAGATTTGTGTTTGTGGGGAAAACCTAGGTAAAAACAGGCATGTCCTCCCTAGTAAAACGAACGCAGGAAAACACCCACTAAGGAGGGTGTGAAAAACCTGCGAAAACCCTAGATAGTGTACATATGGTAATACAAAACTACAACATTAAATAGAAAGGAGTATGTACAGTGGGAGAGTTCGTATATACAGCGTAATTATATACCGTCATAAAAAAGTACACGTAAAGGTAATAGCGTAATGTAAACAAGAAATATACAAGTATGCAGAATGAGATGAAATATACATGAAATATATACAATGAATGAATATAAAGAATGTTGTTGGGGCATGCATATTATAAGAAAGCAGGAAAAGATATAAAATACATAAATAATATAATACAATACAAAATAATATAAAACAATAGAAAAAAAATAAAAGCAACACAAAAATATACATAAACAATAGAAAAAAAATATATAAAACCATACAAAATTAAATTAAGAAATACAAAGTAATATAAGACAATACAAAAAAAAACTTGAGTAAGGATAATTTATGGGGAGTGTAAAGAGATGATTAAGGATTACTTTGTTGTTTTAGAAAGTGAGTGACACAGGTGTGTTTGAATGAGTTTAAAGAGGGAGATGTTTTAAAATTCTCATCTAAGTTATTCCAGAGTCGGCAACCGGAGACTTGAAAGGATTTATTGTAGATATTCGTCCTGTGATGAGGAATAAGGAGGTTATTCTTTCCTCTAGTATCCCGCTTGTGTACTGTATTGATTTCATTGAAGAGGGAAGAGAGGTAGTCAGGTTTGTTATAAGTAAGGATTTTGTACATTTGCATCAGGGTATGTAAGTTCCTTCGAGCGTCAAGTTTGAGCCATGAAAGATTATTGTAATGTTTGCTAATGTGGTCACTCTTTTTAAGGTCACCGATGAATCTCATGCAGGAGTTTTGTGTGCGTTGAAGTTTTAATGCCAATTCACAAGAGAGATCATTATAAACAACATCACAATAGTCAAAGTGAGGAAATAGGAGTGTGGTCACTAAGAGTTTACGTAAGGAATTAGGTAATAAGTTTTTGAGTTTTTTGAGAGAGTGCAAGGAGGAGTTGATGGTACTACAGATTTTATTGGTATTAGGAGCCCAGGATAGAGTTTCATCTACTATGACACCGAGGTTGACTACTGATTTTTGAAAATGCAATGTGGACCCCTCAAGCGATAGAAGAGGAGATTCGCTATGATCTATGGAAGCCAATAATTTGGGGTAACCGATAATAATAGATTGACTTTTTGCGGGGTTGATCTTCAGAAAGTTATTTGTGCTCCAAAGAGAGAGAGAAGCTAGATCAGAGTTGATTTTAGCGACAGCATCGGGAAATTCAGGTACGCGAGAGTGATAGTAGATTTGGAGATCGTCAGCATATAGGTGATAATTACAGTGAGTGAGGGCATTTGAGATATCATTAATGTACAGAGAGAATAGCAGGGGGCCAAGAACAGAACCTTGCGGAACGCCTCTATTTACATTTAAGGGACGAGATGATAAATCATGAGTAATAACCTTTTGAGAGCGGCCATTTAGATATGAGCGAAACCAGTTTCGAGAAGCGAGTGAGAAGTGCAAAAGTTCAAGTTTGCATAGTAGGATGTCTTTGTCGATGGAGTCGAAGGCTTTACTGAAATCCAATAGAGTTAGAATGGTAATTTTTCTCTGATCCATTGCTTTGCGGACGTCGTCCGTTACTTTCAATAGTGCGGTAGCTGTGCTATGCGATTTACGAAAACCAGATTGGAACGGGTCGATGAGATTATTTTTTGAAAGGAAATGAGTTATTTGCTCATGTGCAAGTCTTTCAAACGCCTTGGAGAGAACAGGCAAGAGACTAATTGGTCTGAAATCAGCGTTTTCGTGAGAATTGTTTTTCTTGGGGATAGGACGGACAAGAGCTGATTTCCAAGAGGGAGAGAGGGAGGGAGAGAGAGGGAGGGAGAGAGAGGGAGGGAGAGAGAGGGAGGGAGAGAGAGGGAGGGAGAGAGAGGGAGAGAGAGGGAGGGAGAGAGAGGGGGGAGAGAGAGGGAGGGAGAGAGAGGGAGGGAGGGAGAGAGAGGGAGGGAGAGAGAGGGAGAGAGAAAGGGAGGGAGAGAGAGAGGGAGGGAGACAAGAGGGAGAGAGAGAGGGAGGGAGACAAGAGGGAGATAGAGAGGGATGGCGAGAGGGAGGAAGGGAATATTATTTATCCATCATGACGAACAATACACTAATATACTATATTTGGTTAAAATCAATTGTCAGTTCTCTAGAAATACGTAAAACAAATATTATTTAACTTTTTACTGTGATAGCCCTGCTCTTTAGCTTTACTTTAAACATCTTGATTTAATTATGGTATTAAATTTTGACATTTGAAATTATGGTATGTTATACAAATCTTGTATACAAAATTTAATTGAAATCCATTCAGTCAATTCCTTCAAAATCCTTTATTACTGAGAGTTTAATTTGTAATTGTGGCACCTGTTTGGATGATTCGGTTTAAATATGCTAATATGGTTTTGTATATGTGTATATAATAAGCATTAAATTTGGTTAAAATTGATGAGGACAGTTCAACACAAATACGTGTAAAAAGAATTTTTTTATTCCTTGTATTGTGGCAGCCCTGCTTTCTGTATCCATACTAAACGTATTGATTTTATTTTAGGTTGCATTCCTACTTCATATAAAATTTTGTTAAAATAGGTTGGGCCAATTCCTTCCAAATTCACAATTACTGAAAAGTTTAACTTTGCAATTGTGGCACCCCTGTTTAGTCAAACCACTCCAAATTTCATTTTGGTCATTAATTTATCTGAAGATTCTATGTACCAAATTTAGCTGAAATCGGTTCATTCATGAAGATGATGTTGGGGGAGGGAGGGGGGGGGGAGAGGGGGACACACACACATACGGAACCCGAGGCAAACTCATAAGACTACATACTTTCCGTTTTTTGAAAAGTAGGGTAAAAATAGATTTAATAAAACCTGCACTGCAAAAGAATTACAATGAAAAAAATAAAAAAAAATTGGAATTTACAGAATTCAATTGAAAGCTAAGGAAACTTTGTGGAATAGTATTTTATTTATAGATATTATTATATATTTATTCATATTATGTAGTGAAACATTAAAATTTTTTAAATAATGTCCTTGTAGACAATATATAATTAATTTTATTTGTTTCATACATGCAATATGTTACGTGAATATTCTTAAAATAATTTACCACCAAAATGAAAAGGACTGAACTGATTTCTTCCAGTTGGAATTTGATGTGAATTAAATTCAAGATGAGTTATTGTGTTCAGTATAGTTGTTGCACAATCTGAAAAATGTGATGCATTTAAAGTAAACCAAAATTACCATGAGTGAATAACAGTAATATCATTGGATCAATAATGAAAATGTAAATGTTGAAGTTGTGTAGTAGATAATTTTGTAGGTGAAACTGCGAAATTGTTCCTGGAATATTCCAATCACGATCCATCACAAACATTGCTCCTATATCTTGAGAATTTGTTTGAGGATTATAAACATATCTATCATCATTACTTTTTCTATTAGTCAATTTAATTTATCTCATTGTTCCACATTCAATTGAAACTAGTTTTTCTTTATTATACTCTCATAAATTTCTATAGTGAGCAGCATAAGGAGATGTTCTATGTTTTGTGCACTGATTATTTCTTTCTCTATATTTCCAAAGATATCATCTTTTGAATTAGTTATTTTATAATTTCCTTCAACATATTTCATCAACTAAAAACAGATAAATATAATTTTATCAATAAATTTAAATTTTTGTGAATTTTGATGAAGTGTAATTACAGCAAAAACAATTTATTCATTAATTCGATGGGAATATTTTTGAAATAAGAAAAAGTCTGCTATGACTGGGAATTGAACCTGGGTCTTCCACTTCATTCAGCAAGTATTCTGAAATAAATAAATTCTAATTCTTAAAATACTAATTTGTAAAATTACAGATTATTTTTATTATTTTAAGAAAAATCTTAAAATCTGCCACCTTAGCCTTTATTAATTTATATCTTGATTGGAGGTTTCTATTTTACTGTGTGGCAAAAAGTTTCCCAAAAGAACAATAGATACCATTTGTAAAATAATAATACAAATAATAAAATAAGTCAGTTATATTTTATATGGACTAAAAACTAGTCTTATCTTTCACAGAATACTGTTGTTTTCACAATGCCTTCAAGAATATGAAGTAGAAATTTTACAGTAATGGCAGCCAAATTTGGCAAAGGGTCAGGTAACAAGGTAATCAAACAAGGTTATCCATGCTTGAACCATACCTCATGTTCACAGAGGAAAAGCTAACTCTCTCAGTATTCTATGTTCTCTGGATTTTGTGGCATACTTTGGTTTAGGGTTATCATACTTCAGTCTCAACATCATCACATACATAACTTCATGACATAAAAAATTCAAAATCAACAGCCAAGAGGATTAAAAGCACACTAATGTATCATGAACAAATATTTTTTCTTGATAAAATGAAACAAAATGAGCAATTCGTGCAAATTTCTCTCATTTGTCATGTTTCTTTAGGTGTCTCTTAAGGTACAAGTTGCAGGCAAACCTCATCGGACACTTACTGCAGACAAATGTCTTTTCCTTCGAGTGTGACACCATGTGCTTCACCAAATCGCCCTTCCACTTGCACCGCATGTCGCAAAGTTTGCAAGCGTATGGGCGTTCACCAGTGTGAGTCTTCCAATGCTGGACGAGGGCAACCTTCTGTCTGAATTTCTTGTTGCAGTAGTCACAAGAGTACTGCTTCTCATCTGTGTGTATCTCAAGGTGTCTTTTGAGAGTGGTGCTTCGCAAGAACTGACTTCCACAGATGTTGCATCTGTGCTTTTTCTCCCCTACGTGCGTCTCGATGTGCATCCTCAACTTTGACTTCAACACCCAACGCTTCCCACATATGTTGCACTCAAACTTTTTCTCTCCCAAGTGAGACTTTCGATGTTCCGCAAAATCCTTCCACTTCTCAAACGTCTTCCTGCACACTCGACATTCCCAGACCTTCTCTCCATCATGCACAGACTGGTGACTATCCAAATCGTACTTTCTGTCAAAGCTCTCATTACAATAGGTGCACTGGTAAGGCTTGCGTCCACTGTGCACCACTTGATGCTGCATCAGGTGGTGCCTCAACAGAAAGGTCTTCCCACACTCTTTGCATTCAAAATCTCTCTTCCTGTCATGTGTCTTCTGGTGCTGCCCCAGGTGGTGCTTCAGGAGGAACATCTTCCCACAAGTGGAACACATGAATGGCTTCTCCGGCTGGTGGACAAGCATGTGTTGCTTCAAACTTGAACTATAAGGGAATTCTTTCCCACATTGGTGGCACAAGAATGAACTTGGGCCCTTATCGTCCTCCTCGTCGGTCTCCTCCCTGCTCTCGCTCTCCTCCCTGCTCTCGCTCTCCTCTGTCTTCCTTTTCCTGCTCTGCACCAAGGCTTTGATATTTGTCTGCTTGTTGCTTTTCCGTTTTCGCACGCTCCTTAAGCTAGCCATGGAGCCCTCAGACCTCAACTTATTCTCCTCTCTGGACAGGACCATCATGTCCTGAGGCTACAAAAAATAGAACAAGTCACATATTTTCATATGCATCAGAATTAAATGACATTAGAGACAAAACATCATGAAAAACTTAAAATGCTGTTTCCTTATTTGTATAAACAGAACATGATATTTTTTCTATTTTTGCTTCTGAAAAATAAGAGCCATCTTATACGGTGAAACTTCGATTTTATGTTTTTGAAGGGACTGTTTTAAAAAAACGTAAAATCGAGGAAAACTTAAAATCGAGGAAAATGTAAAATCAAGAAAATTAAAATTCTTTTCTTTGAAGAAAAATAGTCTTCTTCTGTGTACTAATGTTCTCCTCAGCCCCTAAGGTGGCAACGAAATGTAAAATACAAACATTTATATATGATAATTTTAAAATATAAGTAATAATTTAGAACTTTGGCAATTAATTTATAAAAAGCAAATGAATTCTACACTATATCATTGATTACTTATTGGAATAGGTACTTAACAAAAATTGGATGAAGAATAAATATGAGGTGATCCTGGAATCCATAGCTAAACAAATACCAAGTTTCATAAAAATCCATGATCCCACTACTGCGCCCTATCCTTGTAAGATATTAATACATTACTGATTAGTTCCAGATAATGGGTCAGCAATAATTCAACAAAACCTTATAAATTGTCTTTCTTCCTTCCTCTTCAAAGTGACTCTCGGCCTAACATTATTGTAAGATTACTGCATCGAGAGGGATACTCCATAAGAATTAACAGACATGAAACCAACCAGTTTACTTCCTTACCTTATTAGACAACACTTTCTGATGTTCATTCCCAACTAAATTAGACTCCAACTGTACATCCACTGAATTGAATGTCTCACTGCCTTCCTCATCATCTTCTGATGTCCTTCCTTCAATTGGTTTTACCTGAAACACAAATGCCTTGAGGTAAGATTCACTCATAAAAACAATATGTTTTTAACTTCCTGCAGAGGATTTACCCGAGAGTTAACTTAAAGCATCTAAAGTCCATCAAAGTAAACACAAACTAAAAATAGGAAAACCTTTGCAGATGAGTCTCTCGGACTAACTTTTTTTTCATGATTATTTTATTGAGAGGGATACTCCATCACAATTAAAAGACAGAAAACAAACCAGTTTACTTCCTTACCTTATTAGACAACACTTTCTGATGTTCATTCCCAACTAAATTAGACTCCAACTGTACTTCCACTGAATTGAATGTCTCACTGCCTTCCTCATCATCTTCTGATGTCCTTCCTTCAATTGGTTTTACCTGAAACACAAATGCCTTGAGGTAAGATTCACTCATAAATACAACATGTTTTTAACTTCCTGCAGAGGATTTACCTGAGAGTTAACTTAAAGCATCTAAAGTCCCCCAAAGTAAACACAAACTAAAAATAGGAAAACCTTTGCAGATGAGTCTCTCGGACTAACTTTTTTTTCATGATTATTTTATTGAGAGGGATACTCCATCACAATTAAAAGACAGGAAACAAACCAGTTTACTTCCTTACCTTATTAGACAACACTTTCTGATGTTCATTCCCGACTAAATTAGACTCCAACTGTACCTCCACTGAATTGAATGTCTCACTGCCTTCCTCATCATCTTCTGATGTCCTTCCTTCAATTGGTTTTACCTGAAACACAAATGCCTTGAGGTAAGATTCACTCATAAAAACAACATGTTTTTAACTTCCTGCAGAGGATTTACCCGAGAGTTAACTTAAAGCATCTAAAGTCCATCAAAGTAAACACAAACTAAAAATAAGAAAACCTTTGCAGATGAGTCTTTTAACTCTTTATTTTTGATCAAATTAGAATCCGATCGAACTTCACTTGTGTTCAAAGAGAAGATTCTATTGCTTTCTTCGTCAATCGGCAAGACATCTACATCAACATGCACGTCTACTGCAGTCTTTTTGCCAGTTAAATATAAATCCAACTGACTTCTAGGTGCATTTAAGGTTTCATTATGCGTTTCAAGAAGTTGTGGTATCTTTCCATTAACAGAAGCATCCTGAAAACGAAATATCATAACATAAGATAAATATGGAAAACACTCATAATAACATATCGATTTGAAAGGAAGTTGACTTAGAATTTAAAACAACCATAAAAACAGGTTAGGAAAAAGCTTTGTAATACCAATTTTTAAAATAACATGTAGTGGTAAAATTGTGCCATCTGCTAACACTGCCAGCATTACAGTAATGAGCATTTTTTCAATCCCCAAAGTTTTTATAATGACTTTTTTTGCACCGTTTTCGTTAACCGTGTAATCGGATGTCATGTTAAAATAAATAGATGTTGTCTGCGTTACCTAGTTGGTTCAGAAGGTAATTGTCAATTTTCTGCAATGTAATTACATCCCTCTGGAAAGCAATAAGTTTTTCCATGTAGTCAGAAGATAAACGCTGGCAAAGAGGTGAGAAGGTAAAAACCATTACGATGCATCATCCGTATGCACCAACCATTACAAGCCTAAAATTCTTGCTGTGAGATTTTTAGTGATCATGTTAATTCATTAACCTTCAGTTTAATGATTTCTCATGACACTGGTTTTCTGTTTGTTCTTTGAGTACACACAAATTTTGCAGTTTATTCTTTGAATTCATGAAATCGACCTTGTTTGGGTCCATTAAATGATTTCCGTGTTGAGTTAGAATGTTCAAGTTTCTGTTTTGCTTGCTTCCACCTTCACACTTATGCATCCGTCACATTATATTTCCTCCCAGCCACACAACTGCTATTTCTTCAGCATAATGCACCACCATTAAAATTTCTATCAAATCCTTGTCTTATACCTTGTGATACATTCCATTTAATAGAGGTGCCTTTTTGCTCTACATACTCGGTCATTTACATCCTAAGATTTGGGAAATCTTATTAAAACTACTAAAAATAATAACTAATCCTGACTTCACATTAAAACTTTGCAAAGTTTGTACAAATCGCATGATCTCATCTATATATTAAGTGCATTTTGTCAGTATGTCAGAAAAGATCGATGACACTTCACATCCACAATGCATGTGAAGGTCTCGCGTCACTGCACTGTGACTATAAACCAGTGTTTCTCAACCTTTTTGAGCCGCGACCCAGATTAGGCAAATTGTTTTGTCTCGTGACCCAGAAGTCAGAAATAAAGAGAGGTGTAAAATAAAAAACATGAATCAGTATAATGATTGTTACATTTTAATGATATAATGAAATGAAGATAAACATATATATATAAATACATAAGGAAATTTTTCAAAAAGAGAATAGTAATATTCAGAAATCTGAGAAATACATAAAAATATGTAATTAGATCATGTTAATGTGAACATTTAGTGATGTTAATGTGAACCTTGATATTGTAAAAGTTTCGAAAGCTCTCCAAATCGGGGTTTTATACTTGAAAGGCTACATCTTAAATCATGCTCTGGCTGTAATCGGTTTTGTAACTTGGTTTTTATCTTTGTAAGGGCTGAAAAGCTTGATTGACACAAATATGTAGTAGTAAAGGGGAGTAATACCATCAGTGCTTCATTTCCCAGGATTGATTTTTCCTTTCGTATTTTCAACCAAAATGCACTGAGGGACATGGTATTTTTACTAAAATTGTGATGTAGTGTCTCATCACTTTTTAGTTCAAAAAATTTCTCTTCAAATTTATTAATATTTGCAAAATCATAATGCAAATCATTCACTTCAAAATTAAATGGGATGTGTACCCAGTTGTATTTCGCAATATCCTCTTCTGGGATGTGGCGATTGAATCCTATTATCAACTTTCCTAAATGCCCTACGATGATATTCTGTATTTCCATGAAATTGACATTTCCATCTTCAATCAGTAAATTCAGAGTTGGGAACGAAGCAACTTTCCTTTCCTCTACTTCCTTCTTCCACAACTTTAGCTTTCCTTTGAAAGCACTTATCTTCTCAGTTAACTCAATAAGTGTATGATCACGGCCTTGCATAGAAATGTTTAGGTCGTTGATTTCTGAAAATATGTCTGCAAGATAGGATAATTGTAACATCCACTTTGAATCTGAGAATCTTGAAGCTAAAGGGTGGCTTTTCTCTGTTAAAAAAATTTCTACCTCATGGCATAATGTTATAATTCGCTGAAGGACTTTTCCTCGAGACAACCACCTAACCTCAGAATGATATAATAAATGCTGGTGGAGGTTTTCGGGTTTCGCTGCGTTGGCGGCATTTCTGGCTCTCGACGTTTTGCAGACATTGCACGAATTTTTCCTCCCTTTCAATTTCAACCGGGACGACGGTTTGCACATCAGCGCAACATGGAAGCGACTCTTCCAACGGAAAAGTGAAAGGGAGGAAAAATTCGTTGGAGCAACCTCCAAAGAGAAAGGGATAGCAACTCGAACGAGCCAATCAGCGATGGACAACGGTTCAACTAAGAAGGCACGAGTGGATATATAAGTCAGATCCCTTCCATCGGATCTCACTTCATCTCCTGAAGATGCAGACTGCAATGTCTGCGAAACGTCGAGAGCCAGAAATGCAGCCAACACAGCGAAACCCGAAAACCTCCACCAGCATTCAGCAACGCTGTGAAAGCCTTCAACTCAAATTGATATAATAAATGTTCATATTCAGAGCCAAAATCAGAGCACATCTGGTTAAAAATTCTACAATTGAGAGCCTTTGATTTTATAAAATTAACAATCTCTATCATGTCATTCATGATGGTCTTCAAATCCGGCGACACATTTTTTAAAGCAAGATTTTCTCTACGTAGGAAGTAGTGAAAAATTTTAACATTTGGATTAATTTCCTTTACTCAGGCACAAAAACCCTAACGAGCTCCAAGCATTGCCAGTGCACCATCTGGGCATACACTGAAGCATTGATTCCAGTTTGGTCCTTCTTCATTATAAAATGAATCTACCATTCTAAAAATATCTTCTTCAGAAAACGGCCTGCAGAATAAAATATTCTCTTCCATATCTTCTACACCTGGATATCATACGTAAACCATGAGTTGAGCATCGTTACCTACATCAGTCGATTCATCCAGCTGGATACTAAATACCCCGCTTGCTTTTATAGCTGCAATCATTTGTTCTTTAATGTCGTTTGACATGTCATATATATGCCTATGAACTCTTATCATTTGATAATGGAATCTGTTCCAATTTCGGAACAACTTCATCCCCACAAGTGATATGCACCATGTCAATAGCTGCCGGTTTCATGAGGTTCTCCCCAATGGTATGTGGCATCACCTGCTTTGCTATCCTCCAAGCAACATAATAGGAAGCCAATGTAGCTTGCTGCACAGCAAAATTAACACTGTTGCTTGGAGCATCCAGCTGCCACCATTTAATTTGCTGTTCTTTTCTTTCAAAAAAAACATCGCTCTTTTCCTACAAAATCTTTGTGTTTTGTTTCAATATGCTTATGTTTATTTTGCTTCATTCACTCATTACTAAGCACTTCACAACAGATCACACACTGTGATTTGACTACTCCACATGTAGTAATGTATGTGAAACCTAGGTCTAAAAACTTCTTTGTATTCACGTTTTGACATTTTTAGGGTTATGTTCCAGTTTAATATGTAAAATTAATTAAAAACTTGTAATGTATATTAATGTTCATTTACAAGACAAATATTATTAAAACTTATTCGAAACGTACGCACTACTCGAAAGTGGAAAAGACACTGATACTAGTAGTTATGCAGAAGGGAGGATAGGTTTGTGTCAATGACTAACTTGGTCAATGGTCTGTCTCATTTCTTTTATAACATGACAATCAAGCTGACTCGTCTGCTTGATTGTCATGTCATAAAAGAAATGTAGCTACATTTACAAAAAATACTGCTTTTAATACATTTATCAAAGTGGTTTAAAAATATGAAGGTGAAAAATGTCAGCCATCAGCTGAGCAGTGTGTTTTGGTTTAATATCGTTTTTCTTTTGTTTTCTTGTAACACATGTAGTTTTCCTGCTAATAAAATGGTAGACAATGTTTCTGTGAATTGCTCAACCATAATTTCTGTTTCTTGTTCTACCACCTTTAGACCTCACAAATGAAAAAAACCAACAAGTAATGAGTAGAATCTCGAAATTGTTTCAGGACCCACTCAGAAAAGCTTGGTAACCCAAAATAGGGTCGCGACCCATAGGTTTAGAAACACTGCTATAAACCATTTTATTTTGTCCTGGATGGCTATTGGACAACACTAATCCATGGCCTAAAACGTTACAATTAAAAGACTATGAGTATCTAGTATAAGTTATTGTAGGAAAACCTAATTTGAAAAGATTTAGATAGAAAATATTAGTCTCATGCAATTTTACCATACTGCGATCTCATGGCAGTAATAGGAACCAGTAAAACCTAAAATGCCGGACCATCAGAGATAGTTAAAGTGCTCGCCACCAGAAGGAATTGTAGTATTTTGTCATGCACTTTTAAAAATTATACCATGCACATTCTTGATTTCCATTACATTACATTAATGTCGTAAAAAACATTAAAATAAAAAGTACGATATCTAATTTGTAAATAATGCCACAAAACAAAATTTGAACAGAAAATTTTGATAGAAAATATTTATGTTGAGCATCTTTCTATTATAGGTCGACCGGACTCAAAAGAACCTGCGCCGTAGCTTACCCCTCCAGTTGGCGCAGCCCCTCTTTTTTCCCCTTTCCACACTACAGCGGCAGCTTCAGTCAGTTTCAGCGCGCATATTTGAACGTTTCGATCTCCCCGCTATCTTCCTCTGAAGTTTTTGTTGATTGTTGATAGTATTTGTTATTTTTATTGTTGCTATTGTTATTCGGCATTTCGTTGTTTCTTTAGTTTTTCTTTATTTGTTATTTTTGTGGTTATTGTTGTTTTTGAATGAAATTGCATCTTCATTAAGAAGTACGCCCGTTTCCGGGAGACCATTGATAGGACAAGCACGGGAGATTGTGTACAAAGTGGCTACTTTCTTACGGGATAGCAAATATATCGGTCTCAAATACAACGTAGTAAAGAGCACAAGTACGGCTACTGGAGTATCTAGTTCCATGAATTTACTTGTGAATTTTCCTCACGTATTTTTATTTGGTCCCTTCAGCTGAGGCTTCCTTTTATTCTCATATAAAAGAGATTCAGTCCCTTCAACTGAACCACCTTATAATCTTAAAAAAGTACCGATTCTGAAAGGTTCTAAATATGAGAACATTCACGCACAGCACAATGTAACCTCTCACTAATGGCAAATATTTTTCACTATTTTAACTCATCCTGGCTCCTGTGCCTACGCTTAACGCCAGGATTTCTTTCGTTTATTTGTTTATGGCCCCTCCTTTTCAATAGCTAGAATGGCATGTGTTTCAGCCTTTTAGAATTCGCAGTTTATTGGTGTTTCTTTTTGGGTTCAGAGGACATCTGGGACGCAGTGTCAGAACGTGTTTCGGAAAGTCTTTTTCATTTTATACATATTTCTCCTGGTAATGGTGAATGAATTCTTTATTAATTGTGGCATTAATTTTATTACCAATGTAATTAAAAAATACTTAACCGATATTTCATGGAATAATATCTGCGTACATTCGCAAAATTACACTCGTCTGCTTGAACTTAAGAAATTAAAATATGCATATTTATTATAATAAATGATTTGATACTTGTTATAGTCCATCATTCAGCAATCAAAAATACTTTATAAACACAAAAGATAAATAATTTATCAGAAATCATGAAATATTAAACAGAAAATTCATCGATTATCCCGCCTGAGAATTTCGTCAGGCGTGAGCTCCCGGCATCCTCCTTTGCTCCGCCCACTTTTGCTAGAAGGGTCTTTTGAGTCCGGTCGACCTATAATGCCATCTCAGGGCCGAACATGGAACTGGTATAACCTTAAATGCGGGACCATCGGAGATAGTTGAAAAGGTCTCCACAAAGGTATTTTGTACTATTTTTGAATACATTTCTAAAAATAAACCCACCCATTGCATTAATTTACCATGCCTGGCGGAAGTAAGCACATATCTTATTGATGCTGTAAGCAGCTAGTAGAGGCTATAATCTTCAAACTGCAGGTGTACTTGCCATCTTGCTGTTGGCACACCAATAGAAAATTAACAAGTATGTTTAAATTGTAACAAGACATGCGTAAAACACCAGCAATCTTAGTGTAGCCATTTTCAGCTCCGTATATATCAAAACTCCTACCCAGCTGAGTAAAAGTTAAGACATAGATTTGCCAACATTCCCCTTCCACCAGTACCTATGAGGTAGAAAGCTACTTGCTTGCAGTATGCCAACTTTAAGAATATGAATGTATTGTGTAAATAAATGAAATGTAATGTGTATGTATAGATAAATGGATTTTTGTAAACATAGAAGTAGCATCGTGGTATTCCCTGCAACATTTAAATTTTGTAGTCGATTTTAAGAGGATCCCTCATTTTTTTGCTGAAATTTTTGGAACCAAACATCATCTTCCATTCAGGTTAATATGGTAATTAGGTAACATTGCAAAGGAAAAATTATTTTTCCAACAATTTAATAACAGTCGAAAGTAATAAGTACCAGAAATGTTATCTTTTAGCTGGTTTACTTTATATATAAATATAACACATCTCACCTGGGTACATAAGTTGTCTAGAGATTTATTTCTACACAAAATTGAACTTGACCAGCTTTCCATTGGACTTGATGATCTGCCATCTGGCTCACTAAAATGTGGCATCTGTCTTGTGACAGCAGGGATCTGAAAAAAGAGGTGTCAATCTGAAAAATCCATATCTAAATGACATACCAAGGGAAAAATTATTTTTCAAACAATTTAAAAAATAAGCTTCATAAAAGCTGATTCTTCTCTGGTTGGTATTTAGGCATTCTTGACCAGTGAAGCGATATTAGCAGAATGCCTTATAGACACGTCTTGTCCATCCGTCGTAATGTACATCTCCTAAACTGCAGGACAGATTTTAATTAAATTAAGTAGGAGTGGTTCTTATTAAAATTTATCGCCCAATTGTGATTTTGAACTGCATCGATCAATTAGAACTTCTACTTTACATAATTACTGTAATAAACATATACTAATGCATATCTCGTTAAATGGCATCCATCAAGCAACAATTAAATACCATATTTTTCTCTCCCAAACTCTTATATGATCTATAAGGTATAGACTAAAAAATTTATTTGGATTGAGGACATCACTTACCACAATAAAATCTGGGAGACCACATATTTACGAGTTATAGTTTCGGAGATAAAAATTAGAGAAAATCCCAAGCATAATATCTCATATTTTGTTTAAATCGATCTCTAAGACAGTTCTCACAGCAAACAACAATTGAATACCATATCTTCCCTTCCAAACTCTAAGCTATACATTAAAATAATATTCAGATAGAGGACAACATTTGCCACAAAACAGTTTATGGAGTATACTTTTCCATCACATTTACATAAATATAACATATCTCACCTGATTACAAAAGTTGTCTGGAGATTTATTTCCATACAAATTTCTATGGAATGACGAATACTAAAAACAGACCAAGGGAACTGCGCATGGGATCACCCATCTCCGGTCATTGCCAATCTCTACATGGAGGACTTTGAGAGGAAGGCCATAGAGTCCTATGAGAAAAAATCATCCCTCTGGGTGAGATATGTGGATGACAAGTTCATCATTTGGCCACACAGTAAGGAAGAGTTGAACAGATTCCTCCAACACCTGAGCGAGCAACACAACTCCATCCAATTCACATGGACGTTGAGAAAAATGGCAAACTCCCTTTCTTGGACGTACTGGTTAACTGAAGAACGGATGGGATGTTGAGGCATGCAGTATACAGGAAAAAGATACATACGGACTTGTATCTTAATGTGTCCTCACATCATCCCCCACAATGGAAGGCATCTCTCATCAGAATCCTGTTCCACCAGGCCCACGCCATCTCCGACCCAAACTCCCTGCCCTAGGAAAAAGCGTCATCTCTTAACAGCTCTTCAGAAGAATGGTTACATCAAGGATATGATCCCCAGAGGAACAGTGTGGAAGAAAAAACCCGAAGAAGATGCAGCTGAACAAAAGGAAGATCCCACAGCTTATGCCACAATCCCCTACATCATTGAAATATGAGAGAATAGCAAGGATTCTTGCCGAATGCAATATGGTTAAAGATACACCTGTGTAACCAAGAAAGGTGACCTCACCCCGAAGACGAAGGATCGAATCCCCATTACTCTATATGAGGGGGTATACAAGGTAGAGTGCACCAGCAGAAAATCTTACATAAACCAGATTTTTGAAATATCGACTTCAAGAGCATCAACAGGCAATAAAGAATAAAAAGTTCCACCTGTTAGCCATCCTGGCCACCAATCAGAACTCAGCTGAGACCACCAGTCCCGCAATATTAGGGAAGCCACTCTGCTGTATCGTTACTTTGATCTGAGCACAATGATGGGAAAGTCGGTGAAATTGTCATCATCTTACCAGTTGACCTACGCGGCCACTACCCAGAAGCATGAAGCCAGCAATATCGCAAAAGCCTTCGCACTAACTTGCTACCAGATACTTTTTAAATTTATTTATCTATCACGGAAAGAGAGAGGTAGAGATGAAGAGTATTGTTATTGTATTTTCCTGTTTTAATTTAACGTTTAATTGTGTCCTATAATTGTAAGACTCATAGAACACAAGATGAAAATACTCAGCAGGCCAGATGTGGTCTATGGGCTGTAGTTTGAGCAACATTACAAAATTTGTACAAATAATCAAAACAAGCATTCCACATATATTTTTCAGGAAAACCTCATCGAATATATTTTTCATGCTATCAACTTCTTCTGTGATAGTGACAACACAAGCTCAACTAATAACAGTTTTTCCTTAAATGATTTGTAGGAAGAATACAAATATTAGGGTAAAATACAACACATCCTACAATTTTTGCATTTCAACCTCTTTAGACTGTATTGCCCTTTTGTATCCTAAGATATTAATACATTACTGATTGGTTCCAGATAATGTATAACTAATAATTCAGCAAAATTTTATAAGTTGTCTTTCTTCCTTCCTCTTCAAAGCAACTCTCAGCCTAACTTTTTTGCAAGGTTATTGTATTGAGAGGGATACTCCATCAGAATTAAAAGATAGGAAACAAACCAGTTTACTTCATTACCTTATTAGACAACAATTCCTGATGTTCATTCCCAACAAAATTAGACTCCAACTGTACTTCCACTGAATTGAATGTCTCACTGCCTTCCTCATCATCTTCTGATATCCTTCCTGTAATTGGTTTTTCCTGAAACACAAATGCCTTGAGGTAAGATTCACTCATAAAAACGTTTCTAACTTCCTGCAGAGGATTTACCCGAGAGTTAACTTAAAGCATCTAAAGTCCATTAAAGTAAACACAAACTAAAAATAAGAAAACCTTTGCAGATGAGTCTTTTAACCCTTTATTTTTGATCAAATTAGAATCCGATCGAACTTCACTTGTGTTCAAAGAGAAGATTCTATTGCTTTCTTCGTCAATCGGCAAGACATCTACATCAACATGCACGTCTACTGCAGTCTTTTTGCCAGTTAAATATAAATCCGACTGACTTCTAGGTGCATTTAAGGTTTCATTATGCGTTTCAAGAAGTTGTGGTATCTTTCCATTAACAGAAGCATCCTGAAAACGAAATATCATAACATAAGATAAATATGGAAAACACTCATAATAACATATCAATTTGAAAGGAAGTTGACTTAGAATTTAAAACAACCATAAAAAAGGTCTATTCAGGAAAAAGCTTTGTAATACCAATTTTTAAAATATCATGCAGTGGTAAAATTGTGCCAACTTTATAAATTGTCTTTCTTCCATCCTTTTCAAAGCGATTCTTTACTGTAAGATTATTGTATTGAGAAGATACTCCATCAGAATTAACAGACATGAAACCACCCATTTTACTTCCGTACCTTATTAGACAACACTTTCTGATGTTCATTCCCAACTAAATTAGACTCCAACTGTACTTCCACTGAACTGAAAGTATCACTACCTCTTTCATCATCTTCTGATATCCTTCCTTTAATTGGTTTTTCCTGAAACATAAATGCCTTGATGTAAGATTCACTCATAAAAACAAGACATGCCAAAGGAAAATTTATTTTTCCAACAATTTCAAGAAATAAGCTTCTTAAAAACTGATTCTTATCTGGTTGGTTTTTTACATAAATATAACACATCTCACCTGAAAACAAAAGTTGTCTGGAGATTTATTTTCATACAAATTTGAATATGACTGCCTTTCCATTGGACTTGATGTTCTGCTATCTTGCTCACAAACTTGTGGTGTGCTATCTATGACAGCTGAGATCTGGAAAAAGGAGGACTATTTGTGAACAAGTAAAATAAGATTTAGGCACACAGATGGACTACCCAAGAAAACATGCTGAATGAGGCAGAATATTGAATCGATTGGCGAAAAACTGAAGTCTCTTGCTGCTTTCATTTAGGAAATAGCACTATGGAGAGACAGATGGACCTGCACAAAAAAACAATCACAATGAGACAGTATACAAAATTGATTGCTGAAAAAATAAAGTCCCTATATCCTTTCGTTTCAAAGTAGTTTGCATGTCAGACAGACGTACAAATAAAACAATGTATTTTTTAAAATACATAGCTAAGAATTGATATCTAACAAAACAAATTTTAAAAATCTGATGTGGCCACCACATGACTTTCTCCATATCTGTAATATTTATAAAAATTCCAAATAGGTTAGATAATAATAAATATTTTAAGAAACCACGAGAAAATTTTAGACTTTAAAAAGAACAGAAATAAACTCAAACCATAGCCTTCTGATATTGGATATAGCCACAAAGCTCCAACAATTAAGAAAAGAAAAAGGAGCATTACTAAGACAACTAAGCATCAATTTTTAACAATAGTCGTTGGTAGGTGGCATGGTGGTGGCAGCTAAAAATATAAGATATCTCTTAAACAATGCATTATATGGAAAAATGTTTCAAACAAATGTTGTAAAAAACTACATTTCCTACATTTTATTTAATTAGTTCGTTCTTCTCATGCAATATTTCGCCTCAAGGAGTGATACAACCAGTGCTGTAGTCGCAAAAAAAAGCAGAGGGTATACCGTACATGTAAATAAAACTTTGAAGGAGGGTCTTACTCAGTTTATTTTAAAAGCAGAGGACATACCCGATTCATTCGAAAAAAGCAGAGGGTATACGGCGTATACCACCGTATACCCTCCACTACAGCCCTGGATACAACCATAGAGTAATAATATATAGCATGGGTTGCCAAAGTAAAGAAATAAACTCAAACCACAGCCTTCTGATATTGGATATAGCCACAAAGCTCCAATAATTAAGAAAAGAAAAAGGAGCGTTACTAAGAAGTAACTAAGCGTCAATTGTTAACAATAGTCGTCGGTAGGTGGCGTGGTGGTGGCAGCTAAAAATATAAGATATCTCTTAAAGAAGGCATTGTATGGAAATATGTTTCAAACAAAGGTTGTAGATAATTATATTTCCTACAACTTTTATTCCAATACATTTTTACATTTATCAAATATTAAAGCAAATATTTCAAAATAACGGATAAGTGACAAGAGTAAACACCCACTTCCGGTTGACCGAATTTTACCAAAAACTAATCAGTTGTTGTTACTGTCATAAAAATGTTAAATATAAAATTTTGCATTGACCTGATTAGTTAGAGCACCCACAAAAAGCTATCACACACACAGACATCATTATTAAATGTTCAAAATGTGTTCAGGGGTCCTCAAAACATGTATTTCCGTTGAAATCTCAGTCGATTTTTTTCATGAAATACTTTCCCCTATACTACATATATGGAGAAAGTAAAAAACTGCAAAAGCTGATTCCAAAATTGGTTTTTCATAGTGTTCACGTAAATTTTCAGAATCTTCTACATTGTCTCTCTCCTTGTTATTTAAAACAATTCAATGTAGTAATATGATCTTATCTATTTTCAAAAGTAGATTGCATAATTATGCTTCACTTTTATTGTTGTAGCAACATAAATAAAACAAACTTTACCATAGTAACAGACCTGTATAGATAATTCATAATGGTTTTTCAAAATTCTACCAAAAGGCAAATGGAGAGACCGATGGATATCAAAATCATTAGGGTTCATGCCAGTCACCAGCCCTGAAATCTTAGCTTCCAGCTCTTCTTGCTTCAAAACTTTGCACACGAATAATGGAAAAATTTGCGCATGGATGTAAAAAGTGAAAACAAGTGATTTTAAAAAGTGTTAAAAAGTATAATTAAAAAAATAAACTATCCCTCACTATTGTATGATATGGTTCATGTCACCATGGCTCCCATTCTGGGTGATATCAATTAAAATATGAGATTTCATTTGGTTCCGTAAAACATTTTAACACCTAAAGCTGTACATAGAAAACATATTACAGACAGACAGACCTGTAAAACTACCTTTTTTGACTCAGGGCACCTAAAATGATCCTGGTTGCCATTTATTTTATATGCAGTCGAACTTCTATGAATTTAACATCTAAAACTCGAGTTTTCCATAAATTGAAGGGTATTCATTTTACCAGTCGTAATCTTTTTCATTTTATTTTTACTTTCTCCATATATGATGTATAGAGAAAGTATCGTTTTCTTGAAAAAAATCGAATTCGAGATTTTAATAAAAACATTTTTTAAGGTCCCCTGAACACATTATGACTATTTTCTCAATTATGCCTGTGGATGTCTGAGTGTCTGTCTAGAACCGGAATTTTGTGGATGACTATTGATCAGGTCAACACAAAATTTATTATTTGATATTTTTGTTAAAGAGAAAAGACTGATTAGTTTTTGGTAAAAATTGATCAACTGGAATGCATGTTTACTCTTGTCACATCCATTTTTTGAAATATTTGCTTTAATATTTGATTAATGTAAAAACGTATTGGAATAAATGTTGCAGGAAATTTAATTTTCTACAACCTTTGTTTGAAACGTAATAACGCATTGTTTAAGAGATATTTTTAAAACTAATTTTTTCGCTGCCACTACCACACCACCTACTGGTGACTATTGTAAACACTTGATGCTTACAATTAGTTGTCTTAGTAGCACTCATTTTTATTTATTTAATTTAGGGAGTTTCGTGGCTATATCCAATAGTGTTCATTGTTAAACACCTGGTGTGAGGCTTGGGCTAAGCCAATTCCAGTGGCCCTGATTGCAATGACATCGATCCATTGCTTTGAGGAACTACCGACTTGATTTGTTCATGCACCACAAGTATTATGCAGGCTACTCGCATTTCATAGGAAGTGATTAGACCATTCAATGAGAAGATGGGCAGAGTTACCTCAACAAAATGCCACATCACAACAAGGTGCCTTATTTCAACAAAATACAGTTTTTATAGAATTCACAGAATATTTCACATTTACATTGGCACCAATGGCTCACACAGACAGTTGTAGCAGGCTACAGATTGTGCATCACTGTCTTATCTATACTATATTGATGGTTTTTACTTATGATATATCATTCACATATAACATATAAGAGGATACTAATGTTTCGGCATTTCCAGATGAGCTGGAGTCTTGAAATTTGGCACGATTATAGGTTTTTGGTCATAACCAAACAGAAAAATAAAAAATTCCGTAATTTTTAATTTTTAGGTGTTGTTTTTACCCCGTTTGTACATGCTGTCATGGATCCTTTTGTAGCAAATGTTGTCCTCAACCTGAATACATTTTTTAATTGATACCTGACAGATCATATAAGGGCTAGGGAATAGAAAACATGATAACTGTATGTATTTTTTACGATTATTACATTTTAATAATTTTTATCTTGGAAAATATAAGTTGTAGATACATGCTGTTGCTACCTTTGTTTTAGCAAATTTTGTCCTCTATCTGAATAAGTTTTTTAATTGTTAACTTACAGGTCAAATAAGGGCAAGGGAAGGCAATTAAAGATGTCATCACACCATCAAGGTCACAATATAGGCTACATGCACAGCTGCAGAAAACCAGAATGCATTGCTCTCCATGTATTAAGCACCTTTTACTATAATGACTAATCGTATAAATACCATTCAATCATGTGACATTTGTTATTTTGGAATATTTTGTTCAGTGTGGTACACTGAATATGGCTTGTGTGTGTTTTCACAAAACAATATTTTATGAAGTGCTTCAATTCACAAGAGCTCATTGGAGTCACTGTGCATTAGACTTCATAATCTAAAATTAAAAAATGACCTGAAATGCTTGCAGAATGCTGGTTAAATGTTATTACACTGCATATTTAGTACAGTGCACTTCTTTCTATAATGCCAGTCTAAAAATAGCTACAATGAAAGCTTACTTCTTTAAGTTTACAAGTTGTCATGTGATCTATGAAATTTTGTTGGCATGATTGCACATGCCTGAACATAAATTACAAGGGAGAAAAGGAGAATAACTCTATGCATGACCAGGAACTGAACCCGGTTCTTGAACTTTCTAGGCAGTTGGGTTCTTTGACATTGCAATACTTTGTACCATGAACTTTATGGTTATGCAACAATTATCTATGATGATATTGTGAACAGTTTTAATGTTTTCTATTGCTTTGGTAGAGACAGGACATCCAATGCCACATTAAACTTCCAAGCTTTCTCCTCTCGCCTACTTTTTCACAGTTTAATAACTGGGCAAATCCTTTTCCAACATCAACTGCATATTACAATATATGACTTTTGCAGCAAAACCTTTCAGAAAAATGTACCATACCACAGACCAGATTTTTCCATGTCAACTGAGGATTTGCATGGCCACACTAAATGATTTGCTGAGGATTAAGCTTTTCGCTGCTATGGATGTTAAGCTTGTGTGTCAGCCATGCGCGCTGAGTCCAGTGAATTTGAAGGCACCCCTGTGCTGAATACTTTCTCTAGGAGCTTCATGTCTACGTTCTTTCATTCATTAGTCTCTTTATATTTTACAATCTATTTTGTCAATCATTTACATTCATATTGAATATTAACCATCTTGAAATGATTTTTCCATCTTTTTGTTGATTCATTTTATTAACAGCTTTTAGACAACCCTAAAACAAACTTTCTGGAATAAATAAAATAATCTATATAATGCTCTCAAATTTTCCAGGTTACATAAATAAAAAGTGAAAATTTAATTCCTAAATTAAAAAAATCTGATGTGGCCAACACATGACTTTCTCCATACCTGTAATATTTCTAATAATTCCAAATAGGTTAAATGATAATAAATATTTTAAGAAACTGCAAGAAAAATTTAAAGACTTTACAAAGAACAGAAATAAACTCAAACTGTAGCCTTCTGATATTGGATATAGCCTCGAAGCTACAACAATTAAGAAAATAAAAAGGAGGGTAATGTGTTTACAATAGACGCTGGTAGGTGGTGTGGTGGTGGCAGAAAAAAAATTTAGTTTTTAAAATAACTCTTCAACAATGTATTATACGGGAAATTGTTTCAAACAAAGGTTATGGAAAATTAAATTACCTACAACTTTTATTCCAGCATGTTTTTACATTAATCAAACATTAAAGCAAATATTTAAAAAACGGATGTGACAAGAGTAAACACCCACTTCTGGTTGACCGATTTTTACCAAAAACTAATCAACATGTCTTCCTTTAACAAAAATGTCAAATATAATATTTCATGTTGATCTGATTAATAGTTTATGAGTTAGAGCACCAACAAAATCCTGGTCACAGATACACACACACACACACTGACACAGATACACACACAGACACACACTTCATTGAGCCAAAACTTGTTCAAGGGACCTTAAAACATGTACAGTCAAACTCTGCTATAACGAGCGCCACGGGACCGTTTAGTTTTGCTCGTTATAGCCGTTAAACTTAATATCCGTGAAGGCAAAAGCATGCATGCGTATGGTGAAATATGACATAAGAAGTAAAAGTGAATATATAAACAGAAAGTTTATTTAGTAAATTTATGAAAAAACCTAAAAATGAAAATAAACTAGAAAATTTAAAGTAAACATACGTACGTATAAAATTTACTTACAGCTGCATCCTTAATCACTCCCCTTTTTACAAAAATAACTTTGAATAGTAGCCTGTTTCATAGATTTCACTTTGAAGTCTCTTAAGTTTCCTCTTATTACACTTAGTGCACTAAAAACACCATCGGAAATGTCAATGTTTAAAAAAAAAATCATTTAATGTTTCCACGGCATCCTGAGTAAGTTGGCACGGCTTTCGTCAGGATTGTGTCTTCGGCACATTCAACATTTTCTTCATCACTGTCTGCTGTGCTTTATACTGTCTCTATTATTTCACTCTCCGTAGGAATTCCTCTGGTAATCAAATCATCATCAACATGAACAAAATTGCCAATGTCATTTACATGGTCAAAATTCGCTATTCCATTTTCCTTAAGCCATTCTGATCTTCATCAACGTTATGGTTATCAATCGAAAATTCTCCCGATATTAAACCAGACTTTCGAAAACAGTTTATGATCGTTGTAGGTGAAACATGCATCTGTCATCAAATGAATTGCATCCAATACAGAGTCGTTGCCATCTAAACCTCTTTCCCTCCTTTCAATCAACTGCAGAACAAAAAATCGCTTGAAATGGCATGTAAAACTTTTAATTATCCCCATTTCCATTGGCTGCAAAATAGAAGTCGCATTTGGAGGCAAAAACACCAGTTTTACATTGGATAACTCCTGCATATGTGGGTGCGCAGGACAGTTATCGACAAGGAGTAGAATGTTTCTATTTTTCCCCCGTAACTAGTTGTTCCACTGACTTACATATTTCTGAAAAATATTGGAAGTCATCCATGCCTTTTTATTAGCTGCATATTCAACGGGAAGCTTCTTTACATTTTTGAAACAACGTGGCTTTTGTGACTTACCAATAACAAAAAGTTTTTTTTTGTCAGTCCCATTTATTTTTGCGCACATTAAAACTGTTAAACGATTCTTAGGTCTTTTGCCACCAACACATTTGTCACCTTTGAATTTAAACGTTGCATCAGGCATCATGTTGTAAAACAGTCCAGTTTCGTCGGCATTGTAGATGTCTTCTTCTCTGTAACCTTTTCGACACTCCTCCCAAACACTTTTCACCCATTCACTTGCCGTTTTTGAATCTGCTGACAGGGGCTTTCGCATAAACAATGTTTTGTCGATTTTTAAAACGATCAAGCCACCCGTTATTGCATGTGAAGTTCTCGTGTCCTAACTGTTTTGCAAATTTATCTGTCTGTACCTTGATGGGGAAACCAGCTCTGCCTCTTAAACCACTCCAAATGTGCTTGATCAAAAGTACCCAAGTCACACTTCCTCATTTTCTCGTTCGTTGTTAGGTTGTTCTCTAGTGCAGATAAAATCGCTTCTTTGTTTTCCATAAGGTTGAAACCGTAAACGACGATAAATTAAATTTTTTACACACTTCAACATTTTTTTACCACGTTCTAACTCTCGAATAATATCAACCTTTTCGCGAATAGACAAACACTTCCTTTTATGTACGGACATGATACTCGTTCAAGGGCAAAATCTCAACTGATTTTTGTGATCAATGCTACGCACTTTCTTTGCAAACTGTGAGCACACCAATTCCAGGAAGAGTTAATGAGGAGACGGATTAAACGTGGGATTTCCCATCTTTACGCGGGAAAGGGTGTTGGGTGCATTCGGCTGAGCGACGGGGGCGGGCGCCATTGTACATGCCCTCAGCCCCTTACCCCCTTCCAATCACAACCTCCTGGCTGTAAAAGAGCTGGGGGTTGGGAGGAGAGGACAAAGGACCTCCGCGAGTTGGGAATTCTTGGTTTGGACGAAGGGATTATTTTTTAACAACAACGCCGCGGTCTTTAACCACCCCGAGGGATAGAGTGTAGAGGCTGGACTCGAGAACACAAGGTTACATATCTTGGGTCACTATGAGGATTGAAGGGGCAGACCGCCGCCGCGTTTGAGACAGTGAGAAGTGGTCAAAGTTTGCTCGATATATCCGTGAAGCGTGCTCGTTATATACGTGAAATATTTGTATTTTAATGCTCGTAAACTTATCTTGGAGGTAGCATTTGCTCACTATAGCCGTGAGCTCGTTACAACCGTGCTCGTTATAAACGAGTTTGACTGTATTTCCATTGAAATCTCAAATTCGATTTTTGTATGAAAACAATACTTTCTTTATACTTCGTACATGGAGAAAGCAAAAATAGTCACTGGATGAGAAAATTTGATGACTGCAGATCAGATGTTGACATTGATGACTGGGGAGTAGTTACTGCTTGGTCTCTTTGGGGAAGGTCACTCGAAAATTATTCATTTTTTGATGAAAATAAATATTCCTCACTGTCACTTCTTGTTAAAATTTCAAGTAACTCCTTCTCTGTAAATGTATTTTTCTCCATTTCCACATAAGTTCAACGGAAAATGAAAGAATCTACACACAACTGTGAAAGACATGGTTCGAGCATGGGATGCATTATGTAGAATAGTGACACAGAATTGAAGATATTTATAGCTTTTTTCCATCTAGTTTAGGTCTTTTAGGACAAACAGGGTGGGAAAAGTGATGGCTAAGGGATAAAAATGGTTTTATTGTGGGTGCAGAGAGGCAGGGAAAACAAACTAGAAGCAGCCACTTTCATTGTCCACAAATAGACTAAAAATATATGCCTATGCCAACTAGAGATTGCCTGTAACATCTGTTAGTACCGCGAAAATCCACGGCACTTCGTTAGCATCGATACGACTATATGCATTTTGAGCAGTGAACGGTAAAGCTTGAAACGCATAAATGCATTGTTAGCAGTCAGGGCACCACTCTGTCTGCCCTCATATATGCATGGATAGGACTAGTGGCTGTGCGCTACCTCCACGCATATATACATTGAGAGCAGTGGGAAGGTTAACCAATGGGAATATTATAATGAAACTGTATACACACTGTCACAAGACATCTAGTTACAATTAGCATAAACAATACTCTTCTCCCATATCCCATTCCTACTTATGTTAGACAAGAACTTTTCAGCCATTTCTTATATATGCAAAAAACTGTTATGTGGCAGGTTAGTTAAGCTCCTTGGAAGATAAAGGTAGCACATTGGATTAAATGAAGAAAAGCATCTCACCTGTGTGGGAAATATCCAACGAGGCTGATATGTTATAGGATCTGGGCTCTCTAACATACTTTCCCTTAAGTTGAAAGTCTTGCCACCAGGTGCATTACACAAGAACTCTAGTCTAGCAAGAGGTGAATCCTGAAAATGAGAACACTTGCTTTGACCCCAAGGTAAAGTTTCAACAGTACTAATGTGATCCAATCTCCTATATTGTAATGAGCATCAGTAGTTTCAGGCATTTACAGTGTGCCCTCAGTTTAACCTCACTTTGACTATAGTGGTCTTAAAAGCTTACGGCGGTGAGATGCGCGAACTGTCACGTGACATGGAGGGGAATGGTCAGGGAGTGGGTAGCTTAAGGGGAAAGTGAGCTGAATGGTGTTGCCGCCTGCCAGCGTAGCCAACCCAAGAAAGTAATACTAAGTAATATCCGGTCGTTTATCAACAATAGGTTGTGGTAATACGATTTTGCTCTTATTCATATCGTATGGTAACCGCAATTTAATGGAAAGTCAGCTACGATGGAGGAAAGGATTTCCAAAAGAAAAGTAAATATTTCAAAGAAAGGTTTTATTATACACATTCACATCGATACATTTTCATCAATAATATTTTATTCAGATGAATCTGTATCTCCTGATTCTGAATCCGAAGTTATGATAACCTCATTCACAATATCATCCATTATCATCTCGTTTTTTATATATTCAGCTTCAGTTTTTTTTACACGTTCGCATACATTCTGCCACTCTCCTTTCCCGATATCTGCACATTTTTCTTCCACTAGTATCTTCACCTCATTTAGTTTAAAACTTGTGTTTCTTGACCCTACCCAATTCTTTAATATACCCTAAATATTTTCGATTGGGTTGAATTCAGGATGATACGGAGGCAGCCTAAGCGTCGAATGTCCATGCTCGGCTAATATTATATCCACAGCAAAAATTTTATGAGCTGGCTTAATTTTCTTAATTTTATCGTACAACTCGAGTTTAGTTTCAGCCGTTGAGTACTGCATTCCCCTTGTATCCAGCCATGCCTTCATTACATCTTTCCTGGAACTGCTGCAGCTTCCTTCTTCATGAACTTGATCACGTTGTGAAGTATCTCCCGTGCCTGGCTGTGAATGACTCTCTTATTCCCTAGCTTGGAGGTTGATGGAGGGGTATCCATGTTGGCAGTAAACGAGTTTAACAAAACTAAGCAATGAAAACAAAATAACGAAAACGAATTAACGAAAAAGGTATAACAAAAACGAAATAACAAAAACGAATTAACGAAAAAGGTATAACAAAAACGAAATAACAAAAACGAAATAACAATAACGAAATAACAAAAACTATATAATAAAGACTCAAAAACAAAATAATCAAAACAGCGATGAAAAATAACGATAACAAAAATATAAAAGTAAAAAGTATAAAGCACAGAAGTTGGTACAAGAACTTGACCGCGTGAAGCTAACCCAAGCTAACCTCAGGAGAGAGTGAAGGGTTTTTCTCCACGCGAATGCTACCCTCACCCCCGCAGTTGTGACGTTTCACTAATGGACTCGTCCGGACTCATTTTCGACTTCTGCGCAGCCGCCATAAGCTTTTGAAAGACGTATAACATTGATTTGTGTTAATGTCATTCAAAAATTACCATCCGTATTTGACTTAACATTGTTGATGATTCGAGTTAACATTGTCCTGACTTGGTGCTGAAATAACACATTTAAAAAATGCTGACTGATACTGACACTTATGCACATCTGTTGCGCTGCACTTCTTCAGTTGCTGTGGATCATATTATTTGAGTGAGAAAAGTGTTTTGGGTTGACATATTTTTATTAAATTTGCATTATTTGCATGGTGATATCTTGTAGCAATGGGTCTGAAGGGTGGTAGTTAAGGCCTCCTTCTTGAAGTCCTCTCAGTAGTCAATAAAATTCTCCTAATTGCCGTTAATAGAAACCTTACAAGCTATGTGAGTTGTGCAGAATGGAGGATCTGCTGAGTGCCCTATTTATAAACTTGAAATTATTCTGCACTATTGGGATAACTTGAGTTTAACATCTCCTGATTTTATTGTCATTTGTATGCAGTGTTGCCAATATAATGAATATTTAGCTAGATCTAGAGACTTGAGGTTCAATCTAGCACCTAAAAAATACTATAATGACCATTTACAAAACTAGTCAATCAATTTAGTAATCTATTGGCTAAAATTCTGGCAAATGCATTCATATCAAACACAAAAAAGAAAAATGAATAATGAAAATGTGTATAGATAAAAAGAATATTCTTTTCATTTGTCTCTTACTTTTTATATTATTGTTTTCTTTTTATAATTTGAGCAATTAACTACAACTCCAGAAAAGTTTATATCATTTACAGGAATGGCAGTATTGTTGGCCATAAGGATAAAGGAAGAGAAAGAGTGCTTGTTCAAAGTAAAGTGGAGATTAATCAATCAGGGAAGAAAGTTTTTGTCAGAAAGTATGAGCTACTTAATCAACTATAGACACCATTTTGAGTATATTTCTATAGCTAAAATTGGCTGGAATAACACTTACCAAACATCATATTCAGAAAAAATTTTGTTTTAAGATAACTGCCATCATAGGATTTTGCATACTTTTTAGTACGAATTATTCGAAATATGTCTACAATGAAATTCAAAGTCATGATATGGTCTGGTGACTCGTGAACATTTCGTTTAATTCGAAACCTTTACCCATATTGTGCGTTTTAGTGAAAAGTTCGTGCATGTACATGACAAAGGCATCGCGTTTTTGTTCTTCATTTCTGGCAAACAAAATATACATTGCTCCCCAAACTGGTAACTTCTTTATACTTATTTAATAGTCAATGTGAAATAAAATCGTAGATTATACAAATGGAAGAATCATCTTAACCTTGCATCACTAGACCTTCTTTATTCCAAATTCTTGGATTACTTTATCGTAGATGTCTACCTCTTCCCCGCAAGTTAGGACGCTGGTTGCTACTCGCCTGCTGCTTGAAAAGGCAGTGGGTACGAATCCTGCACAAGTAGGATTTTTCAAAGGTTGCCCAATCCGTTTGTGTGGTTTGAGGAGACCACGCAAATTCATCTGTTCCATCCTTCGGAAGGGACGTTAAGCCGTTGTTCTTCGTAAGAGCAAGCAAATGCCGGCACCTGGTTTCCCTCCTCCCTTCCCCGGTTATTCACTGCACTACCTCTGAGATACCCATTTGTGCAGTAAGAGAGGTGAATTGGCTGGGCACTTAAACAAACAAAACAACATCAAATAAGGATAAACAAAGATGCTACAAGCATGCAGGGCCAGGAGAGATGAGTTTTTGTATTTGCCCACTCAACAAAAAAATGCCAAAAAATATAGGTTTTTACCATAGTAATTTGAGGATGATCTTCAATGTTACTCTCACTATCACTCTCTGAACTGAGACTTTCTTGTGTTTTTCTATTGGTTGACGGCGTGATAAGTTAGAAGTTAAACAAACATTAAATAACGGAAAAATAACAAACAATAGGTGTCTCCATACAGCGTAAATTTTTCTCTCAGAGCAGCAAGAGAATAACTTTTGTGCGATCCAAGCGCTTCCCATACACTCTGATCACGCTTTCGTAAATATCTTTGAATGGGCTTGTTTGTTCATTGATGTCAGATAAATGTTTCTCTATCTCGCTCTCATTATATTGTTCTCAAGAAATGCTGAACCAAGCACTAGCCCAGATCCAAAGACCATTCCTCATCCCTTTCCATATAGCTCTCAAGTGTTGATGCATAAGAAAAAAATATTCATCTCAAGAGTGAGAGACATCACAAAGTAGATAAAAAGTGCCTGCATCCCTTCCACCACACAGTATCTTTCGTGCAGAGGTTCGGTTAGTCTTAGCATTGAATTCGTATAACTACAAGAAAATTCAATCACAAAATTTTACGTATAATATAGGTAAAAAGAAAACAGTAAAAATAGCAGAATTAAGCAGAATATGAAGGTCCAAGGTTACTGTTTTGAAATATATCAAGATTTTTTCAGATTTAAGAAAACTTACTGCTTTTTAAAATACGTCATGCTTAGGTTTGCCTTTTTAGTTTACCCTCCCCTTAAACTCGACGCTGAGCTTGGCCCCTACCCCTCCCTCCTGCCTGCATGACACAATTCATGGATTTAGGTAAATACCCTTTCCAGCAGTCCCAAAGGGAGAATGCGTTGAGTATGTATGGCAGAAAAGAATTCGTAATTACCTAACTGTAAAATCATCACCTGTCATAACAAATACGACCACGTTATTTTGAGAGCACGTACATTTTATTACAGCTGTGTAATACCTACGGATTGAAATAAAAGTACAATGCAATGTATGAAATTGCCTAGAGCTAATAAAGAATTAATTAATAATTTTTGATGATACCAATGGCATGGAAAGCTTGAAAGAAATTGGAGGGAATTAATATGTGATGGTTCTGATCTATTATCTAGACAATATTTCACACAAGCGTTTTCCCAATCTTTTTAGAGTGCATTTTCGTATTCTTTAGGCTGAGTACGCGCGGTCTTCTTCTGAAACATGGGGTAAAAAAGTAACTTAAAATACACACTGGGAAAATTGGGATGTTCACTCGATCCTATTTTTTACACGTGGTGGTGTTCGTGAATCATGAATAAAGTGGCCACTTCAGCTCTGTTTATGAATTCGCTGTGTGTACGAACTTGTAAGGTCGATCCATTTTGTAGCAGAATGGATAGATGACTATATTGCAATTTTACTGTCGAAGTAGTGAATCGTAAGAAATTTCGATTTTTTTTAAGCTCATTTATTTCGAACCTGGATAATTCGAAGTCGTATATTTGTGGTCCCTTGAACTTCGAAATAATTAGGTTTTACTGTATATTCTATAACATGGATTCTTATGGAAAATATTGATTTATTTAACATTGCTTCATTCTGTTACAACTTTCAGGAAAAAATTAACGACGTTAATCAAAGACACACTGTATGTGATTTTTCTAGCTCAATGAGGAATCACCTCTAAGCAACACCGAGAAGTATTCACCTCAAAAAATTTGTATCAAACAAATAATAAGTTAAACAAAAGCACCCAGAATGAAACTGGTCTTCCTGTCAAGTCTCCTGAAATTGCCCACGTACCTTTTTGATGATTTGCATCATATGTTCGAGTCTTTGAACTGCTTATTTATGCTATCTTCAGACATATCTCTCCTATAACTTACAAGTCTTCAGCTCATTCAAGTACTGTTCTAGTTTTTCAACTTTATCACCAACATGGTTGGCAAAAATATGGTTGAAAGAAATATAAATAAAAGAAAAGAATTATGTAACTCCAAAAGTTTAATTAGTTTGGATAAATTGACAATTTTAAATGATTACAGAATTTTTTTATTGAAAACATCTTCATAGAGTGAATAAATGATAATCATGTACCTCAGGGTAACATTGGAGATGGTAAGACTAAGAATATGAAGGAGATAAGAAAACATTCAATAAATAAACTATTTTTAAAATTATATTAATAAAAATTCAGTCTGTCTTTTGTATGTTGAATTATCATTGAGCACAATGTAGATATAATGGGTCAACATTTAGTACAACTATTTTTCATTTAATTTTTCATTCATCCAAAGAGAATTACGTCAGAAAAAATTATGGTACTGCATGATGGTACGCACAGTACTGTGACTGAATGTAATTTTATATACATTTTCATCAATTGCATCCCTCCTATTCTTACATATCACTGCCTAATCATTGGCAATTTTGTCATCAACACTCACTGTCAATGCAGGTCCAGTCATTTTCGAGAATTTCTACCCTCGGGCACATTTTATTGCCAAATCATGCAATGATCTCTAACTTACTGTACTAACTTTCTTCTGTGAATTTTGTTTTCATACCAATCAACCATAGAAAGTAGACAATGTTACGTTGCTCTTCTTTCATGCAAGTATCAGAGCTTCCAACTTTTTCATGCACAAATTCCAGCATTGCCATTACTGAATGACCCTCAAAATTTTGCTTGACATACATTGAGGTGTAATCTCTTACCTGTGATTTGTTTCCAATGTTATTTCCAATCAAATTCAAATGTAACCGATCATCCACAGGATTTAATATTTTGGTACCAGCAGCATCACTATTTGTTACCTGCTCATCTAAAATTATATCCTAAAAAACAACCAATATTGCAATATTAAAAAAGCAACATTCACATCTAATATCATTCAAACAATTTTCAAGTATGCAATCATATATGAAACATACGTGAACATTAAACAATTAATGATCTCTTGAATTAATAATCATAAAAGTAAATGAAGGCAAAAGGTGGAAAGATGCACACATTTTGCTATCAAATGAGTTAAAATTCATTGTAACATACTTATTTGAACATTTCCATTAACGTGTGAATCATTGATCTAAACTTTTACAGACCTAGCATCTACCTGAAATTAAGACAATGTAATTAGATTGAGGTCGTTTTTGCAAATATTTTTTGCAGATCACTTTAATATGTGAATCAAGCATTCCTGGAAATTTTCGAATCATTATCTAGATAGGTAAACATGGAACTACGGCGAAATTGATGATAAATGAGAATTGAACTCCTTAACTGTCAAGTTAAAAAATTAGACAAAAAGGAGAGAAAAGAGGAGGTAAAAAGTAAATGAAAAATACAAACATACAGGTTTAGGAGGTGTTACTCCATGCCAGGGACCTGAGGTCACTCACACATGCACATCGCAGATGCACTAATCCTAAAGATGGAAAAAGGATTAAAAAAAGGGAGGCGGGTTTGCAAGAGATTAATCTGTGCCAGGAACCTGAAAATCACACTGTTGCTAGAAGGTTTGTGAGTCTGTATGACCGTGACAGGCAACCACAAACACGCACGCACGCACATACACACCAAGAGGTAAGGGGGAATAAAAGGAAAAAATATGAGAAATAATACTAGGTTTACAGGAAATTAAACTGTGCCAGGGAGCTAGTATCGCACACAGTTGCCTGTAGGTTTATGTGACATCAGGCCACGACAGGGACCTATCAGACGAAGAAATCATGCACACAAGCACTCAAATACACTCACACAAGATCTCTAAAATTGAGGTAAATGTACTAAATACGTATTTCGAGAGCAATGCTCTCATCATCAGTAGCTGATGAGGGGAGGAGTGCTGTGGGCCATATTTATATGGTTACGTGCTGAAGTGAAAGGGAAAGGAGGTTCAGCCATTACAACATACAGAGGTGAAAGGAGGATTGGGCCTCGGTCATTATTCATCACAGAGTTTTTGTTTCTGTTTGTGTGTATGCTTCCGTAAGCATCTAGTTTGTTTTGGTTGGTTATTGATTTTACAAGTGTTAGGTTTTGGATCGTGATTGGATGGTGGTGTTCCTGAATATGTGATGCTACGCTAGAGTTGTTTAATCTGTTGTGTTTAAAATGTGCTATATATTCTTTGAAGCCTGTTTCTATCTTTTGTTTCGTTTGTCCGATGTATATTTTTTCGCATCCTACACATGATATTTTGTACATGTCGGATTTGTGTAAGGAAGGTATTATCTCTTTTGGGTTGTGTAATAAATTTACGAGTTTATTATCGTTAACTAAAACTGTCTTAGAATTGAATTTTGAGAAGATGTCGCGTAGTTTGTTGGTGAGTCCGTGAGTGAAGGGGATTTTTACATATTTTGAGTCTTTGGGGGAAGTGTCAGTTAGTGTTGTGTGAGATTTTAGGTGGAGTCTATGTTTATGTTTACATAGAATGTTTTTAATCATTTCGGTGTTGTATCTGTTGGCTGTTGCACTGTTCTTAATGTGCGTGAATTCTTTACAGTAATTTGATGGGGAGAGAGTTACATGAAGAAGTCTATTTATCATGGAATGAAAAGGAGTCAATTTATGTGGGATGTGATGGTTGGAATCGGAAGGGATATATCTGTGTGTGTGTTGGTTTTCGGTAAATGTTGAATTTTATCTTGTTGTTGTGTCTTATTAATAATAAGTCTAAGAAGGGTAGTGTGTTGTCTTTTTTTTCAAGTGTGAATTTAATCGAGTCGTATTGGTCATTAAGTTCTTGAAGGAAGTTAGCAATATTGTATTTTGATAAATCAAAAACCACGAAGATGTCATTAATGTATCTAAGCCTAGTTTTCAGGAAGTAAGTGAATGCGGTTTTGCAGTGATTTTCAAAATTGGTCATGAATAAATTTGAAAGTAATGGTGACAGAGAATTTTCCATAGTTGTGCCATGATTTTGCTGGTATATGTATGTAGTTGTTTATTTGGAAGAAATTTTGTTTCATGCAAAGACATAGGACGTACAGTAAAACCTCATTATTTCAATCCGGGATAATTCGAAATAGCATGTAACTCGAAGCTAGAAGCAGTCCCTGACCAACATCATAGGATTTTGCCTACTTTTTAGTACGGATTATTCGAAAGATGTTTACAATGAAATTCAAAGTCATGATCTGGTCTGGTGACTCGCGAACATTTTGTTTAATTCGAAACCTTTACCCATATTGCGCGTTTTAGTGGAAAGTTTGTGCACGCACATGACAAAGGCATCAATTTTTGTTCTCCATTTCTTGAAAATGATATATACATTGCCCCCCAAACAGGTAACTTCTTTTTATTTATTTAATAGTCAACGTGAAATAAAGTAGTAGATGATACAAATGTCGAAATCATCTTATCCTTGCATCACTAAACCTTCTTTATACCAGGTTCTCAGATAACTTCTCCTATAATCATAGATATATACCTCTTCCCGTAAGTTTTTCAGAAAAAAAAAACTTCAAATAAGGATAAACAAAGATGCTAGAAGCGTGCAGGGACAGGAGAGATGAGGTTCGTATTTGCCCACTCAACAAAAAAATGTCAAAAATATAAATTTTTACCTTAGCAATTTGAGGACGATCTTCAATGTTATTCTCACTATCACTCTCTGAACTGACACTTTCTTCTGAATCACTTCCAAGTAAGATTTCAGTCTACTTTTCATCACCAGGTATTGCTTGTGTTTTTCTATCAGTTGATGACATGATAAGTTCGACTCTTTTAATCTCTTGGAAATTAAACAAAAGTAACAACAGAAAATAACGAACAATAGTTGCCTCCGTACAGTGTAAATTTTTCTCTTAGAGTGGCAAGAGAATATTTTTTGTGCAATCCAAGCGCTCCCATGTGCTCTGATCATGCTTTCGTAAATATCTTTGAATGGGCTTGTTTGGGCATTGATGTCAGATAAGTGTTTCTCTATCTCACTCACATTATATTGTTCTCAAGAAATGCTGAACCAAGCACTAGCCCAGATCAGAAGACCATTCCTCCTCTCTTTCCATAGAGCTCTCAAGTGTTGATGCAAAAGAAAAAAATATTAATCTCAAGAGTGAGAGATATCACAAAGCAAATAAACAGTGCCTGCATCCCCTTCCACCACACAGTAGCTTTCGTGCAGAGGTTCGGTTAGTTGAATAGGGGTTTATAGAACCAACAATTCGCATAACTATGTGAAAATTCAATCAGAATTTTATGTATATTATAGGTAAAATGAAAGTAAAAATTGCAGGATTAAGCAGAATAGGAAGGTCCAAGGTTATTGTTTTGAAATATATCAAGATTTTTCAGATTTAAGAAGATTTATCGCTTCAAAAAAATAGAGAAATTAGCGATCACTGTGGCATACCCAGTATGACCGCATACGAAGTTTTCGTCCTGCATACCCAGTACGAAGGGCGACGCTGAGTGCTTAAGTGCATTTCTTATGAGACTGTCCATAAAATACGTCATGCTTAGGTTTGCCTTTTTAGTTTTCCCTTCACTTAGACTCGGTGCAAAGCTTGACCCCTACCTCTCCCTCCTGCCTGCATGACACAATTCATGAATTTTGGTAAATCCCCTCGCCAGCAGTCCCAAAGGGAGAATGCGTTGAATACCTATTACAGAAAAGAATTCGTAAGTACATAATTGTAAAATCATCACCTGTCATAACAAATATGACCACGTTATTTTGAGAGCACGCATATACAGCTGTATAATACCTATGGATTGAAATAAAATTACAATGCAATGTATGAAATTACCTAGAGCTAATAAAGAATTAATTATTTTTGATGATACCGATGGCATGGAAAGTTTGAACGAAATTGGAGAGAATTAATACATGATGGTTCCTATCTATTACATATACAATATTTCATGCAAGCGTTTTCCTAATCTTTTTAGCATGCACTTTCATAATCATTTGGCTGAGAGGGAAACAATGTCGAACAAAACAAGAATTTCAGTGTCTTTGAGAGTTAGGTTTTGGACTTCGGTGATGAAGTGTGTGTTATTTTTAACAAGAGATTCTTGAGTAAGAGGCTATTGTTTGAAATGCTCATTTAGCCATTGGGAAATTTTGTATGTTGGAGAGTTGATGGCAGAGATGATGGGTCTGAGGGGGATATCTTTTTTATGTATTTTTGGGAGGCAGTACATTCTAGGGATTATGGGGTTTGAGATATGAAGTTGGGGTTGTAATTTTTTCGTGATTATTGAGGTGCAAGTTTTTAAGGTGTTTTTTCGTGTCTGTGATCATCTTGTTTAAGGGGGTTTTGGGGATTTTTGTGTAGGGTCCTTCTTCTAACATAGTATTAACCTTTTCATAGTATTGATGTTTTTCCTTTATGACCACAGAGTTTCCCTTGTCTGCCTTCAAATAACAGTAGTCTTTGATATTTAGTGTTTTAATGGTACCTATTGTATTCTTGATGGCAAATGTGTTTTGTGTGTGTGTGTTGGATGGCGAATCAGCCTCATGGGCTATTATTGCTGTACCCTTACTATCACAACTTATTCATTTTCAAAACCGGTCTATGTGCCATACAACACAAATGATTTAGACGAGACAACATAAAGTAAATCTAGTCCCATGCCTTGTCTGGTAAAATAAATAAATAATAAATTAGTTAAAAACAGATTGAGAGAGACTGTAAAAGGGCCTCCCGCAATCTGTGTGCTAAAATGTCGATGAGACTGTATAAGGGTCTCCCAACAATAAAATAAATAAAATTACCACAAGGCTGTAAAAGGGTCTATTATGGTGGCTGAAATCTTATAATTTATAAATGTGTTTTGTATTTGATGTTTTGGAGAGATTCTGTTTAATTTGTAGTAAGGATGAATTTCTAATGACATTTTAGCAACAGTGTGATTTTCGGGTCCCTGGCACAGATTAATCTCTCGCAAACCCGCCTCCCTTTTTAAAAATCCTTTTTCCATCTTTAGGATTAGTGTATGTACGATTGAGTGAGTGAATGTGTGAGTGACCTCAGGTCCCTGGCGTGGAGTAACACTCCCTAAACCTGTAAGTTTGTATTTTTCATTTACTTTTTTACCTCCTCTTTTCTATCCTTTTTTCCTGTCCTCTAATTTTTTAACTTTACAGTTAAGGAGTTAAATTCTCATTTATCAACCATTATCTCTTACAGTTTTCGAGATATAAACAATTTAAAATTATTACCAACCAACACTTGTCTGTTATTATAGAGATTTATTGTTCCACAAAGTAATTAAAGGCATAAAATGGAAATAATCCTATGTTTAGAATTTAAATTGTTTTTATATAAATTTAGCATTTAAGTAGCTAAAGACAAACTGTATATTAAAATAATTACAATAGTTATTATGAAGTAATAGCACTCATCTTTGCATGCTTGTAGTTAAAAAATTAGGCGGTAGGGAGACTTGACAGCCAGGGGGTGGAGAGCTTGCAAACCTCTAAGTGATGTCCTGAATGTGTTCAAGGAGTAACAATGCAACTGTCCATGATGACGGAAGATTTTTAACAAACAAAGCTAATTTTTCGTGTTCATAATGAATATATGGTCTGATTCGATGCATATTTCAAAATTAACAGTAGGAAAATGAATTTTCAATCTTTAAGGCATTGTTTGGGGGAAGTACCATATTTGTACAATGATTCTAAGTAATTTTAAAATGCAAATGAAAATTATGCTACATTGCTTCTTGTAAACATAACTCCCATACATAATATGTTAATACTAAGGGAGATCCAAAACCAAGATTCTATTCTATTAGTTATAGATAGGGAATGGATTTTTTGGGTTTAAAAAAAATCATTCGGAGGGTAAATATCAGGTTTACCTAATTATTTTCCTTTTCATTCAGGTTAAAATTGGGTATAAATAAGTTACAGATTTTTCAAGGCTTTAAAAAAAGTTCAATCTCAGGTAATTTTCTGGTTTTATTATTTTGTAATTTGGATAAAATGATTTTTAAATAAAAATCCTGTTTAAAAATTTAAAAATTTTATCAACAATCAAAACTTTTTACTATACTGTATGGTTGAGAGTGTGATATCTTGTGCTAAACACCTTCAGGTGTTGAGAAACACCTCACAGGCTCCACAAATAACCTGCTTCCCACTCAACTTATTTTGAAAACACACCAGATATTAGTGAAGTAATTTTTCTTTCATAATGTTTTGAACTAACAGACACTTGGGCTCTTTTTTCCTTATCCTATCAAAGATCTAACAGCGACTAGCTAAGGTGTGTCCTTGACTATTCATGGCGCGAGCAAACCAAGGAGATTAGGATTGTATTACAAAGTAAGCTTACAAATAAATTGTTTACAAAAAGAATAAACAAACTGATCATGAACATCTCGAACTGCATTTAAGTGCTGTGGTGCCTACAAGTGGTGCAGCATTAACTTTTTTAACAGGATGAGATCAATTACAAAAAAATTACCTAAGAAATTTTGTTAGCTTCTGGTTAATCTCAAATGGAACAGCTTTAAATTCATATATTTTTAGAACAAATACTTTTTTACCAAATGAAAACCAACAGCAGAAATTATTAGGAATAAGAATAAGTATGACAGTAATAACTATATCAGTACAAAGTATTGGCAATTCATTAGTGAAGCCAAATAAGAAGAGCATACAGGAATTTCAACCAACTCCATTTCAACAGTACCTCCTGCCTATTAACACAACTTTTACAGCAGTTGAAAAACTTCTTGACTCTATCAGCAAAGAATGTTCTCTGTCAAGCCAATCATTCAACAAACTCTTCAAGTCATCGTAGTAGAAAAATTCACAGTCTCTTAAGGTTTATTATAGATATCCCAAGAGAATTACATCAGACAGACCGGTCATGAATTCCTTAAAATAATTTGGCACTTACGTGATAAAAACATGATACTGCATGATGGTACGTATAATACTGTGACTGATTGTAATTTTATATACATTTTCATCAATTGTATCCCTCCTATTCTTACATATCACTGCCTAATCATTGGCAATTTTGTCATCAACACTCACTGTCAATGCAGGACCAGTTAATTTCGAGCATTTCTACCCTCTGGCACATTTTATTGCCAAATCATGCAACAATCTCCATCTTAATGTACTAACTTTCTTCTGTGAATTTTGTTTTCACACCAATCAACCATAGAAAGTAGACAATGTTACATTGCTCTTCTTTCATGCAGTCAGACAATGCATGATTACTGATGCAAAATAGATAGCCAACTATAAGTCCAGAAATGTTTCACACAAGTAGGAGTGTGCCATGCAACATTTATGCAAGTATCACAGCTTCCAACTTTTTCATGCACAAATTCCAGCATTGCCATTACTGAATGACCCTCAAAATTTTGCTTGACATACATTGAGGTGTAATCTCTTACCTGTGATTTGTCTCCAATGTTATTTCCAATCAAATTCAAATGTAACCGATCATCCACAGGATTTAATATTTTGGTACCAGCAGCATCACTATTTGTTACCTGCTCATCTAAAATTATATCCTAAAAAACAACCAATATTGCAATATTAAAAAAGCAACATTCACATCTAATACCATTCAAACAATTTTCAAGTATGCAATCATATATGAAACATACGTGAACATTAAACAATTAATGTTCTCTTGAATTAATAATCATAAAAGTAAATGAAGGCAAAAGGTGAAAAGATGCACACATTTTGCTATCAAATGAGTTAAAATTCATTGTTACATACTTACTTGAACATTCCCATTAACGTGTGAATCATTGATCTCAACTTTTACAGACCTAGCATCTACCTGAAATTAAGACAATGTAATTAGATATCCATCATCATTTTTTATTAGAAGTTATACAAGTAGATCTAACTTGCCAGGTGGTAATGATAGAGTGATACAATTTTCAAGGCATAAAAAATGACAATTATTCCTTATACTAGAGTATTGCCCAGCATATGACAAATCTCAGTTACTATATGTTTGAAAAACCCATCCTAAGACTGGTAATGCTACTGAAATCATACATCTTAAGCAATCATAACTCATTATTATGGATAATCACAAAATTCGTTTATTTTCTAATGTAATTGCCCATGGAGAACTTATAAAAGAATAATAACAGCTGTAATTATTGAATAAGAGCCAGTATAAAGTTTGCCAAAATAGAAATTCAGATGAATTTCTTTCTTATTCTTATATTCTCCAATGATGAGCCTCTTGTCAAAAATGAAGTAATAATATTAAATAAATAATAATATTCCCTCCCTTTCACCATCTCTCTCTCCCCCCTCTGTCTCCCTCCCTCTCTCCCCATCCCACTCTCTGCCTCTCTTTTCTTCCACTTCCTCCTCTTTTCTCCCACTTCCTCCTCTCTTATTCCCTCCTGTCCCAATACATAGCTCATCCTCTTTTTCTCCGTCTCACTCCCTCTCTCTTACTCTACATCTATATAGTTGTTTAGATAAGCAAAAGAAGCTAAACTAAATTCCAGTCCCATTAAGATTATGTAATTTCGTGAAAAATCCTACGATAATTTAAGGTAATCTATGCACTCATATATATTCCATGTCTGTGGGTTGAGACAACATTTGATTATTGAAGCTCAACAATGACGTGGTCGGCAAGGCAACATCCCATTTAAAATTCGATATTTTCCCAAAATATGTCATTTAAATGTTTAATATGAGAGATCTCAAATGGTAGTCAGAAAAAGATGAATAGAATAAAAAACTTCATTAATTTTCCTAAAACATATTTCAAATTTGAAGATCGTATGTCAATACTGTCCGATTTTAATTTCCAAAAGAATAAAAGCCTGCACTTTAAAAAGTCGATTTTTACGTGCTATCATACGGGAATTGGAAATCTGGATTTGAATCTGGGTCTTGTTTTGTATTTTATTTTATCATTTAATTTTTATATCTGAATCAAACATTCCTGCAAAATTTCAACCTTCCACCTAATCGGAAAGTTTGTTAAAAACACGTTAAAATGTGCCATTGATGATGTCAGCATTAGGCACAGAGTAAGGCTTTTATTAATAGAGATTGTGTGATTTTTATTTACACATTTCCGATTTAGAGAACTACCTCAAATTGCACAATCCTAATTTAGCTTTTGCATGGTTTTGAAACTGTCTTCCAACAGTGAAGCCAAAAGAAAGTATAAAAGGAAGCAATACTGAATACAGTCAGAATGAATTGCAGCATGTTCACCTCAAGGTGGCATTCAAATGAAGCCTCACACATTACTATGGGAAAGCCTATTCAACTTTTTAGTGTTATACTTCTAATGGTCTTATCAGGGGATGCATATGCAGTGTAAAGCAAGAAATGTGTGCATAACTAAGCTATGTGTAATTGTTTGATCAGAATGTCATGGCTCCTGGTAGGCTTTGGTGTTTAATATAGCGGTTGTTGAGTCCCACATGGTCTCCTCCTTGCATCATCATTCCAAGCATCTCCCTACTTCTGTCATATCAAGGAATTTTCATCCACATTATTGGACAAATAACACAACACTTATTATACAGTAAAATTCCATATTATTTATGCCGTTAGAATTGATGTTTTCCCGGAATTTATACTTTTATTTTGGTCCCATTAATTTTCTCATCCTTAGAATGAATCTAATACCCACAAAAGATGTTTTGAAAAGCTGAATTTACTGAACTGATTCAATAAAGTATTTTTAATAGTTATGTCTAGAAGATCAATTTGTGCTTTTCAAATTAATCAAACACAAGTCATGAATCCAGTCAGTCATTTTCTAAAAAGACCATCAACATTCTGAAGAATTTCATAGAAAGTAGAAAGTCAGTCCACTATGGAATTAGTGCCTCAATTCCTTAACAGACCTAATAAAATTAAGCCAAATTTCCAGTGACGGGCGTAACCTTCTGAAACTATGGGATCACCCTTATCCCTGCTACTAGCTAAAATTTTTATGGATGGTTTTTAAAGTAAACTATTTAGTTCAGGCTGACAATTACTTTCGAGAATGTTTTATTGGTTCAGATGTTGGCAATATTCTGTGCCTCTGGACCAATAGTAATCGTCAGCTTGACATTTTCTTCTCTTTCCTTTATTATCAACATTCCTTCATAAACTTCACCTTAGAAAAAGAAACCAAAGGCCGTCTCTATTTTCTAGCCCTAACCATCACCATTTCCAACAATAGGCACGTATTTTCCATCTTGAGGAAACCCACATATACGGACCATGTCATTCATAATCCCTCATCCCACCCTATCCCCCACAAACATGTAGCTTTCCACTCCATGATTTACAGCCTCCTAAACTCCTAAATATCTCCTTAACAAAACATCCTTCATTTCAGAGCTTAGCACCATAGAACAAATAGAGACCAACAATGGATACAATAGTAGATTATTAGACCATTTACTATACAGAAGACTGCAAAATGGCCTACCTTCTTATTACCTCAATTCCTCAGGACCCTCTTGATAAATTGCCAAAATGGTGTAAACTACCATTTTTAGCCTACTTTTGGAAATAGGCTTATAGTTTCTTTGTCTGTCTGTCCCTCCATTAACTTTTGGACCAATAGATTGATTTTCATGACACTAGGCGGAAATCTCTTGTTACTAGGGCCGAGCTCCCAAGGATAGTTTTTGTTGTGAAGATTGAAAGTCTCAGGTTCAATCCCAGAAACTGTGCTTCCCATTCAATTTACCGTATCTGCCCGAATATAAGCCGTTTTTCGTCAAAGTCTATCATGAAAAAAATCACCCTTCGGCTTAAGTGCGAGTCCAAGAAAAAATTTGGGGTTAGGGTTAAGTTTTGTAGTCACCCATAGATGGCAGTTTCTCATTGCCATCACGTTCAAATGATAGTACTATATTTTTCGTGAAGTAAACATTTGACCTACTATGCATATTAATGCGAATAAATAATAAAGCTAGAATATTGAATTTAGCAGTACCTTTGCTTTGTTATCATTGGCACCTGTTCTTTCATTTCTAAATGCTATTGGATATTTTCTTTCATTTCTCAGGGCTAAGCATATGTATCGTTAAGAATAGTTAGCAATTTGTATTATTTTTCATAAGCCATTAAAAGAAGTTCCTATTAGTTTTACTTGGCTATTGTAGTTATCACTATAACCATTGTAATGTTTGTATGCATGTTGAAACCTCATTCATGGAATCTATTAAAATTGCATACATTGACTATGCAGACGATTACACAGAATGCGATGGCTTTGGATGCTCAGCTGTTTGAATTTCGGTAAAACTTTACATGGAACATGTATAATTATAACAAGATGGAAAAGTATAATCCATAAATGGAATAAACAGAGATTTTAAAGGCGTTCTTAATGAAAACATGTATGAAATGGTATCAAAAGATTAGGCAATTCTCGAATTTTTATCTCCAAAACTATGTCGTAATTAACATTGTCTTGGGGACTATCTTGCAGTAAATGTTGTTCTCTATCCAAATAAATTTATAAATATATTCATCACAGAGCATATAAGAGAATGGGAGAGAAATATATGGATTTTTAATTGTTGTTTGCTGAGAGAACCATCTTAGCAATAGATGTAAACAAAATATGCAATGTTTTGCTCGGAATTTTCTCGAATTTTTATCTGTGAAACTGTAAAAGTATGTGATCTCGTGGACTTTCTTGTAGTAAATGTTTTAATTAAATTAAATTTTTTAATCTATACCTTACAGATCATATAAGAGCTAGGGAGAGAAATGTTTGGTATTTCATTGCTGCTTGATGGATGCCATTTAACGAGATATGAGTATAAGTTTATTAAATTAATTATGTAAAGTGGAAGTTCTAATTGACGGATTCAGTTGAAAATCACAATGGGGCGATAAATTTTAATACCGATTACTCATACTTAATTAAATTAAAATCTGCCAGCAGTTTAGGAGATGAAAATTATGATGGACAGATGGATCAGACGTGCCCATAAGTTGTTCCGCTGTTACCGATTCGCTGGTAAGGAATGCCTAAAAATGCAATTTCTTAAGGCAATGTAGAGTACATGCTAATTTCATTGGAAATAGACTTGGATTAAAAATTAGCTTTTATGAAAATGAATGAAATTATCCTCACTGAATATGGAACATTATTCAACAATGCAAAATTATTCATTGAAGTAATATTTCAAAATGTCAACAACTAAACCATTTCCCAGTATTTTCTTCGATCTCGAATAATGTATTCTAGGCTGTGCATGCACGCCTGGCACACTTAAGCATAAAATCTATGAAATTTACTTTTTTTGCCAAAAAATGGTGGAAATTTTTGGGGGGTCGGCTTAAATCTGGGATTGGCTTCTATTCCGACAAATACAGTACATGCAGAATCTGAAATCCATTGTGCAAGGTAATTTTCTCTTGCACATTAAAATATCTTAGAATTGTAATATTGGAGTAGGATTTGTACTATTCTCTGAGGAAAGGAATGGAGATTTTAATTTTGCTTATTGATCGTATTTCTTCGAATTTTGAATAAATACAGCTGTTTTTGCAGTTTTTATCAATCATTATGAGAGTGTTGCCATTGCAACTACTATTGTTGGACTCGGATTCAGTATAGTCTAGCACAGGGTTTTTCAAAGTCTGGGCTGTGAAATGTTGAAAAGGGGCCACAAAGCCCTTGCCCACAAAGCTTATACTGCCTCGATGGGTAAAATATTTATTGCCAATTAAGCTGAATACCTTCCTTACAAATTTTCCTACCCATTACCGCTCTTAGGGCACTTGTCATTGTCCTAAGCCTTTCTCAAAAACTTATCTACTGTAGCACCCTTGCATAGCAAGGGGGCACAATCTGCTTCCTCACTAATTGTTTTCCTGGAAAATGCAAAGCATATTTTCTGAAGTTTTATTCTCGAAAATCTTATACCTGAGGATAAATTGCCTTGAAGGTATATATCCAGAAACCGATCTTTAGTTCAAAGAGAAAGTAATGTCAGAGCCCTATGGTTAATTACAACTAATGCAAAATGGAGAAACCTCCTTATAACCATAAAAATAATAAAAAGGAAGTACTCACACGCCAGTCTAGGAGAAACTACTCCATGCTAGGGACTCTTTTTCTCATGCATGCACAGCATGACTATTTTGATAAAGGTGAACAATTACTTGAGAAACGACATTACTCACTTCTCACAAATAAAATGATTTTTCTACCAAGGATGCCATAAAAAACTGCCCAAAACTTAGAAGAGGTTTTACATTATAAGATTACAGTTTCAAATCCTGCCACCTCAATATTACATTTTTTATCTTAAGTCCACAAACCTGGAATTTCTATGAGACCTATTGTGTCATGTTTTGATTCCCATACATCTTCTTTCTAAATGGATAGTTGACAAATTTAAATACCTACCTAAAATGCTTAAGATTTAATTGAAAATGCCAAAAATTGAATACTTAGTGATTCCCAAGCATTAGTATTATTTGATGTCAGGTTTCTCTTTCCTATTATCCCAATAAATACTACACTTAGTTTTGTAGAAGAGTGGCTCACTAAATACGTGTTTTCCCAACATAGCCATTGAATAAATTAAGCATTTTAAACTCTGCAAGGAACAAAATTTTTTCCTATTCATTAAACTTTTTTTTTACAGACATCATGATTGGACAGCCATTGGGAACACACTTTCACCTTTTTGGCCGATTTGTTGATGAACTTCTTTGAACAAAAACACAATTAATTTCCAATAGGAACCCAGAGTGTGTGAGATTGCATGAGTGTTAGGTTGCTGACGTGGAGTAATTTCCCCTAAACGAGCATGTGACTACTTCCTTTTTATATTTTTATGGTCATTAGGAGGTTTCTCCATTTTTCATTAGTACCAATCTTTAGTGCTTCTCTTTTACCCCCACCTCCTGCATTGCCTTTCATAGCTTCTTTGTGCTTACAAATGTATGCAAGACAAAAGTCTTAAAATCACTTTGTTTTTGGAGGTCATCAAAGTAATACCATAGTCTGCTTCCTCATGAGAAGAGGAAGGAAAGTGATTAGTCAGTAAAATTTTTCCTTTAGTGACATGAACCATCTGCGAGTATAAACAGGAACTGAAATCCAAGTGGTAATTCTTTATATTCTACAATATGCGTCAGGCAATTTTCACCATTTCCAACCCTACTTTGCAATAAGATAAACACGATTTTTATTTTCCTTGCATAACTTATAACCATTTAAAGCCACCACCAAGTGTAGTTCATGTGGATCCCATCCGATGATGCAAACGTAGTTCATGTTGCTACCGTCTGATCGTGCTAACTTCTATTGTAGTGTAATGCACCTCCCCCCAAATTTTTTATCACCATATTACCTATGCTACTCAGAGGATAAAATTATATACCTATGCAAAGTTTCATGACAATATCTTCAAAGATTTGTATAGTGGACAAACAAACAGAATTTCAGATTTATATATTAAGATTTTATCATGAATAATGAAAAGTTATTATCATACGCAATTACAGACGATGAGACCTGTTCTAATGACCTTTTCCGAACCATATATTTAAAATAAAACTGATAAGAAAGAGAATTCATGATGTGCCAACTATTATTGAAAATGCAATGCTCTAAATGAAGATCATAACTGAAATTTCAGAGATGATCTCATAAGTTGTAGGACAGCTAAAATTGGTGAATTAAAACACAAAGACACTACTTTGAATTAGACACTTCTAAGTTCTAATTGTTTTAGTTTTGCCACAACACATTCAGTTCTGGAACTTTCTGATCACATGTTGAATTCTTCATATCTAGTGAAATACTGGAAATTGATAATAAAATACGAGGCATACATAATGATTTCAGATATAATGCCTCTCATCTGTGTTAAGATAGTTAGTGAATTATAGCTACTAAATTACCTCCAAGTCAGTATTGCTTCTATCTTCTGAATATTCTTCTTCCGTATCTCTCTCTCTTGATAAATCAGCCATTGCAGCAGCAGCACTTACACTAAACCTCTAGAGAGGAGAGAACAACAAATCATAGATTTTACTCAGATGCAACAACTCATCCCACATATTGAAATAACAAACTTTCTTTTTCGGAAGAGACAAAAAGGTCAAAAAATAAATTCTACTTCTCTTCACATTTAAATGAAAATCACAGAAAAATGGTAAATTTTTGTAGTCTCAATTATGTGCAGCAGCACTCAGTTACACTAATTTCTGACATATTGGATGCTTCAGCATTTGAAAATTAAATGTTTGACAGAAATCCCCATATTTATTTGCTTGGTGATGTAGTGATGTTTTAAGATGCTATGTTACCACGCTATAAAACTACGAATAACTCAATAAAGGATACATTTTTGAAATTTGGCAGGAATGCTAGATTCATATATACTTTATGGTGATGATGAAAAAAAATCTCAAAAAGGTCCTGGGTTCGACTCCAAGGAAATAAAATAACATGTAAATATTGACTTTTTGACGTGCAGGCTTTTATTCTTTTTGAGATCTAAATTAGAAAGAATTAACCGACGATCTTTGGATCTGAGCCATTTTAAAGAAAAAAATATGAAGTTTCTTATTCTATTCATCTTTTTCTGCCTACAGTTTGAAATCCCTCATGTTAAATGTATAACTCAAATATTTTGGGAAAATTTTGTCATTTTGACGAGATGTTGTCTTGCCAACCATTTACATTATTAAACCTTGAAATCCTATTGTTATTTCAATCCTTATGGTTGAAAGCGTGCTTTAAATGCTTTTAATAGAGGAGTGAGAGAGAGAGAGAAATGATATTCATGGCAACCAATGTAAACAACATTCGTTGCATTATTTATGAGAAGAAATACATTTGAATGTAGAACAGTAGTTCTTTGCATATTAAAATTACTTAAGAATCAGTGTAGGAGTTCAAAACTTGAAACAACAAATGCCTAAAAGAACAAAAGTTTGTTATCCTGTCATGGATTTTTCAATACACATCAAATCAATCAACAGATCAGTTTGTAATGCAAAAATTTGACGTATTCTTAGCGATTTGCATTGTTGCCAGTTTCGTGTAATTGCATATCATTGACTTGGATAATAACATCGCATCGCATCTATTCACGAAATTTTATAAAAACCTTTCCTGTTGTATTTCAATGGGCATTCCCTAGTTTACAATAGTTGAAGTTAGTTTCTTTTATGGGAACAGCCACAAAATGAAATTTATTCATCAATGATCCATCACTTGCACCTGTTGTAAGTGCTGTATGTAGTTGAAAAACAATTGATCAAAATTGTTAAACTGATGAAGGGCAGAGTACTGACTCAATGAGCTGAGCTACTAGTCATGTAACTTGCTAAACAAAGAATAAATAGTATATTTTTTGTATTTTAATCTCAGAACTAAATATTTTTTACTTACATTCAAATAAATAGTTTAAATGATCAATTTAATCGATTTTTATTCAGTGGGATAATTATAAAAATGCAATTGTGATCATCATCATCATGTGTAATGCTGTTTATGACCCTATACCACATAACTTTCAACCATATTTAAAATTACTTGTATGAATTTTCTCGGTTACAGGGGCTGTTATTTCAAAGCTGTTTGGGTTGGACTGGTTTTTTATCATAACCCAACCCAATTCTGAAGCATCTCTCCTCATCTTACATTGCTATATCTAGGGGCCGGAAATTCAGGCACTATAAAATGTCAAAATAGGCAGGCAAAATGGCACAATAAAACAGGAAATTAGGTACTAAAAAAGGCATTTATTTTAACCCAAATATTACTATTATATGGAGTAGGTATAACATTACAATAAAATATGATTGCAATCGCTATTAATAATTTCTTCAAATTATGCTACTATTACATGAGACAACAAGATGTTTCTTTTAATTTTAAAATGAAAAACTCAGTCTTCTGTCAGTAAGGATGTGTTCTAAAAGTGAAAAGGATCTTTCTACCTCCACAGAAGGGACAGAGGCGTATTTAAAGCAAGCTATATCTGTGGGACTTGCCTCAATTTTTGCACTACTGTCTTCTTGAAGAATCTTCGCAATTATTTTCATTTTATCCAAATCTTGGTTGGTGCACGACACTTTTTCACACTTGTTTTTCACAACTACACCCTTTTCATCTAAAGCACTGCACATTTCTTCCACGATTTCTCTAAACATCTCCAGTGAATTGATCAATGTCTCCTCCCTTTTTTCATGTAATGGCATCTGGCAACTTGTAGAAGTAGGCTGCGATGCATGCCAAATCGTGGCTGACAGACTTCTTTTCCAGGAGTTCCTTGTCGATACGTATGGAATAGGCATCTTCTTCATCAAAAGTGTTGACAACTTCTTTTATCTTTTCAAGATTGGCAGCATAGTAAAGAGCAGCAGAGATCCATGTCCCCCATCTTGTCAACACAGGCTGAGGAGGCAGTGATATGTCTGGTGCTATTTCAGGAAAGTCCTTGTCCTTGATGGAGCTTTCAAGAAAATTTTCTTGGCATTAGATACAAGCAAATCACCATCACGAAATAGAGAACGTACCTCCTCAGCAATTCTGTGAAGAGCATGTGATAGGCAGGTCAGATGCAGCATTTTAGGCAAAAGAATCTGAAGAGCCTTCTCTGCTTTCTTCATGTAGGGAGCTGCATCTGTTTAAAAGAGAAGAACGTTTTCGTATTTTGTTCCATCTGGCCATTGAAGATTCAATGCTCTAGTGAAAATCTGAGCGATTGTTGAGCCATTTGCATTTTCCAAAACTTCCGACATATGGAAATAAATTTTTGTTGGCTGCCTAATCTCCTTGGTTCCTATTATGATGTTTGCAACGAACCTTCCCATAGCGTCGGTATTCTTGGTGATAAGAGATCCAAATTTTCTTGTTCCCAACATCATCTCTGATTTTTTGGATAATACAGTTGTACGCTTTATCTAAATAGGTTTTCCTTAATGTTGACTCATTTGGAACCTCTTTGTTTGTATACTTTCCAAAAACACTTTCAAAGAGCTGTTTTCTAATTTCCACAAAGGAATACCGGCTTCAACGAAAGATTTACATAATTCGAAGGAAAACTCCGACTGCCTAGAAGAAGCTGAACAAAACAATGGTAAAAGGGTTGCCTTCTTACTGCCGTCAGTCTTCTTATCAGCTGCAGCTTTATGTTTTGCTGAGAGACAAAGAACTTTTTCCCTGAATTCACCAACTTTTCACAAAGTTTACAAAAAAAGCACTGAACCGTCTGTCGAGAAAATATCAACACCAAACTTGTTAATGAAATTGTTCAGTCCCTGCTTTGTGGAAACACTCACTTTAGGGATCGTGGCTGCTAGAATGGAAGTGTCATGTTCACCACACAAACAATTTGTTAAAAACGACTCTTATGAACTGTTTGAAAGCCAAAAGACAACAGAGGGGTGCTAGGAGGCCTTCCCGAGCTATGGGTTTCCCAAAAGTGAACTCAGGTCACTATTGACCTGAGTTCACTAGTAGTAGTGGCAAAAACCAGACGAACTCGCAGTTACTAATTTTCACGCGACTCAGCTGGCATAGAGTAATAAATCCTTCCTGCATTTGGAAGTGTATTCTATATGCTCTGTTGAACCCTTTCCACTTGTATGTTGGGAGAGCCCTGACGTAATTTTCCCATTCCGCTCATATGTCAGGGGGAGATCCAACATTGTTTTTTTTTAATCCCTGCATTTCGCATATTGCAATGTAATTGACCCCCTCTATTTTTTCAATACTTTCTGTGTTTCTACAACTATGTATGATTTTTGGTATTTGTTTACGTAGCATCGAAAGATTTGAATCCTTGCAAGAAAGAACAAAGATTTTTAATGCTGTGATTGTGATTTCTTTGATTCAAAACGATGAAGAGGAATTATTCTTACTGTATTATTATTGGTATTATTAATAATATTATGATTATTTCTTCCTCTGTTGCTCATTTTCTTTACCAGATTTTTACAAAAAATAACATTTTTCATGTAACTTCAAGATTTTCATTCATACAATGACGCATTGAACAAAATTTTATTTTTATAACTTTGAAATTTCGTAAAACGGCAAAGTAAATTGAGGTCCACCTCTTTAGTCATAATGAAGGAATAAAATAAAAAATATGTCAATCAGGTTAGGATGCTGGAATGCATCTCCCCTGTTTACAATATTTCTTATGAGAAATTCGTGTCTGACTAACATGGTTTCACCTTACACGAAATACCGGGTGTATATATGAAATGAATATAACTGATTGTAAGATTGAATAAAAATAATAAATTAACAGAAACGGCTAAAATATTCACCTGAGCAAAGAGGTGTGCATCCAATTCCTTCTTAAGCTGAATCGGTTGATGGCTTCCCTAAAAGGAATAATCAAAATATAAGAGAAGATGCACGATCAGCATATGAACAATGAATAAATATCAACTTAAAACTTCTAAAACTAATTAAATTAACCAAGTTAGCCAAGGATGGTTTATTAGGGATATTTCTTTCAATAAAATTTTCTCAGTACTTTCGACATCCCCTACATGGCTGATGACAGATTTGCAAAACTAACAAATAATAGAAGCGTACTGGTAAATCAATGTAAAGAATAGGTTTTTAATGGACAGGCCATGCCTACTCAAGTGGATGATCAACTTACCTCCCTAAGCTACTATGTGACAGGGTTTTTGAAATTAAATATGGATTGAACCCATTCAGAAAATGAGGGTATTGTACTGGGTAACTCTACACTAAATTTTTTAAAAATTTCTTTTAAATTTAAGTTTTCATTAAAAAAGCCATGAAAAGATATGATTTACTCTCAAATCCCTCATTCCTCCCCTGGGATTTTCCAATACTTAAAAGTTAGCATGGAAAAAATAACACAAGCATAACCTTCTACAGGAAAACCACTGCATCACATGAAATATCAGTTTACACTTGAAAAGAAAAAATAACAATGTGGATAGAAGTGTTAGGTTTGTAATACAGAAGAAGGAAAGAAATACCCAAAATAGTGGACATAGGGTTGGAATCAGGGCCGGCCCAAGCTACAGGTGATCGGGGCGGCTGCCTGGGGCACCAAAGTTTTGGGGGTGCTATCCTGATCATTTATTTATTTATGCATTACTTGCAAGTAAATAAATATTGGATACCAATTTATATCAAGGAACAAACTAGAATCACGATGGCATTCCCTTTAATTTTTAATAATCAATAATTTTTACAAAGCAATGAATAAATTAACATGTACTTTGTAAATATCCTAAGAACAACATCATTAATGGAGGGGGGTGCTGGAGTCCTATATCGCCTGGGGCAGCAAAATTCCTCGGGCTGCCCCTGGTTGGAATTCTAAAAATTGCCCTAGGTACATTTTTTAGTTATAAAAATCAATATTTTAATTTTTCAAGCTCTCTCTTCACTTCCTCACAAAAGTTTTACAAAAATTGAAGGTTAATGTGGAATAGGTAGTGCTAATATGAAAATCCACTCAGAAAATCTCATCTTTGTCTCTTTTGTCATTTTGATACAATTTTCATTTAAGTAACTGCACAGGCTGATGAACAGACAGTCATTGTGAAACATTTAAGGGCTTTACTTTAAAGTGACAAAAATAAAAGAAAAACCAAAAGGTAAACATTTTACCACAGCTGGTAATAGAAAGGTGTCCAAAACCTTGGTATCAGAATGGTTGAAACAAAACAGCAGACAAAACAACCCTAACAATGTATCAATAACCCGGACGAATGACTGACACACAAATGGCTGAAATACAAATGGCCAACAACTAAATAACTAATTCAGCAGAGAATTATCAGGCTAATCTTATGGCTGAAAAAATTCCAGAACAAGCACTTACAAATCAAAAGATGCTTCTCTCAGGTATTTCCAATAGCCACAGCAAGGTTTAGAAAAATCATAACATTGTTAAGGCTATTGGAGATACCTGAGATGTATTTTTTTAATCTTTTGATTTTTAATTGTTTGTTCTTGAACTAAAGAACTGATAACCAAAAGGTTGACAATATCAATTAACAATAATATCTCTCGATCAACTAAAAAAGTTTCCTTCCCCCCTTAATACTGAGTAGAAGAGCTGGTTAGTATGGTTAATGAGGGGAGGGGATGGAGGGGTGGGGATTGCATGCCCATCCTGTTTGGAAGAGTGATGGGGAGGGTGATGTGGGTGGAGAGGGAGCAGAGTGAGGCTTGCATACAACACATTCAGTGGTTGCGTGCTGCTTAATGTAGAGCATACATGTTACCAATCTAAAAAGGGAAAACAATTTGGACAGAAAGGAAACAAATAGACTACACTGGCTTTCAAGAGACTCAAGAAAGCAGTCCGTCATTAAAATATAAAAAGGCGAAGGTAACAGAACAAACTATGTGAAATTATTAGCAGAAGTGAAAGGGAATGAGCGAGTGATGACTAAAGCGTGAAGGATCCAAGGCCATATAGCTGATAATACATACACACACACACATATATATATATATGCTGAAATTAAGATACATTTTTCAATAAATACAAATTAAACTGTTTTTACCCTATGATATATTTTAACAGCTATGAATGAGATCATTATATGGAACAATCTATCCAGTGGCACAGCCAGAAATTTACAGCGGGGGTGCATTAGATCTTTTTATAATAGTAAAAACAAAATGTGGAAGTGGAAATTTACAGTTGTATTTTGTGCAAACCCCAAGTTCGTGGCCATTCTCGGTAATCACCCTATGTTATGCTCACTTGGTAGTGGTCTTCTGCCACCACTGTGCCTTTAAGAAATACCAAAAAAATGATACAAACTGAGAATTTTTGGAGGGTGCGAATTTGTCCTGGCACCCATCCTCTGTCTGCGCCACTGAATCTATCTATGGACTAATTAGCATAGCCTGTAAAATATGGAAGCCAGCAACACCAAACTTGCTGTTTATTCATGCCGAATGTCTTCTTTCCTCATTAATCTGTTGAAAAATTTGGTTGTGACCAACTGTTTGGGAACGTTTGCATTATTATATTTCATATCAAAGGTCCTGAAGCAAACTCTTAATTAGGAGAAAAATGAATACATGAAATGTGTTGTCTACTAAGAGAAAACCCGAAATAGGGCTTGTTATAATTTTCTACCTTAAATACAGTAGATCACTGATTATTTGGAGACCAATTATCCAGTTTCCAACATTATCCGGCGGTCCTGGCTGATCCAGTGGAAGTTGTGAGTAATTTCACATTTGCCAGAGAATTGCATCGAAGGCAGTATCAGTTCAGTGATAGTGCACTGTGTGGTGCCAAAATGTTTTGGAACGATCATGAGTAGTACAGTAGGATCTAGGTTATATGTAACCCAGTTATACATAATACTCGTATATCCGTATTTTTTGTAATCCTCAGAGAAACACTATGAAAAATCATACCTACACATACTGACTTGTAAGTAATTCTCGTTTATATGTATCGCTTCTTCCATCTTGTGGGAGTTTTTCTTTTCCTTCATCATCATAGGTAGTCTGTCCGTAGACGTCGGTGATTATTCATGATTAAACCTGGTTCTCCATATACTCCTATTTTCGGGTCCTCTTCATATCCTGATAACTCTCTTTCCCTTTCAAATCATCTATCAGCTGAAACCTTTTCCTACATCTTTCCCTTTTTCCATCTAGTTTTCCTTCTAACACGTCTTTAATCATTCTCTCTCCTCAGGTAATGTCCAACCCAGTTTCTAATAGTCTGTATAATCATTTGCTTCTCTCCTCCTCTTTGTAGCACCTCATTGTTTTTCATCCTGTCCATTTTATCTTCAGCATTCTCCTCCAAGTCCACATTTCCCTTATACAATTAGTGAACGATTTTAATGGCCTTTTTCTTGCAAATTTCTTCAGACAAATTTATTCGCGCTTGTCCTCCGTTTCCTTTCTTCAAAATATTTGGGTACCCATTATTCTTGAGGATTCATCAACAATCAGTGCTATTCGTGTAGTTCAATGTTTTGTAACCTTTATTTGGTAATCAAAAATTCTTTTTCTGTAATGTGAGTTTGACTGATTAATAAAATAGTGACAAAGCAATGGCTTAGTTATGTGGGCGAACAGCCTTCTCCACTTACTACTTCTTTGGCGATCCAGCAGAAACGTATCCTGTATCACTACATTGTGTAGTTTATATCACCCGATACCCACACAATCATTCTGAAGTGTTGAAGACAATGTTGTAAAAGAATGTTTAAAAATAAGCTGTATAAAAACTTGGATGTGATTATCTGGCATTTTTTAGAATCTGGCGACCTCTTCCTCCCTAGGATGCTGGATAATCTATTGTCTATACCAAAAGAAGGGGGTTCAGGAGGTGAGCACAGGCAAATGTCAAATTCATGGAGTGAGGCACAGGGTTGACATGGATAGCAAATAGGGGTGAGAGCACTTGGTATTTAAAGTAATAATTATATAATATTTATTTGAATTTGGTTATTCTAGTAAAAACCAACTAGACATTTAAGATGTAAATATTAGAATGAAAAAAATCAAGTGTCTCATATTGTAAATTTCGGGTGAAATATTTCATATTGTTATTCTCCCATCAGCAGTGACCACTAATGACCGACCCCATCACCTCTGACTTTTCTCTTTCCTTCACCCGGACACATTAATTGCTAAAAATATATTTTGCCCCTTCTCTATTGTCAGCCTTTCTGTCTTTGTGCACTCTGGATATTGTCATCACTTTGGAATTTGTAGGTCCTTCAGATGTCAGCCCTGCATGCTTACAACAAGCTGCTTGAACAACTTGAACCAAATTTGGTTCAAGTTAAAAATAAACATAGGTATCTAATAGAAAAGATTAAAATATTCACCTGAGGGATGAGATGTGTGCCCATTTCCTCCTTAAGTAGAATCGGTCTATGATTATCCTGATAGAAATAATCAAAACATTAGAAACACACAAAAGGAGGCAGATAAAAAATAAATTAATATCCACTTAAATAAGGGATTAATAAAATATTAGAGTAAAGATACACATTGAACATTTTTGAAAGAAAAATTCAGAATCAAAGTTAATAGAATTCAACTACAATTCATACATATATTATTACATTCATTTGACATCTATATGCTTTCTGGGAGAAACATTGTTTAGCAAGGACAGGCATTTAATGGATAAAAAATAGCCTTTATAACTGAAACATCTGATATGTATACTTTTTTTGTAAGGGTAATTTATTAATATTATGGCTCTAAACCAACAAAACAAAAATATCACAATTGACTCAGGTTCATCACCTCCAAGAAATTGCTGTCTCCCAAAATACTCTCCGTTTGAAAAAGTACATGGTCATATGCCACTTTTGATGCTTTGCATTGTTCCTTGAATATTTTGAATTCCTCCAACTTGTTGAAGCATGCATGGCAGGCAAAGGGTGGATATCCATCTGTTCTATTTACCTTGTAACAAAGAAATAAAAAATATAACGTTCCATGGCACATAGTTAGGGAAAGTACCATAGATAGATAGATGGATATTTATTTGGTTTAGAACATGTCGTACATCGTCAAAAGTAAGTAGGTACATCATTGCAATTTATATGCCAATGCCATGGTGCCCTATGAAAAACTCATCAACAGAATACAGGGGATTACATGACAACCATTCCTTAACAATATTAATACAATGATTGCTTGGTTTCAGTCTGACTTTTTCAGGTAGAGCATTATATAACCTCAGATTCAACCCAAGGAAACCATTTCAATGTCAGCAATAAACCTAAGTTAGTGACTACTTTTCTGATTGCACAAAAATTAAGAATTGTGCTGGAATTATCTCAGCCAATGGATTTATTTAAGACCCATAACAGTATTTAAAATCCGAATCAACAAGATATTTAATTAAATTTAAAATGCAGTCGTAATTAAATTAAAATTACAACAAATAATAATTATAATAAAAATATTCCAACACTAAAAAAACTACATAAAAGTATAATTTGAACCAAAAATATTTAAATAAGTACCCAATACTTTACATTCGACAAAAACTAAAATTGCTGCTAATTATTTTTATATACATTTGTAAAAAGATTAATTAATCCAAGTATTAACAATTTATATCACACAACAAATATTTCAGATTCAAATTTGCAATAAGGCCTTTATAATTCTGTAAGTACATACAACAAATGATCATGTCTGTTCAAGTTTCTAAATAGGCAGAACTGAGAAAACTCCATTCATTGTATAATTGTAATAATGATCCCTGAAATGGAAGTTTCAAATATGGTAATTCAACACTCTCGTTAGCGACATTTGGTTTACCACCGTAGCAAATTTCATGCACTTAAAAGTATCTTGTATTGTGTGGCAAATAAAATCCAAACTTCTAATAAATTCTGTACTAAGTAAAAGTTCAATGGCATAGATGTTTTATCACTATTGCTACAACTCCGGCTACATGAAATACTTATTCAAAATGCAACTATTATGTTAACAAGATCAGCATTGCATGGCAAAACAATAAAGCATAACCGAAAACCACTTAACATGCGATAATTTAATTGCCAATCAAATCATCAAAAGCCGAGTTGCAAAATTAGCTCATAGCCATGTAGCTGTTTCATCTTTAGAATAGAATCGGCAGCATTTAAGAAAGAAAACATTCAAATAAATCAATGTTCTTCGAAACTCTGGAAACACTGCACAACCCTTCACTCACTTCAAACTGTAACATATCCGAGATTATGTCCGCCACAACATAACCCGTATGAACGTTCAAATCGAAAATATGAATTAATATGCTACTTCTGCAGAGACAAAGCCTGCATGTTTTGAACCTGTCGATCAACTCCATATCTAACCCAAGCTAACCACCGCGCCAGCTTATAAACATGAATGCCAACCCTTACCAAAATTGTGCGGAGAAATTTCACTCTCGAAAACAGGAATCAAAATTTAAAGTATCGATACAAATCGCAAGTCATCCTGAATAATAATTTACTCTTTTTAAGAAACTTAAGTTGATAATTATAAATAAGAATTACTTCCAAAGACTCTTATGGGTAAGATGTTTTTTTTTCAATATTCCACAGATGTCAATAGAAATAGTCAATATTAAGGAAACTTATACGATAGCATCGAGATATACATTTACGATATCGAGATATAAAGAAACAACGAAATCATTTCAAAAATAAAGCGGAAAAAGGTGAGGAATCCCTATGCATTTCTTATTAAATCTTGTTTCATCCCTGTGTAGTTTAGTTGGACCGGTTGGACGCTGTAGTAGACCAAACACTAAAGAAAAGTAATGATATCAGTCTCCGTGTAGAAAAAATCGAATTCATAAGGGTTCGTCCATATTTGTAAATTTCTCTTCTAAAAATATAACAAAGATCAGCAATTAGCAATTGAAATAGTATTAGCTGCAGCAGCTGTATTGACAGATTTTAATGTCATCACCCTCTCGAAATACAGACTCCCTACTGTGGATTTTACTGTATTTATTGATACATTGTCTGAAATTTTATCTATTTTGTGTGACCTAAATTTATTTAAGAAAATAATACGGGTACTATTGCACCCAATTACAATATAAGTACATTTTATATAATCACATACTTAATAAAAATCACAATTATTTATCATAGATAATTAATATCACTAAAATACCAAATTAAATAGAAATTAAACTAAAAAATACAATTGAAAATTTTACAATAAAAGTATTAAGCTATAAATCACCTATCCAACTAGGCAGTAAAATATAACATCCATTTATAATAACCATTCATCACTAATTTAATAAAAAAAAAAACAAAAATCTAACTAAATAATTTCTTAATATCCCTATGAGTACAATTAATAGTAATAGTAAGCATAGTAATCAGTGCCTACTTCAACATTAACTTACTTAGTAATTCAAATGAAAATAAGGATTTAAGTAATCTTTTTGTAAGCTTTGGCCTCAAGTTTGCAGTCTCATTGTCAGACATAACCAGGTCTGGGAACGATCATGGAGGCTCCTGTATTGACAATTTTGTGACATCCATACATTGTGACAGGTTAACTAGCTCAGTCATTGATACTCTGATATTTGATCACAATGCAATTATATTCTTAGCATTATTCTTGAAAGTGTGTGTTCCCTTTCCCTCTCTTTCCATTCCCTCTCTCGTCGCGATCAGATGTAGGTATGTAAATGACCCTCTTCACTTTGCTACCCTTTCACCTCTTAGCAGCTTCAGATCTAAAGGCAATGGCTCCAAATCATTCCTCTAAGAAAGAGATCTCCGAGTCAGAGGAAATGAAGTTTACTATTCAGGGGTTGAAAGAGGAAATGGATGGCTTTTGAGTAGAACTGGAGTATATTTTGTGGGTGCTCGAACTCAAAAACTACTAGGGGATCCGCAGGATCTTCGACCTCGCTCAGTCCTCAGGGCTGGTAGGGGGAATCACATTGCGCACCTCTGGGAGACTCCCTGTACATTTTAGAGAAATGTTTATTTGACGTTTTCTTCATCACTTGACGTTTTCCTTATGCATACCAAATTTCGTTTTGATTGGATAAGATTTAGAAGTTAGAGCAATGCGCTAACGCAAATTTGCAGTAACTATAAGGGTGGTATTATAGAAAAACTAGAGGCATTCAATTTGTACATGCACACGAAGTTTGGTAAAAATCAGACAACCGAGACGGCAGTTATTATAGAACAGACAGACATACAGACAAAACGCACATGGACTCAAAAGGAGAGACCTCGCTTCGCTCGGCCAATTAATCAAATCATCGCGAAATGTTATATTTGACATTTTTGTTAAAGGGAAAAGAACTGGTTAGTTTATGGTGAAATTCGGTCAACTGAAAGTAGATGTTTACTCTTGTCATTTTTACGTTTTTTTGAAATATCTGCTTTAATATATGATAATGTAAAAACGTACTGGAATAAAAGTTGTAAGTAATTTAATTTTCTACAATCTTTGTTCGAACCATTACCCCATATTGTTGAAGAGATATTGTAAAAACTAAATGTTTTAGCTGCCACAACCACACCACCTACCGCCGACTATTGTAAACACTTGATGCTCCTTTTTATTTTGTTGGAGCTTCAGGGCAATATCAGAAGGCTAGGGTTTGAGTTTATTTCAGTTTTTTGTCAAGTCTGAATTTTTCTCGCAAAGAGAAATATAGGTACATCTACATGTTACCCTGCAATTCACCTAATTGGTGGGTGGCAGGGGGTGCAATGCACCAAAACCTACCTAAAGATTATCTATCGCAGGTTGAAGTTTTCTATTGTGATCTCGTATTGTCCTCGGAAAGAACGAGCCTAGACAACGCTACGTCCTACAATCGATCTCACGTATCTTATCGTCATGGTCATTTCTACCTATATACCTTGGTGCTTCAATTATTCCTACAACCTCAACTTTTAGACATTCCGATCTGTATTTCTCCAGAAGTCGCAACCTTGAGTGCAATTTACGATCCTCCAGTGGCACCCAGTTCAAATCCCTCAATAATGAGGTGACGCTTTCCTTATGTTCGTACTTTTGTTTTATGAATCTGGCTACTCTGCACTGCACTCTTTCTAATTGAATTATATGTCTCTTCTCGTGCGGATCCCATATGCATGAGGCATATTCCACTTGTGGCCTAATCAGTGATAAGTAACATGCGAAATAGAGAGAGAGGAAGTTAGTGGAATGGACCCGCCACTTCTCCAGAATGAGCATGAGGTGTGTTCCCCGGAGAAGAGACAATTAAGCTGTCGGAGTGCACAGCACATGTCCCACATATAGATACCCTTTACCAATAATACTTTCTTAAACTTAAGTGCAAGATGATATTTTAATTTAATGAGATAAATAATAAATGGAATACATATGCAATAACAATATGTATGCTCAGCTAGTCCTTTTTCTTCTGCAACTCTTTTTGTCTCATGCATAACAATTTTGATTGATACAGCAATATAAAACTTCCTCTGTTCTACTATCCATCATTTCATCCTTTAGTTGTGGCCATTTAAGACCAAGCTTACGAAGAATATGTTTCTCTTTTCTTGTCTGCTTCAGTTTTTCCTTGTTTTTTTCAGATTATTTTTCCTGTGGGAGCTGGACCGAAATGATGTGCTGCTACTAGGTTTCCATGTGTTTTTTGCATATTGAATTGCCTGAACCTTATAACTAATAGCATAGGCATATCTTTTCACTTTTGTGGCCATTGCAATATCAATACATGTAATGTTATTTATCTTAGATATGTAAAAAATATTTATGGCATCTACATGAATTTTACTGTTTCTTGGCATTAATCGCACTATTCAATGGGCTCATTTGGAACTAAAACATTGCAAAGCCACCCAACTTTTACATGAAAATTGTAATTATTTTCTTGCTTTTTAGTGCACTTAAGAGAATGTACATGAAAGTTAGTAGGTTAGTAAGTAATTTTATATAATTTTATTTTATATTTTTTAGTCACCATCCATTTATATTGTTGCCACAATATAAACAAAAAAATTACCATCATAATTTTGATTTAAATTAATTACAAATTAATTATTAATGAATATTTTTATAATGTCACATTAATTATTATTAGAATGACAAAATGAAATTATTATTTAAAAATTTTTACATTGATCTCCTTGCATGTAACTTATTATCAGTGAATTCTTTAGAAAATATTATTTTTCCTCCCATTTTTCTGAGGCTTTAATTTTTATTTCTGTTGCTTTATTATAGGCCTGTAGAGAGATTTCATAGAGCTCACAAAAACAGGCAACTGAATTATTCCAAAGAATTTAATTCAAATGGATTGCAACAATATGAATTAAGCAGCGTAATTGCCCATAAAATATGACAGGCATGCATGGATTAAGTATTAAATTTAAGGCACTTTCCATTCTTCCTCCTTTTCTCTTTTCTTCCCTCCTATCCACCTCCCTCCCATTCTCTCCCCCTCTCTCTTTCTCTGGAAAATACACTTCCTAGTCTTAATCTTGCCCTAATAAAGAACATTATCTATTTTTCCCCCTCTCTCTCCTTCTCTGTCTTCCTCCCTCTCTCTACCTTTCTCCAAGTCTGTTCTTACCTAGGTTTTCCCTTGAAACTTAAATCTGCCTTAACTTATATCTTTTTATGTTTTGTATATTTTATATACTCTTCATTGTAATACTTTTATTTTTAATATTCATGATATTGACAAAGAGTTAAATGTAAGAATGGACCTTATGGTCGAAATTTCTCCCAAATAAAAATGATTATCTATCTATCTCCTACTCTGTCTCCCTCTCTCTCTCTCCTTCTGTCTCCCTCCCTATTTCTTCTTCTTTCTGACTCCCTCTCTCTTCCCCTCTCTCCCCCCTTCTTTCTTCCTCTTTTGTATTAAGGCATTAAAAGTACACTCTCCTTATGCATATAATATAAAGATTGAGACGAAAATACAATCTCAAGGTTTAATAATGACATACCTAGTCAAAAAGCAATGTATGATTAAAAAGCTTAAAATTTTCCAATAAAATTGATTTAAATTTATAACTTGAGCGGTTTAGAATCATAGGTACAATGTGACAATAAGAATGAGGAACATTATTTATTTATTTTTCTTTAAAACAGTCTAGATTCAATGATCATAGGTAAATTCTTTCTAATATTAATTTGCAAAAGATTAAAGGCCTGAAAGTCGAAAAATCGATTATTACGTGTTATCTTATTTTTGGCCCAGGCCTGACCCAGCCCATTCATAACTGAGCCCAAGTCCAGCCCGGCCCAATACTTGGCCACAGTTTATGCTTCAAAGACCAGCCCGAGGCCCGAAATATTTAAAATGGGCCTGAATTTGGCCAGATTGTGCACTTTTAGCAAAATGTATAATAAACGAATCTCTTTATTATACAATTTTTCATTAGCTTAGGTTACAATTTATAAAAATGGTCAAATCCAAAAAATCAATTTGTATTAATTCATTCAAATCCAAAATTGAGGATAATGAAAATATTAGGGTATGTTTCAATTAATGAATAACAATTGCCTACCTAATATGAAAAAAACTCAGAGCCTTTTTGTTTAATTTTAAATATTTAATCATTAAAAGTTTGAAAATATTAAACCATATGTTAATGAAACTTAGCCATGAAACGGAGGAAGAAAGGCCATAAAGAATATTTCAAAAATATAAAAATTAAACTTAGGAGAAGTAATTATCTGGAAATTATGAAAAAAGATTTGACACAGATATAAAATTCTGCTAAATAAAAGCGGCTATAGAGATTACAAAAGAGAAAGAAAGCAATAAAGTTCATACAAAAAATAAGGCAAAGGAACAAAGAGTAAAAAAGTTTACTTTAGCTGAGTGAAAATTCGATTCCCCGTTGAGTCAGACATTTTCTTCTTTTCCTCCATTGTGATATATATATATATATATATATATATATATATATATATATATATATATATATATATATATATATATGCATTATTAATTTTACAGTACCAAATTAGTTAAAAATTTTCCCTAATTCGCAGTCTATATATAGCAGAAAATATCTCACCGAAATGTGACATTTCCCCACTACCAATCGACATTCTGCATGCCTTCCTGCTTTTAATCCATGTTACTATGCAGGAACAAGATGGAATCAATGCTATCACTACTCAGACTTGTTCGATGCTCTTGCACTACACAGCCTGCTAAGATAAAGTTTCGTTCTCTACTTGAGCTTGTGGCTGGAACAGGTAGAATATGTCTTGCCACACATGAGAGTAGTGAAAACTTTGCTTCATTGTTCTTCCACCGGCTTAGCAGTTCATTATGCTTAACATGGCCAACATCTAGTCATGTATACATCACTATTTTGTCATCTTGAACAATAGGCTGAACGGGTATCTTCAAAACCTCTGAAGTCAAGAACTTTTAATTTCTTCATGGAGGAAAGTTGACTATTGTTGCTTGCTATGGTCACTACTTGCTCTCCCGAGTATGTTGTTTTAAGGCTGTTGGCCTTCCAACCTTCTCCACTAGTAGATGCTGGCGGCTGCTCCTCCCTTTTTAATTTAATCATAAGTTCTTGCACATCACTCAATGTGGTTGTCTTTTCCTCATCAGTTAGCATTTTTAACTGATGAAAATTGGGCCACAAAAATGTAGTAACCCAATGAAGTCTTTGAATTTTAAATTTTTCCAACAGTACACTTCGAGATTTGTTTTTTACAGCTAGCAGATCATCAGGGTCATCTGGCTGTATTCTGAGGTGGTTGAGTAGACTTACTTGAACTAGCAGAACCAAAGGAAGGTTTGGATATGTATCTCCTTTTAGTTCTAATGAAGCCTCTTTAAATGATTTAAGAAAATTTACTAACATTGATAACGTTTCTTGCTGTAAATGGGTCATGCTTTGTTCTTCCTCTCCACATCTCAAAAGATTCTCAATTTCTTTGTGTTTCAATAAGGAACTCGCACATCTCAATTCTACTGTAAAAATGTGTTTGGCATTCTTGATGTAATACAAATTTTTCACTTGCCCAGATTTTTTAAGATATCTTACAAGAGATTTAGCTTCAGTTGTAGCAATATATATATATATATATATATATATATATATATATATATATATATATATATATATATATATATATATATAAGGCACATTTACTTCTATGAATTCTCTTGAAAATGTGTGTCTTAATATTGTGTTTATAAGATGAGAGGAGCAATCTAGTCTAGTGTACAATTGAAGAGCGCTGATAATGTTAGCTCCCCGATCTTTCACACACACAATCTTTGAAAGACTGTCAGATTTGAAGCCTAAGGCAACTATTCATCATTTAATCTCATTTCTAATATTTCCCCATTTTCTTTTCATTGGGAAACTCACAAATAAACATAGCCATGCTCATGAGCTTCCAGTTATCATCTAAAAAGTGAAGTGTCAAAGTAGTGTAAGCAATTTTTCGAAAATCATCAAACCACATGTCTGTTGATGCACCACACTGCTGTAAATCAACTGCTTTCTGAATGGTGGGTACAAGAGATTTATGTAGGGTATCAGCTTCAATCTGTATATTAAGAGAAATTGTTGTGAGTTGAGGTAAAATATCTTGGACATCTAAATATCCATGTAGTGTGCCCAATTTAAGTAAAAACTTTGAATATTCTAAAAACCCTTGCCCAGTAACAATGTCAAATGGCCTGACATCCTTGCAACACGACTTCACACAACTTTTTGTCACCTGCTCATTCAAATCTTTGGACAATTTGGCTTTAGGTTTATTTAAATGGCCTTCAATGGACTGCTGTCCTGCACTCACTCCAAATTTACACATATGCCGAGTTGAGTGTGAATATTCAGTCTTCACACCACAATATCAGAAAAGAGACTTGCACTTTATAGACTGACTGCATCCACATCTTCATTCATTTCTTTGTTACAAAGAACCTCAAATCTTTTCTGCACTTCACTTTTTACCCCAGTTTTTTATCTGTGGTGTGTTCTCCTCTTCGTAGTTTTTCTTTCTTTATATCCATTATTGTATTTTATGGATTTATAAAATGTCAATAATACAAAAAATTCACAAAAACAGAAAGTATGTCAAATTCTATTAACATGGAGGAGACAACCTTTGTCTACTACCAAGAGCGAACTGACAACTGACAAGAGGAAGGCACTAACAGTATCTTCCCCTTGTTAGGCTATATTTCCCCTGAGAAATGCATAGTACACAGTTGGGAACCCCAAATCGGACATTATTTACCTTTCTCAGATGTCCAGGCCTAGTCATTCGACCTCTGTGGCCATGTGTGATGAGCGACACAGGAATATTTCCCAGCAGACCTAACACAGTTTCCATTGAGAGCAAATCTCATAAATATCTTGGGAGAGACTTTTGTAAACTGAAATACGATACGTGCAATCCTCTGACCTCAGACTCTCCCTATATATTGCTCTGAAGAAATGCTGAAGCGAAAGAAAACAGAGCCAAGACCAAACAAATTAGCTCTTAAGAGGCACCAAGATGCGAAAATGTATTGCCTCAAGATCTAGAGTCTTTTCTGGGCCAAGAGACATTCTATATCCTATGGGGGGCTTATTACTTAGTCTCAGCCATCTCTGCACTCTATAGGGATTTTTAGAAGCTGCTATTCTACTGATTCACCTAACTACCAAGCCAGCTCAAGAATGGATAATTTTTCCTTCCCAGGCTAGGCCCAAGCCTGGTCTGAGCCCATCAGCTTACCAGCATTACCCAGCTCGACTACGGGCCGGGTTCAGGCCGAGCTTAGCCCATGGGCCCAGGCCTGGCCCATGCAGACCTCTATTATCTTATGGGAAATAGAAAGTATCTACTGCAGTCGAACCCAGCTTTTCTTGGGAATTTTTTTTCATAAATGGCATTTACTGTAAGAATCAAACATTCCTACCAAATTTCAATCTTCTACCTGCTAAGATAGTTTGTAAAAATAGCATTACAGTAAGTAATAAATAGTTCTTGATTTTCCCACTCTTTTATAATGGCTTTTTAGGGCGGCGCCTCAGTCGAGCATGAAGGACAAACATAGCTTATTATATAAAGAGATTGCATCATCATAAATTAGTTTTAAATGGATTTTTGTTGAACTCTTTTTGCATTAATTAACTTATTAATAACAATTAAAATGAAACTATAATTCATGATTCATAAAGAAAGTCGCTAAACATCTATCCAGATCTTCATATGTTTAAATTATAATGACTATTAGTGAGCTGCATGTGTGCTATCTTGGAGGTGTACTTTAAAGAAACAGACTTAAATATGACTGAACCAAGGTAGTGCAGTTTCGAATACTGTCAATGAAAAATTAGTTTCTAATATCGGTATGTCAACTTGCACAGAAATATATCAATGCTAAGCACTTGGCTTAAACGTTTCGTATTTTAAGATCTTTACTCGCATATTGCCAAATCTGAAATGGCCATTGAACATGATCATCATTTAACGGGAATGGGGAGTATACTTAACAGAGGTGATTAAACTGCCATCAAATAAATCCTGTACATACTCAGTTGCAAACTAATTTACTGGTACCATAAATGTTAGTAGGTACCAGTACATGGAGAATATCTTAGTGCACTGGCATTTTTTTAAGACTAACTGGCACAAGAAATTAGCATTAAGAAGGCTAATTAAGCACACATTTCCGTGAATGACGACCACATTTAAAAATGTTTATGAAGATATTTATTGAGAGCTAATGAGATTCTTGCAAAAATCAGATTATTCCAATTCATGAAATGCCTTTTATGGCTCATAGAAGTAATTCAATGGAAATACTTTGCTTGAATCCTCAGACTCATAAATTTACACTTTCTAAAACTGCTTATTGTTATAAGTCAGTGATACTTAGGTAGATAAAATTTTTATAGTGTTTATTTAAGCCTTTTCTATGCTTTTCCAACTGAAAAACAGTTGAGTTACAACAGAGTTATTTTTACGGTAATATACAAACCTATCAGTAAATCAATTTTTAATTGTATTGTTCCTTATGTACAGGGTGACCTAAAAGTAATTTTGTCCCAGATATTAAATATTAAACAAGTTTTTATTGTTATAATTAATATATTTGTTTTTAAATTTATATTTCTCTTCATGGTTTATTTAGTCATCACAATTTTTTATAATAATCTCAGGCATTGTGATTTCGTGTATAGTTTTTTAATTCTCATTTTCTTTCAGAGTGAAAATATGTGACCAGCATTTGTTTTAGGTGGGGAAGCGTGTTTTATTTTTACTACTCAATTTTAGAGACTGAGGATAAAGGTACTTATGGGACACCCAATAGATATTAGGATATTAAGATAATATGATGAAGATGAATTTTAGGAGGGAAAATTCTTTTCCATGAAAATTTCTTTACAATGATGTTATCATTAGTATATAGATTAATTATCTATAATTGTTGCTTTAGCTGCATCTTGCCAAAGTTCAAGAACTCCATAAACATTTACTGGAACATCTGATGCTGCAATTCCCTGGTCGATTCCATTGATATAAAAGTGTAAATTGCCAGTTTCTTTTCTCATGACACCAACACGATCGCCATCCTGAATGGAGCAGATAAAAGATATTATAATAAATTTTCAGTCAATTAAAGTGGATAATTAGAATCCTGTGCTTCAAAATAACATCTGTATTGCTATGGTGGTTATGATGCAAGTTGAAAATTACTGCGATTGATGCAAAGTTAAATATTTACATTGGATCTCAAATTAGTCTTCACTCTACTGAATTATCTAATTGCAAACATATTGTTAGACATTTGTTACTCGAAATATAACTAAATTATAATCTTTGCTCAATGTTTCAATTATAAAATAAGTATGTTTTGATAGTCTTGAATTTATATTCTACTTGGCTTGTGACTCCACCCATTCTATTTCAAAAACTCAAGAATTTTTAGAATAAAATTTATGATTCAATCTCAAGAGAATATTTACATTACGAAAAATATATTTAAAAAAATATATATCTTGCATCTCTGTGACCCAAAATAGGAATAAGTTCTAATGATTCCAAATAAATTGTAACATTCTATTGAAGTGTATCCGAAACTTTAGTGACAATATGTGAAAATTAATTAATGGATAGAAGAGCTCACCTTAAGATCACTAAGATTCTTCCCATAATTGCTTTTAAGGACGTTACCGTCTTTCCAAACATTGCTGGTATACATCAACCATGTGCCAGATCTTGAAAAGCGAATAAAATTGTAGTTATTTAAGTATGTTCTCCCATGATATACATAGGTTGCTAAATGAAGTTATTTCAGGTTCTTGGGTATATGAAATTATCATTTTATTATAATAAATTATATTATATGTTAAATATCTAAAATTCCACCATATACAAACAATTTAAAAATGTATAATTTATTGTAGAATAAAGTTAGAGGTTATCAGGTTTATTTCATAAATTTGCTGCAAAATCTTTCTGTAGGGATACTACATGGTTGATGAGTTTTTCAGTAGCATTACTACCTTTTGAGAAAATGTTGACAGAGTTATTAATTACATTACATTATGCACGGGCAGCTAGCCCAATTATAAACAACATGGCTAACTACGTATGTGTTCGAACAAATGCATATAATACATCAAAATTCACAATAATATAATTTATGAAAAGTAACATTTAGTATATTTATAAAATTCTTATCAACTTCTTAAAGCTTAAAAGACAAGAGCAAAAAAAACAATTTAAATTGGGAGTTAATTAGCATTCTGCATCATTCTTGCAATGGGACAGTTGTACAAATAATTGTTCCTGTAAAAGTCTTTATAAAATAGTTCACTGGATCTGGTGTGAGCAGAGGGCACACAGAACTGAATTTTTTCAAGAATATGTGAGCAATCAAGCTGATTATTAACAATTTTACAAAGAAACATAAATTCAGAATGCTCACGTCTTGTTGATAGCATGGATAAACCTAGATTCGGATACAGCATATCAAATGGTATATAATCCTGAGTGTACCCTGACTTTAATCTAATCCTTTTAATTAATTTTCTTTGAATTGCTTCCAACCTGTTTATATGTACATTATAATATGGTGACCATATTAGTGAACAATATTCTAGTGCTGATTGCATTAAGGCACAAGATAAAAATTTGTTAACCACTAATCTCTTGTAAACCTAAGAATAAATCCTAACATTTTTTGCTAGTTTTATGCATTCTTTGCACAAAATGAATGCAGATAGGGGAGGTTGTTTCCGTTCGTCCGTCCTTCTGCATGTTAAAACTCTGAAACTGCTGGATGTACTTTGATGATATTTGGTATTGGGGAGTTTTGCTAAAATTGGTCTACTGATTCCAATTTTGGTAAGAATCAGACAACAACTATGGCCACTTTATATGAAGACCTACATGTAGTTTACAAATGTTCCTTTGTTTCAACTCGGGAACCGCTGGATATATTTTGATGAAATTTGGTATTGAGGAGTTTTGCTAAAATTGGTCAAGTGATTCCAATTTTGGTAAAAATCGGACAATAATAATGACAACTTTAAATGAGGACACATGTATTTTACAAGTTACCTTGCTAGCTTCTCATTAAATACTCATCTGAGTGAAAAATATTGAGAACATGTGAAATCCCAAAGAATGCATTTGGAAACTCTGTGTACTTCGACACGGTGTACACCTTTCCAATTTTGTTTAATTATGGAATTAATATTGTATTCAAAATTAAGTCCAGGATCCATGATAACACGCAAATCATTAACAGTTTCCACTTTCTTAAGAATATTATCACAAATTTCATAACTATATTTTATTGGATTTTTTGTTTTATGAAAAGTATTAATACTATACTTCTTAAAATTAAGCATCATCGAATTATTTACACACCACAACTCCAATTCGTATAGACAGCTTTGAAGTAGGTATGTCACAGTCATTTAGGGAATGGATCCTTAAAAATAGTTTGAGATCATCTGCATAAAGTAATAAATTAGCTGTCCTTAGTGAGATACCAATATCATTGATAATGATATTGAAAAGAAAAGGACCTAAATGGGAGCACTGAGGAACACCTGATAATACATCATATTGAGCTGATAGCGCTCTTTTCACTTTAACTGTTTGTTTTCTGCCAGTTAAGTAACTATGAAACCACTGAAGGAGTTATTGTGATTGCATCAATTATTTATAATTATTTATTCTACTAGTCCTTAACATCTACTAGTTCTAAAAGTCAATTACATGCATTTACACAATGCATATCATACATGTTGTTTAATACACAATTTACTTGATAGTTAAACTTGACCTTAGTAAATGTAAGAAAAATCACACAACCAGAGAAGAGCATGTAATAAACCACCGAAGGAAAAAAATGGAAACTAGGTCTAATGAAAACTATTAAGCAACCAATGCAAATGCAGTGCCATATTATGTATAATATAGCCTTTATAATTCACACTGGCTACAAAAATGCATAAGATTACTAGAATTAATGTGATAAAAAGAACAGAAAGTGGGATACAAGAAAAATGGAGCTTTCCGAAAAAGACCCTTGGCCAGGAAATCGCGAAAAATTTTAAGCGCTATGCAAAAAAGTTACTTCATTGGAGAACCGCGTCAATCTAGAATGCGATTTATAAATCGTGCCATACGAGGGAGGGAGATGTATTGCGGTATCTGCCTATGTTTGGTATTCCAAATACCAACTGTTTCTATTTAGAAAAAGAAAATAGCTAGTAGCAGCTTTTCTGTGATATATTATAATAAATTTATAATGATTTCCTTATCAATCCTCCATCATCGACTTTTCAACATTTTTCCCAAGTCACCCTTGCGAAAGTTTGATACAATATAACTCTGTTAATTTACTTTTTATGTTGAGCGACATATATTTTGAATTAGATATATAATTTTTGTCTACTCATATTCGACAAATTTTTAAGCGTAGTACTACGATAGTCTTACGTGTGCGTGGATCGAACTCCGATTTTCACAAGGATTTGGCATTGTGTTTCTGTAGACCATCCTGGTTCTCCTGACATTATCCTCAACAAATGTAGGCGGCTTACTGTCTATACTTACTGTAGCGAATTCATGTGACTTGGTATCTTGAGAGTGGTAGGTGAGTGAGTCGTGATGCCAATTCCATTGGCGTTACTAGATTTTCCAAATCTCTTGTCCAGCGTTACTTCAAAGAGCTCGTTTGTTTTAAGCGGTCTGTTAGTGAGCGCCACTGCGTTGGATCCATCTTTACTGTTAGGTAAATTAATCCAATTACATTATGTCAACCATCAAAATAAAGAAACTCAAAATCCCTTAAATCTTCCTATGACAGGAATAATGCTCAGTTTTTATTTAACGCACTTTATTTTTTCTATTGATCTCCCGTTGTTGGAAATTAGCAGGTTAGTTCCACAATTTGGATGGAATAACAGGTCGTCTTTGAAAACTTCTATTTCCATTTCTGAAAAGGGAAAGATATTTTGGTGGTACTTTATATGTTTTTAATATTTTTTGTAGCAAGAAAATACTGACAATCATAATGGAAAACCGAACTGAAAAAAGTTACGCTGAACTTTAATGGTATGAAGTTCAGTAAGTACGTAATGATTAGGTTCTTCCTAGGAATCTATAATTCTCATCATCACTCCGGAATCAACTTATTTTATTCATAAGTAATTCGTTACCTGTGATGACACCTTGGATGTGGACGATTTTCTTTCCCTCGCACTGCACAACTTTTTGAGTGACGCTCAAGTCCATGTCCTCCGAGGTGCCGTTCGAATCCTTAATAGCAGAGAACGTGGTCACCCACTCTCCAGTTTGGTTCCTTCTTCTGCTTACGCTGAGATTCAGCGATCGTCCGGGGCTTGAAACGCTGCATTCTGAATCGCACGCAATTTCTCTCACAACGAATTGTATGAGAGATATGATTAAGATTTGAGAAAGACAAGAGTAATGCATTTTGAGCGTTTGGGTTGATGAAAGATGAGTTGCTCCTCGACTGCGCTGTTGAGGACGGATTATGGTATATATAGTATTTTCGCTGAAATATCAAACTTAGATAAAATTCCCATTGACGTCATAACTGCGTGATGTTCCCCTTCCATCTTGGAGTGTTTTATTTATTGTCCGCCGAATGTCAACGACAGGTCACAAACAGAGGAATTAGATGTTTGATATTCGATGAACTCTAATCTTGGTTAATGATGGATATTTTGTAAATCCATCAGAATATTTTTCCTCCATACTTATACATGGTCTTATTTTTCACACATTAACTCAGTTATATTTATAGCTTTAACTGCGCTTTACAACTAAACCAGCGACATCACAATCGCAGTAAAAAATAATTTTATTGTTCCATTAATAACGTCTAAAAGTTGATATTTCAATTGACCCATTTCGTTGGTAGGACTATTAGTCGAGAGATAAATAGGAAATAGCGTGAATGGAAATTATATCCATTCCTGATGATTTAACTTATTATTTACTCGTTAGAATAGATTTTATAAAAGAATAGCCAATCGCTACTATGTGCTCTTGCGTGCGTTAAGTTCATAATACTCTTAGAAAGTTGTGTAGTAGTGCGCAGAAAATATTTTAGGCGATTTTATTTGAAAAAGTTTGTCTTGACTCTCTTACGAATTAATATAGGTAAAATCAAAAGAAAAACTAACAAAATGGAAAATCAATAAATATTTAAATAATTCAGGTTTCTATTTTTACAACATCTATTTTTACACACGAACACGTTTTGGCCATTTTCTCGATGTCTGTGTATGTGATAGCTTTTTTTGAGTGCTCTAACTCAAAAACTATTAATTGTGTCAACTCGAAATTATATTTTTAACATTTTTATAAAAGTCAGAAGAACTAATTAGTTTTATTTATATTATATCCTAATATTAACATATTTCTCCCAATAAACAACTATTTTTGACAAACGAATTGTAAGGTTACCCCACTTGGGAGGAGTATGTTGTAAAATACCTTGGTAGAGCAATGGTTAAGGTCTCGTTGGTTTAATAAATATTTATGAAAAGTGCCACTAAAAGAATCTAATAAAAAGAAAAAAATCGCGCATACAGTAATAACCGCAATTTAAAACTCTTGTGGTAAAATATGTCTTTGCCATTCAATATATCCGGGCATACCTTGCTTTGCACGACGCCGTTTTAAGAGGATTCGTTATAGCGCCAGGTTTTCAAAAAAACAAATGTCTGAGACAGCCTAAACGTATATGAATTAAAGATTCTATTTTTACAGACTTGTGGATGTTAGTTGTATCTTTTATGGATCTCCATTTAGGGTCAGGATGCGATACTATACATGAAATCTCGAGTGCGGCACATCGTTTTTTATCTCTCGGTCGGCGGTTATTTTGGCGTTATTATTTTTAAAGAAAGGTGAGTTTCCGAATAAAAACTCCTCGCTGATTTATTTAGGACTTCATTCATGCAGGAAATAATTATAATTTTCCTGAATATAATAAAGATTTTTGTTAGCTATACCATTTGAAAATTATCGATGAAGATAAGTTATTGAAAAAATGTAATGATTTCCACCTGGCGTTGATGGATGGAAGCCGAAAAGTTGCTGATTTTTTCAGGTCAGCGGCGTATTTTTATAGATAATACACTTTAGTTTTCGCGTCCATGGAACCTATTCTCGTTGGCATAATGACCCCGTTTTGCGCGAGTGTTGCTTAGCGCGAGATTTTCAGGAACCTACCTACCGCGTAAAGCGAGTTATTGCTGTATTTGCAAACTTTGAACGTTTCCTAAGCGCTGCAAAGGACGTATACGAACATCAACTCTGACGTGAATCTACATTAGCTACGGTATAGTCTTTTAAAGTTCAGTAGAGAACGTAGGGATATCGTAGGAAACCCACGGAAATATGAATCCGATAAGACGGGTTTGACGGGGAAAATTATATATCTATGTAACTGCTCCTTACTTATGATATAATTATATATGAAAAAATCTTATTATCTAAATTAAACAAAGTGGTCTGAAATGCTTGCAAAATGCAAGCACCTTTGAATAGTATTATATATAATGGGATCTTATTTCCAGCCAGACCAAAATGACCGTGCGTCAACTTGGCAAATAATAAGACAATGCGACCACGTCCGATATTATGTATATTTAATATGGAGCGGTTTTGGAGAATAACTCTTTTAATATTTCCGGGAAAGATCTCGTTGGTTTCCTTGACTTTATCTATTCAACGATTTTATGGCCGACTACAGGAATTTTAAACTATTAACATTTTAAAACACTCTTAATTGGTAAAATAGAAATCGTTAATCGTGTAAAAGAGATTAATGCTTCATATATTAGCATTCAGAATGTCACCGCTTAATCTAATCGCTATTATTGGAATTAACGTAATCATAATAAGCGACGTCTACTGTACGTCAATTCAGTGTTATAGTGGCAAAAAGTCATTTGAGTTTATCATTAATGTTAGTTATCTGTCGGTTAATTCCAATTCGTGAAATGTCATTTGTGATTCGTATAAGTTATGCAAGACAAATGCATTACTCGTATCATAAGAGTCATAAATGTACGCTTTCTATTAGCGATTAATATAATAACTCGATAATATTTAAGTAGATAACATTCTTATAATATTTATTTTAGTATTTTCTATGTTTAAAAACTGGAAAACCATTTATTTATAATAAAGATTTAAATTCTTTTCCAGTATTTTATCAACCAATTAGTAAATCAATGATTTAATGATATTGTTGCCTGTCCACAGGAAGTCCGAAAAGCCTCCTTGCACAAACGTGTTAACATTGATTACCAGGAATAAAACACAAGTATGATATTGTTATATTTATTTTTGTAATGATTCTTAATATATAAAATTATAATTATGGTTAATTTAGTCAGCACAATCATTTTTATGTTACACGAAAATAAGAATTAAGGTCCCATAATTTGTTTTATTCCTATGTGAAGTTTTAGCTGCACTTATAATATGGTGTGTAGTTTTTAATATACTCTTTTTTTAGAAAAATGAGTTCGTTATAAGTAAAGAAGTGCTTTTCATTTTTACTACTCAATTTAGAAAATGAGAATAAAGGCGCTAATGTGACCATCGGTACTTATTAGAGTTTTTCACTAATTTGATAAAAATCATGGAATGAATTTATGGAAATAAGCTATTTTCCATGAAACCTGAATACAGATTATTTATCAATGATTGTCACCTTAGCTGCATCACCCCAAAGTTCAAAAACACCATAAACATTTAATGGAATATCTGATGCTGCAACTCCCTAGTCGACTCCGTTGATATAAATGTGTAAGTTGCCAGTTTCTTTTCTCATGACACCAACACAATCGTCATCCTGTAAGGAACATACAAAACACATCATAAAAATTTTCAGTCAAATAAAAGCTATTATTTTAAATTCATTGTTTAAAAATAACATCTGTATTGCTAAGGATGCCAATGATGCAACTCGAATCTAATTCGACAAAGGAAAAGTATTTATATTGGATCTGAATCTAATCGTCACGCTACTGAATTTTCTAATTACATAAACATACATTTATTATTTAAAATTAAAAGTAAAATATAATTTTCAGTCAATGTTTCTATTATAAAAGAAACGTTCTTTTGATGGGCAGTATTTCATTGACATCCAATTTATTGATAGAGTGTGAACATACTCATCCTTTTCGAAAAACACCAAAGAACATTTTCCAATAAAATGTATGATTCAATCTCAAGAGAATATTGAGATTAAGAGATGTATAATCAACGGTAGCTATATTTTTCTGACTCTAACAAGAAATTAATGATAACCAAATAAAATGTAAAATTCTACTGAAGCATACCATAAATATTATCGATATAATATATAAAAAATAAGTAATGGATGGATGAGCTCACCTTTAGATCACTAAGCTTTTTCCCATAATCGCTTTTTAGGACTCGGCCATCTTTCCAAACGTTTACGTCGTACATAATCCATGTGCCAGACCTTGAAAAGTGTGAGCGTGTTAGGATATAGGATGTCAGGTTATCAAGACATATTGGTCATATGAAATTATCATTTAATTGATTAATAATAAATTGCACTATACATATCATCATCATGAGGTGTTCTGCCTCTAGGCAGGTCCCTGGCACCAGCGTTGTCTCCACTCATTTCTGTTCCTTGCCATTTCTTTCATTTCCTGATACCCTCCCCTTTCTTTCAGATCGTCAAACATTTTTATTCTTCTACGTCCCCTTTTCCTTTCACCTTCTACTGATCCTTCCAACACTATCAATAGTAAACCTTCTCCTCTCAAGATATGCCCTAACCAGTTACTTTTCCTCCTCTGAATTGTTTCAAGTAATCTTCTCTTCTCATTCACCCTTGTTAGTATTGCTTCATTCCTTATCCTATCCGTCCACTTAACCTTCTCCATCCGCCTCCACACCCACATTTCAAATGCCTCTAGTCTTTCTTTCTCTCTTTTCTTTAGCGTCCATGTTTCACACCCATAAAGCAATACACTCCAAACATAGCACTTCACAAGACGTTTCTTCAGATTTAAATCCATTTTACCACATAGTACCCGTTTTTTCCTATTAAATGTTTCTTTTGCCATTGCTATTCTTGTTCTTATTTCTTTTTCACTTCTCCAGTCTTCAGTTAGCATGCTTCCCAAATATCTATACTGTTTTACTTGCTCCACTCTTCCATCCTTTATTGACACATTCATAATCTCTCTATCCCCTATTCTCATCACCTTTGTTTTCTTTATGTTCATTTTCATTCCATATTCCATCATCCTGTCTTCTAGCTTTGTAACCATTTCCTGAATATGCCTCGTTTCATCTGCCAAAATTACCATGTCATCAGCAAACCTTATACAATTTATTATTCTACCCCCAATACTAATTCCTTTATCATTCCCTATTCCATTGTCAATCATTTCTTCAGCATATATATTGAACAGGGTTGGCGATAAGCAGCAACCTTGCCTTACTCCTCTTCCTAGATCATACCATTCGGTCTGTGCATCTTTTATCCTCATAGCTGCTTTCTGTTTCATATACAGCTCTTTAATTAACCTTCTATCTTTCCAGTCTACTTTTTTTGCTTTTAGTATTTCCATCAGTTTTTCCCAGTTCACTCGGTCGAATGCCTTCTCCATATCTATTAAGCACAGACTAATTCCTTTACCCCTTTCTATATATCTCTCTCCACTCATTCTTATCAATCCTATTGCATCTCTTGTACCTCTACTCTTTCTAAATCCAAACTGTTCCTCTGCAACATTTTCTTCCATTTTGCTAATTAGTCTCCTGTTCATAACCCTAAGTAGAACCTTTGCTGCATGTGTAATTAAACTGATTGTTCTGTGTTCACTGCATTTTCTTGTTCCTTGCTTTTTCGGAATTGGAATCATAATTGTTTTGACGAAATCCTCTGGCCACATCCCCTTGTCATAGATTGCATTACACAACTTCACTATTTCTTCCAGTCCTTCCTCATTAAGACACTTAAATAATTCTATCGGTATCTCATCTACCCCCATTGCCTTCCCATTCTTCATATCCTTTATTGCTTGTAGCACCTCTATTTTCAATATCGAAACCCCTGTTTCGTCATTATTTATTTCATCCTGCTCTTCAATACGGAGATCCTTTGGTTTTTCATTTGATTTGTACAACTCCTCCATGTATTCTCTCCATCTATTAAGGACCTCCTCTTCCTTATATAGAACTTTATCTTCTTTACTTGCAATCTCTTTCACACATGCACTTGTTCTCCATCTATCCCACGTTACATTTTTTACTTTCTTATACATCAAGTCATACATTCCTTTTCTCTCTAGATCTTCTATATCTGAGCATTCCTCCTCTAGCCATCTCTCCCTTGCTTTTTGGGTTTCTCTTCTTAGTTCATTATTCAGTTTCCTGTATTTCCTTTTTCCATCTTCATCAGTCCTGCTTTTGTATTGCCTTCTTTCTTCCATCTTTTCTATCATTTCCTTTGTCACCCATGGCTTTTTTATTCTTTTTCCTTTGAAAAACCCATTAGCCTGTTCTGCTGTTTTCCTTATAGCCTTCTTTATCCTATTCCATGCTTCATCCACATTTTCCTCCGACACGTTTTCTCTTTTGATTGCCTGAGCTAATTTTTCTCCTATTCTTTCTTTTCCTACTGTGGCTATATTCTCTAAATCCCATTTCCTAACTATCTTAGCCTTCTTAACCTTCTTCAAGGCTAGTTTTATTTCGGCCATGAGGAGCACATGATCACTGTCAATGTCTGCTCCTGGAAGTCCATATGCCTTTTTTACTCCATTTCTATATCTTTCTTCCACTAGAATATAATCTATTTGATATCTGGCTCCATCTCCTGGTGATTTCCACGTGTATAGCCTTCTCTTATGATTTTCAAACCAAGTATTTGATATAAACATCCTCTTCTCTTTACAGAATTCAACAAGTCTTTCACCTCTTTCATTTCTTTTCCCTAGTCCAAATTTTCCTACTACTTGGTCTTCTCTTCCCTCTCCTACCACAGCGTTCCAATCGCCCATCACTATCTTGCAACAGTTTTTACCTTCCTCCTCCATAATATTTTCTATCTTCTCGTATATTTCTTCAACAGCCACATCTTCATGTTGGCTGGTTGGCATATAAACTTGTATCAACAGTAGATCTTTTGGGTGCATTCCTATTCTAAGACCAATTGCTCTATCATTTACAAATATCACCCTCTGTACACAATTTGCTATTTCCTTATTCAAAATTACCCCTACTCCATTCGTTCCTCTAGTACCTCCTGAATAGTACACCGTGATGTCATCACTTTTTATTTCCCCTCTTCCTTCCCATCTCATTTCACTTAAGCCAATCATATCCATTCTATTTATTTTCATCTCTTTCTTTAAATTTTCCAACTTCCCTGCTCGTAGGAGTGTTCTAACATTCCACGTGCCAATTCTCAACTTCTTTCCAGCTTCCTTCCTTCCTTGTGTTAAACGGAACCTCTCGTGTTGTCCCCCCCGGAGATCCGAGCGGGGGACCATTTTGCCTCCGAAATATTTAACAAGAGAAGACTCCGTCATGATGCCTCTACATGGGATATATTGTGGCGGTGGTTTCCCATTGCCTTCCGCCTATATATTCAGCCGCCCCTAACATGGGGAACAGACGCTGTTTGCAGCCGCCCCTAATATGGAGAACAGACGCTGCTATACACTATACATAGGGCATCTAAAATTCTGCCAGGTCAATATAATTTTTTTAAATATTTAATTTATTATAGAATAAATTTCGAGTTTATCATATAATATTAATTTAGTAAATTTTCACTTAAACCTTCCTGTTAAGAGTTAATGTGATTAGATGGTTGATAATGAGCATTACCACATTTTGTCAAAATAGTAATTTACCTAATATATATATATATATATAACGATACGGAAAAAGAAATAATATGATAAAATAAATGCAACGAGAGGTTGAGAGGTCTTCGTTTTTCTCTCGCTGAAGAAGGGCGTGTGTTGCCTGAAAGCTCCAAATTACAAGCCTTCCTCTATCGCTGTGGACGTCCACCACCGTATGGTAAGTGTTCACTGGCTCCTTCCTATCCCTCTCAACCTCTCGTTGCATTTATTTTATTATATATATATATATATATATATATATATATATATATATATATATATATATATATATATATATATATTAACTAAAGGAAAAGAAAAGGTAGTGATGAGGGTGGCAACAAGGTGTTGAGGGAAGCCCAGCGGACACTTACCAAGTTGAGGACCAAGCTGGTAGGCTGCTGGGGGCGTCGAAGAAACACGTAAAACACACGAACACAAAAACACACGCAAGCTTATCGGGCCTATGCCCTTCTTCAGCGAAAGAGTAACGTAAAGTGACACACTGGGCGGGGAATGACAGGGTGATGTGGGAAGGTTGATGATTGGAGGAGGTGGGGAGTAGGAGGGGTGGATAGCCAATAAAGAGGAAGTGTGGTAAGGGAAAGTGCGAATAACTACAAAGTAACAAGGAGACATTGTAAGGGGGCTAATAGGGTTAGCGGAGGTTGAGGCCAGGCGGAGAGAAAGAGTCGAGAAGATGGATATGTGCTAGTTCCCAGTGTCGGAGAAGGGGCAGGAGTGTCATAGGGTAAAGCGCGAATAATCCTAACATTGTAGCAACTATTGAAGGGGACATTGTGGGTATTAGCATGTAATGCAACTGGGAGGGGGCGTCTGAGAGAAACGCTATTCCGGTGACCGTTCATTCGGATGTTTAACGGATTGCTGGTGAGGCCTACGTAAAACGCGGGACAAAGGGTGCAGGTAAATGACGTATATATATATATATATATATATATATATATATATATATATATATATATATATACACACACACGAAGTATAGAGAAAGTGTTTTCATGAAAAATGGAATTCGTTTCCTGAACACGCTTTGACTATTTTCTCGATGATGTCTATGGGTCTGTCTGTGTGTGTCTGTCTGTGACCGGAATTTTTTGGGGTGCTCTAACGCAACAACTATTAATCAGGTCAGCGCGAAATTTTATATTTGACATTTTTGTTCAAGGAAAAAGAGCTGATTGGTTTTTGGTAAATATGAAACGGAAGTTGGTGTTTACACTTTTCACATACGTTTTTCTAAATATTTGCTTTAATATATGATAAATATCAAAACGTACTGGAGTAAAAGTTGTATTAAATTGAATTCTCTACAATTATTGTTAGAAACATTTCCCCATATAATGCATTGTTTACGAGATATTTAAAAACTAATTTTTTAGCTTCCACCACCACCACACCATTTATCGGCGACTATTGTAAACATTTTACGCTTAGTTACGTCACCTTTTATTTTGTATTTAATCGTTCGAGCTTATTGGCTATACCAAATACTAGAAGGCTACGGTTTGAGTTTATTTCTGTTCTTTATAAAGTCTTTAGATTTTTCTCGCAGTTCCTTAAAATATGTATTATCTTTTAGCCTATTTGGAATTTTTAGAAATATAACAAGAATGGAGAAAAACATATGGTGGCCACATCAGATTTTTATAATGTGAGCATAGGTGAATAAGAAAATATTCTAGCGCAATTTATTGTCATTATTTGATTTTAATCCAGACCGATTATGCTCTAGAAATATTTTCGAAATTAATTATGAATACATTTTAAAAGTAATATAGCGAATAGGGGTAGATTCCGTTTTTTTCAAGAATAAAAACCTTTTGTTTCGTTCTCAACAGCAGAGGCCAGCTAATATACGGTTCACTGTAGTTAACTCTTCCAATTTCGCAGCGGAAAAGTTACCAGTGGCTTTATCGTGTTATGATATCGTAAATATGTAATAATTCCCTCATCAATCCTCTGTGAACGAGATTACAACATATTGCCCATAGTCATCCACGCGAATATTCATTAAAGCACAGTCTTAAGCGTGCGTGGACCGAATTTGCAAAAGAGTAAAAGTCTGTAAGTCGAAAAATCAATTTTTACGTGTTATCTTATGGGAAATAGAAATTATCTATTGGAGTCAAAACCGGGTAGTTTTGGAGGATTCTTTCTTATAAATGGCTTTTTCCATAAGAATCAAACATTTCTACCAAATTTCAGTCTTCTACCTACTCGGAAATTTGTTAAAAATTGTATTACAGTCAGTCATATATGGTTCATATTAGTAAAGCGTGACCGGATTTATTAGCTAATTATTTAAAGCGGAGCTATTAAAAAAAGAATTTAAAGAAATGGGGGTCAACTTAAAAAATATTGTTGTTAACAACCGATGGAGCTCCATGTATGATTGGCAAACATGTTGGATTAGTTCAATTACTTTCAAATGAAATTTAACGCCATTTGCTTCAATTTCATTGGATAATACACCAGGAAGCACTTTGTGCGGAAAAAATTAACTTGGAAATATGAGTGTATGTAGTGAACAAAAATTGTTAATTTTATTACTTCTCGCGTTCCTAAGAAACGAGAGTTTGCAAAACATTTAGATGAGATTTTATCTCAATATTCTGGATTACCTATGTACTTACAATAGTAGTCAAGTAGTAGTCAAGTTTTGAACCGTTTTGTTAACGTCTTAGACGAAGTAAAATTGTTTTTAGAGGACAGAGAGCAAGATTTTCCAGAGCTTACAGATACGAACTGGTTAAATGATTTAATGTTTTTTGCGATTTCATGCAAGATTTCAATGAACGTAATGTAAAACTTCAAGGCTGATTTCAGGTCGTATTAAGAATATATGAACATATTAAAGCTTTTGAGAAGAAGCTTTAAGTATATAAAAGGATATGACGACTGAAAATTTAAAGTACTTTCCATCACTTAAGAAGCATCTTGCAACATCGCCATTTTTCATTTATGTTGACAAAAAAAAATTGATATTTTGAAAAAGTGCACCTCTTAAATTGGAGATACACAGAAAATATTTATGGAAAGATTTGATCAATTTCCTGAAGTGGAGACAATATTAAAATTCATGATATTGCTATATACGATAAAATTTGAGAATCTTCAATGGACTTTCTTCGAATCTATAATTTAGAGATGAAATTAATTGAGTTTCAAAAGAGTTTCGTTTGGAGCAATAAATTCGTGGAGCTTATGTTAGGGAAAAGTTACTGCGACAATGAAAGGACTGAGAAATTATCAGAGAAATGAGAGTTGAAAATTTAATTCTTTCAGAATGGAACTCTTTACCTTACTCATATATGGCAATGAAAAAATTAGCAAAAGCTCGTTTAACGACGTTTGGATCAACGTATGCTAGTGAACAGTTATTTTCTTCAGTGAATTTTATCAAATCTGATACCAGAAATCGCCTTAACAATGATTTAACTGATTCATGTGAAGGATTGAAATCAACAAATTACACTGCACGAATCGACAATTTGGCATCAACCAGACAACAACCAGTGTCACACAGACAAAATATTTGTAGGAAAATAGTCCATTTTGTTAAAAGGTATAATAATGAATATTTCATTTAATTATTTATAAATTTTTTGCACATATTTATTTTGTATTAAATTTATATCATATTTATTATCTTCATTCTTATTAAATTAGATAAAAATAAAGTTCATTTTTGATCATTATTATAATTACTAGAATAAAAGCCTTTGCAAAAGAATGTGAAGGAATATAAAATTATTTCCGTAGATAGTATCGTTGGTAGCTCAATAACTTTGGCTCAGATTATTAAAAATAAAGTACTCCTTTAGCCAAACAATTAGAGGGTAGATTGTGTATTGTTGTAGGTATTATAATTTGAAATAATTTAATCATGCGTTTATTGTCAGAATTCGTTCGAAAATTTCACCATAATTTCAAAGAAAAAATGTGTCAAGTATTCCAGATATTTAAATGAACCATTTTTCAATATTTTATATTTGGACAACAACAGTTTATTTAATGCTATGTAATAGTAAATGGCAAATAACATGAGAACGGTTGAATTAAGTATTTGAATTTACAATGTCACATGCGAAATATATTTTGTAGAGTCAGATGATACAATGTGACACTCACATTGTAAAAGGTTCGCCAGCTCTTGACTATACTGAATCCGAGTTCAACAATAGTTATTGCTATAGCAAAACCTTCGTAATCAGTGGAAAAAACTGCAAAAACGCCAGTATTTACGCAAAATTATAAGAAATACGATACAATCGATAAGCCAAATTCTACGATAAATATTACAATCCTCGTTTTTTTCGTAGAGAATAGTACAAAACTTGCTCCGATATTACAATTTTAAGATACTGTAATATACAAGATAAAATTACCCTGCGCGATGGATTTCAGATTTCCCATGTAAATCAAATGGGAAGGATAGTTCCTGAAATTGAACCCAGAACTTCAATCATCGCAACAAAAACTATTCTTGGAAGCTTGGTTCATGTAGTAAGAGATTTTTGCCCATCTTCATGAAAATTGGTCTATTTGTTCAAAAGTTAATAGGAGGGGACCGTCAGACAGACACAGCGATGAAACTATTAACCTATTTCCATTTTGGAAACTAGGCTAAATATTCGGGCGCCTTCTCTCTCTCTAGTACTAAAGCATTCAAAGCACGCTTTCCTTACGCATATAGTATAAGGACAACAATAAAATGTTGAGGTTTAACAATGACAGTCGGCAACGCAACATATCGTTAAAAAGCTTAAATTTTACCATCAAATGTGATTTTAACGTAAAACTTGAGCCATTCAGAATAGTAGACGAAATGTGAAGATAAGAATAAGAGACGTTATTTATATTGTCTTTATAATGGTCTAGGTCCGCAGATCGTAGGTCAATTCTTTCTTTTTTAATTTGCAAAAGAAAAAAAAACCTGCAAGTAAAAAAGGGATGTTAAAGTGTTCTCTTACAAGGATTTGTAAAGAGCGTTCAGGACAACGTACGTACCAACAGAATCTGGGCTTTTATTATTAAGGGATATTATGGGATTCATATTAGCATTTGGAATATTATTTTCATCAGGCCAATGTTATGTGTGCTCAATTATCGATCGATTTGAAAGAATAACTTTTTCGATAATATCGGGGAATAACCCTTGGCTACGGAGCTAGTGAAAGACTTTAGTCCTGACTACAAAAATGTTAAACTATTAATATTGTAAAACACGCTCGGGTAATTATTTGGTAAATAAAAGTCATTAATTGTCTAAAATAGGTAAATACTTCATATATTAGCATTCAGAATGTCGCCGCTTATCTAATTGCTTTAATTGGAGCTAACGTAATCATAATAAGCGACGTCTACTTTGCGTTATAACGGAGAAACTTTACCCATTAGAATTCAACACGACTGTTAGTCAGCTGTCGGATTACTCCAATCTGAGAAATGTCATATAATATTCTTCGATGTTACGCAATGCAAACTCGTATCGAAAGAGTCATAAATTTACGCTTTCTAAAAGCGATTAATGTAAATATGCGATGCTATTTAAGCAGATAAAATTCTTATAAGGTTTATTATAGTCTTTTCTATGCATGCAAACTGGAAAGCCATTTATTTAGAATAAATATTGAAATACTTTTCCTGTAATTCACCACCCAATAAGTAAATCAATGATTTTATCGTATTGTTGCACAGCGATCCCGAAAAGCCTCCTTGCACATACGTGTTGACATTGAGTAGCAGAAATAAAACACAAGTCATATATGGTTATATTTATTTTTTAAGTATTATTATATAGTATAATATTATAGTTATGGTTTATTTAGCCAACATTCGTTTATACTATTCACGAACATCAGAATGGAGGTGCCGCAATCTCATTTATCCCTGTGCTGTGAACTGCAATTGCGACATGTTGCGTTGTTTTTTTCTTCTCGCTTCCTGTCAGGGTGAAGCGTTTGTTATAACTAGGAAGTGCGTTTCATTTTTATTTCTTAATCTTAGGAACTGAGGATAAAAGTACTTACGCGACACTGTACATAATTGAGCTGTTCAATATTATGTATGATGAATATCATTAAATGAATTTTGGTAGAAATGATTATTTTAATCTTCTTTTAAGTCATATTACCTATCGTTATAATTTCGCAAGTGTCAGTCCGTCCGTCCGTCTTTCTCTGTACCTCAAGAACTCTTTGCCGTTGAGAAATTCGGTGAACGACATTTAGTTTCTATCTACTATGAAATAACCCCGGAAATGTTATTTTCATTTTCATCCTCCATCTTGAAATAAAATGACGCCGTTTAAAAATTTAAAAAATTTATTTTTCGAAAACGTGGCATCGGAGAAAAAACCTGTTGAACAAAACGTATATGCTTCATAAGAGCAGTTTCGGAAAATTGTTTTTAGCTTAGCGAGAATAAATGCGAAGCGCGTAGCGCCTAGGTCTGCAGCGAGAGGAGAGAGGCATAGACTCGCGGAGCGCATAGGAACAGGGTCCCTAGTATACATCACTTAATTATGAATAGGGTATGGATTTTTCAGTTTTTATCAGATTTTTACCAGATTTTTATCCTCCGATTGCCTTTTTTAATGTCGAGTAAACCCGATATTATTAGTTTTCTTTAAACACAATTTTTTAAAGATTTGTTCACAGAATTTGCATTTTTACGTTTGTAGGTACCTTAGCACTTGAGTGCAGTCCGAGATGTTCGTGATCAATCTGTTTATTCTCTTTGTAACAGGTGCATATTCAGCTGTTCTGAGAACATTATCTAGTACACCACAAATCATTGCGGCTATAAATGTATTTTCGGGAGTTCTTTCTTCAAAATGGATTGCTACAATAAACATAAATTAAGTACGTTTGCCTTAACATAGCAAAGTATGGACAAAGGTAGCTGTGATGTTTAGCGTTCATGTTCCCATTTTCGTCATTTGCAAACTCCTGAAAGGAGTAATACTATACAAATTTTATTGTATGTGAATCATAAAAATTAATGCTAAATAAAACTTTAAAAATTACAAAAAAGATTTTTAATTAAAAATCATTTAATCCGAATTACAAAATAATAAAACCCGAAAATTACCCGATATTTAACTTATTTTTAAAACCTCGAAAATTCTGTAACTTATTATATCCGTTTTTAACCCGAATGTTTAGGAATAAAACCCGATATTTTTACTCCAAATGAAATATTTTTTAAAACCCGAAAAATCCATAACCTAGCATTGAATGATTGTCACTTTAGCCGCATCATCCCAAAGTTCAAAGACTCCATAAACATTCAATGGAATATCTGATGCTGCAATTCCCTGGTCGACTCCGTTGATATAAATGTGTAAGTTGCCAGTTTCTTTTCTCATGACACCAACACGGTCGCCAACCTGAAAGGAAATAGAACAAAATTATGACGATTTTTAATCAAATAAAAGCTATTCTTTGTTTAAAAATAACATCTGCATTGCTAAGCCTTCCAATGACGCAACTCGAATCTAATTCGACAAAGGAAATGTATTTATATTGGATCTGAATCTAATCGTCACGCTACTGAATTTTATAATTACATAAACATACATTTATTATTTAAAATTAAAAGTAAAATATAATTTTCACTCAATGTTTCTATTATAATAGAAACGTTCTTTTGATAGACCGTATTTCATTGACATCTCACTTATTGATAGAGTGTGAACAAAGTCATCCTTTTCGAAAAACACCAAAGAACATTTTTTAATAAAATGTATGATTCAATCTCAATAGAATATTGAGATTAAGAGATGTATAATCAACGGTAGCTATATTTTTCTTACTCGAATAAGAAATTAATGATAACCAAATAAAATGTAAAATTCTATTGAAGCATACCATAAATATTATCGATATAATATGTGAAAAATAAGTAATGGATGGATGAGCTCACCTTTAGATCACTAAGCTTTTTCCCATAATCGCTTTTTAGGACTCGGCCATCTTTCCAAACGTTTACGTCGTACATAATCCATGTGCCAGACCTTGAAAAGCGAATAAAATTTTTGTTATGTAAATGTGTTAGGGAATAGGTAGGCAAATGAAATAATGTCAGGTTATCAAGATATATTGGTCATATGAAATTATCATTTAATTGATTAATAATAAATTTCACTCTACATAGGGCAAATAGTCTCCCGATCGGATCTCCGGGGGAGACAGTTTACGACGAGTCTAGAGAATAAAGCGAAGTCAGAGGAAGGAGGAAGATTAAGGTTAGGAACCTGGAATGTAAGGACGTTATTAAGAGCTGGAAAATTGGTAAATCTCAAGAGAGAGATAGAGATAAACAAGATGGACATTATTGGGATAAGCGAGGTGAGATGGGAGGGAAATGGTGAGTGTAGGAGTGACGATATCAAGTTATACTACTCGGGGAATACCAGTGGGAGAAACGGGGTAAGAATGATAGTTAATAAGAAGATTGAACCGAGTGTTACTAGGGTCATTTATGACAGTAATAGAATTATTGGACTGAAATTAAAGGCTAAACCAAAGAACATGCTAGTCATCCAAGTGTACATGCCAACCGGCGACCATGACGATGGGGAAGTGGAGGAAGTGTATGAGAGAATAAGTGCCATACTGGACCAGGAAGGAAAGAGATGCTGTAAAAACGTAATGGGAGACTGGAATGCGAGTGTGGGAGAGGGACGAGCCGATGGAGTTGTGGGGCAGTTCAGGCTGGGACAGAGAAACGAAAGGGGAGACAGACTTATCGAATTCTGCAAGGAGAGGAACATGATAATAACCAACACCTGGTATAAGACTCATAAGAGAAGGCTATATACTTGGAAATCGCCAGGTGACATGTACAGGAAACAGATAGACTATATATTGGTAGCAGGAAGGTATAAGAATAACAGAGTGTGTGGGCTCCCAGGAGTAGACATAGCAAGCGACCACGCGCTGCTAATGGTGGAAATGAAGATCAAAATGAAAAGAGTTAGAAAAGCTAATATGGTTAGAAAATGGAATCTAGAGAAACTAAAAGAAAGGCAGAAAGAGGAAATTGGTTATGATATGGCAAACCAGATGGAGAGAGGAAATACACAGAACGAAGGAGTAGAGGAAAAATGGAAGAGAATTAAGAATGGAATAGTAAATGTGGCGGAAAGGGAAATTGGATGCAGGAAGGGCAAAAGAGCTAAGAAACCCTGGGTAACAGGGGAAATGATAGCAAAGATGGAGGAGAGAAGGAGATACAAGAATGTAAACACAGAGGAGGGGAGAAGGAACTACAGGCTGTTGAACAATGAACTGAGAAGGGAGACTGAAAGGGCAAAAGAAAAGTAGCTGGAGGAGTGCAAGGAGATACAAGAGCTCGAGAAGAGAGGAAGGTACGACCTAGCGTATCAGAAGGTCAGGTGTATTACTTGGGATGAACAGAGATCTGGAGGAGGTGGCTCAAAAGAAATTGAGAGCAAGGATGGTGGGATATTGAAGGAGGAAAAGGAGTTTATGTGCAGGTGGAAAGAATACATGGAGGAGTTGTATAAGGCGAAGGAAAAGCCGGCAGATCTGAAAATTGAGGAAGATGGGGAAGTGGATAGGGAGGAGATGGGGAGGCGATACTGAGGGAGGAAGTAGTAGCAGCTATGAAGGAAATGAGGGAGGGAAAGGCGGCAGAAGTAGACTGGATACCTGTGGAACTGTTCAAGTGTCTGCAAGACGAAGGCATTGAAGAGGTGACCAACTTGTGCAATGCAATATATGAGAGTGGGGAGTGGCCGGAGAAGTTCGTCAGAATGGAAATGATACCACTACCTAAAAAGAAAGGGGCAAAGAAGTGCGAGGAGCATAGTCTGATAGTTCATGCGGCCAAGATAATGTTGAGAGTGATGAATAGAAGGCTGACGAGGGTAATTGAAGAGAATGTAGCAGAAAAACAATTTAGATTTGGAAAGGAATGGGTACGAGGGATGCCATAGGGTGGTAAGGATGATTGGAGAGAGGTATTTAGAACGAAACAAGGGTATCAGTCTATGCTTTGTGGACTTGGAGAAGGCTTTCGACTGTGTGAGGTGGGAAAGAATGGTGGAGATATTGAGGGAGAAAAAAGTAGATTGGAGAAACAGAAGGTTTATAAGAATCTATACATGAGACAGGAGGCGGCCATGAGGATAGGGGAAAGCAGGACGGAGTGGTTCGAGATTGGGAGAGGAGTTAGACAGGGCTGCTGTTTGTCACCAACCCTGTTTAACATCTATACTGAAGAAATGATAAAGGAGTGTTGGGAGACGAGCGCAGGAGTAAGCGTTGGAGGAAGAATTACATGGTCAATTAGGTTTGCTGATGACATGATACTGTTTGCTGAGAGGACGGAAGACTTGAGGGAGATGCTACAGAATCTGGTGAGCGTGGAGGACAGATATGGGTTGAGAATAAGTGGAAAGAAATCGAAAGTAATGAGAATAGGGGGCGAGGAAAGGATGGAAGTGCAGGTGAGGGGGGAGAGGATAGAACAGGTGGAACAGTACAGGTATCTTGGTACGTTGTTGACAGGAGACTGGAAATGTGAGAAGGAAATTAAGATAAGGATAGGTTTTGCAAAGGAAGCGTTCAATAGAAAAAGGAAGCTATTTAACAGCAAGATGGATTTGGGATTGAGGAAGAGATTGGTAAAGTGTTATGTTTGGAGTGTGATGCTATGTGGGTCAGAGACATGGACATTAAAGAAGAGAGACAGGGAGAGGGTGGAGGCATATGAAATGTGGATGCTGAAGGTTAAATGGACTGACAGGATTACAAATGTGGTAGTGCTAAGAAGAGTAGAAGAGGAAAGGAGTTTGATGGACACAATAGTGACTAGGAAAAAGAAATGGATAGGACATGTTTTGAGAAGAGAGGGATTACTAAAGAATGTTATCGAAGGAACGGTGGAGGGAAGAAAGAAAAGAGGAAGAATTAAAATGTTGGATATTCTAAGGGAGTGAGGAGGGTATGGGGAGATGAATAGAAGGGCGCAGGATAGAGAAAGGTGGAGGAGCACCTGAACATGCAGATATGCAGAACAATATTTATTTTATATAGATATATATATACACACACACTAAGTATAGAGAAAGTGTTTTCATGAAAAAATCGAATTCGAAATTTCAACGAAAATACATAATTTTTAAGGTTTCCTGAACACGTTTTGACTATTTTCTCGATGATGTCTATGGGTCTGTCTGTGTGTGTCTTTGACCGGAATTTTTTGGGGTCCTCTAAGGCAAAAACTAGTAATCAGGGCAGCGCGAAAATTTGTATTTGACGTTTTTGTTAGAGGAAAAAGAACTGCTTGGTTTTTGGTAAAAATCAAACGAAAGTGTGTGTTTATACTTATCACTCATCCGTTTTTTTTTAATATTTGCTTTAATATATGATAAATGTGAAAACGTACCTGAATAAAAGTTGTATTAAATTAAATTTTTTACAACTATAGTTAGAAACATATATAATTGTTTACGAGATATTTTTAAAACTATTTTTTTTGCTTCCACCACCAACACACCATTTACCGGCGACTATTGTAAACACTTTACGCTTAGTGACGCCACCTTTTTATTATGTATTCAATTGTTCGAGCTTCTTCATTATATCCAGTATCAGAAGGCTACAGTTTGAGTTAATTTCTGTTCTAAATAAAGTCTTGAAATTTTTCTCGCAGTTCCTTAAAATTTGTAATATCATTTATCCTTTTTGGAATTTTTAGAAATATAACAAGTATTGTGAAAGTCATGTGGTGGCCACATCTGGTTGTTTATTATGTGAGCTTAGACGAATAAGGAAATATTCCAGCGCAATTTAGTCTCATTATTTGATTTTAATCTAAACCGATTATGCTCTTTAGTAATATTTTCGAAACTATTTATGATTACATTTAAAAAGTAAGATATCAAATAAGAGTAGATTCCGTTTTTTCAAGAAGAAAAACAATTTGTTTTGTTCTCAACAGCAGAGGCCAGCTGATATACGGTTCACTGTAGTTAACTCTTCCAATTTCGCAGCGGAAAAATTACCAGTGGCTTTATCGTGTTATGATATCGTAAATATGTAATAATTCCCTCATCAATCCTCTGTGAACGAGGTTACAACATATTGCCCATAGTCATCCACGCGAATATTCATTAAAGCACAGTCTTAAGTGTGCGTGGACCGAAATCCGATTTTCCAGTTTCCACAACGATTTAGCTTTTAGCATTCTTGCAGATCGTCCAGTTTCTATTGAAATTATCCCTTATAATTGTAGGCAACCTTCTGTCTGTACTTACTGTAGGGAATTCATGTGACTTGGTATCTTGAGAGTTGTCGGTGAATGAGTCGTGATGCCAATTGCATAGGCGTTACCATATTTTCCAAATCTCTTGTCCAGCGTTACTTCAAAGAGCTCGTTAATTTTCAGCAATCTATTAGTGAGTGCCACTGCGTTGGAGTCATCTTTCCTGTACGGTAAATTAATCCAATTTCATTATGTCAATCATCAAAATAAAGAAACTCGAAATCCCTTAAATCTTCCTATGACAGGAATAATGCTCAGTTTTTATTTAACGAACTTTATTTTTTCTATTGATCTCCCGTTGTTGGAAATTAGCAGGTTAGTTCCACAATTTGGATGGAATAACAGGTCGTCTTTGGAAACTTCTATTTCCATTTCTGAAAAGGGAAAGATATTTTGATGGTGCTTTATATGTTTTTACTATTTTATGAGGCAAGAAAATACTGACAATCATAATGGAAAACCGAACTGAAAAAAATTACGCTGAACTTTAATAATATGAAGTTCAGTAAGTACGTAATGATTAGGTCCTTCCTAGGAATCTAGAATTCTCATCATCACTCCGGAATCAACTTATTTTATTCATAAGTAATACGTTACCTGTGATGACACCTTGGATGTGGACGATTTTCTTTCCCTCGCACTGCACAACTTTTTGAGTGACGCTCAAGTCCATGTCCTCCGAGGTGCCGTTCGAATCCTTAATAGCAGAGAACGTGGTCACCCACTCTCCAGTTTGGTTCCTTCTTCTGCTTACGCTGAGATTCAGCGATCGTCCGGGGCTTGAAACGCTGCATTCTGAATCGCACGCAATTTCTCTCACAACGAATTGTATGAGAGATATGATTAAGATTTGAGAAAGACAAGAGTAATGCATTTTGAGCGTTTGGGTTGATGAAAGATGAGTTGCTCCTCGACTGCGCTGTTGAGGACGGATGATGGTATATATAGTATTTTCGCTGAAATATCAAACTTAGATAAAATTCCCATTGACGTCAAAACTGCGTGATGTTCCCCTTCCATCTTGGACTGTTTTATTTATTGCCCGCCGAATGTCAACGACAGGTCACAAACGGAGGAATTAGATGTTTGATATTCGATGAACTCTAATCTTGGTTAATGATGGATATTTTGTAAATCCATCAGAATATGTTTCCTCCATACTTATACATGGTCTTATTTTTCACACATTAACTCAGTTATATTTTTAGCATTAACTGCATTTTACAACTAAACCAGCGAAATCACAATCGCAGTAAAAACAATCCAATTTGGACTGTTTTATTTATTGCCCGCCTAATGTCAACGACAGGTCACAAACTGAGGAATAAAATGTTTGATATTTGATGAAGTGTAATCTTGTTTAATAATTGTTATTTTAAGAAGATTTCTAAATATTTTACTTCTTACTAATAACTTAATAATTTTTATTCGCACGTTTAACTAATTATATTTTTTTATTATAGGCAACTCTGGTTCAAGGAAGGCATGCGTTCCTGAAAAGCGTTCGTAAAGCGGAAATTTGTTGAACGATCGGGATTTTTCGTTGACTTCCCAATTAAAACTCCATATACTGTGGGAAACACTGCGTAGTGCGCTTCCTCCGTATCAGTATACTAGAGCAGGGTTTTTAAAAATATGGACATGGGCCCAATGGTGGGTCGCGGAATGTTGAAAATGGACCCCATGGCCCTTGCCCACAAAGCTTATAAGGCCTGATAGGTAAAATGGTTATTAACAAATCAGAAGAATACCTTCATTACAAAATTCCCCACCCATTCCCGCTGATAGGGCCCTTGTCATTGTCGTATGCCTTTCTCAGAAACTGACATACTTCAGAATACTCGCGTAGCGAGGGAACAGCATCTACTTCCTCACTAATAATTTTCCCTGGAAAATGCAAAGCGTCTTTTCCGAAGTTTCATTCTCAATAATCTTATATCTGAAAGTTATTTGCCTAGAAACCAATCTTTAGTTCAAAGAGAAAGTAAAATCAGATCCCTATGGTTATTTAAAACTAATGCAAAATATAGAAACCTAATAACCATAAAAATAATAGGGGAAACTGCTTCACTTCCGGTACTGTCATTCTCACACACCCAAAATAACAAAATCTTTGAGTGACCACATGGAACACGTTGATGACATCGATGTTGTCCATCCCTTGTCTCAAGAAACATTTACTAAACATTAACTCATATTTCTTGTGCAAAGGTCTTAAGTTTTGTCTTCCTCACAAAGAATCCCCTTTGGATGATATTATAGTTATTGAATCAACCATTAAAAACCTGAATAATACTACCAAAAATCACATATGTGCTGCTTGAAAAATAAGACTGGAACAAAATATAATAACAACGTTATAAATCAACTTCCCGTTCCCGATGACAAACTCATCGAAAATATAAAATTAGGACAATTTTAAGAGCCGATAAATTTAAATCCATTGTCATCATGTCATGAATCAGCATGACTAATTTGATAAAGTCGAACAATTACTATTACTTGAAAACGGACCTTATTCACTTCTCACAAAAAATCCTCCTATTAAAATGATTTTTTTACCAAGTACACCATTAAAACTGAACAAATTTTAGAACAGGACTTACGTTGTAAGATTACGGTTTCAAATCCTACCACCATCTAAATATTACATTCCACAAATATGAAATTTGTATGAGACCTATTGTGTCATGCATTGATTTCCACATTAATCTCATTTCTAAATGGATAGTTGACGAATTTAAAACCCTACCTTAATATGCTGAAGATTCGTTGAAAATACCATAGGTGTAATACTAAGTGATTCCCAAGCGTTAGTTTCTTTTGGTGTCACGCCTCTCTTTTCTAGCATCAAAATAAATACTACACTTAGTTTTCTCGAAGAATGGGTTACTAACATATGTGTTTCTCCAACATATTCGTTGAATAGGTTAACCTTTCTAAACTCGGCAGGGAAATAAAAGTTTCCTATTGGCTGTTAGCTTTAACTGTCGTTATTTCAGTCATTAGAAGGAGTAGAATCGCTATTAGTAGTCAGAAAGTTACTACGCAATTCTTCTAAATCGTTGAAATCGTATTCAGTTCGACTGTAAGAGCTTAATTTTTATGAAATCAAGAATTTCGTAATCTTGCCATATCCGACTTTTATTGAAATGTCCCATGCTATTTACTATGCCGTGACCTGACAGTAAATATATATCAGGAAACCTTTTTACTTTTGATAGCAGTATCTCTCAGAAAAGCGGTAATTGTTATATACTTATAGTATCTGAGTCATATTCTTTTACAGTATATAATACTAGTAGAAGGTGCTTGCATACTGCAAGCATATCATCTCACCTTGAAAAACATTCATTTTTCAGACAGATATTTCATCATTACAAATATTTTTTAATCCTAAATATTTCAACTCCGCAGCGATTTTCGTTTTTCCCTTATGTAAAAATAATAGATTAAAACAATCCCCAAACCTTGCAATTTTAAGAATTTTTTACTTTTCCATTATGGGGTACTAATGCTACACATTTCCGCCAGATTTTAAAATTGTAGCACTTCTAGAAGTGAAATAATATTTGTATAATTGTTTAAATTTCAAACGTTTTTAACGGCCGCCGCAATATATTTATGGAAAGATTCAAATGTTTTTTGTTCAAATACACGACTCTGTAAATAACTTGAAAATTTCAGCTTCCTAGCTCATCCCGTAGTACCTAAACAGTTATCTATTTGTTTAAATTTTAAGAATTTTTAGCTACCAAACATCAAAATATCAAAATTTGTATAATCCCTATTTCGTTTTTTTACAAATTCTACCTATAAAAAAATTTCAGATCCGTAGCACATTCGGTATTACATAAACCTCAAAATTTGTTAAACATTTGCGAATTATTAGTGTTCGAATTTTTTAACTTTTTCAAAATTTCATTTTTTCTGTGTATAATTTGCTACAAAATGATTTCAAAAACTCAAACCTACAGCATATAGTTTCCAAGATAAAAATTATTAAACTTTAATGTTCAAATGGGGTTAAACAACCCCTAAAAATAATCAATTTTGAAATTTTCGATTTTTATAGTTGGTTATGAAAAATGTTCTATAAACCAGCAAAATTTCAGCATCCTAAACCTATTAGATTGGTCTACTCACTGGGATAACTTTTTCCCATGCTAAGTTATGGGAGATATTCCGGGGTATCTGGAGTCGAACCCAGGACACTGTAAGCAAAACTAACAATAATTCTTACTAGATATTGTAGCCGTCTAGCAACACTGAAAATTTCATTTTTCTAGCAAGTGCCCAAAATTAATTTACAAAAATGGCGCAATGCTTTTCTTATGGGAAAACGCAATTTTCAGAATTTCTGGAGTCGAACTCATGTCACTTAGGTAAGAAGTGTCATTTTATCTGTAAATTTCTTTATTATATCTACAAAATCTGAAACTTTCAGCTCTCCAACTTTAGTAGTTTGGTCTGGACATTAGTATCCTACTATATGTTATATATATCTATGCTATATCCTCCTCTGTAAGAAACGTCGATATATATAGTGCTTAATATTTCAGTTTTCCTTTTAGAACTCCGAACGCAGGTAAGAGTTCGTAGTTCTCAAAGGAAAGGTAAAGATAACGCAGATACGCAAAGCTATTATTTCTTTTATCCCTAGTAAAATACCACGCTAATAGCAATTTCCTCAATGTAATACGATTTCTTTTATAAAAAATGGACAAATTCAATTATTCTTCTTTAATTAATGTATGAGGATCCCCAATCTTACTTTAGACATACCGGAACGAATGTAACTGATGAAATATTCTTCAAATTCATATAGGTGATATTATCTAGTAATATTACCAGTAAGAAAAAACTGTATAGCGCATAAAATTTGTTGACATTACTTCTTTTGAATGGTGACCCTGTCTCAAGATATAATGTAAACGTAAGGGCCAGTAATCGCGAAGTTTTTGTAGAACGCATCCCATGCGGATATCGGAGGATTAGTGTAATTCAATAATATGCAGATTCATTTTAAGATTTAAATTCAGTTCTGCATTTCTGGTTAAGCAGCGCACGTGTTCTTTATATGAAATATTACTTTTTATACACCATATACGAAAGATTTGATTAATTTACGCTATTTCGTGTCGCCGATTCACTAATTATTAAATTATATGTGGTAATTTTGAATAAAACTTTTTGTGGGCCGCAACATATATTTTCTCAATTAACTAGGCCACAGAGGGAATAGTTCGAAAACTATACTCGAGGTCCTTCAAGTCTAAGCGGATATTTGTAAATTTATTTTGAGCAATAAAGAGCACGTTCGGTGACGGCATATTAAGCCTTTCAAGAAATTTAGGCTATAGGAAAAATGCGTGGTAATGTGGTCAAACGAAGAATCAATGGGTTAACAGTAAACATCCGAATTTTTTCGATCTGCGTTGAATACATGTTATTTAGTTTGTTAAAATTAACATAATTTTTGGCGATAAGTAAATCTATAAAATTCATTTCATTCGCTAAAGCGAACATTCGTTATCATTAATTGTCTAAAAAAGATAAATACTCCATATATTAGCGTTCAGAATGTCGCCGCTTATCTAATTGCTCTAATTGGAGCTAAAGTAATCATAATAAGCGACGTCTACTTTGCGTTATAACGGAGAAAATTTACCCATTAGAATTCAACACGAATGTTAGTCAGCTGTCGGATTACTCCAATCTGAGAAATGTCATATAATATTCGTCGATGTTACGCAATGCAAACTTGTCTCGTAAGAGTCATAAATTTACGCTTTCTAAAAGCGATTAATGTAAATATGCGATGCTATTTAAGCAGATAAAATTCTTATAATGTTTATTATAGTCTTTTCTATGCATACAAACTGGAAAGTCATTTATTTATAGTAAATATTGAATTACTTTTCCTGTAATTCATAAACCAATAAGTAAACCAATGATTTTATGGTATTGTTGCCTGTGCACAAGGAGCCCGAAAAGCCTCCTTGAACATACGTGTTGACATTGAGTAGCAGAAATAAAACACAAGTCTTATATTGTTATATTTATTTTTTAAGTATTTTTATATAGTATAATGTTATAGTTATGGTTTATTTAGTCAACAATCGTTTATACTATTCACGAACATCAAAATGGGGGTGCCGCAATCTCATTTATCCCTGTGCTGTGAAATGCAATTGTGACATGTTGCGTTGTTTTTTTCTTCTCGCTTCCTGTCAGGGTGAAGCGTTGGTTATAACTAAGAAGTGCATTTCATTTTTATTTTTTAATCTTAGGAACTGAGGATAAACGTACTTACGCTACACTGTACATAATTGAGTGTTTCAATATTATGCATGATGAATATCATTAAATGAATTTTGGTAGAAATAGTGATTTTAATTTTCTTTTAAGTCATATTACCTATCGTTAGAATCCTATATATAATTTCGCAAGTGTCAGTCCGTACGTCCGTCCCCCATTGTACATCAAGAACTCTTTGCCGTTGAGAAATTCGGTAAACTGTAACAAACTGCTATGAAATAACACCGGAAAAGTTATTTTCATCTTCATCCGCCATCTTGAAATAAAATGGCGGCCGTTTTCAATTTTTAAAAATTTATTTTTCGTAAACGTTACATAGGAGGAAAAACCTATTGAACAAAACACATATGCTTGATAAGAGCAGGTTCGAAAAATTGTTTTTAGCTTAGCGAGAATAAATGCGGAGCGCGTAGCGCCTAGGTCTGCAGCTAGAGTAGAGCGGGATAGACGCGCGTATACATCACTTAATTATGAATAGGGTATGGATTTTTCGGGTTTTATCAGATTTTTATCCTCCGATTGACTTTTTTAAATTTCGAGTAAACCCGGTATTATTAGTTTTCTTGAAACACAATTTTTTTTAGATTTGTTCACAGAATTTGTATTTTGACGCTTGTAGGCACCTTAGCACTTGAGTGCAGTTCGAGATGTTCGTGATCAATCTGTTTATTCTTTTTGTAACAGGTGCATATTCAGCATTTCTGAGAACATTATCTAGTACACCACAAATCATTGCGGCTATGAATGAATTTTCGGAAGTTCTTACTTCAAAATGGATTGCTACAATGAACAAAAATCTAAATACATCCGTTAAATCTTTCAGGAAAATGGCATCCGTATAATATCCTTTTAAGAAATCTATGCATGACTCAGATACAAGTGCTGTAGTAGAATTTTTGGGCACATATGATGGTGTGGATGAGCAGATTAAATCCAAACTTACTGCCTATATCTTAGAGGACACATCTCTAAACAAAGATTTGGATATTATTATGTTTTGGTTTAATGCTGGAATCCGATACTTTAAATTAAGTACGTTTGCCTTAACACTGTTATGTATGGCCACAGGTAGCTGTGATGTTTAGCGTTAATTTTCCCATTTGCGTCATTTGCAAACTCCAGAAAGGAGTAATACTATGCAAATGTTATTGTATGTGAATCTTAAAAATCAATGCGAAATAAAACTTTTAAAATTATAAAAAAGATTTTATTTAAAAATCATTTTATCTGAATTACGAAATAATAAAACCCGAAAATTACCCGAGATTTAACTTTTTTTTAAAAACCTCGAAAAATCTGTATATTATTTATACCCGACTTTAACTCGAATGTAAAGGAAAAGAATAAAACCCGATATTTATACTCCAAATGAAATATTTATTAAAACCGGAAAAATCCATGCCCTAATTATGAATGATTGTCACTTTAGCCGCATCTTCCCAAAGTTCAAAAACTCCATAAACATTTAATGGAATATCTGATGCTGCAACTCCCTGGTCGACTCCGTTGATATAAATGTGTAAGTTGCCAGTTTCTTTTCTCATGACACCAACACGATCGTCATCCTGAAAGGAAATTATGACGATTTTTAATCAAATAAGAAGGATTCTTCAAATTCCTTCCTATCTCTAATTAAACTTTTCGTTATTCAATATTATAATTGTTTCAATTATAAATTAAATGTTTTTTGATAGACAGTCTTGAATGTGTATCATACTTAACCTGTAAATCCTCTCATCCTTGAAACATACCAAAAATATTAGCTACAAAATTTGTGAAAAATAAGGAATGGATAGAAGAGCTCACCTTTAGATCACTAAGGCTCTTTCCATAATTGCTTTTATCGATGTTGCTATCTTTCCAAACGTTGTTGGCGTACATAATCCATGTCCCAGATCTTGAAAAGCGAATAAAATTTAAGCTATGTAAGTAATGTAAGGATATAGGTAGCTAAATGAAATAATGTCTGGTTATCAAGAGTTTTAGTCATATGAAATTACCTATTATTTGTTTCATTTATAATAAATTGTATTATAAATAGGACATTTAAAATTCTACTAGGTTAATACAGATTTTTAAAATATTTAAATTATAGTAGAAAGAGTTTATCAGAAATAATATTAATTTAGTAAATCTGCAATTTATGCTTCCTGTTAGGAGTCTATGTGATTAGTTGGTTACTTATGAGCATTACCAGTTTTTTGTCAAAATAGTTATTTCGATTATGTAAGCTACAGGTGAATAAGGAAATATTCTAGCGCAGTTTGATCGCATTATTTGATTTTAATATAAACGGATTCTGCTCCTTAGAAATAATTTCGAAATTAAATATAAATTAATTTAAACATTAAGATAGCGAATAAGAGTAGATTATATATTTTTTTAAGGAAATAACCCTAAATTTTTGTTTGTTATTAACTGCATGGAAATTACTATATATACATCTGCGAGTCACCTTTTTGGTGGATTGGAACAATTTTTGAAACGAGAAAAAAGTCTGCTATGACCGGGAATTGAACCCGGGTCTTCCACTTGCCGGGCGGATATTCTACCCCTGAACTATCGTAGCAGAACATTTTCTCTCGTTTCTGAACACGGATGTTTTCCTTGGTGAAACGAGAGAAAATGTTCTGCTACGATAGTTCAGGGGTAGAATATCCGCCCGGCAAGTGGAAGACCCGGGTTCAATTCCCGGTCATAGCAGACTTTTTTCTCGTTTCAAAAATTGTTCCAACTTTCACAGCTTATGCCTGTCTGCATAGGATCTTCGGATCATATCATTCCATCAATTTCATTTTTGGTGGATGGCAGGGGGTGCAATGCACCGAAGATCCCTACTTTTCCTAAGTTATCTTTTCCTATTATGTTTTCTTATCGTCCTAGGGAAAAACGATCCTCTGTATCGCTCCGTCCTACAATCGATCTCGCCAGTCTTATTCTCGCTGTCCTGCTTTCCGAGATACGTCGGGCTTCTGATAAGTCCTACTACCTCATTCGCTAGTCCCTACGACATAAATTTTTCCAGTAGTTTAAATCTATTCTGCAGCCTACGTTCCTCTAACGATGTCCATTTCAGATTTAATGATGTTACGCTTTGTTTACTGAAGCTTTTCTATCTCGTTAATGAGTCCCTTTCCGTAGGGATCCCAAACAGCCGACGCATATTCGACCTGCGGTCGAACCAAAGATAATTAACATAACTTTTTCACTTTTTCGGAGCTATTTCGAACTATTCTCCCTATTAAGGCCAGGTTTTTGTTATCGGCACCTATCAATCGGCGAATGTGGGTGTCCCACGAGAGATCATGATGGATCGTGACTCCAAGATATTTAATCGAGTCTGAAACTGGAATCTCTAATCCGTCCAACGCATAATTAACATCCAACGAGATACTCTTGGTTCTCCAGAAATTAATGACGCAGCTTTTCTTTTGGTTGATCTCTAACTGCCATTCCTTGCACCATGCACGCCGGTTACGGTTCTCCATATTTCAACTTTTTTATTTCATAGCAGAAAAACTTGCAGTGGCTTTATTGAGTTATAATATCGTAAATTTTTAATAATTCACTCATAAATTCTTTGTCGACGAGATTTCGACATTTTCCCCGGTGTCATTTATGCGAATATGCATACGCTAACCATGTTCAGTATAAATTTTTTCCTATGGTTAAATATTGAAAAAAGAACTTTGTTGTTTCCACAAATTTAATTTAAAAACGACCAGTTTCACTACGATCGTAGTGAAACCGGTCGTTTTTAAATTGTATGTGTTGAAATAACAATGTTCTTTTTTCAATATTGAGTCAATTCCACAGAGTTGAGCTTGACCTCATTACTGATATTTCCCCTATGGTATGTGAATGTTGAGTAGTTTCGGGACTACAACTCAGGCACAGCTTAACCCGTCATTGTCTGGTAATGGAATCGGCAGTTAATGGAAAAAATCAATCAGTTAAAGTCAGATAGCGCAAAATAATATCATCATCATCATGAGGTGTTCTGCCTCTAGGCAGGTCCCTGGCACCAGCGTTGTCTCCACTCATTTCTGTTCCTTGCCATTTCTTTCATTTCCTGATACCCTCCCCTTTCTTTCAGATCGTCAAACATTTTTATTCTTCTACGTCCCCTTTTCCTTTCACCTTCTACTGATCCTTCCAACACCATCAATAGTAAACCTTCTCCTCTCAAGATATGCCCTAACCAGTTACTTTTCCTCCTCTGAATTGTTTCAAGTAATCTTCTCTTCTCATTCACCCTTGTTAGTATTGCTTCATTCCTTATCCTATCCGTCCACTTAACCTTCTCCATCCGCCTCCACACCCACATTTCAAATGCCTCTAGTCTTTCTTTCTCTCTTTTCTTTAGCGTCCATGTTTCACACCCATAAAGCAATACACTCCAAACATAGCACTTCACAAGACGTTTCTTCAGATTTAAATCCATTTTACCACATAGTACCCGTTTTTTCCTATTAAATGTTTCTTTTGCCATTGCTATTCTTGTTCTTATTTCTTTTTCACTTCTCCAGTCTTCAGTTAGCATGCTTCCCAAATATCTATACTGTTTTACTTGCTCCACTCTTCCATCCTTTATTGACACATTCATAATCTCTCTATCCCCTATTCTCATCACCTTTGTTTTCTTTATGTTCATTTTCATTCCATATTCCATCATCCTGTCTTCTAGCAAAATAATATAAGGAAGGTATACCCAACGGAAGATTACGTTTAAGTACACTGAATAATAATTTATTCACTTTTTACGTCACAGGAGATTACTATATGGTGGTATGAACCTGTGTTCGGTTTTTAAATATCAGAATCTTTTAACGCAAGAACAGAAAACAACTACAACTTGTGATATACTATCTTAAATTTCTAATAATCCTTTATCAATCCCATCATGGACATTATGACATGTCTCATGAGTCATCCATGCAAATATTATCTAAATATTTCTCTGTTAATATATAGTTTATGATGACAGAGATATATTTTGAATATGGTATAGCAATATTTGACCAATTTACACATATTATTGAACAGCTTTAAGTACGCGTGGAACATACTTCGATTCTCTAGTTTCCAGAGCGACTTGCGATTGTGAATTTCGGAATTAGTCCTGGATCTCCTAAAATTATCCAAAAAAATATTAGCGGTTTGATGTCTTGACTTACTTTAGCGAATTCATGTGACCTGGTATCTTGAGAGTGTCCGGTGAATGAATCGTGACGCCTATTGCATAGGCGTGAGTTAATTTTCCAAATCTCTTGTCCAGCGTTACTTCAAAGAGCTCGTTTGTTTTAAGCGGTCTGTTAGTGAGCGCCACTGCGTTGGGTCCATCTTTACTGTTAGGTAAATTAATCCAATTACATTATGTCAACCATCAAAATAAAGAAACTCAAAATCCCTTAAATCTTCCTATGACAGGAATAATGCTCAGTTTTTATTTAACGCACTTTATTTTTTCTATTGATCTCCCGTTGTTGGAAATTAGCAGGTTAGTTCCACAATTTGGATGGAATAACAGGTCGTCTTTGAAAACTTCTATTTCCATTTCTGAAAAGGGAAATATATTTTGGTGGTACTTTATATGTTTTTAATATTTTTTGTAGCAAGGAAATACTGACAATCATAATGGAAAACCGAACTGAAAAAAGTTACGCTGAACTTTAATGGTATGAAGTTCAGTAAGTACGTAATGATTAGGTTCTTCCTAGGAATCTATAATTCTCATCATCACTCCGGAATCAACTTATTTTATTCATAAGTAATTCGTTACCTGTGATGACACCTTGGATGTGGACGATTTTCTTTCCCTCGCACTGCACAACTTTTTGAGTGACGCTCAAGTCCATGTCCTCCGAGGTGCCGTTCGAATCCTTAATAGCAGAGAACGTGGTCACCCACTCTCCAGTTTGGTTCCTTCTTCTGCTTACGCTGAGATTCAGCGATCGTCCGGGGCTTGAAACGCTGCATTCTGAATCGCACGCAATTTCTCTCACAACGAATTGTATGAGAGATATGATTAAGATTTGAGAAAGACAAGAGTAATGCATTTTGAGCGTTTGGGTTGATGAAAGATGAGTTGCTCCTCGACTGCGCTGTTGAGGACGGATGATGGTATATATAGTATTTTCGCTGAAATATCAAACTTAGATAAAATTCCCATTGACGTCAAAACTGCGTGATGTTCCCCTTCCATCTTGGAGTGTTTTATTTATTGCCCGCCGAATGTCAACGACAGGTCACAAACGGAGGAATAAGATGTTTGATATTCGATGAACTGTAATCTTGTTCAATAATTGGTATTTTGTGAAGTTTTCTAAATATTTTACTTCGTACTAATAACTTATTAATTTTTATTCACACGTTTAACTAATTATATTTTTTTTAATACAGGCAACTCTGGTTCAAGTAAGGCATGCGTTCCTGAAACGCGTTCGTAAAGTGGAAATTCGTGGAACGATCGTGATTTTTCGTGTACTTCCCAATTAAAACTCCAGATACTGTGGGAAACACTGCGTAGTGCACTTCCTCCGTATTGGTATACTAGAGCAGGGTTTTTAAAAGTATGGGCCTAGGCCCAATGGTGGGCCGCGAAATGTTGGTTGATGAAAGATGAATTGCTTCTCGACTGCGCTGTTGAAGACAGTTGAGTATTATTTATAGTATTTTCGCTGAAATATTAAACTTAGATAATATTCACATTGAAGTAAAAACTGCGTGATATTTCCCTTCCATCTTGGCCTTTTGTATTCATTAACCACCTAATATCATCCCCAGGCTACTAAAAGAAATCGAGAATGTTCGATTATCAATCGTGTCTTAGTTAATGACGGGTATTCTGTGACGCCTTCATATTGCTATTCTTATCAGTTTAAATTTTAGCATAACTATACTTTATATTTAAAACAGTGATATATCTTCTACATCTACATGATACCCTGCAAGTCAATTTTTTGGTGGATGGCAGGGGGTGCACTGCAACAAGGGTCCATAGTTTTCCTACGTTACCTTTTCCTATTATGTTCTCTTATAGTCCTAGGGAAAAACGATCCTCTATATCGCTCCGTTCTACAGTCGATCTCGCGAATCTTATCATCACTGTCCTACCTTCCGAAATATGACGGGCTTCTGATAAGTCCTACTACCTCATTCGCTAGTCCCTCCGACATAAATTTTTCCAGTAGTTAAAATCTATCTTGCAGCCTACGTTCCTCTAACGATGTCCATTTCAGATTTTCTATTAATGATGTTACGCTTTGTTTATTATCGTAATTCCTCTTTACAAATCTAGCTGCCCTGCGCTGAACCTTTTCTATCTCCTTAGTGAGTCCCTTTTCGTAGGGATCTCACACAGCTGAAGCATATTCGACCTGCGGTCGGACCAAGGATAAATGACATAATTCTTTCACTTTTTCGGAGGTATTTTGAACTATTCTCCCTATAAAGGCCAGCTTTTTGTTAGCGGCACCTATCAATCGGCGAATGTGGGAGTCCCACGAGAGATCACGATGGATCGTGACTCCGAGATATTTAATCTAGTCTGAAACTGGAATTTCTATTCCGTCCAACGATTAATTATTATCCAACGTGATACTCTTGGTTCTCCAGAATTTGATGACGCAGCATTTCTTTTGGTTGATTTCTAACTGCCATTTCTTACACCATGCAGAAATAGCATCTAGGACATTTTGGAGATACTTGTGGTCTTCCGAATTGATTATTTCTCTATAGATGACAGTGTCGTCCGTAAAAAGCCTAATTTTACTTCTGACTACTGAGCTGATATCGTTTATATAAATTAGAAATAATAACGAACCAATTACATTACCCTGCGGAACGCTAGATACAACCTCCACTAAGTTCGAAGATTTCCCATCTATAACAACCTTCTGCTTCCTATGATTTAAAAATTCACGGATCCAACTAACGATTTTAGAATTAACGCCTAAGGTTTCTAATTTCGTTATTAACTTCCTGTGAGGTACCTTATCAAAGGCATTCCTAAAATCTAGGAAGATGGCATTGACCTGCGTATTATTTTCTCCGTTTCTCAGTATACCATTCACAAAAAGACCGAGCTGAGTATCACAAGACCTACTACATCCTTGTAAAACAAAGATTCAGGAACAGCATAAAGAACGCCAAGGCATTTCAAGGAGCGGACATTGATTCAGATCACAGCCTTCTAATACTTGACATGAGTACAAAGCTCAAACAAATAAGAAAAACGAGAAGAGAAAGACAGACCTGGGACCTAGAAAAACTGAAAGAAAGGCAAGATGTAGTCAGCATGAAGTTGGAAGATAACCTAAGAAAGTTGGAAAACAAACCGAAGACCATTGATATAGAATAGGATGAAATTAAAACCAGTATCAAGGATACCTTGGGTAAAGAGATTGGAAAACAAGAGAAGAAAATCAGAAAACCATGGATCACGAAGGAAATGCTGGAGAAAATGAATGAGAGACGAAAATGGAAAAACTTTAACACTGAAGAAGGTAGAGCCAACTATAGGCGTATAAACAATGAGTTGAGAAGGGTAACAGATAAAGCTAGAGAAAATTGGATAAAAGGAAAATGTGATGAAATAGAACAAATGGAGAAGTTAGGACGGTATGATATGATGTACACTAGAGCACTCGAGTTAGACGATAAGAAATCTAATGGAATTCATGGTATGGGAATTATGAATACGGATGGGAAGATAGTCTCAGAAACAAAGGATGTAGCACAGGTATGGGAAGAATACAGCAAACAGGCAGGAGAGGCAAAAATAGAACTGGAAGATGAGGAAAACATTGAAGAAGACAACTTAGGACCAAGTATTATGGAGAGCGAAGTAGAAAAAGCTATAGTGGAACTAAAGAAGGGGAAAGCCACAGGCAGTGATGGAATACCGGTTGAGATACTTAAAGTCATAGGATCAGAAGGACCAAAAGCGATCACGAAATTAATTAATAAGATTTACGACACGGGAGAGTGGCTTCGGGATTTCCTAGAAGTAACAATGATCCCTCTAAAGAAGAAGCCAAAGGCAATGCAGTGTAAATATTATAGAATGATAAGCCTTCTGTCACACACATCAAAGATCATCACGAGGATTCTTAATAAAAGGCTGGAGAAAAAGGCAGAAGAAATACTAGGGGAAGATCATTTCAGTTTCAGAAAAGGACAAGGAACTAGAGATGCTATAGGGGTAGTTAGAATCATATCAGAAAGGGCAATAGAGTACAGTCAAGATATCTGCGCATGCTTCGTAGACTGACAGAAGGCCTTTGATAGAGTTAATTGGGCAAAATTGATGAAGATATTAAAGGATATAGGTGTAGACTGGAAAGACAGGAGACTGATTAGGAATCTATATGAGAATCAAGTTGTAAAGGTCAGATTTGAGAATGTGGACACCTGCGGAATAAATGTCGGTAGAGGAGTAAGACAAGGCTGCTGCCTATTGCCAACCCTATTCAATATATATGGAGAAAGTCTAATGCAAGAAGCTTTAGAAGGCACAGGAGATTTCAAAATTGGAGGAAGGATTATAAGAACAGTAAAATACGCAGATGATCAAGTACTTCTAGCAAGAAAGGAAGAGGAGCTACAAAAAATGATAAATAGACTAGTGATAACAGGTAAAAAATACGGTATGGAAATAAATACAGGAAAATCGAAGGTCATTCGAATATCGGGTAAAGAAGAGAATCTGAACATAACTATTGGGGGAAAGCCTTTAGAACAAGTTTCAGAATATAAATACCTTGGAAGCATCATAACACGAGAAGCAAAATGTACGGATGAGATCAGAACTAGAATAGGAAAAGCAAAAGCAGCTTTCAGGAGAAAGAAACAACTACTTACAGGGAATATAAGGGAAGATATCCGCAAGAAGTTGATAAAATGCTACGTATGGAGTATAGCATTGTATGGGACAGAAACATGGACGCTAAGGAAAAATGACATCAAATACTTGGAAAGCTTTGAAATGTGGACTTGGAGGAGAATGCTGAAGATAAAATGGACAGATAGGATGAAAAACGTTGAAGTGCTACGAAGAATAGGAGAGAAGTGAATGATTATACAGATTATCAGAAAGAGGAAGGCTAACTGGGTTGGACATTACTTGAGGAGAGAGAGTATGATTAAAGACGTGTTAGAAGGAAAACTAGATGGGAAAAGGGAAAGAGGTAGGAAAAGGTTTCAGCTGATAGACGATTTGAAAGGGAAAGAGAGTTATCAAGATATGAAGAGGACAGCGGAAAATAGGAGTATATGGAGAACCAGGTTTAACCAAGAATAATCACGGACCTGTCTACGGACAGACTACCTATGATGATGATGATATATTTTCCTGAATATGGAGTTCCACCACGTCAAGGCTGCATCAATTGATTTTATATATAGCATGTTTTTGACCCCTTTGTGACCTGATGATGATGCCAAGCATTGAAACCCAGGTGGTGAGTTTAAAAAAAATATATTGTGGTGTTGTAAAAGCTATATTTGTCATGTTTTTAAGATAAAATGCCACCAAGTGAAGGCCCATAGTCAAGGTGTAATACTTTATGTGCACAATAATGTAAAAAAATATGCATAAAATTCGCATAAATATGTACCGTATATACTCATGTATATGTAGATCCATTTGAGTATTTGCCTTGAAAAAAAGCAATGAATTTTAATATCACAGATTTCAAAGCAAACTCTGGTTGGTGTTCTTGAAGAGAGATAATTTTGTACTGCGACAGAAGGCAAAATATCACAGTGGCTACAAGCAGAGTTTGACAACAAGATCATGGTGTTTCACAAATTTGTTATTAGACATTTACAAAATAAGAGATACAGGTTGGCCTGGGTTCGAAATATGGATGAAACTCACTTGAATTTGATTTGCCATTAAGTCAGACTGTGAACAAAGCTGGAGAGAAAACTTACCATGAAAAACTAGATTCACTATAGCGCTGGCATGTATGGTTGATAGAGGTAAACTGAAACCAATGATAATATTCAAAGAGAAAAACTTCTCCAAAACAGGAATTCCCAAGAGGATTAGTAATCCACTTTTACAATAAAGGATGGATCGATGAAGATAATTAAAAATTATGGCTGAAAAGCATTTGGAATTCTATGTCAGGATGGTTTTGGAAGGAAAAGTTCTTCACATCTGGGGTATGTTTAACTCTCACCTTTTGAGTGATGTTGTAAAGAAGTGAGGCTGCATAACACAGGTATCACAGTGTTTCCTAGCAGCCTAACTAGCCTTATACGGTTATTAGATGTCTCCCTGCCAAAATTATTCATAATTAATCTTGGATAATTTATTGTTGTTTGATCACATTAACAAAAGGGGTAAAAAGGTAGATTCTAAGTACCTAAGGTCTGAGAATTCCTTATCTGTAGGGTGGTTTCATTATTTTTTTTATATTATGAATTTTATTTTGCTTTAATACTTAATTCATGCATACCCATAATTTTTGATGGGCGATGTGTAATGTTTTAGCGGACTTACCAAAGATTGCAGGATTTGTATCTTGGATATGATTCAAATCTGGGAGCAAGCAGCTTCATGGCCATCCCAAAATGTGCCTGTCTGTTTGTAAGCTGTGTGGATGTGAACACTACAAGCAAAACAATCATAAATTTCCTCAGCATATAACATAAAAACAAAAACTTTACATGTGAGTGACTCAAGACAAAAAATTATAATGGTGCCTCATTCAAAATCAAGGCAGATTTCTCACTTTTAAACTAATTCAAGAAAGGTTAAAATTAGCCTAACAGTGCACACATTCATCGATTTTCCTTCATAAAATGGAAGAATAGTACCAACAGTAACAATAGTGATCCATCAGTGATAGAAATAGAACAAACCAAAAATGATCCTCAATCTAAAAATGAACTCCAAGCCCAGCAAAAAACTCAGGTTCCTGATTCTCGGAAGGAGATGCCTTCTGTTCCATCAGTGGTGATGGCCCAACCGAGAATAACTACTAGAAGTATGGGAGGGATCACTAAACCCAAAGTAACTAAACATGGTTCATCAAAATATACAAGGTATTAGAAACCAAGATATTCGCAGAAGTAATAGTGAAACAAACCATGTATTGGCCTATAATAGTTCAGATATAAATAGTAATGCAGTCTTTTTCAAAATATTGCATGTTAACATTCAGTCTATAAGAAACAAGATAAATGAGGTTAATATCCTCTTATCAAACTTAATTTACCCTGAAATAGTATGCATAACTGAAACTTGGCTACAACCAAACGAGGATATGTACTACAAATTAGTAGATTATAACATAGCAGATAGATTTTGTAGAACTATAAAATCCCATGGAGGTGTTACTATCTATGTCAAAAATAGTGTGAAGCACGAATCTACTGATTTAGTGAACAAATTGTCCATTGAATGCCACCATATGGCTATGTAAATATTTTTATCAACCAAATGTTTATAATATTTAAATATATAATAGCTAATGGTAAATATTTTTGTATAGTTGGGGATTTCAATATTGAATTAAATAACATAGGAAATTCTGATTACAAAGAATTTCTTCTGTTAACCCTTTCCACTCCAAATAAAAACGTTTCTTCTAGTACAGCTCTAATTTAATTTTACATATGTCTGTAAAAGATAGGTAATGCTGTGAATAAAAATCTGTAGAATTTTTATTTTTGAATGTTTTAATACAAAACTTTTTTTATGTTGTAGCAGGGACTTTAACAATAATAAAAGCTGTATTTACATTTCCTGTTTATCTTCTTCTTTGTATGGTACTTTTCAAAACAGTTATCAGGATGTAGTCCTGGCTTTCTTGTACACATTTTGCAGTAAAAACAGTTTCTTTTCTCCATCCTTTCTTTTTTCTATCACTACACACTGCACAATCCTTTGAAGAACTTACCATCTTTCTTAAACTGTTGTTTTCTGTCCAGTCACTCTTCTTGGTCAGAGGAGGATGGATTCTGCCTACTAATTGAACTAATAGCTGCTTACAGAAACATTTGTGTGAAACAAATGGCTTTTTATCTTGGGCATGAACCATTGAGTAAAGAATATAGCTATTCACTGTCCCTACTCCAAGAATTCAGAAAAATAACTTCCTCCACCAATTGAAGGACTTACTTACGAATGCAAAATTTGTTTGTTTGTTGGCAGTGTAATCACATATTATGGTTAGTTTCTTGATTTCTTTGATAAGTCCATTTTTAGTACTCCTTTTTATGGCTGTAAGGCTAGGATTAAAAATGGTGCTCAGCATTGTAACTTGACATTTGTCTTTCCATCCAAAGAAATGCGTTTGAAATTTTTTGCGGAAAGACACTGTAACGTATTTCATCATTTTTGCTCTCTTCAATGGCATAGGGAGACCTTTTCTTGATGTCATTATGGTCCCAGTAAGATGAATATTGATTTTCAGAAATTCTTTGGCCATAACATAACTAGTGTAGAGGTGAAAACCATCTCCATTTGATGATTGCAGCAGGGTGATACACAGATCGAGAACAATTCATGCAGTGAAAGCTAAATCTGGTCTAATTAGGCTGTTTGTAGTTGAACTTCCAAAGTATGGGTTGAATACCAAAATGTATCCTGTTTCTGAGTCAGCAAGTACATATACGCATAATCCCCATTTGGTAGGTTTGATGGGATTGTAGCATAGGAAATAACTCTTCATTTATAACCAACTGTGCTTTCATCTACAGCAATCTTCAATCCAGGTGTGAAGTGTTCCTAGCATTTCTTATTCATATAATCTACATTCTGTATCTTATTACTTCTAGTAGTGAAAGTATGAGCACCATTGCACCATTGGTGGATTCAAATAAAGCATCCAAAAAATTTGGAGGAATCTGGAATTCTTGAAAGCACCTTTGAAAAATGGTATCTTATCAACCCACTCATCGGAAAAATACTCTTGAATTGAGCCATGTCTCATGTTTATGACAACACCCAAAAAGACTTTCATTTCCTCCAGACTCACTTCATATTAAAAATTCCAAATGGAATACTGTCTAAGCATATCAGTTTGTTTCAGCAGTAATTTCTAATTAAAGTTTGTCTGTGAAAAATTCCAATTCTGTCACAGGTCCAGAATTTTTTTCTCGGTAGCCTATAACATTTACAGTAAAGGGCCAACCTTTTCAAATCACTTTCTATTGACAAGTATTTATGCCAACCATCACCAATCCAATTACCTCCAAACTCAATTCCATCAGCAACACCATCATCTTCATTTTCACTTATGCCATCACTTTCCTCAGAAATATCAGGCTCATAATTAATTCTGCATCAAAATCACTTAATTCTATATCACTTTCATCATTTCCAAGAAGTAAATCTGTAATATTCTTGTCTGACAAACTTTGAACACTTTTCCTTTAACTGGGTGCAGCCATTGAGAAAGCTAAAGTTTATTAAAATGAATTTAAAATTATTTCATCCATTAACATTTCAAAGACTACCTTGTCGATAATAGACAATATAAAAAAGGTAAACATCTCATCCAACTGATTTAACTCCTGATGATTTAGCTAAATTTTATGAAAATGTTGCTCATGAGATTCATTGTGGACTCCCCTTAAGTAACAGAAATGTAAAATTCTACTTGTATAATGACAAATTAAACAATTTTAAAAGTATAGATATCATCCACAGATGCAATTCCATCTTTCTACAACCAGTGACTGAAATTGAAATTGATAATATGTCAAACTGTGAGTCTAAAAAACACAAGCTCAAATGACATTTATGGTCTCTATGTTAGACTATTAAGGATATCTAAGAAATACATTAAAAAAACCTCTTACTAAACCAATAAACAACTCCTTTGCTGCTGGTATTTTCCCATTGGCTTTAAAGGAAACTAAAATACTTCCAATATATAAGAAAGAAAATTCGGCTGATCTCTCAAATTTTAGGACAATATCAATTAGTCACATTCTGTCAAAAATATATGACTTGATTATTAAAAGTAGGCGAAATAACTAATTAGAAAAACATTATATACTTAATAAACAGCAGTTTGGTTTCATACCTGGCAAGTGTACTACTAATCTCCTTATTCAAGCAATAGATTTTATTTATAGTGCATTTCATTTGAGTTGGCGAGTCTGATTTCGGCTGTACTTGGGACCGCTCGTATGTCTCTGCTGCTAAGAGATGGGGAAGTGCCTCCTAACAGAAAGCTCATGCTAGATGTTTCCAACTCTAAACCGGAACACACGTAACATTTGGTGGGCTTTTAAAGGGAATTTGCAAATGTGGCAACACAGCACACTCGGACACGATGTTACCACTAGGGAGACTCAATGGAAAATGAACTTTCGAATGCCTTGGTTACCCCTCCTTCTTTCCTATTGGGTTGCTCAGTATCTCGCCCCCGTCTACTTTCTCTTTTACCTCCCCCTCACTCACCATCTCATCTAAAAAGCACTAGAAGGAAAAAATCATGTTGTGGGTGTTTTTTGTGATCTCACAAAAGCTTTTGACTGTATGTCACATGAAATTCTTATAGAAAAATCTGAGCACTATGGAATTAGAGGAAATCCACTTTTGCTACTCAAATACTTTCTACATGATAGACCCCATGAGAATAATGTCCACTCATATGATGCTCAACATGTAAGTATACTTACATGTGGAGCTAAAAGTAAAAAGGATGTTAAGTTTGTTTTGCTCTTTTCAGAATTTAATGAAAATATTTTCAATTTTATGCATTTTAGTGCTTTTGTCATTCCTGAAAAGTACTATTATTATGATTATGCCGACCTCCTTCTCCCAGAACATGGTGAGTGGCCAACGGAGATAAACGTTCATAAATGATTATCCTGATTTTATTGTGAAGGTGGTTTTCTAGTTCTGGATTTGAGGAAATGCACCTATGCCTGTTATTAATAATATATCAACACTGTAATATCCTTTAAAACGTTTGAGGCATGAGAATATGGAATGAAATGAGACTTCCTTTGTGTTTAAGTATCATTCCTACAAATATTATCTCCTTAATGCTCAGTACCATTTATTTTAATCCCAACTGACATCTGTATTGAGGGTCACTGCAAACTAATTCAAACAAAAATATGATCAATGGATTTAAAAAATTTCAGAGTATTATATTCCTTATCAATTTATACTGTTCTAAACAGAAATGTTTCCTTGACAATTTTTATCTTTACTGCTATTTATTTAAATTTTCTTATCAAAAGTTCGTTTGTAGCTTTTAAATTACTCAACATTCTACTGTTTTGTATATGACTTACCATTCTTTACTCGTTACCAAAGGCTCTGTGGCCTTCATTCCAATGATTTATTAATTTTCTTCCTAATTACTTTTCCGTGTGATTGGTTATTTCAAACGATTTGTCGCGAAATAATAAAAAAATATATTCACTTGTATGTAATACAGTAGAGCAGGCATGTCAAACTCGAAGAGGCGTCCGGGCTGCATTAAAGCGTTGGATGCTATAAAAGGGCCGCATTGAAGCTATGGATGTTAGAGAATGGCCACATGAAAGCTATGGATGTGAGAGAAGGGTCTCAGTTTTCTAATGAGGGCCAGAGCTGGAACGATAAACTTACGCTGGAAGATTGAACATCTGTTTCGCAATTATTAGCGATAATTTAGAAAATGCGTTCTATCGTGACTCGTTAACTATGGAAAAATTATTTTCTCGTTTTCGCCAAAATAATGCATTTATATGAAATCATGCATGATTCACTTTAGACAAAAAATACCTATCGGACCGCCAGTTTGACATGCCTGCAGTAGAGCATCGACTATCAGAACGTCAATCATCCGAACCTCACTTGTCTTAAGGAACTCGTTCGTTTGGTATAAATCAACAATATTCGAATATGTATTGTCCAAATATAATAAAATTTACAATATATGTGTATCTATTTTGTTTATTATCCAATCCCATTACTGTTCGCTTATCCGATATAATTGGTTGTCCGAATTATTTTCGTTCCCAATTAGTTCGGATAACCGAAGCTCTACCGCAGAGGTTCCCAAACTTTTCAATGTGAAGAGCACCAAGTTGTATCGTAGAAAATAAAACGAGCGCCACTATGCTTGAGCAAAAATAAGGATTATCATAAATAAAATTAAACCAACGTCAAACGTATTCTTAAAGTACTTAAATACATTTAGAGCTGCCGAACAAATTAAATTATTAGTGCTAATAAACGCAATTTTAAGCACCGCAGAGGAGCACAGGCTGCCAATGAAAACAGCGGTGCTCGGATTAATATACTTGAGAGGATCGTTGGGTAAGAAGGGATTTACATAAAAAATTTCCTAATGCTATTGCTATGATTCTATATCTACATGATACCCTGCAAGTCACCTTTTTGGTGGATGGCAGGGGGTGCAGTGCACCAAGGGTCCATAGTTTTCCTACGTTATCTTTTCCTTATATGTTCTCTTATCGTTCAGATACGATGAATCCAAAGTCCGCTCGGCAGGGTAGGTATTCGTGAAGCTTTGGTTCAGCATATCTTTCATATCCCTATTACATTAAAAGGGGTTTCCAAAATGAATCATGCGTCTTCTCCTGACTTCAGATCATATAGTATAACTCATTAGGGTGTGATTGGGAAATAGCTTCGAAGAGTTGGAAATCTCGGTTTACTCATGGAACAAGCATTGCGCAACAGTTAACGAACACCTCATCCACCCCCACTCCCCGCTGCTTTTGGTGGTCGTTATCCCTTTGCTTCGTCCACTTTCACCGACCCTCTTGCCCATATTTTGAAAACCTTTACTAGTGGCCACCTGGAAACTATATATGTACTGTACTAAAAAGTTATTATTTTATCTATATGAAGGAAATCACAAAGATAAATAGCAGATGGCATAATCACCTTGTATAAAAATAAACCTCTGTTGGTTCTCTACATCTACATCTACATATTACCCTGCAAGTCACCTTGACGGTGGATGGCAGGGGGTTCCGCGCACCAAGTTCCTAACTAATTATTATTCACAGTTATCTATTGTGGTCACGTATTGTCCTAGGGAAAAAGGACTCCTTATACCTCTCCGTCCTACTATCTATTTCGCGAATCTTGTTCTCATTATCCCTCCGTCTATTACCTCAAAAAGGGGGAAAAGGATTTCGATAGAGCTCAGCCCAAAATTATACATTTCATGTGCGTATATAATTTATGAAAAGCTGAAATGCTACCTTTCGGTAAGCAAAAGACGCCGTTTATCAAGAGTAAATTTTTAAATTTTGGCTTTTTGCAGTTTTGAAATACATTTAGTAAAACTGTGATATTACTCTAACTTAGTTTTTTACAATGAAATTTAACACATAATTTTGTAATTTTGTCTATGAATAAATCGATATAAACTTTTACGTCTATTTATGGTGTTTCCTGATGCTTTGAAGTACCTACATGTAACTTCGGTAGTCCACTTTTACGCATTTAGGTTTGCTTCTGATATTTTTTTATTTTTAACCAATAATTCTGCGATCAAAAACGGCGAATGGCGAAAATTTCATGGTAAAAATAAAATTCAATAAAGATCATTTTATAAACGTATTTCTTTTGTCTTACGGGGAGCAAGATGAAACTGTTTTCTTCAGCGATATCTTTTTTCTTTGCCCTTTGTGAGAACATTTCTTTCTATATCTACATTCACCCTGTAATTAACCAAACCGGTGGGTGTCAGGGGGTGCAGTGCAGCGAGGCCTACCTAACAGTTATTTCTCGAAGATTTGACTGTCTTATTATGGTCTCGTATTGTTCTCGGAAAGAATGTGCCTCTATAACGCTCCGTTCTACAATCTCTCTCACGTATCTTATCGTCCTGATCATTTCTACCTATGTACGTTGGAGCCTCAGTTATTCCCAATACATCCTCTCTATGTGAATGATATCTGCTCGGTAGTTTGTCGTCAAATTAGACTTTTTTCCGATGATACTGTTCTATATATAGAATTAAAAAACCAGGAGGACCATCAGTCGCTGTGTGAAGACTTAAGAGCCATTTCAACGTGGTGCAAAGAATGGCAAATTGAAATTAATTACACTAAATGTGCCGCAGTTACCTTCTGAAAAAGTAAGAACAGATATTGCAGACGCGGAAAACTCCTGGTGCATGTTCAGAGATATGATGCGAGAGTGTACAGATAAATTTATTCCAAGCAAACTAAAGTGTGAAAATGCTAAACCTAGATGGTACAACCAGGAAGGGGGCAGGGCTGCAGGGGGGTGGCAATGCACCATAACCTACCTAAAGATTGTCTATCGCAGGTTGAAGTTTTCTATTGTGATCTCGTATTGTCCTCGGAAAGAACGAGCCTAGATAACGCTACGTCCTACAATCTATCTCACGTATCTTATCGTCACGGTCGCTTCTACCTATAAACGTTGGTGCTTCAATTATTCCTACAACCTCGTCTTTTAGACATTCCGATCTATATTTCTCCAGGAGCCGCAACCTTGAGTTCAATCTACGATCCTCCAGTGGTACCCAGTTCAAATCCCTCAATAATGAAGTGACGCTTTCCTTATGTTCGTACTTTTGTATTACGACTCTGGCTGCTCTGCGCTGCATTCTTTCTAATTGAATTATATGTCCCTTCTCGTACGCATCCCATATGCATGAGGCGTATTCCACTTGTGGTCTAACCAGTGATAAGTAACATGTTTCGCGTACTTTTTCTGTAGTGTTCCGTACTATTCTACTTATGAAAGCCAGTTTCATGTTGGTCGCGCCTATAACTCGACGAATGTGCATGCCCCATGAAAGATCTCGACAAATGGTTACTCCTAAATATTTAACATACTCGGCTGCTTGAATATTTATTCCATCTATTTTATCCTCAAAACCTACTTCGAGATTTAAACCCAGGAACGGAGAAATGTATGAAGTTTTATTTTCTTAAAAACCACACCATGTTTTTACCTTTATTATTGTGGTTAAATGGCACATTTCTCTTGCTTTTACGTTTTGTAGTTAATAAGTTATGGCTGCACAAACATATTTGCAAACAAATAAATTCTTCAAGACATTTATGCATCAGATTTCAGTTACCGTCATTATTTACCAAAACCAAAGTATTGTTTACACTTCAAAATAGCGTCCAAAAGTCGTGTATATGTGGACAGCTAATCCTAGTCAATTACACGCAATTACATGAAACCGGCAACAATGCAAATCACCTTGGCGATGAAAGATTTCTCGTATAAATACGTCAAATTATGGCCTCAAAAACTAATTTCTGGACCGATTTTATCCGTATCCGAAAATCGAAGGCAGGAAAATAAAATTTTCTTCTTTTAGCCGTACTTTTTTACAAGTCCCAAATTCCTACAATGATTTTACGCAATTTTAAAATGTATATGATTAATAAGCTGTACCCGTACCCGTATTAGTGGACACTCCTGGAAACGAATCCATGGAATTATGAGAGATGATTACAAGTTTAAAATGTACAAGAGGTGGATCTCAGTAGATTGTGAATAAAACCACTAAATCATATACTCCATTCTCTAGTTATTTGCGTTATACCACAACTTGCCACCAGATACGTCACAGTCGAGCGTCATAATCCAATTCATAACTGGCTATTATATAGGTAGCGGATATACTTACTGCTTTCGATTTCCCGTAATTAATATTTTTCAAAATTTCTTTGGTAGAAACACTTCATTCTATTATGAATTACTCTTTATAATAATAATAAAAATAATAGCATACCCCAATTATTGCATGACATAAGGGGTGATGACTTGATGTTTATTAAGGACGAACGCAGGGAGAGACAGCGTTTCCAGATCCACCCCTTTACGCCAAAAATTAACATTTAATGAATAAAAGAAGATCTTCTTAAAAAATAAAGCAAGTAAAAAATTATGTTATTAACCCCTTGACTCATAACATTTTCATTATTTTCTCCACCGATTTGGATATAAAAAATATGTATTTGACCTTTGTGTGACTTTTGATCTCTCTCTCTTTCACCGAGAAAATATCTTTTGCACTGCTGGTTTTTACTTGCCAATTCATGTATCTAAGTCTGCAGAATACTCTTCAAGCAACAAAAGAACTAGAATTATTACTACAATCACAAGCACTCTTCGCGAATCGCTATTCTATGAAGCGGTCTATTCTGCGCTTGAATTTCTCTCAATTTGTCACAACAGTTCCCATCCCCTCAATAAAGTTAATTCTAAGTAGCCTACCCCCCACCAGCTCGGTGAATAGTATATCATTATGTCAACCCACGCGTTGCCTTGGCGACCAACAAGGGTAATTCTTTTGCGGTGGATTACAGTCACCAACTTTGGATTTTTCCTCTCGTATTCGCAGAGACAGACATTAATAGATTTTTTTTTGAAGCCTTCGTCGTTCGGTTAAAGCTCATCCGAGCAAGAGATATGGAGCGTTTTGCGGCGTCAGCATGCTCCTCTTCACCAAAAAATAATAAACCGGATAGAAGGAAGCGGGCGATGAAATAATCTCATCGCTAAAAAAACTTGTAACACCTTCGACCTCCCGTAACTCTCCGCCCATCGTCCAAGTTTTCTTTTATTTTAAAAAAAGGTTAAGACTCACGTCATCAAATTCAAACCCTCCTTCCGCAACCGCCCATTGCTAAACCGCAGTCGATTTTCATGCAAACTACGTTTCTGAATCCGTTAACAGGAGGCGTTTAATCGCTCTTCCGGAAGATTTGAAACGCCGCCGCCGTCGCCGCGAAAGTAGAGGAAGATGCGGCGCTTGAAAGAGGCCATGGGGAAATGAAAGGGGAAAGGGAGAGGGAAAAGAGGAGGGGAGAGATAATATATTATGCGATTATTGGAGTTAACCTCCTTCTCTGTGCCCTGTCTCTCTCTCTCCTCCCTCTCCTCCCTCTCTCTCCTCCCTGTCTCCTCCCTCTCTCTCCTCCCTTTCTCCTCTCTATCACCTCTCTCTCTTTCACCTTCCTCCCCTCCCTCTCTCTCTCGCCTCCCTCTTTCTCCTTTCTCTCTCCCCTCCCTCTCTTCCTCCTCTCTCTTCCTCCTCTCTCTTCCTTCTCTCTCTTCCTCCTCTCACTCTTACTTCTCTCTCTCGCATTCCTCAATCTCCCCTCCTTCTCCCTCCCCTACCTCTCTCTCTTGCCTCCCTCTTTCTCCTTTCTCTCTCCCCTCCCTTTTTTCCTTCTCTCTCATCCTCCTCTCTCTCTTCATCCTCTCTTTCTCGCCTCCCTCTTTCTCTTTTCTCTCTCCCCTCACTCTCTTCCTTCTCTCTCTCTCTCGCCTCCCTCTTTCTCCTTTCTCTTTCACCTCCATCTCTTCCTTCTCTCTCTTCTTCCTCTCTCTCTCTTCCTTCTCTCTCTCCCCCCTCTTTCTCCCTCCCCTCCCTCTCGCCTCTCTTTCTCCTTTCTCTCTCTCTCTCCTCCGTCTCTCGCCTCCCTCTTCCTCCTTCTCTCTCTCACCTCCGTCTCTCTAATCCGTCTCTTTCCTCCCTCTCTTTCCCCTCCCTCTCTCTCCCCTCCCTCTCTCTCTCCCCTCCCTCTCTCTCCCCTCCCTCCCTCCCTCTCCCCTCCCTCTCTCTTCCCCCCCTCCCTCTTCCCTCCCTCTCTCTCCCCTCCCTCTCTCTCTCCCCTCCCTCCCTCTCCCCTCCCTCTCTCTTCCCTCCCTCTCTCTCCTCCCTCTCTCTCCCTTATCCCTCTCACCCCTCTCTTGCATCTCTCCTTTACTCTCTCGCACGACACACTTGAATCGAGGCCAAACCCATTCTTCTCCTGAACGTAAACCACTGTCCCCTTTCCTACCATTCACGAGGGACGAGATGAGACAAGAGGTGGGAGTGGGTGGAATAAGAGGGAGATGGAGAGAACGGGGGAGAGAGGTCGGTGGATAGCAAAACACGCTCGCAAATGAAGTTCGCATGCAATCGGCCGTTTCGGCGTCCTTCCTAACGGAAACAATATAAGAGGGATGTTTAAACGTTCAAAGGTAATGGGGGTTTTGTTGGTGCTGCCAGTCCTGCTTCTCTTTATATTTTACTTTCCTCGGAGGGCGAAAATGCCGCTTAAAGACTACTAATTAGAGAGTTTTAAAAAAATGAATAGCGATATTGATAATACGTTTCACATTGCCAATTCCTCTCTTAGGTTGGCATTGTCGCAGCCGAGGTACTAGATTTGGTCTTGCTGACCAAAATATCTGCGATGGTTTTCCAAAACAATTACCCCTAATTATATTTCAAGGTCATAATAATGTAGGTGCAATTAAAACACCCGTTCATAATCAAATGAGCGACCACAAAGACAAAATATGAGTAATCACTTTATGGTTAGAACGATAGAAATGTATAAGTTGATTTTTCATGCGGACTAAGTCTTTATTCCGCCGGTACGTCATTCAGGTATCATTAAAAAAAACGAAAGCATTGAGTCGAATTTTATTGATTCTATATTTTGCTCTCTTATGATATATTATATTAATGAATGCATAACATTCATTAATTTGTAATACAAAGCTATATGTTTTGTTTTTCCGTTCTAAAATCCATGGCGCGTCTTTTGAATTTTACTCTAGTTTAGGATTTTAATTTTTTTCATAGAAAAAGAAAACTGTCTAGGAATGCCTAGGAAAACAGAAGAGAAAAGTCTGCGTTCCTCATCTTTCCTTCGCTACCCATCTTGCCAATGAATTACGGGTTAAACTAAAGTAAGATGTGCACAAGTCATATGACATCTAGAGCTACACCAACATGATGCCCTATCAATTATCCAACGAGATTGACGCTGTCGTAATTGGGATGCCAGATTACGATTTGGCAGGTTATAAAAATACTATAATTAAGAGTATATTCACACCCACACCTTATCCTATAGTTCACTCATTTGCGCGATGCGCAAAAATATCTCCAAAGATTTCTTATTATAGGGTTGAAATGTCTATTACGATCCCTGACTCACACAAAAGAACATCGATATCGCTGTCCTCCAACAATTATTACATATTTTACCATTATGATCGTGTCTTCAAGCTTTCACTTTCCTATTAACTTCAAGCTTATGTTCAGTTGAAGTTCTTATCGGGATAACCATTCAGTCTTTAGTCATGAATTAACCTTAGGCATGAACTTGTTTCATGTATCTAACTGCTCTGAGCTGAACTCATGTTATGTGGCCTTTTGAGTGAGGATCGAATACACTTGAAGTGTATGAAATCAAAGATAAATAAAATTATTCACGCACTTTCTCCACACTCATGACGGCCAATTTTATGTTGGTTGCACTGAATACTTGACAAACGTGCTCCAGGAGAAATCGCGATAAATAGTTACGCATAGCTGTTGAACCGAATCAGCTAATAAAATAAATCTTTTCCATGTATTTTATGCAAAATATCTATCGATTTATGTTGGTTCCTCTGGTTACGTCGGGTAAGCAGAATGAAAAGAATCTCTTGTTTCCGGCTCAAATCTCAATGAACTTTCTTCTAATTTGTGGTCGTATTTATCTATAGGAATCTTTAATCGGTATCACTCTACAAGCTACGTCACTAGACATATCCTCATTTGAAAACTTTCCTAAGAGGTTCATCTTATAGCGCTCTAGCCTATCTTTTAAAGTTACCTACTCAAGCTCATTTAACAGGGATGAGACATGTCATGCACGTACGTTGACGTAACAAAACGTGCTGCTCTTCGATGAACCATCTCAAATTCCTTTGATGTATCTTCCTAAAATGGGTCCCACACTGCACAGCAATATTCTAAGATTGGATGAATGAAGCAGAGGTATGCTGTTGTCTTTGCGGGACGAGGACATCTATTAAAACTCGATTAATTAATCTCTGAATCTTATTCGCCTTTCTCGTAATTACGTTCACGTGTTCTCTGAACGAAAAATCTGACGTGAACGTGACGCCTGAGTACTTAAATCGAGTTCCGGTTTCAATACAATACAGTACTCCTTTCATACTGTTGCGATCCATACGTAAAACAAATAGATATCGCTTAAAACAGTTCTTGAACCCAAAACTCTCACTTCGTACCAATACAGGTGGGCCATAATTCATATATATGAGTTTATTGTCTATTAACTGAATAGACACAGTTGAACAGAAATTTTATTACCTCTACTTTTATTATGAAAAATTTCCAACAAATTAATAATTGCAGCAGGTCCGTCGTAGATTTTACTTCCATCGTATCTAGTAATCCCCATAAGCACCACCACCAACAGCTAATCATGTTGCTACATTTTCCAATTAGATGATTTTTTTTGGTTAGGGTTTATGAAAAAAAATTAATTTTTAATATGCGTTCTTTACAAAAAGTAAACATAGAGCGCCTTATGGTCCCATCGTGTCCGACCGTCTGCATGTTTCATCTGCGAAACTACTGGGCGGATGTTCATCAAATTTGGTATTTAGGACACAAGGGCAAAGAAAATAAGAAAATGATATAAATGGTTTACATAGCCTAATCGGGAGTGCTACTTTACTGGTGAGAGAAAATGAACTTTTCTATTTACAGGCAACTCTTGATTAGTGAACAACATGCGTTCCTGAAAAGCGTTAGTAAAACGGAAATTCTTTGAACGATCGTGATTTTTTTGTTGACTTCCCCGTTAAAACTCCAGATGCGTTCCAGACAAAAGATTTTTTTATTCTTGAATTTATATTTCTTAGCTATTAAAATTTCTGTCAAAGGAACTACAATATTGGATCAATTAGAAAACCGAAGCAACAACAATCGAACATAGAAGTATGTACAGTGCCTTCTATTGTATGATACGAGAAAATTCAACTTTTGAATGAAAAACAGAACCACCCAACGCTGTAAATTAAGAATTAAAAATTCCTTGTGATTTAAAAATCCCCATGAAAATAATTAACAAAAAGTTGAACAGTCATGAGAAAAGTGCGAGCAAGTACGATAAATGTGTCCACGGCAATGGCTTGAAAACAAATCCTCGTGATTATTTTTTCATATATTGTGGTAGCCCTGCTTTTTTGATCCGTTCTAAACATAGTTATCTAGTTTTTCATTCTATACTCGCCCTACAAACGAAATTTATTTGAAATCCGTTCAGCCAATACCTTCCAAATTTGGTTAAAATCCATGAGGTCAGTTCCTTAGAAATACATGAAAAGAAATATTATTTAACTTTTTACTATGGTAGCCCTGCTCTTTATCTCCGCTTTAAACATCTTCATTTCATTATGGTATGCGCATAAATCTTATATACAAAATTAGTTTAAATCCGTCCAGCCAGAAAAGCTCCGATAAGATAGCAACCTGTTTAATCTAATCCGGTTCTTGCATCTATCCTGCGCTTATACCTGGGGAAGGTGGAGAAGCCCCAGGTTACCGTTTTCTCTCCGGCCTCGCTCTCGGGCGTAGCTGGACGCCAGCTCTTTCCTTCAGGATCCAACACCAGATCCAGCTTTGGAACACCAGAAGTTATTTCTGGGTGCCAGATGTCCCAATCATCCATCACGCCAGGGGTCGACGACTCCCGTCACTTTCAGGGCGAGTCAGAGAACCCTGCCAACTCTTCAAACGGCACTTTTCAGGGCAAGAGCACCAACACTGCTCGAACCCCATCTGAGGAGCCGGCCAAGACGCCAGACCATTCTGCACTGCCAATCAACACTCAGAGCTTACATCAGGTTCTCCAAACCACGCCTCCAGAAGGGAACGAGAGGCCATTCCAACTGGTACATGCTGATCCGAGGAGAAGATCGGCAGCCTATCTGACGGCCGAGCTGTTAATGCAGAAGCGGCAACGTTTAGATGCAGCTCCAGTCATCATTACTAGCAACCGCTACGCCCCCTTAGCGGGTGCCTCCAATGACCAGCCGCAGACTTCCACGGCTTCCGCGCAACAGGCAGAGGAAGACATGGAGACGTCTACCCAACAGACTCAGCAAGTGACGTCGACTCGCCCATCCCTGATGGTATACGACGTCACCTCTCCCCGAGGACTTGCTGATATCATCCGCACGGAGGTCCGAGACCAGACCTTCACCATCACCCAGACAAAGGAGAAGGGGACGATACGACTGGTCCTGAAGTCCATGGAAGACTTTAGAGCGGCCAGAGCTGCCCTTCTCCAGCTTCAAGTCCAGTTTTCCTCGGCGTCCCTGGATCGAGAGAAGACCGATCAATTCGTCATCCACGGACGACTCAGCCGAGATTCCGGACGACATCTTTAAGGATTTCGACTCCATGGGAGTTGCGATCCGAAAGGTCAGGAACCTTCAGCCGCCATCCAAGGCTCCCTCTTCTTTCTTTGTCGCCACGATTGCGCAGACTCCGGAATGGCCCGTGAAAAAGATCTGCAAGATCCGATACCTGCAGAATCAACGTGTGCGCATTGCCTCCTTCAAACGTATTGCTCCGCTCCTGTGTTTGAACTGCTGTCGCTTTGACCATGCGTCCCAGAACTGTACGGATGCAGCGCGCTGCTATAAGTGTGCAGGTCCTCACCCGGGGAAAACTTGCCAAAACCTGCAGACATCCCAGGATCTTGCGCCAACTGCGGCGGAGACCATACTGCTTTCTATCGGCAGTGCCCGAAGGCTCTAGAGGCATGGAATGGTTCCTCCTCCAACAAGACTCCTGCCTCACGACGAGCCCTTTCCTCTCCGAGGAACATCACTATGGCGCCTGTCAACCAGCCGAGATCCCTGGGCGTTCAGAATGCGTGGGGCAGACGGAACGCTGAGCGACTCCCACAACTTCAACGTACTACTCCGCGTCAACGTTTGTCGCTCCCAGCAGCACCTCCTTGTGGGAACTGAATTTCCCACACTTCCACCTCCCCTTCCAGCAAGAGGGGAAACGGCAGCGGAACTCCAGGTGCCGAGGCGCCTGCGAAACAGGCAGACCAGACAGAGGGCAGAGGCATCCGTTGGGGAAATGGAAGCTGACCCTCAAACCCAGGGATGGCAAAGATTCTGTGTTCACTGACGGCAGTGACCCTTTCACTTCAGCAGCAACTCCAGCAACAGGCCACCCTCCTTCAGGGGATCTTCCAACAACTCACTTCCCTGCTTCAAATTCACCCCTAGACGAAGGAAGCAGTACCTGGCAGTCGTCTCCTGAATGCAGGAGGCGGTATTCGACAGAAGACTCCAGAGTTATTGGCGTTCCTGAAAAGACAAGGCATTGCTGTGACCTTGCTTCAGGAGACGCACTTACGAGAGACCTGGAAATGGAAATTCCCTGGCTATCGTGTCTTCCGCTCTGATCAGCCGACGGATGCTGCAGCTCTACCTCGTGGAGGCACCGCCATCTTAGTCGAAGACAGCATTGAAGCCTTTGAACTCCAGCTGCCTGCTCTCCAGCAACTTGAGGCTACGGCTGTGCAAATCCGGACTTCCAATGGATGCCTCACTTGCATCTCCGGCTACCTCTCACCTCTACGTGATTTTGTGGAGGAGGACTTCAACGATCTTGCTGACCTCGGGTACCCAACTCTCTTCGGAGGCGACTACAATGCGAAACATCCCAGCTGGAATGCAAAGAACTCCAACCGCAGGGGCCGGCTCCTTCGGCAATGGGCGGACACGGCCGGCTATGGGATATTAGGGCCCGTACAACCCACTCACCTCTCCCACACAGGCTCTGGCAATGTCATCGACATCTTCCTGCACCGAGGACTGCAGACGTCACTTCATGTCTCCACCCTGGCTCCCTTGCAGAGTGACCACAATCCTGTCACTGTTCATCTTGGTGTCCGCCCCGTCCAACTTCCGGAGGGAACCATCGAGAACTATGGAAAGGCGGACTGGAACCTGTTTCGTACCACCCTTACGGACAGTTTACCGGAAGAGCTACCATCCCTGACGTCATCGGCGAATGCGTGGAGATGCTCACAGACAGGATCCGGCGGGCGATAGTTGCTGCTGTTCCTTTCACTCGGACAAGGGCACCCAACTATATGGAGCTTTCCCTTCGCATCAGACAAGACATCCTGGAGAAAAACAGGGTTCGGCGCCGCTTTCAGGCTACTGGAGACCCTACTCTCCGCCGACAGCTGAATACGATGGAGCATTACATTCGAGGCTCCATTCGCCGGTTCCGAAGGGAAGCTTGGGAAGCCAAACTCTCTTCCTTGAACATCAAGGACGGCTCGATTTGGAGGATGGCGAGGTCTCTCCGGCAGGATACGAAGTTGGACCCACCCCTGCATCGCGCTGGCCACATAGCTGTTGCACCCCGTGAAAAAGCGAAGCTAATGGCGGGCTATTTGGAAACCGTTTATCGAAACGGAAAAGCAGAGTCTGCAGCTGCATCTTCTCCACCTTCTCTGCCGGACGACCCAGAGAAAGACCCTACTCCCCTGGATGAGAGCTTTCAACCTCCGACGGTGACCTTCATGGACCTTGCCCCCGCTTTGAAGGCATTGAAGACCCGCAAGGCACCAGGACCTGATGGCATCAGAAATGAGGTCATCAAACAGATCCCAATTGCCTTTGGTGTCTGGCTGTCACACCTCTTTACAGCCTGCATTCGCCTCGGACACTTCCCATCTGCGTGGAAAATGGCAACAATCGTCTGCATCCCGAAAATCAAGGCATCCCGGGACCCGACGAAATACAGACCAATCTCTCTCCTGGGCGGACTAGGGAAACTATTTGAGAGGATTCTTCTCCTCCACCTCCATGGTCATCTGAGGGAACATTCCCTTCTCCCCGAGGAGCAGTTCGGGTTCCGGGAAGGATTCTCCACCACACATGAACTGGCCCGTGTCTGCAACTTTATCACAGGCGCCTTTAACGCTGATCAGCATGTGGCAGCCGCGTTCTTCGATGTGACAAAAGCCTTTGACAGGGTCTGGCATCATCGACTCCTGCGCCGGATGACATAACTCCGTTATCCTGCCTGGCAGTCCTCCCTTATTGCCAGCTACCTCTCAGGGAGATCCTTTAAAGTCCGCTGGGATGGCCTGCTTTCCACTTCAACGGACATCAACTCCGGCGTTCCGCAGGGCTCCGTCCTAGGTCCAACGCTGTACAACATCTTCACGGAAGACGCTCCGGTGGACCTAGGATGGAACACCATCTCTGCCCTATATGCGGACGATGCAGCTATCCTTTGTCGATCCTGGAATAAAAGAAAGGCCGCCAGTTACCTTCAACGCGGGACTGACTCCCTGATCGACTGGTTCGAGACCATCAAGCTGGATATTAACGCCAGCAAGACCCAGGCAGTACTCTTCTCCATATCACCAGCTCCGGAGCCAGAAGGGATCATCGTTGGACATGAACAGGTGGAGTGGACGGACAATGCGACATACCTAGGAGTCGTCCTCGACCGCAAACTCCGTTTCCAGTCCCATGCGTTCAGAGTCGCTCACAAGTCCCTGGGTGCCAAACTTTCCTTGGCTCCTCTACTTAGCAGCCGGTTTATCCCGCTACGCCGGAGGATCCATCTGTACAAAGCACTTATTCTACCCATCCTCACCTACGCGTCTCCAGCCTGGAGTGGGAGACTAACCTGCGTGGGACAGCAATCCATCAGCATGGCTGAGAAAGCCTGCCTCCGCTCCATCTTTCATTGCCGCAGAAAGGGTAGAGTGAAAGTTCTCTATGAGTGGCTTCCAATGGACACCATCCAGGACACCATGCAGAAGCTGGCTGTCCGCTTCTGGGAAACAACTAAAAGGAAGAGTGAGCCAACACTCCGCTCCATCGCAGACGCCAGGCCCATGCCTTGGGATCGACACAAGCGCCCCTGTGCATCCACAGGAGCAGACACAAATCTTCCCCTGAAAAGGAGGAAGAGATAGGATGAAGGCATCCACACCCCCAGTTCCCAACTCCGACACCAACAGCCACTTAAGTGCCTCAAGAGGAGAGCAGTTGTGTGGCAGGCACTCTCAGGAAGGGAGGAGTCAATCCAACGGCAGAGGCCGTCCAGCCAATTCATTCCAAATCCTTATTTACCGCAAGAGATTTATTTGTAATTGTGGCTCTCCTGTTTAGCTGATTTGGTTTAAATATGCTAATGTGGTTTTGTATGTATGTGTACATTATAAGCATTAAATTTGGTTAAAATTGATGAGAAAAATTCAACACAAATGCGTATAAAAAGATTTTTTTATTCCTTGTACTGGGCAGCCCTGCTTTCTGTATTAATACTAAATATCTTGCCTACTTCATACAAAATGTCGTTGAAATCGGTTGTTTTAATTCCTTCAAAATTCATAATTACCGAAAAGTTTAACTTTGCAATTGTGGCACTCATGCTGAGTCGATCCGGTCCAAATATGTCATTTTGGTCATTAATATAAGGTTTGTTCAAAAATTTCCCGAACTTTGTCAATAAGAACTTAATTTCAAGAGATACAGCTTACAATTAGTTGCAATTATCTCCTTCAAAGCAGCAATGCACCGCTCCCATCGCTTTTTCCGCTTTTGGAACCATTGTTGGAAGGTTGTTTTTGTCGGACTGCTCTCAGTTCTTTTGTCGTATTACTAATAATTGGAATCTTCTTCCTTTTAGGACCATTTTTATTTTGGGGAATAGAAAAAAGTCTGGAGGTAAGAGGCCAGGCAAATAGGGCGATTGTGGAAGGACAGGAATAGAATGTTTTGCCAATAACTCTCGAATCGACAATGCTGGGTGTGCTTGTGCATTATCGTGTTGGTGCCACGTTCCTGCAGTCCTTATTTCCTGTCGTTTTCTTCGTACCGCATCCCTCATACGTCTCAAAACTTTCGGATCAAAGACTTGATTAACCACCTGGCCTGATGGAACGAATTCATGATGGACAATGCCGCGATAATCGAAAAAAACTATCTTAATTTTTTCAGATTCGAGCGCACTTGTCGTGCTTTTTTGGGGCGCTGCGAACGAGGACTCTTCCATAGCGATGACTGTCGTTTTGTTTCAACTTCATACTCATAAACCCAAGTCTCGTCTACGGTGATGACGGTTTTCAAAAAATTTCATCTTCATTCGTTCGTTGCAGGAGATTTTCGCAAATCGAAACACGTTGAATTCTCTGATCTTCAGTCAAGAGCCTTGGCACAAGCTTCGCTGAGACCAGACGCATCCCTAAATCTTCTGTTAAAATTGCGTGACCCTGAGCCTATGGAAATTGCAACCCCTTCTGCTACTTTTCAGACGATCAATCGACGATTTTCACGGATAACTTCTTTCACTTGGGCAGTCACAGTTTCGCCTCTCGAAGTTGAAGGTCGGCCAGACCTCTAATCGTCATCTGTTGAAGTTCTTCCATTTTGAAAACGTTTATACCAGTCGTAGGTTGTCGTTTGACGCAAAGCCTCATCGCCGTAAGCTTGACACAACATTCTGTGAGTTTCTGCAGCTTTTTTCCAGTTTGGAATAAAACTTGCTCCATTACAGACGCCATATCAAATGCGACAACAGACAAAACACGCACCCACAAAACCGTTTATAACAATACAACAATTCACTTGAGCTTCTTCAAACAAAGTGCAATTTATAGGGTGTAGTCAAGGTTATTAGCCATTCCACGCACGTCCGCGTGCGTATTGCTGGTGGCGCTCCACACGGTCATTACGGGAACTTTTTGAACAAATATGTGCATATTCTATGTACCAAATTTAGTTGAAATCGATTCAGTCATAAAGAAGATGTTAGGGACACACGTGCACGCACACACTCGCGCGAGCACGCACACACACGGACACCGAGGCGATCTCATAAGACTACTTTCCATTCTTTGGAAAGTAAACTAAAAATGATCAAAATAAAGATATAATGTGACATTGTTAAAATTAAAGACAAATTAAAAATAACGCAATTTGATCACACTACGGCTTATACCCCACATATTCCACATAATTTCATTTCGTTAAAAAAATAGGCTTTTATACCCTCAGGAGAGAACGAAGGAAGAAAGAATTGGGGGAAAGAAAGAGGAGACAGGTTGAAGGAGAGTGAGGAAAGTTGACGAAATCAGGAGTAAAAAGTGAATAGCGGGTGATAATGATGATGATTATTATTATTCTGATGAAGGTGATCACCGGCCTTGGTAGACGAGTGGTGTGAGTATCTGTTAACGAAGACCAAGGTCGCGGGTTCGAATCCCGCCGAGGGCATGGTCGTCTGTGTTCGTAGTATGTACAGGGTTATATGTAAGAATGGACCAGATGGTCTAAATATCGCCCTTAAATAAAGTCGATGTATCATTCATCAGAACGGGTCGTTCTTATCTATGTGGAATAAGCCGAAGTGCGATTAAAATCTGTTATTTTAATTTTAACAATATACCACAATACGTCTTTATTATGGTATTCCACGAGTCTCGCCCTCGTCCATTAATTTTATGTTCAAAATACTTACACGGCTCTTAAAAGTGAATTCTTACCAAAATATTTTGCGTAACTTTCATATTAGTCACATTTTTTTCGCGTGAAAGAAATAAAACATGTAATTTCAATCAAGTTACACATTCGGAATCTATCTAGTTCTACATCTATATGTTACCCCGAAATTCACCAAACTGGTGGGTGGCAGGGTGTGCAACGCACCAAAGCCTATCGAACATTTATCTCTCGCGGGATTGACTTTCATGTTATGATCTCGTATTGTCCTAGAAATGAACGAGCCTCGATTACGCTCCGTCCTACAATTGATATGAAGGTATGATATCGAATATGAGATCTAAGATATGATCTGATTATATTTTCACTTCGCAAACCCAGAGCTGTAACTAAAGTGTAGCGATTGGCCATTCGCCTCACGTCTCTCGCTATCATGCGATAAATATCTTTTCGTATAAAAAATATTATTATTTGACGCTCAAATGTAACTATCGTTTTGGCTAGAAATATAATTTACTTATTTACCACGGAGTAATAGTGATATTCCACCAGCGCCGTAACTAGCTATTTTAGCGCCCGGGGCAAACTACCAAATATGCGCCCCTTCATAAAAAATTATCCAATGCCTATATTTTTACTATATGGATTTTGGGCGAACAATTAATAAATATAAATAAATTATCAATCACCCAACGCAGCGCCACCCAACAATCTGCTTAGGCTTTACACAGGACGTCCCATCATGAACACACCAAAAACGAAATTGAATTTTTAAGATAGCAACAAAATTGAACAGAAAAAACCCTTGAGATATTTAAAAGTTTATTTAAGTTAATAATGAAGCATACATTAATTTTTTATTTTAGAATTTCTCATTAAGTGCTGTATCAACAACGCTATCTTATTCATCCCTTTGGCTATGCTGGAAAATGTGTGTACATTGATTGATAATTGTTAATTTTGGAATGCATGCAGAAGTTAATTTATTAGTTTAATTAAATATGAAACCTTATAGAGATTATATTCTTTTGAATCACGAGTTGTCGGTGCTTGCATACTGCAAGCGCTTAAAAAAATCACCATACACCAAGATCTAAACTCGTAAACAAACCAACGCAATCTCCAGGGCAACAGCACTTCAGCCACGTGGAGCCTATATGTATTAGATAATAAATTCGTGAGTTATAGCAGAATATTTATAATTTTCCGCGAAATTAAGGCAATCGGTTGGTGTCCAAGTTCTGGAATTTCAAATTTCGTGACTCAGATCGTCCTGCATGAGCAATAAGAATAATCACCATTACACCAATACTCTATCCAATACACTAAAATTATGGAAAAATTAGGATATAATGTGTTAACATTATGGAATCATCATCCATGCCTTTAGCACGTTTTTGGATAAAAAATATAGAGAAATAGATATGACGCCATCTAATACATATATTAAAGAGAATTCTGTCCTTCTTTCTGTGTGTTTGCACGGTTTGCACAGTAGCAGCACATTTTTTATTTGCATTTTAAAATCACTTAAAATTGTGATATGAAAACGGTACTTACACCAAACGACGCCTAAAAGAACGAATATTTATTTTACAGTCATCGATTTTCGAATACCCGTCGAATTGTTCAACAAATTTGTTATTAACACGAAATTTTGGCTTAATTTTAGACGAAAAAATTTCATCGTCAAGGGCGGCGGCATTGATGCTGATCTAGAAAAAATACGCCTATATCTAAAACCAATGAAATGAACTTTGATATCGTATTTGAAATAAATTGTGAGAACTCTTCTTATATATTTTTAATGCATTTAATCAAAAGGGAAGTAATGATGACTTAATTTGAACGATAGGTTTCTTTACTGCAGTGCCATTTCTAAGGCGTGGAAGAAATGCGAACGAACATACGATCGCTAATATTTTAATTAGCTTTTTGTTTTGTTTACCTTGACGACTTAGTAAGTAGCTTTTTCAATTCACACAATTTTTGTTGTCACTATAAATGCACCGACCATGTGTCAAATATCTTGCTTAATTATCAAAAGAAATTAATAATAATCATTGTCAAGATAGTAATTTGCTTTAAACTGCCCAATAAAATTTGCAAACTAAAAGATATTTTCAATGTACGCGTGAAGTATCTTTCTATTTGAAATGTTGAGTTGCCCATCATTGCAATTAATTGGAGTCGTTTCTGGCAAAGTTTTTACGCTACTTGTTTTATTTGTTTTAAATTTACATGAAACTTTTCACATAAATTTTCAATCGGTTATTGTTATTCATGATTACGTTTCATTGCAAAATCTTTATGAAATGTCGAAAAATCGAAAAAAATCTAATATAAACTTAAAATATGAGGGAGGAGAATGGAAGAGAGAAAAGGAGGAAGGATGGGAAGTGCCTTAAATTTAATATTTAATCCACGCATACCCGTCATATTGACGGCCTTTTGTACTAGTTATATTTAACAACTGAAATGTTAAAATTTATTGAAACACAACATTAAAATACTTTTCTCGTTTTACTAAATTTCGTGTTTTAGTATAATGACGTCATCATAAGTTTACATCGGAGTTCAAAATCAATGATATAATAATATAGTCCTACAAATAAATAAATAAATAAAGGAAGAGGAGCTACAAAAAATGATGACTAGTGATAACAGGTAGAAAATACGGTATGGAAATAAATACAGAAAAATCCAAGGTCATTCGAATATCGGGTAAAGAAGAGAATCTGAACATAACTATATGGGGAAAGCCATTAGAACAAGTTTCAGAGTATAAATACCTTGGAAGTATCATAACACGAGAGGCAAAATGTACGGATGAGATCAAAACTAGAATAGGAAAAGCAAAAGCGGCTTTCAGGAGAAAGAAACAACTACTTACAGGGAATATAAGGGAAGATATCCGCAAGAAGTTGATAAAATGCTACGTATGGAGTATAGCATTGTATGGGGCAGAAACATGGACGCTAAGGAAAAATGACATAAAATACTTGGAAAGCTTTGAAATGTGGACTTGGAGGAGAATGCTGAAGATAAAATGGACAGATAGGATGAAAAACGATGAAGTGCTACGAAGAATAGGAGAGAAGCGAATGATTATACAGACTATCAGAAAGAGGAAGGCTAACTGGGTTGGACATTACCTGAGGAGAGAGAGTATGATTAAAGACGTGTTAGAAGGAAAACTAGATGGGAAAAGGGAAAGAGGTAGGAAAAGGTTTCAGCTGATAGACGATTTGAAAGGGAAAGATATGAAGAGGACAGCGGAAAATAGGAGTATATGGAGAACCAGGTTTAACCAAGAAAAATCACGGACCTGTCTACGGACAGACTACCTATGATGATGATGACAAATAAATGGAATATTTTGTGTTAGGATTAAGACGTCACCATATGTTTACCAAGTATGTTTACATTAACAATATTATGTAATATAGTCCATTAATTTGCATTAAAAGCCTTAAATCAATGCACTTGAAGTATGGAAAATCAATTTCCATTAAAAGGCATTGAAGTCGCTGCAATGGCAGTTAATATTTTTCATTGTTGAAAACCGAAAACCTTTTTATAATTTTATGATTCAGATGAAATTTTTACAAAAAATCAGCATGGATATGAATTTTATCTTCAAGAAAAAAAACTTCATTTTTTTCACCAAGAGAATGGTTTATGTCCCGATTCGTATCTTAATTGTAACTAATTAAAAAAAGCAATTTTATAAAGCCCGGCGCCGTTTTAAATATTTTTCTTATGGGTGTTTAAAATTAAACCTTGGGGTAAAAAACACCCTTTAAATAAAACTTCTGAAATTTTGGATTTTTCCCAATCTTCTTGTCAAATTTCAGCTCTGTAGCAAGTCTAGAAGTACCTTAGGGTTTATATCATATATCCGAACATTATAAATAGCTGCTTCTTACATATATAGTACATTTGTACATAGAATACAAGTAGATGATGCTTACATTCTGCAAGCTTTTCAGCCCATATCGAAAGTAACACCATAAGATTTTTAGAGGATGCAGGGCATCAGGCAGTCTCTAACGTCACTAATATCAGGGTTGCTTCTCCTATTGTGATCCCTGATATTCCTAGAGAAACACAAACCTATCCGCTCCTCCCTAGAGTCCAAATTTAATAGTCGTGTTTGTGCTTTCAGTCTCACGTTAGAAATCAAATTATTTATGTTACACTCAATCACAGTGCGTGATGCAATCAGTGTTTTGGATACAGTAATATCCTACACATTATCGGAAGAAAATATAGGTGATGATGTTTTTATAATATGCGTAATATTGAAAATTAGAGTAAGTTAACTTATATGCTTAAGGGAATAAACCTGATGTTAAGTCAATTAAAGGAGAATGAGAAAATAAATTTCTGTAACTCGATTTTTCTATAACTCGAATAATTTTTACTTTTCCTTGAGATTCGAGTTATGGAAGTTCCACTATAATTCGTTATGACGTCATGAATTTACATTAAAAGCATTAAAGGTCCCTTTAAAAGCAATGAGGCTGTTGCCATGGTTTTTATACATTTTCATTATTGAAAAGAGGAAAACTTCACACTTTCTTCCGATTTAAAGCAGATCTGTACGCTAATTAGGTATGTATTTGAATTATGCGTTAAAAAATGAAGAACTCCGTTCTTTCAGCTAGGCAAATGTTCTTTTCTGAATTCACACCCCAAATTTAAGTAATTTAAAAATGCACTTTTAAAAAGCTTTGCGTTAAATGCCATGATTTTCTTATGGGGTATTGAAATGGAACATTGGGGTTAAAAATACCCCTTAAATATGAACTTTTTTGTGATTTTCAATTTTTCGTCAATTACTAGGGAATTTAGAAATTCCGGATAGATGCATTAATTTCGTGGAAAATGAAAACTATTGTCTTATTTATATAAAGTCTGCGTAATTCAAATGCTGTCACGTTAGTTTATTTACGAGTTTATATCTTGGTGTATGGTGATTTTTTGTGCGCTTGCATTATGCAAGCACCGAAAACTCGTATATGTAAGAAGCAGCTACTTATAATGACATGTGTGTGTGTGTTACTCTTTCTCTGAGATTGAGGAGGGGCTTAGGCCCGAAAAGCTTTCATGTTTTTTGTGTTTCTTTTTTGGGTGTGTTTCTACGTGTCTCTTCGACACCCCCAGCAGCTCGTCAAGTTGGTAAGCGTCCACTGGGCTCCCTTCAAAACCTTGTTGCCACTGTTATCACTACCATTCCTTTTTCTTAAGATAATATATATACACATGCATACATACTCAGTTATTGCTCGATTAACGCGATTTAGCCATAACGCGGTTCCAACGCGGCAGGTCGAAGACCAGGAAGCTTTTGTCAGGCGCGGAGCAATTCAGTAAATGATTGACTGTGGTTTGAGGCGTTTCGAGGCAGTTTGCACTTATGAGTAGAGACATTTTGGGTCCAGAACTCATCCTATTATTATTGCATGTAGGTATTCGTATGGGAATGGATTTTCGCTTAACATACCGTATCTACCGCGTTATGCGAAGACTTTCTGTATATATATAGAAAAGGCCCCAACAAAATCAACGAATGCACTATAAGCGAAGAGACAAATTATTTATTTTTACTTTTATTTGTGCTCTACTTGGAAGACTTGGTCGAAAGAAGCATTTCGTAAAATGATACGTTCGAACCACTTTGCGAGGCGCCTCCTAGCTTGGTAAATCGATTTATTGAAGCTTTTAGAGAAACACAGGTCGTAAGGGCTAGCAGACGAAGTTTTGGAAATAAAAAAAGCTTCCAGGGACAACCCTATGAGGAAAAACTGTTAGGAACACTTTGGTTCGTTGCACCACTTGTCGTCTTACTGTCAAGTCAATATACAGGTAACATGCAGAAATCGGAATGTGGGATATATACATCTACATCTACATATTACCCTGCAAGTCACCTTGACGGTGGATGGCAGGGGGTGCCGCGCACCAAGTTCCTTACTAATTATTATTCACTTATCTATTGTGGTCAAGTATTGTCCTAGGGAAAAATGACTCCTTATACCTCTCCGTCCTACTATCTATCTAATTCTTTTTCACGAATCAATAGATAGATAGATAGAGTAATAGGGATAGATTGCTGGAAAAAGCGATCCAGATGTTTGATTATCTTTAGTGCTATTAGTTATCACAATTGGAGAGACAAGCTTCAGAAGATTTTTCGCGCATTGTGTCACTCTTCCTCCAAATATCTTTCGATTTTCACATATGCTATAGATGGCAATTTTGCATCAATTTCCACCGGGCACCTTACATTTAGGTTAATAAATCCAAGTCGTAGAAAACATATGGGAGGAGATGTTATTCAACCGAACCTAATCCGATCAAAATTTTTATAACATGTACCTAAAAATTTAGTAGCCACAAAATCGTCGATGTCGTGCGAGGTAAAATGACTTGTAACGAGCGAACAAAAGGGCTTCGACCTCAGTGTAATAGTTAAAAATATTGAAATAAAAGCTTATACTGACAGTCGCTACTAATGGTTTTTCCGAATGCGATGAGATAGGCTGACAAAGATTTTCATTCGAGTGTGTCATACAGTGACGCCCTCAGCCTCCTTCCTTTGGCGATTCCCAATGCAATAATGCAAACGATATTATCATGCCAGAAAGTCGGTGGTCGTCAACCGTACACCCGCGAGCATCGGAAAATATTTTTAGGAAGCCGCGCGATTTTTAAATCGACCATTGCCTAAAATAATACGTGACTTTTTATCTCGGACGTACATAACGGCCAAAGATTTTCAGCTTGGTGAATATATCCTCTTGTTGTTCTTAGCTGCTTTATTATATATATATATATATATATATATATATATATATATATATATATATATATATATAATGTAAATTAATGTTACACTCAGGGACCATTAACAGGTTTTGTCATCAGTCCAGCCTTTCATGGCTCTATTTACTCTTTATGTCAAAACATATTCCAAAGGCGGGCTTGAAAAAGGGAAAACATCGGAAGTGCATACAAATTATTACTTCTATAAGTACCGTCGACAATTATCGTCCCTACAGATGATTACAATGTTTGCGACAGTAGTTATCTCGAAGGGATGGCGATGATAATCAGTACTTTGACGTCATCCCGCTCTTCATTGCTCATCCTTCGACTGCTCTGCCACGGGCACTCATCTCAATTGGATTGCGCAAAAGATAAACGATCACCTGATATTTGCAGCGAAAAATATAACGGCAGCGTAATCAATGTCATGTTCGAGGAGCAATCTTCGAGATCGCTCGTGTCCTCTCTCTTCCTCGGATTCATTTTCCTCTCCCTCAGACGAAGTTTTCCATGTTTTTAATCCCTATTATTCGAGGGCGATTTCGGAAGCCAGTCGACACGGGAGTGACACGCGGTCCTTCGCAAGGGAGACATAACCGGTTAAAAACGGCAAGTTTCGGAATTTGCGAAACGCAGACTACCTTTAGCGCAAAAGAATCCATCCTGTACGGGCGGCAGAGAAGCGGTCCGGGAAGAAATGACACGCACGCCGATATCGCCTGACCTCAGCGTCAGCTCCGCGCATTATATATTTTCCTTCCTTCTGAGTTCCATAAATTTCGCGCACCAATTTGGACGATGGGCAACCTCGTTCTCATCCCTCAGCGTCGGGAGAGTGAATTCGGGCTCACGAAGAAGAGAGTTGTCGTGGTCTCAGGGACCCATTTTCCCCCTATCTCTCCCTCCTCCACCTCTTTAACGTCCATCTGACGGGCAGCGTTATTCCATCCAACCCGAACCACCCACACGCGCTCTCACACACACACACACACACACACAAACGTCCTTCCTCCCGTTCCCATCCCTTCTTTCCACGCCCTTTTTATCCCTTCTCATCCCCTTCGCCGATTCACTTGCCGCGGTCACACGCAAGACACAGGCACAAGAGCGCTCGCGCACACCATCGCAAAATCGCACACAAACGTTACGCAACGTGACGTCAATGGAGCTCTCTACACTCACACCAGTACCTCTTCCCTATGCCTCGTTCAGGATACACCAGGAGGCGGCCTTCGTGCATCTCACACCACTCACCCTTTCCATCTCTCTTCTCCCTCTCTCCCATCTCTCTTCCCCCTCCCTCCTTCCCATCTCTCCTTCCCTCCCATCCGTCAAACAAGTGCTAGGTGCTGTCTCTGAAGGCATCTCCGCGGAGGTGGAGGAAAGGAGAATTATGTGGGGTGAGGGAGAGGAGGGAGCTTAAAGGCATGGGCGACTTTGAAGGATGGCGATGTACCATCGCGATGAGCTAGTGCGTGTCTCCTCCTATGCGGTTTCCCCCCTCTTTCGAACCGGCGTTGAATCCCGTACTCCATTTTGAGAGAGAGCGAGAGAGGAGGGTTCGTCGTGGTAGTCGACAAGCAGGCAAACGGCGGAGCGGTCGGTTAAAGGACTCTTGTCCGCGCGGTTTTTCCTAAAACTATACATACAATACGTTCGCGGCGAAGGACCACTACGTGCGCCGCTTCGCGCGTGTGTTTTGTTTCCATTTCATTCCGCGTGTTGGTTCATTATTTTTTATCGGCGGCGACCGGGAACCCTAAGAGAGAACGCTAAGGGAGGAGTGTCCGTTATCGCTGAAGAAGTTGCTTCAGTAGCAGGAATATATATATATTATATATCATATTTTTTGGGTGGAATTTCCTTCCTTCATATCCGAAGGAAGCTCGAAGAGGGAGAGAGGAAAAGGGAAAGGTGTACGTTTCTGGTGCTTGGTACCCCGTGTGCTAATTTTTTGCGAGAGGGATGCTCCAATCGCGTCGCTGGTGTGCGGCGACGGCGGCGGCGTTGGCGACGGTGGAGGGGGAGAAGGGAGGACGGAAGGATTGGTGAGAGGTGGTGGTGTCGGAACTACGTCGACGGGTGTACCAATGGTCCAACAGCCTCTGTCGACCCTTCCCCCTCCGGAGTGGGGGGCGGACCTCTAGGAGTCCGGTGGAGTGAGAGTGACCGAGATACACGCACACACACGCACGCACCCCACGGGTCCACCGAGGGACGTCTTAGAAGGAGTCCCTATCTTTCTCTCTCTCTCCACTCTAACTTGGTGACGGTGTTGTTGTGGGGGAGGGTGGGGCGTTCGGGTCGGAGAGGGGGAGGGGGGAAAGGGATCAAGGGGTGGGCCGTGAGAGAGAGAGAAAGGGGGAGGGGGAAAGTTTTAACCCTCAATCAGTAGTCTTCGAGCTGTCGTCCGGCGAAGAACGCGGCCCCGCTATGTGCTGCCAAGGGGGTGAGTTTGCCCATGTCCGCCACGTTACTCTTTTTTTTCCTTCCTACCGATCCTCTCATAATTTTTTTTTCGCGAGAAGAGTCATTTTGAGGGGACTCTTGCACCTTTTAAGGTACAGACGCGTTCTGCTTCCTCTCCCGCTCCGCCCGAGACCTCCGCAAACTCCCTCTCCCAACGACTTCGATCCCTCCGTTTTTATCCTGAGAATTGAGTGGGAAGAATGCGTGTCTTATAATGTGTTTGCGGGTGGCGTGAATGTGGGCTGCCTTGGCGAATATATGGCGGCGTGACTTAGGGAAGATGGAGGGGGAAGGTGAATGTGTGTGTGTGTGAAAGAGAGCACGCGTGGAGGGTCGAAGACGAAGTATAAAATCTTTCTCCCAGTCCTTCAAAGACGGCTGCGAGAGGAAAGGGACGAGGGGAAGGCGGAGGTTAGGGAGGGTGAAGGGAATTGCAACCTTAGTGCCACAGAAGGAACCTTTAAAAAAAAATCGTCCCCGACGTATGGGGGTCAGTCTTTTGATTAATTTCAATCGGTCAAACCATGTAGCTCAATTCGCGGGAGGGGAGAGTAAAAGGGAGAAGGAGACGGGAGCAGGGGGAAGGGGTTTGCAGAATCGGTGCGTGGACATGCTTATGTTCTTCTTGGTCCGTTCGATACGAGGGTCGTCGCTATTTTCCTATTACAGACCGTAGAGGAGATTATCCCTCCCAGCGTTTGATTGGAAGGGATCGGGACTGGACGCTGTAGATGCAATTTTAGGTATTTATAGATGAAGGGAGGGCGCGGGAACGTTTGGAGTCGCGTTTCGAGACTAAATCGCTGCGGTACATATCTCTAGAGTATGATCTCGCTGCAGTATAATCGACAGGGATGAGATTTTTCGGTTTCTCGAAATATTTTGGCACCTTTGCCACACAAGACCATTGTAGTGGTATGAGCGGCATTGGTTTTGTCTCCAATCCGTATGCATTTTTCGATAAGTGTGGGCAGAATGGTTTTGGTAATTATGTATTCATTGCAATTAAGATTCTAAGGTATGAATCAGTACGTAAGATATGGCCAGGTAATACTTTGGTGCATCACACCCCATGCCACATACCAATTCAATGAATGTGTATGCCCATAAAGAAAGATTTGGCAGTACGTATATGAAGTTGAGGTTATAAGAGACATTGGGATAATAATTAAGGAAGATAAAACTAGTTGGCCATTTTGAGAAATGATCATTATCAATAGCAATTTGGTAGCACGATGTTAAGCGAAATCTCTTTTTGGGTTAGTGATAGCCAGTCCATTCGAAACAAAATTATTGGCGGTTTTCAAGGTACATTGTAGGCGTATGTGCGCACACTAAAAGGATATTGTTAATACTTATCCGTCGAAAATTATGAACGAATAATTTACCTGATATCAGCACATTTAAAAAGTAAACTAAATGTTCGAGGAAAGTTTTATTTGTTTTACTTTGATGGGAAAGCTAAAAAAAGTTTTTCTTTCACTTGCACGTTTGTTCGCGTTATCTAGGCTCGTTCTTTCCGAGGACAATACGAGATCACAATAGAAAATTTCAACCTGCGATAGACAATCTTTAGGTAGGTTTTCGTGCATTGCACTCTCTGCCATCCACCAATTAGGTGAATTGCAGGGTAACATGTAGATGTAGAATATTTTGGGAATTTTTTGTTCGGCTAGTACCCTTGCGATTCATTTTTCCGTGTGCGTTGCAAAACAATATTTTATTAATCGTCGATTTTTTGTTGCTTTAATCTTAAGTCGAGTTGAAAAGTTTTACATGTAAGTTTCTCCCCAGGATTATGGTTTCTGTTTGGAGGAAATAAAAATGCAAGCAAGGGACTGATATTTTGTTTGCTTCCGATCGAGTAATAATTGAACTTGCGCCTTCATTCAAACTGAGTAATTTCAGATTATTTTTATCCAATATTTTTCTGTGGTTCGACCATAAGCTCCAAATTTTTCACCTGGCTCTGAAGGAGTTTCCCATCTTCGCCTTAGATATTTCCCTATTTTTTCACTTACATTAAAAACCGTGAAAGTGATTTTGATAACTTTCATGATTTGAAGTTATAGTATTTCTTGGTATAGCATATTTAAAAACGTGCAAACGTAAGCGTCTTGCGTACCCGTTAGATTTTGCGTTATTTGTTCGTTTTCTTATGGGAAAGAACTAGCGTTTTTGAGGAGAAAAAGTATAAATACTTTTTACTTCAAATGAAATTTATTATGGTGTTTTTAAACAGCTATTTTCGCGTAGGTTTGTGCGAGAATATATTTCTGAACGTAAGTTTCGCAAATGCCAAATTTGTTTTCCCGATCGTGTATATTGTCACGGACACGATGATGAGGTTTAATTCAGTTGTGAATTCGGAGTGCAGGAGGTGAATAAACCAAGTAAAAGAAAATTTACAATGAATATGCATTACGATAAGGTCATTAATAAGTACTTAAATCGCTAGTTGTGACGTTAGATAATTCGCTTATCCGTCTGTTAATCAGATAAGAGTTGTATTGTATTCGAAAAACCAACCGCTCAGCAGGTGATGCACATGGGGGGTGAAAGGACTAAGTGTTTTTATCTTTTCGAGAAACCACTCCACAAATATAAATTGCAAAACGCCATTTTGGTAAACAAAGTTGGCCCACGCATGTTTTACAGCCGTTAAATAGCGAAAAAAAGCCGACGTGATTTTTTCTTAATTAAATTTCTGCCACCGTAAAGTTCGAAGAACTTTCTCCGTATGCTTTCTCCGTGGCCGTACATTTTGATTGATTTTTCAGCGCGCCGTGAAGTGTCGGCGCTGCTTGCGTTTTTCTGCGGTGTTAACGTGCACGGGCGGCTATTTTGCGACGCACGGTTAGTTTTGCTCACTCACGTGATTTTTAGTCCATTCAACCTTGATTAGATTCGGGCATCTTGGAAAAAAATGAGACGCGATCTTCCGTTTGCCTTTTCTCTTCACTTTTACTCACAAAACTTTTACCATTTTTTGCTCCCTTTGCGCGTAACAAAACCGTGAGATTCTTTAACGATGTTTAATCAATGGCTGGGATAAAAGAATAATTTCCGCTTAAGTGAGACGCTTTTTTTGTTGTTTTTGGATTTGTTCTCAGGAAGTTGATGTTCAGTGTACCATTTTTAGAATCTTTCACACTCTTTTGGCCACCAAATAAATAATTCATTTGTTTTTTCAGTCCTCATGATCGTTTACCTCCTCTATCCGGCTGCTTTACGATGGGCCACTGAGTAGCACTCTTTGTTCTTAATTGCTTTTGGGGTTGCTTCGTCTCCTAATATCGCAACAGTTTTATTTGTGAGTAGTTCATACATTTCGTTGGCAAATTATGCACGCTATGATCCGGTGTACGTTTTATTTTTTTCTTTGAAAAATTCTCAAATTGGAATACTCAATGAAATTTTTACGTGCATGGTTAAGATTTTGTGAGTTCAGTCTATTTAAAAATTTAAATATTAATTTGGTTGTGATCGTTATTATATATGAACCGTCTCATGGATGAGTTGCATGTTCTTTACCGTTTCGTTTGAAAGCGATATAAGTTCCTGTGTGCCATTAATATTTAAATAACGTTCGTGTATAAGATTGACTAGTTTAAAATGTGCTCAATTCAATGATGCAATAGATATGGAGAGCATGAGAATCATAGTGCTGGAAATTTATCCATTTTAATTTCAAGATTCTTAAAAGACTTGTAGATTGAACTTTATATTTAATAAACTCAACGGCCGTCTTTGCATTGCAATTTCTTTGAACTTTAAACAAAATGATCAGTTTATCATTACGATTAGAGTTAGGTCATTTTGATGGCTACTGAAAAATCCCTAATAATGGAAGTATGAATCAGAACTCATGTTGCAAAAGACTTTTATAGAACTGGTGTTATCGTAAGATATATTTACACTCTTAAGGTTCAGCATCGTTCTCTTAAAGTTAATAGGGAACTTAAAAGTTAGTCAAGTTAGTAAGAAAGATTAAAGGGGTGGTTTTCCTTCTTATTCATAAACAATAAACGCAATAAAAGTTAATCTGCGAAGTATAACGATAACATTTTTGATATTTTCTTTAGTTTGCTTTGTGATACTGTGTGTGTTTCTGGTTACCGGTGGTGATTTCAGAGGCATTTTCTCTGAAACGCTCTTTCGAAATATAATGGAGTTTAGTCACGTGTATGACTCATAAGTTTGCGAGCTCTTGATTGTTCCTTGTCCCTGGGGGGAAGATATTTTGGGTGGACCCTGACCCATAACCTGTATGTAGTCTATCTCACGATGAATCGTTGTGCGCTTTAATTGTTCATTCTCGACCTCGGGATCCTTTTATCACAGACAGAAACACAATTACATCAGTTTATCTACATCTACATGTTACCCCGCAATTCACCTAATTGGTGGGTGGCAGGGGGTGCAATGCACCAAAACCTACCTAAAGATTGTCTATCGCAGGTTGAAAATTTCTATTGTGATGTCGTATTGCCCTCGGAAAGAACGAGCCTAGATAATGCTCCGTCCTACAATCGATCTCACGTATCTTATCGTCACGGTCGTTTATATCTATATACGTTGGTGCTTCAATTATTCCTACAACCTCGTCTTTTAGACATTCCGATCTGTATTTCTCCAGAAGCCGCAATCTTGAGTGCAATCTACGATCCTCCAGTGGTACCCAGTTCAAATCCATCAATAATGAGGTGACACTTTCCTTGTGTTCGTACTTTTGTTTTACGAATCTGGCTGCTCTGCGCTGCACTCTTTCTAATTGAATTATATGTCCCTTCTCATACGGATCCCATATGGTTTATATGATACTGATGATTTTCACTGCAAGAGATATTTTGTTTGATGATATCACTGTCAAAAATTAACTTCCGCGAGACATGCATATTCTTCGGATTTTCGACGCAACCAACAAGAAATTTGCCTTCATAGGTAGAATGGAATGGAATGGCACATTAAAATCTTAGAAACGTCTAATTACTCATTTGTTAGACCACATGTTGAATACTCTTCAAATGTATGGGATCCGCGTAAGAAGGGCAAAAAATTGAGATAGATAGATTCAAAGGCAGTGCAGCCGTATTCATAAAACAAACATATGATGATAAGCAAAAGGTAACATCGCTAGTAAAGGAATTTAACTGAATATTGCTTGATAATCCCCAACTAAACGCATAAGTTAGGACTTTCGGGGAAATATAGCTCGGAAGGTTTAGAAGAGGAAGTTTTCGGTATAGCTGATGCACTAACGTACATTGGGTAACTAGTACTTGCTTCTAACATCCCGCATAGGATAACTAAGGTATCCATAGAGGAGGGACTTAGCGACCATCAAACTGTGTATGCGGAGTGCGAATTAAAGCTCAAAAGACATCCTAAGACCCTTCGGAATGTATACGCTTTCGCCAAGGCCGACTTTAAAAGTTTCAGCTTACATCTCAGAAGTACTTTTGTAAGTTATCGTGAAAAGACAACGATTAGGTATGGAGCCATCATGGTTATTATTTAAGGATATACTAGGAAAAGGTATCAATGGATTTATCCCCAATAAGTTAAAATCTGATAAGAAAGAACCTCGTTGGTTTAATAAGGAAGTCAGGATTGCCTTAAGACGCAAAATTGAAAAACATACCTACCACCGCTTCCGATGAGTATCGCACAGCTAAAGTCCATGAGTATAACAGTGCCCGCGTATTAGTGAGAAAAACCATGCGTAACGCATTTAACACCTTCCGGAATGAGGTATTAAATACAAAATTGAAGGAGGATCCAAAAGCGTTCTGGTCCTATGTAAGAGAAGTCAAGGGAGGGGGTCCTTCAATACCCTCCCTGCGATGTGATTCCGGAGACATCCTTCACGATGGGGAGGATAAAGCTAATCTACTAAACGTTTACTTCGCGAAGGCGTTCACGGCAGGTGGAGATGGACTTGAAGATAATCTTATTCCCGATCGATGTACTCGGATGGATAATATTAAAATCTCTGAGGCAGGAATAGCGAAGCAACTGGGTGCGATAAAGCCCAACAAAAACCCAGGACCAGAAGGAATTCCCGCGCGTGTATTAAAAGAACTAGCAGAAGAAATAGCTCCCTTCCTTCGGAAAGTTTTCGAGAAATCTCTTACCCTCTGTGAGGTTCCTGATGATTGGAGACTAGCACACGTCACACCCATTCATAAGGGAGGTGACAAAGAAAACCCCGAAAATTATAGGCCGATTTCTCTAACATCATTATCATGTAAGATTTTGGAGCACATTATTGTTAGCAACACAATGCGTTATCTCGAGAGTAGATCGCTCTTAGTCAGCTGTCAACATGGCTTCAGAAAAGGTAGATCCTGTGACACCCGACTCGGTCTGTTTGTGAATGATGTTTTATCATGCGGCGAAAATAATAAACAGGTCGATGCAGTGTTCCTTGATTTTAGAAAAGCTTTTGACAAGGTTCCCCACCGTAAGTTGTTATTAGAATTGGGAAATCTTGGCGTTAATGATAAAGTCATTAACTGGGTTCGCGCTTTCCTTTGGAATAGAAAACAAAAAGTAGTCATCGATGGTAAGTCCTCGAGTGTGGCAGATATAGTCTCTGGAGTGCCGCAGGGTAGTGTGATCGGACCTATGCTTTTCTTGCTTTATATAAACGACATCAGCTCAGTTGTGAAAAGTAATATCGGACTTTTTGCGGATGACACCGTAGTCTATAGAGAAATTAGTGGTCCTAGCGACCATCGTCAGCTTCAGGATGATCTGGATGCGTTATCTGTTTGGTGCAAGGAATGGCAGCTAGAAATCAATCAGAAAAAGAGTAACGTTCTAAACTTTTGGAAATCTAGAAGCCATCGTCCGTGTTTATCTACTCGATAGATGGTGAGAGCATTCCTGTTTCGGAATCCGTGAAATACCTCGGGGTAACCTTGAATCGTGACCTGTCTTGGGACACCCACATAAGACGAGTGATAGGTGCGGCAAATAAGAAGTTGGCTTTTGTGCGTAGAATAGTCAGGAAAAGCACGGAAAAGGTGAGAGAATCCTGTTATTTATCGTTGGTTAGACCTCAAATGGAATACGCAGCAGCGGTTTGGGACCCATATCAGAGGGGACTCATAAAGGATTTAGAAAAAATACAGCGGCGAGCAGCTAGATTCGTGAAAAAGAATTACGATAAAAAACAGAGCGTTACTTTACTCATTGAAGAGTTGAGTTGGCCATCGTTGAAAGATCGTAGATTACAGGCGAGACTTAAACTTCTAGATAAATATAGGTCGGAGATATTCGTAAATGAAATGAAGGATATTATTCGACAACCAACGTATATCGGACGGAGGGATAATGAGGACAAGATTCGCGAAATAGATAGTAGGACGGAGAGGTATAAGGAGTCATTTTTCCCTAGGACAATACGTGACCACAATAGATAAGTGAATAATAATTAGTAAGGAAGTTGGTGCGCGGCACCCCCTGCCATCCACCGTCAAGGTGACTTGCAGGGTAATATGTAGATGTAGTAGGTGTACATATTCGTACGTCAAAAGAAGGTATTTATCTGAAGAAGTAAATTTTGACTATTTACACTATTGCAGCTAAAGTAGTTTTCTGCCTGCTGAATACTTTAACCTCTGTTACAAAATACAAAATAAATATTTAGACTTTTGTGAACTTGGATACTAGATTAATTGTTTTTTTATAGTGGTTCAACAACACGATCTTCTCTGTTTTACCATGCAAATTTAATTTACATTTATATATGAGAAAGTTTTAATTTTGTTTCAGCGTAGTAACAAAGCGTTACGTCCTTTTTATAAAATTTAAATTGAATTCGAATTTACTCTAGGAATGACAATCGAATGCTTCATTGAAATTTCTGAAGATCAGAGGGATTAGTCAATTAGGTTTTATGAATAATAGGATCGTTTTACTCAAGGACTAATTTGGATCGCATTAGGATAGTGAAGGATCCAACTGAGAATTTTTTGATCCATTTCCTCCTTTCCATCCACAAGAGTCGTGAATTGTAGTATTAAACGTACTTATTTTTAAATGATTTTACATTATGCATCTTACTTTCTTTATTTGATATTGATGCGATTAAAATGATTATTTCCATTTATAATATTTTTATGATCGAAATATTGTCTATAAATCCAGTTGCGAGAATTGTGCACATAAACGAGATTAGGAAAAATGAAAGAAAAAATAATAAAGCAGTTACATAAGGTGTAGAGCAAAGATAATGTGGCTGAATAAGAGACGATAGAAGCCGAGATGGCCGACGTATACTTCATGAAATATCATGATATTACCTCAAAAAACATTTACATGTAATTAATCAATCGAAAGAAAATTTCCGTCAGAATTCCAGACTGAAGAAACTTCAACATTTGCATCTAGTGCAATAATTTATAACATTACGCATCTCATCAGTTGTTTTTTATCGTTTATAGAGTTTTCACTGGAATTAGCGTCGCAATCAAAATTACTGGGACGTCTCAAAAACTCGGTTGATGGCTTCATCAGACGCGTAATACAGAGAGAATTATTCCAACCTTTTCTGCGTTACTTCAGCGATGTCTCGCCTTCAATAAAGATAGTCAGCGATGTTTATTCAACCAAAATAGGAGAATTTAATGCTAGGCACACAAAATGTCGGACCATGTCACCAGTCTCATTTTTTAGAAATATATGGCACCAGTGCTCAAAAGGTGCATATCACGGGAGATCCAAAAATATTGTCGAGTTCAAGGTTGAAAAAATTTCACTCGAATAAAGTTTTTCATAAATACGTTATAGGAAGTTTAAATCATATTGGTTTCGGTAAATCATTCAAAACAGTTGTTGTGTCATGTATCGGCCTCCCATTTCATTTATCTTAACCTTGGAAGAAATATTGAATCAGGAGATAAGAGCGGACACCTGTTGGATTCGAATTATGGTAGACAGAGAGAGGGAATTCAGCGGCTGAGCGATTCCTATCAAAATATTTTCGGATTAATTACGTTGTGTATGTGACTTTGAGAATATGTCATTACTTTGCCTTGTGTGTCTATTTAATTTGTTCGCCAACTGATTCATATAAATACCCCTCCTACATCACATTTCATAGTATATTCTATTGATTTGTTAAAAACAGGAAGAATAAAAATATGTATAATCTTCTATAACCGCATTCATGTGGATTTTACATTTTTATTCTTCCCGTTTTTAACTATGTAATCGTACCACAAACTAACGCTTAATACGATTAATTTCATTCGATAAAGTTCTCTTATATATAGTTCTCAAAGCGCCCTTTAGAATTTTAAAATAGACCAGGGCTTTTTTCTGTCTCTGCCTAATTTCTTTCTGTCACTATACTTTTTCATAGTCTATTTCCTCTCATACAGCCTCTCTCCCTATCATTTTCAGTGATTCCCATCTTGCATCCCTCCGCGCTTCTCTCTTTGTTCGAATTCGGTGGTTAATGTGTAATGGTAATGTGTAACGCTAATATGAAAGATATATCATAGTAAAACACGTGACCTAACTGATTCAAGAAGGAATAATCGAGCTCGTCCTATGGCTTAAAAATTCAAGAGCGAGCACATAAAAATACTTCTCTCGGGTATCTTCAATGGTCACAACAAAGTTATAGAAACATGTACGCATTTCGGCTAAAAAGCAACCGTCTTCAGTGGATTTGCCGGAAATTTGTTCTAAAAGAAGAAAGAAATTCTTTTCGGCGAATTACCACTGAATACCACTGTAGCCGAAATGCGAATGTTTTTTATAACCTTGTTGTGGCTATTGGGGATACCTGTGACAAGTATTTTTTAAATTGATTGTTCTTGGATTACCTAACTGGATAATATTCATATGCAATCAATCTTTCTTCTGACTGTCTACCTTTTTTCGTTTATACTTAGAAGTTCTTCCGGACAGCTTTTATATAAATCTAAGACAATTACTTCACTCTAGTTTTTTTCGAGTGTTTTGTTATTGCTCCTAAGTGCCATCCACCAAACGGGTGATTTGTAGGCTATCATGTAGAACTACGAATTAGAAAGTGCTGTTTTATCACTTTGGCCATATATCCTCTTGAGGTTGGCATATTGAGTTTTTTTTATTTCGTAGGAGATATTTATTTCTTGAGAGATCGGCTGTGTAATGAAGAAAATCTCTCATTTCCTCGTTTTATAAGTTTTTCTAAGAGACAAAAAGGCAGTTTTTGTGTATAAAATATTCACCAGCTTTAAGAGGATCAACGACCTCAGCTGTGAAAATCAGCATAAATAAATTTCAATCATCTCTCTCCTAATCTGAAATAAAAATACGTTCTTACTGTAGGAAGATTGTTAAAATAATATACGCCAGGAAGATAATGCAAACGGTACGTATTATCTCATCCTTCATTATATGTGAGTACCCCAATTGCTATATGTCTTTAATAAAATAAGAGTAACGTGAGCTAACAAAATCTAGAATCTAGATGGCTAACGTGGTTACACAATTTCAAGGATACACACTTCGATATAAAAAAATTGAAAAACTAAGTAAATATAGTAGGTATCTGCAATAGCCATAACAAGGTCGTCTTTGGTTTTACATAACCTTGCTATGGCTCTTGGAGATACCCAAAATAAGTACTTACTTTTCCAATATTTATATTGAAGCGCTTATTTGTTCCTGAATTTGTTTTAGGGCGAGCTCGATAAATCTCTTGTGAATAGTCAAACAAATACTGGAAATACAAAATGCGTAGAAGCCATTATCAGTTACGATTGTTGTCGGAATAAGTATAAAGCTTTCCTGGTTTTTTTACGATCATTAAACCGGCCTAAATTAGTAATTGTATTCCATCCATGACGCAAGGTCGATTATTCTTCCTTGAATTTTGGATGCGGTGATAGTTTATGCAGTATTATCCGAAAACTTCTGATTAAAGTCCTTAATTGCATCGACTCTTATTTTTCTCAGGATATTTCGTTTGCAGCATTTTATATGCCACTTGCGGAGCAGTTTTTGTTTTAAAAAAATGATTGTCCAATACAACTACCAGAAAAATAGCGATATCTTTGAAAAATGCAATTTACTCTCTTCGTTGTATAAAGGGAAAATTTGTTTTTTTTTTGTTTCCGCGAGGTTAACATGATTTCCTCTTGAAATTAATACTCTCACGTTCACCAAACGCATCTGCTTCGTGCACAGACTAATTCAAGGCGAGGGGTGTTGTGTCATGATTCACTTTTATCCGAGCACGACCCTTTTGACTTCGCAAGGCCACACGTAACAGGAATATTAGTCCATTCGTCAGTGCATGATTAAAGATGCTCGTCTCTTGGGCATTGACCTCACAAGCGGCCTATGACGTCACGGAGATGGATTGAATTGTTCAGGAGATGACGGGACAGGGATGGAGTGGAGAGAGGGAAAGCACGAACGTGGAACATTGGGGGCAACGTTTTCGTCATATAATTGCTTCCAATGTATGCGAATGTATCCTTCGATAACTAATGTGACAAGTCGATCTTCTAGCAGGTCGGTTTACAGATAAATATTTGGTGGCGTAGGGATGTCTGTGCAGGGAAGCGAAAAAGGCTTGTATTCAAATTGATAAAAAGTACGTGAATAATTTAATATAAAATCTTTTCTTACTTAGGTCTCTTTGCGTCTCTTAACTACTAAGGATTAAGTATTGGTCAAATAAAAGGCACTCTTTCCATCTACCGTAAAATTGGTTGTGTGATTTAAAGATAGGTGAGTGTCGTGTCCCCTGTCATGGAAAATTTATGCAGTATGCATCTTTGCTGCTGTTGCTATATCTTTGTTTATGTTTTTCCCGGACGGTGTTGGTTGCTTTGGCATCGTGGAGAAATGTCTTCTCAGCCGATTGATTCTTTTAAGAATTTGCTTAGTTATTTCTGTTGTTTTGTAATTGTGACACTAAAATTTTCAGGGATTTGATATAAATTGAAGTAGAAAGATACTGGAAATGGAAGGAAGCAAAGTTTGATGGAAGAATTTATTCTTGTAGTCGCTTGGAAAAGGATCACTGTGTTAAACGGAATAGCCCCATTTGAAGCAACAGGTGGAAGATTTCGAAGATTTTGTGTCTGCTAGTGGCTCAAGGGCTAAAGTCAGAACTTTCTGGACCATTAAAAATTCATGGGATTCTCTGAGTACCATCCATCACAAAAATATTGCTAGAAAATATGTAAAGTATGTATAATTAGCGAGGACGAACAGAAAAAATAATTACGTAATTTTACATTTTGTCTTTAAGAAAACTTCACAATAATAATAAATGATAGGCATAAATAATTTAAAGAAAGGTACTATTTGGGCATATCAAATTTGATTGTCAACATGAAAATTCTCTATAATTACACAGAAAACAGATTGGTGATTTTTGCGATTAGCGTCGGTAAGTACCACTACGATTCCATAATATAAAACTACATTTTGGCAACACGTTGTTACAATATCAAATTCAAGAATAAGCACTTAAAAATAAATGATTAATACAGTAGTTATCTCAGGTATCTCCAACAGCCGCAAGAATGTGGCTTTTGGAAATACCTGAGATAAGTACTTATTTAATCTTTTCTTATGTAAGAGTTCTTGATTAACCTGTTAAATTACGAATACAATTTAGGAGCCTTACCTTCAAAGCGATTTTCCTCGTAGTGGTCTTCATTCATCTCAGAATATTATTTCCAACTTGTGCCTATTTTTAAATCGCGCGCGCGTGTGTATTTATGGAAAATTAACCTCTTGGATTATTATAGACTTTTAAATAGCATTTTATGGCTGTTTGTAAAAAAATAATTTCTTTGTACTCTTTAAAGGAAAACTGTAAGAAATCTTAGAACTATGTAAAGTGCAAATATTAGTTAAAGTTACATAGCTAGGTAGAAAACGCAAGTTAATGTAATGTAAATCTGAATGATTATAACCGTAGATTTATTTTATTAATATGAAAAGTTAGGTTCCGGTTATGCTTTTTCTGTGGGTTGTACGAGCTCTAATTTTAAATTCTCATAACTGCCTTTGAATTACAATCAACATTTTATGCTAAAAATTGAGTAATTATCTTTTTATTATTAATTTAAAAAATATAGAAAAATTTTATTCATATTTAGCGATTATCTTGGCAAGCTGCGACTTACGACTTATAGGGAGGGCTTTGTGACCTCGATGTTGGTCTAATTACTCAACAACTAGATCCGCAAATGTCCACGTCATTTGCTGGCACAATATATTGAATAGTTTACGGTGAACGAACTAGTATTTATTAGGATACTTTGAGCCACCCAAAGTCCATAAGTGCCTTAGGAACAAATTAAGAAAACTTCTATACTCATAACATAGTCGCTCATTTTTATAGTAGAATTTTCACTAAAATTATAAACTAAATTACAAATTAATTACAAAAATAAGAGTTGAATAGAAGATGTACGACAAATATGAATTTAAGGAAAATATTTTTCAATACAATAAGATTTATTAAAACGGGCAGAATGTCGCATTCTCGAAGCACGGTGGGTCAAAACACAAGACTCATATCTGAGAATATTTTATCAGTTTATTTCAAAGATTACACCAGCTATCTCTCGCTGTTTCATTTGTTTAGTTCACTGACCGATGACAAAGAGAAGGTATTAATATCTTTGCTTTAAAATCTGTATTTTGCGCGGACTCGGCGTTCGAAATCTTCTTTTTATATTGGATAAATCAATCCATCTTTTCAACTGCATCGGGGAAATCCGGTGATACATTCTATGGTTTAGAACAGTGATTCAAACATTTTTGTAGGCTTGGCATCCTTTCTTAGATAAACAGAATTCCACACCACCCTCTTCCTGAAACAAGGTTTATCGTTGTATATACAAGCATCACAACGCTTGAACATATTCATTTGTTAGTTCTACATTATCATGCATTTATTTGAGAACATTCTATATCCCATAGGCCTATAAACATTTCAAAATCATTGATTTATTAACATAACAAGATTTTGATGCGGCATCCGAGCGTGCCGCCGTACTGTTTGGGAAGCACTGCTGTCATGCCTCTTTTATTAACAGTACATTTTAGGGATGGATAGTGAATTTTACGGTTCATTGAACTTTATTTTATTACATGGGTACACAAATATTTGGGAATTGCTGTGAAGTGGAATCTCTTTATAATGTAGGTCTATAGGCTATGCAGTTCACTAATTAAACTGACAGTACGTTATACTGAAAATAAATACATTCACACAGCGGGATGGAAAAATATTAAAAAAATTTTATTATGCACTGCCACTTTACACTTCTACAAATATTTTATTTTTTTTGGAAATTTACGTTTAAATGGATTTTTAAAACTCCTTAACTCAATAACTCCTGCAAGTCTTCATTGTACATCGTTCATCCTACTCCTCCTCTACTTCTTTCAAACTCAGTCTTTTTCACATATATTAGACGGCTGTGATATATTTTGTTACAAATATTACAACTTACGATATATAAACTCTAATATTATTAACAAATATATCGAAATTATTTTCCTAAGTACAGGATAACCTCTTCTATATCAACTTTATCGAAGACTAGTATAGAAAGAAAGAATTCCGTGGAGGAGAGAGAGTGGACTACGGCAGGTACTTATTAACATTAGATTATGGAAAACTTGAGTAAAACTTTAAGAACAAAATAGCTCAAATCAGAATGTTAACATGTTTGTGCCATGTTTTTGACTTACGGATATAATAATAATGACCTGTCTATGCATAGGAAAACTCTGTTACCCGCCTAATCACTGGAGATCGACTAAAATAACCCTATACTCATTATCGTCGAAGGTTTTTATTTGGAGCAACAGCACCCGTAAACTAGTTACGTACATTAAATAAATTACGCTTAGGTTGTTATCGATATTAAAATGATCACGAAACTTCAATAATAATAACTTCTAATAAATGAGTGTTACTTATATGAAAGTGTGCCAAAAAGGTAGAAAAGGTGTTGAGGTCCCGGGACACAAGTGTTATAGATAAGAGATAGTATCTAATTTTATAATCTGTCCGTTACCGTATTATCAATTCGAATACATATACTTATCCATTGTCAACAGAAAAAAATTTCATTGCCGAACAATAGAAAAAAAATAGCCTGACCTTCAGGCACCGATCCTGTCCCACAATGTCACGGGCGTTCAATCAATATCCGCATGCATTGCAGCTCATCCGGTACTCCGGAGCGTATGTTATGTCATTAAAAGGGGGGAAGCCCATCAATCCCTAGTAATATGCAAACCCGTAGTCAAAGTAAAACAAGTTGGAAAGTGCACAGCGTATCACAAATGAGCACGTCCCGTGCAATGGAGTATTTGAAAGAAATGATTATATAAACGTCCGTCCGCCAAAAAACGACCATTCATTCGTTTTAAATTATACATCTCTTTTCACAATACGGCTTGAGTTCACGACAGTAAAATAGACTTATATAAATTTATTTCTTCGTCGCATATTATCCATTTTCTCATTTAAAACCTACCTCTCTTTAGTTAATTAATGGAAATGTAAGATTTACGTCAACGTTTATTCCTTCTTTGGAAATTATTAGGCGTTCTTTACAAAAAGTAAAAAAAGAACGCCTTATGGTCAGGTCATGTCCATCCGTCTGTCCGCAAAGTGGTACCCCTGGTTGACTTACGTGATTTATTTCTGTGATTTTCTTATTGTCTTTGACTGTAAGTCAAATCAAATTTCACGAAATTTCGTTTGGTAGTAATCGAGAACGAACATGCGGACGGACGGACAGACCGAAGCTAATAGGCGCTCATGCTGGAAGCGAAACGCGCCTAAAAAAGTATGCCACACTCATGCATGTTTCATAACCTAGAAATGGCCACAGGCTAAGATGTTATGAGTGGGAAATAATTCATGTTCCTCGTTTTGCTATCTAACCTTTTCCTTTTGTAAACTATATTGTCTCTCTAGACAGAATATTAACCTGACTTTTTTGCCGTTTTGTCTAGTTTTTTTTGCTTTTAAAGAGTTGGATTTTTGCGTTAACCAAGGAAGCGTCAAGTGCTCGGTAATCTCTTGTAATATCAGGGATTTTTTAATTATATTAGGATTTTACAAATATCTTTAATGCTGAGCAAATATCTCCTGCTATATTCATTACTTTCTATTCTTTGGGATATCCTCATCGTCCAGCACATAGGCTCCAATAGCCAAGGAGTTTCTCTGTTGTTTTCCTGATTCAGATGCGCACGAAAAACTTTTCAAAAAGAATGATCGTCTTTAATATTTAGTTGCGCGATAAAGTATATTCTTCAATACAATTATTAAATCTTTTGAGTAAAACAATCCAATCATCGCTAAATCGTCTAATTCTGCGCTTCTCAACCTGGGTCCGCGGAACCATGGGGTTCCATTCAAAGATCCGTGGGTTCCGCGAAAGATTGGAACTTCGAAAGAATTCCGCGAAAATATGTACGTACATGATAGAAAGGATATGATTTACTCGCCTTTATACCATATGTCAACAGAAACTATTGACATATAATATATGGTTTGTTATTGAAATGAAATGTTAATGTGGGTAGATATGCTTAAATTTATATAGTTTCACAGACTGGCAGCTTCTCGGATTCTGGAGTTTCGTGACGTGCCTATTGGGCACAGCTGAGTGCGTTGCTGAGGCAGACTTTCATCAGTGTGAAGAAGGGACTTTCATTATACCTTCTGCTTGTAATTTAGCTCACGCATCCTATAGTATCCTGTACCCTACTCTGCATTTCTTAATTAATCCTGCAGTCTATGGGTTCCAGTAGATTATTCATTTGGTTCATTCTTAGTAGTCTTTTCCAGTTAATTATCTTTCACTGGGACCAATCTCCAGGTACTATTTCATCTCAGCCCGGAAAACCGGAAGAAAATTATTCAGTTTTGAGGGAATCTTCAAAGAAAATCCTTATCGTGGATTCTGTTGTTAATGTCACATATCGTAGCATAGGAATGAAGTAAAGGAGATTGAATGAGCACAGCGTTGCTTTCGGATTTTTATCTCCCTAATGATCAAATGTTGTGTTCTGAACCAGAAGGCTAATACCTCATTTATGGAAAGTGGCTGAGCGACTTTTCTCTGGTTTCGGGAGTAATTACTATTATTCAAGTGGGTGCTCCTCCGTGTGATTTGAAGCACTTTATCATTCATCGTGAGGCAATTGCTGTGAAAACATTTACTGCAGGAATTCAGTTAGCTACAACATAAGGTGAACTTGAGATTTGTAAGAAGGTGTGATAAAACTATGTATTGTATCATAGCTGGTGAAAAAGTGAAAAATGTTCGTGCGTTCCAGGAGCTGTGAGAAGAAATGGGCGCTGAGTACGAAACGCTCTAGCTTCATTTCGAGGTGCGCTGGCTGTCGAGTAGAACAGAGTGCTCCAATTTAGAGAGAAATTCTAATGCTTTTTATTAAGGAGCATGAAAATAAATTTTATAGGTCTTATTTGGATATCCAAGTTACCGTGCCTAACATTAATCAATTGAACATCGATCAATCGTACTATTTGAACCTTAGCCTACAGGTTGGTGAGGCAAAGTGGAGGCATTCTTGATGAAGCTCAAATTTTAGAAAGAAAAGGTGGAGTTTGGAGATTTCTCCAGCTTTCCGATTCTAGAACATGTCATTCTCGATGATTATGATGATGATTTCCAAGAGTTGCAAGAACTTGTGTCCCCTCATTTGAAATCCATTGAAGAGAATTTTGCGAAATACTTTCCCTAGGAAGAAGTCAACAGGCTGGAGTAAAGACATAGGTGGTAGCTTACGATGCAGAAAAGCCCAAAGTTTATGGAGGATTTCTTATAGCTCCACACCGATGTCACTTTAAAAAACTACTTTCAAACATTAAATGATGACAGGAAAGTTTTGGGTGTCCAAAAAGTGATATGGGTGTAATTTCAAGGGCCTCTGAAAGTTCACGAACACCTACTTTTCTGAAAATGGATTTTCTAGTGTCACACATTTAAAAGCCAAAACGCGGAACATTGTCGGGACAAACCTGAATATTGTAATGCAATGCGGTATCTGTAAATTTATCCCTCGGTTAGAGGTTATGATTAAAGCAATGCATCAGCAAACCAGTCATTAATTAAATAAATATAATTTCAATTTTGTTATTCTTTAATGATATTGTAATGTTTTCCTGTAAGGTTTGTTTGCTTTGTTATTATAATGTATTTCTCAGATGTTTTTTGTTGGGTTCCGTGTTGCGATTTCCATTTTATGAAGGGTTTCGTACACTAAAAAAGTTGACAAAAGTTTGTCTAATTTATGCAAAAGTAAAGACAAAGTCTAATAAAATTAGTAGCATACCGTGGCACTCAAAAAATCCCTCAGAGAAATTTATACTAAAAACCTTCAAATTTATCAATAAATCCCGCAACATCAGGAGAAAAAATCAGTATTGCAGGAATATTGGGTAAAAGCTAGAAGTCGGAAGAGATCTCTTATTTTAAGAAGCGATGAACTCAAAATGAGGAAATACAATAATCTGCTATCCGCCTTTCTCCAGGGAAACATTTATTTTCAGCATCATGATAGCAAGTTTGGAAAAATGAGGTGAATATTTCTCACACATTATTCAGTTTGAATAGATTTTAAGTGAAGACGGTAACTACCTATGAAGGCACATTTTAAAACAAAATGACTAGCTCACCTTTCTGCTGGAATCCGTCCGATAATTGCGGCAACTTCTATAGCCACAAAGCGGCTTGTAAAACTATGTATATGCGCATTTCGACCACAAAGACGCCAGAGATCCACCAACCTAGAAAAAAGAGTTGGGACTCACTTTTATCAAAATACAAAAAGGTTGATAAAACTATATAGTTTTACCAACCCTTTGGTTACTCTCTGACTTACTTTTATCTTAAATAGAAATTAGCATTAGTTATGTGTTTGCGGCATGATGATCGAATATCCGGATAGCATTTCATAAAGTTTTGCTTTATTTATATGTTTAAAATAAAAATATCGAGCTAATATTACGGTTAAAGCAAACAAATAACAAACACTTAAAATCATAAGTTGAAAAATAAATACTTATCTAGTTTATCTTTAATAGCCATTACAAGTTTATAAAAAATCCAGATGCACATTTTAAAAATTTTAGAATCTACGTTCGTATAACTTTTTCATAACCTTGTTGTGGCTATTGGAGATTCCTGAGATAAATGCTTATTTTTAGCGTTTTTTTTATTAGAAAACCCGCTTATGTATTCGGTTTGTCTGTCCATCTGTCTGACGCCAGCTGTTCAGGATAGGTTGGTCTATATAAGAGATAGGCATGGTAATTATGTATTTGGTGGATCTTGAATATGCCGCTGAGGTGTAATCGGAAAACATTGCTAAAAATACATATTGCTACAAACGTATCCAACCAATAACACACCACATCTGCGATTTTTTATTCCGATGGAAAGATAACAGTAGGTGAAAAAAGCGCCTTATGTAATTTATTCTGCGATTCTTCCCTCACTTGTTTAGATTATTAATTCTAATTTTTAATTAATTTATGGATGATTGACGATCTTTAAAAGCAGTATATATATACTGTTTGTAGCCTAATGGACAAGTTGCAGGAACGATTTGTCCGTCACTGAAGACTATAATGCAGAATGCAATATCAATAGTACATGTTTTCCCACTTTCTATTTGTGAGATAATGACAATCTTGAAGGAGTGTCGGGTACTTGAATCAACTGTGGGTTTATTTTTGAATTAAGTAATTTAGAATTTCTCTTCGAAGTACACGTAAAGACAGCCAAACTTAAGTGGTAGCAGAGAATTTCGTAGTGGCCATGATTTCAAAACGACGTATCATTTTGTGGCCACCACGAATTCTACACAACTTTTACTCGAATTTTACTCACAAGTTTTCAGAATTCAAAATCTTGCTCAGACGCACTATTTGTCGCAGTCAGCAATACATTATGCTCCAAATCAGAACTTTTATTCTCAGCTTATAATTGCAATTACCAATCACTTTTACACTTAATGGTTTTTAATTTGTTATCCTTTACATTGAAGTATTTACAGCCTGTAGATATGGTAACATTTTTTAAAACGTGGTACATGTGTTACTTAAATGACGCATGGCGTGGATATTTTTGTTCTGCCTCAATGATATCAAATATTTTTATATGAACGTGAGATATGCGATTATTCAGGCCTATTGATAAATTTCTTGAAAATAATTCCCCATTTAAAAACAATAGGTATTCCATACGTGCCTCACACAGGCGGCGAACGACATCTGTTGCTCGCCGACGAAGGATCTTCGGAGGCAGTGGTCGTGGACGGAGCCGGACCCTGGAGCGCCGTGCTGGGGCTGGATCTGGACGGATCTTCCCAGCTGCTAGAGGCCGTGGCAGGTGTTGGTCCGGGCCTCCTGAACTGCACCCCTCCTGCGATAGACGACTTTCCTAGGGATCTATTCACCGAGAAGCAGAGGCAGGACGGCGCGGTCGTAGTGCACGTGGCCGTATCCTTGTATCTATTTGTCGCCCTTGCGGTCGTGTGCGATAGGTATTTCGTCCCCGCCGTTGAGAGGATATGTCAAGGTGAGTACTTTTGCTGAGGTTTCGCTAATATAAGGCACTGCCGTGCACATTAACCTCACTACCAGTCACTGAAAATGTTCAGCAGTTACTCTTAGTAGCAACACGTTCTGTATAAAGCATGTCAAAGACCTCATAGGATCGGCGAATATAGTTTAAAGGTTTTCTTAAGGAAGTGCCTGCCCAGCGTAAAGGAAGTGGTACATTTTTTGGCTAGCACGGCCAATCGTTGAATATAACTGCGTTATCTGGGATCCCTTAGAGAAATGCTATGTCGGGGCCCTCGAAGTGAATAGCAAATCAATCTTTTTCGAGAGACTATAGTTTCGATACTTGGGTAGCAAAAGTTTTAAATGAGTTAGGCTGGTAGACTATGAATGAAAGGAGTATAGTATATGAGTGCCTCAATTCTTCCACTGGTGATAACCGACAGAGGGATAGAGCAGATTACTTGGAGATGTTTGTTAGAGTTGACTAGTAATACCTTTGGTACTTTTTTCAAAAGCGACTAGTTAATGATGCAGTGACATTCCTGTAAAACGATTTCGACGGCTTGTAGGGTACATCTGCATTATTTTCCTGCAAGAGGTCGAAAACGTATGGCAGGTGATGATCTTGCAGCATATCCACTCTCTTAGGACAACATTTGTTAGCCGATCTTGTCACATGATGGTAAAGGATGAGTTATAACTACGCTATACGCAATGCAATATAGAAGTCCTGGGGTGCTGGTAGTGTAGTGGTTAGGATGCTGGCTGCTACTTGCCTACTACTCGTAAGGGCAACGGGAGCGAATCCTGCGAAAGAAGGATTTTTTTCAAGGTCGCTCGGTCCCCTGTTTGTGTGGTTTGAGGAGACCATGCAAAGTCAGCGTTCCGTCCTTCGGAAGGGACGTTATACCGTTAGCCCCCTTGGTGCTTTTCGTTACAAGCCGGCACCAGGTTTCTCTTCTCCCTTGCTATCCGGCTATTCATTGCACTACCTCTTAGATACCCATTGCGCGTAGGCAAGAGTTGAATCAGCAAGGAATATAACATATAGAGGTCCTTAGAGTAGCCCTAGAAGGGATAATAGCTCGCGCGGCAGTATTGGAAGAAATTTTCTTCACACTCGAATTCTTTCAAAAAGTTCTTGAACCTTTTTCTCTGATGATGTGGTGTTTTTATATGCTTATTGCAGAAAATATCGCTGTTATTGGTTGTTCCTAAATATTTATTATGACCAATAAACTTTAAGGCTTAACCTAATTTTCCAGAAGGATGATTGATTTTAGGTTGCATATGGTAAAAGATATACTACATTATATATATATATATATATATATATATATATGTATATGTGTGTGTGTATGTGTGTGTGTGTATGTGTGTGTCATGATAACAATTATCATAATTGATAATCATGAAAATAGTTTTGCATTTATAGTATACATATTTTTTAATATTTACTATAGCATAATTTTTACATTATAATGTTAGTGATGTGGGATTATATCAATATAAAATCATATGGCGATGCAGGAAAACAAAGATTTTTCAGGTTCTAAGCAATAGGAGATCGGTAATTTCATTTTAATTACTTATGCTTAAGATGCTTTATCTCTCTCTCTCTCTTCGCTCACTTATTAGTATTTTAAAATTTTTTTACCCCATTTATGTTATACAGGTTTTTGTACCCATTAAAGTGGCATCAAGAGTTTATCGATTGATTGGAGATAAAATGTAGAATATTTATAAATACTAATAAAGCTATTTTCTAATCGATGGAGTTGAGATTTCGATTTCTATAATAAGAATTTCGTACAAATTTTCTCATTTATCATCATCATAGTATTTCCGGATTTGTTGCTTTTTTGAGAAGAAGTCCAATTTTTACTGATTTTCGGCCGTAAGAAGTTGGTTATTTGTTACTTGTACAGGCTTCAATGAAAACAATAGTTGAAAACTTTTTCTCCTATGGGGTGCAAACTTTTCCTCATATCTTGTAAAATATTAGTCACATCGAAAACGTTTTCAGATAAAATTTGTATAACGAGTTAAATAAGATATATCTTGTCCAATATGTTTTTAACGTTGCTGTAACCTTTTTCAAGAAAATCAAATAAGAATGTCGTAATTCGCTTTGAACTTAAATAAATTCATGCGTGGATACGTAATTGCTTTCAATGTAAACAATCATTGCAATAAGTGAAGTAAATAAGATCTGCTATAGTTAAGAAAATGCGCTTAGTATCATTACGTGTGCTTGCAGCACTTTTTGAGTGGAAGGAAATAGATATCTACGGAGAAGATAAAAATATAAACGTAAAAATTACAGAAACTTATCTCAAGTGAGGTAAGTTTTGAATAATTTTCGATGCTTTGGTCAATTACAACCAAATAGAATATAAATCGGTAAATAAAAATTTTATAATTTCCTGTTGTAACTTCTTATGTATCTTTTTGCAGCATTAATCATACTAAAGTTACCTGAATACTGTTATGAATGCACAAACTTAGGGGAGAGAAGAAATTTTTAGTAGACAGAGAGAGATGAACTGGGCTAGGTTTTTTTGCTGTTTTATGGTGCACGTTCGTTCAAATTATATCGTTTAGTTTCAAATACCCCATCTCACGAAACACGGTTATTTGTGATACACTGCACACTTCTCTAATTAGTTTCATTTTCTCTTGGCTTTTTCCGTCTGGGTTTCTCCAAAGATGACTGCAAAATCTTTATTCTTTTCCACTTACCTCCCATCCTGGCACGACACGAAGAATCTCGAATATTCACCCTTCCATTCGAGCTTGGCTCCCGAAAAGACTTTTTCCATGGAAATCGCATAAATAAATCAAAATTGACGGGACTTTTAAGACGCTTTCCTCAGCGGGTTTTGGATGGTAATGTCTAGAAATATATTTGGAATTTCGCAGCTTTCGAGTTTGATTTGATATAAAGATGATTTTAGTCTATCATTTGATCGTTTTATTTCTCGACTTCTAACTATGGAATGGTGATTCTTATATACTATGCCGTCTATCTGCTTACTTTCAGCTTTGCTGTTATCTAATCCTGTTCGTAATAGCTCAAAATAGAAGGAAATATGAGCAAACTAAGGTTTCCTGATTCCCAAACATTAAAGAATGTTGGGTGTTTTGATTTAAAAAATATTTTTCTCCCTGTCCTCAGGATATATTTCTGTGTTATGTCATCTTTAACTAGATTAAAAATCAATAGAGTGCTAAGGAGTAAGATAATAATTTTAAAAGTTACTGTTAGAATTAAATCCTTGGCAGAAGTATTTTGTTTTGAGAAAAAAATATTTATTTTCCTTCAAAGCGTCAAGATGTGAGCAAATTAATCTTTGTTATTTTTTACGTTTTACTCTGCTCAGTTATACTTTTTGTTTTTCTGTCGCGATTATAATAATTTTCCTCAGTGAAACATTTGATAAATATCTCTTAAACTAGAAAAACGGTGTTTCTCCAACAGTCAGAATAAAGTTTGAAAAACAAGATCCGTATTTAAGTTACAAAATAGCCGTCATCAGTGATGATTCACCAAAAGTGGACCTGAAGTGCTTCTTTTTAGAATCACGACTTGTAGCCAAAATGCGCATCTGATTTATCTAACTTTTTTCGATGGTGCACATACGTTATTTTAAATTTTGATATCAGCCTTAAGGGGAGCTTGATAATTATTTTTAAATCTGTCAAAGTAAACTTTTGAAAAATCCTCCGTCGGCCTCTTAAGAAGGTTAGTCTCCCTTCAAAACAAAGTATCAGTTCGATTAATCCGAACGAGATGTTAGCGACGTAGAAAAATATTCTCTTCCGGTGCTATGATATCTTATCTATATTCTGGACAAAGGCCTAGAGTCACAATTGGCTAAGCCACTATGTTTTGACTCTGCGTACTATTTCTAAACTGTTGGTTCATTATCGAAGTCTTTCACAACGAACCTAGGTAACATTAAGATTCGGCTAAAGCAAAAAGTATGAAGAGGTTAAGGTTATTTTAGTTAAAAAAATATGTGGACGGGCGTCAGAGAAGGACTTTGTCGATTCAAGTTTCGGAGATATCAGCATTTTTGTGACAAAGCATAGAAAATATCGATGTCTAGAAAAGTGCATAGAACGATTCTCTGGTTTATTAAGAATAACCGCATTGAGGAATTATATCCATAAGCGAAGTACGAGTAAAACTTATTTTTAATTTCATGATTTCAGCTTCAATTTTCTCAAAATTATGATTTTAAATATCATCTGTAATATTCCATAAAAAATTTATTTTCGATATAGGAGGGTGATTTTTCTTTTATTTTACTTGTAATTTATCACAGAATATGGCTGTATTCATAATTCCATACCAAAAAAGTGGGCTCTTCTCTAGCGGACGTCCACATATATTCAAAGACTAGTTTTTCGGACCATATTAAAATGAATAGGACAATAAAATTGACTGTTTTTGTGTATATCCCTAACAAGATGGAAAAGTATGCTCCATAAATGGAATACACAGAGATTTCAAAGGCGTTCTTAATGGGAAACACGTATGGAACGGTATCGAAAGATTAGGTGATTCTCAAATTTTTATTCCTGAAACTATAGTCTCGGGAACTAACTTGTAATAAATGTTGTTCTCTATAAAAAAAATTAATCTATGCTTCACAGATAACATAAGAGAATGCGAGAGGAATAAATTTTTATCTCCAAAAACAGTGCTTACAGAAACTTATCAGATGTATTCATTAAAGGGGACGGAGGTTTGGCATTCTATAAAAGTCGCGTACTTACTGAGTTATTACATCCCGAATAGAAAACTGTATGTTCTAAGATACTATGAATGAAAAGGCATGCGCTATCTGTGCACATTAGATGGTGACGTTCTACAGCAAAGTTAAATGAAAATATTTGTATATGATACATGCTTACATGGTATTTATCTCAGAGAACTGGCAATAAGGATAAATACAAAGATGCTTTCTTTGTGAAACTGCACTAGGAAATAGTTGTTACTCACTTTGAATATGCAACGCGTTAGATCAAAAATAACTGTCGAGCTAAACCTGACGTTACAGTACGATCCAGCAGTTATTCTGGGAATGTGATACTTCAGTAAGATTTACTTAAATTCTACAGAGGTTATTTTGGATTTGATATATCTTTTGCGTATCTGATTATCACTTATGAGTGACTGGATCGTATAATTAATAAAACAGCTAGACGGTTTGTTGAGAATTTAGATTGGTAGTTGCTGTGAAGTTAAGAGGAATTAAAAAAATCATATGATAAGCGAAAAGTGCACATATTTATTATAATCAAACTGAACTCCACATTTTGGTTACGCTTAAAAGTTCGTCCGTTTCGGTACGTAACAGGATTTCTTGAAGCACAGGACCAATCCGCACAATGGCATAGTGGTACAAATACACGCATGCGTTCGTGCAGCCGCACTCCCCGGAGGATTGAGAATATCCGGGAGGCAGTTCTCAGCGCGCTGTAACTCAGATGACGGATCTCCGCCCGCAGCTGAGGCATCATTGTAGTGAGAGGATGGCATTGGCCTTTGTGATATCGTCGAATTACCCAGGCGTCCCTAGAATGATAACAAGGAGCCTTGTTCTCGCAGCTCGCCGCCAACACCACCCCCTCTATTCTCTGCTCTCACTTGGACAGCTCCGTGCCCGTGGCAGGTCCGACTCGCATGCCCGCCTCCTTTCGACCCCTCGCCCTCCCTTCCTCCCTTCGCGCGTTCTCCGCCTCTGCCTTTATATCTCTTTCTCTCTCTCTCTTCCGAATTCCGTTGAGTTTTAAAGGTTTTATTTGCTCCCAGATAACGTCGAATGAACGGGACAAAAGTTGGAAAAACATTGGTGATTTGTTTGTTAACATTCTTCCAGTACGCGGAGGGATATATTCGAACCGAATCACGTAGTTTACGAATTTCATCTCATAAAACTCAAATAATTCAATGGGACAATATGTTTTCTTATTCAAGCATAAGTCGAAATAGACATTGATAGTCCGATATCCCTAAAAAGAGCAATGCTTAAGTTCCTTTTGCGTTAAAAGAGGTTGCGCTACAAGAATTAGTTTGCGTCATATATACTCTACGCCACTTTATCGTAAAATGGTTATAAAAACGATCCTACAACTAATTATAAGCTAAATTAACATATTTGTACATTTTACATGTTTAGCTGTTCTTACAGTTTGGGAAGGTTTTTAGTTTACAATTGTTTACAGTCCTGTGTAATAGTTTTTTTATAAAGAGAATTTAGAAGTCTAGTTACTTACTGGTAGCAGAACTTCTATAAAATATAATTTATAAATACATCTATGCGCCACGATTCGGTGAATCACAGGAAGCATTCCTTAGGCATATCTCGTAGAAAATAAAACTACTGAGTTTGTCCCAAGTGAAAAATATTCATAGTTTCAATAATAGTCTCAAGGAAATAGACACTAAGTGCTTCTGCACCCAGATGCTACTATAAAACACCTAAAAGCAACGAAATATCTAAGTTCCGTCAGTTTCTTAACATTATATAAAGAATTATATGATTTTGAAGAAGCAAATAATTTAATCCTCTCTTGAAGTTGAAATCTTATATAGCCAGATTCAAGCGCAAGCAATTTAAAAAATGTATTTGACTTAGGTATCCCCAATAGCCACAACAATGTTAAAAAACTATTTTCGCATTTCGGCTACAAAGCAGCCGTCTTCAGTGGGAATTCACCGAAAATAGATTCTAAAAGAACTTAGTAGCCGAAATGCGCATATGGTTTTTTAACCTTGTTGTGGCTAATGGAGATAATCAAGGCAAGTACATTTTTTAAATTGATTGTTTTGAATTTATTTCAGGCATAAGACGAGTTCGATTGCTCCTTGATGAATTATTGAATTATATAGCCAGAGACTTATATGTACCACAATTATACATATATATTAACTTAAGGAAATGAAAAGATAGTGATGAGGGTGGCAACAAGGTGTTGAAGGAAGCCCAGCGGACACTTACCAAGTCGGGGACCAAGTTGGCAGGCTGCTGTGGGAGTCGAAGAGACACGTCGAAAACACAAACACAAAAAACACAAAAAAACACGCAAGCTTATCGGCTCTCTCTCTCTCTCTCTCTATATATATATATATTCAATTATTGTAGATGAGTCGTCGATATAAGTATTCTATAGCCCTCTAAAAACTGTAAGATTTTACAAAAATTTTCCCTTTCAAATATAATATTTGTAATAGGGACAAAATGAATAAATTACCTTTAATTCCAGCAAAAATCCTACAAAATGGATACGCTTCTGCAACCCAACAATTTGAATGAAGAGTAATATATGTAAATGCAAAAGTTCTAATTATACCAACTTTACCAACAAATGTTAATTAAGAAATTTCATAATCGAAAAAGTTATATCAAATTCATCACACGATTTAAATAATAAGCATCATCACCTGGCGATCTGGTTTGATCTGAAGTAAGTGCTGAGCATCAAAATGCGAGCAGTTAGTTTTGGTGAAAATATGGTAGTCATAATATACATGTATTTAATATCGGAATGCCGAAAATACAACTACAATCTAGTTTACAGTGCACCTTATTCACGCTTATTCTTCTGTTAACTAGATTTAAAGATTTTTCAAGCGACAATTTTTATGCAGATTTCTTAAGCCAGTTAATATGAACCCAATGATGATAAGGTATCAATCGTGAAATATATTCGTTTCTCGGCTGAAATTAAAAAAAAATCTCTATACCAATCTGCAATTAACAAAATCATTTGTAACCATAGAAAATTAGCAAACACAAGAGTAATATTTCGAATCTACGTTTTTTAATGTTTCGCCAGTTAATCTAAGTGTACGGTTTAATAGCTGAATATGCCAAGACGAAAGAAGTGGAAAATTTGGTTTACTCAAGCGAATGAAATAGGTAGAAATCGATATTTTTCTTTTCCAGCGTTTTTTTTAAATCGCTGCTCTCGTTTTAAAGATAATCCATTCTCACTTCAATAAACAGCCTCAATAAAAAATATATCCATAAAACGTCCATAATAATATTTGCTTGTCGATAGAAATTTTACTTTTATTGACTCCCATTTAAATTGCCTGCAAACGCTCGTGGCCCAAGACAGGAAGGAGGATGGATAGAATTTATTACAACGATTCTGCAAAATAAAATTTCTTAAAAGGACACTTCATCTGCTAATATAAAAAGAAACAAAACGGTTAAAACAAATGGATTGGCCATTCGGACCAAATGGGTCATAACCGTACGCTAAATTAACTTTGTTATTGCATCTCTCAACAGAGACGATAAAGGAAATACGACCTTTACATTTTTATTTTACTTTATTAGTTGAAAACGGGTTCCAAATACTCGAAGCAATACAATTTTAATGATTCGACCTAATTAACATTAATTTCTGACTAAGCTTTGCATACCGATGCTATTCGTTATTTATGAGAGTCCCACGGAAAACACATGAAAACGAACAAGAAGTTTTACTTCTCGGTAGGTTTTTTCATCTTCAGTTGAAATAGGAACTTAGTAATTCAAGTTCTGTAACTTAATCAAACAATTTTTATTTATCATTACTTAAATATAAAAAATTAAGATGAGAAAAAAACGTTACGCTTAACGCACTTGTTCCTTAATATAGGGAGTATAATAAATTAATTTCGATCATTAACAATGAAGACACCTAAATCAACTCCTATTTTTCGCTGTCCTCTTCATATCTTGATAACTCTCTTTCCCTTTCAAATCGTCTATCAGCTGAAACCTTTTTCCGTCTAGTTTTCCTTCTAGCACGTCTTTAATCATACTCTCTCTCTCTCTCTCTCTCTCTCTCCTCAGGTAATGCCAACCAAGTTTGCCTTCCTCTTTCTGATAGGCTGTATAATCATTGTCTTCTCTCCTACTCTTCGTAGCACTTCATCGTTTTTCCTGTATTATTAATCAAATTAAAGCCACATTGGTTCAGAAATTTGGTTCATTAGCCTCGTACCGCAGGAAAAACGCAACGCGATATCTTAAGTCGGTTTTTAAAAATTAGCTGCTAATTCTTCACGTAGAGTCATTTCTCTTCATTAAAGGCCCCTTTTGGGCCACAATTTATCATGCATAAAGAGATTACAAAAATTTCAAATGATAACGACTCGAGTGATCATCATTTAACGGGACGTTATTAGGATAACTAAAATGAATTTATTGAGGAAAAAGCAAATACCAAGGAGTTAAAATTTATTTATTCTACGCAAACTGAAAAGGAATATAACGAAGACTTATTGCACGTTAGTTGTTCATTTCCGTAATTTTAAAGTGGGCAAATGGTTAATTATTTCGATAAAAGTAAAATTCGCGAAATTATGCGATATTTCTCCCAATGGTTAAACCGCTTACGCAAAACAGTTCTTCCGGTCAGTTAATACTTGCTACGTTTCTTTAATTTTTTTAGAATCAGTTCGATTCATCAAGAATTATTGGAAGTAATCTTATGTTACTTTTACCACTTATATTTTGACATAACTTCACCAACCGGCTTGTGATTACTCCATATTCTCAATATCCAAATTATCCTTCTAATAAATCTTTTAGGTAGTCTTCAACTACTATATAAATGAACGAAGCCTGAATTATGACAAAAAATATTTTTTTAAGAATTTCCATTATTTGTTAAAATAATATTGTTTAAACTTTACTAATTAGAAAAAGTACAATTATCATCCCCTTTTTAAAATAACTTAAAATAAATGAAATTTGTGTACTTTTATAATCACTGTATTTTAAAAGTGAAATATTATTATTTTTCTGAACCTCGTGTTTGACGTCGTATTATCGTGGATTTTTGTATTACTAGCAATCGCTTCGGTGTTGTTAAAGGTGTTTAAACAAATCAAATGCAACAGTTAATTTCTATCATCAGCACAAAAATAATTAAACACTTTTTTCTCTATGGAGATTTTGCAAAAGACGATTAAAATGGTGAAGCCATGTTGAAAAAACTAAACGTGCACACGAATAAATTTAACGTTACTTTTCTAAGTACTTGATGTTCTTTAATGAATTCTCGTTCGTGAAGTGATATATCTTGGCGAAATTATAGTGAAATAAATAAAAGCGATAATTATATAGGTACGTAAAATAGCCATATTTTTCAATTATAAATAAATTATTTAGCCATAAAACGATATTTTTAGAATTGATATCAAAAGATGTTATTTTTTCTATTTTTGCAGGCTATAAAATATACGAGTTGTCTAAATAGCTAAATCTTATTTTCAATTTCAATTTTAATACATCTTAACTCACACAAAAATAGAATTAATAAATATTTTAATATTATAATTTCACCTTATATACCTTTCTGGAGATTTTTCTGGGTAAATTTCTGCTTCCGGTAAATTTAAATTTCAAATCGCTCGTATTAGCATTTTAATTTTGACTAGTAGCCTAATTCGTTTACAAAATCTCTTCCTGAACCTTGCAGGAATACAATTTGTCTTCGTGAGCGAGTTGTTTTTAAACACTTTATAAATAATTTATGAGTTCGATTTACACGTACTTAGTCGTCCATTTGCGAAGCGATGATTGCAAATACGCTCAAATCTGAGGAATCAATTTATCAGTCCATTATGAAAATCTAGTTGAATGTTTTATTTCCTCCGATTAAGAATACGTGCTATGATTATTCAACTCTTAAGAAGTTTCCTAAGATACATAACTGATTACGTACCTAATAAATGATTCTAAAATATGGTAAAATTAACGTTATAAACATTCTAAGAGCAATGTATATTTTTATGCATGACCAAATAATAATTTAAGAACATCGTTTTTGACGCTTTTAATTTCTCTATTTCTCCCTACCTTAGGTTCATTTTACTGAAGTATTTGGCTTTTATTTGTTTTATTTTAACTTTAAGTAAGGATTTGCGTATTTAAAAAAGCCCAGAACATTGAGGTTGCATACCAATTTTCTTCCTTCTTCAAGCTGTGAGTTTGCAAAGCCTTAGGGGGCAGAGATAATTTGCGTCCAAGGGCGTAATTGATCGTTCTAAAAGCTCCCTTTTCCACTCTCCTAATCCTTAGATGACGATTTTATAGTCTGCCATAGTCGTTTCAAGAAAATCATTTGCGTTGCCCCTGGCAACGTACCGTTCCTACGTCGTACAGTAAACCCATGACACGTAAAGTTTTTTTCCCCTCTACCTTTGATCTCTTCAAGGCTACAAAAAATTAATATTGCTTACTGAATATTGTTAGCTCATTTTGTTCAGTCACCTTGAATAATCACTTTTATTTTTGTGCGAATAATGGGGGCTGCAATAGTTTGTAATAGTCGCAAAGGTATACGACGTTTTGCTAATTAAAATGACAAACCTGGGTAAAGCTAGAGTAAAAACGTGTGGAAAGGGAGGAAATATGGATGCAAAGCAATAGACGACAGCTGCCAATCCCAACTAGGAGTCGATGCAACGGCGCGAATTCTTATTTAAGTGTCATTTCTGTATGCCGCTCGACAGCTGAGCAGCATTTCCCTTTCATCCATGCCTATCATTCGTTCGCCCCTCTCTTCCTCACTCCCGCTCTCTCATCTCCCCAACCTATCCCTCTCCTACTTTCGTTCTCCTTTTTCTCCTCTCATGCCCCCTTCCTCCCACCTGATTGGAGGCAAGGCTCTCGCCTAATCAACCAATCAATCAATCGCTTGAAAATCGTCCGCCGGTCGGCTTCTGTTGTCGGTGTAACCGCGGGTGGTGTGTCTCCCCCGCTGAGGAGCCTTACTCCGTCAATGCTTTCCCACTGTCATTCATTGGGGGAGAGGGAGAGAGGGAGGGGAATAGAAGCGTTGAAGGGGAGATAGGAGGTGGGGAGGAGGTGGGGGAGGAGGAGGGAGAAAGCGGGGGGAAGAAGGGAGGAAAAATAGAGTCCTTGGACGTCAAAGCGTTCATGCAGACGACTGAATCTTTGTGTACACGTCACCGTACAGCTACGGGGGCAGTTCTGCGATGTTTCCTCATTTTCTTTTAAAGCCATTAAAAAAGCAGAAGTTTATGTCCTACTTTGCGAGCGCTACCTTTTATGACTATGTTATTTTACTCCATTTATCGACGATAAATTTTTGCTCGAAGGGTGAATTCGTATCTATTTCCTTCCCCAACATTTTCTCTCTTCGGAATAGCTGATGACGGAGTTTTGACATATTTTGATCGGAAGAATTATTCATTTTCCGCTACATATATGGAAACCCAATTGGAAACGTTTACCCGACTTGTCAGATACAGAGAAAGAAGCAAATTTCTTGCTGAAGAGATAAACATAAGATTTGTATTTTGGATTTTTCTTTCTCGATGATGGATGTTTTGTATTATTTTGGAAGAGAATATATAAAATAAACATTGGTTCTACACATAAATATGATTTTATTTGATTCGAAGCGAAAACAGTTTTATCTAGAAGTTAGTCATTGAGAGATCATAAAAAAAAATTCTATTTGAAATTATAGAATATATACTACGTTTTATCCAAGTCTTAGTTTGAATATGGCCATTTCATAATAAATTTAGTGAAAATTTTGCTAAGCTTATCACCATTATTTTTTAAAGTTTAACAATTTGAACTTTTTTAATATATTCCCCCTATTCACCTATTTATCTTTCATTGCCTGAATTTTAAATTTATATTTTACATCGCTTGCTTTGATAATTTATTTTCTTATTCCCATGAAATCATTTTGTGTTCCCAAAAAAGATGTTTTCATCTTCGAGTATTGCACCGAATTATCTGAATAGCAATAACGCTCAAATCCTAGTTAATATATCTTAAACTCGTTTTATCACCGGTTACCGGCAATAGGTTTATATTTTCCTCTAATATGAGACAGATACAAGTTGATTTATTTTTAATTTGAACTTCATACTTTCCCAATGTTTGAAGCATATCCGAATGTAACAGTCTATTTTATCCTGTATTCTTAAAACCAAGAAATGAAATCTACAATAAGGTAATTAATATTTCCTGTAACTCTATCCATTCTATTTTTAAAAGAATGTTTATATGTTATATTTGGCTAATGTTTTGTGCGTTATTCCTTTTTTCACCTCGCTTCTCGCGTGCTTCGCCTCTACGCGTGATGCAGCCCTCAGTATGTCGAACGACGTGGCCGGTGCGACGTTTATGGCGGCGGCCACGTCAGCTCCAGAGCTCTTCGTGAACGTGGTGGGCACGTTCATCACGGAGGGAGACATTGGGATTGGTACCATTGTGGGTTCCGCCGTCTTCAACATCTTAGCCGTCGCGGCATGCTGCGGAATTGGTGCAGGAATGGTGAGGCACAACTGTTGGTTTGCTCAATAAATTCACTATCCGTCATGCTTGAAAGGTGGTCGATGTTTCACACACTTTCTCTTCCCACATTCATTTCACTCCAATTGCCTCGAATTTAAAGCTGGCTGCCGGATATACGATTCTTTTCCCCACTTTCTCAAACCCTCGATTCCGCCACGCACCAAAATCTCTTCTTTTTTCAAAAAGACCGCTGGAATCATGTTTCCCTATTTTCTCTCACCAGTTCAAGAACTTTTTCCTCCATAATTTGTTTTATTTGACAATTCATACCTATTTTTAAAACGCAGATCCTCATAATCTTCCATGACATTTGAATTTATGCTAAAATTATACCATAAAAGATTACTCAGAATACGGAGAAACTATTTATTTTATTTGCTTATTGGAGAGTTATTTCTCCCTTCTTTGCTCGAGCGTTACCGAAATTATTCATTGGTTTGTACAAGATTCTGTCAAATTTCGAGTTTTTGATCATTTACCTAATTTCAGCAATGACAAACTGTGAAACAATAGCAATTTCTCTCTGGGCAACTTTCTCGAAAAAAATTCGTAATTATCTACTCCAACTTATCATAGCCTTAAAGATTTTTCTCACGACGAATCTGTGTTATCCTTGGTATTGAAAGAATATCCTATTACGTAAAGAGCTTTTTCTGTCGTCATAGAATCAAAAAGAAAATTACAAATTAAATGAAATCGAGGTACATGCTATGTTCCATTATCATTTAATTGGATTGAGAGCGTAGATCATCATATCAAAAGGCATGCGGAAATGATATGAGGAATACATAATCTTTAGGATACACAATGTACATACATATATGGTTTTTGTAGGAGCATTTTCAAGGTTGAATTAGGTTTCTTTAATTATCTAATGCATTCGTTTAGACAAAGAAAGTAAAAACATATTGGTTTTTCGGCTAAATAACTAAAAAGTCTTCGTCCCATTGTTTGTTATCGATATGTGGCGTTATGTGATTATAAATTTGAATGACAACGGGAACCTAAAATTGTTGAAAGTCTCTTATTCAGCGTGTGGTTGCGCAATTATTTCGTGATACTGATAAAATAAAATGGCTGTTTGCATAATTTCAAACATAATATAATGTAAAAAACTTGACATAAATTGCACTTTATTGCATTTTTCCATTCAAAGAAATTGTGAATGATAATTAATGAATAATGATAAATAGACGATGACACGTCGTTAATATTCATTAAAAACGTATATATTTTACAGCGATTTATTTTGCATACAATTTTTTTCAATGAAAAAACGCATTTGTTCCTAACTTGCTGAAGGATGGCCATTGGGAAAATTGACAAAAATCTCAGGCATACTGTAGCTGAAAAAATACAACTAGGCTTATAGATTGTTTCTAAATCATAAATATAAATTATAGAAGTGAAAATTGTAAAGTCATTTCTACTAACAGACAATTTTGTAATAAACCCTTACTTTTTTACTGAAATTCTTAGATATATGTAATGTAAGTGAAAGTATTTCTACCAAATCACTCCAGGACTCACATTACCGGACTAGAAACTTTTTAATATAAAGTAATGAATATGGATAGTGATGAAAATGAGAAACAGGAAATGTAAATCTAGAGCAGTGAATTATCGGAATATTACTTTCTGAACAATTTCGAAATTGCATGAATAAACACTGGAAGACTCAATGTCGCTCTGACAATATATGTATAATCAAGACTATGAATTTTGTGCAATTGTGTTTATGTTCTTGATTGCTTGAAGTTTGACAGATATGTTAAAGCTCCACAAAATTATTCTTTATGGTGAAGTTGATCTAGCAAAAAGTAAGCTGGAAACCTTATTTTTTATAAAGGTTAAAAAGATCACTCTGTGAAACAAATCACCTTTTAGCTTTCAAAAACTTGATGATACCCTTTTTAGAATTAGCAGTGATACGCGCAGTGCCTATGACTAATGAATACTGGCATTGAAAGCAATTTTCCCACATCATCGATGGACAGTGTATAATATTTATTCTCTCTTGAAAAGAGAGTGGTTGGATTTTATCTAAAGCTAACCTATCTCGGATTTCCTCTTTTAATTTTAAAAATCCTTCCATCATGCACGCCATCTTGATTGATGTTACCTGAGGCGTTTCGGTATCTGCCACACTATGGAACTCCTCCTCTGATTTGCCTCCTTTGTCTTCTTCTACGTCATCACTCTCATTTTCCAGCATATCTATCCCCACTTATATTTCTTTAATTTCCCGAAGATGGTCTCTTTTATTCTGGACATTTTTCGTCGTCTTCTTTTCAAAAAAGTCGGCTTCAGAAATTTTTTAATCCTTAATGTAAGGGTTAATATCACCTCCACCTCTGGTTCTTTTTTTTGAGGTATTGCATATTTTTCTTGGGAAATATCTTACTTGTGCGATAGAGATGATTTTCAATGATAAATGATACTGTGGTAATATAATATACTTTTCGGATGAAACGTAAATATATCTAAGTCCATAAAATTAGCCGTCTCTATAGAATCTAGGAATGTGCAGTTCAATTACGTATTGAATAAATTACGTAGAATCTGATAAGTAATGAATTTTGCTGGACAATTTTTCAGTTTTCCGGGAGAATATTGGTTGAAATCTTTTTGATGTCATTGCGTTATTGCAATTTAAATGACAGATTTATAGCATTTGGTATACAGTTTGAAATTGAGGGATGAAATTTGAACATAACCATATATATTACCTATATATTTATCAGGAAGTTAATGACTGTACTTTTTTCTTAAAGACAACAATTTATTTTGTTCCTTTCAATTATTTATCCTGAAGATACCCAAAAATCGATTTCTATATTTTAAGAATATTCCAAACATAATTAAAGCAGTAAACAATGCACTAAAAGAATCAGATGGAGTGTTATGAGATGATTTCTTTAAAAAACCTGGATATAGGATGTAGATTAGAGTCTTTGATTCTAAAGAGATATCGTTCGAAATATTTTATGTACCTTCCTATCCTACTATGCAGTTATTTGTCATGCGTTGGGTTCTGTGGGCCACCACTGCAGATTCCGCGCCAACGTTTATCGAAATAAGCCAGGACTTCCTGTGGAATATTTAAGATTCAAATTTCAAAATTATGTTCTTAACTTAAACCTTACAGCCATCCCAGATAGGTTTCGCTCATCGAAATTAATTTTTCACTTAATTTCTTTGCAGGTGGTGCCATTGGACTGGTGGCCGCTGACGCGGGACTGTCTGGCATATGGTGTGACTGTGGGCCTCCTCATTTCGACAATACGTGACGAACGTGTCGAATGGTACGAGGCCTTAACCCTCGTCCTGATGTACATCGTATACATAGGAGGTGAGTGCCGTTTTCAAAAGATGTCGCACACACATGGAGGTAATATTAAACGAGGATACCATCTGTGTAACTATTTTGAGAATGCAAATTTGCTCCTCATAATATCATTATTGGTAGAGTATAGGGGTATAAGTGACCGATTTAAGCCATTTATGCCATTAGTATAGTTTTTAGGCTAAAGAGAACAAATGTTCTTATTTCAAAAATTAATGTCTGATTGATATAAATTAATCATAGTACTTACGATATCTTACCATTACTTTATATTCCTACTTTCGATTAAGCGTTTTTTCACTACGCCGCCTTTATTTTAATTATTCTCTAAAGCTAAATATGACTTTTTTTTATTTCAGTGATGTACTGGGACAAATCATTCCAAAGATGCGCCAGAGGAGGTCTCAGAAGGAGAGTGGCCAACAACGCGACGACAGTGGCGCGGACAGACGTGGAGAACCCAGAAGACACGCCGAGCCTACCTCACAACGGTGCGTGTACATATATGTCACTGCTGATATTTAAGCTTAAGTATTAGTTATTCTGTGTTTTAGAAACTCTCTTAATGGTGTTAGTTGTGTGAAAATCAACTGAAACCGGCTATTAAAAATTTTAGCTATCTTAACATATCTTCATACGGTATTGCTTATGATAATTGTTGGTAGCTCAATAATAATACGGTATACTGTATTATTTGTTAAGGAGATAGTTAATTTTTAAATTGAAGTGAAGTATTTTAGAAGGACAAAATTTCTGTATTTGACCGGGACTCGATCCCGGGTTTCCACACTTGTCGGATAGGTGCTTTAACCAACTAAGCTAACAAGGGCTAACTAATTAGTAAACCTCCAACACAAACGTCCTCATAGCCATTTTTCACCGTAAATACCCCAATTCAAAAAGGAAGACTCAGTCTGGATTGATAGCGTGGTTGGTTAAAGCACCTTTACGGTAATTAGTAAACCTCCATCACAAACGTCCTCATAGCCATTTTTCACCGTAAATACCTCAATTCAAAAAGGAAGAATCAGGCTGGATTGATAGCGTGGTTGGTTAAAGCACCTTTACGGCAAGTGGGGAGACCCGGGTTCGATTCCCAGTCAAATACAGAAATTTTCTCCTTCTAAAATGTCAAAACTTAGTTTTAGCTATATGCGAGCATGCATTTATGCAATTTCAACACCTTTGCAACTTGAAATGGAGTAATTGGGCTTTTAAACCTGTTCGTAAATTAAACAAATTATTGTAATAGCTTGGCTAGTTCCATCCCAACCAAGAAAACATCCGCATTAAGAAACTAGAAAATTGATCTGCTACTATAGTTCAGTGGTAGAATATCCGCCCGGCAAGTGGAAGACCCGGGTTCGATTCCCGGTCATAGCAGGCTTTTTCTCGTTTCAAAATTATTCCCAAATTATTGTAAGTATTTCGCTCAATTAAAAACACTTAAACATTTACTTAATGACTGTCTTTGATGTAACGGTTCTAAGGCACAATAATAATGATCAATGATTGTCTTTCTGCTGAATAATTTTTTCAAATACTTAGATTTGTAAACACTAATTATATTTTCCTATTATGTATCTGAATGTACTAATAGAGACTACTTGGATACATGCATAAGTTTCTTAGTGTCAGTGCGTTTGCATATTTTTATGTATGCACGCATGTATTATTTGATTTTCACCGCCATTTAAATGTGAGATAAACAATACGTTCTGGTAATTGACGAAATACTTCAAATCAGCTGCTTTTCTCAAGCATCACATCCATTAGCCCACCTCACCAACTTGCAAACCAAGGTATATTGAAGAGAAAACGATCCAATGTTTCAGTCATATCTGTTGTTCTTCTCCCTGCAGAAGCGTCTGAGGTTCGGATCCCGCTGCGGGTAGAAGAAGTCACCGTGGTCGTTCCGACAGCGTCCCCTGCATCGGGGCGACCGGACGACCAGAACGGCAACTTGTGCGGAGGCGGAGGGGTTGTGGCCCCAGGGGGCGACGTGGGAAGCGGAGGTAACAATGGCGATAAAATGAAACAGATTCCTACTTTAGTTTTCTGCGCCGCGCAGAGAGGGGAAAAGGTTATTTTCCGGCGGAAAACCGCATTACGAGCGGCGATTTTTTCCCCTTCCATTCATCTCAGCTGGAGTGTAATGCGCTGTCGTCTCTATGAATTTTTATTCATTTCGGGAGCGAGGAGAAAGTGGTTCTGCGGTCGAGAAGGTTACGTTTTTCTTAGTAAGAGGTCTGGAAATTCTTGCGCCTTTAAATAATGAAAAGAAACTCTCCGTCTCATGAGTTGCTGATTCATACTTCTCGATGCAGCGAAAGGTATGGGGAATGAAATTCATCTATACCGTTTCCGTATCTATATCGTGATAAATTTTTTTATTTCTGTCTTGTATATTAGTGAAATCAAGAGGGTTCTGTCTGGCATTACTTTTATCCGAAATATTACGAGTAATTCAGAGGGAAATTTACAATTTAATATAGGTTATTAAAATACCCATATTTTTTGTAAACTCGGATGGATATTTCATAATTTCACAAAGATAGTAACTGAACGTTTGTCGACTGCTTGCGTTATGATGTGTTTGGGTTGGCAACATATAATAGAATAGCTTAACATTAAATGTCCAATGTAATTTTTATAAACTTGAATTTAATACGCCGTACAAATAATAATATTTAATTAATGAGCAACTAAATATAGTCTTAACATAAAATGTGTCTTTTAATAACAGGTTTTTAAGATAAAATTTAATTTCCAGCTATTTGGCTTAATTAAGCTCCATTTAGTAGTGGCTTATCTCATATTCAACTTTGTTTTACATTTTATGCTAGATATTGTAGTACGCAATGTTTATTCAACTCTAGTATTTTTAATCAATAATAATCAATAATATTAACTTCATTCCCATATATGTATGTGTATATATATATATATATATATATATATATATATATATATATATATATATATATATATATATAGTTACTCTATCGCTGAAGAAGGGCATAGGCCGGACAAGCTTGCGTGTTTTTTGTCTTCGTGTGTTTTACGTGTCTCTTCGACTCCCCCAACGCTGCCAACTTGGTCCCCAACTTGGTAAATGTCCGCTGGGTTTCCTTCAACACCTTGTTGCCACCCTCATCACTATCTTTTCTTTTCCTTAAGTTAATATATATATATATATATATATATATATATATATATATATATATATATATAACAACTTACGGAAAAGGAAAGGTAAAATGAATATATGGATGTCAACAAGGTGTTGGGATGAGGAAACCCAGTGAGCACTCACCAATCAGACGACTTCAGGTTGGCGAGGCCCCGGGGATGTCGAAGCGACACACGTAAAATAACACAAAAACACAGAAACATCACAAACGTAAAGTAAAACGTGAGTTCTCTCTCTGTAGCTGAAGAAGGAGTAGTTCCGAAAGCTTTACGTTTGTGATGTTTCTGTGTTTTTGTGTTATTTTACGTGTGTCGCTTCGACATCCCCGGGGCCTCGCCAACCTGAAGTCGTCTGATTGGTGAGTGCTCACTGGGTTTCCTCATCCCAACACCTTGTTGACATCCATATATATATATATATATATATATATATATATATATATATATATATATATATATATTGTATATTAAGTGTGCCATAACACTTTTACTTTAACGTTTGATCAAAAACATTTGTAGAATCGAAATACCCCCTTTTATTTTTACTTTTTAGTGCTTTAATATAAAAAATATTTTAATGTTTTATTTTTTACTATGAATATCTTTTGCAATCGACTTTATAAGAATTTTTCAGAAAATAATAGGCCTTAATCTATAATTTTATGATATTTACAAAGAAATAAATCAAAACTTAGTATTTACTATTATATAAGGAAGATTTGATACGTATTAAAATATACCCCAGTCACGAATATGAAATGGTTAATTTGTTCAATCTATCCCTAACAGTATTGGCCAAGGTAGGCCAGATTCTCGCCGGAGGAGGTGGTGGAGACAAGCAAGAGGAAGCCGCCGTGGGCGTTTCTTCCTCTTCACCCGACTTCACCGTCTTCAGATTGCCACGCGGCATGGGACTTTGGCGAGGTATCAGTTGGATAGTGGTTTGGCCCATACACCTCGTCTTCTTCCTCACCATTCCTGACTGTGAGAGACCTGCCCTCAAGCGGTGGTTCCCTCTAACTTTCGTCATGTGCATCGTATGGATCGGGTCATTGTCGTACGTCGTTGCCTGGACAATCACAATTATTGGTGAGATATGAAAAGAATCAAGTTTTAAATAAATAATACACTTACTATAGTGATAAATAAACTAAAACTTAAAGGTGAGCAAATAGTAATATAAACAGATATACCGGAATAATTATGGTTATTTTTGTTCATGAAATCAATGGTATGATTTATACGTGCATTTGGTGGAGTAGATATTATTGTAAAGAGAATTTCATAGTTTGCTGGTTGAGGAGATTTATCCCTTACTAATATTATATATTTTAGTTTTAAAGCTAAAAGCAAAATAGTACGATTGAAAGTGGAGTAATTGCCCGTCATATAATCACAACATTTTACAAAGAAGAAATTAAGCAAATATAATTCGTCAGTATTTTATTTTAGTGAAGTACTTTATAGCATAAAAGCATTTCAAAGTGTGCAGAATTGCTTAACTACGTGTAAAATATTCTATAGTAGTATTAATAAGGCTAATGTGAACAAATAATGAATTACTTTTCGTCGATAATTATGGTTTTTGATGGAGCAAGTGCGCACTACACTAAAAGGTGATTAATTAATATATATAATTATTATTAAATGCTAAAAAATTTACATTTCTCGGATTTAAATTAACATTTGGAATTAACGGGAGATGGATTTTTTTTTCCTGGCAATAATACAATTATTGTTAAGAAAACATACTTTTATCTTAAATCTAATCTTAATTTCCTTCCAATAGCCACAGCAAGGTTATGAATTGCTTTATCATAACCTTGTTGTCACTATTTGAGATACCTGAGATAAGTGCTCTTTTCAATCTTTAGATGGCAGAAAAAAATCGAGAACAGGCACTTACAAAATATTTGTCTCAGGTATCTCTATAATTTTTTGTGGCTATCAGATATACCTGAGACAAATATTTTTTGAGTGCTTGTTCTTGCTACACTCTTGAAGCACTTCCAAAAAATACGCAAATACATTAATTTTAACTTTATCCTGCACAACATAAGAAATATCGTTGTACGGACATATTAGTTATTTAGGTAAACGCGCATTTCTGCCCCATATCTAAATTCAATCAGGCAAACATAATCACATGAAGACGGCTATATTGCGGTTACCCTTAAGGACGACAGAAAGACAGACTGGGATACAAAGACTTTTATTGTAACAAGTATTGTTACATGCTACTTATCACTGGTAAGACCGCAAGTGGAATACGCAGGAGCATATGGGATCCGTACGAGAAGGGACACATAATTCAACTAGAAAGAGTACAGCGCAGAGCAGCCAGATTTGCAAAACAAAAGTACGAACATAAGGAAAGCGTCACCTCTTTATTGAGCGATTTGAACTGGGTATCACTGGAGGACCGTAGATTGGACTCAAGGTTGAAACTTCTGGAGAAATATAGGTCGGAATGTCTAAAAGAGGAGGTGGTGGGAATAATTGTGGTACCAACGTATATAGGTAGAAATGATCGAGACGATAAAATACGTGAGATCGATTGTAGGACGGAGCGTTATCTAGGCTCGTTCTTTCCGAGGACAATACGAGATCACAATAGGAAATTTCGAATTGCGTTAGACAATCTTTAGGTAGTATTTGGTGCATTGCACCCCCTGCCACCCACCAACCTGGTGAATTGCAGGGTAACTTGTAGATGTATTGCTAAATTTGTACCTTAGATTGAAGACTTTTGAACCGCACTCAAATCAAACGAGCTGGAAATTAGAGACTGATAACCAAAGAACAAATTTTTGTGCTCTCGAGTGAAGTCACTGGGCGCCAAGCAGATGAGATGGAATGAGGAAACCACTACCCCAAATATATTTCCCTCATCAAACTGATCCCTTGTGCAAAAAGGCACTCCATATCTGACAATCGTGCACGAGAGGCGGCCCTTAAATCTCATTCAACCTGCTTCGACTTAGCACCAGGCGAACTGAGAACGGTTTTCTGCGTTTTATCATGTGACGCCAAAATGGATTTTGCAATTCTTTTTTGCCATCCCTGGAAATTCGTTCGCAATTTCGCATCTTTTTGCTCTATTTACTTCGGATCCTAACTCACCGCCGGATCTCTACCACAGTTTCGGAAACGGGTTATGTTTTTATAAGCTTTATGCCTCTGCGAAAGGAATTCGCGTTTCATTCAAGCCTAAAAACTGCGACCTCCTTTTTTTTGTCGAGTACCCGCAATTCCTCACGGTTCTGCCCCGGTGTTAAAAAGAAAAGAAGAGAAAGCCCCTTTTGTGACAGACGATTTCGGAGTGGGGCAAAAAGGAGTGGGTCGTAAAATTCGACGTCTTGGGAGCTTCTTGGTGTAAAATTGACGTTAACGGCGGCTGTGAAGGTGAATTCACGATGGCTTCTGACGCTGTTACGTGCTGCGTTTTTATACCCTCAGTTAGAGCATTGTTGCGCGATATATTTGGTTTGATGCTCCTCGTAGTCGGTGATTTATTACCCCACCGTCGAGAATTATGAGACTGAGTTTTTGGAGTCGTAAAAGCTAAACACGATGATTATGTAATGGCTCGGTGAAAGAAAAAATGGCAATCCGCTTTCTTTAAAGTGTATTCAAATCCTTCGTGAACCAGATGAAATAGTATGAATATTTTGTTCTCCTGAAGAAAGACATTTTTTCATATTGGCGACCATCAACAGACATTCGCTATTAGTGTATATAAAATATAATCAAAAGTAGGTTGTCGGAGGATAACTTTTTAAGTAATAAAACTGTTGATTAGGATTAGTTTTAATTCTTTATTACTCTGAATAGGTTTCCCCCATTAAAGTTCACAGGCGAATGTGATATTTTTTCCCTATTGGCAATAAAAATTATTCATTTGAGCGGTTAGTTGGAGATACCTGAAGCAGATATTTGTTAACTGCTTGTTCTTGAAAATTTTCAGCCATAAGACGAGCTCGATTATTCCTTTTTGAATTTGAGCGGTTGTAAATTCGCATTAACTAATAGGAACGCTTAATTCATGAGCCTCAAACATGTGGTTCGCGAGTCGTATGTGGCTCTCTAGTTCAAAATATGCGACCATCTCATGGCTTTAATTCTATTGCAAATTGGCAGGAGAGAAAACTAAGACTAGGCAATGATGGAGAGACAAAGAGATACGTAACAATATGATAATATTTAATAATTAGGAATTTAATGATAAAGATAATGTAATTTTGAGTATGCGGCCCACGATCCATTTTCAAAGTATCCATTTGTCCAACATACAGTTTGAGCTTGAGGCCTGTGGGTTCAATTTTCTTAGTTTGGTGAACAAATTGTGAAGATTACTTTTGAATGAGCCTCATGATGACGACATTGGTTTTTCCCATAGATTTTAGGAAGAAACTTTTAATAAGAAAATAAATCGAGGACTTATTCCAATTTAAAAGATATCTTTTATTATTTTTTGATGTATCTTGAACTTAAAAAGGTATTTTATTCTTTCCAAGCGAACAGCCTGTATTTAACATGGAATTGAATATGGATGTATGTCAAAGTACCGGCTACACCTTGATTTATGCTTCGCATAGATTCATACCTGAACATATTCGACACCCATTTGTGTGTTTACTGTCCCTGATCTCTGTTTTATGACCGGAAGTTTGTTTTTTTTTCGTATTACTGGAGACGTGTATTTTAGGATTCTGCCTTCTAAATTAGCTTATATTATCGATGAATATTGATGCATTTAATTCTGTTCTCTTGTTCAGGTGATACGCTAAAAATTCCCGATTCAGTAATGGGAATCACGTTCCTGGCGGCGGGCACGAGCGTTCCAGAGGCTGTTTCCAGCGTCATCGTAGCTAAACAAGGTGAGCGCTAGATGGCAGGCATGTGCCGTCATAGTCGGTCGATTCTTGAAAGCGCCCCTCCGCTCCCACTGTCGGTTTCTTTCTTGAGGCGTGTCCCTCCGAATTCTACAGTTGTTTGTTTTACCGTTTGGTTGTTGCTTTCTTTGAAAATCGAATTCACCCAATTCTAAGATTCATTCATTCCACCTTCCGGTGGGTTTTAATTAAACACACCCACCTCAATCTGGGCTCCCCGACGTCTTTCTTTTTATGTTTTCATGATCAATTCCTTCTTTTAACCCATCTAATATACCTTTCCTCTTCCTGATTCTTTGTCTCTTTCCTAACATTCTTCCTTCTATGACCAATTTCAGCAGACCGTATCCTTTCAAAATTTGGCCCACTCATTTCTTGCCTCTTATTGCTATAACCCTCTTCCTCTTCTCTATTCAAAACCCACTATTCGACATTACTTTTTTAGCAAATAAATTAATACACGCACAAGAATTTATTAGCGAGCTTTATTTCATAAACGCGCTCATGTTTTTGCTCTGTGTGCCAAATAAATATTTGGGGAAATCGGTTGTCGGTAGGAGATGTCTCCAAAATTTTCAAATTAAGATTCCGATCAAGTGGTTATAGATAGAGAGTTAAAATATTTCACTATATGATCTTTAATGCCATTTATAATACTGCAGAACATTTTTTTGAAAAAATCGGCGACCGTCAGGGAAGGCCATTTCTTTTGGAGAAATCATAGAGCGTCATGGGAATCCTTTTTAGTAATGCAGTATGTTCATATCATAAGTCAATCATTTGATTAGAAATCTAACATGTGTAATAGTATGGTTATACTATTTAAATTAATTATTGAATAAGTTACTCTGTCACACAATTGGATTTTTTAAGTTTATAAAGAATTTTAAGTTTACAGTTCTAAAGAAACCTCAACAAATAAAACGCGCTTTTTCATATCGCGTCAGCAAATGAAATTCCCGTTTTATTTACTTATGTAAAACCAGGCGCTTGAATCTTTGTGTGCAACAGTTTTTTTTAGGTACACACGGCTCACCGTTATAACCAAATCTATCTCGTACATTTTTGACGAATGTGAATCCCACGAATATGTGCTCATTATTGAAAACTATTCATAAGTGACAAACTAATGCTTCGGTAAACAATTTCCTTCAATTTTATTTACTGTGAATAATTGGGTGAATATTTTATTACTGATAAAGCGCTGTTCTAATGTTAAATTTTTTTAAATAACACGAAAAGTTTTTAGTCGGGAATTATACTGATTCTTTTGCAGTAACATATTTTTATCGAATACACATTGCTCTAAGCTAGCTGAAGCATTGTTACCTATTAAAACAGTCATTACGGACATAAAAAACGTATGCAGAAATGTTAATAAAATAAATTGATCTACTTATTAAAATTTAACCATTAAATATGTTATTATTTTAATTTTTACAAGGATATTTGACTTCATTAGTGTCACGAGAATGTGCTTAAACTAAGTTAAACGTAGAAGCTTTTAATATGATATCACCCGTAATGTAAGACTTTCGCATTAAATGAATCTCAAATTAGTTCAATTAGATGATTGCCATGCAACGATACTGTTCAAATCGAGCAGAAATCATATTCATTCTATGAAGTAAAATAAAACTAAATGCTTACACGAAGGAAGCAGTTTGTTTAGCTCATAACTTTAGCATTAGCTTACCAATAATAATTTTTTATCGACGAATTAATGCCAGTTTTTGCATTCATTTATTGCTCACGCGCTATATTTATTCCAATAAACATTGGGTGTTTGATTTGGTGTAAAAATAAGAACAAAAAAATTGATGCTTGTTATCGCAGGGAAAAATACACGATGAAGTGTTTAAATATTACTAAAATATTTGATTGACTGATCGTGGCGAGAAGGTATTTCAAGAATCGAAAGACAGAATGTACGAAGTTTAAAATTACTCATCTTAATCAAGATTAAGGAATATAGTAGAAAATTGAAAAAGTACTTATTTTAGGTAACTTTAATGGCCATTACAAGGTTATGGAGAACCAAATGCGTAAAGCCTTTTTATAATCTACTTCCGGTGAGTCACCACTGAAGGCTGCTGCATTCTAGCCGAAATACGCATGCTTTTTATAACCCTGTCACTGCTATTGAAGATACCTAAATACGTATTTTTTCAGCTATTGACTTTTAACTGCTTATTATTGGATTTGTTTTCAACCATAAGACAAGTTCGATAATTCTCAAGCGAATCACTCATCCTATATCCTTTTTAATCATGAAATTTCTTTATTTATGTACAGGGCGAGGACAAAACGAAAATATTTCCACTTCGTAATGGATGTTTTGTCAAGATTTTTGGTTATGGAACCTTCTAGAATTCAATGTTTTTAACGAGTCTTTTTCCATTTTCTTTTATGACAACATGAATAAATGCAACAATTTTCAACTATGGTTGAATTAGAAAAAACCTCACGCTACGCGTTTTTTCTGAACTAGGAGAGATTATTTTGCTATAAATGAGCAGATGATTGACATTTACATCTACATATACATTATACCCTGCAAGTCACCTTTTTGGTGGATGGCAGGGGGTGCAGATAGGTCATTGATAGAATATTCAGTAAAAAGCGCGACGGGTCGCAATTCCAATTTTGATGCGACGCCATACAGTCGTGGGAGTGATTGTGGTGGGGGCGCATGTAGTTTTAGAGTGGAAGAGAAAGTCAAGGGTGAGATTAGTATGCGAAGTGATAGTGAGAAATTAAACGTCGTCGTACTGAACTGTCGCAGCATCCGTAGGAAAATTGCTGAGTTCGAGCATCTTATTCGCAGTCTGCATGCCGACGTCGTGATAGGCACAGAAAGTTGGTTAACGGATGAGATTCAGAGTCAGGAGATATTTCCTAGAGACTATCGTGTCTATAGAAAAGATCGCGCTAATAGATCGGGCGGTGAGTTTTCATAGCGGTTAGCGATAAGTACGATAGCAGTGAGATTCCGATAAGTGACGAGGATATCGAGAGTGTTTGGTGCCGCATAGGTAAAGATGGCTCCAAAAAGGTGTTCATATGCTCGTTTTACAGGACACCTAACGCTGGTGTAGATTGTATTTTAAGTCTCGAGAAACAATTATCAAAGCTTAGACTGATAAATCAAGATGGTATCGTTATAGTCGGTGGTGACTTTAACTTACACTCAATTGATTGGGAAAATCTATGTTTCGAATCTAGAGGTAAAGAACGCGAATCCTGTGAGGCATTAATCGACACATTCTGCGAGCACTCTCTCCTTCAATGAGTCAGAAAGCCAACGCGATCGGGAAACATATTAGATTTATTAGCAACTAACGTCCCAGAAAGAATAAACAAAGTCACCTTTGAAGATGGGATAAGTGATCATCAGGCCGTATATGCAGAGTGTAAGTTGAAAATCGATAGGCACCCTAAGCCTCAAAGAAAGTTTTATGTATTTGCTAGGGCAAACTTTTCAAGCTTCAGGTCGCGCCTACGAGAAATACTACCTGGCTTCCGTGATATGACCGAACGATCAGGTGCTGAGTTGTCATGGAAACTATTCAAGGATATAATGCTAGAGAGTATCGATAAGTACATTCCAATTAAATTGAAGGTCGACAATAAAGAGCCACGTTGGTACAATATGCAAGTTAGGAGTGCGCTTAGCCGTCAGAGAATATGCCACGCGAAAATAAAAAATATGCCGTCTACATCATCCGATGAATACAGAGCAACTAAAGTTAAGACGTATAAGGAATCCCGCGCTAAAGCGAGAACTACTATGCGCGAGGCTTTTACTAACTTCCGGAATAAGGTATTAAATAATTATTTGAAGGAGGACCCTAAAGCGTTTTGGTCCTATGTGAGAGAGGTCCAAGGTAGAGGCCCTACAATACCTTCCCTGCGTAATGACTCGGGTGCCGTTATTCATGATAGCGTAGAGAAAGTCAACCTGTTATACGGTCATTTTGTAAAAGCATTCACAGCCGTCAGCGACCATTGCGTACATTATGCACCCGCAATATGGACGATATAGTATTTTCTGAGGTGGGAATAGCAAAGCAATTAAGTTCCATCAGACATAACAAAGCCACTGGCCCCGAAGAAATTCCTGCTCGCGTTTTAAAAGAATTAGCTGAAGAAATAGCACCTTTTCTTTGGATAATCTTCGAGAAATCCATTTCTCGCGCAGAGGTCCCTAGCGACTGGAGGTTAGCGCACGTTACCCCAATTCATAAGGGCGGAGACAAGGAGAACCCAGAAAATTACAGGCCGATTTCTTTAACTTCGATATCGTGTAAGATTCTCGAGCATATACTCGTTAGCAACATAATGCGATTTCTTGATAGTAATTTATTGTTAGATGATTGTCAACACGGCTTCAGGAAAGGTAGGTCATGTGACACTCAGCTCGGTCTTTTTGTTAATTGTTTCTGAGAAGCGGAGAAAAGAATACGCAGGTCGATGCGATCCTCTTAGATTTTAGGAAAGCCTTTGATAAGGTACCTCAAAGGAAGTTAATAACGAAATTAGAAACCTTAGGCGTTAATTCTAAAATAGTTGGATCTGTGAATTTTTAAATCATAGGAAGCAGATGGTTGTTATAGATGGGAAATCTTCGAACTTAGTGGAGGTTGTCTCTGGCGTTCCACAGGGTAGTGTAATTGGTCCGTTATTATTTCTAATTTATATAAACGATATCAGCTCAGTAGTTAGAAGTAAAATTAGGCTTTTCGCGGACGACATCGTCATCTATAGAGAAATAAGCAATCCGGAAGACCACCAGTATCTCCAAAATGACCTAGAAGCTATTTCTGTATGGTGTAAGGAATGGCAGTTAGAGATAAACCAAAAGAAAAGCTGCGTCATCAACTTCTGGAGAACCAAGAGTATCTCGTTGAATAATAATTATTCGTTGGACGGAGTAGAGATTCCAGTTTCAGACTCGATTAAATACCTCGGAGTCACGATCCATCGTGATCTCTCGTGGGACACCCACATTCGCCGATTGATATGTGCCGCTGACAAAAAGCTGGCCTTTATAGGGAGAATAGTTCAAAATACCTCCGAAAAAGTGAAAGAATTATGTCTTTTATCCTTGGTTCGACAGCAGTTCGAATATGCTTCAGCTGTGTGAGATCCCTACGAAAAGTGACTCACTAACGAGATGGAAAAGGTTCAGCGCAGGGCAGCTAGATTTGTAAAGAGGAATTACGATAGTAAACAAAGCGTAACATCATTAATAGAAAATCTGAAATGGACATCGTTAGAGGAACGTAGGCTGCAAGATAGATTTTAACTACTGGAAAAATTTATGTCGGAGGGACTAGCGAATGAGGTAGTAGGACTTATCAGAAGCCCGACATATCTCGGAAGGCAGGACAGTGAGGATAAGATTCGCGAGATCGACTGTAGAACGGAGCGATATAGAGGATTGTTTTTCCCTAGGATGATAAGAGAACATAATAGGAAAAGATAACTTAGGAAAACTTGGGATCTTCGGTGCATTGCACCCCCTGCCATCCACCAAAAAGGTGACTTGTAGGGTATAATGTAGATGTAGAAGGGTCCATAGTTTTCCTACGTTATCTTTTCTATTATGGTCTCTTATCGTCCTAGGGAAAAACGATCCTCTATATCGCTCCGTTCTACAGTCGATCTCGCGAATCTTATCCTCACTGTCCTGCCTTCCGAGATATGTCGGGCTTCTGATAAATCCTACTACCTCATTCGCTAGTCCCTCCGACATAAATTTTTCCAGTAGTTTAATGCTAGCCTGCAGCCTACGTTCCTCTAACGATGTCCATTTCAGATTTTTTATTAATGATGTTACGCTTTGTTTACTATCGTAATTCCTCTTTACAAATCTAGCTGCCCTGCGCTGAACCTTTTCCATCTCGTTAGTGAGTCCCTTTTCGTAGGGATCTCACACAGCTGAAGCATATTCGACCTGCGGTCGAACCAAGGATAAATGACATAATTCTTTCACTTTTTCGGAGGTATTTTGAACTATTCTCCCTATAAAGGCCAGCTTTTTGTCAGCGGCACCTATCAATCGGCGAATGTGGGTGTCCCACGAGAGATCACGATGGATCGTGACTCGATTTAGGATTACCATAAATTAGCACGTGATATAAAATTTTAAAAATTCGAAAATAAATGCGCGGGTTGAAAGGCATATATATACCCAAAGAATATATCATATTAGCAAACGGGAATCTGGCCAAATCTAAAGCCTCTAGTTTCACATCCTCGTTCTGTTTTCTTTGCTCATATTACTATTGAGTATTGCTTACTTTTAGCTCAAATTCCCTTTTGGTTTTCTCAGCCATTTTGTGTTTATTGGAGTTGTTTTCGTATGATTATATTCCAGTCTAATTTTGAGCTTGATATTTCATCTCTGGAGCCCTATGGTACCTAATTAATACTGTAACCTTCGCTTGAAATAGTTATGGCAGCGAATATTCGTTCCCGTATATTTTAGATACTGCTAAAACCCCGTGAATTATTCTCGCGTAAATAGTTTGTTGCTATGACAAAGCATTGCAAAACAAGAGTCGAATTAATGCAGAATATTAAAAAATCCTTCTATTTTGTTTAGAAATATTGAGTCAGCTAATGCACCGCGTAATATAATGCCCTCATCTCTACGAATCTGATTCTGTAGTATTTTTTCACCTCTTAATAGTGTTAACCCTATCTTCTCCATAACCTATCCTTTATCAACTCGTTGCCCGTCTTTAACCTATTTTTTTAATGAAACCCTCGTATCTTTTACACGCCCGGGCAAACTACTTCCCAACTTCCTGACAGAACCAACTGAAAATTATTTCCCCCAACCCGACCACCCATGACGTTTTCCGCCCTTAATCCCCTCTGCAGGAGCGTCGCTACACTGGGGACTTGGTAGGATGTAAGCCCACCACAAGAAAAGACTGTACACCAATCATCTCGCCAACATTTTGGGATAGATCGAGAAAGGGTTTATAATTTACTTCACTATCTTTAAATTGTTCACGCAAGTAACGAAAATCGTTCAATTATTCGGTTCTTAAGATGATTTTTTCATCGTGTTTGGTGGATGAGAGGGGAGGGGAGGAAAAACAAGTGAATCGTTAAAAATCTCCCGTGCGTTACGTCCGCGTCCCCAAATGCCCCTCAAACAAATATTTCCAGCAACGCTACTGTTCTCCCCTCACCCTTTTCCACTGCGACCTTCTCCATTTCCCCTCTCCGCACTGACCTCAGCTCCGAAAAATTCTCGTTCCTATAACCTCATCTTTAATTTCGATGTCAAAGGTGCATTCGTCGAGCGATATTGACAGGAGAGATAGGTGCGCTATGCGTGAAGTTAGCACAAAAAACGCATCGGCGATCTTTATTATTGAAAATGCCTCACGGATGAAATGCCTTGCAAAAAAGCTGGATCCTAGGAATCTGGCATAGTTTTATCGAATGCTACGTTTTTTCTTTTTCTTCTACATCTACATATACATTATACCCTGCAAGTCACCTTTTCGGTGGATGGCAGGGGGTGCAGTGCACCAAGGGTCCATAGTTTTCCTACGTTATTTTTTCCTATTATGGTCTCTTATCGTCCTAGGGAAAAACGATCCTCTATATCGCTCCGTTCTGCAGTCAATCTCGCGAATCTTATCCTCACTGTCCTGCCTTCCGAAATACGTCGGGCTTCTGATAAGTCCTACTACCTCATTCGCTAGTCCCTCCGACATAAATTTTTCCAGTAGTTTAATGCTAGCCTGCAGCCTACGTTCCTCTAACGATGTCCATTTCAGATTTTCTATTAATGATGTTACGCTTTGTTTACTATCGTAATTCCTCTTTACAAATCTAGCTGCCCTGCGCTGAACCTTTTCTATCTCGTTAGTGAGTCCCTTTTCGTAAGGATCCCACACAGCTGAAGCATATTCGACCTGCGGTCGAACCAAGGATAAATAGCATAATTCTTTCACTTTTTCGGAGCTATTTCGAACTATTCTCCCTATAAAGGCCAGCTTTTTGTTAGCGGCACCTATCAATCGGCGAATGTGGGTGTCCCACGAGAGATCACGATGGATCGTGACTCCGAGGTATTTAATCGAGTCTGAAACTGGAATCTCTACTCCGTCCAACGAATAATTATTATTCAACGAGATACTCTTGGTTCTCCAGAAGTTGATGACGCAGCTTTTCTTTTGGTTTATCTCTAACTGCCATTCCTTACACCATACAGAAATAGCTTCTAGGTCATTTTGGAGATACTGGTGGTCTTCCGGATTGCTTATTTCTCTATAGATGACGGTGTCGTCCGCGAAAAGCCTAATTTTACTTCTGACTACTGAGCTGATATCGTTTATATAAATTAGAAATAATAACGGACCAATTACACTACCCTGTGGAACGCCAGAGACAACCTCCACTAAGTTCGAAGATTTCCAATCCATAACAACCTTCTGCTTCCTATGATTTAAAAATTCACGGATCCAACTAACGATTTTAGAATTTACGCCTAAGGTTTCTAATTTCGTTATTAATTTCCTGTGAGGTACCTTATCAAAGGCTTTCCTAAAATCTAAGAAGATGGCATCGACCTTCCTATTATTTTCTCCGCTTCTCAGAAACAATTAACAAAAAGACCGAGCTGAGTGTCACATGACCTACCTTTCCTGAAGCCGTGTTGACAATCATCTAACAATAAATTACTATCAAGAAATCGCATTATGTTGCTAACGAGTATATGTTCGAGAATCTTACACGATATCGAAGTTAAAGAAATCGGCCTGTAATTTTCTGGGTTCTCCTTGTCTCCGCCCTTATGAATTGGGGTAACGTGCGCTAACCTCCAGTCGCTAGGGACCTCTGCGCGAGAAATGGATTTCTCGAAGATTATCCGAAGAAAATGTGCTATTTCTTCCGCTAATTCTTTTAAAACGCGAGCAGGAATTTCTTCGGGGCCAGTGGCTTTGTTATGTCTGATGGAACTTAATTGCTTTGCTATTCCCACCTCAGAAAATACTATATCGTCCATCAGGTCCCCCCTTATTGCGGGTGCATAATGTACGCAATGGTCGCTGACGGCTGTGAATGCTTTTACAAAATGACCGTTTAACAGGTTGGCTTTCTCTACGCTATCATGAATAACGGCACCCGAGTCATTACGCAGGGAAGGTATTGTAGGGCCTCTACCTTGGACCTCTCTCACATAGGACCAAAACGCTTTAGGGTCCTCCTTCAAATAATTATTTAATACCTTATTCCGGAAGTTAGTAAAAGCCTCGCGCATAGTAGTTCTCGCTTTAGCGCGGGATTCCTTATACGTCTTAACTTTAGTTGCTCTGTATTCATCGGATGATGTAGACGGCATATTTTTTATTTTCGCGTGGCATATTCTCTGACGCCTAAGCGCACTCCTAACTTGCTTACTGTACCAACGTGGCTCTTTATTGTCGACCTTCGATTTAATTGGAATGTACTTATCGATACTCTCTAGCATTATATCCTTGAATAGTTTCCATGACGACTCTTCTTCTTCGAGTAATATTAATAAAATATAGTAAAATTTATCCATCTGTCAACATTATTCAGATTTTAAACTTAAAATAGACTTAAAATCAATGGATGTAGCGTTGACGTGGTGGAAATCCATATTCAGGAAAAAATGAATTTAGTACTTTGCAAAGAATCCGCATTAATAACACACAGAACGGACGACCGGTTTCGACTAACACATGGTCATCATCAGGTCAAGAATATGAACACTACAACGTATCTATAGGGGAATGGGCGAAGGGAGGGGAGGGAGGGGGAGGTGTGGAGAAAACATAGGGGAGGAAAGGAAGGGGGGATCTTAAGCGGTAGTTTGGGAGGATGCGGGGGGAGGGGGAAGAGGAAGGTTAGGGCGATTGTTTAGTAAGGGAAAAACCGAGATAAGCAGCGGGGAATGGGTTGCGAAGAGATGTTCGTTAATGATGTCGTTAAGGCGGGTATTCACGTGGTAGAGGATTTCCAATTATTCGAATATGTTGAGTCTCCAGTTTTTATTTTCAAAATGTAATATGGTTCCAAAAACAAAAGAAATTGGCCCTCAATAAAATCTTTTCCCCTTCTCCGGAGACCGAAACCAAACCCCACTGGATTCGCCTTCTTTATACAGGGCCTCTACCAATCAAAATCGCGAATCTTCTCCCTAAAAGGAAATTAAGACCCGCTTTCTGTGAAACCTCCAGTTTAGGCCATTTTCTTTCTAATGGCAAAGATAGCATTGAAAATCTCAATAAAAGCGGCATTTATAAATTTGTTGCAATGATTGCGACAAATTTTTACATTGGACAAACGGGAAGGAGTTTTAAAACCCGTTGCAAAGAACACCAATATTTCCATATTTCCAACTCCCAAAAATCCCATTTTGCAAAACACCTCATCGATCACACGCAAATTTTTGTCCAACCATATCACATTTTGAAAATAAAAGCTGGAGACTCAACATACTCGAACAATTGGAAATCCTCTACCACGTGAATACCCACCCTAACGACATCATTAACGAATATCTCTTCCCAACCCATTCCCGCTGCTTACCTCGGTTTTTCCCTTACTAAACAATCGCTCTAACCTTCCTCCCCCCACACCCTCCCAAACTACCGCTTAAGAGCCCCCCTTCATCTACATCTAAATCTACATATTACCCTGCAAGTCACCTTGACGGTGGATGGCAGGGGGTGCCGCGCACCAAGTTCCTTACTAATTATTATTCACTTATCTATTGTGGTCACGTATTGTCCTAGGGAAAAATGACTCCTTATACCTCTCCGTCCTACTATCTATTTCGCGAATCTTGTCCTCATTATCCCTCCGTCCGATATACGTTGGTTGTCGAATAATATCCTTCATTTCATTTACGAATATCTCCGACCTATATTTATCTAGAAGTTTAAGTCTCGCCTGTAATCTACGATCTTTCAACGATGGCCAACTCAACTCTTCAATGAGTAACGTAACGCTCTGTTTTTTATCGTAATTCTTTTTCACGAATCTAGCTGCTCGCCGCTGTATTTTTTCTAAGTCATTTACGGGTCCCCTCTGATATGGATCCCAAACCGCTGCTGCGTATTCCATTTGAGGTCTAACCAACGATAAATAACAGGATTCTCTCACCTTTTCCGTGCCTTTCCTGACCATTCTACGCACAAAAGCCAACTTCTTATTTGCCGCACCTATCACTCGTCTTATGTGGGTGTCCCAAGACAGGTCACGATTCAAGGTTACCCCGAGGTATTTTACGGATTCCGAAACAGGAATGCTCTCACCATCTATCGAGTAGATAAACACGGACGATGGGCTTATAGATTTCCAAAAGTTTAGAACGTTACTCTTTTTCTGATTGATTTCTAGCTGCCATTCCTTGCACCAAACAGTTAACGCATCCAGATCATCCTGAAGTTGACGATGGACGCTAGGACCACTAATTTCTCTATAGACTACGGTGTCATCCGCAAAAAGCCTGATATTACTTTTCACAACTGAGCTGATGTCGTTTATATAAAGCAAGAAAAGCATAGGTCCGATCACACTACCCTGCGGCACTCCAGAGACTATATCTGCCACACTCGAGGACTTACCATCGATGACTACTTTTTGTTTTCTATTCCAAAGGAAAGCGCGAACCCAGTTAATGACTTTAACATTAACGCCAATATTTCCCAATTTTAATAACAACTTACGGTGGGGAACCTTGTCAAAAGCTTTTCTAAAATCAAGGAACACTGTATCGACCTGCTTATTATTTTCGCCGCATGATAAAACATCATTCACAAACAGACCGAGTTGGGTGTCACAGGATCTACCTTTTCTGAAGCCATGTTGACAGCTGACTAAGAGCGATCTACTCTCGAGATAACGCATTGTGTTGCTAACAATAATGTGCTCCAAAATCTTACATGATAATGATGTTAGAGAAATCGGCCTATAATTTTCGGGGTTTTCTTTGTCACCTCCCTTATGAATGGGTGTGACGTGTGCTAGTCTCCAATCATCAGGAACCTCACAGAGGGTAAGAGACTTCTCGAACACTATCTGAAGGAAGGGTGCTATTTCTTCTGCTAGTTCTTTTAATACACGCGCGGGAAATCCTCCTGGTCCTGGGTTTTTGTTGGGCTTTATCGCACCCAGTTGCTTCACTATTCCTGCCTCAGAGATTTTAGTATTATCCAGTAGGTAAACACGGACGATGGGCTTCTAGATTTCCAAAAGTTTAGAACGTTACTCTTTTTCTGATTGATTTCTAGCTGCCATTCCTTACACCAAACAGATAACGCATCCAGATCATCCTGAAGCTGACGATGGTCGCTAGGACCACTAATTTCTCTATAGACTACGGTGACATCCGCAAAAAGCCTGATATTACTTTTCTTCCTTTCCTCCCCTATATTATCTCCACACCTCCCACTCCCTCCTCTCCCTTCGCCCATTTCCCTATATGTACGTTGTAGTCTTCTTATTCTTGACCTGATGATGACTATGTGTTAGCCGAAATCGGTCGTCCGTTCTGTGTTATTAAAGTGGATTCTTTACAAAGCACTAAATTAATTTTTTCCTAAAAATATACTTTCCTAAAAAAATTTAATGAGTGCGAACTTAAAAAAATGCGTTTTATTTTACTCATTGAAATGAGTATATGTTAGCAATTGTATGTATTTTTACCAAAACAGAGGTTATGAGCGCTAACAAAGGGAAATGCGTTCGCGATGAAGCGTATTCATGCACATTTTGCATTCGTTTCATCTCATGCTACTCTTATGATAAAAATACGCACGTGTATAACGTAAAATGCAAAATCGTAGCAGACGCCTATGGTACAGACATCTGTGGTAAGTTTGAACTCAAACTCCGCTTTAAGAGTGTGACCACTAAATATATATGATAATCTTTAAATAAACGAATTATATTACATTACTCATCAAGGGGGCCTATTTTAATTCAAAAGATAATCTCATATAAGTTGCGAGGAGTAATTTTTCCCTAAACCTGTGCGTGTGTGAGGTGGTCCCTGGAACGGTGTAAATGTTCTTAAACCAGATTGTTCGCGTGTGTGTGTGCGTTGGTTTTACGTGCATGGTCTCTTTTCTTTTTATATTCACCGATGATTCACATTTTCGTGGTACGCGGCACAAAAATCATTTGTGTATAGTTGGCATATTTGCTTGGAAAAGAAAGAAAGTTTTATTGTGTCAATTACTCAAAAGGTTGTACCTGCCTTTTCATTCATATTTCTTCTACGAATTGCTGTTCAAGAAGGATATAAAAGATGTACTCAGAATTTAGAAAAACTTAATAACTTCCAGAAAAACGTTTTAGTGCACATCCGGTTTTCCTAACTAGCATAATTTGATTTAGCGAAACCGGTCATGTGTAGAAGTTACTTAGTTGATATTTTTTTAAAATATACATATCACTCATCACAAAGTTGAGCCGATTTACTTAGATTATGAGTCGTCATCAGTCTATCATGTTGCTCTTTTCCGAAAACTTTCTATTACATTATTTGTGTTCGAAACGGAAGTTATCTTAAGACTTTTATCACTTCTTCTATTAGAGTTTTGATGATCAAAGTAAATTTGGTAGCTATAAACTGTGGAGTAAATTGTATGCACGTCCCAGTTACAATGAATCCGCAGTTACTAATTATTCTGGAAAGAGATCGGAATCAAACATTGGTGAATTTCCACCAAAGATTGGCTATTTGTAACCGAAACGTGCATCTGATTTACTCATCGCTGCATGAGTTAGTTTGATCATCGGGTATATTGAACCCGTAAGGTGACAATAATTTAACATTTGAGTTATTCATTTTGGAGATTACGGCTTTACTAGTTGAATAGTTTTCATTGTACGGACGACCAGCTGAAATATGACGGAGAGCGAAATACTCCCATTAGAAAACCGAATTAACTTAAGCATCCATTTAGGCTCGTTGACATTAGTCGAGTCTTTTCTCTTTGTTGTAGAATCTACAACTAGGTCGCCAGAGAAAAAAACGACAAACACCGCCCCCAGGAAATCGTACCGTTTCAGCAACTGCTTGCAGGAAAAAAAACGAGTTTATTTTTTCTCAACTTCTCTTTGTGTTCTCTCTCTTCACCTTCCAGGTCACGGATCAATGGGCATAAGCAACTCCATAGGTTCCAACACGTTCGACATCCTCCTCTGTTTAGGGCTCCCGTGGCTCATCAAGGCATCCCTGCTCCCCTCCGTACCTGGACATCATTCCATAACGATCAACTCGCGCGGCCTGGAGTACAGCGCTATATCCCTCCTCTCCACCTTACTGCTCCTCTACCTCACGTTCGCCTGCAACAGGTTCAAGCTCGACAGGAAGGTGGGGATAGCCTGCCTGTGCATGTACGCCGTGTTCCTCCTGCTCGCTTCCCTCATAGAACTGAACGCTTTCTTCGTCGTCAACCTGCCGACGTGCGGCCGGTGAGGAAAAGGGGGCCGGAAGGTGGTCTTCGTCGCGGTCGGATGGACACGGATGGGGATGTGAGAGGACGCGGAGAAGGGAGAGTGGGTTTTTTTTAGGGGTGTTGTTCATTATTTTTTTAAAATAAAAAAGTCGCTGTCACTTAGGAGACTCTCTTTTTTATATTATCTCTGTCTCCCGATTCTGGAGAGTTCATCCCTTCTTGCAGGGAGGGAGAAAGATGGAGGTGATTAAAGAGATTTACTTTTTTTTGAAGATGGGCAAAAAGGAAAGGAAAGAAATTAAGTCGAAGATGGTGAAGAAGGTGGATTTTTATTGTGTCTCCGCTGTATTTCACCAGCGGATGTTTTCGAGGGGGTCCTGTCTTGGGAGGAGATGCAAGGAAGAGCATAGGGTCGCCCGTTGAAAAAGCACTATGATTCATCGAGAGACATGTTAAGCACACATTCGCACATGCACACACACACACACACACACACATATATATGTATGTATGTATGTATATGTGTGTGTGTGTGTGTGTGTGTGTGTATACGTATACACACGGGGGAAGAAAGATAAGAAAAAGAAGACGATTCGGATGGTAGCGCGTCACCGAAAAGATGGATGACGGAGAAGTTATCTCCTGCATTCTTATTTTTTCTCGCGTGCTGTTCCTGGTGTGTGAATGCGCCGACGGGAAGAATTCGCGAAGCGTGTTGGACTCGTGGAGGCGAGGAATAGAAGGAGGAGGAGGAAGAAGAGGCAAGGTACGAAGGAAGAAGCGGGAAGGAAGGAATCAGAAGAACACATCAAAAAGTGTAGTTGTTTATGCAAGTGGAAACGCTCTTCATGGGCGTTTCCCGGGTTTGTTTTTTCCCCTTCGCGAGGCAGCGCGGGTGGCTCCGCCGCCGCGTGAATCTCCACCTTCCCCCGCCCACTCTCGCCCCCGATACGCTAGGAGACTTATTCAAGAGAGAGAGAGAGATAGAATACGATTTGTACGCCGGTTTGTTGCAAGTCCCGGCTTCGATGCACGGTCATCCGTTTCGTAGAACGAGTCCGTTTAAATTCTTGACCGGCCTGTCGGTATGCCGTTGCGAGGAGAGAGAGAGAAAGAAAGAGATGAAAGTAGAGAGAGGGAGAAGAAGATAGGCTACGGCTTGCACGTGGGGTATTTCTTTATACGCCCGGATAATGTCTGCCTCGTGACGTAGGTTACGCTCCATCAATCCTTCCACGGCCCGTTTTCAAACCTTTCCTCTCTCTCTCTCTTTCTCCCACTTCTTCTTTCTCCGCCTTCCGACCCGCTGGAGCTGAGACTACGGAGGAAGAGTATGGGGTTTGGGAATGAGGGGAAGGAGAAGAGAGGATCTACTCAGGGCCTCCACGCAGACATCCCCCTTTCTCACCTCCCCCTTCTCACAAAGGGGCACGCAGGACGGCCGCTTTTAAATCGATCGAAGACAAGGTTCATATCTCGTCTCTCTCTCTTATTCTCTCCCTGCATTTTAATCTCATGGATTCCCTCAAAATTTGCTCTTAAAAGTAACCCACCCCGATGCGTGTCTCTTCTGAAAAATAGAACGCGGTTTTATACGCGCTCGCACGTAATTCGTTCCAATTTTTTTTTTCAAATGCAAGTAACCCGGTAAATGCGGCGAGGATATATCAATTCGCATTTATCGGTCCCTCGAAAAAAGAAAAAATCGCGTTCCTCGCCGCCCAACAACTCGAGAATCGTGCGATATTTGTGCGTAAGGACATCGACCACTCGTTGTCCTTCCCCCTCCTTTTCCTTCGGGTAACCCTTATCATAAAAAAATCCCACCGAGAGACATTGAAAATTCCATCTGGAGCGCCGCGTCAAACATCTTTCGTCCTGTTCCGTTCCCACGGTTAGATTGATGTCTCCTCCTTCCGTCCTCTCTCTATCTCATTCCTCACCATCAGTGTCGCTCCCGCTGCGTATCTCCCTCATCCCTATCCTGCGTGATCAACGGATCTTCATCCCGCGGAGGAACGCATTCCTCTCCGAGATCACGCCCGCGTTCCTTCCGACGCCTCTCGCCTTTCTCTCCCTCTACTTTACACGTTGGGTGAGGACCCATTTCACCTTCTAATTCCCATTTACTCTCCCCGATCTCTCTCCGTAGCGACTTTCCTCTAACTCTGTGGGGTTTAGAAATGAGGTGAAGGCCGTGTCTATAACCTTTTTAATCAAGGCCTCTGTTCCCTTTTCCTCTCTCCTCTCCGTCTCCCGCTCTCTTCTCTCTCCGCCTTTCTTATCACCTCCTCCCTTTCCGCCTCCCGTTCGAATGGCTATATTTTGAGGTCCCCTCTCATGTAGATGAGATCTGACTCCACAATTGTCCTTTTCGTGGTAAAGGTGGAGGGAAATTAGCAGATCCTTGTTTTTCTTTAAAATTCCACGCGAATAAAAAGCGTATTAAAAGTGAGCTCAATAGAAATTATTAATTTTATGGTCGCCGGAAATGAAGGTGTTTTTAAAGGACATAATAATTATTTTTTTCAAATCGTTGCCCACTAAAACGCATTTCCTGATTTTAATTTTTATTATAGTTTTTTCCGTGGATTAATTTTTGTTCCGCGTGTGTTATTTTCAGCAGTGGTCTGTGTTCTATTCCTGCGTGTTTTTATGCTTCCGTTTTCGATATGTTAGTACAGAGAAAGAGAGAGAGAGAGAGTGAGTGAGGAAGACGTTTATTTTTCGCTCCCTGGTCCTCCCGTCATCAAATAAAATGCACTCACCAGCGAGCAATTAATATGTCAAACGTTTCACGAGTCGTTTTGTTTTGTTTTTAAAAGGGATGTGTCTGAAAAGAAATGTGTTTACGACGAATGCAGAGAATGCAATTACTTACCGACCGGGAGCTGATATTTTGATTGAATTTTTAAAAATGTTTGTGTTCCACGATCTGGTGTTAATAACAAATTGAAAATGAACACAACGCCTGCAGGGATGGCGGGAAAGAAATGGTTCGACTCGATCCCGGTAGGGGGTGGTCATTTTGCAAGTGCAGAAAAACATTTCGTCTCTATGTAATAGTGTAACTAAAGTGGATAGGTTAAGTAAGATAGTGCGCGAGACGGAATCTGTCTTGCGTAGTCTAAAAAAAAGTAAATGAAATTTTAATGTGTGAGTGAGTCATTTAAAACAAAAACTTTTTGTTGATTTGATTAATGTGTTTCATCTATTTTGTTTTTATTTTATAGAAAATGTAATTTAAATGTGTTGCATTAAATTATACTATAATTTCCTGTACCCATGACTTGTAAATCTCCTCGAGGTCTTTTTTGTTGTGAAATTTAAAAACAACTATTTTTACTTCTCCATTAGGAAAACAAATTTATCGTGGAGAATCATGAATGGAGTATTCTTGAGTTATTTACTTACCATGAAGCAATGCACTCATTTTACCAGGATTTTTATCAATCCAAAAAATCACGTGACCTAAGATAATAAATCGTTATTTTGAGAAAAACCCTACATCGCTTTTTCATTTGTTTTGCTATACTGTTGCGTATAAAATAGAATTTATGCGAAATTACCTTGTGGCCGTAGAGAAAAATGAGTTTCACCATCTGAAAATTTTATAATTTTCAGTTAGAGAGCTTATGAATGTAATAAGATAAGGTTAAAAAAGATTTCCGATATTTTATATTAAATTCATTTCGGAGTGATGCTCAATAGCAAGATAGATTTTATTAAAATATTGTCACCATCAGTTGCGTTTTTCTTGAGCTAGGATTTGAAATGCGCACCGGGATTCAGAAGCGGCATGAATAGCCAACTTTAAATGAAAATTCGTGCTCTTGATTGATTGGTCAGTAGATTTAATGTGGGGCATACACAAATCATTCTCTGGAAACAACGATGCAAGACTGCGTAATTCTTTTTCGGCAATATCAGTTCTTTCGCGATGACCGCCGCAGGTCAAACGCGAAAACACATGCATGCATGTGCTGAAATAAGCAATCCTCTCAGTGTCAGATCAATCCCGTTGCCATCGGAAGCCTCCGTTAATGTATTCCAGAGCGAGAGAAATGAGAATTCCGGTAATATTCCTCCGTCAGAAATACAATTGCTTTATTCATGAGGTCGCAACGACTTGTTTTTACATCTATACATTTGGTGTGAAATGTGTTTTTTGTATTTATTTTTTTATTGGAGAGAAATAGAAAATGATGAATGTGTGGTTTTGGTCACGTTGATTGTCGCTTATCGTTGTTTAATTGGGATAAAAATTGTAAACGCACCTTTGTTGTCTGTATAAAAACTGACAATGAAAATTACTATATTTTATCATGCTATTATTCCAAAGGGAACTATATCATGTTGTCTATTAGTTTCTTTATTTTTGGGAGTAAAATTTTCTTTTTTGGAAGGTTAATTAAAGTTACCCCTCATTCTCGAAAGATACACAATATAAACACCAAGGTATTATTTCCACAATAAATAGTCGTCGCGCAGTACTGCTCAAATTCATACGAATTTCATTCGGTCTCTGTAGCAATTACAAAACACACACGCTTTTAATTTAATGTTACTTAGATACTATTAATATTTTGTGCAGAAGACAAAATTATCATTTACCAAATTCATTACTTGTACTATAGTATATCCTATACTGTAACTAGGGGGGGGGGGGGGGCAAGCGGGGCATCTGCCCCGGGCGCAACTAAAGAAGGGGCGCAAAAATTGTTAATAGTTAGTTGTGCGAGGTTGCATGGCACAAGGGCAAAAGCGTTTTCACTACGCATTGCAGAAATTATAAATTTCTATGATGTTATTGATGAGTTTGTTGCATTAAAATCAGGTAGAATAACTCTTTAATATTAAAATATTTATATTTTCTGTATTTAAATTATTATTATTATTTTTATAGTTTATTTATATTTATTAATTGTTCACCCAAAATCCATATATTAAAAAGAATAGGTATTAGGGATTTTTAATGGAGGGGGCGCATATTTGGTAGTTTACCCAGGTAGTTATGGCGCTGAGTATATCTATTGATTTTTAAATTTCATTTTTTAGGAAATTTGTTTTAAGGAAGAATGTTAGAATAAAACTCTCTATCCTCTGAAGAGTCACACTCTTCGTCTACTTTTCCCTATTGTTTTCATATACAGTGATGTTTATTTATTTAGACACTTTTTTACTTAGAAAGGGTTGGAAAATAATCTTCAGAGATAAGAAAGTACAAAATCGACTCGCTAATAATTTTTCATGTCGTCTAATCCACGCTTCAACGGTAACAATAAACACAGCATCCAGTAAACGCCACTTAATCGCTACCATTGCGCACGACACATGGAAAAAATAGAAAACTTTTCGAGAGATGGTAGCTAATGCGGTTGTTAGGATATATTTGCACATGCCTGGTTACATTATCTCCAGCTCCAGAACCAAAGCTACTCTCGCATTCAAGCACAGCGGAAATCTTCCCAGAGATATAATGAGGGAAACTGTATATTAACTCGACTGCACGTAGGGAGTAATCTCACGTGCACGAATTTTCCGCTCTGCTGGTTAACCGAACTAATTTTAGTTCCCGCTACGCTGGGGATCGCCCTTCATTTGAAAATTTCACCTGGGTCCACGTGCCGTCCGATATTGCGTTTCAGCTGACGAAGCGCAAATCGATTCTGGTATTTCCTCGGCCTAATACATAATGCGAGGCATCGTCAAATGGGAACCTAATTAAGGGCCGATCGTGTTAATCCGAGTCCTTGAAGACGCGGCCATTATATGCGCCACCGTTGAAAATCTCTGACATAATCACATTCAAATTACAAGTGGCGAGCGAAATGTCAGATTTTCTAATGCATTCGATTATTCTTGAGATCGTTTATCTTTCTGTCTCCAAGGACAGAATGACGTCTCTTATATGATATGTGATTTTCGCCAAGTGATTCTGATATCACGCAAGCACGTTTTTAATGCTTTGTAAAGCCGGTTAACATTGGTCTATCTGCAGGCACTGCTCTTTATGAGAAAACTCTTAATACGTAATTCTACTATAACGTAATTTATGAATTAGAAATAAAATTAGGTTTTGCGAAATCAACTCCCTACGCGAGACTTTCATGCCGTGTCTCAGAATGTAACATTACCATCCAACGGTGCGCATCTGAGGAAGAGGTTCTGATATGGCGTCCTGGACTACCTAGAGATTTTCCTTATTTAAGTGAAAATTCATCGCAAAATATTTTTCTCAGTCGTCTACAGCATATCGGGGACCTTTCAGACACCTACTACGTCGCATAACCTCGAGATCCCACCGTCGTTAAGGTAACCAAGTGCGAATGTTTTCCCGTGGTATGAAAGAAGAATAATTGTTGGGAACGAATGAAACATTTTCGTCCTTATTCCTATCATGTTTTGGGGCAAAAAACTTTCATCGGGAACGTATCTCTAGTTATATAACGCTTTCCTATGAGAAAATTGGTGCCGGCTGACGTAACATCGATATCCGTTGGACTTTTCAGGAAAGCATCTATTTATTATAGAGATGAAAACCTGCATTTTGAAAGTAAAGCGGTCTATCTATTTTCGGTCGAATGAAACTTCTTTTTATATTTACTTATTAAATTCGGAGGAATTCATTTATAAAATTTATATTGGCGAAAATATAACATTTATTCAATTACGTTTCAATATAATGAATCGTAATCGAAAAGAAATTGTCGCTGAGAATAACATAATTATGACGCAAACTTTAATAATGCGGGCCTGCGATAGAATCAAGTACCATACTGCAATATAATAAACAGCAGAGGATATAAATAATAATCCTAATATGCGTCACTTAATGCCTTCGTGATTCAGAAATTCTTTTGGCCATCGCCAAATTTTTTTCTCGGAAATCCTGTTTCCTGTATAAGTATATCGACAAAAATTGAACGTTTCTGCTACTTTAAGACAAAAAAACCACCATAACTCTGTCATGGCTATTGAAGATGCCTATGATAAGTACTTATTTTTTAACTTTTGTTACTTTTGCTTATTCTAAGATTTTTTCAACAAATTCTCTAGTGAACTTAATTAATAATGGTATCAGCATACAGCTGTCCTTATAAAAATTTCTTTCTCGCGGAAAGAAAAAAAAACAAGGAAATAAAATTAAGAAATGAATTGTTCGAAACGGCGACGAAGAACGTGCAAAATGAAAAATCTCTCGAACGTATATTAAATAATAGAGATAAATTTTTTAAAAGTGAATGAAAAGATCCGATATGCATCAAATCCTTGCATTATAATATTTCCAAGAAAGACTGTATCAAAATTACTTTGTCATACCTCTCCAAAATTTGAAGTAGCACTAAAATTTTTGTAAACGCTATCCTTTTTTTATGCGCATTTGGACGAATGTTTATGGACCCGCGCAATAGTAACGCAACCGTTTGAGTAGTATTATACGACTTTTGGTTATTAAAACGGAAAAATATTTTAATCATAGAAGCATCTGTAGTTTGTCAGGAACGTATTCGTTTCTCTATGCCAGAGTAAGCCAAGAGCAAAAAAGTCCTTTATTTCTATTGGTAAAAACAGACACCATCTTGTTACAGTAGCTGAATTTAAATTCGGTTGCTTTGTCCGCATATCCCAGATTTCCAGGATATTCATCCCCGTTTTGTGTTTCGAGGCGAAAGATATTTCTTTACACCGAGTTTGGTTGGTCACCGACACGTTCCGCATGGCAGAAAAAGCATCCAAAACCAGCCTTGACCTATTTCACATAAATTTTCCTTCTCTATCCGCATTTATTTTTCGTCCCTTTTCGAGCGCCTGTATTTTCCACGCTTCCTTATTTTATCGCCCGCGTTCTATTTATTCAATTTTCGCCAAAAGGATCTCTGTAATAATAACCTTTATTTTTTTAGGAGTAAAATATTTATCTCCAAAATGCCTGAAATAATTGATATACTAGCGACTACCGTTTTGGAAAAATGACTTTTGAATGCAAATCGGAAGCTTCTACCTGTATTGGTTGATACAAGGCGAGATATTTGTAAAATCGATCAGTCAAACTTCGTTCTTTCTTTGAAAATTTTGTACGATGAATACAATAAATGTGTACTTTATAGGATGTATAGTATATAGCATAATATATGAGAAAGTTTGTGATATATTGTTGCAACAATTTTTGCTATTGCATAGACTAATCAAGTTATATTTGTCCTTGGCGTTTATAATTTGGAAACATGAAGTCCAGACCAGAACTAATGCCGGCTGGTTTCCCAAAGTTGACCTCCCGAATTTATTACTTATATTGACAGGAAATGCTTCAGTATGTGTTAGTCATTCCAAGGAATTCTCATACCATAAATACCATTTGTAATTCATAGTTTGTCAATGATAGCGAAAAATTGGAAAACAAATTAACAGAACCTTATCAGGCTTAAAATGCTAAACGAAATGTAAAAAGTATGATGTGGCCAACACATGACTTTTTCCATTTCTCTAATATTTCTAAATATTCCAATTAGGTTCCATAATAATAAATATTTTAAGAAACTGCGAAAAAATTTTAGACTACAAAGAACAGAAAGAAACTCAAACCATAGCCTTCTGATATTGGATATAGCCACAAAACTCCAACAATTAAGAAAAGATATTGGAGCGTTACTAACAATAAGATGTAACTAAGTGTCAATTGTTAACAATAGTCGTCGGTAGGTGGCGTGGTGGTGGCAGCTAAAAATATAAGATATCTCTTAAACAATACATTATACGGAAATATGTTTCAAAAAAAGGTTGTAGAAAATTAAATTACCTACAACTTTTATTCCAGTATATTTTTACATTTATCAAATATAAAAAAGCAAACATCTCAAAATAACGGATGTGACAAGAGTAAACACACACTTCTGTTAAACCAATTTTTACCAAAAACTAATCAGTTCTTGTGACTTTTATAAAAATGTTAAATATAAAATTTCGCGTTGACCTGATTAATACTTTTTGAGTTAAAGCACCCACAAAAAGCTAAAACATACATATATACATATATATATACACACACACAGACATCACCGAGAAAAAATCAGTGTGTCGTAGCTATTTGCGGATAGAAGATTGGCATTAAAATCACCCATTACAATTATGTGATCTGAGTTAGGAATGTGTTCGGTTAGAGACTCAAAAATGCCCGTTAGGTGGCCTATTTTAGGTGGCCGATAAACCGAGCCGACGATGTGGTTCGCTAAGGCTAAGTATTTTATATTTCAAGTCTTCGCGTATGTATAATGCAACACCGCCTCCGATTTTACCCACACGGTCATTTCTAAGAATTCTGTAGCCTGGAATTTCCACTAGGTATGACGAAAGGTTAGGTTTTAGCCATGTTTCCGATATGGCGATGCAGTATACTGTGTTTTTGGTTAGAGATGAGCGAATTTCGTCCACATGTGCTATGAGGCTCTGCGCGTTTATGTGAAAGGCTTTGAAACAATGCCGAAAAGGTTTGAAGGCTTTACTAAGTAGGTCCCCCGTAGAGTTCAAGGTTCTAGAAGGAAGGTTCCTTCCGGCTCCCTGGGGAGGGGAGGGGTTGGCGTCGTCCTGAAGTGAAAGGAAATCTGGGTGGCTTGGGTCACTGGTCGAGTCACTGGTCAAATCATTGCTTGGGTCGCTGGTTGGTATGTCCGACAAACTATCTGATTTCTCATGTGATTTAGATAAATACATTGCTTACAAGCGTTTATAATTGACGATAAATATAAATCAGCCTAGATTAGCGTTAAAGAGAATCCAATCAAATAATATACAATGCGACGAATAAATTTGATATTAAAATAATGATTTCAGAAAGGAAATATATAAAATCAAATAAGCTAAAAAATAAAATAATAAAAAATAATAAAAAATGATTAAATACAACGGGAAAAGCACTCGTACAGGATAATAAGGCAAAACACAGGACGGGATAAGGTAATTATTACTGCGAGGGAAGACAATGAATACATTCAATGTATATTTAAAAAGTAGATATTAATGAAGTATTAAGAAAGTTAAAAGAATAAAGGAAAATAATAATAACACAACAGCGATTGGGACTAAGTTCCCCTAAGACCCACTTACTGATGACCATTTGAAATATATCTATTTATTAAGCCTAGCAAGTTCACTTTGCTTGGTGATATAATGTTTTTTGCTGTCTTTCAGTATAACAATTTTACCCTCCTGAGACCAAACACTGTTCACCCCAAATGAAGCTTTGGCATCGTTGAGTAACCTCACTCGCATGGGAGTGAGGGACTTTTGGTAATTAGATATTTACTCGCCTTCTACATCTACAAGTTACCCTGCAATTCACCAAGTTGGTGGGTGGCAGGGGGTGCAATGCACCAAATCCTACCTAAAGATTGTCTAACGCAATTCGAAATTTCCTATTGTGATCTCCTATTGTCCTCGGAAAGAACGAGCCTAGATAACGCTCCGTCCTACAATCGATCTCACGTATTTTATCGTCTCGATCATTTCTACCTATATACGTCGGTGCCACAGTTATTCCCACTACCTCCTCTTTTAGACATTCTGACCTATATTTCTCTAGAAGTTTCAACCTTGAGTGCAGTGCCTTTTTCAGTTTCCACACAGCGACGAGGTCCAAATGATCTCTGAAATGTATCATTAATGGTCGTGGTCTGCTGGACACTGGATTTCTGGCTCTAAGACGGTGAGCGTGTGATATCATAGAAGGATGAACTTCAATATTGAGGTTGCTTCCCAGAAAGATCTCGGCAACTTTGGCGGGATTTTCCTTCTCCTCCTCGTGGATCCCGTGGATGAGGAGACAATCACGTCCGCCATGCTGATCGAGGTCGTCCAATTTCTCAAAGAGAATGTCCGTTTTGGTCTCCAATGATGAGACGCGTCCTCCGAGGGATTTCACCTCCTCGATCAATCTCGATTTGAATTAAAAAAAATCGGGATTCAAGCGAGGCTAACGGGTCCTGACGATCATCACCGTGCAGGGATTTTGGAGCCGTAAGTCCCGACTCGAAGGTATTCATCCGTAAGTTTTAAGACTCAAGAGTTTTCTTGAAATCTTTCACGAGAGATTCGAGGGCTTTATTTTGGGCCTGGAGGTCAGCTTTCGTAGCCATGTCGAGTGAGAGTAAGAAGTTGAGGTTAAGGGACTGCGGGGAGCGGAACTAAACACGTGTGTCTCCTATTAGCATCGGCACTAGACTGGATTGGGAAGGGAGTGAGGACATATGAAAGCTGCAGAACCTAGCCACCAGACAAAAATCATAACAGTAATAAAGAAACAGTGACATAATGGGCCTATCAAATAAAGCGGGGTTCCCTGCCCTTGCAACCCATTCTCGGCACCTGGAATGATAACATTACAGAATTATTAACACTTCAACATATGCATCAAATACAACTTTGCTCCTAAAGAGCCTAAAGTGAAGATATGCATCACATGAAAACAAGCCATAGTGAAGTATCTCGTTAAATGGTTACTATTATTAAAGTTGAAAATGCTGAGATACATATCTAACTACAGTAATAACTCGATATGCGAATAATCTGTACACTAAATATCGGCTCAACAAAGTGTTGACCTTTTTACTACAGGTAGTCCACGATATACTCGCCGTATCTCGAAACGAGAGGTTTCAAGTTAAAAATTGCAATCCCATAACAATAATAATTTTTATTCATCCCAGGAAATATACATATATGTATAGGATGTCAAATTAGCTATACTTATTATGCAATAGATATAAGGCCACAGCCTTTTTTAGGAATAAACAAACACATCCGAGAGAACGTTCTCAGCCACTTATTAAAGGATCAAAAATAACAACTAAGCTGAGTTGGGCGGTAGAACAAGGTTCGTGTGTTCCAAATTGCAATCTTGATATAATTTCACATACGTAAACACAACCATAGTAAGATTAATCTCAAAAAGAAACGTAACTCATTCTTTATTTTCCTCGGTACGTAATATTATTACACAATATATAGTACTGTGCGTCATAAAATATAGAAGTACATTAATTAATCGATATATTGTTTCCCTGAGAGCAAACCGCGCCAAAATGGCGGCTCGGGTTCGCCTGGGTGCGGAAGCCGGCAGAGCGATCGGGGAGGCTCCTGGCTCCTCTTCGCGGGTCGAGGGTCCTCCGGTCCGGAAGCCCGATGAGTGGTGTGTGGTGTCCACTCGGGGGGATCGTGGGGTGGTGTTGCGGAGACAGGGAGTTGGGAACGCCTCGGTGGCCCCTCTTCCTGTTAGTAATCGGTTTGCGGTGTTGTCGGAGGACGACTCCACTGCCGTTACGCCCGTGCCCGCTCCCGTCTCCTCGGTGGAGGCCGGGCCCAAGGAGAGCTCGGGGGGAAAGAGAGGGCTGTTAGTGATAGGGAGCTCCAACGTCCGGCGTGTGGTGGCGCCTTTACTGTCACGGGCCCGCCGGGAGGGAGTTCACGAGCGGGTGTTCTCCAGGTGTATACCAGGAGGTTCGGTGCCCCAGGTGACGAAGGAGTTCAGGGTGTCGGTATCGGGCACGGGTTGCTCCTCGCTGCGGGTGGTGGCCCATGTTGGTACCAATGACGCTTCGAAGCGCGGCTCCGAGGAGGTCTTAAGCTCTTTTAAGGACTTGGCCGCTGAGGTTGCTCGTGTCCGAGAGGAGTCTGGTGCTGATGTGCGGCTTTCCATCTGTAGCATTGTTCCTCGGACGGACTGCGGTTCTATGGTTTGGAGCCGAGTGGTCGGGCTGAACCGTAGGCTGTGGGACTTCTGTAGGGGCAATGGAGTGGACTTCGTTGACCTGAGGCCGGTCCTGGACTCATGTAGGGCATCCCTAAACGGTTCTGGTGTGCACTACACTGCCGAGGCTGCGGAGGCGGTAGCGCGTAGGGTGTTTGAGCATTCTAGGGCTTTTTTAGGTTAGATTTAAGCAATTGCAATTTTTTAGCAAGCGTTGAGATGCACGCCAATAGTAGATCAGATGGTAGGTTAGGATGTAGGCAGCTTACCGGTACGAGATTAATTGAGAGCACAATAGGGGAAAATGTAAGAAATCCGTGCGGTAACAGAATTATCGAAGGCATGGGGATAAACGATTTTCCATGCAACAATTCCGTAGATAATGCGTGCGACCTTAACAGCGCTATAAACCCGACGTTAAGTAACAGTAGAATACATTCCAAGCGTAGAAATAGTCGACATAGTAGGAAGGATAAGGAGGCAGTAAATAATAATAATTATAATCTTAATAATAATAACAGTAATAATAGCTCAGTAGAGCGCGAGGAATCGTTACGTAGTCATAGCGAGAAATTAAAAATCATTACGGTTAATTGTCGCAGCATTCGCAGGAAGGAGGCCGAATTTGAACATCTTATTCGTAGTCTGCGTGCTGATGTAGTTATAGGCACTGAAAGTTGGCTTACGGCAGACATAGCCAGTCAGGAGATCTTTCCTCGTGACTATAGCGTATACAGAAAAGATCGATGTATCCGGTCGGGAGGTGGAGTCTTTATAGCAGTTAGCAATAAATACGAAAGTTACCCAATACAGATTAACGACGACGAAGTCGAAAGTGTTTGGTGTCGTGTAAAAGGAAGCGACTCAAAAACTATAAATATATGCGCTTTTTATAGACCCCCAAATACGAGCGTGGAAACTATTCATTCTCTGGAGAAACAAGTGGAGACGCTAAATTCGTCTAATAAAGATAAAGCCATTATAATCGGGGGCGATTTCAATCTTCCGTCAATAGATTGGAGGCATAATTGCTTTTATCCCGGAGGTAGAGAGCGTGAATCGGGCGAGGCGTTACTAGAAACTTTCGGTAAGCACTCATTGTATCAATTAGTGAGATTTCCCACGAGATTTAATAATATATTAGATTTATTTGTTACTAATCTTCCTGAGCGTATGAATAGAGTATCTGATGCTGAGGGAATAAGCGATCACAAGGCAGTGTACGTGGAATTTCAGTTAATTATTGAGAAACAGGTTAAGGCCAAAAGAAAACTTTATGTATTCGCCAAAGCCGATTTCACAAGATTTAGGTCTTTTCTGCGAAATAAATATACTAATTTCTGCAATTTAACCGATAGTGCAGACGCGGAGGAATCCTGGTGCATGTTCAGAGATACGATGCGAGAGTGTACAGATAAATTTATTCCGAGCAAACTGAAGCGTGATAGTGCAGAGCCTAGATGGTACAATCAGGAAGTAAGAAGCGCTCTCCGACGTCAAAGAAAACTCCACTCCCGCGTAAATAACACATCCTCAACAGCTACGGTCGAACAGATTGCAATAATAAGGCATCAATACAAGGAGGCGCGCTCCATAGCCAGAGTAGCAATGCGTAATGCGTTTAACAATTATAAAAAGAAGGTTTTACAGGAAAACTTGAAAGAGAACCCAAAAGCATTTTGGTCTTACGTCAGGGAAGTTCAAGGTAGGGGCCCCACTATTGCGTCACTGCGGTCGGAAACGGGAAACGTAGTTCACGATAGTATGGATAAAGCAAACCTATTAAATCATCACTTTCACAAAGCTTTTACTCGTGATGACGATGAATGTGAAACCCCTATTCCTATGCGTCAGGGCGATTCGATGGAAGATTTGGTATTTTCGGAAAATGGCATCGCGCTCCAACTTCATTCAATTAAGCCAAATAAATCTCCTGGACCGGAGGAAATTCCCGCGCGTGTATTGAAAGAATTAGCTGCTGAAATCGCGCCGTATTTGAAAATTATATTCGAGAAATCCATTAGAGAAGGAGTAGTTCCTAAAGATTGGAAGGTGGCACATGTTACGCCCATCCATAAGAGTGGCGACAGAGAGAACCCCGAAAATTATAGGCCGATATCCTTAACTTCATTATCGTGCAAAATACTTGAGCACATAGTCTTTAGCTCTGTAATGCGCTATTTAGATAGTCATTCATTGCTTAGCGGATGCCAACACGGATTCCGGAGAGGTAGATCATGCGAAACGCAGCTCGGTCTGTTCGTGGACGATTTGTTGCGATGCGGAGAGAAAAATACTCAGGTCGATGCCATATTCATTGATTTCAGGAAGGCGTTCGATAAAGTATCTCATAGGAAATTAATTGCGAAGTTAGGACAATGTGGTATCAATTCGAAAGTTGTCGGTTGGGTGAGAGACTTCCTCTCGAATAGGGAACAGATAGTTGTCATCGATGGGAAATACTCGTCCCCCGTTAAAGTTGCTTCGGGTGTTCCTCAGGGAAGTGTATTGGGCCCTCTGCTCTTCTTAATCTATGTAAATGATATGTGCTCGGTTGTTCGTAGTAAAATTAGGCTTTTCGCCGATGACACCGTTCTATATAAAGAAATAAAAAATCAGGAGGACCATCAGTCTCTGTGTGAAGACTTAAGAGCCATTTCAGCGTGGTGCAAAGAATGGCAAATCGAAATTAATTATACTAAATGTGCCGCAGTCACGTTCTGGAAAAGTAAGAACAAAGATTTAGGTTTCGAATATAAAATAGATGAAATGAGTATTCGACAAGCTGAGTATGTAAAATATTTAGGAGTAACCATTTGTCGAGATCTTTCGTGGGACATGCACATTCGTCGAGTTATAGGCGCGGCCAACAAGAAACTGGCATTCATAGGTAGAATAGTACGGAACACTACAGAGAAAGTACGCGAAACATGCTACTTATCACTGGTAAGACCACAAGTGGAATACGCAGCGAGCATATGGGATCCGTACGAGAAGGGACACATAATTCAACTAGAAAGAGTACAGCGCAGAGCAGCCAGATTTGTAAAACAAAAGTACGAACATAAGGAAAGCGTCACCTCTTTATTGAGCGATTTGAACTGGGTATCACTGGAGGACCGTAGATTGCACTCAAGGTTGAAACTTCTAGAGAAATATAGGTCAGAATGTCTAAAAGAGGAGGTAGTGGGAATAATTGTGGCACCGACGTATATAGGTAGAAATGATCGAGACGATAAAATACGTGAGATCGATTGTAGGACGGAGCGTTATCTAGGCTCGTTCTTTCCGAGGACAATAAGAGATCACAATAGGAAATTTCGAATTGCGTTAGACAATCTTTAGGTAGGATTTGGTGCATTGCACCCCCTGCCACCCACCAACTTGGTGAATTGCAGGGTAACTTGTAGATGTAGATGTAGATGTAGAATACACGAAAGCAACTCACGGAGCGCTTCTACTTCGTATATCGAGGTATTACTGCATATAATTTTGTCGACTTTCAAAAATATTTTTACAAATATAGCTAATAGTACTTACGTAGATTCCGTGCGAGGAAACGAATGTAATTTCAACTTTAGATCTCCGCTCGTTCCCCTCGTATGTTTGCAGTTTAGTGCGTAGCACTTACGTGCATGCACTATCTTCTCTGCTTGATTCATTTTAGCAAGCTAGTGGAAACGTTGCAACGTACAGAAAATAACTTAATTAACACACACAAAGAGTCACATGTATCACCAGCATATATGAAGTTGTTAACCATTCATTCATATACTCCTCTATAGTCAAAACATCCCTACCTGAACTAAAAAATAACTCTTTCCCAAGATTTCCCGTAATGGCGGATAAACTTACAGTTACTCAGTTACCTAGTTCAACCGTTACAACTTCTCAACATGATCATATGATCACTTCAAATTCGGCTTGGCGCTCACTCATTGGCTGCCTTGCCATTCAAAGTAGAGCGACGACAGCGCTCAAAAACGCCAACAGAAACTTGATGTATCTGACGAGAATCAAATCGCCCCATAAGAGTTCCCTCCCCCTGGTGAGGACGAGAGAGAAGAGGGAGAGAGCGGGGCTAGGGAGAGAGATGGAGAGAGAGAGAGAGAGAGGGGGTATTATTACTTGCTTTCATTTTTGTTGAAAAACTGAGAACGTATTACGTTGCTTAACGTTTTAATCACAAAATAAATCACACTAGTTAATTTTTTCGGCTAAATACATTGCTTTTTGATTGGATTATTTATCGAAGTGAAAGCAATTATTTCTCGCAGGCTCTGTCTCTTCTCTCCTCCTCTCATACCATAAATTTCTCCTAATAGACACAATTCTACTAAGTCGCTTTACTTATACTTTTGCTACATGGAAAATTCTAACTACTAATTAACTGCGAGTGTAGCTGCAGCGGGCGTGATAGTGTAAATAAAGACGAGTTTTTTGTAATTATGTATTTCCGTAGCCATTTATGGAATTAAATGACTAACCGTCATGCTTCAACGCTAATTAAACATTTTTATTTTGCAAACCGCCACACTATTTGTGAATCTGAAAAATATTCTATTGCTTCATTTTCCGTTTATCGAACCATTTAAAAGTTTGTGAACGTTTTATGTATTTACTGCACATTTTTCGAATGATTTACGATTTTCATCTTTTGCTACTGAAAATAATACGGCATAGCTGATTAAATAGGATTTCACGTAAGTACATCTTAAATTTAAAAGAATTTTAAAGATGCAATTTAAATGACAGTACCAATCGATGACTAACATTTCACCAGATGGGATATGACCTGAAGATGCTGCTACGCAACGAAACCGATTGTGAATATAATTAGGTGATGCTGCTACAAATATATGTAAACATTTTTTAAATTTTTCATAAAAGTACTCAGCGCAGAGTGATAGAACTGGCGCAGATCTCTCGGATATGAAAAGGTTTACTTTGGCGCTTTCAGGGTCTCATCGGAAAATACCAACCATTTGTCCCTCCTCGGTTAATGCTTTGTTTGCAGGTACTCGACTATTCTAGCACATATGCTTCCAGTTTCACAGCCGTAGGCTAGAACGATAGATGCCAGTGATCGCACAATTATCTTCTTTGGGAAACGGACGCGTTTGATTCGATTCTATGGACATTCATGCCCGCATTTGCTTGTTTGCGTAGTGATTTCATGTGATTCACGACCGAATTCGTCGCGCTGGTTAAATAAAACATGCACAAATATCACCGGGTTTCGCGAAGGTTTTGCTAATTTTGCCCGAGATCTGCGAACTGGAATCGGGTAGTTTGAGGGAAGGAAGATGGAGGTGGTTGACGACGTTCCGATCGGACGCATCGAGTAAAAAAAAACAATACTCGGGAGCAAGGTGATTGGGAGGAGAGGCTAAAAGGGATGTTGGGAGGGAACGTCAGAGCTGACATTACCACTTCTCGAACGGTGATGACTCGGTCTCGATTCTGCGGGTTTGTTGACACGCCGCGACTGCTGTAACTGGATCAGGCTGTTGGATTCGTTTTATCATCCGCCTTTTTTCAACCTCCTCCCCTCCTATCGGTCTCCCCCTCCCCTCCCACCGGACTCCCCCTCCCCTCCCACCGAACTCCCCCTCCCCTCTGGGTTTAGAGTTATTGTGGAAGAGTTGGGAGTTTAGAGAGATGGAGCTAAGTGATATGTTTTATCGTGTGGCTCCCTCATGGTAGGATTCAGATAAACAACCGCGCCATCTCCTTTCCCTTTCACCCTCTATCCTACTCCGTTCTGCACACGGTTTAACTTCCCTGGCCATCGGGATAGGGAAAACACACGGTGAGTAGATGGATAAATTGTGATAATGAATCGGCGTTGAACGATGCGCAGCCGGTCTGACTATTCCTTCACCTCTCTCTCTCTCTCTCGTATTCTCTCCCATTATTATTGTTATTATTATTCCGAGGTAGATTCATATTAGATAGCCTAGTTAGATCGATGAAATAATATATGCCCCTTTCAGTCGGACTCTATAAAAGGTTATTTTTTAAATTAGCGAAACCAATGTTATTCAAAGTTCAATAGTCTATTTGGGCCTAATGAAGGCAATGAAAACTTTTGAAAAGTGCGAATAGGCGGGATCTGAAGATGGTCCGATCTACGGATAAAGTTATACCTATGGATATGGTACTATCGGTTTGCCATTATCACTAGCGAGGATAGCGTATGAATTCGCACGAAAAAATCGAATGTGCGATTGGGCTGCAACAAAAGTGCAGCTGCATCGGATTATTTGATGACCGTGGATATGAAATTCAGAAAATAAAACGAGGAGCAAATTCAATTTAAAGAATCACTATCCGTAGGAGCGAATCTTGGGCACAATTGAAAGACCTTGGACATAATTTTCATCCCGAGGGTGAAAATTTAATCAACTGAAAATGAGAATGAATTAAATAAATATTAAATTAACCTCATAAAAAAGATAGATATAGAATATAATTCCACAAAAAAATGAAAGATTAAACGTTACTGACGAGCTTGAATTCAGTTAAATAATGCTATATTACAAGTTCTTTTACTTTAATTTTAAAATGAATAGATGCGTAAAGGTCAGAGTTTTGTGCTTCTATGAAATGTCGTCCGCGTCCTCCAATTCCAGGAAAATGTGTGAGGCGTGATATTGGTTTTTAGAAAACATCGCAAACACGAACGGTAACTATGTGGGAAATTTAGATGAGATAATCAACGTATGCCAGATCGAATCGATTATCTTTACGGCCCTTTTATAATTGTTTATGTTGAATGAATTGATTTTCTAATGATAATCTAGGAAAATTTCTAACAAAACGAAAAACGAAATCCATTATAAGAGTTCTATTGAAATTCTAATAGAATAGAATTTATTTTGGCTTCGTACTCTTTAATGTACCTTATGTTTCAGATGTGGCGATTTTTTACGAAATCTTTGTGTTGCAATTTTGAATCCCTAAACTATATAAACTTATTGTTTAAAAACTATAGTCGGTATATTATGCCAATGATGTTATACTTGTGAAACGGGATATAGACACTCGTTGGATGGATAAGTGGGAGAGGAGAATAGAATTTCAATCCATAATCGCTTTTCAGCAAACAAGTGAACTACTGCAGGTGGATCAAGGTACAATGTTTTTTGCGTGACCATTATAGCTACATGATGGTGGAGTTACTCGAATTCAAATAATGCTTCATTGTTCATGACAAGTGACCTCTTCAGCAAATAATAAGCATATGCTCCATTATACATATTTGACATCCGAGTCGATTTACCTGCGTTTCGTTAAACGATACCAAAAATATGGACCAGCCACCAGATTTCCGAAAACAGATTTTGGTTAGAACATGACTTGTCTGAATTTGCCTAGGCGGAAAACATAATATATTCCACGTACGGATAACCGGCGGTTATGTAAATTGCTTTGGTTTCATATCCTGTCCATCGTTGAATATCCATGGAGCGAACGTTCTTTCTAGTCAAGAATCGATCGATTCGCTTTTAAATTATTCATCAAGCGATCCCACTATGAGAGGATATGAGTCGCATGGATTGCGTCTGTTGGTTGAAGATTAATTAACATGCCTTTCGATGTGTCTCACAGTAGATGGTTACGAAGGAAGTTTTTCGCTCAAAGTTGTGGGGATGGGTTGGAAATATTAAATCCAAATAAGAGACGTTGCATTCGTCAAACGTACATTCGCCATGGAAAAGAACACCTCTTGATCTAGCTATTGGAATTTCCAGAAAATAATTATTTTTAAACGTGCTTTTAATATATATTATAAATAGCTGCTTCTTACGGAGGATATATATATATATATATATATATATATATATATATATATATATATATATATATATGGATGTCAACAAGGTGTTGGGATGAGGAAACCCAGTGAACACTCACCAATCAGACGACTTCAGGTTGGCGAGGCCCCGGGGATGTCGAAGCGACACACGTAAAAGAACACAAGTGGGAGCTTTCGCATATCCATCTCCTAAACTCCTTCACTCCCCCAGGCCTCAACCTTCGATAGCTTTTCACTCTCTTTCTGTCTTCTCCCAACACCCTACCAATCCCCAACCCCCTCCGTATCCTCCAATCCTCGACCTTTCCGCACTACCCTTCCACCCCCATGCCTCCACCCAGTGTCACCTCCATCAGTTCTCTCTCTGTAGCTGAAGAAGGAGTAGTTCCGAAAGCTTCTACGTTTGTGATGTTTCTGTGTTTTAGTGTTCTTTTACTTGTGTCGCTTCGACATCCCCGGGGCCTCGCCAACCTGAAGTCGTCTGATTGGTGAGTGTTCACTGGGTTTCCTCATCCCAACACCTTGTTGACATCCATGTATCTATTTTACCTTTCCTTTTCCGTAAGCTGTTATATATACACACACACACACACGCGCACACGCGCGCACACACACACACACACACGCACACGCACACGCACACGCCCACGCCCACGCCCACGCGCACGCGCACGCACACGCACACGCACACACACACACACACTTTGGACGTCGACCCGATCGGACGCTTGTCTCCGCTCTCTGTGTTTGACTCCCGTTTACTGTGTGGTTTTCTGCGGATTTTCATCCGGTTTTTGGGTGGTGAGGTAGTGTTAGTGGTTGTTGTTATTGTTGCAAAGTTTCTTGTTGTTGCTATTGTTGTTACTCCTGTTATTGCTGTTTTGTTGTTTCTCTCGCTCCGCGAGTTCGTTGGGGCGATCGTCCTTTGTTTTTCTCCGACCGCTCGCTGACTACCTGCCGGGCGATAAGAGGTTCTCCGCCGGGTCGTCCTTTCCTACGGCGGCGTTCGGTGGTCGCCCGACTATGAGCGAGTCGGTGGGGGGGTGGCCACGCCACCTCTCCTCCGCAGGTGTTGGTTCCCTACCCGCCTTCGGGCCGGCGCCGGGATTCCGGCGCTCATACTCTGATCTGCTTTCGTCGCCGATTTCGCGCGATTCACCGCTTCCTAGCCTGATCGACCGATCGCCGCTCCCTTCATACCTCCACCGCTCTCACGACTCTGTTTTCGTCATTAAACGCCGGAATGGCCACCTCACCGTAAACTCGCTGGAAAGTTCCAGTGCATCTCCTGTTCGTGCTCTTCGATCTTCGCCCGCGCCTTTACATGGCTCTCCTTCATCTTGCGACCTTGCCTCGGGCTCTCTCCTTACGCCTGCCTCTCCCCCACGCGGGGATGGACCCTTCCTATCCTCCGGCCACGCGCCGGCTAGCTCTTCGAGCCTTCTTCCCTCACCTTCCCCGCCGCCGCAGACGCGACCCTCCTCGTTGTCCCCCACTCCGAACCCGCCCTCGAACCCTCCTACCGCCCCTGCCACGCAAGTCAGCTACGCGCGTGCCGCGGGAGGAGCCGGGATCGCCAAGGCGCACGCTTCCGACTCCGCACCGTCAAATGGCGCCCCTAAAAACGTCCTCGTTTTCAGCAGGAGGAAGGTGACACCCTTATCGTCTGGCCCTACCAAGGAGAAGGCAATCATCTTCCCCGCGCTGCCGGACACGCCCATCACTGAATACATCTTCGCGATCGGGGATATCTTAGGCGGTGGCGCCTTCATCACCCACGGGACGCGCCTCTCCAACAACCGGATCTGCATATATTTAGACACCGAGGGGCGGGTCGAGAGCTTCATGCACGAGCATGGAGGTATCTCCCTCAACGGGCGTTATGTCCCCGCCAGGCGGATGACCACGAAGGTTGAGAGGTTGGTCATCTCCAACATACCGCCGGAGTTCCCTAACAGCGAGCTAATAGATATTTTGAGCGAGGCAATGCGGGTGGTGAGTCCGGTCCAATACCTCACGCTTGGAATCCGGCGAGAAGGGTACGGCCACATCGGGGGCTGGAGAAGGTCAGTGCACGTCGTCAGACGAGAAGGCGTTTCCATCCCCGACTCGGTCGTCGTGGACATCGCCAACCTTCCCCATCGCATCTACCTGCAATTTGACGACGCGAAGTGCTTTAAATGCCGGGAAGAGGGGCACATCTCCAAGGACTGCCCCCACTCGGCAGCAGCTGCGAGGACGACGGAAGATAAGGTCGAGAGCACCCCACCTCCTCCGCCCCTACCTGCCTGCGCCCTCTTACCCACCCCTTCTCCTCTGGTCACCCCTACCCCCTCTCCTGCCACCCACCCCCTCCCCTCCCCGAAACCCTTGGCGTCCGACCCCGAACCCAGTCCTGCCTCTTCCCCTCCCACTTCCGACGTCGCCCATTCCTTTTCCCCATCCAGCGCCGCCCCTACTCTTCAACAAACTCTAGCGGGAGGGAATGCGAGCGCCCCATCCCACTCGACCTCTGCCTCCGCTCACGGCCCGCCTGTTCTTCCCGTCCCATCTTCCACCACGGACGTCGCCATTTCCGCGACAGACGCCGCGTCGGGCGAGGCGACTATTGCCGCCCCCACCGTCGCCAGCAGATCCACGTCCAAGCGGAAAATCGCCGGCAGCGCCGAGAGGCGATCCCCTCAACGGAAGCGCGCCTCCGAAGCGTCCAAACCCGATGAGGGAATGCAACAAATCGCCGAGATTTGTGGGAATAAGCCCTCCTTCGTCAAGGTGCTGCTCGAGTCGTTAACGCACTTTCTGCAAGACGCCAAGGGCCACAATGACCCTGTGGGTCTCGCCTCCTCTCATTTTAGTGACGTCGCTCCACTCCGGGACACGCTAGAATTCCTGAGTTCAGAGAAGGCGCTCAAACAGGGCGCGCTAAAAATGCGAGTCAAAAGACTCGTTAAAGCCTTAGACCGGCAGGAATCGTAACCCCATCGCCGATTTTTTTTATCTTTTCATCCTTCTCTCTCTCTTTCTAAATATATATATATATATTTATCTATTTCATTTCTCGCCTTCTGCTTGTCGTTTTTCTCTATTTGTCATGGTCAGAGGGAGACAAGAATGGACCTTCTTGTCCCTGAATGTTTGCTCCGTCCGCAGTGGGGCTAAGTGGGCTCAACTCACGGCTTTCTTGCGACGTTGGTCGCCGGATATAGTCTTCCTCCAGGAGACTAATTCGACGGCGGCCCCTTTTCCAAACCTCCCGGAGTACCGCATGCACTTCAATGGCCCTCGGACTCCCAGAACTGGCACGGCGGTGTTTTTCAAACACTCCCTCCGAGCGGTGGTAACGCACGACGTCGTCACCTTCGACGGCCACGTCCAGGAAATCGACCTAAGGTTTGAAGATCTTCCCGGTGCAGTACTCCGGCTGGTGTGTTTCTACGGACCGCACGACGAACCGGTGGCGGTCGAGGCCACGGAGGCCCTCGAGTCGTCCATAGCGCACCGCATGCGCGACGCAGATGATACGTGTGTGGTGCTCGCGGGTGACTTCAACGTCGCGCTTGATCCCGCCCGAGATAGGTCCTCGGGTATGGAACGTCATCCTCGCTTCGCTTCTGCCCTAGGGGACTTAGTGGAGCGTCACCGGCTGGTGGACGTTTGGAGCGAGATGCACCCCCACCGTCCTGGACACACTTTTTACGGACGCGGGCCTGGAGAACCCAGCGCAAGACTGGACAGATTCTATCTGTCCAGCTCCAAGCTACCGGCAGTCGCGGACATCCACCTGTTGCGATCTTTCTCCGACCACAAGGCAGTCGTGATGCGTCTCGCGCTCGCAGACAACGTGCCACGCACTTCACCCTGGCGCTTTGACAACGGGCTGCTCGATTCGGAGGATTACGTCGCCCATACCAAGTCCCTCATCACCTCCTTCCTTGAGGACTCCCTAGGCGATCCGTCTCTGCGGTGGGAAAAACTCAAGGACGACCTAAAATCTCACGCCATCATGTACCGGCGTGTCCTTCGCCGGACTTTGTCGACCGAGGTCGGGGTGGATTGGTACAGGGTGGAAGGGGAGAAAATTCTACAGCGGCTCGGGTGGGACCAACTGGCCGCCAACGACAGGCCCGCAGCGGCGCATCTGGTGCGTTGGGCGGGTAGATGCCGGCCTAGGCAGCTCAAGGACATTGCTGACGAGGGTACGTTGCTGACGGAACCGAGCGCCATCCGTGCGGCCGTCTTGCGCCACTTCTCCGCGATCTACGCCGACGTCGGCGGAACTGAGGACGACCCCGAGGACCGGAGGGAGTTGGGTGAGCTCCTTAGGCTGTCGGAACCGGAGCAGCTCTTCCTCGATTCGCCGCTGACAGCCCACGACTACTCCGAGGCCTTGCGGCGACTGAGTCGCAAAAAATCCCCTGGTCTCGATGGCCTCACCACCGAGTTTTACTCGACCTTCTGGGGGCTTCTCCGGATTCCTTTCCAGGAGATGGTCGAGGACAGCTTCTCCAAGGGGCGATTGCCGCTTTCGACCTCGACGGCGGTGATCGCCTTGATCGACAAGGGAGGCGATGCCCGATCGATTGCGAACTGGAGGCCCATTTCCCTGCTCAACACGGACTACAAGATCCTGGCTAAGGCGCTTTCCGCGAGGTTCTCTTCGGTAATAGCTTCCGTGATCTCTCCGGAACAGGGCTACTGCGTCCCCGAGCGGACCATCTTCGACAACATCGCTCTTGTGAGGGACACCATCCGGCTGGAGAACGAGAGGAATTCCCCCTCGGCATTGCTCTCCCTCGATCAGCGGAACGCCTTCGACAGGGTCTTGCACGGGCACCTGTTTCGCACCTTGCAGGACATGGGGTTTGGCAGCACCGTCATCGGGTGGATACGAACCATTTATTCTGGGGCGAGGGGCTTGGTTCGGGTCGCCGACTCTCTCTGTGGTCCCATCCCCTTTTTGCGAGGGATACGGCAAGGTTGCCCCTTGTCTGGACAGCTCTACTCCCTCTCCATCGAGCCCTTGCTTTCCCTGCTGAGGAGAAACCTGCGAGGGATTCCCCTCCCCCCGCCAGCCGAGACCGCCCTCACCGTCAGCGCCTACGCCGACGACGTCTGCGTCTTCCTAGGAGAGGAGGAGGACTTCGCCCGGCTCTCTCGCTCCTTCGAGCGGTACGCGCTCCTGTCCGGTGCTCTCCTGAACGCCGCCAAGAGCAGAGGCCTATGGATGGGGAGATGGAGGACCCGTCCGGATGCACCGTTGGGCTTCAATTGGTCGAGTGATGGCGTCAAATGCCTCGGCGTTTGGCTCGACAACGACCCGCAAAGGGAGAGGGACGCGAACAACGCTGCGCTTACCCAGAAGATCACGACGGGCCTGACCAAGTGGACACCGAGGGTGGCACCGATGTCCTTGAGGGGCCGCGTCCTCGCGGTCAACAGATTCATCGCCCCACGTATATGGCACATCTTGCAGGTGTACACCCCACCTAGCGCTTTCCTGCACGGTCTGCAGAGCAAGCTGGTGGCCTTTGTCTGGAATGGGGGCAGGCACTGGACCGGCACAGCCACCGTCTCCGCGCCACTAGCCGCGGGAGGGTTGGGCATGGTGGACATCGCCCAGAAGATGCAGGCCTTAAGGTTCCTTCTCGCGCAGCGTCTCCTCTTCGGTCCCCCGGACAATCCCTGGAGGATCCTCGCAGCCGACCGCCTGGCTGGCTACGGGAGGGAGGGTGATGCCCTTCGAGTCTTCTACAACCCGGCCCCATTCCGGAGGACCAATAACCTCGGGGCGTTCTACAACTCGGTAGTTCAGGCGTGGAAGACCATCAAACCTAGGGTGTCGGCGGACAGGGACGGGCGGCCTTTCCCGACCGGATGGCCCCCGCCGGAACCGCTCCCGGAATTCACCATATACAGCCGAAAATTTAACGCCAACAGGGGCCTGCCCTTGGCCAAACGATCCGTCTACGGGGAATATCTGTACGCGACGACGCGAGACACGTGGCCTATGAAGGGCGCGTATACCGGCTGCGCCATTAATTGGCTGGGAGTTAGGGACCATCCCTCCCTCGGTCGCGATGCCGATGTAGCGTGGAGGCTCGCCCACGGGAGATTGGCCGACGCGAACTTCCTCGATCGCAGCGGGACAAGGCCAGGTGAAGAGTGCCCTTGGTGCCAAGGGGAGACGGGGGACGCGTGGCATCTCTTTTTCGCCTGCTGCAAGGTCAGGGGGGTCTGGCAGACAACGGCTCGTCTACTGAAATCATTGACCGGTGAGAGTAGGGTGACCGCGGAAACCCTCTTCAGCGGGATGGCGACCAGGACGAGGGGTTTGAGAAATGAGTTCCGCCTGGCGAACTATCTCCTGACCCTGACAAAAGGCGCGATCTACAGGGAGTTTACGCTGTTCTTCCGCGACAAAAAGGAGACGGTGGACTACTTATTGGAATTCAAATCGGCCCTCAGAAAGAGACTCACGACGGAGTGGCGCCAGAGCATGGTGGAAGGCAAGGAGGCGACCTTCCTCCGCTTTTGGGGCATGAAAGGCCTGCTCTGCGCAATCGAAGATGGGTCATTGGTATTGAACGCGGATACGTTTGACGCGAATTAATTTCTGCCCGTCGACCCCTTCGGCAGGTAACGGGCGGGGATCACGCTCCAAGATTGCGGTTGCAGCCCCTTTGGCGGAGCGCCCCCGACCGGGACTGTCCGGGACCGACGTGGCTGTGACTGATCAAAATTAGGCACGGTGCTGACTGAGTGTGGGACTTAAAACTGAAAATGATGATGAATAATAAATAAGGTGAAGACGTGAGAATTCCCCCATACCGTGCCAATAATAATAATAATAATAATAATAATAATAATAATAAACACACACACACACACACACACACAGACACACACACACACACACACACACACACACACACACACACACACACACACACACACACACTAGCTGGAGTTACCCGGCTTCGCTCGGGAATTTTCTTTTAAGTAGCAAATAATTTTTATTTCTCGGGGCCCCGCGCTGTCGGTGCACCCAAATTTCTCAAATGTGTTATTCGGAGAAGAGGTTCACACGGAGTTTTAACTACCACCTAAGAAAACCATTGAAAAATTTTAGTCAGGCTTGTGCTTGTGGGTATCTCAAAGGCAAATCCATCATATAATCAAGGCAGACTGCTTTTCCAAGAATGTTTGGCGTAATCGAGCAGTTTTATTAAAATAGAAATTACTCCGAGTGCACCATAAGCCCTGAATTTTCGTTCCCCATTCCTTAATTACGCAAGCGATGCTTACATTAACATTTAATATTTTATCTATTGTATTGTAAAGTTTTACCATTAATATATTTACGCATTAATGTTAATGGTAAAAGATAACAACATTCTAATATTACTTAAAATCATTTCACACACTTTAAAAGTATTTATAGACTATATTTAGGCATAAGTCCCTTTGTATAATTTATCTTACCGTTGGCTATTGTTCCTCTACGGCGCGCCAGGGCGTGGATTTTTCTTGCATTAATTTTTACGTGGCTATCTCCCTTTGAAGAGGACAACAATTGAGAAATTTAGCTTTGTTCCGGCCTGTAAAATGTTAATAAATTTTCGCTTAAAGGATAATTTCGAGCGATTTAACATTTAATACGAAAAAAATGTACAGAATTTAAATATTCAGTCTTCCGTGCGTAAAATCATGTAAGATTTTGGAGGACATTATTGTTAGCAACACAATGCGTTATCTTGAGAGTAGATCGCTCTTAGTCAGCTATCAACATGGCTTCAGAAAAGGTAGATCCTGTGACACCCAACTCGGTCTGTTTGTGAATGATGTTTTATCATGCGGCGAAAATGATAAGCAGGTCGATGCAGTGTTCCTTGATTTTAGAAAAGCTTTTGACAAGGTTCCCCACCGTAAGTTGTTAATAAAATTGGGAAATCTTGGCGTTAATGTTAAAGTCATTAACTGAGTTCGCGCTTTCCTTTGGAATAGAAAACAAAAAGTAGTCATCGATGGTAAGTCCTCGAGTGTGGCAGATATAGTCTCTGGTGTGCCGCAGGGTAGTGTGATCGGACCTATGCTTTTCTTGCTTTATATAAACGACATCAGCTCAGTTATAAAAAGTAATATCAGGCTTTTTGCGGATGACACCGTAGTCTATAGAGAAATTAGTGGTCCTAGCGACCATCGTCAGCTTCAGGATGATCTGGATGCGTTATCTGTTTGGTGCAAGGAATGGCAGCTAGAAATCAATCAGAAAAAGAGTAACGTTCTAAACTTTTGGAAATCTAGAAGCCCATCGTCCGTGTTTACCTACTCGATAGATGGTGAGAGCATTCCTGTTTCGGAATCCGTGAAATACCTCGGGGTAACCTTGAATCGTGACCTGTCTTGGGACACCCACATAAGACGAGTGATAGGTGCGGCAAATAAGAAGTTGGCTTTTGTGCGTAGGATAGTCAGGAAAATCACGGAAAAGGTGAGAGAATCCTGTTATTTATCGTTGGTTAGACCTCAAATGGAATACGCAGCAGCGGTTTGGGATCCATATCAGAGGGGACTCATAAAGGATTTAGAAAAAATACAGCGGCGAGCAGCTAGATTCGTGAAAAAGAATTACGATAAAAAACAGAGCGTTACGTTACTCATTGAAGAGTTGAGTTGGCCATCGTTGAAAGATCGTCGATTACAGGCGAGACTTAAACTTCTAGATAAATATAGGTCGGAGATATTCGTAAATGAAATGAAGGATATTATTCGACAACCAACGTATATCGGACGGAGGGATAATGAGGACAAGATTCGCGAAATAGATAGTAGGACGGAGAGGTATAAGGAGTCCTTTTTCCCTAGGACAATACGTGACAACAATAGATAACTGTGAATAATAATTAGTTAGGAACTTGGTGCGCGGCACCCCCTGCCATCCACCGTCAAGGTGACTTGCAGGGTAATATGTAGATGTAGATGTAAAATAATTTATTTCCCGTGATCGTAAGTTAATATTCAGGTATATTTATATCCACATCAGTGAAGGGCTGCATGGGATTTTGAGGCTTCTCCACACCATTTCCCATGCATTTTTATTGGAATAGTATTTCGTTGATCCCATGTGGTATAAGAAACCCCACGGTCTGCAAACCTAGACCAAGTTCTCCCTTTGGTCCATAGGATGGCCCATGAAACTTTTGAATTCGATAGCTTCAATGGTGTAAAAACGTATAAGGGACAAACAAACAGGCATATATACACATATTCATTTTTATATATTAGATGAACTACTTAAGTTTTTAAAAATAAAAAAAGTTTAATATTTTTCATATTGAATTATACAATTAAACAAACAATATATTAAATATTTAAGTACAATTTTTATTACTAATTAGGTAGTAGTTTTCAAATGGCTTCTTGATATGCAAAGAAACAAAATATTTTAAGGAATATTTAAGTACATTATATATAACTAATTAGGTAGTTATTCCCGATTGTTATTATAATTATATTTTTAGTCTAGACAGTTTTCGGTTCCCCATTTCTGCATTCGATCTTGCCTCTAACGAAAAAATTCCGAAAAACCACTTAATGACTCGAACTAATAATTCACCAGGATCATAAAAAAGAACTTAGGTCAATGTTAACGGAAAAATATAAATTTAGATTTTTTAAATTTTGGACCTAGTTGTATTTTTTGTTTTTATGGCACATTCGGTGCTTATAACTAGACATGGCTGCGTAAAGGAAACTTTTTATAAAATATTTCCTATTAAGGGATCTTGAATAAATAGATTTCATTAATTTTAAGATAGGTTTATTGTCGAGGGTATTTATTCAATAGGGCGAAATGGAATGAGGGCTAATATTGGGTAACATCTACGTGAAAATTCGGCTTTGCTCAATATCCGAACTCCGATTAAATTTCACTCAATCGAATAAAAAGAATAAAATTCGACTCGCAAACCACAGAAAATATCAAAAGTTAGGGGAAAGAAATCCTAGTTGTAAATAGTAGTTGCCTTTTGGCCGTTTTTTGAGCGCTTTCAATCACAGCCGTTACCGATTTCCTGCCGTAATTTAAATACCCGCATACCTCAAATTCCCCCATTTCCTTTACCTGCTAATTCCTGAAATTGTAACGCCCGGCCTTTTATTGCCCTCCGCCCTGCCTCACGCAATATTCCCGCTGACCCTGTCACAATCGGATCGCCTATTTTAATTCCGCCTCGCTCCAATTCCTCTCAATTAAGCCCTCAAATTCGATTCTCTTTCGCGGCATCGGTGGGGCGCACGTTTGGAACGCCTACTTTCCGCGCCCTCTCTTGAATCAATTCTCTCTGCCTTCCAAAATTTACGGCCCGTATTTCTCTCCAAGGGTCTCTCTCATTCCCGTTCTCTTGGGCTTATCGTCTTATTTTTACGGGGAGCGATTTGTCAACTAGTCCCCTACTGGTAATTAGTCTCTTCGGAGTGAAAGCGATGCCAGCCTTTAAGTGCTGTTTCGCGGAAATTCTATTAGATCTCTGGCTCCTCTCGTGCCTTGCCTGATAAAATCTCTTTCGGCTAATTCCCGGCGATAATTATGCGAGATGCTTTGCCTAATGAGTCGGTGAAATTGCCCGAGTGAAAAACTGACCTGGGCCAAGCTGGTTTATCCACTTTAAAATAGTATTTTGGAGTTATGCATCACCTACCAACACCAGCCAAGATTTGATAGAGAATTGATTCTCAAGGTTATTAGCGCTTTGAAAAAATCACTACAGGTTTGCCTGTCGGTCCGTTCTTCCGCCTTTCGGGCAATATAACTGAAATCCTGCAATTTATAGAAGATAAATTTTCAGGATAAGGCGGTCTATAGTATAAGGGCAAAGTTTAGTGGATCTATAATTAGCTGAAGGAAAGCAATCGGTGTCTTTTTCCCGCTCCTTTGTTTCATTTATACTCAATAAGAAAATTATGATACAGGTGCAGGGCATTATAAATTTACTTTTTTAAATTGGCTAATATTAAGATATGAGCTCGGGATATGAACTGTTCTATAATTGAAAGATTGAGGTCAGTATTTTAGAATTTTAGAAAACAATTCAAATCCGTGTCGAGTGAGAACGAACAATTGCTTTTATAAAAAAAAGAGGGAAAATGTTCCGGTTTTTAACAATGGGAAATATCAACTGCCATGGAAACGCGACCACTGCTTTTAAATGGATGACATATTAATATAGGTACATAACACTGATCTAATACTTTTAAAGGAAATTTATAGAATATAATGAGGCCGTCGATCTTAACCAATGTTGTAATCGTATGATTACGTCATAATCCCTAAATACGAAAAAGCGCCTTAGCAATTTACCCTGAAATTCTTCCCTTACTTGTTTTAAATATTTTCCCCCAATCTCGAAGCATATTTGCAAGAATATAGAAAGGCAAGCGAAGTTATTGATATGTATTTGCAAAACTTTGCAGGGACTCGTCTACATGGCCCTATGACAATATAAATATTCTGCGATAGCTTAAATATATAACTATCAGTATGCATTCGTCAAAACTATAAATGAAACCACGAGAAAAGTCAGTGAAAATGTGTTTGTCATTCTTAGCACAATGACTGCGGCAAATCCCATCTCAATAGCTGATTATCGTTGCAATGGGTTGGCATCTCATAGCTACTAGCTCACAGCTACATTTCGCATTTTATTTCATTTTAATTGATAGTTATATAATCCTTTATTATGAGACTGTGTCCTCAGAATATCCTCTGCAAGGTCAGTCTCCCTGTTAGACAAATGCGTTCTTTCAGCAGTTGAGACTACTTTCTCTTTAGTTTATATGTAGAATACCGAGCGGAATTAAACCTCACCTTTCTTTTCTCTCGCGAGTTTTCTTTCTGCGATATATCACTGCAGATATCGTGAATCATAGATTCAAACAAAAATCCGTATAATAAAACGTGTGATTTGGTATAGCTGTATTTCAACAAAGTGTTCTATGGCACGCTTTTGCTGTTTTTAGCGCGTTCAAAAATGCACTTATAGTTTTCACTTTTGCACCATATCTGTTTGTCTTTACACTTATTATAATTGAAATTGCGTCGAAACCCTAAACGATAGAAAGAGCTGAAACTTGGATGGTAGATTTATATGCTGCTAATATTTGTTTTTCTTTAGATTTGAGTTTTGAAAAATATACAGTAGCGGATAGGAACCCATTATTTTTTTTTAATATCTCCGAAGGTATAATAAATGAAAAGCTGACTTTTTGAGCATACACTCACACGTTAATGCCATTTACAAATCAGGCTCTAGTGGCGGAATACCCACAAAAAATAATACGAAGTACATTTACGCATGTAACAGATGATCAAATATCAGATTCTACTCAGCTCGTAAATTAGATTAATGGGAGAAATATTCATAGTGAAATAAAACAAAATATTACTGAATTTAGTAATAGAGGAAGAAAAACGCGCTAATTATTATAAATAATACTACTTTTTTCTTTTCGTAATAGACGAATTATTCCAAATTAATACAATATTTTTCGTAATATTCGAATATTTTTGTCTGCAATGATGAATTGGAATGCCAATTGTTTGCATATGTGATAAACGGGCAAACATGAATCTATCAAGGGACCAGAATATTAATCTTTGATGACAGTGAAAAATGACCACAGCATTCGACGCACTTTAAAATCAATTACTATTACTATATGAATCTCTCAATCTCAAGAGACTTCCTTCGGATTGGAATGAAACTATAAAATTGGGAAAACGTATCTAATTCCTTTTCCAGGCCCATTTTGAGTGTTTGCTCAGAAAAATCCTAAGTTTATAGGATGGATATATTAATTTGTGATTTTGGCATAAATGATATCCCTCGTCGGAAAGAATCTTCCAGAAGCGTCGACAAAGTTTGAGATAGAGACTGAGTTCAACACATGTGATATTTTTTTATCCTCTCAAATATGCAATAAAAATCTTCACGACGGGATGCAAAGAAAACTAAGGGAATAAGAGGCTAAAGAATAACAAACATTTAAGAAATTTAAACAACAAAATATTTCGGTGCGTAGTTAATCTTATTAAATGAATTCTATAGAATAATATAAATTAAATGCGCGAAAACGTGAAAAATCGTATTAAAACGTAGTTATTGGAGATTAGCGAATGTGACTTAAATTCTTTGCTTCGCATAACTAATCTAAGTTAAATACCTCATCCTTGAAATATTTTAAAATGTAAACGAAAAAAGGTCTGTAAATAATTCGGGCGCATCTCTCTCTTAAATGGTCTGGTAAGTATTTTTACCACAAATGTGGGCCGTCCCTCGTGGCAACACTCACGTTCCCGGCCGGTCAAAAAGTGCTCAATTACAATGGGGTTTGTTTCTTATAATTACCTTACGGTTTTTGTGATTTGCTTAGGAACTAAAAATTAATATAACTACTTAAAAATATAAATGCAATACAATGAAAATGAAAAATAGAAAAAGTATGCACATTAGTAAGGTAGTTTAGTAAAGAAGATACCAACTAGCTACGGCTAATTTTTTTGGATATTTTTTTATTTTTTATTAAATTTTTAATATGTATATACACATATATACACTTATTTTATTTATTTAATTTTTATAATGATTTATTATTATTATTTTTCTCATTTATTTATATTTGTTTATTATTATTACTGTTATATATACAAATATTTTTTCTTTTTCTTTTCTTTTGTTTTTTCCTTTTGAGAATAGCTTTTAATTGGGTAGAGCTTCTTTACAGCATGGGCAATAGTTGCTTTTATTTCTAAGACTAAACTAAATATAACAAGTAACTAAATATCTAATAAAATAAACTAACTAAATATAGAACATGGGGTTGTTAAAAAAAATGAAAAAGAGAGTAGAGAGCAGAAATCGATATGGGGAGCATCACGAAACGATCCTTTTCAGGAGATATTTACAATGATTATGGTATATACGTACAAAGGTGGTGAAGTTTAGTTTGCGTATACGCAAGTTATAAACATTAAAAAAGAAAATAGGTAGGGGAAAAAGTTTGGAGTGGTTTGGCGGCGATCATCTTCACATGGGTTTTTAATGTAGTTAGGACCTTTTCAGGGCCATAAAAAAGGAAATACATAATAATCAAATTTAAGTTGGGGTTATGCACAGATAGGAGTAAGTTAAGGGATAAGAGGTATTTGGGGGTTAATAGTGGTACCAGGAATTTAAAGCTGAAGGATATCTTTCGTCATCCGGTATTTGTGGCGTTTGGTGGTGTGGTAGGTCCATATGGTTTGGAGGAGAGGGTTATTGGTAAGTTTGAGCCGGCGGTTGAATTTATGTGCTTGCAGTTTAGTAAAGTCTAGAAGTGGTGGGATATTGTGTGCAAGTTGTAGTTCTCTGATGGGTACTATACTAAAATTAACGAGAGTTGGGATCTGGGCGTTATCCACTCCGGGTGGAGGGGATGCGCTGACAGCGAATCAGGTAGTCCCCCTCAGATGGATCCTATGTTGTCAAACCTCATCGAGCCTCACTGCTTGGAGCTGTGTGCTGTTAGCCTTCGCCTCTTAACGTTACCGTGTTCCTTTTCTCGCCTCTTGTTATTTCATGAAAGTGTACCTTAATTCTTTTTCTTTTCGAAATAAATTAATAATGACAAAATAATTTGAAAATTCTCAAAATTCACTTATAAATGATTATGAATAAAGCAAAACAAAGAATTAATTGAATAATAGTGATGTTTTTTTATAACAAAAAAATTGTGGGGTTTCAGGACCATCCCACACGATTACTGGCGGTTGAAAAATTATCGCGAGTACCGCAGGGTGAAATTTTAACGTTGTTTGCATGTGTGGTGACAATTCTCTGAAAATATAAGATTTCTTGCATTGCCGGTTTCCGAAACAATTTGCGAATAGAGGAGTACGAGTCGTTCGGACTGTCCGAGAACGGCTGACCGCTTGCGCTGCGCGGTAAGCAAAATGCAGTGGAGGGGGTGAAGTGGAAAGCGGTGGAGGGGGAAGTGGCAGAAGTCTAGGCAGCTACGCATCCTAAGCTCCGCCTCCACAAAGCCCAACTCTCGTTAATTGAAGTATAGTTTGGATTGGTGGCCAATCTCTCTCTCGTACTATAGCATTCAAAACACATTTTCCTTACGCATATAGTATAAGGACGATAATACAATCTCGAGGTTTAACAACTATTAAGCATTCAAATAAACGAGAGAATTGCGTTATTCGCTTCGCGCTTTTCATGAAGCATCGAAATTATAGTTGTAGCAACGTCAAATTTAATAGATTGCAACGTTATTAATTGCAGATTATTATTATTCAGTAAACTGCGTGTGGGCTGTGAGCATTTTTAACGATGATGATTTTAAACATGCAGATTTCTAACTGACTTGCCAAAAGATTTTGCGGGTACCACTGGGTATTGTTTAACGCTGTTACTCCAAACAATGACTTCATTTGCTACACTGCAAAACCTTAATATGTGGAGAAATGAATGTGATAAGAAATGTCGTATACGAAGAGAAACACCGAAAATGGGGCTTGATATAATTGTCTACTTTGAACATCCCGAATGTAAAGGGTCCAGGGAGTGAATACGAGCAGCGGGTGAATTCGCTTCCCGGCATGGGGTTGCCGCGCGTAGGGGTGGAGCCCTTAGTGTGTATATAGATATACGTATATGCTTGAGGAAGAAGAAAGGTAAAATAAGATATATGTGGCAAAATTAGTGACGCAGGATGCCCAGGGGTCACTTACAGTTTGAAAAACCGCTGGGAAGAACGTATGGATTACTATATATATATATATATATATATATATATATATATATATATATATATATATATAGCATGTGTACACACGCGCGTTTGTTGATGGTTTTGCAATCCATCTTAAGAAATTAGGACTGTATACCCACGTCTCAGGCGCTCTCTCAGCAACGGTTTTATTTTCTTCGCCGTGAAAGTAAACAACTCTCTCAAGGAATAACATGCGAATTTCGTCGCTACTTCGTTTTCTTCCGCCGAGCATGAGTTCTGAAAGGAAGAAGAGAAGAAGGGGGTGTGCCGGCCAGAAAGACATAAAAAGCAAAAACGGCTTCTAACGCACTAAAAACTTCTCCGAGGCCAAATAGAGGCAATGCTTGCCGCGACGCGATCCCACGGGAGAAGAAGCGGCGTTCGTTGCTAGGACGCGCCACCATTGCGCAGCAGCGCTTATATTAACAATTGAGCTCTTTTGCCTCCAAAACGCACACAAATAAAGGGGATAAAGACTACTTTAGGACCCCTCCAAACGGGACTCATTTTTATTACTTTATTTTTTTAGCACTAAAGAAAAAAAAGATCTCTTTTCCCTGCAAGAGCGGGGGTATCGTGGCTCCTTACCTTTATCTTTCTCTTTCCTTCCGAACGAACTGGTATATAGGAATATGATCCCTTCGCTCGACTTGTTTGACTGTCACTCACAAACCTAACGGAGGAGTTCTCCACTCGCATCTCGCGGAAAAAACTGGTAGCTATCGATTTTTTTCGCGCCTACGGCACGGTCCGGTGCTGGGAAAAAGGTAATGATGAAATCCCCGGGAAGGGGAACTTTTTTCCTTACTTCCCCTTTCTCTGTCTCTCTCCGTCCCGCATGTCCTCGTTTCCGCCTCCAGATGCTGCTGCGGTATAAAAAGAAAACCGTCTTCATTAGGGGAGAAGAACGAAGCATAAATTCTACGCCGCGAACGCGTTTTCCTCCAAAATAAGACTCCACTCAGTCCATGAATTTTAATAGCAGTATACGAGTGATTTTCTCTTTTCTCTTGTGCATGGTGTCGCGGTGACATTCAAGAAAATCGGTGCACGGCTGAATAACCCGAAGGTTTGACTATATATCTACGATGAAGATAGAGAGAGAGAGAGAGAAATAGGTAGATAGGAACGGAGGAAAGAAGTGAGAAAGGGGAAGAGGGGGAGAGAGAGAGGGAGAGAGAGAAGAGAGGAAGAGAGAAGGAAAGAGGAAGGGAGGGAAGAGATGAGTGGTGAGGGGGTTAGGGACGAGAAGGCGGAGAGAGAGGCTGGAGAGAGAGAGAGAGAAAGTGATAGATAGATAGATAGATAATCGTCTTTATTCGGGCGAAATTTAGGCCATAAGGTCCATTCTTACATTTAACCCTTCGTCAATATAATAAATATAAGAAATGGTAAAGTAAGATATTACAATACGCATTACATAAACAGTATATTCCTAAATCATACAGAGTAAAAAAATATAAATTGAAGTCAGATTAGAGATTGTGGGGAAAACCTAAGTAAAACAGACATGTCCTCCCTAGTAAAACCCACGCAGGAAAACACCCACTGAGAAGGGGGGGGTGTGAAAAACCTGCGAAAACCCTAGATAGTGTACATATGATAATGTAATAATACAACATTAAATAGAAAGGAGTATGTACAGTAAGTGTTCGTATATACAGCGTCGTTGTATACCGTCATAAAAATAGATATATAGATAATAACGTAATGCAAACAAGAAATATAATACAATAATTAGATAGATAGAGAGAGAGGAAGGAAGTGGGAGATAGGTAGGAATGAAAGAGGTGAGAGGAAATGGGGTGAGAGAGGGGAAGACAGACAGACAGACAAACGACGAAAGAGAGAGAGAGAGAGGAGGTGGGGAGAGAGGGAGGAAGAAAGAGATAGAAAGGTAGGGAACAAAACGGAGAAGAATTGGATGAGAGTGGGTGACAAAAAGAGGAAGAGAGGACAAAGTATGTTGTGAAAATGGCGCGTGTGTTGTTTGGAGATAAGTGAAAAATCTATGCAGTGTTTTAAACGATCGAGGCGCTGCAATGACCCGATTTCGTCTAATGGCGCTGTGTCTCGCATATGAGCCGATCTAGCGCATGAGACATCGAAGGGACCTTCGCGCTAAAACATAAAAGGGAAGAAAAAACTGTCAAATTATTGACTTCATTCGGTCAATATGTAAATTCATCGCTCCCGATTAATTTTATTTCACATTTTCTTTCGGAAAAATTGAAGCTTGATGAAAAAGCTGTCAAAATATCGATCGCCGAAGGATGAATTATTCATGCAGGCAAGATGTTTGTATCGAATGGAAAATAATATATTCTAAAAAATCCGAGGTGAGGTCCGGATATCCAATAAGACCACTATTTGGGCAGGTGGGTTGGTTTTGTGCTCTTCGTAGATATCCGGGGTCGCATTCGAAGAATAGATTTTAGAGGAGAATATATCTGTCAACTAGCACAAGGCTATATATATATCATTATATATATGCTATAGGTCTCAAAAAATGGTGCAATAAATTCTTTATTTAATAATTGAGTCATCTAGTTTCAGAATTAGACAAGTCCAATAATTTGCAATAAGTTTTTTTTTGCGCTTTTTTCAAGTTCAATGCCCCTTCTTTCTACCCACAAAGTTTTACAATTCAAAATTAGCTACTTCCCACTTAAATTAAATGTCGAAATTTCCCGTCAGTTTCAAAACCAGCTAAGTCCATTATTTCATGAAAGGTCCACCGGTCGTACTGTGCAAATATAATCTTTATATTGTTGTAGGAGACTCAAAAAACAACTTAGTAAAGATAATGTTTTCATTTATGAATGGGATGAAAATCAAAACGGAAAAGGGTCCAATGAAGTAGCCTCAGCTATCTATGATTGTCTGTACAAGTATGTTTTTTCCCTGAAGCTATTAAGACTCTTTGGATCATCTGTGACGGCTGTGGAAGGCAGAACAAAAATGCAACAATGATGGGGATGCTGTTTTGTCGGCTTTTGCATAATGCTCCACCACCCGTCAAAGAAATCGAAATAGTATTTCCGGTAGTAGGACACTTTTCTCCCTTTAGAGAGGGTTTTTGCACAAATTGAAAAAAGAATCAAGAAAAAAAGATACGATCATAGATCCATCCGAATATACATACTACAATTTTTTCTGAGTTAGGTATAACGGTCCCTTTAGAAGGCACAATCTTTAACTGGAAAAGTACTTTGGCAGATGTTTTGAAATTATCAGAGCAGTGGCACTTCAAATTTATGGCCGCAAAAAGATTTTATTTGAAAAAAAAACAATGTTTTGGGAAAGATGATATAAATTATCGAATTGACAGCCAAAGTAACAAAAGCATTAATAAGAAACATAAACTGACTCGACCACAGCCTATGCCAGTAGAGATTAAAGAACCCAATAGCTCCCTTGATGCTAAGGGATGTCAAACATTTAATTGTAAAATACTATGGTGAAGACTGGACCACTTTAAGCTCACTGGCTATATATTGCACAGTCATTAATGGAAACGAAGGGATGGTTTATAATAATAATGAATTTGTGGAAAAGTGTAGTGAAGATCTCATGATTTGTGAAAATCAAATTTTATTCAGTCAATATTATTTCACCCTGTTTTTGTTCCAAACAAGCTCATTTTGGAGCATAGAAGAGTGTTTTGATTTTTATTGTGATTATTACCTACTGATGTTACCCTGATAAGCTTTATGATTTGTATCTATCTTAATTTTTTGCCAATTTACAACAATCTCAAGAGGTTATTAACCCTTAAATTTTATTTAGTGTGATCCAAAAGATGTTTATGTTACCACAAAAATTTATTTTGTCCATTTTTTTTTCAATTTAAAGCAATTTTTAATTTCGTAATTTTTAATTTTTATTGTAATACAAAAAAGTTATTCGTGTTATTATATGTTTTTAAGTTCAATGTGTCTTTATAAATAAATATGTGTTTTAAAAGAGTAGTAAATAAACGGTATTTTTCAATATTCCATTTCAAAACCAGCCATCTTCAATTTCGAATTAAAAACCAACCAAGTCCAAACAAAATATTTCAGATTACACCCACAGTTCAAATCTGTTGGGAATCTAATTTATACCCCTGCATGTGATAAGCTTTTAAGCTATTTCAAAACTGTTGCTGCTTACCAAAGAGAAATTAAACGTTTTTTCTTCCTCCCGAAAAATTTTATATTTTGGACTTGTCTGGTTTTGAAACTAGACGACTCAATTGTCCTATTTATTTAGAAGTTCATTTCGTCTTAACTGGTGTAAAAATCTTTTGAAGAAATACTAAACTTCGTTAAGGGCATCTATAATTATAGTAAACGGAACGTGTTAATTTCATCGGCCTAATCCACTTTCAAGATATTTTAAAAATTTATCCGGCGTCATTTCGTTGCTATGCTGCGCTTATTATAGATTTCTTCGAGAGCGTTAAATAATATATTTCTTCTCATTTTTAAGCATTTATTTTTTAAGGATAGCCTGGAATAATCTTGCGAAGCCAAGAGTTATCCTCTATAAAATGTAGGTTCATTAATTAAAGCAAACGTAATTAGACCTTAAAGCAGTTTCTGTGCTGAACAAACGTTAAACATTTTCTTGCGTGTACTTATGTAATTGCATAATTATTTCCATGATTAATTGCATAATAAATATTAAATTAATGTTTTTAAAGTTTATATTACTTGCGTATTTGACACCTAGACGTTTTTAATAACTTACTGAACTGGCTCAGAGATTCAAGTTTCTTATATCAAAGTAGGTAAAATGTAAATGTTAGACCGGTCGATACGTAATCGTTATTTTTGTAAATATTAACAGTATACTTTTGGAGAAAATGATGCTAACAAACTTGACAACGGCATATTTCATTTGTTCGTGCCCACATGATTCTCTTGGCTCTTTAAAGACTATTTTAAACGCATTCAGTAGATTAAATTGAGAGCTCTCGACTTAAAAAAAGTATCAAGTACATAGAGTTATGCCAATTATTTACGTAATAAATAATTGGTTTATATCAGATGTTGAATTTATTTGTTGGATTTTATTATCAGAAAATTTTTTAAATGCTTTATCATCATTCGTTTCAGCCATAGCACATGTAAATTCTAATTGTTTCCGTATTGCGTAAATTTTGCATACCTTTCTTAAAGATGTTTATTTGAAACCTTAAACATTATAATCTAAGCTCACTTGACTGTTTTATGGAATTTTTTAAAGAAACGAATCATTCCTTCTCTTTAACTTTAGTCGGTGACAATTATCTTTTACGGCGCTCAATGAAACCCGACTCCGAGGACTAAGGGCCAATCGGATTGCGAAATGTAGGTAGATTGGCGTTCGGGTTCGATGGCCTCAGTCCGTCGACGGAGTCGTTCAATTTACCCGTCTTTCATCTCACTCATCAGACGGAGGACGGAAAACCAGGAAATGGTCCTAGTCAACCGAGCAACGAGGACGGAGTCGTTTTCCTGCATTTAGCGGGAAAGCCGATTGCGATTCCTTTAATGCTTAAGAGGGCAGACACGTGTTTATCGACTTCAGGTGCACTCCGCTGAATCCAAGAAAATATTTTTCTGAGATAATGGAAAGAGGTAGTATTCCCATTAAACCTTGGCAGACTGTTCCTTTTCAGAATGGTTTTAGATCCATCACGCACCCTCGACTCCTCCAATCCTTTACCTAGGAATATACTCTTAAGTGAAGTGCAAAAATAGAGTTGCTTTATGTTGTACTTATTACAGCACACCCTACCATGGAGTTTTATTTTTCCGAAAAGTACGAATAAATTATTCATCGATCTAAGAAAAATCTAGGCGCAAAAGTTCATCGAAGCCATTTCAACCGTGTATTAAATGTGAAATGTCGAGAACTTTTTCACATTTATTTTAAACCAGCAGTAAACGCTATCAGTTACATTTCAACGCATATGATGACAATCAATATTAGCCGTAGAGAAAATCAAAGAGTAGAAATATAAAAAAACATCCCAATGATATTTGTTACTTGTATAATAAAGAAAGGAATAATTAGTAGTAAATCACCCTGTCGTTTACGAGTCGCTGAGTTAATAGCATCTACATCAACACCATGATTACACACATAATTTGCAGGCGACTTTCATAAAAAAGATTAATCGGTAAAGCTTTCAAAGCTTTATCCATCTTGCCTACACACATATTCCATATTGGTGAGCAATGAGAGGGCTAAAAACATTTTAACTACAGGTTTAGCGACCTTTTCCTCTGTACAAATAATCTATTTTACCAATCATGACTTCACATAATGGAACTGGAATCGAAGTCCACCGTGAAATTCATTATCGGAAAAACGTTAAGACAGTAAAAGGTCATCCCAAGCTAAAACACTTATCTCGTTAATGAGAAAAATTAACTGTTCCAGGTTGGTGGTCGAAGTCCATAGCAACATATTCGCCAAAATATAGATAAAAAAAAACAGAGCAGCATAAAAGTATCCTTCTTTTTATTTATTCATATTTATGTATACAATTTTAGTCAAATTTGATTAGAAAAATAATTAAAGCACATTTCTAGATAAAAATTGATGAAACGTGTTAAAATAAACGTCTATATTAGATATATCTTTTTAAGAAATATAAACGTCAATATTAAGTGTATGTTTCTGGCTGATCAACCTCTTGGGTTATTATAGCCAAAATATAAACGTCGAAAACTAAAATGCCCAATTATATGTGTAAAAATAAACGTTTATGTGCATCGTTGATTTTTAGGAAAAATAAACAATTGTAGTGATCGCTTTTTAAGGAATATTAACCTCGAAAACTACCAAGCCTAGTAAAATGTATTAAACGTCGATATTGGTCGCCAATTTTTAGGAAAAATAAACGTCGAAAACTACGAAGCCTATCGTAGAAGTAATTTTAAGCGTCGATATTCGTAGAAAATGTCTCGAGAAATAAACGTCGATTTAAATCGTCGATTAAAAAATAAACATCGAATTCTACCAAGCCTAATTATAACTAACGATAATGAAATTATCCGAATTAAGTTTCGAAGTTTCATGACGTCATCGTGGGCCGCATAAAGTGGTATCGCGAGCCTCATGCGGCCATCGGGCCGACCTCTGTCCACCCCTCGCCTATGATCAAATAGATCATCGTTGATTTTAAACACTATTTAATTATTTGCACTTATAATGTTAATCATAAATTCGGCGGAGAATACTGAATGCGGTGAGTAAAATATTAAGACGCTTTTCGCCTACATAATCTGCACTACACCGATAATGCTTGTTCAGAAATATGGGTCTACTTCTCTTAAATGAGCTGCTGCGTTTTAAGTAGCCAGGCCGTCAATCTGTCATACAACCTCACTTTATGGTGGATCTGAAACAATTTTAATTAAGGAAAAATGAATTTTTAGAATTTCAGCAATAATTTACTTGCTAAAGGAAAAAATTCCACGCATCAATATTTTTTAAAATGAGCATGGAATGAAAAGCATTAGAGTTGAATTTTGCGGGTATGTGCAATTTTTTCGAAGCTTCACCGGGTAACGTTCTGTGATTCAGCAACTTTCTAATGGCTGCTATATCTCTCTCTCTCTCTCTCTCAACGGCTCTTTCCCGTTCTCCTATTAAGTTCGCTCTGCCTTCTGTTCCTAACAATGGCAATGGTGCAAGTTTTGAAGCATTTTGCGGCTATGGGGTTATTACATATATCGTGTTTTTGTCCCTGCAAAACTTCTAATAAATGAGAACGAAATATGGCAGCCTCTTTTTTCCTTTTGCCTGGGATTCCTTCGAATGTTTTTTTTTACATTAACTACATTCAAATTGAAAAATTCTCCTTTGTCTACACAGTCGGCGTGTATGTTTACCTATCAGGTTTGAATTTTTCCTCTGTATCAAACATTCTTTCTGGTCGTGTAGGCTAAGACTTTCTTTTGAGATTTGCATTCCTCTGTGGGTGAAATTAAATTTCCAGGAATATTTTTAATGTTAGTGAAAAATTTAGACATAAGAAAAGTATAAAATTTTAGTTGAAATTTTTAAGGAATATACCATTTAAATAGTTTAAAACTAGATTCCACTGGGTAAATCAATCAGCACGTTGTCCCATAATCAAAATGTCAAAGGAGAACATTTTTTAAAGATCTGTACTTGCCAATTTTCAGTGAAAACATTTACATCAATACTTGTACGGTACATTATCCCTTGTATACCGAGGAAAGTCTCCATATTTCCACATCAAGGCATGGTATGAAAATGTTTCATCCATCCAAGATGACAACCTAAACAAATGAGGGATTAATTTTTGCTTTAGGTTAGAATAGCATTTCAATTTTTTTAACACCTAATCAAAATAATGAGGGTCAAAAGTTCAATGTTGAGGCTGATGCACGATAAATATGGATCACCAGGTCGACCCTTTCGTATTCCTGGAAGAAACATCGACGTGACCGAATGCTTTTTTTCCTCGAGTGCATGTCTTTATTTTTTGTTTCATATACACCCGTTCTCCTTTCCACTCCTTTGCCATCTTACTCCCTTTCCTCGTCCAAACGTATCGGCGTCACCACGTGTCCCAGAGGTGTCGCGCGCTTCCATCGCGGAGGTCTTCTCTATATCCGCAAATGTTCCCCACGCACCGCATCACGCTCCTACCTAGCGTCAATTACGTGCAAGAATGGCTCTTCCCGATGCAGGTACGCGTTGTCACGGAAAGTCAGTGTCGCATCGAAGTAACATATGAAAAAAATTCAGAGAGTGTACGCTTCAATTTTTACTCGAGATATGTCTGGAAGGATTTTTATCAATCGATGGAAACTTTAATCTGTATTCGCACACGCCTGTGTTAGTGCGAAGTTTTGAATTTAGTATATTTAAACTTGCGGATTGCCTGTTGCTTGGCAGAAGTTAGTCATGTGAATTTTTTAAATGAAATACTTCTGTATTTAACTTTTGCAAGAGAGGAAAAATGTGTTTTTCAGCGAATGTTACTATTACATGTAAAGGTATAAAAAGAGCTATTTGATAGTGAAATAGTACATTAAAAATAAAATACGAAGATAATTTGCTATTCGAAACGAATAATCGAGCTCGCATTGTGCCTGATATCCAACTCATAAATTAGGTAGTTCTAGTAACTAAAAAAGGCTAATAATTTTTAAAGCAATTGAAGCCACTTACTTTATCAATTAGAATATTTGATGTTCAAATTTTGATTTTAATTCGCGAAGGTAATTTTACCTTTATCAACATAAGTCTTTGCTATTTGTGAGAAAAATTTTCATAAACTTTCTTTTTAAATCTAATTGCAATTATACTTTTCTCTAGTCGAAGTTTCATCGTTAGAAAACAGGATTTAAAAAATACTATATGAAGATTTTTAAATAATGTTTTGAGGAAAAATTTCACTACAGCTAACGCAACGACAGCGCTTCAAGAAGTAACTTTTCTAAGAAAAAATCACTCAACAAAGATGCTCAGGTCCACTTTTTGGTCATCAATTTATTTAAATTCTTATTCTAGTTAAGGAGTTGTCAAAATGCATCCCGTGCAGTGATTTTATCTGGTTCGTCTTGTCTCATGAGTTTCTTTATAACATGCATATTTTCCCGTAGGAGGTGTCATTAGATATCATTTATGAAATATAAACGATATTTTTCAAGTAAGTGGATGCAATATAGTTTTAATTAGACTCATGAAACATTACACAATCAAAGAAGTTCTCAAATCTAGCTCTTTGAAATCTACACACCCGTCGGTTGTGGCCCTCGGAATTGTATATAAATTGTGATCCTTCTGTAAAAGGTTTGGTGATCTCTGTTATAATTGAATGAAATGAATGCGTTATTACTCATTCCCTTTTTCTTTCAATTTTTCTTTTCATTTTATGCTACGCATAAACATAACAAGGTTTTGGCAAAAGTGTTGAAAATATATCTCAAAATTATATTTGAATTTTTTGATGAAACAATTTGAATATTGAAAAAAATATCTCCATGTCAACATGTATAATCAATTTAAATACCATCAATTGAAATGCGTGAACTTCTTTGCAGGAGAAATCGACGAAGAATAATAGCTGTACATACTTTCGAGTATTTCTGGTTTAATAAATCAAATTGAACTCTATTAGTAATCTTAAAATAAAGGTCAAAGTTTGCGCAAATGAGCTACGAGAGAACACTTTTCGCTTCTGAGCGTTTATCAAAACTTAATTTGATATTTCAAGGATGAAATTGAATTAATTGAAGTGGAGTGTTTTCTTCCATTGCATTCACTGATAAGAACTTTATTATAAGTTTTACAACGAGCGATAATGCTCTCTCCTAAAACTAACACTTACTGATCTGACTATTATTAAATTATGTTTTTCTTCGCAATTTTAAATATCGAATCTCATGCGCTAATAAACATATATTAAACTACGCGTCAAGATTTTGAAGAACGTTTCTGAAAACCAAACCATTATGAAATGTAATTTCGTACGGACGATTAAAATAGGTAGAAATTTAAGCAACTCGTGTCCTTTCCTCTTACAGATATTCATTAAAGTAAACATATGGTCGGTGCGAATTCAATTCAAAAAGAGTAGCCACAAACCTCCTGTGCACGGGCCGCATATACAAACACTCTGCCTGGATTTTATGGTTGTAAATAGCAAGGGGACTTTGGTAAATAAAGCTGGACCCTTAATAGCCTTTTCAGGTTTGCGAGGTGTGTGGGAGATTATGGGAGGAGGTAACCCCAACCACACAGGAGCCGCGTAATTTGGCGGTGGCGGGGGAAACGAGGACCAAGGGGTTGTGAGATGAGAGGATCAGGGGGACTCTCTTTTAATGATCACTTAATTCGTCATCGTTGCCGGAGGAGAGAGCGCGCTAATCGAACGAAGTTATGATACAATGACAATCATTTGTAACAAACTCGAAAACATTCGGCGACGACCTGCAAAGCTTGACACCGACGTACGGCTCAACGCGATGAGACTATTCAGGCCCGAGGATTGATTGCAAAGTTTTTAACTGAAGCTAAATTTGATTTTCGTTATAAATGAGACGAGGAAGTATATATCCACGTATAAAAGTTCCACTTTAATAGTAAAAGGCGACCGGTTTCGACTAATAGCTAGTCATCATCGTCTTTTACTGTTAAAGTGGAACTTTTATATGAGGTTATTCGTTTAATTTATGATGAATTTCCACCAAATAACGGCTTCATGAGTCTTTCGTTAAATCAACAACAGTTCAAACATATGAAGAAAAAGAGAGCACAGTTCCCTTCGCTAAATATTATGCATTCAGTAAAATAGAGAGAGAGACGATATTTATGGGGATGTAACCTTAATTGGGCAAATATTTGGACGAAACCCGCATTTCAATCATTTCAAAACTTCCCGTCTGGTATCAATAATTGAAACCGAAGTGTATGGACGATTTTAAATCTCTGCAATGGTCGAACGTAATGCAAACCGTTTCTCCTTCATTAAAAGCGCCATTCCGCAACAAATTACACAGATTCCCGCGGTGACGCTTAGCTTTCCTTTATCAAACAATAATGCGGGACTTGTAAATGGATTTCGTCAGCGTTCAATTAATTGCGAGAAGTAAACATTAGCAGCTATCCGAATCAGAGACGAGACGAGAGATAGGCGAGCGAGTCACCCGCCTAGGGTGCAGCACACTTAGGGGCGCGACAAATGACCACTTGACCCCTTAAATGTAACGTTTTATATTATAAAATATGCGATATACTAGCGACGACCCGTCAAAAATGGCGGCATGACAATAGAAATCTAAAAATATAAATTCGAGTTTTTGAAAATTTTCTCCTGAAAAACAAAGTGAATGAAAAAACTTCTTTTTTAATCTCTCAAACTAAAACTTCTTTGATTGTTTTGTATTGTTTATTTCTGGAAAAACCTGTTTGAAGATTTAATGATTAGCGTAACAGCTGTTTTAAAAGGACGTTTTTCGTGAATGTGCGATCCTCGCCTGGAATTAATTTTTCGCGATATGGTGTGTTGTGAACATGGATTCTTAAACTTTCATGATTTCTGCATCGTGTCAATTTTATGCATATGCAGGGCGTTTCACGACCGGTCTGCCATATCTCAGGAGGTGATTCAGGAGGTATGTTTGAGTAAAAAAAGTAAATACAAGATTGGTCCTATTTGCAACCGTTTTAAGATTTGCAACGCTATAATGGCAACAATGGTGATGGTTTGAGTTACATTGTAATCACCGTTGATTGTTGTTGTTTCTTGCCTCCCTTGCTTCTGATCCATGCTCAGCTACACGTGACACTGTTTCGATAAGTTCAAAATCGTAATTTCGTCTTGCGTTTTATCACACAATGAATCAACAGTTCACTCCCAGTGAATATGCCGATATCCGTTACATTTATGGATTCTGTGATGTTAACAGCAGGACATCAGTTGAAGAATATCGTACACGTTATCCGAACCGTACTCTTCAAATGCTGTCCTGCTGTTACCATCACAGAATCCATAAATGTAATGGATATCGGTATATTCACTGGGAGTGAACTGTTGATTCATTTTGTGATAAAACGCAAGAGGAAATTACGATTTTGAACTTATCAAAACAGTGTCACGTGTAACTGAGCATGGATCAGAAGCAAGGGAGGCAAGGAACAACAAAAATCAACGGTGATTACAATGTAACTCAAACTATCACCATTGTTGTCATTATAGCGTTGCAAATCTTAAAACGTCCGCAGCTCCTCAACGGTTGGAAATAGGACCAATGTTATATTAACTTTTTACTCAAAACTACCTCTTGAATCACCTCCTGAAGTATGGCAGACCGGTCGTGAAACACTCTGTATAAGAAAGCATACAATAATGAGGATCTGGAGTTCAACAATCTGTTCTGTCGTCATGGGAACCTTTCACAAAAAACGCAATATTTTCATGAAATTTTGAGTTTTTATGCCAAGTTCGAGCGATTTCGAACCGAAAGCAAAAATCGACGATAAGAATAAAAAGTTTTGCTTATTTTCCTTTTAAATGGCTTTTATTCAAAGATCGTAGGTGAATTACTTCTAATTAATTTTGCAAAAGAAGAAAAGCCTGCAGGTCGAAAAATCGATTTCTACGGGTTATGTTATGTTAGATGTCTGGCCAGGTTATCCTGCCACGGTAATTGGGTAGACCGTGCAGCCAGGGACCCAACGCCGAGTGCCAGGCGGCGGAAAATAACTTGACGACCCTAGGGGGCCAACGGCTTCGGGCGGATGAACCTCTTAGGGAGGGTGATGGTCCCTCAGGTTGAGGAAATGCCCCTGGAACCCATCTAGTAGCGTCTGTACCCCATGTTAGGGGCGGCTACAAAAGACGTCTGTACCCCAGGTTAGGGGCGGCCTCTCTAGCCCCTCAAGCCCGGAGGAGATTTATTAAATCCCACCCGTACGGCCAGATGAGGTTTTTAAATTTCCACGATTGCGTTGCAAAAACGTTCGAAAATATTAAAATAATCATAACTTTAGAAGTTTTATTTTCATTTTTCTGATTTTTTTTTTGGATTTATGAAAAACATGAAATTTGTAAATATCTATTTTGCGTATAATATTTTACATACAAAGATTGTTGGAGTAGAAGAGAATGTACACCAATCGCTAATTTTCCGGCGTGCATTCGCGCTTTATATATAACATTCAGCACCGGAAAATCTATAGAAGATATTGATGTGTAATCTTAATAAAAAATAGCTTATATTATTAACTATTTCATTTTGCAAGTCTATCCATCTAAACCAATTAGGTGAAAAGTTTTACAAATCTCAACTTTTTCATGTCTTGACTGGAAATTTTTAAGTAAATGTAATATTATTGATTTATTAAAAGATGATTTATTTATAATATAAACGTTTTAGTTATACAGTCACCATTCTTAGTTATTTCAGAAGTCACATAGAAGAAATGGTTGCATTTCGTTTATTGAAAAGGGAGATATGACATTGTATAAAACACGGAAAACTTTAGCTCATAGGTCCTTCCCAAATATTTTCAGAAAATTTACACATGCGTCATTGGATTCAGCAAGAAATGCCTTATAGCTTAGTAAACACTTCTAGTAATCTATTGTGTAAATATATGAAAGAGCTTTTCGTGATTTTTGCTGGCGTGTCCTCTTCTTGCCTACTCGCTTCATCGCTGCTTTGGCCCTGCTAGCACAACAGCGAAGCACTTATCTGAAGAGGAAAACCCACCTCGTCTTCTTTCAAATATCAAAGAAAAGGAACCCAATTTGGTGGATTCCCTTTGCTCAGGTATTTATGGATCAACTTAGGTCCGTGGTAAAAACTAAAATTCTATCACAAAACTAAACGTATATTATATGTAAACAAATACTTACAAATAGATATACTCAATTCCCCACAATTTTCGTCGAGATTAAAATAAAATTCTAAAGGTCTTAAAAATTATATGACAGATATTATCCTTCTCACAAAATGCCTCTCTTTGAGGGGTGGCACTTAATTATCGGAAAAATGTCGGCCTTGGATTTTGAAATCAGCTGTTTTGACGTTGACGCTCTCCTATGAAGCGATGAACAAAGGATCGCGCGGTAATGGAAGGGAATGTTTACAGAAATGTTTTTACTCAACCTAATTCTATTCTTCATCAATTGCATTGTAAACATTACTAATAAGCTGTGCATAGACAGACATAAGATGTTTTCCTTTCTTTCTTTACATACCGACGAAGACCTTTGTCGCATGACATAAGCCAAATATCTCCACCAGTAAAAAAGAGGAGAAAAAACGTGCTCTCCTTTGAAATAATACACACTTCCTACATTGCATTTCAAACACCAAGGAAAGGTTCCTTGCTGCATTGAAAAGCGACTTTTATACGGAAAAACACCATCATATCATAGAAAAATTGAAAATTCTATCGCGAAATTTAACGTTGATTATATATTTTTAAAAAGAGAAAAAAATACAGGAAAAACATAAATAGGAAGTAAAAAGCTTCTTCTTTCAAAATATATATAGGTTATTTAGATTTAAAGAAGTCTCTAGCTTCAAAAGGTAAAATAAATAAGGGCTGCCGCAGGACGTAATAGTGCGCCTGACAGCTGATTGGACAGTTTTTGCAGGACGTAATAGTACGCCTGACGGCGTTGAGGGGCTAGACAGCGGAAGGCAACGGGAAACCACTGCTGGAATTATCCCATGTTATGGTGCGGAGGAGTTAGAAATATCATGGATTCTTCGCAAATTAAATATTCCGAAGTTAAATAGTCTCCCGGTCGGATCTCCGGGGGAGACAGTTTACGACGAGTCTAGAGAATAAAGCGAAGTCAGAGGAAGGAGGAAGATTAAGGTTAGGGACCTGGAATGTAAGGACGTTATTAAGAGCTGGAAAATTGGAAAATCTCAAGAGAGAGAGATGGAGATAAACAAGATGGACATTATTGGGATAAGCGAGGTGAGATTGGAGGGAAATGGTGAGTGTAGGAGTGACGATATCAAGTTATACTACTCGGGGAATACCAGGGGTAGAAACGGGGTAAGAATGATAGTTAATAAGAAGATTGAACCGAGTGTTACCAGGGTCATTTATGACAGTGATAGAATTATTAGACTGAAATTAAATGCTAAACCAAAGAACATGCTAGTCATCCAAGTGTACATGCCAACCGGCGACCATGACGATGGGGAGGTGGAGGAAGTGTATGAGAGAATATGTGCCATACTGGACCAGGAAGGAAAGAGATTCTGTAAAATAGTGATGGGAGACTGGAATGCGAGTGTGGGAGAGGGACGAGCCGATGGAGTTGTGGGGCAGTTCGGGCTGGGACAGAGAAACGAAAGGGGAGACAGACTTATCGAATTCTGCAAGGAGAGGAACATGATAATAACCAACACCTGGTATAAGACTCATAAGAGAAGGCTATATACTTGGAAATCGCCAGGTGACATGTACAGGAAACAGATAGACTATATATTGGTAGAAGGAAGGTATAAGAATGGAGTGAACAGAGTGTGTGGGCTCCCAGGAGCAGACATAGCAAGCGACCACGTGCTGCTAATGGTGGAAATGAAGATCAAAATGAAAAGAGTTAGAAAAGCTAATATGGTTAGAAAATGGAATCTAGAGAAACTGAAAGAAAGGCGGAAAGAGGAAATCGGTTATTATATGGCAAACCAGATGGAGAGAGGAAATACACAGAACGAAGGAGTAGAGGAAAAATGGAAGAGAATTAAGAATGGAATAGTAAATGTGGCGGAAAGGGAAATTGGATGCAGGAAGGGCAAGAGAGCTAAGAAACCCTGGATAACAGGGGAAATGATAGCAAAGATGGAGGAGAGAAGGAGATACAAGAATGTAAACACAGAGGGGAGAAGGAACTACAAGCGGTTGAACAATGAACTGAGGAGGGAGACGGAAAGGACGAAGGAAAAGTAGCTGGAGGAGGAGTGCAAGGAGATACAAGAGCTCGAGAAGGTACGATCTAGCGTATCAAAATGTCAAGAGTATTACTTGGGATGGACAGAGATCTGGAGGAGGAGACTCAAAAGAAATTGAGAGCAAGGATGGTAGGATACTGAAGGAGGGAGTTTATGTGCAGGTGGAAAGAATACATGGAGGAGTTGTATAAGACGAAGGAAAAGCCGGCAGAGCTGTAAATTGAGGAAGAAGGGGAAGTGGAAAGGTATGAGAGGGGGGGCGGCAATACTGAGGGAGGAAGTAGTGGCAGCTATGAAGGAAATGAGGGAGGGAAAGGCGGCAGGAGTAGACGGAATACCTGTGGAACTGTTCAAGTGTCTGCAAGACGAAGGCATTGAAGAGGTGACCAACTTGTGCAATGTAATATATGAGAGTGGGGAGCGGCCGCAGTAGTTCGTCAGAATGGAAATGATACCACTACCTAAAAAGAAAGGGGCAAAAAAGTGCGGGGAGCATAGAACTATTAGTCTGATAGCTCATGCGGCCAAGATAATGTTGATAGTGACGAATAGAAGGTTGACGAGGGTAATGGAAGAGAATGTAGCAGAAGAACAATTTGGATTTAGGAAAGGAATGGGTACGAGGGATGCCATAGGGGTGGTAAGGACGATTGGAGAAAGGTATTTAGAACAGGACAAGGGTATCAGTCTGTGATTTGTGGACTTGGAGAAGGCTTTCGACTTTGTGAGGTGGGAAAGAATGATGGAGATATTGAGGGAGAAGAAAGGAAATTGGAGAGACAGAAGGTTGATAAGGAATCTATACATGAGACAGGAGGCGGCCATGAGGATAGGGGAAAGCAGGACGGGGTGGTTCGAGATTAGGAGAGGAGTTAGACAAGGCTGCTGTTTGTCACCAACCTTGTTTAACATCTATACTGAAGAAATGATAAAGGAATGTTGGGAGACGAGCACAGGAGTAAGCGTTGGAGGAAGAATTACATCGTCAATTAGGTTTGCTGACGACATGATACTGTTTGCAGAGAGGACGGAAGACTTGAGGCAGATGCTACAGAATCTGGTGAGCGTGGAAGACAGATATCGGTTGAGAATAAATGGAAAGAAAACGAAAGTAATGAGAATAGGGGGCGAGGAAAGGATGGAAGTGCAGGTGAGGGGGGAGAGGATAGAGCAGGTGGAACAGTACAGGTATCTTAGTACGTTTTTGACAGAGGACTGGAAATGTGAGAAGGAAATTAAGATGAGAATAGGTTTGGCAAAGAAAGTGTTTAATAGAAAAAGGAAGCTATTTAACAGCAAGATGGATTTGGGATTGAGAAAGAGATTGGTAAAGTGTTATGTTTGGAATGTGATGCTATATGGATCGGAGATATGGACATTAAAGAAGAGAGACAGGGAGAGGGTGGAGGCATATAAAATGTGGGTGTGGTGGAGGATGTTGTAGGTTAAATGGACTGACAGGATTACAAATGTGGAAGTGCTAAGAAGAGTAGAAGAGGAAATGAGTTTGATGGACACGATAGTGACTAGGAAAAAGAAATCGATAGGACATGTTTTGAAAAGAGAGGGATTACTGAAGGACGTTATCGAGGGAACGGTGGAGGGACGAAAGAAAAGAGGAAGAAAAAGAATTAATATGTTGGATATTTTAAGGGATGGAGGAGGGTATGGGGAGATGAAGAGAAGGGCACAGGATAGAGAAAGGTGGAGGAGGAGCACCTGAACCTGCAGATATGCAGAACACTATGTATTTATTATATGTTATGGGGAATGTATCACCAGCCATGGACTCGAACTCTGGACGTTTTTTGTAAATTTTTCTTAGTCAGAGCATTTTTACTTATGAGCAGACCATTTCTGCCAAATTCCATTGTTATATGTTATATATTTGATCAAGTAATTCGGCTTTCAATGAATTTTACCACCAGTTACGCACGAACGGACAAACAAACGAACGAACCTGGGATTTTATTATATTTGAATTTTACATCTACGTTATAAATAAAGTACTATTTTGGAGAGGTAAAATTGTACTATACTTTCATGAGGGTCGGTGTAATTTTCAAACCTTGCCTAGGACACTAAAATATCTAGTTCTGGCTTTGACCAGAACTATCCGAGTTTTATTAACTGTATGAATCATAATAACCATATTTAATAAAATATTAGTAAGACTAATAATGCATAAATCAAAATAACAAAAATAAACGTTATATTAACGCACTAAAAAGAAAAAGAAAATTTTCTTTTAGGATGTGCTTTGATTTAGGAGTTCTACAAATGTCCTAATCTTACGTGTTTAAATTCTGAGGTCCGCTAGTAATCAAAAGTTCACTTTATAAATATTGTTTTTTCATCATTTCTTCACTATATTTTCATGGGTTATTTTTAAATCCCCCAAAATACTTTTATATAAACTTTTAATCACAATTGAATCCCAAATTGAAACCCTCATACTGAATTTTTATCTTTCCCTTTCTATTGCCTTAATATAAACACTAAAGATTTCTTTTTATTTTTTGATTCCTATTTAATTTGCATGGGAAAGAGTCCGGGATATTATTAGTTTTAATTTTTTCAATATTAATCATCTAAATACCAATTTTATTATAAAAGGAATTTGGGGCAAGAGAACAGTTTAAATTATCTTATTACTGGATTTGAGTCCGTTTGAGTTTTCATAATGACCCAGGCTTTTGCCATCGATGAATTTATAAAATAAATAATAAATAGTGATTTGAATGTTGTGTAATAACATACCAAAGCGGACAGTGATTCATCATTTATTTAGTGACGACGAATCAACAACCTATTGAATTAATTTGTTTACATTTCTAAGGATGAAGGACTTTGTATCCACGGACAACGTTTATTTGTATTTTATCAACAGTTTCACCCCATTCAACATCAAATGTGTGATTTTTATAGTTTGTCACATATATGGTTTGCATTTATGAATCTCATGAGTAAATGTAAACAGATTTATGTTTGACTAGTGGTACTCGCAAAAACTTTTGCGAAGTTAGTTAGAAATCTGCATGTTCAAAAGTAATTATATCCCATTTCAACATCTTTATATGTAGGCTTGCCGTATGTCCCGATTTGGTCTGACCATTACCGTACCGTACCGGAATTGCAACAAAAGTCACGGAATCGGTCACCTAGCATTAAACTGGCCGTAAATTTGTTCTGAAACTGAGATATGCAGTCCGAATTACCGGGACAGTCTTGATATAATTTGTGAAAGCATCAATTAAAATTATGAACAGTTTTTAATAGATATTGTCTTTTTCATGAGATAAATTTACCAATTTTATGTTTGAAATACACGACAAAAATAAGTTTTACAATAAAATCGTTTTAATTTTAAAATACTCACGATCCGGGTTTCGATGCTTAGCAGCATCATTAGGTGACAAAGGGTGTTTTTGTGTGTGTGTGTGATAAGAATTTTATGGGTGCTCTAACTAAAAAACTATTAATCAAATCAACGCGAAATTTTAGTTAAAATCGGTCGACCGGAAGTGACGCTTTAATCTTGGTCTCTTTCGTTGTTATCGATTTTCTCCATTAAAACTTCGTAATTTTTAATAACATTAAATTTAAATATTGTAGATAATGTTATCATGTACAAAGTTTCTTTGAAAATATTTTCCCTAAAATGCATTGTTAGCCGAGCTGAGCGATGCCTTTCCTGTTGAGTCTGTGCAATCATTGTTTTAGGCTAGGAAGTGGAATTAAATTTAGATAGATGTCTTCCGTCAATCACGACTTCTAAGTGTTGGGAAAGAAAAAATTACCATGATATCTTGAACAATCTTTCAAAGTTTCCTGAAATTATTTTTTGATTCAACATTCATGTTTTTTTGCATAAAAAGTGAATCGTCTTCTTATCGAAAAATCTCAAGTTCATATTTTTCTCTTTTTACTTCATATACGAAGTATAGAGAAAGTATTGTTTTCATGAAAAAAATCGAGTTCGAGATTTCCACGGAAATACATGTTTTAAGGTTCCCTGAACACATTTTGACTATTTTCTCGGTGATGTCTGTGTCTGTCTGTTTGTATGTGATAGATTTTTGTGGGCGCTTTAACTCAAAAACTATTTATCAGATCATCGCAAAATTTTATATTTAACATTTTGATAAAAGTTAAAAGATCTGATTAGTTTTTGGTAAAAAGCGGTCCACCGGAAGTGGGTGTTTACTCTTGTCACTTATCCGTTATTTTGAAATATTTGCTTTAACATTTGATAAATGTAAAAATATATTAGAATAAAAGTTGTCGGAAATTTTATTTTCTACAACCTGTGTTTGATACATTTTTCCATATAATGCATTGTTTAGCTGCCACCACCACGCCACCTACCGAAGACTATTGTTAACAATTGGCGCTTAGTTACGTCTTAGTAACGCTTCTTTTTCTTTTCTTAATTGTCAACCGGAAGTAAATATTGACAACGATCCCAGAGCTAACAACATGTAATTTGCCATATATATATAGAGAAAGTCATGTATTGCCCACATCAGTTTATTTTTTGAAAAAATAATGGAATATTGAACGCAACACGGCGGTGAGCTGTTTCCGATCTAGTTCGATCGCTATGCAAATCCAAGCCTTGGACGAAATTAGGTTCCATTTGTCTGCGCCGGTGTCGCCAGAGCCACTGTCACTCAATTACCCACCTTCACCGCACGATCCAATCTGCGGCTACGACCGCGAATCTTGTGATCCCAACTCCTATGGAATCTCTTCCTCGCTCTCTCACTCTCCACTTATCCGTCACTTTCAGTCGAATTGCGGGCGATTTGTAACATTCCGAGGTCGCGCCCGAGTGAGGGCAGTAATTTGATTTCGCGGAATCCGTCCTCCGATTGTTCGTTCTCATTATCCCAGTTTAAAAAAATAATTTTTACATATTTTTTAATATGCTTTCATATCGATGTGTAATATAACGGCCCGAGTTCGATCCCAGGACTGTTTAATTCCTCCAGTTCAATAACATGGGAGTTGGTGCGGCATAATAATAGTAATAATAATATTTTTATTATCCGTGTGACCATACAAAAAATATTGCAGGTATAGGAGTCGTCAAAAGAGAAAAACTGGATACACACAAGTGATAATAAACATTCAAATACAACAATGAATTGGAATACCAAGCAAACAAGAATACCATATACCTATACATGAATGGAAAAATCCTCTAATTTAGGATGATACAAAGGAAATACAAAAATTAAACAAAAATCACAAAATAAAAAAATAAACAGGATCATGACAACATGTGTTCATTCACATCATAAAAACATTTTTCCATTAGAAATTTGTATACCTCAATTTTGAATCTACTGATATTCCTAATGAGTTTGATACCCTTTGGCAGTTTATTGTATATATTTGTATATTTTTATTTGCGCTTTAAAATTACAGAAAATAACCGTACAGCCCTTGGTATGTACTTAACTAAAAAATGCCCGAAAGGATAGAAATTTATTTTCTTGCCCACGATTTTCAAATACAAGTCGATTCCATTCGCGAATTTCTTTTGAACACAAAAATTTTACTTTTTTATGCGAAAATAATTCGTCATCAGGGAGAACCACAATGTAGCTGATTTAGCTGAACGACGGATTATACGGAAGACAAGAAATATTCTCTGAATATACGCCAGTGACCACCGATAGTAAGGTTTAATTGAGCAAAGTATGAATATATAAGTGCTTCAAACAAGTTCAATGCAAATATGGTGAATAATGTAATCCAAATTAATGTAAATAAAATTAAGTCAATGCATATAAAAGTTTTTTCTATATAAAAGTCATCTATAAACATTCATTTTTTAATAACTAATTGTTTATTCATGAAAAAAATAACTTAGTTACTTCCACAAATTTAATTTTAAACGACCGGTTTCACTACGATAAAAATCGTTCCATTATCTTTGGCCCTTTTACCAAGTTTTTGTAACTTTTTGTAACATTTTGCTACTATGTTGCTTTCGCCTTCTTTTTCAACCCCCTTTTCCTAACCGTTTATTCAATTACCTTCCATTCGTTTTCTTTGTAACCCCTCCTGCCCCCCTCCTTATTTTACCCTATATATATGGAATGATTTTTATATTTTATCACCTGATGATGCTACGATTGTAGTGAAACCGGTCGTTTAAAATTAAGTTAGTGGAAGTAACTAAATTCCTTTTTTCATGATGAGTAAATTCCACAGGGTTGAGCCTGACCTCATTATTGATAATTGTTTTTTTTCCTCGTGCGTCGTTCATATCTCCTTCGCATACCCCCTCGTATTTGGGTTTCAATTTCTCGCAGAAGAATACTCGCACCTTTTTTTCAGCAGCTTTTGACCTGCCAAAATTGTAGCACGCGAGGGCAATATGGAAACCTTTTGTCCGCCGCATCGGTGTGGAGTTTTGCGTCTCGTTGCGTCACGCTCCACTCGCCTTGCTCGAGGAGTTCGCTTTGTCGTCTTAGCGGCGGCGATAACCCTCGTTGCCTTCAATGGCTTCCCTCGTTTCCTTTCCGTTCCTGCAAAGGACGGATTCGGTTCATAGTTCAGCTTTAAATTCTCGGGCGGTTGCAGCGTCTGAAAGGCGGCGTTTTCCCCAAGGAGAAATTTCACTCGCTCGTGTTGCAGCGAGTTAATGAATAGGAGGGAATTGGTATGAAATTCACGCCAGCTCGATCAAAGTCGTAGACCTCAGGCTAAATAAAACTGATAACCAGTTTTGCAGCGTTTTTGGTCTACTCTGTGCGCGCTTTCAACATTTTTCTCTCGCTCCACATTTTCTATATTTTATTGCATCAGCGTGTTTCGATTTGTTGCCATTTATCGCTCTCAGTTCAACTCCGGAACTTGCAAAAAAGGAATATTACATCGAAATTTTTACTGTGAGACATATAGCTTCATGAAATAAGAATAATTTATGTTACGAATGAACTACAATAACTTTTGCTATTTTAATGCGTCAATAATTGTTTAATCGAAAACGAAAAATCAATATCAGCACAAGTGCTATTCGCCAGCAGAACTCCAACGACACAGAGGACTCACGCGTCAGATCAAGTCATAATCCTTCGAGGTCAATATTTTCAAGCTCATGTCTAAAAATCCACTTTGGAAGGCTCCAATTTGTGAAAAGATTCCATAACAGAAATAAAAAACTTATTGTAATTTCCGCTAAAAACAATTTACTCGATCGGTTTTGCCTATTACAGCATCGTTAGGTGAGTCAATCATTTTAGTGGAAGTTGCAATGAGTGTTTTATTTCTTTCAAGTCAAAAAGTCTTTATTTTCGTGAATTAAGTTTCGAAAGATTGTGTTCTCTTATCATAAGTGACATTAATTTAGAATATTACAATTGACTTGTGATTCCTTTGAGGGATGTAGCATGTGTTTTAACTACTAACATCGTTTAGAATTAGATAATTATAATTAATCTATATTAAGGCTGGAAAAAACGCTCAAAAATCTTCCTATTATTTTCTAATATTAGATCTAAGCCTAATGATGGGCATGCTTCTTTGTAGAATGTTGTTTCTTTTCTGCCTCATTGACTGAATGTCCCAAACAAACTGCACAATCAACATCAGACTGATCACTCATATCACTGTAAAATTCACAGTCTCCATTCATATTAATTCAATAGAGAATTGTCGATCAAGCAAAATTCACAAAACTTAAAAATAAAATTTAAAAAATAAGTACTTAGCTTTCCCCATAACCATAAAAAGGTTACGAAAAACTACTCGTATATGCGCATATCGGATGCTGGGAAGCCGCCATAGGTGGTATTCGCCGAAAGAATACCTACTCAAAAAGAGCTTTTTTGAGATTCTTACAGAATCTGCCATTAACTGGCTGGTACCCGAAATGCACGTATGGTTTTTATAACTTCTTACGGCTGTTGGAGATACCTGAAAAAGAATTTAATTTTTCAAAATTTATACTTAACTGCTTATTCTAGAATATATTTTCAGCCGTAAGGCGAGTTCAACAATTCTCCAATGAATTTTAAGTACTTATTTTTTAATTCAATCCAATTTTCAATAATATCCTGCTAACCAAATGTGCTCCTAAGAGAAGACAACGTTTTATTAGCTCGCGATAAATGATTCGATGAATCTTCAGTTATATAATTGAAAACGTTGAATAACTGGTCATCAAATGGCAGTATGTGCTTACTAGGCAATAGTAAGTAGTGTAAGTTTCCCTTTTGTATAGACTGCAGATGCAAATTTTCTTCCAGATCCAGAACAAAATACATAACATACAAGACCAGCCGGATTAAATCTGATACAAGTTCCGGACGGAATTTTTTAATTTCGGACTCAGTCCGTCATAAGGATGAAAACGGAAAATTTAGTTTTTTGAGTTTTGCAAACTAATTTTAGGAATTTTAGTATATTATTCTGAGGTATTCCAGTTGGTTCTCCGTGCATATTATTTTGCCTTAAAACAAACATGAGAATTTTAACACGATCTGTGCCCGTGAATTGATTTTTTAAAAGCAAAAGGAGAAAATCGCCAGCTTAAATATGGTAATTAATAAATAGAAATCACTTTGAGTTTTATTTAGTATATTTATCTCCCATAATGATTTCTGGCAGTACTTATAAGTGGTGATTTTTTTTAGCTATTTCCTTGCTATATACATTAATCATTGGCTATGGAAATAATATGCCCCCTTTTGTTTTCCCTTTAAAGAGCTTATTCAGTTAATTTCCATTCATAGTCGAACCGTATCAGAACTCACGATTCACAGCTAAATCACGTCATCCTGATACTTCTGCAACCCACACAACGCTTCAAATTACTCGGGTGTCGTGAACTGGAGAAAAGTTAACCAGGAAAAGCTTGAAAAGCATAAAAAACTAGTTCACCGACATAGTTTTCAGTTAAAATAGGCATATTTTCCAGCCCTAGATTTAATCCGCACGAATATCCATACATGACGATATCCTTTAGATGTATATCAGAGGTGGGATGAGCACGTTTTGAAGTCTTTGTGTTCTCACTAATAATCATAAGGAATTTTCATCCCACTTTCAATCAACCCTTTTTGAGCGTTATTTTCTACAATGGTTGGCTGGAGGCGGAAAAGGAAGCCACGCGGACGCAATTAGATTTTTCCCATGGATTCGAGCGCCGAGTCCAAAACTTTCGGAACGCCCCACCCGGAGGCGTACGGATCGGAAAACCCTTACCCTTCAGTTCCCGTTGCGGTTGAAGGGGGTAATGCGGAATACAGTGAATGGGACGAATCTGCTTAGGAAGTACCCTTTTGTCTCGGCATGATTTGACATAGGAAGTTCGCCTTTTGGACGCCCACGTCCTCAAATTCGTCCTAATCGCTCAACCGTCCGTTCTCAGAGGCAATCCTCTTATTTAGAGAGATCCTGGGTTTAAGAATCCCAGATTCGGAGGGCCATTATGCAACTGCGCCCGACGGGTGAATCAAGTCTGGGGATGCGTCTTCTTTGTACGGCAAGAATGACCTACTTTACATTTAGAACGAAGTCGTAAAGAGAGGGGGAAGGGAGGAGAAAGGTTGATAATCTGTCTTTTTTACGGCTGTTTTATGGACATACCTTAAGAATGATCCGCACGGTCGTTCCCTATGTGTAACTCATTGTGTTTGAGTTTTAATTAAACTCTGTCACTTAAACCTTTCAGAATATAATGGCGTTCTTCACGTCTTTTATTCGTTGCTCGCATCAATTCTTCGCTTACAAGTTTAATTAACTCCACCACGATGAAACTGTTTCGTGAGCCTTTGTTTTGACCATGGCGATGACGATGTTTTGTGTTAACTTTTCGTTTTCCCAACCAAATTTTGATATAAAAATTTTCGGTTTTCTCAGACAAAATCTGAAACGTTAAAACACAGTTAGCTTTTTAATAAATAGATCTATTAGTATAGTCAATATATACCTCCCATTTCAGAGCATCTCTATGCTACTTTGATCGATGACTTCTTAAATTATGAGCGTTATACAAGAAAGCTTAATAATATTGAATCGATATTGTTCACTGAAATTTTTCATAACAATTATAAAGTAAATTCGACTTAAATATTTTGTCTATAAACCCACGCATATATCCTGATCACTAAAAGGTGATAAATATACAAGAACATTATCTCGGGAAGCGAAAGATTATTTTGGTGAGTTATTATACTGTGAAGTTTGAAATTTAGTAAGGCACTCTATTCACTTATCGGTGGGTTAGATCCTGCTCTCTCGAACAAAAAGCGCTTCCCTCAAGAGTTTCTCTTGAAATTCAACTCTGAGAAAGTTATGGTTGAGAAGCTGCGATGTGTCCGAAGCAGCTTACAGAGGAATTTTTTCTCAATTACGGAAGACGCAAGCAATCCATCAACCCTTACATCACAACACACGTCTCCTGTGATATTAAACAGGTAATTTCTTTTCTCAAGAACCTAAATTGCTTTATGATGTCAAAGGGAAGAAATTTAATTCGTTCGCTAAGTTATCACTAAATGAAATGCATTTTACTTCAAAAATTATATTTTAAAATATTCACCGAAATAAAATAAATTGTATTAACCCTAGAATGCATAGGCGGGGTATTTTACACCCGATTGCTATGAAAAATTGCTATAATTTATACAGTTTATACTACAGATATAATATTTTAGGAATGCTTTAAGATACTCATTTTCACTATTTTGCCTTTATTTCAGAGTTATAACTTTCTATAGCATGTATATATATTGAAAAAATGACTGTCATTACATATTTCCATACGATGGGTGTTTTTCACCTGCCCTCTTATTTCTCTACTACTTCATAATAATTTTGTGTCTCTTCAATCAGATTACAAATATGGTTTTCTGGGAAATTGAAAGTTGAAAACGAGGGTGAGAAATACTTATAAAACTCAAAAACAACCGGGTGAACCCCCTCAGAAAAATGTTGGAGATAACAGTTTTGAATCTAACAAAAGCAATTAAAACTTCTGGAAGGAATATTACTTTGGACGATTTTCTCACTAGCTTTCCACTTTTTGGGCAATTGGTGAATATTACAGCGGTTGGGACAATACGAAAAAATAAGGGAAATTCCGAGGGATATGTTACCAAATCGAAGCAGGGAAAAATTTTCATCAATATTTGGGTTCAAAAAGCAAATGACCTTAGTTAGTTATGTACCAAAAAAGAACCATTCCGTAGTATTATTGAGTACACAACATTATGATAGTACGATTGATGGAACACAGAAAAAAAGCCAGAAATAATTAATTTTTATAATAAAACAAAGGTGGCGTTGATGTAATGGATAAGAAAATGCACGCGACAAACAAAGAGACGGCCTTATACATCATGGTGCAACGTTATGGATGTCGCAGCGATCAATTCAATGCAAGTATTTTTAGAGAAACAACCACAGTTTGAATATGGAAAAAGCCATAGAAGAAGGCTGTTTCTAGAAAAGCTATCCAAAGAACTGATTCTGCCATACATGGAAAGGTGATCAAAAATCCTCGTTTGTCGAAAGCTACGATGGTGGATATAGAAAAATTCATTCCTCTACCGGTAAACGTTATTAGTGAGAGACCAAGAGCAGGAAAAAGAAGATGTCCATTTAGCCCATCAAAGAAGGACAGAAAATGTGACAGAAGATGCTCAAAGTGTTGCATAACCATATGTAAGGAACATACAATATGTTTGCAGTAAATGTTAATAATTATTTTTAAATAAATAAAAATATTTTATAACATTTAAAACATGTAAGGATTATTATTATGAAAAATAATGCAATAAATAATAATAAAGCATCAGAATGTATTTTTATTACACAGAGAGTCATTTTCACCCCACCTATGTAAATTTGTAGATTTTTTCAGGCATGCATCCTAGGGTTAAATGATTACTTAAATAAATTTAATAGACGATGCTGAGACTTTGTGGAACTCCATAATGAAGATATAAGGCGTTCTTAAAATTAAAAACAAAACAAAATTAAAACAACAGTTTTAATCACACTTCGGCTTATTCCACATAACACTATACAAGAACGACCGCTTTCGATCAGGTTCTGATGATGGTGATTATTTATCAAAACCGGTGGTTCTTCTAGATTACTTAAACATTTTGATCAATATTTGCAATTTGAGTATGGTTACTGTCATGGAGTTCTTTCGTTTAAACTTTTTGATAACAAAACATCCCCGGCAGAATTTGATATTGATGCGTGGATGATTATCTAAACATAATTTAATCATAAACAGTGAGTGTTTACTCTTGTCACTCATCAGTTATTTTGAAATATTTGCTTTAATATTTGATAAATATAAGAATGTTTTGAAATAAACGTTGTAGAAAATTTAATTTTCTACAATCTTTGTATGAAATATTTTTCCATATAATGCATTGTTTAAGAGATATCTTATATTTTTAGCTGCCACCACCACGCCACCTACCGACGACTATTGTTAACAATTGATGCGTAGTTACGTCTTAGTAACGCTCCTTTTTCTTTTCTTAATTGTTGGAGCTTTGTTGCTATATTCAATATCAGAAGGCCATGGTTTGAATTTATTTCTGTTCTTTGTAAAGTCTAAAATTTTCTCGCAGTTTCATAAAATATTTATTATTATATAACCTATTTGGAATTTTTACTTTCTCCATATAGGGGAAAGTATTTTATTCATGAAAAAATCGACTTCGAGATTTCAACGGAAATACACGTTTTGAGGTCCCCTGAACACGTTTTGACCATTTGTTTGTGTTTGTGTGTGTATGTGATAGCTTTTTGTGGGTGCTCTAACTCAAAAAGTATTTATCAGGTTAACGCGAAATTTTATATTTAACATTTCTATAAAACTCACAAGAACGGATTAATTTTTGGTAAACATCTGTCAACCGGAAGTGAGTGTTTACTCTTGTCACTTATCCGTTATTTTGAAATATTTGCTTTAATATTTGATAAATGTAAAAATATATTTGAATAAACATTGTAGGAACTTTTATTTTCTAAAACCTTTTTTGAAACATTTTTCCATGTAATGCATTGTTTAAGAGATGCATAATATTTTTAGCTGCCACCACAACGCTACCTACCGATGACTATTGTTAACAATTGACGCTTAGTTACGTCTTAGTAACGCTCATTTTTCTTTTCTTAATTGTTGTAGCTTGGTGGCTATATCTAATACTAGTAGTTGGTGCATTTCATATCACCTTGAAAAAACATTCATTTTTTAGACAGACATTTCATCATTACAAATATTCTTTCAATTCTAAAGATTTCACCTCCGCAGCGATTTCCGTTTATCCCACATGTAAAAATAATAGTTCTTCATTATAAGGTACTAATGCTACACATTTTAGCCAAATTTTAAAGTTGTAGCACTTCTATAAGTAAAATAATATTTTTCTAATTGTTTAAATTTAAATAATTTTTAACGGCCGCCGCAATTCATATATGGTAAAATTTAAATGTAAATTTGTGCAAATTTACTACCTTGTAAACAATTTGAAACTTTCAGCTTCCTAGCTCATCCCGTAGTACCTAAACATTTATCTAATTCTTTAAAGTTTAAGAATTTTTAACTGCCAAACAAATTAAAATATCAAAATTTGTATAATCCCTATTTCGTTTTTTTAAGAATTCCACTTACAAAAAAAATTTCAACTCCGTGGCACATTCGGAAATACATAAACCTTGAAAATTTGTTTAAACAATTGCGAATTTCCAGTGGCCGCATTGTGTCACTTTTTCAAGATTTTCGTTTTTTCTAGTCGGTTTTGCACAAAATGCTACCATAGAAAAAAATTTCGAATCTCCAGCTCATATGGAAGTGCCTAAACATTAGTATCCTCCTATATCCTCCTCCTCCTCTGTAAGAAACGTCTATATAGAATGATTAGAAGGCTATGGTTTGAGTTTATTTCTGTTCTTTGTAAAGACTGAAATTTTCTCGCAGTTTCGAAAAATATTTGTTATTATCTAAACTATTTGGAATTTTTAGAAATATTGCAGGTATGGAGAAAGTCATGTAGTGGTCACATCAGATTTTATTTTTATGCGTTCTTAGCACGAAGTGAAAGCATATAGGGGAGGTCGTTTCCGTCCTTCCTTCCGTCCGCATGTTAAAACTCAGAAACTGCTTGACATATTATAATGAAATTTGATATTGGGGAGCTTTGCTGAACTTGATCTACCGATTTCAATTTTCGTCAAAATCGGACAACAATAATCACCACTTTACGTGAAGACCTACAATGTTCCTTTGTTTTAACTCGGGAACCGCTGGACGTATTTTAATTAATTGGGAAGTTTTGCTAAAATTGGTTGACCGATTCCAATTGTGGTTAAAATCTGGCAACATTTACGACCACTTTACATGAAGACCTAAATGTATTTTACAATTTTCCTTTGTTTCAACTCGGGAACCGCTTGACATATTCTGCTGAAATTTGGTATTGGTAGTTTTGCTAAAATTAACTGATCGATTCCAATTTTGGTTAAAATCGGACAATAATTACGACTACTTTACATGAAGACCTACATGCATTTTACAACGTACCTCGCTTGCTTTACGTTAAATTCTCATCTGAACGAAAAATATTGAGAAAATTGTGAAATCTCAAAGAAAGCATATGGAAACTTTGTGTACTCCGACATGGAGTACACCTTTCCAATCTTGTTATCTCTAGTCCTAACAAAATTTTAAAATAATATTTCTCACTGTTTACACATGCATATATTATATCGCGACGTTTAACATTAGAATTTGGTTTGTCTGGCTTGTTGATTGAATTATAGATAGGGTTTTTATTGTTTTTTTGAGAATATCAATGGAAAACAAAACACTTCTGTGGATTTTCAGCCAAAAATTAGTTGGGCTCTTTTAGCTAACAATAAGATGCTTCTGAAAACCCTACCGTATCACATTTAATGAAAGGCTTGGTCCGTGCGAACCGGTGGCATTAAAAACCACCTCAAAATTAAGAGAACGCATCAGTACCGTTCACCGTTGCGGTGGTACTTCTGAGCGCCGACGGATTACAGCGCACTCTCACTTGCGGCTCCTTATCGGTCCACAAATTATTTTTTAAGACGAAAATTTGACGTAGCTTTACGTGAAAATCTTCCGTTGTCTAGGTGATTTGTATTGTTGCCGGATTCGCATAATTATTTATGATTGACTGCGATTATAATTTTTCATCGCATATGTCCAGACACTCACGAAGAACTTTCGACGCTATTTGAGCTTTAAACAATACCTTCGTTACGATAAATAATACGATGGCAACAAAAATAAATATTTTTTATTAATTGATATTGAAGTGCGTATCTTTTTCAGAGGATTTTTTCCGAATATTGTTACTGTACCTGGCGATATTCGTAGAGTACGAAATAAATCATAACGCCGTACAAGGGGGTATTCGTGGCGCAGGGAATAACTTACGGTTATTATAGGTTATGTTATTTATTTATACAACATGGCTCTAATATAATTATTTATCATGTTTAACGAACAAATCTTTATATATATATATATATATATATATATATATATATATATTTCTTCATCACATAACTGTTATATGCCCATAACTATTTTTACTTTTTGGAACATTCAATTATGTGAACTTTATATTTATTGGATACTTTGTAGCGCACATAAAATTTGGTTTCCTTAATTTATATTTTTATTTTATTTTAACTTAATACTTTTTTCACGCATATCCGTCATACTTAACGGGAAATTACTCCAGTAATATAATGATATCACTTCTAGGAATACGATATTTAATGCCATTTTTCATAAGCCAACCGGCATTTTTTGCAAAAGTTCCTTTTATGGTCTAATATATTTTCCGAGTTTCAGTCCTTTTTACCACCGCTGCAAAATTGTGCATTTTCGCCATAAAGGGATGAAGTGATTTGATAAATTCTCAACCTTCCTCTTCCGCGAGAGTCTTGATTAACCAGCAATTCTGATACGCCGAGAAAGCGTCACATTCTGGTCACAGCACGAAGACGCCGATCTTTGTCTCGATCTCTCCTCCCCTCCCCGCCCCCTATTCTCCTCCCGTCCTCGATACTTGAGGATCCTGCGCGTTAACCTTCAGGAATCTGGTCGGAACTCTAATAAAATTCGTCCCTTTTCAGAGCGTCGTATCACGACGCCCAAACACGCAACCGACAAACACACAACAACGCACACGACACCCTATGGACCTAACATGACCAATCAAAATAAAAAAAATGAATTAGTGACGTGGGGGGGGGGGGAAGGAGGTAGGAGGAGAGAACTTTCTTCGGTTTTTTCCCTTCGGAGGGAGGCGTCGCTATAAAAAGAATTGATGGGGTTTTCGCCTTTAAGATCTCCATCCTCAATTAAGAAGACGCCGCAAGGGCGCTTTGACGCGACTCCTTACCTCCTTAACGACCCCTCCGTTAATGGCAAAACCGCCGTATTGGCGTGTCGCGGACGCAATAGCAGGTCACTCCTTTCCGTTGAGGGCAGAAGCCGACCCTTTTTTTTCATTTCTCCTCCTCCACACACGCCGGAGAGAGAGGGTGTGGCGTGGGGTGGGAGGGAGAAATACTGGGAGTAGGGAGGAGCGCGTATGTTTTCTTTGCCGTCTTCCTCTCTCTCTCTCTCTCTCCCTCTTTTCGTGCAGGCGCTACGGTCGTAGAGGGCGGTAGTTTATTATTTTTCCACCCGTGGGCTGCGCAGACGGATGCGCGATCGAAGCTGCAAATTTCGCGGGCGCGTGGGAAGATGTTTTGGACAGAGAGCGCAGTCGGCCGCCGACTTCCTCCCGAAGCTGGCTGGAGCCACACCTCATCTCGACAAGGGAGAAAACAGAGTAGATCGGCATAGGCCAGTAGAAAAGGAGGTCTTCGGTACTACTTTGTTTGCCGCCCTGAGTCTCCTAAAGAGTTTTGCCCTGTTAGACGGTTTGGTTGATTTTTATCTATAAGGCGAGTGCGCGAAGTTTCAGACATTTACCTTTGAAGCCAACGCGTACATGTATACACGCATTTGACAAAACAGAAAAGGGTTTTAAATGAGTAGCTAACCATCCTATTCAATGGGTGTGGCGTGAAAAACCTCGGAAGTAGGTAAACGTAAATGTTTTAGGAGATGAGTTCAATTCTTCGTCTGTAGAAGGGTGTTGTTACCGAAATCACTTCAACCTTTTCATCGGTTTTCTGTCTTTGGACGTCAACACAATTAGGTAAGTTTTGATCCCTTTTAACTCCTTGTTTTTAAGCAGTTTTTTCATTATTATCTTTAAATTTACGTACATACCTGTTTAAAAGAAAAATTAATTGGATGTTAATTAGCTCTGTTTCTAGTTATCCGACAAATACGGTCAAATGAAGAACTATTGACCTAACCTCATGGCTAAAATCAAATTGACGAAACTCCGTCAGTCATGAAAAGGTTTGGAAAATTAGTTGCGCATTTCGGTAGCATTATCGGAGGCGATTCATCGTTAGTAGATTATATCAGCTCTAATTAGAATTCTTATACTTTCTTATAATAATTATTAGAATTATTGAGATTTCTTAGAGTTCTTATTCTTTATTGGAGTCCACTAGCGGCGAATCGCCATTGACGACAGTTGCTTTGCAACCGAAATGCGCACCTGGTTTTTATTATTATTGAAGATACATTATGTCACTGAACCAGGTCTTTAAATTACTGCTCTTGAAATTATTTTCCCTATTAATCCATTTAACTTCAATACGCACAGAAATATTTCTTTTGTGTATATTTCGTAATTGCTTGCTGGTTCCTAGCCCTTTGTTCGCTTTCAACCCAACTCGAATTTAATTCCATCGGTGGGGTTGTTTGGACTTCATCTGCCGATCTGCCTGGTGATAACATCGTGTTCTAACTGCAGGAGAGTTACTTTTATGGCTTGAAAAGCTGGAATTCGAATAAACCTCGGCTCAGAATCTCTGCAACAGAAGAGTTTTTCACTTCCTTTCGAACAGTTACTGAGTTTTGCTTATTTTTAATATTTGTTTTGAGCTTGAGACTTAAAAGTTGGCGTTTGTTTTTGTTAGGAGTTGATGAAAACTTCAGAGTACATTTTTCGTTTTCATTCGCCGAATTAATGTATCCGTACTATATGATTCTTTGCGCACTTGAAAGCGCCAGAGGGAGAAGAACTTCTTATTGGGAACATAAAAATACCGATAAAAAAGAAATTGAAAGTACCTCCGAGATTCGTCAGATACTGCTCGATCCTAATGGACTTACCTCCGGGCGATTTGAAAGTTCTTTTACGAAATGACGCGATTAGTCGTGATGAAGAACCACGCTAGATGAAATTGCCTCGCTTTTAAGGTCCGATTATATTCATGTATTCTGTGTGATGTTATCTATAATTCAATTCTAATACTTCATTACAATCGCCTGAATATACTTTTAAAATACATTATCTGTGATACTAACACCCACTGAGCAAAGCATCGGTAATGCAGAATCAATTATCAACAAGTAAGGAAAGACCTAATGATTCAGATATTAAGGGCTGTTTTTTATTATACCAACGGAAACAAAGCTGAAATTTACTGTGGTAACGGGTCCGTATATATAATTAATAAGGGTTTTTAAAAAAATCTTTCTATAAGGCCATAATATTGACGGACAGACCCAAAAATCAATAAGATTCACGACTGCTATCACATAAAACTAGTCTGAAAATTTGGTTGCTGTAACTAGAGCGGTGTAGAAGTAGCTTACCGGACACGGAAGTATGACGGATAAAACGATTACATTAGTGGACTTTAAAAAAACGCTAAAAATGCTCCTTTATATGAAATGTATTTCAGCCCCTAGGGATATGTCTCCCGATATATCGACCTCGCTTTTACAAACCTCAAATCATGGAAATTTAAGTCTCCAGAAATTTGTGATAAATTGGTTATGCTGTCTTCTGAAAGAAACGGCGCAGGAGGAGGCGTTCATTATTAATTAATTAACTAACTAATTAATTATCCGGCATCTCTCACGCTTCGCCGACCTCTCATTTATTAAACGCGCAAACTTGATAATGGCCCGATTCAAATCTGTGTTCATAAATAGGCTTGCTTGCAGTCTTCGCTTTTAAAAAAAGGTTATTATATCGCATGCGCGTCGAATTAATCGGATTCTCTTATCCCTTTCGGTTAATTTTGGCACAAGCGGCTGAGAGGTTCCCCTAGGTCACGGCAGCAATGGTACGAAGAAGTAAAAAATTATGGGAGACCGATAAAAAAAACTATCTCGGCAAAGCGTGGGAACTTGATCGTTTTTTCCAGTAATTCGCATCGTCGAATCTTCTTGAAAGAGATTTTATTTCGCAACATTTATTCATGTTAATCTGGGCAGGGATGAAAACGGCACTGAAATATTTCTGAGAACGTGACTGCTGCGAACAAGTGGAATAATTATTTCGAAAAAACCATTAGAGCGCGTTTTTGCAGGTGGCATTATTTATGAATCGAATTTCGATCACATGTTTTTTTAATTTCCGTTCCGTTCTAACTAGAATCTGGTGATGCACCAGATCGGAAAACTCTGGAATTGGAGCGTTTTTTTCCTAGAGAAGGAGGTAGTGATTCTTGGAAAAGAACTTTCCAGGCTCGAATCAGATTCGCGTTGGCAATTAGAGTCACTTTTAGACGACTTTGCACCTGAAGTCGCGGGTGTGACGTGCGTTGACGTCGGACAGAACGTCAGATAGATTCTCTTGACAGCAGATTATTACAAAAGAAAATATTAAATACACGCGATGAGTAAAGGAAGGATTTTTCCGAGAAAAAGCATCTCGCGTATTTTAAAGATGGATATATTTTCTACGAGAAACGAATTTCTCGCGGAATGAGTTGTAGAAACGGGGAAAGATTTCAGACGTAAATCTTTCAATCATCGCCGGATCAGAAAAAACCAATGACCTCCGTTTGCGTCTGCGCATTAAAAATGACTACGTTGAACGCAAAAGAGCCGAGTCCTAGGGGGCCTTGATAACCGGGGTGTATTTCAGCGTACCAGCTAACCGTGTCCGACGACAGTTTGATAGGTGGCGCTGGTTAACGAGGCGATGGAGAATGGGGAGGAGGAGGAAAAGCTGCGAGAGAATCGCCGGGCCGCAGGCATCTCTTTTACGCGGCGATTTACACGCACGTTCCACCGTTGCATGCGCGGCGGTTTAGAACGCGACCGACCTCCTACGCATAAATCGCGAGGATACGAGCGAGAGGGAACGGGAAAATATTTTGAGAGATTAACGAGCGACAAAACGGATGAGGCGGCTTATCTTCAAATTCGGGGGGCGTGATTAACTTGAAGCAATCGTTCCCCGGAAATCTTTTGTTAAAGCCGGAATCGGCGCGTATTTTTAGCGCTCTTTTTTTCTAAAAAAACGCGTATATATTGGGTTTGTTTGTCCGTCCGTCCGTCGCTACGGACAATATCTCTGGAATCCTGCAAACTGGAGAAGCCAAATTTTCAGTATAGGTCGGTCAATATGACATGGTTGTCCGATCCTTTGGTATCATTTTTATCTCTAGCAAAAAAAGAATGAAATCGGTGCATGGTATTGTAAATTTTCATTTTTAAATTGGTTATAATTAAGATAGGAGCTCAAGACTGAGGTTTATATTTTTGGAAGATTGAATTTAAATCCATGTCGAATGAGAGCGAACAATGGTTTTTAGTCCAAAAAGAGGGAATATTTTCCGGTTTTTAACAATGGGAAATATCAACTGCTATGGCAACGAATCCACAGCTTTTATTTATTTTATAATGCTTTTAAAGGGAATTTATAGGCTATATTATGAGACCGTCGATCTTAACCAAAGATGTGGTCTTATGATGACGTCATAATCCTAAAACCAGAAAATAGGCGTCTTATGCAAATTAGTCAGCAATTTATCTCCCACTTGTTTTCTACGGTGTCGATTTTGCGTGATGTGTCCGATTTATTTTTCTCTGATTTACATTCTCTTGTTGGCATCAGTTTGGTTTGGAAATAAAAATACAACTTCTCCAGTAGAATATCTGAACGGAGTTTCTTTTCCATTACCATCATAACTCCATTAAGTGTCGCGGTGGAAATATGTGATCGTTACCGACGGTGTACTAATTATTTATTAAACTTAAAGTACCTACAGCTAGGAACGCGCAGCCGACCGAGATCCATTTATGAGTCTTCGGAAAATAAATTGATGAGCCTTTATGCTAGGGTTACGAGATTCTGACGAATAATCACTGGGAGATGACATGTTATGCAGGAAAAATACAGAAGAATACGCGATTTTTTGCTTTTGGTCATGTAGTAGTCTTTAACGCAAAATAACTATTGCATAAGGCGTGTGTAATTACAAATAAATGGGTATCGAACAATATTACAAATAAAGAGAACGGAGTTGGACCAAAGAGCTGGTAGCCCGGAACGGCCCGCCCAATCTCGGGACTCTCCCGGTTAAACTCAGACGGTCAATGGGACTCCAAATGGCGTTTTATGTGGTCGACAAAGCTAAGCTGAAAAGGCGACCCGTAAAAAGCAAATAAAAAATCAATATCGTTTGATTGTAATTATTATGTTATAGAATAGTAAAATTCTCAACTCTAAAGACCTTAGTTTTACTTGATTTTCATTAATGCACCTCCAATTTTCTAGATAAAATCCCTTCTCAACTACAATTCGGTTCGTAGAAGGTTTGCTACCACAGATTTGTAATGCAGAAACGTTTACCGAAATCTGCCCTATCCCATGCGGTAGAATGGTCGCCCTGCACTTAAAAATTCGTATTGCGTTTTTTAAAAGTTGCAACGATTTCGTGTGACAATATAATATACTTCTGAGATTTCGCCAGAAACTCTTTAGAAAAGTTTTATTACTATAGGGCCGAGGTGGGGCCATGGCGCCCTCGAGACCTTTAACAGTCGCCCGCTGGCCGAAAAGAGAACATTAGTTAAACAGACCCATTGTGGCATTCCTGATTAATATCTTCAATTTTACGGACAATGATAGGTCTGTTATTATTGCAATCTACTTTAACATCATTTAAACCGAAGACTTAGAATTGGAAATAATAAATATACAGAATAATACTATTTTAAGATCACAGCAGAATGATGAAAACTTTTGGAATTAACATGATGAAAATCCCTTATTTAGATAATGGAATATTTGAAATCCAAATACAGGTTCACCGATTACAATGTAGACAACTGCCTAAGAACAGGAATCCAGAGTTACGTGCCAAATTGAAAATGTGCAGTGTCAAGTGCCATTGCTTTATTTTTCATATTTGATTTATAATAAATTCTTTAATAATTTATATATATATATATAGTTTTAATAAATATTGATAAATATCTACACTTTTTGCTTTATGCGCCCTTCACGTCACCAATAAAATTTATATTGCGCCCTCATGGGTGAAAAGGTTGCCGACGACTGTTATAGTGTAACGCGACGTCTAGGAACGGCCCTGCCTAGTCTCTCGTTGTGGTAAAGATATTTCACTTGACGGCCGGCCTCAGACGGGTGGTTAGCGTTAGGGGTGCCGGTGGTGTAGTGGTTAGGACGCTGGCTGCTACTCGCCCGATGCTTGAAAAAGTCATCGGGTACGAATCCTGCGCAAGTAGGATTTTTTCAAGGTCGCCCGGCCCCCTGTTTGTGTGGTTTGAGGAGATCGCGCAAATTCAGCTGTTCCGTCCTTCGGAAGGGACGTTAAGCCGTTGGCCCCCCTGGTGTTCTTCGTAAGAGCAGGCAAATGCCGGCACCGGGTTTCCCTCCTCCCTCCCCGGTTATTCATTGCACTACCTCTGAGATACCCATTTTTGCCGTAAGAGAGGCGAATTGACTGGGCACTCAAACAAAGGTTGGCGTATCTAGGTCTCAAAGTTAGGACCACGGGTTCGAATCTTACCGAGGGTAAGGTCGTACGTGGTCGTCTCATTTATCGTTGCGGCGTCCATTTTACTGGGCCGTATAAGCCGTGCTGTTTATGAGTTAATTAAAAATTGAAAAATAAACCGGCCCAAGGCCGTAAATTGCAACACATGCTTAACCAAATATGACGTTTATTAAAAGACAGAGGAAAAATGTACCATAAGGAGATAAATTTCTAATTTAAAAATTTAACGATTATTTATCAAAGTATACCAACATCTTTATCTGAAAATCTGAATGGGATTCTAAATATTTTATTGAGAATAAACAGCACTTACGTATATTTTCCTTGATTATCTATAATGCAATACCTAAGAGTTAATGTAAGCACTGTCCATATTAAGAAATTTATAAACATCAAAGAAGGCGAAAACTTAAAACAACATGATCCAAACGGAAATTATGATGTCTACTTTCCATTTTATCATATATTTCATACTTATATTGGCTTTAATAGCTTTAAAATCACCGCGGATGTTGCTTTTTACGTTTCCAAATTTCATAATTTAACGTTATAAAATATTGCAAATACATTCAAACGAAAAACTAAACTGATCACACCTATTTGTGTGGAAAAAATAACGCGTATGTGTATTATACTATATTGAAATTGAGTCCAACAATAGTCGCTGCAATGGAAACACTTTCGTAATGAGTTATAAAAACTTCAAAAACGCCCGTATTTACGAAAAATTCGAATAAATTAGATCGATCAGCAACATTTTACGATAAAAATTAGAATTTTCATTCATTTCCTCAGAGAATAGTATAAATTTCGCCCCAATATTACAATTCTAAGATATTTTAATGTGCAAGAGAAAATTACCCTACATGATGGATTCCAGATTTCCCATGTAAATCAAATCGGAAGGATAGTTCCTGGAATCAAAGCCGGGGCTTTCAATCTTCGCAACAGAAACTATCCTCGGGAGCTCGGCCCAAGTAGCAAGAGAATTCCAACATGAGTCATGAAAATAGGTCTATTGGTTCAAAAGTTAATAAGGAGGACGGCCAGACAAACAGACACAACGACGATAACTATGAGCCTATTTCCATTCTGGAAAGTAGGTTAAAAAACTACGAAACGAGATATCTATGGGAATCATTTTCGGCACATAGATACATCAAGTCAAAATCTAATATTGCCCCTAATTTTCCGTTGCGCCTTGTCATCTTGTGTTTGGCGTGCCAGGATAATTTAACGCGGCATTCGCCCTTAACCTTCCGTCTAGTATTGTTCTCCTTTAATCGAAACTTCGCCCATTTATAAGGCTTTTAAAAACTGCGGGACGCTTTGATCGATAACATCCCGCGGCGTTCGGTGAGTTAATGAAAGCGGTCGCCTCCTCTTTCGCTCCCCGCGGGTCCAACGTTCGGACTACCGCGCTCTTCTTCAGCCGGTTTAGTGCAAACGCACATCGCTCCCCCCCCCCCCCCTGCCCCCGAGGAGTTTTGTGCCGTTGCGCTCCTCTCATACGAGTCACACGTCTTTCGACAGGCAACGTGTCACTCGGTCGCTGACTAGTAAGATTGTTTTTTATGTTCTAAGCTCGAAGGTCGTTTTGGGACGTTTGATTTTTTTATTACTTTTCGAAGAATTTTATGGCCGACCTCTGCGTGAATGTGTGCGCGCGTTTGTTTCTTACCCAGTCTGATAAATTGCGAAAATTCTCCTTTTTCCTTCCAGTACGTACCGTTCGCGTATCAAATAACCTCGCCTCCTCCCGCCTCCATCCCTCTCTTCCACTTCCCCTATTCCTTCCGGACGAAGAGTATAACCGAGGCATTCGTTTTTTTCCGCACCCACTCTCTCGGAGGAATGCTTCGAAAATCTGGAGAGGAGATCAATAATCGCGCATATCGCCAGGGATTTGTTCGACAATTCCGTCCCAGCCTCGGTGTTGCATGGACCTTTTCAGCTCTCTCAAAATATTCGATCAGGGGTTTCGCGAGAGAGAAATTCCGAGCGTGAATGCTCGGGTTTTAAAAAAGATTTCCAACGAGATTAATATCACACGAGACTTTTTTTGTTTAATTCTGTCGCAATTTTAAAATAATTTAACGAATAAGTAAAATTAATTTTGTATGTTTATTCGTATTCCTTGAATAAACCAAGATTTAGATTGAATTCGTCGGCGTGGAGCAACGCAACGCAAAAAATTAAACACAATTTATAAAAAACGAATATTAAGTCCCTTGTTGATTTTCATTTCATCTGAAGGTGCGATTGCCCGGAGAAATCGGCACAATTTTTTATGTTTGGCGAAAAACAAAGTTACAAAATGTTCGGCGTGTTTTATTTTATAAATACATTTGTTTATTTGCTCCTTTCCCTAGATGTATCTATATTCTTTATCCGACAGAAGCCAATATATCAGATGGATAATTCATTTTTTAACTCTAATAAACATTTTAATGTAATTGAGGAAAAATCTCCGATGCCAGTCAATAATAGTAAAACTGAATACCCCGGATAAAAATAAGAAAAAACAGGATAAAAATGGCGATACGTATTTCGGTTACCAAGTAACCATCATCGTGGCCAAAGACTTGAGAGGGAGCGAACAGTGAAAAAAATCACGGTAGCACGCTCTCAAGTCAATATTGCCATTTTTATCCGGTTTTTTATCCGGCCTTTCTTATTTTTATCCGGGGTATTCAGTTTTACTATTATTGACTGGCATCGGAGATTTTTCCTCAATTACATTCTTACCAGCCAGTGTTAGCTCAAATTCTTATTGTTCAAACATTTTAATGTTTATTTTTTATAATTTAGCTACTAAAATAATTCAAAACGCTGCCACACACAAATATATATCCATTCATACCGTCGGTCATCGAAATGCGAGGTAACCGCAGTTAATTTAGAGCCGAATGAAATTCTTTTAAGATCGAGATGGCGTCATTACCGGCAATGCTCCATCTCACATTTAGTCAAGCTTGCTGCAAAATCGACGTGAATTAAGCCTATTTGTATAAGCGGACACGTTTCTGAGTGTCGTTTTAATCCAGGCGGAATTTTTTCTCCCCGAGCTTTCGTACTTACTCGGGGGAATAATGGAGGCGCCGCTCTTTTTAAACGCAATCCGCAATTCATATGTTATTCAAAAATCTCCTTTTGATAATCCAACTACATCCTCTGTGATAAAATAACCATTTGATTTTCCTTTCGAAAGTGGCTAAACTTTACGGATTATATGCGAACTATTCAAGACTGTGCCCGCGCGCAATTCTGCGGAATTATGCCCAGAATGTAAAGCAGCCTCTTTTGTTACTCGCTTAATGAAACTAAAATTTGCATAGTGCGAACGTTTAGCGGGAAAAGTTTGAGTTGAGGATGGAATATTTGGTATTGCGGTAGAGTTTTGTTCTAATGAAGCTATAATAACGCTCCCAGTTATAAAAATCCTCTAGTGGGCAAGATCGCCCTCTCCTTTGTAGACAAAGGGATGAAAAGTAACACCATTGCCGTACATTTTTTCCTCCGTAGTTTAGTTGAAAGTTTTTCCCTTTTAGTGATTATTTGCAAGGACATTCTGGCATTTCTCGCTTTTATTTAAATTTATCAAACGTCGTCGTGATCGATCGATTGACTCTGACATGTCGTTTAGGAACTCGATTAATTGCAATTGCATTGTGAACAAACATGAGACGCTGATTCATTGAAAAAGGGAGTCAACAGTATAGTTTTTTCTTTGCTTCGGCCTATTCTTTTCTAGGCTCGCTTGATATAAAGGATTAAAAGCCTCGAAAAAATACTGCTTTCAACACTTGATCGTTTATTATTTTCGAAGTACTCCGTTGCTAGCACTCATGATAATTGCGTTCCTACGGCGCCACTTTATCGAACAAAGACGCGCCTCCGACCCATTTTAAATCAATTGACATATCTGCTAGATCTTTCATGCATATGTTAAATTGAAAGGGACGTTTTTCTAGGTAGGGGTGCGCGCCTTCGTTGGGAGAAAGGGAATGTATACAACAAAATGCCCGCCGTCTATAAATGCTACTCGAAATACATACAACTTTCTTATGTCTCTTTTAAAATCTACGCAGTATTAGGAAAAAATTAAATATGCATATTATAAGCCTAAACATTCCAATCTGTCATGAAAATTCTAACAATAAGCTAGGAAATCTTTAAATTGCGGCAAATTTTCCAGAAATAAAAGAATCGAAGCCGGTTAATTTTTTCGTTTTCCATTAAAATGGATGATTTCAACATGCCTAACATTACAGGTCCTATGCTAACTGCAAGTTATACATCATCAAAACAAATTTTTAGGGCAAAATATTCGCCTAATATGAAAAAATATTTTAATAATTCAACTTTCCTTGCAGGAAATTGAATTTAAGCGATTACATATATAATTGATAACTGCAATATAAGTTGCTTTTTAACGGGGGATGAGGCAGAGTGAGTTGTTTAGGAGGACGAGGAGATATAAAGCTTTGTGCGTGACGCTCTCATTGTTTCTTTTGTGGTTTGGGTTTTTAATTGGTAGTCGTCGTCAAAACGCCTTCCATTGCCACGCTCTGTATTAATTCGTGGGAATCGCCCCTGGGATAAACGGAATTCATAACTACGACAGATTGAGAAGGAAGCGGATATGACGGGATTGGGCGCAAACTGCGACAGTTTAAAAGCATTGTTCTTAAGTTAGGAGAGTGAACTAAATTCTTCAAAAGAGAAGTTTCGATGAAGTTCAAATGGGGAAATTAATATGACGCCATCTTTGCACCTTAAAAATCAAGACTTGCATCGATGTATTACCTCCATACGAAGATATTATCATCTCTGCTGCTCTTGAAGTATTTCCAGAGAAATAATAGCAAATAATAGAAACCAATAAACATTCTTCAATTTCAACAGAGGGCAGTTGGACAAGTAACTTGAAGAAGTATTGCTTCTATTTCTACTACGAGGAGATGAAAAATAACTTGGGCTAAATAAATGCTCTCTATAGTAGATCGGCGTTATGGTGTCCGAGAAATTGAACTTCAGCTTTACGTTCGCCATCGCAATGTCCAACTCCTGCCGTATAACCCGTTAGCCTTAAACAAAAAGAGTTAATAAGTCGATTTCACACGTCCAAATAATTTATCCTTTACAAAGGTGAGCTTTTAATATTGGGGGTACGTCCTATACAGCCTCTGCCACACTCACTCCCCCCTCGTCCCCACTCCCTCCTCTCCCCCCCTCCTCCCACTTCCCCCCCTCCTCCCACTTACCCCCTCCTCCCGCTTCCCCCCCTCCTCCCGCTTCCCTTTTCTCCAGAGAAACAAAGGCCAACACATCAATCACGGCCGCGATGCTTTCTTTTTTTTTCGCACCACGGACCTTTCATTCGCGGTGCGGTCAAGCGCTTTCGATGGAATTTGAATAATATATGATCGCCTCGCTATCTCCGATTTGCTTTGTGAGTTATCGTTGTTTAATCTAGCGGAAACGTTTGTTAAAATCGCAACGTAGGAAGGTCGGAGGGTGATTGTTCAGGAACTTGTTGCGCGCAAAATTCGCTTGCGAACGCACAAACAATGCCGCGCGCCTCCGGGGACTGTTTTCTCGTTGCTGGCTCTGAATATTAATGCGAGAGTTCCAAAGACAGGTGCGCAGCCCTCGGTTGCTTGCGATCGGAGCTATTGATGTGCAAACGCAAACGGAGGAAGCGCTACCTAGTGAAACCCGGCCGCCGGCCTTATTTTCCCGTCCCATCCCTGCTTCTGTCACGGATAAAGCCGGCGTTGGCACTGTAGGTGAGACCACTTAATTGATAATTAAAACCGATCGCTAATGGTCAGGCGGAGAGATTGGTTGCCTTTCATAATTGAGGAATAATATTTGATGGACTTTCCTTCCCCTACCCTTGGTGTCATTAACATCCCGGGAGGGAAAATAGGTCTTGTGATTTTTGTCTGGCGAAAGCGATATACCAATCACAGCCGTTTGCGTGCACGAAGATGTCGTTGTATAACTAACCCACTTTAAAAGATAATTCCGCCTTAAATTTTAAGCGGTGTTTTTTCATGTTTTTGCAGAGGATCTAATTTGCACGAAAACATTTAGAAAATGTTATCCCGAAATCTTGTATGACTATGATAAAAACATTCATTCGGGAAATCAAAGCATAACAGTAAATGATTCGCGAAAGTAAGAAAAAACAGCACTAATGGCAAATGATTTTTGCGTCGCGTTCTAAGAAATTAATTCGGATCATCAGAATTTTTTCGCGTGCCACTGGTGAACTCCTTCTCTAAAAAACAGTATTTTATACAGAAAGTAGAAGCTTACGCGTGTCAAGTTAAATCGCACGCGCCCTACGTATTTTCCATCCTAGCTACATAGTGTCCAGTGGTAAATATTGAGTTGTGCGCCTAGATGCCGCTAACAATAATCTCCGCCCACTCCAGCAGCAGCAATGTTGTTAAGGTAAAGTGTTTTACGCGCGTAAATTCGTATTGCTGTCTCATTGCTGTGACGTCATTGTAAGGACTAGAAACGCACGTATGTGAAAAATCGGTGCAATGCATTTTCACTCACTTTTAAGTTAATTTCGTTCACAAATCACTTGGCGTATTCGTTTTGTTTCAGTAATCTAGATAAAATATTCCGTAACTGCAAAGTTTTACTGTTGTTGTTTTATAACTGAATTAATCCACCTATCTTTCTTAATTATCGATTCAAAGAGAGTAAGTCCGGTGAATTCGAAAGCATGCAACGGAAGGATTATTCGGCGTTAAAGCTTTATAAGTTACCAAACTACGGTAAACGAATTACGTTGAAACCAAAAGAGGGGAATTTTGGTTCGAGGGAAGTAATAATTTTTATCAACATGGTGCAATCCAAATGGAGGGTTGTGCCGAATTTAATCATAACATATGAATATATGATGATTCTCTCGTCCTTTCCTATTCATCCCATCAATTGATGGGATAAAGAGAAATTTATATCGCCCGTGCGTTCAACGGCTTTTCTGCCGACTGAAATTTATTTTAGGTCGAACTTATGGTTCAGGTATCCTTGGAAACCCAATAAATTCACTTTCATAAAAAAAATCGGGGAATCCCTGCGCGCTTCTGTAGGTGCAAACTTAATCTTTTAGTCTAATCATTAATTATTTGTCTTGAATGAGGTTGATTTATGTTGTGCCTTCGGCTTTCCTTAGGATTCCAATATTTGCGGAGCGTAGATAAGTTCACCTAGTGTTATGAAATATGCGAAAGGCTAAATTATAAATGCTAATGCTATCGGATGTAGGTTTTTAGGATCGTATAAGCATAACTAAAATAAATTTCGCATATAAACTCTAAATAAAATAGAATTTTAACCGTAATGACGAAAGAGCTATGCGGTTTTATGCAAAACTGTAGCATGATTCTAGGAATTTACTCGAAAACATTAATCTTTATAGTTATTGTAATTTAGTTCAGCCACCAAATTGTGCTAAGTACACGACAGACGAAAATAATAAAAGAAATCGAATTTTCACTGTAAATTCCCAGCTTGCCAATTCTCCGGGATTCCTCGGCAGTCTCCAGAAATATCACTAGAACACCAGAATTTATTCCCACTCTCGGATTGAGACATTTTTCTCCCGTTTTCGGTTATATAACCCGTACAATATTATATGCTACTGATGGTATAAATTTCCCGTAAAATTGTTTATAAATAGGTTGTTAACATTTCCTGCCTATCCCATCCTGTCGGCATTACATCCGTTAGGCATACCGCCCGTTCGGCATAACGCCCGTCGGCGCATAACTTCCGTCGGCATAACGTTCGACCACGGAACGAGCTACATATCTAATGTATATTACAGCTGATCGTGACTGAGTGAGTGAGTGACTGACGCTAATTCGGTCATAGGTCACAATTCGAAAAATCGAAAATCTGAACAATTTGCAATTGAGGGAGGAGGGAGGTAGGGAGGAGGATTGGAGAGAGAGGAAGAGAGAAAAGGACGAAGATTGGAAAGTGCCTTAAATTTAATACATAATCCACGCAACCAAATTTGGTATGATTGCTACGATCACGTGAAAATAGCGAATGGCTTAAAAAAATTTCAAAAAACTCCAGAGGGTGATTTTAATCTCCCATAAGACAAGAAATATCTCAGCCGTTTGTTTGATTACAAAGCCCGTTTTAAACGGGCTATTTCATCTAGTCCCTCTATATTATAAAATCGTAATGATCATCATCATGATGCGTATCGCTCTAATTTTGTAAATAACTCGATTATAAATTAACTTAGAATAGTGAAATTCCTCAGGATTTCAGGGTTAATGAATCTCTGCGTTATGACTAAAAATAATTTCGAATGAGGTCAAGCGTTTGACTTTAGAGGATGAATGTCGTTTTCCATAAGATAACACGTAAAAATCACCTTTTTGGTTTGAGGGCTTTCCTTCTTTTACTCTTTAAAATATCTTAAAATTAAGTTATCGATACGAAATAAATTAAAATTCTTATTCTTATCGTCGAATGCTTAACCTCATGAGAATTTGCTCATATTTTGAATCTAAACTCGAGTTTTGGTAAATTTTTTAACATTTCCATACTAAGATTCCATTGTTACGGTATTGTTGTCCCCGGTGATTTCACTTATACAGTCTTAAAGATCGAAAATAAGATTAAAACTTTCTCGAAATGACCACATATATGAATTAAATGCAAATAAATCGGCCGCAGCATTCATGTTATTTATTTATTTTATCTATATTCCTAAAATCCTATTCCTGGTTCTCTCTCTCTCTCTCTCTCTCTCTCAGCCATTTTTATTCTCCGGGAATTTAAGCTCTTTTTATAGAGTTATTCAACTACTTTTTAAAATATGTTATTGAAAGCCAAACATACATCCCCAAAAAATATATTCATTAAAACTCACGACACGTCCGAGTGTGAAAATACAAATAACTGGAAATGATAATAGGGCAGAAAATCAAATAATTAACTATGTAGTTTATAATGAAGTGCTAAATTAAATGTTATTTAAATTTATCATTTTTGTTGATTTGTTATTAGAAACCAAAGGTACATTCCATTTAAAATAACCATATTCAATTAATCCCATATTCAAAACATATTCACTTGAAACTAATCTAAATTCAATAGGTAGTAGATGGTAGGAACGAAGAAACAGCGAGCAAAGGGGAGGGGGGTTGGCAAGCGTCAGCGAGCAGGGGGCTTGCCCCCTAGTATCCTTATATATGCACACACACACACACATATATCCATATATATGCATATTTTGCATATATCCAAAGGAAGTACATATTATTAAATTTTCATTTGTTTCCTTCAAAGTAACTGAATTTTTCACTAACATGGACGTTGTCATTCGTCTCTAACCTATAAGTTAAAAGTCCTATTGCGAAAAATGATTTATTTAATCGTCGTTTTCTTAACACGACAAATATGAAAACAAATTACATAGTAAATGTTGCCTAAATTGCCCCATGACTGTTTCTGCGGACAATTATTTCCACGGCTATGTATCCTGGAATTGTATTTGACGTTACACCAGTGGTTTCCAATTTCGGGTCGCGGGAGGTCTTCAGTAGGGTCGCGGAGGGTCATCGGAAGAAAACTTTCCCGACAGTCAGTTCGTAACTATACATTATTAGAACACTGCCTTTATCAGTGAAGGGATATGCTAGCAGCCGATGCAAGTCACCCTGACCGTTCGAAGCTTTTACCAATTATGTGCAAAAATGGATTGGGAAAAGCGGGAATACCAAAGACCGAATAATTTCCCTCCGCACACCCGATACCATGGGTTTCACTCTATATTGGTACCCTTTTCTCGAAAATGGTCATGGCCGAGACCGATCAAAATTGCGGTGCAGTGGCGTTACAATAGCAGTTTACTGCTTTTTCTCCGGTTCATCTATATTGTATTTTTGCTCAATTAGAAGTGCGGGCCGCGAGGTCCTATTGTTGGTCAGTTTAGGGTCGCAGGATAAAAAGGTTGGGTACCACTGCGTTACACATTCCAATGGCGAAATCTCTCGGAATCGTAATATGCATAGTTGGCAAGCCTAGTAATAATCGTGTGTTTTAAAATTACGTGATTCTGTATCTCTAGTGTTAGGTACTATTTTGTCAAGTGCACGGAGGATGGGTGGTAAGTAAACATAAATTTGAAACCTTAACCGCTCTTTCTTAAGAAAAACACGTCAAAATTTAAGTGATGGGGGACATTAATTTGCCATATGTCTATTGTAAGTGATGAAGTACTAGTCACATTCAGTAATTTCTATGGATATTTTAAAGAGGACATTTTATTCATTGATATATTGGGTCTAAATGGTAAATTTAGATATATGTGATCAAAGGCTAAGTATTCCAATCGGCCATAATTATCTGGTGTGATTTTCGTATAAATAAAATATAAAGGAAAGTATCCATCTCATCTCGAAATTGCTACTGATTAATGCCATATTTGTTTTAATTTCTCATAAATTCTTTAAGTATGCAGTCTTGATAGCTATAAAAAGGTAAAGAATACCGTATGAAAATCTACTCAGTAAAACAACAACTATCACTGCTGTTTCTTAAAAAAACACCTCGTTTTCTTAAATTTATTATGGCTTTTGGACCTATTTAATTTATCGATTGGATTACATCCAAAAATACTTTTTGAATTCTACATCTACATGATACCCTACAAGTCACCTTTTTGGTGGATGGCAGGGGGTGCAGTGCACCAAGGGTCCATAGTTTTCCTACGTTATCTTTTTCTATTATGTTCTCTTATCGTCCTAGGAAAAAACGATCTACTACATCGCTCCGTTCTACAGTCAATCTCGCGAATCTTATCCTCACTGTTCTGCCTTCCGAGATATGTCGGGCTTCTGATAAGTCCTACTACCTCATTCGCTAGTCCCTCCGACATAAATCTTTCCAGTAGTTTAAATCTAGCGTGCAGCCTACGTTCCTCTAACGATGTCCATTTCAGATTTTCTATTAATGATGTTACGCTTTGTTTACTATCGTAATTCCTCTTTACAAATCTAGCTGCCCTGCGCTGAACATTTTCTATCTCGTTAGTGAGTCCCTTTTCGTAGGGATCCCACACAGCTGAAGCATATTCGACCCGCGGTTGAACCCAGGATAAATAACATAATTCTTTCACTTTTTCGGAGCTATTTCGAACAATTCTGCCTATAAAGGCTTTTCATTAGCGGCACCAATCAATCGGCAAATGTGGGTGTCCCACGAGAGATCACGATGGATCGTGACTCCGAGGTATTTAATCTAGTCTGAAACTGGAATCTCTACTCCGTCCAACGAATAATTATTATTCAACGAGATACTCTTGGTTCTCCAGAAGTTGATGACGCAGCTTTTCTTTTGGTTTATCTCTAACTGCCATTCCTTACACCATGCAGAAATAGCTTCTAGGTCATTTTGGAGATACTGGTGGTCTTCCGGATTGCTTATTTCTCTATAGATGACGGTGTCGTCCGCAAAAAGCCTAATTTTACTTCTAACTACTGAGCTGATATCGTTTATATAAATCAGAAATAATAACGGACCAACTACACTACCATGCGGAACGCCAGAGACAACCTTCATTATGTTCGAAGATTTCCCATCTATAACAACCTTCTGCTTCCTATGATTTAAAAATTCACGGATCCAACTAATGATTTTAGAATTAACGCCTAAGGTTTCTAATTTCGTTATTAATTTCCTGTGAGGTACCTTATCAAAGGCTTTCCTAAAATCTAAGAAGATGGCATCGACCTTCCTATTATTTTCTCCGCTTATCAATATACAATTAACAAAAAGACCGAGCTGAGTATCACAAGACCTACCTTTCCTGAAGCCGTGTTGACAATCATCTAACAATAAATTACTATCAAGAAATCGCATTATGTTGCTAACGAGTATATGCTCGAGAATCTTACACGATATCGAAGTTAAAGAAATCGGCCTGTAATTTTCTGGGTTCTCCTTGTCGCCGCCCTTATGAATCGGGGTAACGTGCGCTAACCTCCAGTCGCTAGGGACCTCTGCGCGAGAAATGGATTTCTCGAAGATTATCCAAAGAAAAGGTGCTATTTCTTCAGCTAATTCTTTTTAAAAGCGAGCAGGAATTTTTTCGGGGCCAGTGGCTTTGTTATGTCTGATGGAACTTAATTGCTATGCTATTCCCACCTCAGAAAATAATATATCGTCCATCAGGTCCCTCCTTATTGCGGGTGCATAATGTACGCAATGGTCGCTGACGGCTGTGAATGCTTTTTCAAAATGACCGTATAACAGGTTGGCTTTCTCTACGCTATCATGAATAACGGCACCCGAGTCATTACGCAGGGAAGGTATTGTTGGGCCTCTACCTTGGACCTCTCTCACATAGGAACAAAACGCTTTAGGGTCCTCCTTCAAATAATTATTTAATACCTTATTCCGGAAGTTAGTAAAAGCCTCGCACATAGTATTTCTCGCTTTAGCGGGGGATTCCATATACGTCTTAACTTTAGTTGCTCTATATTCATCGGATAATGTAGACGGCATATTTTTTTATTTTCGCGTAGCTTATTCTCTGACGCCTAAGCGCACTCCTGACTTACTTATTGTACCAACGTGGCCCTTTATTGTCAACCTTCAATTTAATTGGAATGTACTTATCGATGCCCTCTAGCATTATATTCTTGAATAATGTCCATGACGACTCAGCTCCTGATCGTTCGGTCATATCACGGAAGCCAGGTACTATTTCTCGTAGGCGCGACCTGAAACTTGAAAAGTCTGCTTTAGCAAATATATAAAACTTTCTTTGAGGCTTAGGATGCCTATCGATTTTCAACTTATACTCTGCATATACGGCCAGATGATCACTTATTCCATCTTCAATGGTGACTTTGTTTATTCTTTTTGGAACGTTAGTTGCTAATAAATCTAATATGCTTCCCGATCGCGTTGGCTTTCTGACTAATTGAAGGAGAGAGTGCTCGCAGAATGTTTCGATTAATGCCTCACAGGATTCGCGTTCTTTACCTCTAGATTCGAAACATAGGTTTTCCCAATCAATTGAGTGTAAGTTAAAGTCACCACCGACTATAACGATTCCATCTTGATTTATCAGTCTAAGCTTAGATAGTTGCTTCTCGAGACTTAAAATAGAATCTACACCAGCGTTAGGTGGCCTGTAAAACGAGCATAAGAACACCTTTTTGGAGTCATATTTACCTATGCGGCATTTAACACTCTCAATATCTTCGTCACTTATCAGAATCTCACTGCTATCGTACCTATCGCTAACCGCTATGAAAACCCCCCGCCCGATCTATTAGCGCGATCTTTTCTATAGACACGGTAGTCTCTAGGAAATATCTCCTGACTCTGAATCTCATCCGTTAACCAACTTTCTGTGCCTATCACGACATCGGCATGCAGACTGCGAATAATATGCTCCAACTCAGCAATTTTCCTACGGATGCTGCGACAGTTCAGTACGACGACGTTTAATTTCTCACTATCACTTTGCATAATTATCTCACCCTTGACTTTCTCTTCCACTCTAAAACTACATGCGATCCCATCACAATCAATTCCACGATTGTTTGGCATCGCATCAAAATTGGAATTGCGACCCATTGCACCCTTTACGGAACATTCTATCAATGACCTATTGCGAAATTGGTGCGGCATGTTACTATGAACCTCATCCTTATCTCTCGTATTACGTGCATTTATCTCACGCTCGGAGTATATTCTATCAATAGATAATCTACCAGGATTCTAATTTTCTACAAACGCATCGATTATCCCCTTACCCAAAACTGACCTACACCCTGCCCTACTCTCTAGCCTAAAAAATCCCTACTGTGCTCGAGAATCCTACGCGCTACTCTCTGAGCCGATTCAAGCGTGTAGTGAACACCAGAGTGATCCAGTGGTGTCCTGCACGATTCGATATTTGGTCATAGGTCGACGAAGTCCACTCCCAAGTCCCGACAGAAATTCCACAGCCTTCGGTTCAGACCGTCAACTCTACTCCAAACCTCAGAACCGCGGTCAATCTTAGGTACTATACTGCAGACAGTAAGCCGCACATCGGAACCCGACTCCTCTCGGACACGAGCAATCTCAGTGGCCAAGTCCTTAAAAGAACTTAAAAACTACTCGGACCCGCGCTTCGAGGCGTCGTTAGTCCCAACATGGGCCACCACCCGCAGCCGAGAGCAACCTGTCGCCACTACCGCTTCTCTCACCGTGTTGGTCACATGCGGCACCGTGCCTCCTGATATACATCTGGAGAAGACCCGCTCTTCAACTCCCTCCCGGCGGGCTCCAGAATGAGGAAACGGGAGTCCTCGGTGAAGCCATCCTAAACTCTTACCTAATTTATATACTAACGGAAAAGAGTTACAATATAAAAACAAGAGCTGAAATGGGGAAAGGCTAAGGAATTTGGTCCAAGTTTTAACGCGGGAACGCTCTTCGTGAAGCGTACGAGAAAGGGTCAAACGCAGGTATAAAGCGAAAGGCGTAAACAACACAAACAAGGTTAAATCAAGCACAGGAGATGATAGTACACAACAACGAAAAATATAAATACTATGGAGCGTAATAATAAAACAACCTTACAAATGTAAAAAGAATATGCTAATACACAATAACTACTAAGATATAAATATTATTTTCTAAAGGGGAGAATGAAATTTCTAACAAGAAAACTACGAGGCTTAAGAGTTAACTATTACGGTAGAGAAAATAAAATTTACCCTTCTCTCACCAAAACTACTACACGTTCCCTTTCAAACATTTCGCGAAGCCATAAGTTAGCACAGAATTTTCGTCGTGAACATCAGTTGCGGCTAAAAAAAATTTAAGGTCGAGATCGCGGCAATAAAGAGTTTCATCCAAAGTAAAAAGTTTTCACAGAATGGCGTTCGGACGTCGTTTTACTGCCGAAAACCGGAGAACTTTCCAAGGAAACCCTCTTTGCGTTTTACGGTTCGTTTTTTTTTTGTCCAAAGCGCAGCGAAGCACCTACGTCCAATATATTTATATATAGGTATCTTTACTTTTTATCTTCAAAGGAATTTAAGGTGCTGTAATTCCGAGCGCTGTGGAGGCGAACCACAAAGTCTGCACGCTATTTCTTTACCGCGTGGAAGAGCGAAGTTGGTGGTTTCGCCCAGAAATCCCGTGCTACGCAAGAGAATAGGGCGAGACGCAATTTCGGTGCTCTTCCCTCCTTTCGCCCAGGGATCAGGGTTTCCGGCGAATCCCTGGCGTGTTTCGTTATGGCTATGCTAATTCCTCCGCTACGTGTGAATGCGTGCGTATACGTGAGTCCCTCGCTTCGTCCTTTCGCGCCAATGGTCGAGGGAATGGGAAAATTAACGTCACTTCCGCTCGGGTCGCGCGGACGAGAAGAAAGGCTGATTCGGTTTTTTTTTAAAGAATCGCCGCGCTTTGGCTTAGCTTCGTAATGGGATCGCAATGAAAAGGTTCTCCGTGTAAATTGAGAAACTCGATACACGGAAAATAAAATCTTTCTTGTTTTATTTTTCGCATGAAATTTTTCCGCGTCCGTAGTTCGAAGTGATGTAATTTAATCTAAAAACTGATGAATGAAAAATGGATTTGTATTGAAAACAAATTTTATAAAATAAAAAATGAGGTAATTTTAACCAAATATTTAATGAGATTTGTCTCCTATTGCTCGATTCTACAGATTCAATGCTAAAGTGCTCTATTTAATAACCCGCTTTAATAAAATCTGTGAAATTCTTAAACCCGAGAGATGTTTGAGAGCCAAACAACGCGTGAAGTATTCATGATAATTTCATTTTGCATTTTCGGTCTAGAAAATATTTATTTTACATTTTTTAGCTTATTCGAAAGGAATTTAAATTATTTTTACCAGGATATTTTTTTTTAAATTTTTCGCTTCGCGTATAATTCCAAATATCGAGTTTATATTTTATTATAATGGCCAGGCCTCACTTTAACGATAATAAATGAGGAATACTAAACTATACTCGGGTAATAAAGACAGAACTAATTTTATACGACTATCTCACGTTTCTCATTATCACAGGATTGCAATGGTACTATTAATAAAGTGACATCCACTAGTTTTGCGCGATTATAAATATTTCATGGCTTTAGTTTCCTCTCTTTCAAATACTAACTCACTTGCTCGTGCCGCCTGCGGATTTTAGCTTGGGCGAGGATGATTAATTTCAAACCTCTTTTCTTTTAACATTTTCATTCGCGTTTGCTGCTTGGTTAAATTAAACGTCAATATTCTTGAACCAAGTTCGTGCAATCTCTCGCTCAATAAAATTTTTGAAAATTCATATATTAATATATTTTAATGAGATAATAAAATTATCTTTAAACCCGAGAGGAAAATTTCGATGAAAATTTGAAATTAGCTTCGGATGACTCATTAATTAGGATGAGATGGCATTATAACTTAGCAGAAACTTACATTTAACCCTCTATCAAATACCCTCGATCACCCAACCGACTAGTCCCGATTCCGTAAGCTTGCTGGTTCTTCTTTCTTCCACAAGTAGTTTTTAATGTCTCACTAACGTTTATCCGAGGCGCTGAGTTTTGTCAATTAGCCGCCGACTGTGAGAGGAACCTTAATTAGCGTGAACGCTCCGACAGAAGCGATCAAGCCTAGCCGCTTATCCATGATAAATATGAAAAACTTTCATGCGTTTGGGTGCCGTGCCAAAAAGATCGATCTAGTTGCCTCAAAAGGTTTTAAAATCTTACTCTTTAATCATCATTAACTATCGTCATACTGAACTTTGCGTTGAGCATCGCTTTATATGGGGTGGAAACATGGAAGCTGAGGATAAATGAGGTGAAATATGTGAAAACCTGCGATTAAAATGAGGAGGCATTCAGAAGAATAGTATGGAAATGAATGATAATACAATTGATAGGAAGAAGAACTGCACCAGACCTCTGAGAATAGAGTCCATGATTAAATATTTGATTGAAGGAAAACTTGAGAGCAGAAGAGAAAGAAAAATGTTTCAGCTGAGAGACGACTTGAAGGAAATAGAAGTTACCGAGATTTGAAGAAAGTTAGAGAGAACAGATCAAAGGAGAAGTTCCATGAATTGAGATGCGATTGAAAAAAACTTCAAGGTTAAAAGAGTAAGAGGATGGGAAAGGTTTCTAGTGATAGAAGGCATGAAAGGGAAATGATTACGGAGAGAATGTGGAAAATGCACTTTATCATCAATTACTGTCTACTAATGATGATCGTGTGGATAACTTAAGTTAGACGCAGTACAAATGAAATTAACCATTTTAAACATAAGTTCCTGGGATAAATTCTTGTTCATCTGAAATCTGTTCGAAGATTTTTTTATTGTTCGATTAATTTAGTTTTAATTTAAGCCGAAAACTATTCGATCGCTTTTACTTTCTCTATACGTAGTATAGGGGAAAGTATTGTATTCATGAAAAAAATCGATTTCGAGATTTCAATGGAAATGAACACGTTTTGGCCATTTCTCGATGTCTGTGTGTGTGTGATAGCGTTTTTGTGGATGCTTTAACTCAAAAATTATTAATCAGGTTAACGCGAAAGTTTATATTTAACATTTTTATAAAATGTCACAAGAAATGATTAGGTTTTGGTAAAAATCGGTCCTCCGGAAGTGGGTGTTTACTCTTGTCATTTATCGTTTATTTTGAAATATTTGCTTTAATATCTGATATATGTAAAATGTACTGGAATAAATGTTGTAGGAAATTTAATATTCTACAACCTTTGTATGAAATATTTTTCCATATAATGCATTGTTTAAGAGATATCTTATATTTTTAGCTGCCACCATTACGCCACCTACCGACGACTATTGTTAACAATTGACGCTTAGTTACGTCTTAGTAACGCTCCTTTTTCATTTCTTAATTGTTGGAGCTTTGTGGCAATATCCATTATCAAAGGGCTATGGTTTGAGTTTATTTCTGTTCTTTGTAAAGTCTAAAATTTTCTCGGTTTCTTAAAATATTTATTATTATTATTATGTAACCTATTTGGAATTTTAGAAATATTACAGATATGGAGAAAGTCATGTGGTGGCCACATCAGATTTTTAGTGAACAATTTTAAGCAATCAAATAATTATTTCTTAATTTTGACGCTATTGTTGCTGGTTAATCGTAATAGCTTTAAAATTCACGCACTTATCTCAACATTCGGAATCGCTTGCATGGGATAAAAACCATAGCAGTTTTAAATACGTTTAAAAAAAATGGCGGAGCTTCCAAGGGTAGATCAGGTCGCATTCTAGCTCAGTCCTGCAGTTGTTCGAGGCACATACTAACTTAGTCCCCAGCTCACAAACAACAAAGTGTGCATTGTGATACATATGCGAAATTTAGGAGCAAGAACGTGAAGAGAAGACAATATATGTTGGATAAGGAAGAATTTGTTCAGAAAAAATGATTGAACACACCAATAACACTATAATTCAGTATGAATACATAAAATCCGTTTCCTTCAAAAATTTTCAGTCCTTTGATTATGATTATTTTTGCATGATGAAATGTTAGAAGATAAAATATGACGTATGGTATTTAATTGTCATTAATTGCGAAAACATTTTTAACCATACTTTTAGTACATACAGTTTTAAGTCTGTGAAAAATGGGAAGGAAAATTTTGTTTAGTGGTGGGACTGAGTTAGTATGTCCTTCCAAAACCTCCGGGACTGAGTTAGTATGTTTTTTTGTCCGCCGGACTGAATTACTGTGCACCGATAAAAACGGCAAAAAAAATAAATGTGGTAAATTGAATAGAACAAATTTGTATCGAGTACAGTTTCCACGGGAAATAGTAACAAGGGATGGAGTCCATAAAATTTGTTGACATAAACTTCCATGAAGGCATAAATGACTAAGTGATCAATATATAGTGGTGAATAGGGTAACATCTACAACATGGTAAATTTTCATTTGTGGCAGAAAGTATGGTAACGGTTGATTGAGTTTTGTTTACGAATTGCGCCTATCATTTGAATGATCTTGCCTTCGGAAATTTTATTTCAGAGAATTACTCTCGTCTCGACGTTTCCCATTTCTGAGATGTATTCCTTTTGAGTTTGCCAGTAAAATCAAATATTTAAATTCACTTCCAACGTTCCAAGAATGCTTTGGTTTGCGTTTTCTTTTTACAGAGAACGTAAAAAAATGTGTTCCAGAAAAGGATTGATCTCTTTGCACATGACTTTATGCAGAAGTTGTTTCAGTTACAAATGTCTGACATCTCTGCTTACCTCACTGGCTACACAACAATTGTATCTTTCAGTCAAATGATTTAATCATTTACTCATTACAATGACTAAATTTGTTTATGCATTCCTGAGGTGTGTTAAATTTGCCAGAATCGTGCTTTCTCACGTGAAAACACAATTGTACACACGGTTTAACTCAGTAATATCAACATCCTCTATTTAACCCCGAAAATTGAATTATTAAGGCCCGTTAATTTTTTTACAAATATGTGATGATAAATTCATTATAAATTTAGAATTAATAATAGGAGAGAAATTATTCATTTTAAGAATTATTGGATTATTGAAACAATCCTGAAATGCATCTATCTAACAAAAATAAATAAATTACGGTGTTTATATTTCGCGAAAAGAAAAAATCATTCAAATTATTATCTGTGATTGAAACAAATAATATTTTAGCCTCACAAACCTTAACTTTTTAATAATAATGCATAGCACCGCATCGAAACTCACTGTAATAAATTATTCATATTTCTCTCAATTTAACTCCCTTTATGGACGTAGTTTTCAAAGGCATTTCACAAAAATTGTAAACGTATAATAAAATATCCGAAACATTTTCAAGGCTACAATTTTTTGTTGTAACTGCCTTACTTAGCGAGGGATTTTTTTTAAACGAATCTCCCGCTAAATTTTTTATAGAATTTTCCACAAAAACGAAATAATAACAACTTCGAATGCTCGAAAATTCAATCCATGGATTTACAAGAGTTAGAAGGTTTTTTAACGGTCGACTTCGGAGGCGCTGTCATCTACGAACTTGAAACGGCGGAGAAAATTTCAAATGGAAGAGTTGCTCCACAAAACCTACTTTTGCACGCGCAGAGCATTCGGCGATAAGATAACTCCTTCCGCCTTGAGTGGGAATTTCTCAAGCCGTTAAAAACCAACATCGGGGCGCTGACTTTTTTTAATAACTGCAATTTTTTTCCGGCCTCGGCTCCCGACGCAGTCTCGCCGTCCTGATGGGGGTATATAAGAACTTTTCGTTCCCCTTTATATTACCTCGACTTTGTTCTAACCTTCGAAACTGTGTCGATTCATTCTGGAAGCCTTCTAGGAAAAAGTTTAGCGATCGCTTACAGGAAAAAAACGTCATCGAGGACAATGAACGTCGAATACACGAGAATTTATAAGATGGGCTAATTTACAACTAATGAAGTGAAACTTGTTCGGTTTTTAGTGCCTTTCGTCAGTGCTGAAAAGGACTATTAATCTTCGTGATGTCCGTCCTTCCGTCCGTACGCATATGTCAGGGAAGAATTGACTAAACCGATTTCAACTGAATTTGGTAAATAGAATACTCACATAAATTAATGACCAAAATGGCACATTTGGACCGGATCGACTGAGCAGGGGTGCCACAATTGCAAAGTTTTACTTTTCGGTAATTATGAAGTAGGAAGGAATTAGTCCAATCGATTTCAACGAAATATTGTATGATGGAGGTGTACAACATAAAAAAACAAAATCAAGATTTTTAGTAAAGGGCCACAACAATAAGAAATTAAAAAAAATTACACAAATTTAAGTTGAACTCTCCTCATCAACTTTAACCAAATATAACATATAACACATATATAAAACCATATTCGCATATTTACAGCGAATAAGCCAAACAGGGGCGCCACAATTACAAATTAAACTCTTTCAGTAATAAAGGACTTGGAACGAATTGGCTGAACGGATTTCATTTAAATTTTGTAAATAACATTTGCACAATATACCATAATGAAATGAAGATGTTTAAGTTGGAGAAAATGAGCAGGGCTACCACAGTAAAAGGTCAAATATTATTTCTTTTACACGTATTTCTAGATAAATGAACTCATGGATTTTAACCTAATAGAGTATACATAATCTTCATTAAAACAATTAACCAAAATCTCATATTAAAACCGGGTCAAATAAACAGGGCTACGAAAATATCAAGACAAATGAGAATTTAACTCCTTAACCGTAAAGTTAAAAAATTAGAGACATACAGGAATAAAAAAGTGGGAAAAAGAAGAAATGGGGTAAAAAGTCAATGAAAAATATAAACTTACAGGTTTAGGGGATGTTACTCCACGCCAGGGAACTGAGGCCACTCACACATTCACTCGCTTAATCGCACAGGCACTAATCCTAAAGATGAAAAAATGATTAAAAGTGGGGGGGGGTTTACGAGAGATTAACCTGCGTCAGGGAACCGAAAATCAGGCTGTTGCTAGAAGGTTTGTGAGTCTGTACGACCGCGACAGGAACCCATTAGGCAACCACAAACACGCGCACACTTATACACCAAGAGGTAAGGGGAAATAAAAAGAAAAAGGCTGGGAAATAATACTAGGTTTACGGGAAATTAAACCGCGCCAGGGACCTACTATCGCACACAGTTGACTGTAGGTAGGTAGGACTTCCTCCTGCGAGCGCTGACCTGCCTGCGAGCGACACCTGTACATCTACATCTACATCTACATATTACCCTGCAAGTCACCTTGACGGTGGATGGCAGGGGGTGCCGCGCACCAAGTTCCTAACTAATTATTATTCACTGTTATCTATTGTGGTCACGTATTGTCCTAGGGAAAAAGGACTCCTTATACCTCTCCGTCCTACTATCTATTTCGCGAATCTTGTCGTCATTATCCCTCCGTCCGATATACGTTGGTTGTCGAATAATATCCTTCATTTCATTTACGAATATCTCCGACCTATATTTATCTAGAAGTTTAAGTCTCGCCTGTAATCTACGATCTTTCAACGATGGCCAACTCAACTCATCAATGAGTAACGTAACGCTCTGTTTTTTATCGTAATTCTTTTTCACGAATCTAGCTGCTCGCCGCTGTATTTTTTCTAAATCCTTTATGAGTCCCCTCTGATATGGATCCCAAACCGCTGCTGCGTATTCCATTTGAGGTCTAACCAACGATAAATAACAGGATTCTCTCACCTTTTCCGTGCTTTTCCTGACTATCCTACGCACAAAAGCCAACTTCTTATTTGCCGCACCTATCACTCGTCTTATGTGGGTGTCCTAAGACAGGTCACGATTCAAGGTTACCCCGAGGTATTTCACGGATTCCGAAACAGGAATGATCTCACCATCTATCGAGTAGGTAAACACGGACGATGGGCTTCTAGATTTCCAAAAGTTTAGAACGTGTAGTAGTAGCAGTAGCTGTAGTTTAGCTGTAGCCGTATTGTTGTGTTAAGTAGAACTAGTATTTTTTCTATTTATTCTATTTATTTTTCCATCTTCTTACGTTAATTGTTTTGTTGTAATCGTAGTTTAACTCATCTTTGAGCGAAAAGCTTACTCATCCTTCTCTTGCCGTATCATAGTAGTTAATTGCGTCTCTCAGGCACTAAATCCGTAATCTTTGTAATATTTATTTATAGTAGCGTATTACCTTACTCGTTCTTAATTATTTCCTTTTACCTTAGCATTCCTTTAGCTTCTAAATCTACATTGCTCTTGTGCTAAACTTTCTTGCTTATTTACTAACGTTGTTGGTGTAGTGAAACACTTTCCCTTTCACTTTTTACCTGCGCTCGACCCTAATTTAACCTTGAAGACAGCCAACCGCGTATTTACGTTAGTTCTAGTATATTTATATAGATAGTACAGATTAGTTAAGAGGATAGGATGGCTACTCCGAGGACTCCTGTTTCCTCCTTCTTGCGCGACGCTGGTTGCGAGGCCATGAGGTCTCGGATCACGGAGCTGGAGAGGGTGGTTGCGGACCTCCTTCAGAGGGTGGAAAGGTCGGAGGCAGCCTTGGCGCGTGGGAGGGGTGCGGGTTCTTCCCTGAGAGCAAACCGCGCCAAAATGGCGGCTCGGGTTCGCCTGGGTGCGGAAGCCGGCAGAGCGATCGGGGAGGCTCCTGGCTCCTCTTCGCGGGTCGAGGGTCCTCCGGTCCGGAAGCCCGATGAGTGGTGTGTGGTGTCCACTCGGGGGGATCGTGGGGTGGTGTTGCGGAGACAGGGAGTTGGGAACGCCTCGGTGGCCCCTCTTCCTGTTAGTAATCGGTTTGCGGTGTTGTCGGAGGACGACTCCACTGCCGTTACGCCCGTGCCCGCTCCCGTCTCCTCGGTGGAGGCCGGGCCCAAGGAGAGCTCGGGGGGAAAGAGAGGGCTGTTAGTGATAGGGAGCTCCAACGTCCGGCGTGTGGTGGCGCCTTTACTGTCACGGGCCCGCCGGGAGGGAGTTCACGAGCGGGTGTTCTCCAGGTGTATACCAGGAGGTTCGGTGCCCCAGGTGACGAAGGAGTTCAGGGTGTCGGTATCGGGCACGGGTTGCTCCTCGCTGCGGGTGGTGGCCCATGTTGGTACCAATGACGCTTCGAAGCGCGGCTCTGAGGAGGTCTTAAGCTCTTTTAAGGACTTGGCCGCTGAGGTTGCTCGTGTCCGAGAGGAGTCTGGTGCTGATGTGCGGCTTTCCATCTGTAGCATTGTTCCTCGAACGGACTGCGGTTCTATGGTTTGGAGCCGAGTGGTCGGGCTGAACCGTAGGCTGTGGGACTTCTGTAGGGGCAATGGAGTGGACTTCGTTGACCTGAGGCCGGTCCTGGACTCATGTAGGGCATCCCTAAATGGTTCTGGTGTGCACTACACTGCCGAGGCTGCGGAGGCGGTAGCGCGTAGGGTGTTTGAGCATTCTAGGGCTTTTTTAGGTTAGATTTAAGCAATTGCAATTTTTTAGCAAGCGTTGAGATGCACGCCAATAGTAGATCAGATGGTAGGTTAGGATGTAGGCAGCTTACCGGTACGGGATTAATTGAGAGCACAATAGGGGAAAATGTAAGAAATCCGTGCGGTAACAGAATTATCGAAGGCATGGGGATAAACGATTTTCCATGCAACAATTCCGTAGATAATGCGTGCGACCTTAACAACGCTATAAACCCGACGTTAAGTAACAGTAGAATACATTCCAAGCGTAGAAATAGTCGACATAGTAGGAAGGATAAGGAGGCAGTAAATAATAATAATTATAATCTTAATAATAATAACAGTAATAATAGCTCAGTAGAGCGCGAGGAATCGTTACGTAGTCATAGCGAGAAATTAAAAATCATTACGGTTAATTGTCGCAGCATTCGCAGGAAGGAGACCGAATTTGAACATCTTATTCGTAGTCTGCGTGCTGATGTAGTTATAGGCACTGAAAGTTGGCTTACGGCAGACATAGCCAGTCAGGAGATCTTTCCTCGTGACTATAGCGTATTCAGAAAAGATCGATGTATCCGGTCGGGAGGTGGAGTCTTTATAGCAGTTAGCAATAAATACGAAAGTTACCCAATACAGATTAACGACGACGAAGTCGAAAGTGTTTGGTGTCGTGTGAAAGGAAGCGACTCAAAAACTATAAATATATGCGCTTTTTATAGACCCCCAAATGCGAGCGTGGAAACTATTCATTCTCTGGAGAAACAAGTGTCGACGCTAAATTCGTCTAATAAAGATAAAGCCATTATAATCGGGGGCGATTTCAATCTTCCGTCAATAGATTGGAGGCATAATTGCTTTTATCCCGGAGGTAGAGAGCGTGAATCGTGCGAGGCGTTACTAGAAACTTTCGGTAAGCACTCATTGTATCAATTAGTGAGATTTCCCACGAGATTTAATAATATATTAGATTTATTTGTTACTAATCTTCCTGAGCGTATGAATAGAGTATCTGATGCTGAGGGAATAAGCGATCACAAGGCAGTTTACGTGGAATTTCAGTTAATTATTGAGAAACAGGTTAAGGCCAAAAGAAAACTTTATGTATTCGCCAAAGCCGATTTCACAAGATTTAGGTCTTTTCTGCGAAATAAATATACTAATTTCTGCAATTTAACCGATAGTGCAGACGCGGAGGAATCCTGGTGCATGTTCAGAGATATGATGCGAGAGTGTACAGATAAATTTATTCCGAGCAAACTGAAGCGTGATAGTGTAGAACCTAGATGGTACAATCAGGAAGTAAGAAGCGCTCTCCGACGTCAAAGAAAACTCCACTCTCGCGTAAATAACACATCCTCAACAGCTACGGTCGAACAGATTGCAATAATAAGGCATCAATACAAGGAGGCGCTCTCCATAGCCAGAGTAGCAATGCGTAATGCGTTTAACAATTATAAAAAGAAGGTTTTACAGGAAAACTTGAAAGAGAACCCAAAAGCATTTTGGTCTTACGTCAGGGAAGTTCAAGGTAGGGGCCCCACTATTGCGTCACTGCGGTCGGAAACGGGAAACGTAGTTCACGATAGTATGGATAAAGCAAACCTATTAAATCATCACTTTCAGAAAGCTTTTACTCGTGATGACGATGAATGTGAAACCCCTATTCCTATGCGTCAGGGCGATTCGATGGAAGATTTGGTATTTTTGGAAAATGGCATCGCGCTCCAACTTCATTCAATTGAGCCAAATAAATCTCCTGGACCGGAGGAAATTCCCGCGCGTGTAATGAAAGAATTAGCTGCTGAAATCGCGCCGTATTTGAAAATTATATTCGAGAAATCCATTAGAGAAGGAGTAGTTCCTAAAGATTGGAAGGTGGCACATGTTACGCCCATCCATAAGAGTGGCGACAGAGAGAACCCCGAAAATTATAGGCCGATATCCTTAACTTCATTATCGTGCAAGATACTTGAGCACATAGTCTTTAGCTCTGTATTGCGCTATTTAGATAGTCATTCATTGCTTAGCGGATGCCAACACGGATTCCGGAGAGGTAGATCATGCGAAACGCAGCTCGGCCTGTTCGTGGACGATTTGTTGCGATGCGGAGAGAAAAATACTCAGGTCAATGCCATATTCATTGATTTCAGGAAGGCGTTCGATAAAGTATCTCATAGGAAATTAATTGCGAAGTTAGGACAATGTGGTATCAATTCGAAAGTTGTCGGTTGGGTGAGAGACTTCCTCTCGAATAGGGAACAGATAGTTGTCATCGATGGGAAATACTCGTCCCCCGTTAAAGTTGCTTCGGGTGTTCCTCAGGGAAGTGTATTGGGCCCTCTGCTCTTCTTAATATATGTAAATGATATGTGCTCGGTTGTTCGTAGTAAAATTAGGCTTTTCGCCGATGACACCGTTCTATATAAAGAAATAAAAAATCAGGAGGACCATCAGTCTCTGCGTGAAGACTTAAGAGCCATTTCAGCGTGGTGCAAAGAATGGCAAATCGAAATTAATTATACTAAATGTGCCGCAGTCACGTTCTGGATAAGTAAGAACAAAGATTTAGGTTTCGAATATAAAATAGATGAAATGAGTATTCGACAAGCTGAGTATGTAAAATATTTAGGAGTAACCATTTGTCGAGATCTTTCGTGGGACATGCACATTCGTCGAGTTATAGGCGCGGCCAACAAGAAACTGGCATTCACAGGTAGAATAGTACGGAACACTACAGAGAAAGTACGCGAAACATGCTACTTATCACTGGTAAGACCACAAGTGGAATACGCAGCGAGCATATGGGATCCGTACGAGAAGGGACACATAATTCAACTAGAAAGAGTACAGCGCAGAGCAGCCAGATTTGTAAAACAAAAGTACGAACATAAGGAAAGCGTCACCTCTTTATTGAGCGATTTGAACTGGGTATCACTGGAGGACCGTAGATTGCACTCAAGGTTGAAACTTCTAGAGAAATATAGGTTAGAATGTCTAAAAGAGGAGGTGGTGGGAATAATTGTGGCACCGACGTATACAGGTAGAAATGATCGAAACGATAAAATACGTGAGATCGATTGTAGGACGGAGCGTTATCTAGGCTCGTTCTTTCCGAGGACAATAAGAGATCACAATAGGAAATTTCGAATTGCGTTAGACAATCTTTAGGTAGGATTTGGTGCATTGCACCCCCTGCCACCCACCAACTTGGTGAATTGCAGGGTAACTTGTAGATGTAGATGTAGGTTTACGTGCCGTCAGGGAGCGACAGGGAACTATCAGACGAAGCAATCACGCACACAAGCACTCGAATACACGCACACAGGATCTCTAAAATTGAGGTGAACGTACAAAATACGTATTTCGAGAGCAATGCTCTCATCATCAGTAGCTGATGAGGGAGGGGGGGGGGAGTGTTGTGGGACATATTTACATGGTTATGTGCTGAAGTGAAAGGGAAAGGAGGTTCAGCCGTTACAAGGTACAGAGGTGAAAGGGATAATGGGCCGTGGTCGTTATTCATAACGAAATTTTTGTTACTGTTAATGTGTATGCGAGACGATTGATTTTACGAGTGTTAGGTTTTGGTTCGTGATTGGATGGTGGTGTTCCTGGATATGTATGTGTTGCTTCGCTGGAGTTGTTTAATCTTTTGTGTTTAAAATGTGCTATATGTTCTTTGAAGCGTGTTTCTATCTTTCGTTTCGTTTGTCCGATATATATTTTGTCGCATCCTCCACATGATATTTTGTGTATGCCGGATTTGTGTGAGGAAGGTATTGGTTGTGTAATAAATTTACGAGTTTATTATCTTTTACTAAAACAGTCTTAAAATTGAATTTTGAGAGGATGTTGTGTAGTTTGTTGGCAAGTCCGGGAGCGAAGGGAGTTTTTATGTATTTTGAGTCTTTGGGGGAAGTTTCAGTTATTGTTGTGTGAGATTTTACGTGGAGTCTATGTTTATGTTTACGTAGAATGTTTTCAATCATTTCGGTGTCGTATACGTTGAACGTTGTACAGTTCTTAATGCACGTGAGTTCTTTACGGTAATTTGATGGGGAGAGAGGTATTTGAAGAAGTCCACTTATCATGGAATGAAAAGGGGCCAATTTATGTGGGATGTGATGGTTGGAATCGGAAGGAATATATCTGTGTGTGTGTTGGTTTTCGGTAAATGTTGAATTTGAACTTGTTGTTGTGTCTTATTAATAATAAGTCTAAGAAGGGTAGTGTGTTGCCATTTTCTTTTTCGAGTGTGAATTTAATCGAGTCGTATAAGTCGTTAAGTTCTTGAAAGAAGTTAGTGATAATGTATTTTGATGTGTCAAAAACCGCGAAGATGTCGTCAACGTATCTAGGTCAAGTTTTGGGGAAGTAAGTGAATGTGGTTTTGCAGTGATTTTCGAAATTGGTCATGAATAAATTTGAAAGTAATGGTGACAGAGAATTTCCCATTGTTGTGCCATGATTTTGCAGGTATATGTTGTTGTTTATTTGGAAGAAATTTTATTTCATACAGAGGCGTGTTTATAGGACGTTCAGTAAAACCTCGTTATTTCAATCCCGGATTCGAAGCTAGAAGCAGTCTCTGGCCAACATCATAGGATTTTGCATACTTTTTAGCACGGATTATTCGAAATGTCTACAATGAAATTCTAAGTCATGATCTGGTCTGTTGATGCATACATTTTCATAATCTTTTGGCTGAGAGGGAAACAACGTCGAACGAAACAAGAATTTCAGTGTCTTTGAGGGTTAGGTTTTGGACTTCGGTGATGAAATGGGTGTTATTTTTAACAAGCCATTCATGAGTAAGAGGCTATTGTTTGAAATGCTCATTTAGCCATTGGGAAATTTTGTATGTTGGAAGGTTGATGGCAGAGACGATAGGTCTGAGGGGGATATCTTTTTTATGTATTTTTGGGAGGAAGTACATTTCAGGGATTATGGGGTTTGAAATATGAAGTTTGGTTTGTAGTTTCTTTGTGATTATTGAAGTGCAAGTTTTTAAAGTGTTTTTTGTGTCTGTGATCATCTTGTTTAAGGGGTTTTTTGTGTAGGGTCCTTCTTCTAACATAGTATTAACATTATCATAGCATTGTTGTTTTTTCATTATATCCACATAGTTTCCCTTGTCTGCCTTCAAATAAAAGCAGTCCTTGTTATTTAGCGTTTTAATGGTATTGTACTCTCGGTGGCAGTTGTGTTTTGTATTTGATGTTTTGGAGATATTGTTTAATTTGTAGTAAGGATGAGTTTCTAATAATATTTTTCGTGTTTTTTGGGTAATGATTTTACTGTGGATTCAGTGTCTGCAACGAGTTCTTCTGTTGGAGGTTTCTTGTCATTGAGACACTTTTTTCAAAAGTGTGAGTTTTTCTTTAGTGAATGTTTTTTCAGAAACGTTGGTTATATTATTTTGGGTAGTTTAGTGTTATTTTTATTTTTCGTGGTTTTACGTTGTTTAGGGTGTAAAGTTTTTAAAAGATTTTACCGTTTTAATGTAGACTTTTTGTTGTAGGACTGTATGTATTTTGTTTATGTGGAGGTCCCAAAGAGACAGGTCGAATCCTGATAGATTTTAGGTTAGTTTAAGATTCAAGTCATATGCTTCTAATTCTAGAAAGGCACGTTTTCCGCGGCCCCATCTCCCTTTCACCTCTGTACGTTGTAACGGCTGAACCTCCTTACCCTCTCACTTCAGCACTTAACCACATAAATATGACCCACAGCACTCCCCCCCTCATCAGCTACTGACGATGAGAGCATTGCTCTCAAAATACGTATTTAGTACGTTCACCTCAATTTTAGAGATCTTGTGTGCGTGTATTCGAGTGCTTGTGTGCGACAGAAATCTTCGAGAATGATGAATGTTTTCTATGCTTCTTCTTGAAAGTTTTCATTAAAACCTAGTTGAAATATTACATATTTGATGCGTATACTAAAATAATTTGTGAGAGCAAGTGGTGAACGCACTGCTTCAGGTTTTATGCTATTGCTCGTTGGTGATTAGCCGTCGTTAACTATACATATGTGAAATATATGCTTTTATTCAGAGAATTACCACTTAGGATCGATAATTTGTAGGTGAAGTACGTAACTATTTTACCACTTAATGGTCCCAAGTATCAGCATACTTGTTCATCAACTGAATTCAAGAGATGAGGAATGATCGATACTTCATCTATGGATTTTTAATTTATCATATAATAATATAATTATTCGATATTTGTATTCAGGATAGCTCGTTGCAAGTTTATGCATGACTGCGTGTATAAATGTATATTTTTGTGTGTGTATTATTCATATGCACGAACTTGCGAGCGAATGCAAATCGTTACTTGCTTAACGACATTGATTTTTACAAAATAAGTGCTTCGCATCGGAAGCGTTCTTTTAAAGCTCGCGCCAGAATATTTACCAGCTGCATAATGCAGCGATCTTCACAAGAATTTTGCTTCTTATACAAAATATGACAAAAATACGTTAATAGTTTTGAGCCCTTAAAGACTTTAATGCGACACATTGCCGCTTAGTCACGGATTCTTTCTCCTGCGTGCCTCATTCGCACCCAATCGTCTTTTTTTATTTGAAAGTAATTTTTTTACCGTGATTTATTTAAAAAAAATGGGGATTATTTTCTAAATGATGGCGTATTCTAAGCTCCGTCCCTCACGACCTTGTCCTTGAACCAAAATCCCGCCTGGCAGCAGATTAACCGTTCCATCCATCTCCGTCTATTCACTTTATCAGCGATTCGTCTTCGTATATCCGATCGATCTTAAGAGGTGTCAAATTTTGGTGGCAAGCGGAATTGATCGCTGGATTTAATTAATTAGATGTTTGCGAGATCGAATCACCAAAGGGGGTTTTTCTTCGAAAAAAATATCTTAAATGGTCTTTTTACCAAACGACGAGACGGCGCCTAGGCCTTAGAGATAGGGAGGAAAGGGAGTTATTTTCTGGTCTCGAGAAATCGACCTCGCTTCCCATTACGTTGCTTTATTTAGCGTGTCGATCTATGCGAATGGCGTACTTTAATTAAGATTCAAGAAATTTGTTGACTTAGTTTTCAACTCGAGGCATGTTAATCGTTCTTATATGTAGATGGCGATATCGTGATGCAAGTGCCAAGAAATTTCTTGAAAGTGACAAAGCAAATTTAATTGTATTGACACTTTATTGCATGAATTATGTCTAAAAGAAATACTTTTGTGAAACATAAAGAATTTTCAGAATAATAACCAAAGTTTATGTGTCCGATTGAGAAAACATAAAACAGAGGGTTAATAATAAACTCGAGGCAAAGATTCTTCGGTTCATAGATCTGAGAGGATGATTGCCAAAAACGATTGATTTAGTTGTAAATCTAATTTTTATAAAGTATTTTGATAGACATTTTTAGTTCGTTAAAAATATAGATATTGTTAGGAATAAATTATTTGCTTACTACCTTCCAATAAAGAATATATTTTTGTTATCTATAACGAAAGGTACGTTTTTGGGCGTAATATCTATTCATCTCGTTAAATTACCTAGGTAAGCTTATTTAGTATATTTTTTAATTTGGGGTATGTAACCTCTCTAAGCAGCCGTACAAACCAGCCGATATTTCCCATACTGAAAAAACACGCCAAAAACGAAGGATTCCGTATGAGAGTAATAGATGATTAAACAAGCGTGCAAAGCATGGCCACGCATCTTTAGTAAGCACGTAGTTCTGGAAACAAAAGGGTTATTTCTTTTTCAACCCTGGGACACATCTTTCTCAACAAAGAAAAAAAGCTTCCCTTGCTCCATATCGATTTCTTGTTTGGAGAAATTGCCGTCCATGGTTACGGTGCCTTTCGCATCTCGTCATTCTCCTAGTCTGAAAAGAACCAGGCTAGCGTCCTACGCCCGGTAAGCCTCTTTTGAATAAATAAATGGAGCATTTCTTCCCCTCCCGATTCTTCCCTCTCCCTCGTTTCCTCGAATCTTTGTTGCCGAGAAGAATCCGTCCAGCGTACGCTGCGTCTCGTCAAACAGCGAAGCGAAGCATAGGGAGGCTTTTTAACGCACGATCCTCGAGCGCGTGTGTCAGTTCCTGTATAACAGCCATTGTTGACGTGGTGACGGCTGCGGAGCGCGCAAAAAAAGACGGGCTTTGTGCTTTTTTGGTTCTTCAAAAAGGAGGATAATTTCGGAGAGTTAGGAAAATTTCTGCGCGTTTTATTGTATTGACGGCGCTCGTAATTCGACTGTAAAATTATGCAAATGATGAAACGCTGTGTGATAGCGCTTGCGTGTTGTACCATGGGTTGCATGCAGCGCGATAAAAAGTTTTTCCTTTCTACATAACCAATTCTTTTCTTGCATCATTACTTCCTTTGAAATGCATGCATCAATTCATAACTGAAATAAAATATATTTATAGGGCAGCTTTCATAAATCGAACCTCTTATTTCTACCCTTGGCGAATGATTTTCAACTACAATAGTAAAAATCTAATTTGTCCAGCTCATGTCTTCCTCCTTCCAGAGTAATGAATATGATTGCAATAGTGCTCGCAAGTTGCTCTCGACATCAGAGTCCTCAAGAGTAATTATCGTAAATTTCACTCGTGAATAATTTTTGAACACTGAATAATTTTCACATACCTTGAATAACTTTTCACTTTGAAAAAACAATAAAAAAACAACATTGTTATCTATTGCTAAGGATGGCATGATACCGATGCGCGATTTAAATTACCGCTGGGATCGCTGTCAATATTTACAATTTTAAATGTTTACAAAATATTACGCTAGATAGCATTGTGATAATTTTGATCGCAATTAAAACTATCCCAGGCAGCGTAGGTATCACTATCAACAATTAGACAATATTATCATAAGCAACGGGAATTACGGTATCACTTAGTGACTTAACTAACATAAATTCAGATGGATAATCGAAATATATATATATATATATTAAAGAATCCATTTTGAGAAAAAATGTTTCAAAGAAAACATGTAGAAGTTACATAGTCTAAAACTTCAATAGTATAAAATATTTACAGAAATAAAGTCCTAAAGGAGATATTTGGAAAAAACAGAAAATAACAAGAGTAAACCTACACTTCCGGTTGACGAAACCTTTTCAGATCTTGAATTACTAATAAAAACCTTAACTATAAAGTTTTGTGCTGATCTAATCATTAGTTTTTGGGTAAGAGTCCCCAAATAATTCCTATCGCTTAGGCATCATCGAGAAAATAGTGGAAACATACTCAGGATTTGAAAACGTGTATTTCTATTGAAATATAATACAAATATGCAAGGATTGAATAAGGACTTAAATGGAAATAATTAAATTCAAGGAGATTGAGTGGGTGAGATATACACGAGAAAGAGGAATCTCATATCAATCCCCATAAATCCGAATAACCAGCATATGAATCGCAAGAGACGAAGAGAAGAGATCTATTCGAAGCTAATCCTTGCTTATTTTTTATACGAATGGCCAAACACACGCTTATTTTTTCGTCTCGTATTCTATAATTTAAATCCACATAGTGTTTTGCGCGTTCGTGGATCTCTTCCGTTATAAATCCGATTATTCTATCTTTGGAATACTGAAAAACATTTTAGGGTTTAGGGGTCGTTAGTTCTATTCTAGTTCCCCGCAATAGGGATGAGTTCCATCCTCACTCTCAAAATATCTGCATATATCCACATTCAAACACCCACGCATCCTCGCGGGAGTATTCTCCCCTTCCCACGCTTTCACGCCCGTGCAGAAACATCTGCATATAAATGGCGGCTTACAAGTCGTCATCGCATGATGCGGACGACGCTCGAACATTTAACTCAATGCCTTTCCTTAGCCATTGTTTACAACTATGAGTCGAGAAATCATTTGATGAGCAATGACAACGGTCTAAGAACTTTCATATTGTGTCAGTATGCAAAACGGTAGTGGCTGGAGAATTAGTCAAAGTCAAATTCACATTTTGCTGAATTAAAAAATAAGCTGAGTCTGTGTTATCTCTTCAACTCGTAATATTGTATGGACTTCATTCATTTTTTATATTTTCATGCAATTACTTTGATGGATGTGTTCATTCAGGTTTGAGTGAAAATGATTTACAGCTCTGTCAAGAAATATTATTCGAGAATTAGTGCTCATGTTTGCGGAGATTGAATAATCATTTTGCGCTGCAGAATTCCGTAATCATTGGATATCTTTTCATTATGACAGGACAATTCCAATATATTTACGAATAATTGAATACTCAAAGATTTAAAAATTAAACACTCGACCACTCTGGTTAGGCAAAGCATTTTCGAAAGGAATTTTCACAATTTGGAAACGAAGAAGTTTTGGAAACAATGTTGTGTTTTTTGAGTCGCTTTTAGGAAATGAGGATTAAAAGAACTATTTCATGTACACTTAATAACCTCTTCAGAGACTTTTTTGTTGACACACCTTTTCTTCAGAGACATTAAATTGTGTTGCCTTGATTATTAGGCGGTGTTTTTTAAAATTTCAATCAAAAAACCCATATTAACTCTTAATCTTGGACGAAGATTTTTGCTGCTACTGATAATGAATGTAAAAACAAAATTTATATTGTTTAACTCTACATATATTTCTAAATGAGATTTTTAGACATTTTCTTTTAATTAATTCGATTTCATTAAAAACTGAGTAATTTCTCAGATATATCACATAGAAATAATAAATTTTAATTACTAAATATTTTCCTTTCTTTCTCTTATTGTTTTGAATTATACTTCTCTTTGAATTGCAACACTTCCAGTAATTGTGAAAACAGGGTGTGTACATATATATGTGTGTGTGTATTATATATATATATATATATATATATATATATATATATATATATATATATATACATCCTTTGTACATTTATTCAGCATTGAACATAATAGCCGAATGTGTGCCGGCCACAACAAAGAAATTAATTCCCTTAAAGAATTCGTGCGATAAGAAGTTTTGCAAAGGCATTCGCAGACGAATCCACACTCGTATTCTCGCACATTCAAGCGAAAATCCACCGCGCAAGCGCAAACACGAAGTCACACTCGAGAGAGGCTCGGTAATAAAGTGGTAGACCCTTGCGTAAATACGCGCAAGCAGCCGGCGTCCACTTTCAAAGAAACAATTGCCGCACTACACGTACACTCTCGACAGGCTCAGGAACTGGGAAAGGTGAGATTTAACCTCGGAATAGACGCCGACCGCACCCAAATCTCATTTCTGCTATCAAAATTTTTATGGGACCATTTTTATCTCGGATTTCTTTTTGCGTCTTGTTCGGGTTTCAATCCGCGGATTATTTTGTCCTTTATCGTCCTTTATGTTATTTTTCGTTCGTCACCTTCCCTTTTCTCGTACACCTCTCACCACTTCTCCCTCTGACAGCTCGTATATGAATAATGATTCTACCGGCAATTTGACATAGAACTCAGATAATGCTCTGTTTGTCCATACCTGGTTGAGATTTCATAACGGAGGAAATGAGTATGAGGGTAAACACGGGTAGGCAGGAAACAAGAGAGATATAGATGTGCATGTGACAGGAGCCGAAAAAACATGGAATGATATTTTTCCAAATAATACTAGTGCGTCATGGCCCGCGTGGAGCGATTGGGGATACATATTCTTCTGGCGCTGAACAGATAGCCGTGGTGGCTGCGCAAAGCTATAGGACACTATCTTATCGACTCAATATCGTTGTGTCTGACACTCGATCGGCTTTTGCGTACACGTCCCAAAACCTCGGCTGAATGGAAATTCTCGATGGTGTAATATCGCCCTAGGTATGTCACATTAAAAAGTTTTTGTACAATCCCGTCAAAACGAGAATCCAATGAATTTCTTTTCTATGACCAAAGCCAAGACCACAGAATTTCTTTAACTACTCAAATTATAGAAAATGACATGGAAACTGATGCGGACAATTCATTAAATTTGAGTCACTTGTGTAAGGATATGAAATTAAATCGTTTTTTTTTAAACTGGTGGACAAATGGGATTCTTTGTACCTAGAAGGACGAGATAGTTATTATAATTTTTACCATAATCTATTTATTCATACATTGTATCGTAATCAAACGAGTAACGCGTCAAAATTGGACAAATGAAGCGTATGCGGTTTCAGCGTTGTAAAACGTTCGCATGATGTCCTCCGTTAAGTGAGTTAAAAAGCATCAAACACTTAGGTTAAGTCCGTGCACATAAAAATCACTTTATGTAAATAATCATATTGGTGGCATTATTTGAAGCTCCATTTCCAAGAATGTATTGACGCTACCTCATTATTCACGAGATAATTATGCCAAAAAAGTTAATATTTTGTACAATTAATGCTTGAAGTTTTACTGTGTATATTTCATGTATTGTAAACTAGTCTTGATATAAACCTTTTGGTCCAATCATTTATTTTTAAAAATATACTAGTATTTTAGGCTAATGTTTTTCGATGACATCCTCATTTGAGGTTTGATGTTGCTCCTATGGCCACAATCTTGATTGCTGCGCGGTTTTGGAATGCCCCTCATGGGTAAAACAAGAAGCATGCTTGAGTGCGGCTTGGGAAAGGGTATCCTCGAAGTTGCTTTAATGCAGGTTATCTGCCGAGCGGCAAAACAGGAGGTCATGTGCCATTGGAAAGGTTCAGGTTATCGCGAGGAGGAGTTAGGGGGATTTGCGTTATCTGGTGAGGTGGAGTGAACGTGCTATTAACCGCGAGGCAAGCATATACATTCTAGCCATTCACTCAGCGTATGCGACTTTGTCTGTCGAAAAACAGTATATCAGTATTTATTTATGTATTTATTTTGATCAGCTCCTAAGAAGTACGTCATGATCTTTTATAATGGTACCTACATGAGGAATTACAAAGACAAGTAGATACGACAATGTCAAAAATGTAATATAAACCTGCGACCTTAGAGACGTGAGGCTACACGCTAGTCACCTCTCTAACAAGACCGGCATCATACCAATAGCTCAATTTATTTTAGCTACGAAATTGTACTGGTTAAAAAATAAATTTTCAAGAGTTAAAGCAGCAATGCAGTAACGCGGTTTTTGTTGTGGAAGTTTCTTCATTCAGCTACTAATGTATCTGTATAATTGAATACAAAAATGTCAATTTATAATAAGTAAATCACGTTTTGGTGTCAGAAAATGTATAATTTACAATGAATAAACAAAATACCTAAGTCTAAATTGTGAACGGTAAAATCCGTATCTTTAATGTTAAAGGACTCGTATTTTGCACTAGGATGAAGAAATTATATTATGACAAAATAACATTCCTTTTCATTTTTTTCGATTTATTTACTTTAATTGGAAACCAAATTCTCCCTTAGTCTTTAGATCAGCAGTTTGAAATAAAGTAGCAAGTATGCGTCATAATTTTTATATTTCTAATATTTCCAATAAAATATCGATAGGCTTCACCTTAAATTTTATTCACGCTGTCCGCATATTTTCGACATCCAAGCGGGCACTATTATCGACAACATTCATTAAAATTCCAAAAATTGTGAAAAATTAATATTTTCATATTTGAGTCGCGCTCCTAGGTTTATGACAAAATCACCTCGAAGCTTAGAGCGCGGCGACCTTCCGCTTTTCTGTTTGTCGAAAATATATGAATCTTCCGGTTAATTGGTATACTTAAAATCAGGATAACTTAGAAGCATCGCGTTAATGGTTTAGAGCCTAAAGAGGCGCGCATCAATTCAAGAGAGGTATAAGAAGAGCATGGGTGGAAATGGAGAAAAAAACGCCAAATAGCTTCTCAGCGTCTAGTATCGTAAGCCTAGCAATTGCTAGAGAGGATGTTGATAAATACGTCTTGGCTTTTTATGCGGCTACGATGCAGTTAATGAAGCAAGAAAAGCGCGCCCGGTTCGAAATTCGGAGATAAGCACGCGTGAGAATGTTCGCTTTGCGAATGAGTTCAGATTGGAAACGTTTAAGTGGGAGGTGATCCTATAAAACTAGAAGGGCGCCGATCATTTTGCTTTTTTTTCTGCAGGTAAAGTGGAAATGTTCCGGGGAATCTCGTTTCGGTTTTCGAAAGAAATATAAAAACTCCGCGCCGCAGATTTAAATACGCGGCGTTTGTCTTCTTACTTGACACGTGCAAGTGTCTAAGAAAAACCCGCGGCAGAAGGAGGAGGAGGGAGAAAGTTTGTGCGAAAACCTCCGCGGGTGCAAACTAAAATGCACACGAAGGAGTAAATGATTTATCGGAAGCGCCATCGCTGCGGCGAACGGCGGGTGATAAAATTGCCACCAATTTCTTCGCATTAGAAGGCGCGGCGGAGTCTTACTTTATCCATCCCAAGGTGTTTCCGCTTTATGGATGCGTGTCAGAAAGAGTCCCGGATATTTGAATGGCTTCGGTGTTGATCAGAGACAGCGCTCGATGATACTAAGATGAGGTCCGTTTTTACGTGATTGGAGAAGTGTCCAAGGCGAGCGAATTCCACGCCTTGGGATTCAGTTATGACCGTTTGGAATGTGGATTCAGTACACAAGAAATGTTTGAGAATGTTTTTATTTAATTGAGATTGCCATTGCATGGCGAAAACATGCTCTCTACCCTTGGAAACTCCGCCATTTTTTTCTAAACGTATATAAAATTGCAAGCGATTCCGAATGTAGAGATAAGTGCGTGAATTTTAAAGCTATTACGATTAACCAGCAACAATAGCGTCAAAATTAAGAAATAATTCTTTGATTGATTAAAATTATTCACTAAAAATCTGATGTGGCCACCACATGACTTTCTCCATATCTGTAATATTTCTAAAAAATTCCAAATAGGCTACATAATAATAATAATAAATATTTTAAGAAACCGAGAAAATTTTAGACTTGACAGAGTATAGAAATAAACTCAAACCATAACCTTTTGATATTGGATATAGCCACAAAGCTCCAACAATTAAGAAATGAAAAAGGAGCGTTACTAAGACGTAACTAAGCGTCAATTGTTAACAATAGTCGTCGGTAGGTGGCGTAATGGTGGCAGCTAAAAATATAAGATATCTCTTAAACAATGCATTATATGGAAAAATATTTCATACAAAGGTTGTAGAATATTAAATTTCCTACAACATTTATTCCAGTACATTTTACATATATCAGATATTAAAGCAAATATTTCAAAATAAACGATAAATGACAAGAGTAAACACCCACTTCCGGAGGACCGATTTTTACCAAAACCTAATCATTTCTTGTGACATTTTATAAAAATGTTAAATATAAACTTTCGCGTTAACCTGATTAATAGTTTTTGAGTTAGAGCACCCACAAAAAAGCTGTCACACACACACAGACATCATCGAGAAAATGGCCAAAACGTGTTCAGGGGACCTCAAAACGTGTATTTCCGTGGAAATCTCGAACTCGATTTTTTCATTAGCTTATTGTGGGTGCTCTAACTCAAAAACTATTAATCAGGTTAACGCGAAAGTTTATATTTTACATTTTTATAAAACGGGATTCCCTTCCGCTATGTTGCCCGTCGAAATAAAATCCATTCCATTCAAAACATCATTCACCGGCAGACAAGGTGCACTCAAATCGCTCAGCGTGTCTTCCGGCGATTCCAACTCATTCGTTTCGAAACCACATCCCTAATACTCATCGATAGAGATTGACGGCCTTCGTTTTATCACGGCGCTTCATCGCCGTGAGCTCCACCACCAATCTTTGTTACACGGTGAGGAATAAGGTTGGACAAAGGAGCGGATGGAAAGAAAAATCATCCTCGGCCTGTGATATAATTAGCAGTAAAAAATCTGATGTGACCACCATATGGCTTTCTCCATATCTGTAATATTTCTAAAAATTTCAAATAGGTTACAAATTAATAATAAATATTTTAAGAAACCGAGAAAATTTTAGACTTGACAGAGTACAGAAATAAACTCAAACCATAGCCTTTTGATATTGGATATAGCCACAAAACTCCAACAATTAAGAAAATAAAAAGGAGCGTTACTAATTGTAAGCGTCAATTGTTAACAATAGGTGGCGTCGTGGTGGCAGCTAAAAATATAAGATATCACTTAAACAATGCATTATATGGAAAACTGTTTCAAAAAGAAAATTAAATTTCCTACAACTTTTATTCCAATATTTTTTGACATTTATCAAATATTAAAGCAAATATTTCAAAATAACGGATAAGTGACAAGAGTAAACACCCACTTCCGATTGATTGATTTTTACCAAAAACTAATCAGTTCTTTTGACTTTTATAAAAATGTTAAATATTAAATTTCGCGTTGACCTGATTAATAGATTTTGAGTTAGAGAAAAGTTATCACACACACACACACTCACACAAGCACACACTCACACAGACATCATCGAGAAAATGGTCAAAACGTGTTCAAGGGACCTCAAAACGTGAATTTCCGTTGAAATCTCGAAGTCGATTTCTTTCATGAAAACGTTACTATTTGGCGGCGGAAGTGGAAGAGTAGGTGAGGGGAAAAAAAGGACGGGAGAAAGTTGAGCCGAAAAAAGAAGAGATCGCTGCTCTTATTTTCCTCTGGAGCGGGAGGCGAAATGAATGGAAAATGTCTGGGTTCATTGAGACCGTTCTTGGAGATTTAGTAAATGACAATCGGAAACGGAAAGGGGAAGGTTTATTTATGAAGCTGGAAGAAAATAAAGTAAAACAATAAATTCTCTGGGTGGAAAGGCGGAAGGGAAAGGAGTGTCTGCCGGATGGTTTCCAAAGCGATCCTTCCGGCAGTGTATTTTTACCTCACATCCTCTTTGGTCCGTGGGTAATGATGGAATAATCTCAACACTGGACCTGTGGGATGGTGATACAAATATTGTCGCGTTGTTTTTCGACAATGTTTCTGCTAAGACTATATATATATATATTAACTTAAGAAAGAAAAGGTAGTGATGAGGGTGGCAACAAGGTGTTGAGGGAAGCCCAGCGGACACTTACCAAGTTGGGGACAAAGTTGGCAGGCTGCTGGGGGAGTCGAAAAGACACGTGAAACACACGAACACGAAAAAACACGCAAGCTTATCGGGCCTATGCCCTTCTTCAGCGAAAGAGTATATATATATATATATATATATATATATATATATATATATATATATATATATATATATATTCTCTCTCTCTCCTTGACATTTCACGTTAACTTACTTAATGCTTAAAGAATTACGTGCTTATTGTTACTCGCAAAATTTTACTGATCATTCGGCTGTGAGTAAACGATGAAAAGTACGGAATCTGAGGAAAGCTATTTATATCAAAATCGGAATTGAATAAGAATTTATGAAGAAACTGAGTTCATTTACAATCCCGAATCACTTCTAATTATATTCTGAACAGATCTAAATATAGTCTATTTTCTTAAAAACGCAGTAATTTATTTACGAAATACGATGAATGATTTTTTGCCCAGGACCCATTTTAATACATGTTCATCAATGTTTTATAAAGTAGTCGGCAAATCTACTCATCGGATAGGCTTAGTTTAGTTTTTAGCAAAAGTATCGTTATAATCTGTGTTCGCTCAATGATTTTTAGGGAGATTTGTTACATTTTGTAAATCACTGGCCGTTAGGTAATCTCGCGACAATAATGTTCAAATGACTGCACCTGATTACACATTTCATATGCTTAGCTCGAATTTTTGTTGCCTTTAAAATTTCATTCGGAGCGAATAGAAAGTGCGTTTTGAGGAGTCCCACTTCACGATTCGCGAACTCTCTGGCATTCATTTTTTTATCTTTGACCCGACAATCAGATCTTTAATAAGAAAAATTCTCCAGTTCTTTCCAAAGTGTCTCATTATACTTTCTGTGAAGTTTGAAATGTATAGCAAAGCAAAATAAAAAGCTTTAAATGTTGAGACGAGAAAGCGAAAAAAATATGAGCATGATATTTTATTAATTAAATTATCAGAGAAAATTTGTATCTTCTTGAATTTTTATTTTTGAAAAAGCTTGTTTGGATTACACCAGAAAATATTGTTGTATCTATTGAAATTTTAGCAAGAAAAATTATGGAATGATTTTGAACTGATATGTAACATTTTTCTATTTTTAAATTGTTTGAAATTTTTTCTATATGCGAATACATAAATAAATCCTAAATTTTTCGCAATAACACACCCTTTTTAGGAAAAATAAAAATGTAAATTGCATAATACATCCATGCCGTGGCAAAAATGTTCAAACTTTCTATGCATATGAAAAAAAGATCCATGGATTAGAAGGGAACAAAATTAAGGGAATATGTAAAAAAAGGGCAAATATAATTAGGACGTTGCTACGATTGGACATGCAGCTCGAATTAACGCCAACGCAGCAGTATAATGGCACTCATGCGCGAAGTTTTTGTTTTATTTTTCAGTTGATTTTCAACTGTCCTTATTCTTCTTAAGCTCGTTTTATATCAGATAACGTCCGTCCACTCAATGCGAAAAGCAAATATCTTGACTTTATTCTTCTTCTGTGAGTATTTGTGTGTGTGTGTACACGTAGAACCGGGACAAGATATTTTCGCGCCCTAGGCAAGTTTTTCAAATTGCGCACCCCTCCTAATGAAAGTATGATACACGCAATTTAACCTCTTGAAACAGTTTGTTTATAATGTAGAAGTAAAATAAAATATATGAAAAATATTTTAATATATAAAAAGTTGACAGTTAAAAGTTCAAATTATAATTTGTTGCGCTCCTGAGCGTGCTGCAAACTAAGCGCGTGCCTCGTTAGCCTAGTCTTCTTCTCTGCTCCGTGTATAAAATTTTAAAAAATCTTTAATATTTTTCTATGATGAAATTTTACAAATTTAATAAAATCCTAGAGAGATAGGGGAAATATCCGTTCTACTAGGAGTCTAAACCGATTTCTTCTCCACCGCGTGATGTAAACGCTCATCTAACAAACCAAACTGGAAATCGTCCACAACAACGTTGGGCAATGAATTATAATTGAGTTGTCTAGTAAACATCAAAGTAAAAAAGAATGGGCGGATTTAACAAAGTCAAAGGATGTTTTAAACTGCTGGGTTGTTTGATCCTCTTCCTTTGTGAACCTGGGAACATGGAAAGAGCGAGAGACGTCGATGGCACTAGATTGGAAGGAAGAGAGTCCCGCTAAGTCGGAAGTAGGAACAGTAAGACAGCATTTTAGTAATGCCCATCTAAGTGTTCGAAGCATGGAGAGCTTTAGGGTGCAGTGATCCGTGAATGGGATGGATGTATGATAGGCATAGGATCAGCTCAGGAAGGCTATGTTGTCGCGGTGAATATTTTGAGAAAGGATAATGTTAGGATTTCAAGACATGGAGCGGAGATACAGTCATCTGCTGCATTTCCTTTGCCTTCCGAGTCGCGTTTTATCCCACCTTATCTCGATCCCTTCTTTCCAGCGCTTGCCTACGCACTGAATTCGAGGATTGCGTGCAGTTGAATAAGAGAGCTCAGCTTATGCTTTAAATGGAATGATTTATGTATGTTTGTGCCTTTCGGATATTTTTCAACTAACCGTTCCAGTTCGAATAAATTATCACCTAGGTTCTATTCTCGATCAAAGAAGAATTTTTCTGCTGCTTTCCATCAACTCTGAAAGTATAATATAGGCCATCGGTCACATAAAAATGTTAAATGCTTCTACCCTTGCTATCTTGATGACACTTTTCGTCGATTGCTCAGAATCAATTAAAATATCACGATCAATCAAAAATATTGATTTATTTAGAATTCTGCTAAACCATAAATTGCATTAACAATTACGCAAAACCCTCTAACGATTTAATTACTTAAGATCGATCACTACGGTTATTTCGGGAGAAGAGAATTAGTGGTTCATATATAAATTTCTTATAACACCCGGAATTTTGAATGGCAGGCGAATCAAATGAAATGTTCAACATGTTTTTATTTTTCATTTTTTCGGCAAGGGTGATTTAAAACGTAGCGATTTATTCCGCACGGTGGACGCATTTTCGTCACTTTGAACCTTACGGCCGCAACGATAAAATAAAATGGCACCCTAAACCGTTTGTGTGCGAGTGCTCCATTTGGTTTCTGGCTTCCAAAGTGAGCCGCTGTGGCTAAGAGATTTTATTCCAGTTGGGAGTTTCTATTTAGGACTGCGGAGACTCTGGCACGTGATCAATGGCGTATCTTTTAGTAACCACTTCTAATGATAAAATCCGTGAGAGAGCAAGTAAACAGGAAGAAAAAGACCCTCCGGAAGCTTTTAAATTTAGAAAACGACCTTTTTTGTGTGGGGCTGCGAATCACATATCCCACCAGGAAAAGCTCTGAATTTTCTTCTCTTCTTCCTGACCTACGCCTTGAAAACTTTTATTTACTTATTAATATTGCTATTTAAAGTGTGAAATGAAAACGTGGGTCATCTTTAATATATTGAAAGATACCGGTTGGTATTTTTATTCTCATAGCATAAATATATATATATATATATATATATATATATATATATATAATATATATATGTATATATTTTTTATTTTGAGACAGGAAATTAATTATGTTTTTAAAATAATTTTTGTGAGACATTAATGCTAACCAATGTCTAAAGATGTGATTTTAAATTCTTTTAAGAAAAAATCTGATGTGGCCACCACATGACTCTCTATACCTGTAATATTTCTAAAAATTCCAAATAGGTCACATAAAAATAAATATTTTAAGAAACTGCGAGAAAATTTTAGACCTTACAAAGAACAGAAGAAATTCAAACCATAGCCTTCTGACACTGGACATAGCCACAAGCCTCCAACAATTGATAAAATAAAAAGGAGCGTTACTAAGACTTAACTAAGCATCAATTGTTAACAATAGTGGTGGGGCAGCTAAAATTATGAGATATAAACAATGTATTACATGAGAATAATTTTGAGAAAAAAGTCTGCTATGACCGGGAATCGAATCCGGGTCTTCCACTTGCCGGGCTGATATTCTACCACTGAACTATCGTAGCAGATCAGTTTTCTCGTTTCTGAACGCGGATGTTTTCTTGGAACCTCAAAACGTGTATTTCCGTTAAATCTCGAAATCGATTTTTTTCATGAAAACAATACTTTCCCCTATACTACATATAGAGAAAGTACAAATATTGGAGACCCCTTACTTTAGGTACCAAAGTCATATATGTACATTACGTGATACATAATTTGATGAGATTTTAAATTTTGTGATTTTTTCAAATTGATAAAATATATATTTATTTTATTATAACTTAGATATTGACTTTTTTAAATTTTGATTGCTGTGTAGCAGTTGTATCGATTCAAACGTTTATCGACTAGTATTTCATTATATGCTTATTCAATTGAACTTTGTTTGTTGCTTTCTATATTTTCCTTAAATACGCTTACAACTAGGCTTGGTAGAATTCGTCATTTTTTTAAATTGACGTTTATTTTCCAGAGAGATTTTAAACAAATTTCGACGCTTCAAATAATTATTTATACATATATGGCTGCCAGTTTTTGGCCTTTCAATTCGATGATTTAAATTTACTTTTTATTTCAAAATTCTACTTAAAATTTACGTTTATTTTGCAATACTTTGATTATTAATTAAATTTTATAGGAAGTTATATCTTTATGTGAAAATTAATCGAACTATTATATTATGTTCTTCATAAATTTTATTTTATTTATGCGCATTTACACTCGTCTTCATTTTTAAATGCTTATATTAAAGAAAACACTGAATAACAATTTATTAAGATATTATTGTATATTTACTTACACTCAAAAAGTATACAATACAAAGTATACCAAGTAAGAAGTACCTAAATTTAAATCGTTAATTCGATCTTTTGCTAATTAAATTGTGACTTTTAACGAAGAAAATCGTCACATTTGAGCGGGACAAGAGATTTCGCGTGCTTTTTTTGGATTTATGACAAAATGTCCAGGAACTGGGTGTAGTGCGGAAATCTAAATCCGGTACACAAGGTGTTAATAAGACGTCTGCACAGCATACAACCAAGTTTACCTCTTTAAGTAACAAACATAGTTATTGAAGAACAAAGTTAATATGCGAACAAGAAAGGATATTTCCTGTTCTTGTATTTTTCAATTTCCTTACAAATTTTTCCAAAGGTGATTATTTCGAAAACCACCTCTTTGAGAAAACATATATTAATAGTTAATTCACGCCTTATACTAACTGTATCTTGATGGTTGAACCAAATTAGCACCTTGCATATCGGCCAAGAAAATGTTATTGTTGTTCAGTTCAAAAACTTGGCGCGTGCTAAGTGAAAATATCCCACAACTTAGCAGGTGCTGGATTTCCTTGTTCTTTCGAGCGGATATCCTACTCCTTTGATTTATCGCCTAGCTTCTCCGAAGAGATTTCTTCGTTTTAAGTGGACAGCGTGTCATGAATCACGCGTTCGCTGTAGGCTTGAGGTCATGCATATCTTTAGGTGCGCCAAACTAGTAATTTTTAAGAGTAACATCCGTAATTATCGTGGAACAGGTGTAAACGTTTGTTGTGCCTAGGCACCAACTGCGTTTTTATGTGATTTTAATTATAAGTGGTGTCTGTCTTCCTCGATATAGCATGAACTATAAATTAGTATTGTGTGCTAAAATAATGTATGCGTAAATATTGATGTGTTATGTTTGCTTTAGAAACAGATATTTTGCAAGATAAATGGGAAATCTAAGGCGTTCACGATAAAAGCAATTTGTAGGAATACGAATTTTATAATAATGCATCTTAACCCGTGATGTCATGCACTGTTTACCATTTCCAAAACAAAAATTTCTAGGCATGATTGGTTAATTTGTTTTTCCGTATAAACTTTTCCTTATTTGCTGTCGGTAATATCAAGCAGCATTAGCATTAAAACCCATCTTTATACCAATTATGTAAATATGATGCTATATCGATTGTTAAATAATCATGTACGTCAAAGTTTCATTAATCGAATATTAAATTTATCAAATGTTAAAAATATGTTTAATCTAAATAGGTCATAACGTAAAGTCATATCGGTTGAAATTCTAAAGTAAGAAACGAATTATGTACTTCAAGTGTTGTTGCGTTTGGTTAATTTTTATTTTCCTTTGACATGAATAAATATTTACCCATCAGCGAAAAAATTCGCATCAAAATGATATAAAACCGAGTATTCGTTACTTATTTGTAGTTCTTCAAATGGATTGGGATATATTGCTAAACTAAGTTGAAACCATTTGTCGTATTGATCAATTCCAAGCGTTTTTTTCTGCGTAAATCAGAATGTCCTATTTTCGAAATGTCTCACTTCCATTTCTTATCTTTGTTAGGAAAATTTCGTAGAAAATCGATTCTAGTGTGGCCTGCAGTAGAAGTTATGCACGATAGGAAATTGAGTTTCCAGCTTTTCTCCACTGGCAATGGGGAAAATGTAGGCAAAGGAGCTCTCGTCCCGAAAAACTACTTTCAATAAAAAGGAACAATTGTGATTTCATCGGTTATTTCCCCTTAAACAATTTTTTTCCAATTCCATTTCATATGTAGCAGTTAAAAATCCACAATAAAAATAGGTTTTGCGCGATTTGTGAACGATAGCGCAAATTTGAAAAATAACTAGAGAAACGTTATTTTGAATGCAGGAAGAGTTTGTGACAGGTGACATGGTGGTGAAAAACCGACGCGTGCTACGTTAGTCCGTTTGAACGAATTTCTCACTCAGTTTTCTATTAAATTGAAATAAATGGACATTTTGACGTTTATCATAACCGAAATAAACCTATAACCGATAGTAAATCCTTGATTTTAATTTTAAATGATTTAGTTTTTAATCCAATATCGTATTCTATTATATATCTCCAAAAAGGGTAAGAATATAAAATTTTAAACGTTTCTCACATGGCAAATCCGATTTTTTTACTCGACTGCATCACATAGCAGTGAAACACGGCTCATTTTTATAACACCTGAATAAAAGCAAGTGTGTGCGTGAAATCAAATGTCAAGATTCATGAAAAGACTGCTCCCTCCTAAATGGCTTAAATCGAGATGGAGAACGGGACCGCCAAAAAATGTCTTACAATTTGCGTACGAATAAAAAATTGATATTTATGTCATATTCATTTCATTTTTTTTATTTCAAATACCTCACGAATAGCAAGTTGCGACATTTAGCAATGACCATGTCAACGATAAAAAACACACAAGCAAATATAGCCACAGCAGGATTCAAACCGTGGTAATAGGAGCCGAGCAATCTAAACCCACCTCTACAAAAGCCGACATGTACCAAATTTACCTTACTACAAGACAGCCTCAAACATAAAACGATTCTCCTTTACAGAAACTAATTTTTAGGGGATAATTTAAATAAATTAAAGAAGATTAATGGATTTCTTTTTATTTAAATAATTAATATTTGTCACGAAATTGTGGAGTGGAAAGATTACTGTGATTAAAACCGGTCATAATCATTATTACAATTTTTTATCTGTTTATTTCTTTGTTTGCAAATATAAGACGACCCAAAACCATTGATTAAATTGCATGAAAATCCTCGTCTTATAGTCGAGTAAATACCATATGATAATATTACGTAAAACTAAGGTTTACCTCGACGAAGAATGTTTTGCTGATCTAAAACTGTTATTTGATTTGATAACAAGATTGAGATCGGTTCATTCCTGAACGAGCCCAGTCACGTCTCTAATTTATGAAGTGGAGAACGAGCTAACTTTTACACGTACCATCGAAATGGTGTAGAAATTAATAAGTGCATATGCGCCTTACGCACCGCCAGAAAAAGTCATTACAGAAGAAAAAAGAAAAATTCAATCACTTCGTCATTAAAGCGACTTCATAAGAAACTGAACCTGAGAGAGGAATTATTTTTTGTCGCATCGCTGGATGCAAAGGCCAAAATCAGACATGCGCAAAAAGTTTGCAGAGAAGGCCACTCTTCAAATATTAACGGCGTGCGTACTCAAGTGGTTAAAGCGCTTGCTTTTTCCGCGTCGAGTTCTGAGACGAATCTTGGATGCGTCGAGTTTACGTTCTGCGCTTACTGATAACATCGTTCTTTCTTTCGCGAGGATGCGCAAGAAAAGCTCGCCACATATTTCGGGTCATGTTGAAATATGTGGTTAGCGCCAAAGAAATTTATATCCCTAAACAATTCTAATAGATGGTTTCAGATAATGGCATTATCGCATGTAAAAAGCGGGACGTGGAGTCCTTACTCAACCTATGACGTAAATTCGCTTGAGCATTACGGAACTTGGTCGGTGGGCAAGTGTTTTTACGTCTTCCAGATGGCTCCAGATGGACACAGATGACGCTGGTGGGTCTCGCTGGAGTAATCATTAAAACTTTACCTTCTTGCTAAATATATATATTTTGCACATAAACTTTTATATTTAGTATAAAAAATTTCAAATAATGCTGCCCTTTTATTTATTTATCACAATCCAGCGGCTGTTTTAGGCAACTGACTCACAATAGTTTATCAAAAACCTTTTTATTCTAAACAAGCTCAAGCTTAGCATTTTTAGTACACAGATTTAATTATAATTCGAATGTCAGTTTAAATATTATTGCAAGTGGAAATATAATTTTAAATGAGCCAGTTGATATGTTCAAAATATAAAGTCGTGCATATTATTATTATTATTATCTAAGCGATAACGAAGAATTGACGTTTTTAATCGGTAACATTTTCAAACGAGCGAGGAAAAAATACGCCACACGAATCACCTTTTCCAAAACTTTTTACGCCGCATTACTTACCCCATTGCCTTTACTTTTGGATATGGAATCGTATGATCAAAGTTTCCCGCTTATAGCTTTTCAGGCTCGGAAGCCAGCGTTCACATAGGCGGAGAAACAAACGGAGAACGTTTTTCAAAACTTAACTGCGATATGATGAGTCGGTAAAATTTGTTAAAACATTAATATTCTCAGCAGTGCAGGTTAAATGTATACAGAAGAAAATAACATTAGTCACTGTCTATTTAAATATTGTAGATCGGTTTACATTTTTACATCTCAATTAAAATCAATGCAAAAGTATTGCCAATTTATTTATATAGAGCATAAATGTGATGAGTTTTTCAACTGGTAATTTTTACCGCTGAATGCCATATGATTTCAGGTTTTAAATTTTGAAAAATATTTCTCATCACATAACCGACGCAATACATTACAAATCGGAGAGATAAAATTGCGCCGTCTCTTTGTTTTCAGAATAGGTTCCAAAACAGACGTCTTCAATGGAACTATTCTGGGCTGAGTATTATGCAATTCGGATTGAAAAATGGTTCGGAATTTTCCCTCACCAAATGCTCTCTGCGTGCAAGGGTATGAAAACGTCGATTTTCGGCTCCGGTGATTTTGGCTACCTGCCATCAACCCGAATTTCAGGTTGACAATAAGAAACACAACACCCATAACAATATAAAGAGAGGATTTAATTATGTTAACTCAAGCACGAAGCGTTGTAAACCTCGTTTTACATTTTGTGTGACTGTACCTCCATGACGTTATATCGCTTCGAATTGGGTAGGTCGCGAAATTTTCAGTGGCAATGAAGGTAAATTTTACCTACAAGTACTCAGAATAAGCGCCTTTATTCAGTTAAACGAGAGCCATTGCGTGTTCATTCTCGTAGAATTAAAAGTTGAACAGATATGGTTACGCGAAAAATTGACTTTGCGCCAACTCGAACTGAAATTGATTAGAAAAAGCTAAGAATTTTGTGTGCTTGCTAAGCATCGTTTTGCAGTAATTTGTCACAATACTCATCCCTCCCATTTCAGATTGAATGTTTAAAATTATTGTATGGAAAAACTAATGAGGCTCTTCAAAGATAAAATCTATCGCATAAATAAAAAACGTTTCCTGTTCGAAACGTACCAGAAAGCTAAAAGGAAATTGGTTATTGACTTTCACTCTTAATCTTTTATAAAATGGAGAATATTCAATTGCTTACACGCAAACTAATAATTTTGGCACAACGGTTGCTAAAATGAATCGTCATCAATCAGAGAATTTTTAAATCTTTATTTATTTTTCTTCCATTGTCGCAAGTAGGCGAAAGCCAGGTGGTGACGACTGCTACTATATTGAATCCACAAATATATTTAACTTATACACCAAATTCTAAAATCACACAATTATACAATACATGCATACGATAATAGCTAATTTATCCATAAGCAAATACAACAATATGTAGTTTATTTTCTTGAGTAGAACCTCGTCAACTACACTATTACCCTTTTATGGAGATTGAGTTTTATAGGTTCAAATGGGCCTTCACGGTTACCATAGCAGTTAAGGGCTCACGAGGTCTCCACCATACTTCACCCTTTACTTCCTCCGATTCCATCGTTATCTGTTATAATTTACAAGATTTTCTGTTATCGAACTAACTATAATCTTAAATCTTTTAACATTTTCTGGTTAGGTTTTGAAGAGACAACAGGATATAATAGTTACATTTAATATCTGAAAATTAAAGCTCCTACATGCAAAATGAAATCCAAATCATTGAATAATCCAATGATTGAAATGAGAGGCGTTAGTCTGTCTGCTGGGGGAAACAGCTAATATTCTATTCCCTTGCAAGTCTTTTACAAAACTTCTTAAAATTGAGGAGGCAACTTAAGGTTTTTCTTAAGTTTAGCATTACTAGGACATATTGCTTTATTTGAAATCTTACTACCATACGTAGTATTATTTGTCACTATAAATGCACCGGCCATCCGTCAAATACCTTGCTTAATTATCGAAAGAAATTAATCAAAATAATTTGTCAATAAAGTATTTTGCTTTAAACTGCCTAGTAAAATTTGCAAACGAAAAGATATTTTCAATGTACCCGTGAAGTATCTTCCTATTTGAAGTGTTGAGTTATCCATCATTACAATGCATTGGAGTCTTTTCTGATTAAAAGTTAATACACTACGTGTTTATTTGTTTTAAATTTACATGAAACTTTTTACATAAATTTTCAATCGGTTTTTGTCCTTCATGATTTTGTTTCACTGCAACCTCTTTAAAAAATGTCAAAAAATCGGAAAAAAATCGAATATAAACTTAAAATGAGGGAGAAGAATGGAAGAGAGAAAAGGGGAAAGAATGGGAAGTGTCTTAAATTTAACATTTAATCCACGCATACCCATCATATTGACGGGCCTTTGTAATAGTTATTTATCGAAAAATTTCCGTCGAAAGTAATGTTACCTTATAATATTTTTCACGACTTGACAATGTATGAAAGGATAAAGGATATGTTCCATATATTTGCAGTTATAATATTTTCTATTAAAATGAAGTCAATCAGGAGTGGCTGTCGCCGGAAGTGGAGCTGTTTGGAGTGAAAGGTAGAAGATGGTAAGTTTGGAAAAGTGCAGCTTTAAGTGTGCTAGAACTCGGCTTCAGGGAAGTCATTCGAAAAAAGGGTTCATGCATGACTCCGATTTTATGAAAAAAGGCGATATTGCGAATGCAAGACGTCAGAGGAGGATTATTGGGCAAATCTCTCCGATAATTCCTTTATTTTTGTGGAGCGATGTGAGAACAGGAAGCTTTTGATGTCGTTTTTAATTTTGTGCTGTATTGGAAATTGGTATTTCCTGATGCCCGCCATTCTACTTAAATGCAAGTTTCTGTGCATTTATCGAACTCAGGACGCTTAAAGTATACGCGGAGAGGGAAATGAGGATAAGGGCGAAGAGGATGGCCGAGGAGATGTGAGTGAGAGAGAGAGAGAGAGTTGTTCTGGGGAGGTCTCCGCTTTTATCCTCACTTGGTGATGACTTGTACTTTATTCCTTTCGTTTTTATCATGACAGCATATATGGATTAAGGAATCGAAAAATGCCAAGTCATAAGGACAGCTGCTTGTCAAAAAAGCATTGCGTTAACTATTTCCTATAAATTTTCCAACAAATATTCATTTAATTTTTTTATAGCGTATCGATATTTTGGTTTTATGTAACTCTTTCCAACTACCATTTTGGTTGGAAAACTATGTCTCTCCAGTGGGATTTAAAAAGTTGGAAAAATCAGATGCACATTTTTAGTTGCAAAGGATCAGTGGCGATTCACCGATAGTGCATTCTAAAACCGAAGCACTTGCTATATAGGAATAGCTTATGAATAAGATTCCTGCCTTTAAGTTGACATTGAAAATTCTCTTTCGAACAATTCTGGCTGGTAATTTATAAGATTTTATAGGGATATTTATTTAGATAAGAGAAGAAGCAATCCCAGAGGAACACGGACTACTTCTGTCTACATGTTACCCTGCAATTCACGAAAATGGTGGACGGCAGGAGGCGCAATTCACCAAAGTCGTCCTATCAGTTATCTGTCGCATGTTTGACTTTCCTATTTTTATCTCGTATTTTCCTCGGAAAGAGCGAGCCTCGATGACAATTTGCTCTGCAATGGATCTCACGTATTTTATCGCCACGATAGTTTCTACCTACGAAGATCGACCAATAAGCAAACAAATATCGTGCTTCTTTCTCATCTAAGCGGATTCAAGTATCTGTAGGTGATTAAAAAACATAATTATGGAAAAGTATTGTGATTAATGTTGTGATATGCTAAGAAATTGGTCGGTTCCAAATCGTTCAAAGTATGCTCGTTGCTCATGATTGATTTTGCGAGGATTTCATTAATTAATGTGTTTTCAAATTTTAAAATACTAAAAATAATTTTTTCCTTGATCATATTACAAATTAAAATGGATGAAAATTTCGGAAACCTCTTTAGCTGTTATTAGTTCTCTATAGTGTGATAGCAATCTCTGCCGATTCAGTATTAAAACTCTCTTTGGTTTTTATCAATGACGTTTTTTTAAGTATAATACGACGAAAGAAGTTTTTCCCAAGCGATGAATATTTCCAATCATTTTAAAACATTAAAATAATTATTTATGAGCGGAATCAAAAAGATTAAATTCCTCCATCTATTTTAATCTAATCACGTTCCCGAGATTTCTAGGGAATTGAACCTCGGGCGCCTTCCAATCCTTACCTGACTTCGTGCCATTTTCTTCAGACTTCCTCAATCCCTTGTAAAAAGGCACACTAGACTTGAAAAGAGCCTTGCCTGGGTGTTTTCTCGACCCCATTTACTTACGTCTTGAGTTTAAATTGCGCCTGGTTTCAAACAGAGATGTAGGAGATAAACGTGAGCCAATGAAAGGGCAAGGTCAATCGTCCGTTGTTTAAACTATTATACTGTTACCTTTGGAGGCTTTCTTGTGAAATTACGTTCCAGCACTTTTTATGGGAGCTTTGTCGATATTGGAAACAACTGCTCGATATATGAAATATCTTGGTTCGAATTTCACTCGTTACAATATTTTCGGTCATTACTGAAATTACTTTAGCGTTTTTAAATCGTTTAATGATCGTTTCAATTTGAATATTCCCTTCGCGGTACGTTCATGACTAAACATTTTGATAGCTATTTTCCAAATAATTGTATAGGTCACGTTGCGGAGTGTATGAGATAAAATAGAGAGACCATTGGATAATTGATTTTGAGTAAATTTCTTCAAGCTCTCCTTGAGTGGTATTTTGATAATGGAATTCATCGCTAGACTTGGCTTTTGCGGTAATACGGTGTGTTTACGCTTCAAATCTTTTAACGAGTTTTATACTACTCGTAAGATAGTTTGGGAAGCTTAAACTTCTGTCTTAATATTAAATTATGTAACGCGAGCCCGTGGCGCAGGCTTAACTGCGATATGCATCATACAGCGAACCCCGAATTCTCTCGTCCTCCGTAACTTTAATACTTCCTTGATGAAATCTTATTTTCTCCTGAGGTCTTCTAACTGATTAATTTTTTCCATTTAGATTTCATTTTTCCGTCAGGTTCACTCATTTAATAATGAAAATAAGTAATATAAACCTGTATAATCTTATATAATGTCGACCACACCCTCCCTTTGTAAAGTGCCATTTCCTCTTCTCATCCCCTTCCCACATAATCCACCAGAAAAGATTTTCTCGTTCTCTTCCACCTTTATCTTTCTTCCCTTTTTTCTCATTAATCGTTAACTTCGTTGTATAAAATTGTTATCCCATGCTCCTCTTTATCCTAACCCTCCATCTTCATTCAAAACCTATTTATGTGTGTCCTATCATTGACCTGACAATGTTAAAATGCCTTGAAATTGGTTGTAAATTTAATGATACTAGTGCTTCTCTTAAGTAATTTTATTTTTAAATTTTCGGTAAGAATAAGTAAATTTACACATCAGATGATGGAGTATTGTATAAACTTTATCCAGAGAATGCCACATATGGCTAGTCTCTATCTTTTAACGAAATTTTTGAGGAGAACGCGCTCGATCGCAAAGGATAGCGCGCAAAAAAGAGTAACGGAGCCGACGAACCTCGCATATTCCGCGTGGTATCAGTGCAGTGTTTTCCACCAGATCATTGTGCGCGAATGAATAAAGATTCCCATTGACCTTGTTGAGGACCCTTAACCCAGGCACAGAAGCTTTTCCCCACTGCGACCGAATGGGAGGGTCGAGGGGATCGACTCAGGAGATGAGAAGATAGTGGATTAGCCAGAGTGCTTCTCATTTCCTGAAAGAGAAATCCATTCGAGTGGACCAAACTTGGTAAACAAGGCGCTTTTTTCGTTAGTTAAGGGGACTCGATTCGTTGAAAATTCCATTGTTTCGGTCGCTTGATATCTCATCGAGATAATTATTCTCGTTTATTCGAAAGATAGAGCTCCTAGGGTTGCGTCGGAGTTCGTCGCGATCCGCTCGAAAATGCATCGATTTATAAGGCGAGCATCAGGCACGTCGAATGTATCAAGGGCTCAAGAATAGGGGAAAAGGCGTTGAAAAAGGCGGAATTTCCAAAGTCGATAAAGGAGAAGAAAGCGTTGCTCTCGCCGAAAGATATTATGCCACCCTAAAAGATTTCGCCGAAACTTTTTCTCCCCTTCAACCAAAGAGAGCCAGGCGTCATAAATGAGAATAAAGTGCCCGAAAAAGTTTTTTTGCGTGAAACGAGAGATAGGAAAGGAGTAGGATAAAACGTGTGGTCGTTGGAGTCAGAGGGGACGATTGAAAAAAAAACAGGAAATCCTCTCTGAACAGAACTCGTGCTGCTGTAATATTTTCCTTCCATTGTTCATTTGTTGAAAGCAGCAGAAGTTTGCCATCCAGAGTTCCACTTCTTTATCTCACACCTCGTTTATTGCATAGTCGCTTCCGATTCTTCCATAGTCCAACTTTCTTATTCCATTTTACTCCTGAAATGTAGGCGTCAGAATCTTATGTGACAATTGTTGAAAGAGGTGAACTCTAAATGTCGAAAAATTAATAATATTGCCGTTGTGACCGACGTTTTTTTACTAATGGCTTTTTATACAGAATACACGTTGTGATTTTGGTATTTTATGCCTCTTAAGCGGAATGATTTGACAAAAACGTACATTTACCAGATGGAGATTCATTTTCTTAAAAAATGAACAAATCTTGTTTGTTAAACGCTCACTTGCAATATTTCTTGACTATTGTCCAGAAATGTGTCGGCGGAGTCACTTTTAGCAATAATGACGGTATGTACATTTATCCGTTTGGCTTTTGGTACGGAGTTATCTCGATTCAAATTTGTGTGAGGAAGGAATGGTATGGCTGAATGCAATTACTTATGTTGTATTCGTTTTGATTAAAAAATGTTAAATAATATTATCAATAATGTAGCCCCAGTTTTTTCATCATGGATGCGGACAAAAAACATCTTACGCAGATGCGGCTGCTGTGCGTTACGCTGCATGTTTTTCGGCAACATCGAGCATTTATTGTAGTAGAGCGGAAAATTAGTTTTCGTAACGCAAAGATTAAAATACACGTACGTATACGCAGATTTGTACATTTATGAGTCAAACTGCATAGAAATACACAAAATTTGGGTTCGGAAAATTCTTCTGAGAGAGTTTTACTATATTTCTTTACTAAATCAATCAAAAGTCGTCTTCCTATTTTTTACTTCCGTAATTTATATTTTTGATCTATATCACTCATAATGTGCGTGTAAGAATATCTTCTTGTTAAGTTGATATATATATATATATATATGTGTGTGTGTGTGCGTGTTAAATGTGTTAATAACTTATGGTATGAATTTAGGATGAGAAAGTGAAGCTAAAAAATACTGATGAACATATAAATGGGATCCACTGTTTTACTACAGTCGAACCTCCCAAATCCGATAAACCATTTTCCGGCTATTTATGGAAAATGAGTGATTCCGGAAAACCACCCGAGATTCGACAAATAACGCACAGTGTCACCTCTCACACTTCTATGTACAATAATTGCAGTATATAAATGAAGCATTTTTCGCATTTTTTCCTTTATTAAAACTGAAATTTTTATCATGATATCTGATAATTACATATTAATAAATTAGCATACCAGATATAGTGTTAAATTTAAGATGTTTATTAGTATACCTGCTGTGTGAGCCGTCACGCGAATCGGTCGTATGATTATCCCGAAAGCCGGCAAACTCCAAGATCCGGCAAGACTCAGGTCCGAAAGTTGCCGGATTTGGGAGGTTCGACTGCATATCAGCCCGATCCGAGTTTTAATGTGATAGGTTTAACAGGAGCAGGTCAGAGGGGGGTATCGATAGGAGATGCCGGTGAGCGTTCGTAGATTAGGGGGTTTGGGATAGCAAGCAATGGGGAATGAGTGGGCGAAACGTGCTCATATAGATTTGGGCTTTCTGGGAAGCACACATAATAATCTCTAGTGGTTCCAGGGCAGGGGTGAGGAACCTTTTTTCATTGCAATGCCAAATGTTACTTAAAATCAGGCCGCACATTGCGATGCACTTTGCATGCTTTCACATTTATCAAAAGTGAAATAATCAAGAGGCAGACACAATTTAATGGCTTTTTAATTTAACGATTACAGATTTCAATTCTTCATATTTACTAATATTATAAAAAACTTTGAAGGCGTTAAGACAATATAATGGCTTTTTAATCTAATGGAAAAAATTTAAATTTAAATTCATAATGTTAAAAACGGTCGGAAATTAAAAAAATAATTATAATAAGCCCGATCAACGGGTTCGCCGAACTCAGGAATTATTATCCCCATGCATTTAAACTCTGGCAGTGAGGATAAATCGTGCTTTATATAATGTTCTGATCGCAGAACGCATGGAGATACCGCGCAAGTTCTGTTGTGCCGGATGCTATTTGTGATCTCTAGGGGCAAACTCTTGAAACTCCAAACAAACGAGAGCGCGCTGTCATTCCGATAGTATTGTCTGTCGCTTTTGGAAGTTGTCTGCTCAAGCAGCTTTTAATTTATAAGTTCTGAGGATTATAACTTCTGACGTTTTGCTAAAAATACTAAGGTTCGGTGTTTTCAATTTATTTCAAATGGTAAATATCTTTTGTTTGTTCTTTCTGTGACTTTCATGCTAAAATCATGTACGAGTTTGAGTATGTTTAGACAAGTATGCAAAAGGGCCGCACTGAGTATCACAAAAGAACGCCGGTTCCTCACCCCTGTTTTAGGATATCCATTCCTGAGCCTTTGCTTAGCACATGTGGAACCTGGACAGAAAAGGAGTTCTTGTGGTTTTATTCAAAAATGTTTCGCTGTTTGCTGCCATAAATTCAACAAAACACAAAGTTGCAGTAGCTCGCCTAGGAAACACTTGTCGACCCATGTTAATAGAAACTTTTTGATTCAGTTTGACCTGCTAAAATTACACCCTGAATTATGAAAAACCTTTCCGAAACATCCTGGGTTATTAAATTTCCATAAATATATTTTCTTGCTTGTTCACATAAACATATTTATTCATTCGCTGATTAAGATAAAGGGAAAGGTCATTAGTTCCTTTTTTACATTATACTCAATTGAATCGAGATGATAGCTACCGCGTAAATTTGGCCAAATTGATGGGCATCTAAATTTAATTTGTCCGAGATCATAAATTTTGATTGGAAGCTTACTTCTTATGGCTACTAACTAAAGGTATAAACCACTGCTTCAGCCATAAAATTCATTGGAAGGGCCAATGCATTTCACTCACTATGTGGGCATCCTCAGGGCAAACCTGCTTCGACTGTGACACAGTTGGCCTCGTGTCACTGTCGAAGCAGTTTCGCCCTGAGGATGCCCACATAGTGGGTAAAATGCATTGGCCCTTCCATTCAATTTTATGGCTGAAGGAGTGGTTTATACCTCGAGATCATAAAATTGAATATACATTTCTAGGTAATTTTATTTTCATTATCGATAGCTATTTTTAAAGTTTTATTGTGTTTAGAAATATATACGTAAAATACATATTTTTAAAGAACCGTCGCCATTTATAGGCGTTCTTTACCAACAAAGCGGTAGTAGGGGAACGTCTTATGGACACGACTCGTCCGTCAATCTATCGTGACTTTCATATCTAGAACCGCTGGACGGATTTTAATTAAATTAAATATTAGTAATACTTATTAAAATTTATTGCCGAATTATGATTTTGAACTTCATCAGTCAATTATAACTTCCACATCGTATAAACACTTAAGTAATTACTCCTCTCTTGTTAAAAGGCATCTGTCAAGCGACGATTCAATAGCATATTTTTCTTCCATGTTCTTATATGACCTGTAATGTATTGATTTGACACTTTATTTCGATAGAATATAAAATTTGTATAATAAACTCCGCGAAACCACTTAGTTACGATTTAAAGTTTTGGAGAAAAACATTTGAGAAAATCACAAGCAAAAAATCAAATATTTTGTTTACATCGATCGCTACGACAATTTCATCGACACACATCAATTTAAAACCCGTATTTTTCTCTCCCGTGCTCTCATATGATCTCTGAGGTACAGATTCAAAACTTTATCCGGATAGACGACAATATTTACTACAAAAAAGTTCGCGGGTCCACGTAATTACGAGTTATAGGTTTGGAGATTAAAATTCGGGAAACTCCCGAGCAAAACATTGCATATTTTGTTTACATCGGTCAATATGACGATTCTATCAGCAAACAACAATTTAAAAACTTTATTTTTCTCTTCTAAGCTCTAATACGATCTATAAGGTGTAGATTAAAAACATTATTCGGAAAGAGATTAACATTTATCACAAAAATGTTCGCGAGACCATATAATTACTACTTATAGCTTCAGATATAAAAATTCAAGAACCGCCCAAACTTTTCGTGCAGTATTATACACATTTCTTATAAAGAATACCTTAAAAATCTCTGTTTTTTCCATTTATAAAGTACACTTTTCCTTCTTGTTATTACAAACTGGCGGGCGGCAGAAATTTGTCGATCGTCTAATTTTTGGCCCGCAAGGTGATTATGCAACGCCAACAATCTTATACTAAAGTGTCGTCTCTTCAAACAACGAATCCCAGCTTTAATAACAGCAAGCAATTTCTCAGGAAATATTAATTGCCTTTGATATGAAAATGAATACCATTGTATGAGAAAACAAATCCTCCGTTTTAATTGTCTCCACATAGAAGGATAACGGTAGGAAACTTTTTAAGAAGACTTTACACATTCAATTGGAGAAAGAATTCAGTTTGTGTATAAGAGCCGCAATTCCGACAACTGAGAGTTCGAATCAGGCGGTACCTTCTCTGCTTTTGCTATCGAGCAAATTTAAATTTGAACCATATTTCTCTCTCATTCTATCCTCCCTTCGTTTTGGATTCAAAGGCTTCAAAAGATGTGAAGAAGCTATCTGACGAATCCCGCCATCCCAGGCGCCATGTTAACGGTCAAACATGGAAGAACCGGAGCGAATTCATAGGCCTGCATGCTGCGATTAAATAATTTCGTAGTTTCAATCGGCTTAAGATTTAAACCTCTCCGAAGTAAGAAAAAGTAACGCAGAGCTTGTTCGGTGAACGATGTTTGCGGAGAGAGGAAGAGAAGGAGTTAGGAAAGCCACCTGAATTTTTCATTATGAAGTTTGTCTTTGAAAAGTGAAAGCGCAGAGAGAGGGACGAAATGAGTCCTTAAATTTTTAAAACGCGCAAGCATAATCTGGAAATGCACTCACCGTGTACTGAATTTTAAGGTGATTTAATCCAGTCTTAATGTAATCAAGTTTTATATTTTTATAATCGGCTAAAATTGTATATGGATCTCCTCGTGACTCTCTTTTGGTTGAAAGTGCTTTAATTTAATATTAAACCTATTATGATGCTCGCCTTCTCGATGAGGCATAGCTAAAATGGCATATATCTTATATGCCAGTGGTGTGCAACCTTTTTTTAATCGCGGGCCACACAAACACGGATAAATTTGCGAAGTGCCACGCAATTTATTAAAAGCACACTACCAATATGGACAAGTACTTATGATAGGTTTAATTTCAATTCTGAAGCCATTTTTTAGCGTTCGATAATTATCTTCCTCTCTAATGATTCGACGGTTAGGTAAGCCGATGGGTTAATAAAATTCAAAAGTGAAAATTGTTTGAAGGTTCCGCGGGCTACCTGAAATCGAGTCGCGGGCCACAGGATGCGCACCACTGTTTCAGCCAATTTCTATTGAGTATTGAAATCATGCATTTTCAACAAACATAAAATGTTTTTTTTAATAAAAACTTCGGAAAACAGTATTGCGAGTCGTCAGTGTTTCGGCGAGCCAGATTAGGCTATACATCGGACGTTGACTGGAGAGTTGGATGTATCATAGCGGTCAAATCACATCAAAATTATGTTTTTAGGGTTAGCTTTTCAATATCAAGTGTTTCACTCTCGTAATTTGAATGACATGATGTTGTGTTAAATCTCTCTTTAGTCATAGCTTCTCGGGCAGTATAAAAGGCTCTCGAGGGCCGCATGCGACCCGCGGGCCGTAGGTTGCTCACCACTGGTCCACAGCTTAATCAACGATGATTTGCCTACAGTAGAGGATTGATCCCGATAATTCTCTTTTCATATCCTGTCTATCGTCATCTTGATCACTTATGGGTGTGTCCGGGAACTACTAAGTACCAGAACTAAGCCATCCAAACAGTTTTTTACCGTACTCAGTTAACCGGTTATTTTTCGAATTTTCTTACTGTTCGCTAACCGGTTAATTGTGTCCGATTAACGGAATATTTTGAAGGGAGAAAAAATGCTTGTCATGATAAGTTTTCAAAATTCCCAGTGAAAAGAATTTGTTGTAATAAATAGGTATTCTTATAGGACCCTTCCAGGTCTAAGTTATTTCATTAAAAATTAAAATAAAAAAACAAAAAAATTCAAAACCGGGATTTGTGAACTGTTGGAATGGATTTTAAGGGAAACAACCTAAAACTATTTTTAAGACCGTTTATTTGTTTTTTGGTACATCAATGTGATTGGTGGGTTAGTAGTGGGGTAGGAATAGTCAAGGTTAAGGCGGGAACATCCCCTTCGTGCGCTGCGTTCTCCGCGCTTCCACTTGTATCGCCGTCTCAAGCGGCCGCTGCTCATCAAAGCTTCCAGCTGACTTTCAGCTGTCAGTTGGAGAACCTTTTCAACGCAATTGCAAATATTCAGCCTACTTCTACAACCAGTGAACGGGTTTTTTTCTGTGGTCAATAACTTTTCGACCAAAAATCGTACTTCTATGAAATACGAAACACTTTATGCTATGTAATTTCTGAAATATTATATTTTTAAACATCAGTAAATATTTTTTCTTGTATTCTTATGTGCTTTTGTACAAAAAATATTTTTTGTACATACGATACATTAATGTAGTTTATTTATAAAGCTTTATTTTTAAATTATATAAAAGAACCTGTTTATCTTGTAAGTATTACCTTCAAAATTTTGTTGCACCAAACATTGAATGAGCTTCATTTTCTTAAAATTTTATTTGCAGCAAAAATAAGCAGTTTTTCTTGCATTCCTTTAAAATTTGTTTAAACAAACATGTCTAAAAATTGTGGGTTTCTATTTTTACGGGTTATTTACCGCCTAACCGGTAAGCTGACGATATTTTAATAAAAAACCGGTTAGCGAAAATTCCGGTTAATTGGAAGCCCTACCCCGAACATTGTTTCTGGACAGTTCCATATTGAATTGGAACAAGAAATTTTATGCAATCATAGGTGATAAGTGATGACACAAAAAACTGAAAACACGGAATATGGTTTCGGAACAGTTCTTTTTCCATTTATTTAAGAAGAGAGCTTATGTGGAATATTTCTAAATCAAATTAGGAAAGTTTTCATATTGAATGTTTCTGTCAGTTAATGAACAACGCTAAAGTTAGCAATTTATATTGGAAACTAAGACGAAGTTTTAGATGTGAAAACAATTCCTACTAACCGTAAACTAACACCATCTGTAGAGGATGTGGAATTTGCGGTTTAGGAGGAATACCTTCCATAACAAAGCTGAAGTTTTCTGCTTGAAGGATTTTAATCACTTCCGATTTAGTCTACAAACCGGCTTGGAATCCGGCATCGCGTGATGTTTCATGGCTTCAAAAACGATGTAAGTTTAATTGCAATAACCACTTCATGCGTTGTTGTTGCATGAGTTGGATTAAAAAGTATTTTATTAACACACGCATCAGAATTGAGCAGGGTTTTGGTTTTTAGTGACGCCGAAGAATCGGAAACGCAAGAAAATAAATTGTTTACCTTTTTGTGGATGCCACTTTTTAAGCAACCAGAGCTACATACAATTTTAGGTAAGCTCTGGTCGCTAAATATTTTCCGAACGTTGGAAATGTGCTGTGCAATTATCCAGGAAGAGCGGCTAACACTATATATAAATATTTATCGGGAGATTCGGTCCCTTATTGTCTTATAAATGGCGCAACCTTTTCCCCAACAATTGGCAGTAACCGCTCAACTACTTCTGATTTTGGAGATAAAATTTTTCTAGTGTTTTCCATCCGAAATAAAACACCTCCAACTAAATATCCAGGCAAATAAACTTGCTATTCGCAGGCAGAAAATTACTAGATTCGATCTAGTTCATTAGCTACCCCATCTTATTTCGTCGTCGTTATATAAGGACTAGCGTAATTGCCAGTCATATGTGACGGGTATGCCTGAATTAAGTGTTAAGTTAAAATTGAAATAATAATTAATGAAACCAACTTTTATATGCACTAAAAAGTAAGCAATAAATATAAGGTTCACATAATTGTGTGTTCTATGGAGTTAAAATAGTTTTGGGCGAATATAAATTGTTTGACAAAGAAATACATATAGGTTATACAATTATTACACGCCACAAATTATTTTTAATCTTTGTAACATTTAATTTTTTTCTCTCCCTCCCTCTGTCTCTCTCCTTATATCTCTCTCTCGTATTAAAGCATTCAATGCACTTATTCCTTACGCATCCTCCTATATAAACCAAATAACACCACAATAAGAATCATTATTGTAGAAATTTTTCTCGGGTACACAACCGGGTCAAAGTTTGATCTAGGATCAAAGTTTCGACGGCTGACTTTGCCATCTTCATCAGGATGAAGATGGCAGAGTCAGCCGTCGAAACGTTGATCCTAGATCAAACTTTGACCCGGTTGTGTACCCGAGAAAAATTTCTACAATCAATCCACCGGGAAAGCACCAGATCCTAGAATTATTATTATTAAAAATTTCTTCTTCCCCCCTTAGTTGGTGTATCATTAAACATATCAGGTACTTTTAATGACTAAATAATGAAAAATAATATATCAAAAATGATTTCAGGGAAAATTCAATTTCTATTAAGTGATTTATTTTCAAATCAGTTCTAAACAACCAAACAATTGAAAATTATTTTAAACATACCTCACTTGAGTTCAGTAGTTGTAATACTTATGTTTATGTTCTTTTCTTTGCTGTAGATAATCTAATCTGCCATGCACGCGTAAGGAATTAAATGTATTTTGTAATTATAGCAGATATTATTTACTTCAGTAACCAATAAGACTATTTACAGTAAATAATTTACGTTAACAACAATTAGGTAGCTATGCATGAATTTTTCAAATTTGACGGGTGTGCGTGAATTAAATGTTAAGTTAAAATTGAAATAATAATTAATGAAACCAACTTTAAAAACATCCATATCCTATATGCTTATTTATTTTTTGTTGTACATAGTTACCATGTGATAAAATTTATGCTAAATTCTAATTGTGGTGCGGCATATATATTTTATCATTTGTTAAAATTAAATAGCGATTAAAATTAAACAGATTTAGCTTCTTATTTATTAATCGCCTTTTTTCAAGGGAAATAAGGTTAAACTTCCTCAAGATAAAATTGGTTTTGTGGCAGAAAAACAGATTCATCAGATTGCGTTACGTTTCGGACAACGGCTATTATATTAAGTAATATTAAATGCAGAACACAAAAAATATTTTTTGTAGAGTATGATTTGATTTGAATTAGAATGATCATATCACAAATTTTATTAGCAATGACATTTGACTGCAAAGGCACTGAAAAAGTGTATGTGTGTGTGTGAGAGAGAGAGAGAGGGGGGAGAGAAATTAACCTGAAGGCCAATTTAATTCTTTGTTTATTAACCGACGGGTGTTTACCTTTGCAGTAATCAAGTTTGTCTCACTATTGTTTTCCAAAGTGAAGGCAAAAGCTCTTCGGAGAAGTGAAAATGGTGGAGCGGAAAAACAGGGCCTCACGGAGAACGAGGGTAGTGGTGATGGAGGGATGGGGTAAAGAATAGTTACCAGGAGGAATTAGGGGAACAGTATGTAAGTTGGGTTGCAGAAGTGAAAGGGGTTAAAACCGCGTGAGTTGGGATGCATAAACGAAAGGGGCTAACGCACAAAGGCTTGTATATGTAGATTGCGGGATTTAAATGGATACGCCTCATTCTGAAAGGAGTATATTACAACTTCTCCGTCGATTAATGGTTATTTTCATTTTAACGAGAGCCCCTTTAAGCCTTTACTTTACTTAATCTTTCTTGGGGTAATAGGTAGAAAAAGTTTTTAGTGTATTTCCTCTCTACACGCTCCGCTGAGACAGTTGGACAAGGTCTTTCGAATATTCATGCTGAACCTTCCCACTCTTAATTACAAAAGGGGAGGTGGTAATTTTCTGCGAATGCCCCGAAGCTGCAACATCATATCTCAGGTTTTCAGCAGAAATGAGGATAATAAACTTTCATTGTTTCTCGTCAACTTTTTTGGTAATTAAGAATTGTATAGTAAAATACTAAAGTTTTAATGTATCGAGAATTTTGGTAATAAGTATTTTATCGTGAAAGACAAGTTTTGATGCATGGAAATTTTAAATTATATATTTATAGATACCAGGTAATATGTATGTATATGTATTACTTGATACCTACAAATATTTTTTTAAATTTAATTTGATTGTTCTTTTTGTAAGTGAAATATTGATGCTGCTCAAATGATAGCCTGACAAGAAATAACCGAGAATAGTTAATTTTTGCAACGGAATTATTTTAACGTTTCTAATGGTAGCATTCAATATCTACGTAAAATTAATCCTCTGTATTCCTGACTGGTATCCCTATGGCCTACAATACTTCTCGGTCTTCCTATGTCTTCTGGACTTTCTTTATCCGCCATCCTCCTCTGCCTCCTCGCCATTTCCGTGAATCTCCCTTATTTTCCATTATCCTCATTCCATCCCAATCCAAATATGTTTACCCGGCCTTACCTACTTCCGCCCGCTGGAGGCTGTTTCCAGGACGACTTTGATTTTCTGTTCTTGAGAATTTCAATCTCATACTCGGACGATCTTGACAGTCCATTCTCACAACCGATGCTGCGACACACAGACCGTTCCTATTCTCTTCGTTCTCTAATTCGTTGAATCCAATCTTCTCCTTCCGTTGCGTCTTACACCGACACAAATTTTCAGTCCTTCTCAAACCACCTTCTCAATATGTGCTACACTGCTCTTACGGAGGACGATATCCTTAGCTCAACCATAGAGCTGTTCGGTAAGTTGCGGAATTACAATATAGGCAAAAGACGGGGGGGCATATTTACAATTTCTATAGAAAAAGTCTGATATAGCTACCGCATGACTTTCTTCATAACTGTAATATTTCTAAAAATTCCAAATAGGTTAAATGATAATAAATATTTTAAGGAACTGCGACAAAAATTCAGACCTTATAAAGAACGACATAAACTCATACCGTAGCCTTCTGATATTGGATATAGCCATGAACCTCCAAAAATTAAGCATAAAAAGGAGCGCTACTAAGACGTAACTAAGCTTCAAGTGTTTAAAAAAGTTGCCTCCAGATGGTGTTGTGGTAGTAGATAAAAAAAATCATTTTTAAAATATCTCTTTAAAAATTTGGGAAAATGTTTCGGACAAAGGTAGTAGAAAATTAAATTACCTACACCATTTATCCCAGTCATGTTTTTCATTCATCAAGTATTAAAGCAAATATGTGAAAATAACGGATAAGTGATAAGAGTAAACACCTACTTCTGGTTGACTGATTCTTACCAAAAACTAATCAATTCTTGTCCCTGTAACAAAATTGTTAATATAAAATTTCGCGAAGATTTAATTAATGTTTTTTGAGTTAGAGCACCCACAAAATTCCTATCACATACATACACCCACAGACATCATCGAGAAAAAGGTCAAAACGTGTTCAAGGGACCTCAAAACGTGAATTTCCGTTGAAATCTCAAAATCAATTTTTTTTCCTGAAAACAATACTTTCTCCTACACTACATAAGGAGAAAGTAAAAATAATGCACGTGAAATTTTGTATGATATTCATATATATTTAAATTAATGATTCCTTTCTAAACAAAATACCAGCGAGTTCTCGGACTTTGATGAGGCATTGTTTATATCAATGAGAAAGGATGGTCTGATGGTATAAATGTAAAAAATTTTGTTTTTCCACAAAAAAACCTAAAATTCCGCTACTGGGATATTTGTATAATAGCGGTCTCGGGTCCGGCGCTAATTTCTTCTTTTGTATTTCCTAAACCAAGTATAACGGATTCGGAGATCTCGTGGTCCTTTTCCCACATTCATCTCATCAAGGTTATGGAGCAAAAAGTTTCATTGGCCTATGGGTGTAAAATTATGAAAATTTTATTTGCTTTCTAAGCTGTTTTTTGTTCTACTTTCGTCTAGTTTTCGCCTAAGCCGCTGTGATCGTCTACGGGTTTTGGCTTTCCATACGTTCCAAACAAAACCTCGTTAGACCCAAGATTTTTCTTATGGCCAAGCACTTGGTTTGAATGCTAGGGTTAAATAGTTTTATCCTCTCAAATACTAATTCGTGTTTGTGTTTGACCCGGGATCTTTTTAAGCCCCGCGGACTTCTAACATAGGCCTGGCGAAATTTGGGAAAAATATAAATTAAACTTTGTTGGTGATAAGGTGTGTCGGATGAGCGTGATGATTTCTTCGTTCCTCGAAAATGGTGTGGCATTCGTATTTTTGTTGGAAAATGATATAAATGGCTGATATCTTCTCGTCACCATGAAAACAAGACGAGAAGGATTTCGAAAACAGAATGAACTAGCGAGTTTTCCTTGGAAAACAGAGTAGATGAAAATATCGCATTTTTCCCTCCGCGGTTTAGTTAATAATATATAATGAAATTATGTAATACTAGCAAATTACCCGGGCTTTTCCCCGTGTTTTCAGTTTCGAATTTTTCATGCTCACTGCACCCGCTAATATTTTAATTCAACTCAAGGTACTCTCGAGATAAGTGACCAATATCCCCCTTAATTGGCATGAACAAATTAAATATATATTCAAATTTGATATTTTTCTCTAATATTGATAATATGATATCAAATATAATACCAAATTTTATAACAGTAGTGATAAAAACAATGGTTTTCCTTTTGAAAAATAAGATCGGTTAATGAAACTCTACATATGCTTCAACGTTTTTATTGCAGTCGAAATAATTGTTAAATTGGTAAATAAAAGTCAAAGAATTATATTCTTGAAGCCACTTAGAGCGGTGACGGTCATATTGAAGAGAGATAGTCGGAATCACTGAGCGTTAACGTACCATGTTGAATGCGAAGTAATTATACAAAATCGCAAAATGCTATAGAGATTCCGCCTAATCCTATTACGCATCCCAATCCCTTCCAACATTCTTTTTAATCCCTCTAATCCGTTCCTCTTTTTTGGAGAATATTTAAGTATTCATAAGCTGCGTTTCCCTTTGGATATCGCGATCTTAATTGAAGTCGGGGTTTGGATGAGAAATTTATTACCTCGCGGTCCCCTATGTCTTTTACTCTGAATCTGGGTCTGCTTTCGTCTTTTTAGTCGTGAGCGCGCTCTTTGTTAACGAAATCCGCGCTGGGACAGCGATTGGCGCGTGAGAAAAATAAGAATCAAAAATTAACATTCCATCCGCCGAAGACACATTCCACTCAGCTGCAACTTGGAGTAGCTATTTAATATGCGAAACTCGTCTGCCGATGGCGTGTTCGTCTCTGATAAACTAGGCTTTATTATGGAGTCAAGATTGAGCGAGCGCGTCTGAACAATTGGTGACACTTCCACTTCGACTGAAAAGTGAGATATAAATCCTTAAAGAAACCCTCGCTGTTTGTTCGAGAACAATGTTCTTCTATGAAATGAGAAATATAATTTTTGCATTATTTCGAATATTAATCAACCTAATTTAATTTCTGTTTCATTAGGGCGAATGTGCATGCATTCTTGTTCAAAATCCATTTTCATCCCTTTAATTATAATTTTAATCAACGACGAACAGATTGTTTTATTTCACCGTTATGAAAAAAATTAACAAGACGATTCTGATATGGATGAGCGTAAGAAATCCACTTGAAATTATATCCAGCCCCAAGTAATCCATCGTTATTGTCAAACAAACCTATTTGACGCAACAGTATATTTCAAGGAATTAAAACTTAGGTTTTTCGGAGTGAGTCTTTTGAGATCACCTTTTGTAAACAAGAATTAAAAACTTCATCGCGTAATTTAAGCGTAATGTAAGCAGTAACATTATAATTTCAATTTCGGCAAGATATATTATGTAATTTACACTCAGGCCTGCACCGCTAAGGAGAAATAGTGAAATAAATTGGAAAAACATCGATTCTAGCAAATGGAGTGCCGATGGTGTAGTGGTTAGGACGCTGGCTTCTAATTCACCTGCTGCTCGAAAGAGGAGCGGGAACGTAATCCTCTAAAAGTGGGATTTTTTCCAAGATCGCCCGGCCCCTGTTTGTATGGTTTGAAGAGACCGCGCAAAGTCAGCGTTCCGTCCTTCGGAAAGGACGTTAAGTCGTTGGTCCCCTTGGTGCTCTTTGTTAAGAGTAGGCTAATGCCGGCACCGGGTTTCCCTTCTCCCTTTTGAGTGTGTTCGGTGTGGAAGGAGCTATGGCTATAATAATCCAAGAGGTTCATTTGCCAAAAATACACACACACACACACGACTCTAGCAAACTCAGCCAAGTAGGATGAGAGAGAAATATCGGAGGATTAGAATGGTGAAATTTCTGTATCGATCTAAAAAGATAAGCGAGCGGAATTGCTAACACTACGGTGGGATACGGCTTTATTAAGCCAAATTGGCAATATGGGAGACCGAGGCGAGATTAAGAATCAAAGAAAAAGTCGTCTTTATTTATTTCGAAATAGATTTCATCGGTGTTTAAACCTTATTAATCCGAGATTAAGTTCGATCATATATTTGTATGTGCGCTCATCAAAACGCAACGAAGATTATAATATAAATAATGGCAAAGGGAGGGTAGTACTGAGAATTTGAAAGTCAAAAGACTTCACCATATATGATTTTAGATTTAAAAGCCACGCATTTTAAATGGGAGCCCCTTCTTCTTATTTCTGTATCCCGCGTGTTATTTTCCATATAAATCACTATATTTATGATATAAAAAGTGCTTTATCAAAAAAGTCTACTTATTTACTGTGTATTATATTATAACTCTAAATCGTTCCAACTAAATAAGTAATTGTGTCACAATAGCGACCGATTCGTTTTATTCATTAAGACCGTCGTAAAATACATCTAATGCTGATTTGATCTTAGCGGAACAGCTGCCGCGTTGATGCGGCCATCAAATTTAAAATGCCTACCTTATTGCTTAAACCCTTTTAATCGGGAGTGATTTTTCAGAGCATACTTAAAAGGATGAAATATTTTTAGTACCACTAAACCTTGGCCAAAATACATTTTTATTGATAGATTATTAATTTCATAGCTTTAAGTTATATGAATAGTTCTTGAGTCTTTAAGTGTTAGTGTTTCCTATTTTAAATGTACGTTCTTGTATAATGTTGATGATTACACCGATCACGGTAAAACCAATTGAAATTTTAGGTACAATCGGCATGATCAACGCAATCAAATCCATGCGTTAGACGTCAGTAAAAAAATCTTCCAAAAATACTGGAAGAGATGGACTCAGTTTTAGAAATTTAGGAATAATGTTTCCCTTCCCTTTAATCGTTTAACAACAAGAAAAAAAATCGTTAAAAATATAACTGTTATTTGTATTACATTAGCATTTGTAATTCTAAAATACGTTTCGCGATTTATCACTTTATCTTGCCTCATAAAAATGAGACTTCTCTTCGTAACTAATTCCTTTCTAAAAAAACTTATCCCCCTCTGGAAGTTTTCCCAAAACTCCCCCATGATTCCCAACGCCGTCTAGACCTATTATTTGAAACTATTAAGGGTACATCCCATTCATTGTTAAAGAAAGCGAATCTATTTTTTTATTGCGCATCGATGAATTTCGTCGCCAAGGTTACGAACTTTTCTCGCAACGCGTTTGACTTTAACAAAGCCATGAAGATGAATTTAAAAAAATAAAAGCTGAAAGCAAAGTCAATTCCGGGAAAGCGACCTTTTCCGAGTAAGAAATTTAGAGGGGAGATATTGGGAGACAATGTATCGGAGAAGCGTGAAATTATTTCGAAAGCGGCAGACGCCTGAAAACCTTTAATGAGGGAAAATGTTGAAAGTGGGATGCGGTGAAGCGGTTCCCGGAGGGAGGGCGTTTCCGGGAGACGAGTAGAAAGGAGTGCGTCTGTCTGCAAAAATCCTGACGATGCGAAGGAAAAGGTTTCAGAACGGAGAGACCCGAACAGATGAACGATGAGCGATGCGAAAAGGATGGTTTCGACGTTCCCAAAAGGAATTTTTATGGTGAATGCTCTCGGGGTTGTGTCTGGAGCGGAAAATGGACGGAAAGTGACTTGGAAAGTCAACCAACCGGTGGACTGGACGAGAGAGGAAAAGCGAGCGAAGAAGAGGTGAAAGAAGAGAGAGGCTGAAGGAGAATGGAAAGGTTAAGTGGTATTGACACCAAAAAAAGAGAAACTGCCATGAATTTAACGGCAGATTCCATTTTACCGGTAGGAACAGAAAAAATAAAGATAAGAATATAAAAATTCTGTTCTAAGTTTTTCGAAACTTTTCCTTGCTTAAAATGGCAATTCTATCTAACGACCGAAATAATTTGCTTAGCCAAAAAAAGAAGGGAAACGCATTTAAACGTCGCTCATTAAAAATTTTGTTAATAAGTTATGCACGTAACTTTGTTGATAATTTGTCGCCATCTTTTTAATGGAAGCGCACTGTCCTTCAATACTCGATAAAAAGTTTCTCGATTTTAAAAATTAACGTTCTAAAATCGTACGGATTATTTAATCGAAAAGCTAGCTTACAATGACGTCTGCCGCGGTATTAGCAGGACGAGACAGAGTGACGAAATGAGAGAGGTAATACATCATTTGCCGCCAAGTGACGACACCCACTTCGCACTTAGCTCTACCATAATCCGTCCACTCATACCAAAGCATTCACAAGCATTAAATGGAGAAGTTTATCTCCATCATTAATCCACTCAGGACATAAGATTTTCGCAGTTAAATCTCGCTTTACTGGTAACTTTATAACCAAAGCTTCACCAAAAACGGAAGTATTTCTTAAGCTCTTGAGTATAGGAATATCACTTATTAAATGTCTTTCAATAGGCATACCCGTAGGTATTTTTCACTATTTTATTTATTTTAATATTAAAACATAAAAATATACAAAAGAACTTGTTTAAATAAATAATTGGATTTTTGAGGATGTTTGAAATAATTTAGAGTATTTAAAATATACCATCGATAAATTACAAGTTATAGCGGATATTGCGCACCTAAAACCCGCATCTTGGCAGCGAATATAAATCGCGACGATAAATGTAAACAAGATGGAAAAGTATATTCCATAAATGGAATACACAGAGATTTCAAAGGTGTTCTTTATGGGAAATACGTATAAAACGGTATTGAAAGATTGGGCGGTTCTTGAATTTCTATCTCCGAGGCTATAAGTCGTAATTATATGCTCTTGCGGGCGCTTTTGTGGCAAATGATGTCCTCTCTCCGAATTATTTTTTTAATCTATACCTTACAGATTATATAAGAGCTAGGGAGAGAAAAATATGGATTTTTAATTGTTGTTTGCCGAGAAAAGTCTAAGCGATCGATATAAACAAAATATGCGATGTATTGCTCCGAATGTTCTCGATTTTTTATCTCCGAAATTAACCTTACAGAATATAAGACAGTAGTGGGCAACCTTTTCTGCGTGGCGGGCATGGTGATTGCGATTTCCTCGGCGGGCCGTATTGCAAGTTGTCAATGCTTCGGCGGGCAAGATTGGATTTTTAATCGGACGTTAACTAGAGATTACAAGGTATCATATTAGTAAAAATCGAGTCTAAATGAGGTTTTTAGGGTCAACATTTCAATATCAAGTGTTTCATAGTTATAATTTGAATTTATACTATATGACTTTTTCGTTACATCTCTCTTTACGACGGACGGATGGACGGACGAGACGTGCCCATAAGGTGTTTCGCTACTACCGCTTCATCGGTAAATAACGCCAAAAATGCTCTTATAGGAATTTCATTAATTTAATTTCTCGTTTTCCTAGCGAAGATCACTGCCTGTAAACAAATGTAAACGCATATCGGCGACCAACCATCACGCTCATGTTGTCTTCCTTTCAACACTAATGCGGTTGAAAGTTGTTAAAATTTGGAAAATTTAATCTTTCATGGTCACCGAACATTTATAACGACGGAAATATTTAAGAGAGCATTGATAAAAGCTTTAAAAGCTGTTATTTACGGTTGGCAACATCGTTAAAGGCTTTACGACTCGGATTTCCGTGTCCTAGTCTCTATCCTGGTCATTCTCTCTCCCCCTTCTCCCCCCCTCTCTCTCTCAGAAAAAGACTCCCCAATCTCAATATCGCTCCTCGTTTTACGACTGTTTCATTCTTCCTTCTTTCTCCCTCCTTCCTCTCTCCCTCCCCCGACTTCTCTTCCCCTCCTTCTCTTACCTTCCTTCTCTTCCCTTCCTTCCCTCTCCATTCCTTTCGTTACCTCCTAAAAACGGTTCCCCTTTTGTTCGATACTTCCGGGGATCCATTTCCTCCGATATCGTTCTCTTCGCTGCGATTGACACCTTTGGAGTTCCTCGCCTTATTACTTTTCTCCCTCATTCGCTTTCTTCCCTGTACTCATTGGAAATTTCTTCTTTATCCCCTCTTGTTCGTTGTATAACCAGCGCTAAGGAAGCTTCCGATTTCCTACGCATCGCGGCGCTCAAATCAATTACCGTCGCCCATCAAGTTCAAAGACGAAGTTGATTGCAATGTCTTAGTCCGACCCTTCAAAAATACTGCTTAACAAAGACTTGTCATAAAATTCGTGTATCATCTCCTACACTACGTCTATTAATGACAAAACACTTGGTTCGAACCGTTTTGTTGTGTGGAAATCTAGGGAAAGATGTCGTCTCCTCATGATGGCAGAATTTTATGAATGGTTCGGTTGTATGCATTTCTGTCGACTACTCCAATCGCCTCGTTGAAATTTGGAACTTATATCGCCCTCGATCCTTCATCTCCCTGTTATCTTGCCTCGGCTATGGCGCTTTTTATTTGTTTAATCAGGCGAAAGTATCCATTATTTGAAACCCTCGAAATTTTTTAACAGCTTGATTCGGCCCAGTTTTAGGACGCTGCCCTTTCAACCATATTCGTCTTCTGTCGTGCCCCAACTTAAGTAAGGCTTCCGCCGAAATTTTTCAATTGCCTGTACTCAGTCGGTTAGGGGGAAAAACTGTATCCGTTCAATGGAGAGAGATATTTCATGGAGAAGAAAGGCCTAAATGATGAGAATTTCAACTAAACTTTGTAACTCATAAAATACAGGGTGTTCAGAAAACTAAGAGGGTTTAAGAGGCTACGTATTTTTTATCATTATGTATATTAAAAATAACAAAACACTGAAATGAACCTTCACTAAAACGTTTGCGTCAGTCGCTAAGCAATGTGTTCCTGCACACCTTTTTTTACAACAATGTTCGTGATGCACTCATTCGGAAGTTTCCTGGACGTTGGATGGGAAGGAGAGACCCGATCCATAGGTCTCCGAGATCACTAGATTTGACGAGCCTCGATTTTTTCTTTTGAGGTTATTTAAAAAATGCCGTGTATGGCTGTACTGGACAGGTGGACAACTTAGGTGAACTCAAACAACGGATCACTGCAGCGGTTGATACTGTAGCGCCAGAGATGCTGAGGCATTTTTGGGTTGAGATCGAATATCGGTTAGACATCTGCCGTGCCACGAAAGGAGCGCACGTGAAAACTTACAGACATAAGTGTTTTAGAGAACCTTCATTTCAGCACTGGTGGACGCTTTCGGGTTTCACTGCGTTGAGGACATTGCCGACTCAGCCATGTCCTCAACGCAGACAAACCCGAAAGCGTCCACCAGCATTCAACAACCCTGCAAAATCCTCCATCTCAGCTTCATTTCAGTGTTTTGTTGTTTTTATGTATAATGGTTTTAAAAATGATGATATCCTCTTAAAACACCGAAGTGAGTTTCTGGACACGTTTTATTTGCTCTTCTTAAATAACTTTCTCCATTCACCTCCGAAGAACCCTTGTTATTACCATTTTAATCAGGTTCCTTACAGGTACATGAAATTTTATTTATGTAGAAGCTTACATCGTTAATACGGCTTTCCCCTTAAAATATTTATTAGAGTATGTTACTCAAGTCAAATTGTGACAGATAATGATTAAATATTTAATTCCCGTTGCGCTTTGTCAAAGCCTATCACAATTTATTGGGTAAGCTCAAAAGGTGGTAGGACGAAATACAAGAAAGCTGAGGCGGAGAGAAAATAAAGCATCGGCTACAAAATAAAGTGCAGAAAAGAGAAAAAATCGAACGAGGCGTAAAGGTTACATTTGTAGCGTATAATAAACGGACGTTCAAGTGGGGTGATTTTACAGTTCAGCAATAACTCGGGGTCCTCTACTTGCCTTGTAAGCGTTTTTGTTCCCCGCGGATACAGGAAGGTAGGAGAAGGGAAAAGAACGAGATAATAGAGAGAGGTAAACGAAAGGGGAGAAGAAGATGAAGAAGAAGAAGGGGAGGAGAATGGATAAGAGAATGATGGAGGTAAAAAGGAGTGTAGCAGGGCGTATCTGGGATCAAGGATCCAAATCTTGGAGGAAGATCAGAGGGAAGTTTGGAGTAGGGAAAGTGGAGGCAGGTAGGGGGGAGATAGGGAGGGGGGAGGAGGGAGAGAGGGGGTAAGGAGAGAGAGAGAGGTGGGAAGGAGGGAGAGAGGGGGAGGGAGAGAGGGAGGGGAGAGGGAGGAGGGAGAGGGGGAGGAGGGAGAGAGGGAGGGGGAGGAGGGAGAGAGGGAGGGGAAGGAGGGAGATAGGGAGGGGGATGAGGGAGAGAGTGGAGGAGAAGAGTCTGTCCGGATACGGTGGTGTTTTTTCGGGGGACCACCTATCTCCATTCATCTCCCTTTCCTTTTGTCGGAAGTCCTTTGTGTTCCATTTTACAGTAGAAGAGAGACATTTTTCGCATTAGTTGATTATCCGAGATTTTGGCCGCTGTATAGAGAGGTTACTATTCTACAGATAGGGTGGAAGGAAATCGGATTATGCGTCTTTATTCATTTCTTTATTCATTTTCGAGGTTCGAATCGGTCTAAAAACCTTTCCGAAGTAAATAATAAATAAAACAGAATCCTTTTCTTCGTAGGCGGGAACTTTGAGAGGGGGAAGAGGGGTATCGCAAAAGAAGAAAGAAAATGGAAAGAAAGCCGTCGTTAAAAGCTCCGAAAATAGATTTAGTATAGTGAGCACGGGAGAAATTTACGGCGCCTCAAGTTGATAAATTGATAGAGGGTCTTTTAATCTCGACCATTAGACAAAGGTCTCCTCTGACGCGCATCAAATTAATGACATTCGAACGCGACTGATACTGTCGCAACATAAACAAAGGGAACGACGAAAGGGATTCGTGAAGGAAATGCGATTGTTTCAAGGGTAAGGAGGCTAATCCCCGAGAAGAAGATGAAGAAAGAGGTCCGAAGACGTTATTAAAGAAGCCGTCACGACTAGAAGATCAGATAATGAACTGAGGCGTTGTTGCGGAAAGAGTCCGAAGAAAAACGAACGAGCCAGCTACGCGCATAGATGAGAACGATCGCCCGACGCCGTCCCTAGGCAAGAATTTAATAATTCCGATTTGTAAGGACGGAGCGGGAATCGAGTGTGACAGTTGAATGCCAGCGCTCGACGAAGAATATTCGAAAAATAAACGTATTCGAGGATTCAAGGGACGACGAAGTTTGTTGGAAAGATACGAGCAGAGCAGAGCTCAGAACAGATAAAAAGGGACTCTGAAAATGATATATAGTCGAAAATAGCGTTTGTGAAATGGCGTTAGGTCACTGGAAAACACTCTTGCGTGTATAATGTTTGGCATTTTATAAAAGCTTCTTTCGAAACGAGTGCTGAAAGAACTGAAAGAAGTAGATGAATCAAAAAATATAAAGGAACCAGCTTAGAAGATTGGGTTTGAAAATCGACGGAAATAGCCACGCGTTCTGAGTAGAAATGAAACACAATCGAGAACTATTTATGTTGCTTACTTTTTGTCAAATATGTAAAATAAATTACAAACGGAGAAAGCGTTGAAATAATTGTAGCTTCATTTGCAGACGCAATATGAAAGAGCGTTTTTTATTGATTTTTTAATAGAATTTTAATAGACCACCTACATCCTGCAAATTTCTGTCACATACCTATCCGATCACTTACAATTTTAATTTAATTGATTGCATAGACGGACTGACAGGGCAAAAACATAAGCGCGTTCATAAAATGAAACATGATAAAAATTAGCTGCCACATTTAAGTAAAGGCTGAATTTCAAATTCCGCGAGTTCCAAAATTTTGACTCGGTCATATAGGAGAACAGCCAGCGTCGATGTATGAGTAGGCAAATAAGAAAAAACGACGGCGTAAACTATGTAGCGAGGCAACATATGGGAACGGACTGGCTACGTATGCCACAGGTTTTGCAGAATGGCTCGATTTCATAATAAAAGTGAGCTTGAATGACTAACGACGAGAATTGATATGGAAGAAAAATGTATTTTTTTCAACTGAATAAGAAAAAATAAACGTGAGAAAATAATTAGGCAAAGTTCTAAAATTTTTCACATGATAAAAAAAGATCTAACTCTTTCATTAGCGGGTTTTAATATATGTATACGGCATGGTCAGGAAAGAATGGGAAAGGTAAATTAAGTTTGTTTAAAGCAAGAGAACTATTTTTTATTTAATTTTCATTAGACTAGGTCTACTAAACGTATCTGTGACAAGAAAAAGTTTAATTTCTTGTGCAACAAAAACATTTATGCACGGACCTGCTCTTAAAAGAGTTAAAAAACGATTTGATTATCAGATAGTAGTGGCCGACAGTAATATGCAGGTATCATAAATTAATATAAAGCTACATGTAGATATATGTTCATGCACTAATACGTATATGTACATATAGTTATGTATCTTCTAAAATACATCTTACAATCATGAAAAATTAACGCATAAAATAAAAGAAACACTATAGCAAATCCTATTTGGAAGAAAAGCGTCTTAAAGCCAAACTGTTCGCAACAAAATACCAGATTAGGAAGATAAGAAGGAAGGATTTGCGAAAAACTGATAGCGAAGGAACGAGCTACAGATAACGGCTTATCGAACTCAATGGCCATTTAAGTTTCGGATTATGGAAACAAACCGGGCCGAATGTTTTAGAAATATCGCAGTTGTGGAGGATAGGGATGAAGGACGAAAAAAATGCCACCATGGAGCGAGACGTGAGTAGTTGGGAACAAAACAGAAGAGGGCGTGTAGAAAGGAAAGAAAGTGCCAGTATGTGTCTGAAATGCGAGAGTGAAGGATATTGCTCCGTAAGATGGCTTTAGAGGCGTCGAGAGGAAGAGAGATGAGAGGAATAAGACTTGGTCGGACCGAAACGCTATGAATGCCTGGGGGGGGGGGGGCAACGGTTATTCGAAACTGAAAGTAAAGGAAGGAGAAATTCATTTGAGTTTACGCATAAACATTGAGGAAATGGGAGAGATTGCCCAAAACAGCCGTGATAAATTAGAATTATTGAGGTTGACTGCAGCGAACTTCTTTCAAGGTTTCCTAACCTTCATAAATCACAATTTTTTTTTCGGGGAAAGCAACGTATGCGTGTATTTCCATTTATGATACCCCGTTGCCGTGGTAAAGGGAAACGCGCTCGGGCTGTCACGTCGATTTGCATTAGGGAGGACTGGTTGGATTTGCGCAGGTGCGTGTTTCTGATTTGTTTATCAAATATCCCACGCAAAAAATATTTACGATTTTCATCCAAAGTGATGGATAACGTCCCGCTGTACAATTTTTGTTATTCGCTTATTTTTCGTTGCCAAGTAAAATAATAGAGTTAAGGTTTCCAAGCGTGGAGATGCTCTTTGCACGTTTGGGATTTCCTTTTCAATACCCTGCCCGTTGAGATATAGTGCAGAACACCATGTGCAAAGAATTTTAGTTAAGATCTTTAAATTGCTTCGTATGGACTATTATCCTTTTGATGGCATCCTCGAGTAAATTCGGTGTATTACGTTAAAATATTTGCTTCAGACATACAAATCCCCGATTGAAGTGTTTATACGTGACTCGCCATAATTATAAGAAAACATTTAATAAATAATAAAAGAAATCGTTATAAGGAAATTACAAAAATTTTAAAAAGAATTCGCAGTATTCATGGAATGGATTAGGTATTATTAATACAACAATAATATTTTTCTAGCATCTCAGCAATGTTTCGATCAAATATCAGAATTTTCATTCATACGTCATCTTTCTTGCGCCATTTACTTACTATTAAAAACGTTAAAAAATGTGAACAAGTTTACTAATATCATGATTTTAAATCAAAATTAACAGCTCCCAATTTTTCAGCGAGTGTACCGTGTGCATATCGTTGCTACCGAGATGTTTTCCCGCAATTTCAAACGATCGATCAAATCTCCACGATATCTACTGATCCGCAGAAGATCTTTCGTCGCCGATATTTGTAAACTCTTGATTTTATCCCGCATTTGAGACTTCCTCGTCTTGTGCAGGTAACAAAAACAGCTCGTCTGAATTTGTCGGCTGCATCGTGCGTCTTTTCCTTCATTAACGTGACACACCAATCTCTTCTTCCATCTGAGACAACGATTCCCTGAGAGCGTGTAGAATCTTATTTTCTTTTTCAACCCGCTTGCCTCGTGGCGTTCATATTTACCACGTCAAAGTCTTATAGTCAGAAGATCGGCGATATTTGATATTTTTGCCGCCATCATTTCCACGCCTTGAAAGTTTCACGTCGATTTCTATTTTCGGCAACACGATTGCTCGTTTTTTTGCTTCTACAGTCGCCATGCGTTTTTATGTCGGCAGAAATACATGCACGATTATAAAAACCAACTGCACAGCATAAAGAGGATATTCATCAGTATATAATTCTTTGCTCTCGATTATTAAAATATCATGAAATGTTTTTTATCCCGAAACCTTTTAATTGAACTTTATGGAGTGTGCATGCGAGAAAACAATAAAATGTGGCGAATGTAAATCGCATGCCTTTATTTTTTGTTTCCGTTCGCCGAACGAACACTGCAAAATTAATCTTTTAGCGATTCTGAAAAGTGGTCGTCAAAACGATCCTGCATTATAAATGCTCCGATGAAAATAAATTGTAGCATTATATTATTTGAAAAGAATTACATCGTTGGTTTAATTAAATGTTAAAATGATTACTTATTTATTCAATTAAATAATATTTGGTATTTCTCTGAATATAAAAAATGAATTTTTGTACTCGAGAAGAGGAAGGGTGTGTGTGAACTTATCGTTAAATCCTCTGTGAAAGTAAACTTTTTAGAGCACTTGGTGATATAGTATATTGCGATAAGTAAATAGAGAATATATAATTAGCCATTGAATGGTTTTCTTATAAAATGTACACATTTTACTTATTAAGTGTAAACTTTCTGTCGCAAATATAAGTTTAGTATGCTGGTGTTTATATCCGTTTTGCTTTGAGCACCATATAGCTGAGAGAATGAGTCAAGTCAAAAAAAGTTCGTCTTGTTCTGGCGCACTGCAGTTTTGCAGTACTTGACGCAACCATTCTGATTTTTAAGAATATTTTTAGAGCGGTCCCTAATTTTATGGTAATCAGAATCGAAAATATACACTCAAATGATTTTTTTTATTTGGCTTATAACCGTTGTCATGTTCGGTGACAAACGCGATGAAAAAATTGTGTTTCGCCTGTCACTTTGATAATTGAAGTCACGACGCTGGAGTTTTCCATATCTATGGTAAGTCGTCCCTTCTAATGGAAGAGAAAATGGGTAATCAATCGCGCGTCATTGAGAATTACCGTTCCATCATTTTTCCAATTTTCACATTATTTGAGCATAGTTCGAATGGAACAATTTTTGAAACGAGAAAAAAGTCTGCTATGACCGGGAATTGAACCCGGGTCTTCCACTTGCCGGGCGGATATTCTACCTCTGAACTATCGTAGCAGAACATTTTCTCTCGTTTCTGAACACGGATGTTTCCAAGGGAAACATCCGTGTTCAGAAACGAGAGAAAATGTTCTGCTACGATAGTTCAGAGGTAGAATATCCGCCCGGCAAGTGGAAGACCCGGGTTCAATTCCCGGTCATAGCAGACTTTTTTCTCGTTTCAAAAATTGTTCCATCTTTCACAGCTTATGCCTGTCTGCATAGGATCTTCGGATCATATCATTCCATCAATTTCATGTTTGGCAATCTCACCATTTGAGAGGTAGGAGTTTCTTTCGATATTCTCTTCGAGGACATCTGTTGGGGCAGTTTGATACTAACTTGGTTAGTTCCCGTCCCACCAAGGGAAACATCCGTGTTCAGAAACGAGAGAAAATGTTCTGCTACGATAGTTCAGAGGTAGAATATCCGCCCGGCAAGTGGAAGACCCGGGTTCAATTCCCGGTCATAGCAGACTTTTTTCTCGTTTCAAAAATTGTTCCATCTTTCACAGCTTATGCCTGTCTGCATAGGATCTTCGGATCATATCATTCCACCATTTCATAGTTCGAATATTTATACTGAATAGGCAATTTGAGGCAGAATTCTAACAGAAGGTGATGTGGAATGGCAAAATTAAATTAATTTCTTCAAGCGCTTGACGCAGAAGAAGGGAACCGGAAATTTTTGCTAATTCACGTAAGGCAGAATTTATAAAACCATCGGGAATATATATTGCACCGCTGAAATTAAACTATTTTTTTATTGAATTGCTTTGGAGTGACCTGGAATTCCGATCAATCATTTACCCGCATTCCCTAGGGAGGAGGTCACCACTAGGACATCCTTATCCGAACAGAGGATATAGTGCTGACCGTACCATATCTGCAAATATTTGTTTTTCCAATTGGGGTTATGAATATCAAGTCTCCCAAACTTATTTATGCGTGCTCTTCAACTGCCGGACGAAGACTCATTTCGAGACCAGAAAATCCTTTTCTTAAAAGCAATGCCGTTCCAAATATTGCAGAAATTCATTCTCGTACGACTCTAGCCCTATAAGTTCCGCGCTCTCACGAATATTTGAACCGCTCTTTCCGCAAAAAAAGGAGAATTCGGTTCGGAAAATATGCGTCACAAGGACGCGCTGTGGTGGATATTCAATTCGTGAACGTGAGATTCTGTTTTCGGGTCCGATTGGGACGGGTTTTTCTCCGCATACCATGGAACTTTATGAGATTTTTAATGCAAACCTTTATCCCGGTGTAATGTAAACCTATGAAATTTTGCTCTTTGCTGGAAAAGTAACAACTGTGAATTATTTTTAGTAAATATAGAAATCAGTAGCGTTACGGATCGTTCAGCAGATTTTACATTCGAAAAAATAATCTGAATTTTTGCAATCTATTTTGCTAAACTATTTTAAATATAAAATACTTAACAGGTTTCACAACTCTGGTATACGAACTACTAGCTCACTGTCAAAAATATATGCACTTAATAAACAAAGTAGAAAATGTAAGTCCTTATTTCAGGTATGTACGGTAGTCATAAAAAAATTAAAAAATGAATATTCTCAATTTGGCTACCGGGCAGCGGTAATTAGTGGTATTCACCGATCATAGGTTATAAAATTGCGCATATTTTATTGGTAACCCTTTTCAATTTTTTTAATGACTTATTTTTATGGGTATGCCTTATTCATCAGGTTCGACAATTCTCTATAGATTTAGGTTTGCATTGTTGGAAAGTGGGGCACGGGGAAATTTTCTGAATAAATAATGCAAATAACGCAATATTTAAAAGAAACCTTTTAAGCCAAATTTCAGATAGCAGCGCAGCTGATAAATTTGTTATGTAGCCATAAAACGATTGGAAATGTCGGATAATACTGAATTTATCAATTTGGTTCCCCGCCGGAAACCAAGATCGATAGTTTTTTTGGACGAATGCAATGCTCTAGTAATTTCACCCCGGGGCCGCAGATAAAGAATTGAAAGTTCTGACTTTTTGAACGAACGTATAGAGAAATCTTGATGAGGTGAGTCGGTTAATCGGACAGCTGTTTACGTAGACCAGTTAAGAGGCAGAAGGATGAAAATGCTTGCTGTCGCGGGAATAAAAAGTGCCGAGGATTTCAAATGATCTAACAGGATTATTTTTCGTAACTGTGTCCAGAAAAAAATTCAAGGTTTCTGTTTCCACCGTTCCTGAAAAACTCCTGAAATTTTGAAAGACTCGCCAATAAAAATTAAAACTTTCATAGAAATATCCCTTCTCTCTATTTGAAAAATGGAGAATGAAAAAATGTTGCCCTTAGGTTTAGTGTTTGAAAGTAGGGCATTTCGATAAAATATGTCGTTTCCTATTAGCATTCCTTCCAATAGGTTGATATGAAACTCATTAATGTATGAGCGATTTTAATTTGTGAACTTTTAAATGGGGAATTTAATGATAATAAGACTGCTTAGAAAAGTTTCTGAAAAAAAAACACGACAAAAATAACTTTTACATTAGTTGGAGTACCACCAAGTGAAGCCCCATACAGTCAAGGTAGAGTTTCTGAATATTCTTTATTTATAAGAGACATGCACGAGTCATGTCATCGCGGAGCCATGTAATTTGGTATGAAAATCGTAAGCATTCTCACCATTATTAGCAGTCTTTTCAACGCAAAGATAATAATTCAAATCGGATATTTGTGAGCAGCATTTATCTGATTTTTTAACCAGTGAGATAGGGGAAAAAAGGATTTATATACCAGAGAGTAAATAAAAAGTATGCAAGCGAATCCGTTGAGGGTATTTTATTCTTAGGAAATGAGACTTGTTAGTGGATCCGATCTTTAAAATAAGAGGAACTCACCCTCATTTCCAGCCTTCTAATTGGAATTCCTCACCGAGACAAATGGCGCGTTGAGAATGGAATGGTTTTTAAGGGCGTTGTCTTTACACTTAGCAAGAAAACAATATCTTTTTAATCCGATCCTAAATCCCACTCGTTTATCTTTTTTCCGGTGACGTAAAAACGTTTTTGAAGAGATTTCTTTACAGATCGACGTAATTTCGCAATTCCAAGAATGAAATGGAAGAGTGTTTGTTGCTTTTGGGAGCTAGACGCTGACGCATCGCCGTTCCCTAATGTTAGCGTTTCATTCCTTTGGAAAATCTAACGAGGCTATGCAGGCGCAATTTATTTTTCTTTTCTAGTAAAAGCTACAATGGAATCAGTTATCAAAAGGGAGGATTTTATTTCGAAATAAAACCTATACCGGGAGTGTTAAAGCTCTCCTTATTTCCACGTCAACGCCAAAAATACATTTTTCGTAAGTTTGTTAGTCATGGCCGACTTTATCTCTTCGCATTCAATGTCATTGTATTTTTGTTATCGTCTAAAAACTGTAGGTCTTTGCGGAATAGTTATATCACTTAACATATTTATTGAATTTCCGATAATCGGTCTGGGATTATCGTCGCAGAAAGTGTTTGAGATGGAAAAGCGTGTAGATATACGAAAATAACTGGAGCTCTCCTTCTTTATAGAAAGCACCCCAGCCTGTTAAAACATCAGGGGTACTTCAATGTTAGCGTATTGAACCATTTCAACTCGCGATATTTATCGATGCAAATCGAGCTCGTGCCCTTTGTTTTTCGTCGTTATTTTGTTTTGGAATGTTTTTTTTCATATTTGCGCCGTTACATTCCGCCTCAAAAAGTTCAAGTGAAAATATTTTCCATATCTCTTTTCCTGAGGGAAACGAGGTAGCTCATAAATTTAACCCTTTGACTCTCTCATTAAATGCCGTTTCCTATAGGGACGGAGATGTACACAAACGAGTAGAAAGAGCGCTATCTTTCTTATCAGATATATGCCGCAATAAAAGGTTTGGTACTCTTAAAAAGAAGCGAATTAATAATTTATATTCTTGCTCTGTAGATCAAACAAAGGGCTCCGAGCCCTTTGCGTTAGCCTCCGTTTTGAAATATTTTTATCAAAGAAGGGTTAAAGCGCTGGTTAATTAAGTGCTCGTTATTGTTTCATAAGCGTTTTCCAAAAAATACTATATATGCCGTAAAAATGGCTATTTTACTTATTAATTAACGATAAACAGCAAACGTGGGCAGGTATTTGGTATTTCCGCTCGTGTATGGAAAAAACAATTTACAGCAAATATTCCGAGACATTTTGTTAACTTTATTTTTGTTACTCCATGAATTTTTATTTACTCTATACCTTCATAGTCACGACGTCACATACGAATGAAGCAGTGGTCCTCAAACTCCGTGCCGTGGCACTCTGGTGTGCTGCAGTAGATTTTTAGGAGTGCCACGAAAAACCTAGGGCAAAATTCTTTCTTCTAATAAATTGATTATGTGGTAGCATCAACAAATGGGTGCGTCCAAAGGTTCTAATGCCCGTATCTAAAAATATATAAAGCTTGTCACAGAGCTCGGGTGCCGCGAAAGCCTTTTTATTTTTGAAAGTTTGCCGCGGCTCAAAAAAGTTTGAGGACCACTGAAATAAACCATTAGATAATAAAAGAATTTCGTAATGTTAAAATGTTAAATCGAGTGAACGTTGCATTCCCCTTAATAAATCGGTAGATAATAATCTTTTAATTATGTTTTTCAAAAAGAATAAGTATGGAAAAATGCACTCTACTGTGACTGCAAAATGTGTCATGATTACATTTTTTCAGACACAGTGGGCGACATTACATCCTGTCAAAAGACTCAAAAGGATAACATTTAGAAGCCTGATGGATTTAATGTACAACCTACAAATGATTTAGGTCCATATGGGTCGACCACATATTTTTACTATGAAAGATTAACTTCTATTGTACCTGTAAACTAGAGATAAATTATCTTAGAAATTCAATAATGTTCCCAATAACTATGGGTAAAGCGCCCGCAGTTTGATAGATTTAGAGTCAAAATCAAAATTGACCTTAGCAAATTATCTATTATATTAAACAGTTTTATTTTTCATTAGCTCCATCTTATAAAAAAGGTCAATATAATATTTATTAGATAATATGCGTAGTTAAAAATTAGATTCCTTGCGTATTATTTGACCCACATGTTCCTAGTGGCAAATTGTGTTTCCAAGAGAGATTTTAATTTTCCTCTTCTCTGTTTTCGGAAGGAAAATTTAAAAATTTTAACCCTGGATTTTCTTTGAGGTTCATCCTTTGAAGATAGAATGTGTGGAAAGACCTCTGGTCTTCAATTTACTGGTAAATTGAATGGACTGATATGCATATCAGATTCTTTCACTTTACCAGTCTTCATCATTTCGCTAGGACATGAGGAGCGTCCACAAACATTTCCTTCCTTTTTTATGAACTGCTGAAAACTTGAATTCATTGACATGTGTTTAACATTAATATCAGAAGTGAGTCATCTATCTTAATTTAATGGTGTTTATAAACTATACGATCAAGATAAAATTTTGAGGAAACCATTACTGTTATGAAATAATTTTAGTTGGAAGTAATTAAAATATCGGTTTTTTATCACGGATGACTATTTTTGGTAGAAATGCTTATATTATTTATCAACTAGTTAAAAATATAGATAGCTTTTCTGCATGATTTATGTTTTCAAAATAATTTATTTTTTATGATATAACTTAAAAATTGACTAAAAGCATTTATATTCTATAATTATCCTCATACTGTAATGTTTTTTAAATTGAAACTTTCCTCATCATGGTTTTACTTCCGTCACACTGTATTCATAATAATTTGAGTTATTTTCTTCATTAGGGCAATGATGATTTTCCATTCTATATGAATTCTAACTCGAGCTAAGCCTTATTTTCTCGTCAACTTCCAAATTCTTCGTAATCGTTTTCTATTCTAATTTTCATCTTTTACCGTGGAAGAGAAAACTGCTTAATCCATAAAGTTATAAAGAATTAAAAGAGATATGCTTAGCGAGCAAACAGACTGCCGAGAAAAACGAGTAATCGGGACAATGATTACGCGATGCTCTCAAAATTCCATCATTTTTCTCTGATGTCGAATATTTTTGCAGGCATTTTCTATCGCTATTTGTTTAGTCTTTTCTCTCAAACGTTGGCGATCGATAAACTAATCCTTCTAACATGGCGACACGTGCTATTATATTTCTTGCTTAAACTCAGATGGCTTGTTCGTGTTATTCAAATAATCCTTTTACGAATAAGGATGCATTAAAATTAAGGCAAATCTGATTTTTAGAAATAAGTACACGATACAAAAGACACAACCGGTGAGGGAGTAGACAAGAATTAATTTCATTCCAGTCAACAACTCAATCCGCACGGAACTGCGAAATCGTTTTCCAAGTTCACATCATGCTAAATTTTCTGTGATTGTTTCCAACGGCTCCTAGAAGACTGACTCCGGCTGAGGATATGTTCTTTTTCTGCGACATTTATTACACGTTGTTTCTAACTCTCACATAATTCAGAATATTTAGCAGTAATTTTACACACTTGAGTAATTATTATAGTTAAAAGTATATACTCTCTTTGTTGACAATATACTAAATTATTATTACTGGTCTTTAAAATGAGTTTTAATAAGCAGTATTCACGGTCTTACGCAATATACTCACATCAGAATTCAATTCCGCGAAAATAATGCTGGATGGCAATCTGTTCAACTTATTCATCAGTTCTATTGGATGAGATCTGTGGTGCCAAAAACGATCTTCGATTCCTTTATTTATTTACTTTATATATCTTCGTAAGGAACAGTAACCATAGAATATTGAAGATGGCGAATTAAACATATCCGAGTTACTCAATGGAAACATATTTCGCCACAAAAGCACGAAGAGTTTTATTACATAAATGCCAACAGAAGACAGCAATGTGATCTCTATTCCTTTCTAAAAATACAAGGAAATACCCCCAAATGAGACGCACTTTTTTCTTAAAATTTTGGGCTCAAAAACGGGATGCGTGTGCATAATACTTCTCGTTTTTCCTCAGCGATGTCTTCAGTGAGAAACGAAATTCAAACGACAGCTAACAACGCTTTTTGATTACTTATATGCATGCATTAGAAGATATTTATTTAAATGCCACAGAATAAATAAATTTAAAAAATTACGAATTGAAAACCAAGGAATTCTTGGTCATTGGCCAATTCATCCTCAATTGAGTTGACAACTGGTTCGAAATCATTTCTTTCAGAAGTTTTAGATCGCCGCATTAGTCGTTGCATTTTTGTCATCAACCGGCCAAAATATGTTGTCTTCACTGCAATATATATATATATATATATATATATATATATATATATATATATATATATATATATATAGTTTTTGTCAGCGTTTCTCAACATTTCTGGAGCCGCAGACCCCATGAAAAATTCATGTTTTTCATACACTGTCTCGTTTTTCCACATTGAAATATATAATACTAGTAGTTGGTGCTTGCATACTGCAAGCATTTCATCTCACCTTGAAAAAACGTTAATTTTTCAGACACATTTCATCATTACAAATATTCTTTTGATTCTAAATATTTCACCTCCGCAGCGATTTTCGTTTTTCCCACATGTAAAAATAATAGTTTAAAACAATCTCCAAATATTGCAATTTTAAAATTTTTACACTTTCTTCATTATGGGGTACTAATGCTACACATTTCAGCCAAATTTTAAAGTTGTGGCACTTCTAGAAGTAAAATAATATTTTTCTAATTGTTTAAATTTAAATAATTTTTAACGGCCGCCGCAATTCATATATGGTAAAATTTAAATGTTAATTTGTGCAAATTTACTACTCTGTAAATAATTTGAAAATTTCAGCTTCCTAGCTCATCCCGTAGTACCTAAACAGTTATCTATTTGTTTAAAGTTTAAGAATTTTTAACTGCCAAACAAATTAAAATATCAAAATTTGTATAATCCCTATTTCGTTTTTTAAGAATTCTACTTACAAAAAAAATTACAACTCCGTGGCACATTTGGAAATACATAAACCTTGAAAATTTGTTTAAACAATTGCGAATTTCTAGTGGCCGCATTGTGTCACTTTTTCAAGATTTTCGTTTTTTCTAGTCGGTTTTGCACAAAATGCTACCATAGAAAAAAATTTCGAATCTCCAGCACATCTGGAAGTGCCTAAACATTAGTATCCTCCTATATCCTCCTCCCCCTCCTCCTCTGTAAGAGTCGTCGATATATAATGATATAAAATATAATTAAAGCTGTGCGTTGGATCAAGCAGTTTACAGATAAAAATGAACATCATATCGTACTATACTCGCAGACCCTAGAGAAATAATGCGCGGACACCGAGTTGCAAAACACTACAATAAAAGATAAAGAGCGTACGTTTTAGTTTACTTATTTCTAGTATTGCAAAGACATTCAACGACTTACTCGTCACTTTTACCATTAAAATTATAAAATTATTTTCGTCACTGGTCATTTACTAGAATACACATGCGTCCTATATGAGGGCATTTACGTGTATGGATGAACATTGCCACAAGGCAGATTATGTGCTAACATATGGTCGTTTCTTTGGCAAATAAAATTAAATAGCTTCTATAATAAAAAAGAAACATCTTTGGCCCAGTCTTGAATATATGAAATATATATATATATATATATATATATATATATATATATATATATATATATATATATATATATATATATATATATCAGCTTACGGAAAAGGAAAGGTAAAATGGATATATGGATGTCAACAAGGTGTTGGGATGAGGAAACCCAGTGAACACTCACCAATCAGACGACTTCAGGTTGGCGAGGCCCCGGGGATGTCGAAGCGGCACACGTAAAAGAACACTAAAACACAGAAACATCACACACGTAGAAGCTTTCGGAACTACTCCTTCATCAGCTACAGAGAGAGAACTGATGTTTCTGTGTTTTAGTGTTCTTTTACGTGTGTCGCTTCGACATCCCCGGGGCCTCGCCAACCTGAAGTCGTCTGATTGGTGAGTGTTCACTGGGTTTCCTCATCCCAACACCTTGTTGACATCCATATATATATATATATATATATATATATACACACATACATATATATATATATATATATATATATATATATATATATATATATATATATATGAAACACTTAAGAATTTAAGCTAAGACAAGATATATTTAAATAATAGTTTAACCCAATTTTGCACGTAATTCTTAGATTTCCCTTTTCATACAATTATACGAAGTCACATTTGCTTTAACTTTTCAGCAATCCTTAACGGTTTTCTTTTGCCTACTCATCTCCTAGCAATTCACTTTCTCTCGTTCTTATTAAAGAGCCTGCCTCAAACACTTTAGCCTTCACTTTCACAAGACGTTTGCAATCCTTCCTGCGTAAAGAGACACCGCCTCATCTTTTCCCTGTCCTCTCGGCTCATATTTCTCTCTTTCTTTTTCTCTCTCTTTATCTCGCTCTCTCCTTAAAACGCCTCCTGCTTCCTTCAGTCCACTTCACATCCTCTTCCCTCGCGCTGTTTGCTCTTCGTTTGTTTGTTTCTTGTAGATGGTGATTTTCTTCTTTAAAAACAAAAGGATCTCTTTCCTGCTCGCCTACTCCTTTTCGCGCCAATTAAAGTTAGGCGTTATTTTGTCTTTGTTCGAATTAGCGTTCATTCTAAAGGTTCTTAATTATCATTCAGCGCTAAATAAATTATCGGAAAAATTAAGTGAAGATGTTTTACAATTATATCCTTTTTACTCATTATTTTCAGTTGAGATTAGTATATTCCTAGAGCCAGGGGTGGACACATAGCCAGGCAATCTTGGCGACCGCCTAGGGCCTAGCACGTCTGTGGGCCTCGCGTATCTGCATAGCATGGCGTCTGGAGTCACAAGAGAGTTATTGTTGGCAGAGTCAGCAGCTTATTGCGAACCTTTCGGGTATCAATGAAAAAAGAATTACTTCTCAATGTTCTACTCGAAGACTTTTGAGCTGCAATCAAAATCGACCTCAGAATCCCATCTACTATACTTTAAATATATATGTTACGAAATTATTAAGAATTTATTAACCTCTTCTCCTCCATAAAATTTAACCAGGTTTTCAGAGTTGTAGACCCCGCGAACTACATTCGCCTAGAGGCTTCGCGCCTCCTAAATCCGCCTCTGTCTATAGTCTTTCTATAGTCTCTATGTCTGTCTCGTTAAATATAAGAGAACGTAGTGACAATCTTTGAGAAATATGCATATTTTTGGGAGCGACTCTGCTTCTTGCAGTTACTAATTTCAGTTGAAGGTATATTTGTACTAATTTTTTCCAATTTGTTCTCTCAGCTTCGTACTTCCAAGGCATGTATTTAATGCCCAAACCATTCTTACTAGAATGTTTTCTGATAATATCATTACAAAAATGGGATCTTAATTTGCTGACGCAAAAAGCTCGTTTTATTTATTGAGGTTTATTTAGAAATGTAAACTGAAAATTCATTATAAACAGTAATATAATTATGGCATAATGTAATTCATGCAATAGTTAATTAAAAAATTATATTAATACTCCTACACATATTAGGTATCTTATCTAATGACTATTGGCTTATGATATGAACATATCTACTACATTACTAGAAAAGGCCCTCCTGATGCTCTCCTATATCTTCAAGAAAGGGCAGGGGGTGTCGGTGGTGTAGTGATTAGGACGCTGACTGCTACTCATTCGCTTCTCGAAAGGACAGCGGGCACGAATCCTGCGAAAGTAGTATTTATTCCAACGTCGCCAGGCCCCCTGTTCGTGTGGTTTGAGGAGACCGCGCAAAGTCAGCGTTCCGTCCTTCGGAAGGGACGTTAAGTCGTTGGCCCCCTTGGTGCTCTTCGTTAAGAGTAGGCTAATGCCTTCTCCCTTATGGTTGTGGAAGGAGTTATGACTATAATAATCCAAGTGGTTGATTATCCAAAAATATATACACACACTAAAAGAAATGGCACCTCTGACGGGTTTTTAAATCTTTCTTCTGCAGCTTCATAGATGAAATTTAAGGTCATATTAATAGTGAATTTTTTAACATTCTCTTTATAATATTTTGCTCAGAACCTTAATTTGAATTTTTTTATGCAATCCCCAACCGACCACCGAATTTTCAAAAAATCTGCTGCATGGTTATAGATAGCATTATATACTACATTAATAGTGAAAAAATAAAACTTTCTATCTATAACCATTTACTCAGAAGGTTAAATTGAAAATTTGAAGCCCCTCGGCCACCCTCTCCCAATTTCTCCAAAAAATGTCTTTAGTATCATAGATTACACACACTTCAAATTCCAGTCTTATATCTCTTACCCTATTTTAATTTAATCGATTGCGCAATTGGACAGACAAAGTGAAAACATAAGCTAAAACAACTTTCTTTGTCGCATTCCAGACATATTACTGCCAGGTCTACTTTTCAATTTCTGATTCACACCTAACACCTTACTACCGCAATTATCTTTTCGCAGGTGCACATATCATATACTTCATAACTTCCACTCAATATTTTATAGAGGTGTTTGGTTTATGAGCTTAAAACGTAAGTTAGAATAATAAGCGGCAAGGAGATTTTAAAAATTACAGAGAGATCTTCTGGTCCAACATTTTACTATTTATTTTAGTTCCTCGCGCCTAAATTTTCAATCTTCTAGGCAGGATCTATGATCTATTCATTTACGAGTATTTCCAACTTTTGAGTTCAATATTCAAGTATTTCCTGTGAAATTTCCTCTGCTGCTCTATACTTCCTTACCCTCTGCAATATCTCCTTCCAGTAAATTTTTATCTTTTTCTGCATTTCCTTATTTGTCTCCTTAAGCAGATACCACTTTTCCGTAATGAACTGATGGCCTCGTAAATGTTGTCTTAAGATTTTAGCACTTCCTCTTTAAGACGTTCTTCCGCGCAGTTTTATGTGAAGTGTTTGGCTCCCATCCCCCAGTCGCCTCGAACCCCTCTTCTATATGACACTGCCTCATCTTCAGTTGGAAAATTTTCCCGACTGCCTACTCGTTGCGCGTCAACTCACTAGGCTACCCGGAGACACATTTTGTTCCTTCCCCAAATTCTCCTCGTGTCTTCGAGGATTTGAGCTTAGGATGGGGTTTTGTCGAATTTAGATAAGTGAATCCTGACAGGAGAGGAGCGACGTCAAACCGCTTTCAGAAGTCTCTTCATAGAGTCGCAAATATTTTTAAAAGCGTAAAAGTAGGATATCAAAACTTTTATGAGATCAAATTGCCGCTAATGTAAAAAAGATAAAGTATCCACTTCTCGTTTCAAGATTTCATTGTTCATTTTTACGAGGGGGACATAATGAATTTCTTCATCTGACGTGATCCCATTGACACCCGACGACATACTTTTGGGTGACAAGTGCTTTTTATGAGAGATGAGTCCCGGTAAACGTAAGAGGCCTTCATGTTAATGTCGATTCCTTCCTCACGACAGATTTGTCTGCTTGCCCGTTCCTTCTGCTGATCAATGCTTCAATGTAAGCGAATTGCAATAACGAAGCATCGCTATTGTCTTTTACTCGTAAGGTTCCAAACGCAAGTTCCATATGCACGGCCGGTCAAAGAAAGGGTGCAGCGGATGCGAGGCATCCGGTCCCCCAAATATTAGGGACTCCCGAAGTTTGGAGATCTCAATTTTTAACGTATCAGGTGTGAACTTTGTATAATTTTTATTAAAATATCACTTGTCAAACTGATTTTTGTTAAAGAACGATCTGAAATCGTTATAACTTTAAAACTAAGGGGGCATAATTATTTCGTTATTACTATACATATTAATCATGTGGGACCCCCCATCGATATTGGCTTCCGGACCTCCACTTTTTGGCCGGCTCTGTCCATATGGGTCTCTGGCCTAATAAAAATTTTATGCGCGGCTGATATTTTTTCAAAATATTGTATAGCTTATACATACTGTATTGAAAATCACCGAGATATCCACAGAATACAAAACCGGTTATGGAGCTGCATACAAATTTTAAAATCCTTTCGTTGAATATTTATTTAAAATACGAAAAATTTCGCGAACAGATACTAAGAAAAGTGAAATCCTAAATCCATTTTCTCAAATCACACCATTCAGCTTTTGGTCACAGATTCTGTTATCTTGCTTTTTTGGTGTGGATATTAATAAGTTTTCATTAAAAAATAACAAATTGGCAATGGAGGACGATAGTAAAAGCGGTGCGGACCCGTAATAGTCGGCGTTTTTTATTTGTGGTGTCTCTGAAACTCAAAACGGCTCAAGCTACATAAGAGTCTTGGACAATTATATAAATACTAGCGTAATTGCCCGTCAAATATGATGGGATTGTCATTAAAGTATTACAGATATATATTTCGATATGAAAAATCAGTAAGATATGCTATGATCTGGTTTGGCATTCATGCGCAATCAAATCAGTGTTTTTAAAGTTATCTTTGTTTTAATTACACTGTTTAAGTAATTATTAGTAGAGAGGCCAAATGATTATCCAAATATTTACTGAAAATAAGAGGAAATTCTAAATAATAAGATATAATGAATAAAGAAGTAACTGAAATTTACTTGAAATATTTGAGCAAATTATAAGTTATTTAAAACGTATAGAATTTAACTTAATAAATGAATTATTTTACTCTAATTATCTCGCAAAAACACAGGATAAAATGTAAACGAACTGCCAATTTACCATCAAAGGAAAATTGTGTAGTAACTTACTTACTAATAACTAAATACTTACATGAACTGCAATGAGTGAAACTATATTTTAAGATCGAACTTTTCTTTGAACTACCTATATTAGTTTTGAAAATTTTTCAGAAAAATCACTTTAGTTAAAATAAATTTAAATAAAAGTCATAAAATGTTATATTTTTAATCCTATTAACAATTCTGTTCGAAATATTTGCTGTATTATCATTTAAAGAATTCCATTGACAATTACGTTACCTATATTTCGGTTTATGAATTTCCACCCTTTGTCAATGGAGCATGATTCGATAGTATAAATTTTTTTGTAAACAATTATAACTTATTATTGTTATTTTGTACTGCAGGTCCTTTTGATCCTGTCCAAATGCTACGTCCTCTTCCTCTTTTTTCATTTCTGCTCATTCCCATTCTCTTTTCCTTCCTCCCTCTAGTTACTTAATAGATTCAGTAAATAGGTTATACCCAAGTATAAATGTCTGACCCGTGTTAAAACACTAAGTTGGTGCATTTATTATGAGGCCAAGAATAGAATTCAACAACTGGGACAACAGTGGCCCAATATAAATAAAATGCGTGAAAAATCGTATTAAAACGTAATTTTTGGAGATTTACGAATGAGATTTAAATTCTTCTCTTGAAATACTTTAAAATCTAAACGAAAAAGGTTTGCATGTCAAGGAATGGCTTTTAGCGTGATTCATATATGCGATGCGAATTTATAACTCCGGTTAATTTTAAGATGTACTGCAAGAAAACTATGAAAATAACTGAAAAAATAGTTAATTACCGAAACTTTCAACAGGAAGTTAACTGAAAAGAAATTAATGAAAAACACGATGTTAATTATAAATAATTCAGGCGCCTTCTCTCTCTCTCTCTCTCTCTCGTACTAAATCATTCAAAACACACTTTCCTTACGCATATAGTATAAGGACGACAATACAATCTCGAGGTTTAACAATGACACGGGCGGCAAGACTACATATCTTTAAAAAGCGTAAAATTTTCCAATAAATGTGATTTAAACGTATAACTTGAGCGATTTCGAACCGAAGGCAAAAGTCAACGATAAGAATAAGAATCTGTCTTTATTTTTCTTTAAAATGGTTTAGGTCCGAAGATTGTAGGTCATTCATTTCTAATTTAATTTTGCAAAATAAAATAAGCCTGCAAGTGAAAAAAGGTATTTTTAAGATTTCTCTTATGGGAATTTCTATAGAGCGTTCCGGCGGACCAACGGACGGACGGACCAACGTACAGAATGAGGATATTATGTATATAATACAATTATTGTGCGCTGCAATAAAATTAGGTTTTATTGGTAGGAGGTAGATATTAGCTGTACTAATACAATTTTGCAATATTTAATCTTTGGAAAAATATATTAATGCGACTGGTACACTCTCTCCGCAAAGAGGGACCAATTTTGAACGTTTCGAGACTCACCGATGGGCCCCGGCACATAATTTGTAAAACTTTCCTCAAACCCATTAGATTAAAATCCAAAATTAGAGTTCGTTCTTCAGACTTTGAGTTTTTCCGAGATTTGATTATTTTTGTATTTTTTCTGCATAAAGTGCGCGAATAATTTTTTGCCCAAAAAGGCTTTTAAAAAACTCTGTGATGTCGAGAATCAGCACTTTGTAGTTTTTGAACCGGATCATTCCCCGGTAAGCAAACGGCGGAATCCGAAGTAGAAGGAAAAGATGGAAGAATGCGTGCATATTTTGACTGGGCCGAATATTTGGCCTTGGTGTCTAAAAGTACCCGAAGCGTGAAAGGAATGCGGAGAACGGGAAAGTACTGAAGCGACTAACGGTATTTTTTAGGACAAAGTGGATAGAAAAAAAACTAATAATTCCACGGCATTTTTTTGTTGTTTCTATCAGACGAGAGATTTTTGAAACTCGTGACGACGTGTAACGAGCAACATCCCAGGAATATCGACGATTCAGATTGAAATTCTACCGATTTATAAGATAATGGGAATACTAGTAATGGTTATAAAAACAGATTATTTTATAACTTTTGTATTATATAAATATTGTGCTCCTTTGCCCGTACAATAGTACAAATCTAGAGTTGACAACTCAACTCCACCACATTTTAAAAAATTCAAGCAAAATTTCTGCATTGCTAATAAATAGCAATCCTTCTTCTCGTTCATTTATGAGTGAAATTGACGCATGTAGTAAGATGGCGGACTCAGTTACAAAGGTTCCTAATCCCATAGGTGGTAAGAGTGTTTCTCAGTAAAATACGGCCGCTTTTTTATGCGAAGTCTCGGTAAGGATAAATGCATTCATATATACACATCTACACACATAGTAGGGAAATTTAAATTTATATAAAAAAGATAGCATCTTGCCGATAGTTGCTGCGTTTTTCGAAGAGAAGTGAGACTGCTGGTGCCAATGAAGAGATATCAAACGCTCCCCTCGGTGAGAGCCTTTAAGAAATTATTTATGAGCATACACCAAAATTAATTTTTTGAAGAGCTACCAAATTCATTTATTGACTAAAAATCGCGTAAAATTCCTAAATAGATTGTCACCAGCGAACTAAAATAAGCTGGGCTCAGCCCATGCCCTACATGCTCGAAAAGATCGGTCATCTCTCTAAAACGCGCATAGGAAGAAACGTTCGCGAAATACTATACTCAATGGTGAAATATGATATACGCGAACTAAATATATTCCAAATCATTCTCCATGGGAAGTATATTCTAGAAGCTACAAATAAAAATTATCGATTTTTCTTTCATTTACCCGCAGAAATAGGTATAAAGCTTCTCAACAAATTGGAAAGAGCTACTAGGGCGTACAATTTTTTGTAACTTGACTCCTCTGATGAAACTATCGAAAATATGTCGCGTTTGAATTTTTGAAAGAGAAAAATACTGCATTTACGAAAATAAGCGATAAGTAAAAACGATGACTTTTCTATTATACAATTAAATAAGACTGTCAAGAAATATTCTAAGGTAGAAAAACTGATCGGAAATGAAAAGTGCGACAGAAATTGTAGCACAAGCAATTTTTTACGAAAACGTGCAAAAATAGTCGGACACATTTTTTACTTTCTCCATATACGTAGTACGAGAAAGTATTGTTTTCATGAAAAAAATCGAACTCGAGATTTCAACGGTAATACATGTTTTAAGGTTCCCTGAACACGTTCTACTAGTTTCGCGATGATGTCTGTCTGTCTGTATGTGATGGATTTTTGTGGGCGCTCGAACTCAAAAAATCAGGTCAACGCAAAATTTTATATTTAACATTTTTATAAAAGTTAAAAGATCTGATTAGTTTTTCGTAAAAATCGGTCTATCAGAAGTGGGTGTTTACTCTTGTGACATCCGTTATTTTGAAATATTTGCTTTAATATTTGATAAATGTAAAAATGTACTGGAATAAAAGTTGTATAAAATTTTATTTTCTACAACCTTTGTTTGATATATTTTTCCATATATTGCATTGTTGAAGAGATATCTTATATTTTTATCTGCCACCACCACGCCACCTACCGAAGACTATTGTTAACAATTGACGCTTAGTTACGTCTTAGTAACGCTCCTTTTTCTTTTTTTAATTGTCAGCTGGAAGTAAATATTGACAACGATCACAGAGCTAACAAGATGTAATTTGCCATATAAATATGGAGAAAGTCATGTGTTGCCCACTTCAGTTTATTTTTTCCTTGTGTTACCAAGTCAAAACATGTCACGGGATCGCAAAGATCATGACAGCACAGCTTTATATAACAGTTCTATAATGCAATTTGGTGCAATCATATTTTTCTTTATGAATTCAATGTAAAACAGATAATTATGCAACAATTTTCATTGATATTTTTTTAATAACTGTTGACTTGAGCCATTTTCTTGATTCTTATAAATTCAGGCAATTAGCCTATTTTCGCTGCCTAAATGGTTTAAAAGTTGATCAACCCTATAAACTTAAAATACTTAGTAAATTACTCTCCCAGGGAAAGGTTAATTATTTAAATTTATTTTAAATTATGCTGTCGAGTGAACGGTATTCTAGACGTAATTTCAGGAAAATCACTTAAATATCAAAATTTGAATAATTAAGTGCTTGTATTATGTATCACAAATAGCCAAAATTGGAGATGCCTAAGACAAGTCATTAATTTTTATATTTCTGATACTTTAGTGTTAATCTTGGATTTATTTTCAGCCATTAGACGAGCTCGTTAATTTAGTGAATTCCGGAGGCAGTCAAAAGCGCTTGACCGCCAAATTTCATAAATAATCTGGAGCAGATGCTGGAACTATATATAAATTAACTACTTTTCCGGCCACGCACCTATTAAAAGATATTCTTGCCTTACCTCAAAATAGTAAAACGGTACATAATTTTTTTACAATTAGCGGCTGCCTCCTTTATTATTTAAAATTCATACAATCGTTTCATCTCCTCCGGCGACGTCAGTTCTTACAGAGATGCGGAACCAATCTCTCGATGAATACCTTTAACGAGATGAAAGTGAAAGTCTGGTCCGAAGGAAATGAGATCATGGGGGCTGCGATGGGAAGAACCTTTTTTATTACACAAAAGGGAAGAGAGAAAAGAATTGAGGGAATTGGAAGAGGGAGCTTCCAATTTGACGCAGGAAACACCACCTTTTATTCGGCTGTTAGCCGATCATTTTGGCTCATCACCATAGCAACGGCAGGAGACATTTCAAGTAATGCTTTCTTTAATTTTATAACGTCATATAATACCTGAGAAAATTATGTTAAGACTTATTGTCATCCAATGTGCTTTTGGATTTTATATATACATTTATATTATCCGTGCATGTTTGTATGTGTATATGTATTTATGCGTATATATATATACGTATATATATATATATATATATATATATATATATATATACGTATATATATATATATACGTTTGTGTACATCTATGATTTTATGTATGTATCTTTATGCATGGATAAGTATATGAGCATGGAGAAGAATTCTGAAGATAAAACGAACAGATAGGATGAAAAATGAGAAAGTACTAAGAAGCTAAGGAGAAAATTAATTGCTTGTTCATATTTTGAGAAAAAGAAAGACGAGCTGGTTCGTACATTAGCTGAGGAAAGAGCGGGAGAGATCATGATTAAAGACGTGTTACAAAGGAAACTGGAAGGAAAAATATAAAGCGGAAGGTAACGGTTTCATGTCATAGATCATTTGGAGAGTAAAGGGAGCTGCCAAGAAATGAAGGAGAATGTGGAGAACCAAGTTTCACCTTTAATAATCACGTACCTCAACAGAGACTTATTCTCAAAAGGACCATACATTAAAATAGACAAGGGCTCCATAAATAAAATTATAAGACAAATAAATGACACTTTAAAAAACTGCCCTCTTCTCCTTGGCAAAAACAATCTCAAATTTAACGCACCTAATCTTTCCATACTTCCTGCCTAAAATCCATTAAAATGATAACTCAGTAAGACCAACAACTTCAACCGTGATCTCTCCAACTTACTTTCTTTCTAAATGGTTCAACCAAAAATTCACTGACCTTAAATTCAATAACAAACACATCGAGAATTCTGGAATTTACAAAATAAATTGCACATTGTCACAGTTGTTACATAAATTAAAAAAGGCAGCTCCAGACTCGTTTTAAAGCAAATTTGGCACAATTAAGGCACTGTAGATTAGAAAAATCAAGCGCATGCTTTCATTTGAAAGTGTAGTCATGCATATTAGAGACATTGTTCTGCCCTGTGGTGATGGAATAAAAGCATTGGCAAGGTACTCAATGGAATATTGCCTGCATTTCTTCTTCGCTATATTAGCCATGGGTAATCTGATATTAAAAAATTAAAAACAAATCAAAATGAAGAAATATTTAACAACCATACAAATTTATTACTATAGACTAATAAATAGAATTTAAGTAGACGGAACTGGGAAATAAATGGCCGCCTGCCGGCATCGTAACAGTAAAGAGTTTGGAGTAACAGAAGAAATAATATAGGCAAGATTAGCAGCCAAAACAGCTACTCACCAAATACATAAATTCCAGTATGGCATCGTCTGATTACAGTATTCCTCTCACAATCAATGTTCGACTGTTTAAATTTGTTTAAGTTAAATGCCTGAGTTTTCTGAGAATTACTTCACGAACAGATGTTTTCCTTTTATGCAAATCCCCACTAATTCTAAATATAAAAGCGATAATTTTTTAATATTAATAATTTTATTCAAATGTATTTATTTTAAACAACAACTTACAGTTAGTAAAAATAACTAAGAGAAACTGAAATTACGGTAAGCAATATTTAATTAAAATCGTAATAAGAATTAGCAAATGCGTGATAATATTTCCTTGGTTCGCCATTGAAAACAAATTTGAAAATGGTTCGGAAAATGTAAAATTAACACTTGACTTAACTTATTATTTATAATAACTAAATTCATTGCGTTACTTATTTTATTTCAAACAAACAATTGCTTTGGTATGCTATGGTGAATTTCCAAGAGCGGCTTCACGAATAGATGTTTTTGTTTTCTGTAAAGCCCCGTTAATTTTGACAAAAGTAAAATTGCTGGTTATCGGAATGTATTAGCAGTTAATGACTGATATATAGAATATATATAAATATATTAAGTGAATACTTACAGTTAAACAGGAAATCCACAGACGCTGTAATGTCTTTGCATTCCACTCTCTGTTTCTTCAATCTTTCGGCATTCACTCTCCGTTTACAACGTTGATGAACGTGTTCTGTCTTATATAGCTGTCGTATTCAGGTAAAATCCGCTGAATGAAAGCGTAAGAATAACATTTTGTAGCTACGGCGTGGAGGGGAGGAAAGGAAGAGGTAGGGGAGAGTTTTCTCAGTCACGTAATTGTGGGCTAACAGTTGAAGTACAATGTAGTTATTTCCTAACTATAATGAGGATAAGAAAGTATTTATGTATATTGTCATACATTCGTCCATTTTCATGGAATTTCAATTCCAATTGTTATATCAGTCTAAACATGCACATTTGGATCAGAATACAATGAATAGTACGCGTTATTAGTATTGTTATTAGTACGCGTTATTAGCATTGAATAAAGACAACTTTCACACAGAGTCGAGCTTTTCGTGGCCCACAAAGAAGTTTTGGTGGCCCCCCAATTTAGGTATTTTACTCATGGCCCCTCAGAAATAGGCTGTGGCCCCCGTTGAGAGCCACTTTACTAGACTATTCCGAATCCGAGCTATGGCACCACTCTCGCAATGAATGATAAAAACTTCACAAACGCCAAAATTCTACGATAAAAATTAGAATTTGCATTCCTTTTTTCAGAGAATAGTATAAACCCCGCTCCAATATTACAATTTTAGGATATTTTAATGTGCAATGCGAAAATTGGTATTTAAGTTCAAAGGTTAATAGGTGGGACAGACAGACGGGCAGACAGAGAGACAGACACAACGAGGAAACCATAAGCCTATTTCCATTCTAGACAGTATGCAGACTAAAAATGAAACCGTGTCTTTTAACAGCGATCTGTAACCAATCCCGCGGTCTCCGCTATATTTCCTTACAAAACATGTGACGTCGATTTCTTAAAAAAATCTTCGGGGTTTAACCAGGCTACCAAACCTCACCTCCCTCCTCTGGCAATAAAACCTTCCGTTCCCTTTGGTACTTAAGTTTTGGCAACAATCAATCAACCGAAAGTGGATGTTTACTCTAGTCTTGTTTTGGTTTTTGGCAAATAACTCTTTTAAATTTTCATAAATGTAAATGCTGTTTCTTATATTCTTCATAGATAATATTATTCTCTATAACGTTTGTTTGAAATATTTTTTCGTAGAACGCATTGTTAAGGAGATATTCTATTTATTTAAAAAGATTTCCTTTAATATATGCTGAATGTAAAAAAGTACCAGAATAAAAGTTGTAGAACATTTAATTTTGTACTATCTTTCTTCGAAACATTTTCCCATGTAATGCATTGTTTAAGAGATATTTTAAAAACTAATTTTTTAGCTGCCGCCACCTCACCACCTATCGGCGACTATTGTAAACACTTGACGCTTACGTGGCTATATCATGCGCGGATCCAAGGAAGGGCGATCGCCCCCCCTTGGATACTCTTCGGGACAAGAGAATAAGCAGGCTGTCAGGTGACGGGATGGTTTCTTCAGTAGGCTTAGGTTATTGAATAGATTCTTCTTCGAAATTTCCCATTCTTCTTGTCTTTATGTCGCTGCCGACGTATTGTCCAAGCGAAAAGGGTCTGTTGGAGATAGTGTCACCCTGGGCGGTGCTGAAACTTGCTAATTGGGGTGTTGGGCAGGAGAATGGGATTCCCAGGGTTTTCAACGAATGGCGAGTGACGGGGAAGGAACCTACCCACGTGGGACATTGCCTTCGAATACGCTCAATATGCGCACTCTGGGGGCGTAGCTTTTTGGAGAACCCTCGCACCGGGTACAGTAAAGATAGTATCATATGAATCCTCTCTCTTTCAAACCGCAAGTAGGGGCCAGGTCAACGACCTACGCTATCGGCTAGGTGCCAGTAAAAGGATGAAACAAAGTCATCGGTTTATGCCTTGGTTTTTCCTTCCACCCTCATTCACTGGTGTCGGTTTGTTTTGTTCTTACGAATGGCTATAATTTAAGAAGCTTTTTGTATGTCTTTCTTGAGTTTACCCAAAAGGACAACGATGATATTTCTAAATACACATTTTCGAATTTACCCCCCCCCCCCCCCCCCGTTTGCTTAGAGTTCTTTCCCCCTTCTGAGCTCTTCCATCTCCCAAAATCCTTTACAAGGAACCTTTCTCTATCTTGGGTTTTCCCGTCATTGTTTTCAAGAGCTTACGAGCGTTTTAAGATCATTCATTCAGTGATTCGCTAGCACGTGTGTGATAGTTTGCTGGAGAAGTGCTATAAGTTGCAAGTGTTGCAGAAGTATATAGTCGGTACAGACAATCAGGTTTTGCGTTTCATCGTGTCCCACAATTTAGCATTACAGCAGCAGTTCTACAAGTATTCGAAATACCATCACTTCAAGAGTGATTATTACTTCTTTGGAGATTGTCAAAGAACATGCAGCGGAAGAAATCTACAATTATCTGTAAGTGATTTCTTACGAAATTTTTATTATCCGCATTCATATCGCAATTCTATGTGATTTTAAAATGCGAATGAAAAATGTGCTGCCACTGCGAAAACGTGCAAACCGTGCAAACACACAGAAAGAAGGACGGAATTCTCTTTAATATATGTATTAGATTAGATTTAACCTATTTGGAATTTTTAGAAATATTACAGGTATGGAGGAAATCATGTGGTGGCCACATCAGATTTTTATAATCTTGTTGTGGCTATTGGAGATACATGAGACAAGTATTATTTAAGTGTTTGTTCTTGGCTCACAGACCTGTCTACAAACAAATTACTAATGGTGATGAAGTTGATGACGTGTATATAAAACCGAGAAATCAATTTCAAAGAAAATTCTTTTATAAGATAAAAAATGCAATCAAGAGTGAGAAGTATAGAGAGTCGTCTGGAATTTACCGGAACTTGGCAGAAATACTTGAGTCAGCGAGAAACTATACGGATAATGTTCAATCAGATATTTCTACATCATGTTTGAGGAAGAAGTAAGAGTCCCAAAGTCGTCGAACCACGCTATTGATGCACGTTGCAAAGAAGACATGAATAACCGTTTCCCGGCAATTAGAGAGGTAATCAACCGCACTGACGAGTTTTTTCTGAGTTTGTTTCATCGACTGCTAAACAAATTTGAACGCCATTTCATCCTCGTTCCTATTGCATCCACTGAGAGTACATATTTGTGACATTTCTAAAGAAAGCGGAGAATATCGAAATATTTTATTGAATGATCGCATATATTGTTATATAGCTAATTGATATTGATTTTGGAAAAATAACAGAAATCTATTCTATGAAAATTATAAATATGATGGAATAATATTATGTAAGCTATATGCTATTATATGATTGATGATTTTATCATGGCACATGATTCTTCTTAACACGTTGGCGAACGAGCATTATAATCAACCTGACTCATGTGGGCCGAATATTATAAAGACTCCTTTCTCGGTGTGATAGTAATGTGTTTAAAATATCCTAACTTATTTCATTTGTAATATTTCTGAAGGAAATTAAAAATTTTATTTAGCAATGATGCTCCTATTTTGTTATGGTTACGAAGCAAATGAAGATGTCAATCAAATATATATAGCATCCTTTTTAACTTTTTCTCCTGTAAATTCCGTTTGGATATTTCTTGTGTTTTGTGTCCATAATATCTTATAACAGAGGCGCTCAAACTTTTCGGCTGGATGGCAAAATAGCCCATTGATATGCTCATCGCTGGCCACGTAGCCCACATCCTCCCTCTTCACGGGCCACAACAAATCGAAAATAGAAATGATGAATTATTTAAATTTAAACAATTAGTTCTAATTGTGCTATAAATTTGAAATTTGGCAGAAATGTGTGGCATTATTAACCCAATGTGGAAAAAGCAGTATATTCCTAAAAGTGCAAAAATTAATGATTGTTTTACTCCATTATTGTTTCATAGTGAAAAAACGAAAACAGGTCCATAGGGGAAATATTAAGAATTAAAAAAATATTTCTCATGATGAAATATCTCTCTAAAAATTAATATTTTTTAAAAGTTAGATGAAATGCTTGCAGTATGCAAGCACCTTCTATTAGTATGTTATATGGTAATACGTATAGCGGTAAAGAAAAAATATATTGTATTTCAATTTTCTATTTTCGTTTTGTGGCATTGTATCCTTCAATCGGTAACCTCATGGCGGGCAGGACGAAGACACTCGGCGGATGTGACCCGGGGGCCATAGTTTGTGCACCACTGCTCTATAACGTGTTTTTTCATGTAGCCTTAAAATGCAATCTGGTTCAATTTTTTCTTTCGTCTTCTACGTCATCAAGTACGGTCTTTATTTTCCTTTCCTTTGTTAGCTAGCAGGTTTTTTTTATTTGGTAGTACTGTACAAAAATTGAGTCCCAAATTAATACCCCTCTTTTAATACCTAAATTAGGTCATATGAGTGGCATTTCAACACGGCTTTATAAAGCGGAAGGTTGCGTTAGAGACGCATTCCTTCTTCCAAAACTCCCTTTCCTTGTCCATGAAATGCTCTATTCTGCCATTTTTGAAGTTGTATGTATTAGAAAACTAAATACGATATAATATTACTCGATTTTTACATAAGGCGCAAAATATTGGCAACAATTATAATTTACTAATTTTCCGTCATAAAGGAAATTTGACGGTGGTTTAAACCAGTGGTACCCAACCTTTTTAGATGGCGGGCCGCATCGGTGGTTGCGGATCCTTCGGCGGGCCGCATTGGAAGTTGCCATTTCTTCCGCGGGCCAGATTACACTTTAAATCGGAAGTTATCTATATATTCCCAGGTGCCATATAAGTTAAAATCACTTTTAAATAAAGTTTATGTGGTTATCATTTCAATATTAAAATTTTTACCACCAAACTTTTTATAAAAATGTATGAGTGTTTAAACCATCCGTGTAGAGCAATTACAGGTCATTTTCATCAAGAAATATTTTTTCTGTTTCATAATGACATATAGAAACACAACTGCCTTTGAAAAGAAATCATTAACAGTAAAATTGATTAAATAAAAACTGGTAAATGAAGATGTATTAGTAAAAGCTCCGCCGTGATAACCTAATAAATTTGAAGAGTAATTTGAATGCCCGTTAGAAACTAAAAGATATTGCATTAAAGTTGCTCATTCATGTAAGACACCAATGAACTATGTGAAAAGCTTTTGAAGTTCCACCTGAGGAATGGCGGATGGAGATTTTATCCTAAATCTTATCCTCAAAAATCTTACGATTAATTCTCGCTCTTACACCATATTCTAACATCCTATACTGATATCTTATCCTAAAATTCTGTTTCTGAAATCTTCGTAAATGGTTTTTAAAATTCAAATCTAATACTAAAGAACCTCATCCCGGAGCAACTGACGAAGTTCATTTATTTTAGTGGCTCTCTTTTTTATGGGAGTTGCGTCTCCGCGCCGAAATAGACTTTTTACGAGTCCGACCCTACTTGCAAAAATAAAAAGCATCGCCATCCCTACCCAGCTAACCCCTTTAGTTTTGGAGGCCGTTGCGATTCATAACGTGCTTTTCTTATACACACCCACACCGCCTAAGCGGAAACCAGAGAGGAGATAACTATTTTGGAATTTCGACGATTTTCCGTAAAATTGGAATAAAATAAAACTCGAGTTTCCTCCCATACCCCACGCCGAAGTTTTTTCATTTCGTTGTTCCTCGGTTAAAGCAAGTCCATGAAAATTAATCGTCTGATTGATGATATGTATATATAATTTGCTCGGGGAGAGTGCGTGTGTGCCTGGCGCATTTTTCCCTCACGATCAAACTCCGCCGACCCCTTCCACACACCACTGGCTCTCTTCCTCGTATCCTCAGGATTGGAAACAAACAAGATACGGATTCACTCGTCTCCCGCTCCTTAGCTACACTTAGGATCCACTCCATCTCTTTCTCCCTTACTGCCCTCTCTAATCCCCTCTTTCCCTCTCCTCCTTACCCTCTCTCCTCTCTCTCTCTCCTCTCTCTCTCTATCGCCGTTCTATTTAGAGAGGCTACAGCGAAGCATGCCTTCAGGCCCATCCCAAAAGATGGAGGTAGGGAAGGGATCGGTTGTTACTGGAATGGAGAGAAGGATCCTATTGGCCTCACTCAACTTAACCGCGTCCTCTCTAGCTGTTTATTATTTTAACGTTTCGCTTTCCTTTCTTTTTTAGCAAACCGCCATTTATGTCCTGAATTAAAATTTTTATTTTTTACGTTTAGTTGATTCTGAGATTTAGAAATCTATTTTTGTTTAAAAGATTTTTTCGTTGATCCGATGCAATGCGTTTTTTACACAAGGGGTAAAAACAGAACTATGGGATTCCGCATGATTTATTGGGAACATTAAGTAAATTCTCTTCAATAAGCACAACTTTACAGAGCGCATACCTGAGGTTCGTCTCACAAAAATACGCAAATTAGCAAAATACTGCGTTTTTCCGAGTAACAAAATCGTCCTTGAAACATAGAAGTCTAAAAAACCTCCAACATTGATTCAATTTATTATGGGCTACTTGATTTTGCACTTCCGAAGACACTAGAACAATCTCTAAAGATATTTTATATCTATATTGTAAGTTCTGTTAGTTATTTCCAACTTGGGTTTAAGTGCTTTTACAAGAAGTTAGATTTATGAGTCCGGTCGAGACGTAAAAAGAGTGTTAAGCGTTTGCCATTTATTTATGCGTTTAATTAAATGGATCCTCCTGGAATCAGGCAAGAGGGGAGGGAGGGAAGGGTAGGGAGGGGAGGGACTAGAGCGTTTTTCCCTCGCATTTATTACAGGATTCCGTAGGGGTCCTTCTTATTTGGGCGGGGAATGAGAAACCCGGGACGGCACAGAACGAGAATTAGATCCGGCATTTAAAAAAAAAAACAGAAACAACATCCGAGCATCGAAAAACTTGATTATTCTTGCGGGGGAGTTTTGGGAAAGGGCGTTTTGCGGCGCTCGAGTCTCGATTTAGTTTTTTCGCAAGATGGCGTATTTATGGACGCGGAGGACGCGCCGAATATTTACGCCGCTCGCTTTCTTTTTCTTTTAACTTAGAGGAGGAGGGAATGGCAGCGAAAGAGATACGCGCGATTGCAAAATGCTTATCTCTCTCTCTGGAGGTAATTATGACGGCTATCAGACACTGACGAATGCCTCGCCCCCCCTCCCCCCACCACCTTTCCTTACTCCATAACAGAGAAGGTCCAAGTCCAGAACAACAAGAAGCTCGGCGCAACGATCGCCCAATACGGCCTCCAAAACGCGGACGGATGTGTACTTTTCCGAAGCGGATGAGTCACGGGGAGCGCGAGCACTGACAAGGGCACCGTAAATAACGCTCTGAAGATTCTCAAGAGCATCGGCTGAAAACTGAGCATTTAAAATTCGTGTTTCTGTTTCGAAAACTCAGAATTTTACGAGCGTCATATAAACTTACGATGAAACCTAATTAACACAGATCCAGTAATAACAGCGATTGTTTGGCCACTAAGTATAAATGTTCTCACTTAATAAAACGCTAGGGATAACTTCCACTGATACTCAGGAATTACTGTAAACCTTTGTCCGATTCGGTCTCTCCCAATGAGATTTTATCGTGTATGGTTAATAAATGTGACAATTATTCACCCATCACATACGAAATTTAACTATACGTGGTCCTGAATCCGGTGTCCACCGCATTTAACTGATGTATATGGCGCGAGAAAGCTCATGGCCTATATTAGCGTGATTTTTTCCGTAAGCTATTGAATTTTAGTGACGCGACTTTCCCAAGAAGGCTTTTGCCAAGAATATAACCCTGCGTTGCGCAAGGGATCTCTGTATAACGTTCTATGTATTTTCTCTGAAAGCAATTTTTCAAACCAATGGTTCGAGGCATGAAGTATTCCTTCAAATTTGGGGACTAGGTATCAATTATATGCAAATGTGGGCCTGTTGGGGCCTTTCGTGAATTTAACGCTACCGTTATTAGCGTTTTTTAAAATTCCGCTTATGCGTTTGATCTGTCCATCTGACTGTCGGGCTAACCCCTCCTAAACTAAAGAAGATAGATAGTTTGTTTTTTCAACAATCGATTAAGTTTTGTCTCGTTGTACACGTTTTCCTGTGAAGGTTCTAGCGGTAAGCAGGATGGAAGTCAAGCTTTAATTTAAATTTCCTATTTTTATAGACTTTTTTTAAAATTCAACTCAATTATATTAAATTTTAAAAATACTATTTCAGGAAAATTACCCTAGTATACATAAATTTTAACATTTTGTATTGATTTTTCAAACCGCCATTTACTGCCTACTTCAGCAACTCTTTCCTTACTTATTTTATCTCATTTCTTGAAATAGTATCTCTTTTATACGCTCTTTAACTTCTTATGAAAGTGTCCTCAGGGAAATTCGTTTTACTTCTTCGGGATTCTAATTTTGAAGGGATATTTACCCACATCTTTTATTTGCAATATAGCGCTTATTTAATACGCGCCATCGTTTTACCTAATAAAACTCAGACTTTGTCTATATAAGCACGAGATAAACCAACAAGCCTGTATACTTGCCCACTATGAACTTAAAATTTACTCAAGTCAATTTCTTGAGGAGCATTTTGCAATTTGGACTCTTACCTAACTCGGACAGAAAAATACACCCTTCTTAGTTTTTGAAGTTTTATTGCATCAGATAAAAAAATTCATTATGTATTTACATAATTCGTTTTAAATTTAGTTTTAAATCAAATATTATGAAAGAGCCTGTGAGCTGCTGCTGCTGCAAAACACCTCTTTGTATCAACTCATCATTGTTTTGGAAAGAGATATAGGATGTCCATTTTCTGCGAGAAAATTAAATTGTCGAATGAAAGTTCTCGCGTAATCTCTATGCGATGTGAAAAAATAAGCGTCATAGATGATATACGGATATTATTGGATATATAGCCAAAGATGTATTTCCAGTGAAAGAAAAATTGTGCACATGATAAGATTTCCCAAAGAAGTTTCTACCTGGGTTGAAATAACATTATGAAGAGAGTAATCCTAAAGTTTGTTTTTCCCTAAAAGTAGTTTTCTTTAATTCCGCTACTTATTTCAGTAATTTGAGATTCGGTCTTAGATTCTCATCGGAAGTGATAAAAAATTTCTCCCAAGGTGGCAAGTGGCTTCTTTATGCATGCCAACGATTCCCTGAAAGAAGATCCTTTAGTTCGCTATTCCGTCGTTAAGGTTCGAGTATTTCAGCGGCCAATTTTTCGCCGTCTGCGAGGCGCTGAGACAATTTATGCGTCCAACGCCATGGAGTGTAATTTATTTGGCGAGGAGACGACAAGACAAACTGGAATTCGCGCACATCAGTCGACAATGCGCATCCCTGGACGTTCTTTTAAAAAATTCAGTCGCGATATCATAAAAACAGCTCCTATTATTTTTACGGAGGGTTATTTACATTCCCGACGTTGATGACATTTTTTGAAACAAAATAATCGGGTCAGTTGTCTTTCCCAATACTTAAAGAGCATCTCAAGCCCTGACTCTCCCTATATTTATCGCTCCTCGAAAGCTTACGAAATATGCTACATTCCTGCTTCATTTCCCATGAGCCGCATCTATCGAGGTAAATAAAGTCAAGAGGTAAACGCACCCAACGGATAACATTAATGCGAGGACAACTTTATCGCGACCAAAGGGTAGCGTCGATGGTTTCAATGCGTAAAAACCTTAAGAAGCTTGATGAATTAATTTCTTCCGAGTGTAATGTTAGGACTGTTTTTCATCCTTCCGGATATAATAACACCTCGCGCGAATGCCAGAGAAATTCGTTTCCGGGATACAAACGCAGCCATAAAATGCATTCGAGAAGATGTTTCTCCAGCTGCGGAGATGCTGGATCTTCCATTTTTGAGATCGAACCGCGGAGTCCGCGAACCCTAAATTCCATCGCTCTCTCAGCAAGGAGAATTTTTTATTTATTTATCTTCACATTTCCGTCGATCGGGAAGACACGTAGATTACCCATAGAGCTGAAATTCAGGATACCGAATATTTTGGTCCAAAACACGAGGAATGGAAAAACTCTCTGAATGGGCCACGTGCTCAAGCGATTGAAACTCGTCGCTCCTGGAAGGCTGTCATGTTGTGTATGTAAAACCCCTATTTAATTTAGGCTTGCTTGTTTGAAATAAAATCCCCAAGGATGGTACGACATATGTTCTTAAATTTTAACTGATGTTTTATTTGTAGCAAAAAAATATGTCGATTATCATCATAATTTCAAGCAAGCAGATACGAATAGATTTTTTATAGCATAAGATTTTAATAAATGCCTTTAATTTTTTAATCAACTGAAGCAAATATAGTTTAATAAATGGAAAAACAGCAATTTGAAAATGTCATCATAATCAGGCATTTTTATTCTGCCACAACTTCTATATTAGGAAGTGCTCAAAAGAATTATGTTAAATCAGCATTTTTTAAATATACGCAGTTTATTGCTCATTCAGATTTATGGGATATTACCAGGGTTGCCAACCGTCCGTAAATTTACGGATAATCCGTACAAAAAGAGCAAAAATTGGACGTGTCCGTAAGGTCCGTAAAAATATTTAGATATCCGTAAAAATGCTACATCTACATGATACCCTGCTAAGAAATATCCAGAGATTTAAAGCAGTGGTAGTCAATTTAATTTATATAGTCGGCGTACCCCTTAAAATATTTATGACGAAATTCGTGTCTCGGGTATATTTTAAAGTCAACAAACTAGGTATTATTGGGAAAAGTCTACAAATATATATGTACTTCCTAATTATATGATTTACGTATATTTTATGCGAGAGATAATTATTAGATTTTGCTTCGATATTTTTTTACCTTAGCTATCCTTAATATCGTATCTCTTTGAAAGATTTCAGGTATCCCCAGGGATATGCGTACTTTAGGTTGAATACCGCTGATTTAAAAAATATATGTTTATCTTATATATGTAATTCCATTTTGGTTATATTTTTAAAAGTTAAGCAAACTTTCTTTTACAATGAGCACAAATTAAAAATATGAAACAAAATGCTCTGGATGAAAAATCAGGCAGTATTTGTGTTCCAAGGATATTTACTGAACACATCCGAAATTACCTGTTTCCCTAAGCCAGATAAGTGCGCTAAACTAACGTAAATATCATTTCTGTTGCGATGTATGAATGACAGCATTGGAAATTGTTCATTTAAGTCTTTTTGAGACATCTTAATATTAAGCAAAAAATATCCGTAAAATGCTGGGTTGTACGTAATTTTTTTCATATTGTCCGTAAAAATTATTTTCACTGGTTGGCATGCCTGGATACTATGTAAGTTCTTCGTGCTGCCAGTGTGTGTTTTGCGTGACAAAGAACCTAATTCTCGGCGCCGAAACTAACATTTATCTAATGAATAGGTTTAAGGCGATTTCTTCCCTTGAGGAAGGGGAGAATGGATGTCAAAAGAATGAGGGCTGGGAAGATTTTCGGCCTGCAGACTTGGCACGGCATGAACAGGTACTACATAGTCAACGACTGACATAACATTCACGTAGATATGAAGTTAAAATTCAGTCTACCGCCAAAGCGGCGCCGCTCGCTCAAATCGTTGGAATACTTTTGGAAATGACTGTACATTTAAGTATAGGTGGAGCTGCAGATCATTTCAAAGTTCCATTTACAACTCTTCAGAGATGAGTCTAGGATACAATAGAGAAATTGCAATGGAGAAAGTTCGTCAACCAATTTGTAAGCCCAAGCCTATAGGCAACTCAACAATCTTTTCATTTGAACAAGAAAGAGACCTAGTAGAAAGACTAAAATCTTTGAGTAACCGTGGTTTTGGCCATACGTCAGAAAGTGTACGAAAAGCAATTTACTATTATGCTGTAATAAATAAAATTAAAGTTCTTTGAGGCGATGAAATAAAGATGACAGGCAAAGAGTAGTGTAGTTTTATGAAACGGCACAAAGATATTTCGTTGCAAAAACCGGAAGGGCTTTCAAAAGCACGGGATATGGAGATGAATAAGCAATCAGTTGACGATTTTTATGAATTGTTAAAACAGGTGACAGTTGAGTTTTGCTTTCAAGGCCAACCTCAATGCATTTATAATGTGGATAAGAGTGTATTTCCTATGAACAACAAGCCTTCAAAATTTCTTGGTGAAAAGGGTAAGAGACGTTTCCTTGACAAATTTAGAAAGGGGAGAAAGGTAACTTTTGTTTAATGTTGTAGTGCTAGCGCAGTATTCATCCCTCCTTTTGTAATTTTTAAAGAGCAAAGAATGCGAGAAGAATACAAACAAAGGATGCCTTCCTGTACCACGGTTCTAATTGGTCTTCAAGGCAGGAGTTTGATAATTTTAGATGGTCATACATCCAATTATTCCCTCTAATTTCTTGATTATTGCCTAGAACATCATATTGAGCTAGTATGCCTAGCACCTCACACCACCCACGTTTTGCAGCCTCTTGACAGGACTGTGTTTAAATCTCTAATATCATTTTACCACCAAGAGGCCACTTCATTTGTTCACAGTAATCCAACTAGTTCAATAACAATATTTGTATTTGGTGTTATTTTTAATAGGGCCTGGAGAAAGGGTGCCACCGTAAGGAATCCAGTAAAAGGATTTGAATGCGCTGGAATTTATCCTTTCAACACAAACATGATTCCTGAACACAAGTTCCTGCAATCACACACCTTTTCCTCTGGCCCGTGTGCTGGGAAGGACTTTTTTCCAAATGTGAATATTCCGATGTACCCCTTATTCTTTCCAATGAACCTCCTGAACCCTCGAGTGTAAATCCCGGACAGTCAAGTGAGAATTCCCGATCATCAAATGCAAATAGCCGACCATCAAATTCATCTGTCGGACCATAAAATGCAATTAGAGATTCATCAAACGAAATGCCTCTTCGCCTAGGCCAAAATGCTGAATTAAATAACTCTCATTCTAAAACTAATCAAGTTTCACAAAATCATTGTTCTGGAACAAACTTTTCAGTTGTTTTACCAACTCCTATTAAAGTCAATCCAAAGAAAAAGCAAACAAAGCAAAGCATTCTGCCTGTTATCTGACATCTCATGAAAACATTAAAAACACGAGTAAAGAGAAAGTTACACTTGGAGAAAGGAACAAATGTTAAAAAATCTTATAAATTAAATAAAAAAATCTATTGATCACCAAGAAAAGAAAGAAAACATGCGCACGAAGAAAACGGACTTAAGAAGTTTAAGTAAATAATCTTCATACAAATCATTGGAAGATAAAGATGTACCGTGTAGTTACTGTGGCATTAAGTATTTTGATCTGAAAACTCTCAGAAAAGGTGACTGGATAAGCTGCGAGTCATGAAAAACTCGCACCACGAGCTGTGTGTAGGGGTTGCTGGACATAAACAATTATTTATTTCCTTATTTATTTTTATTACCTATTTTTATTATTTTTATCGTCCTACTACGTTTGTGTTGCAGTTTAGTTAAATGATCTCTAAACGAAACGCTATACTCATCCTTCTCTTGCCATATCGTAGTAGCTAATAACTTCTCTCAACCACCCCATCCGTAATCTTTTTGTAATTTACTTATAGTAGCTTCCCCTTCTCCGTTCATAACTATTTGTCCCTGCGTTCGTATTTCTTTAGTTTCTAGATCTACGTTCCTTTTGTGCTAAGCATTCTTGTCTGTTTACTAATGTTGTTTGCGTAGTGAATCACTCTATCTCTTTCACTTTTTACCTGCGCTCGACCCTAGATTTTAAACTTGAGGCCAGTCAACGAAGTAGCTAACCGCGTATTTACGTTAGTTTAAATTAAATTTATAGATAGTACAGATTAGTTGAGAAGATAGGATGGCTGCTCCGAGAACTCCTGTTTCCTCCTTCTTGCGCGACGCTGGTTGCGAGGCCATCAGGTCTCGGATCACGGAGCTGGAGAGGGTGGTTGCGGACCTCCTTCAGAGAGTGGAAAGGTCGGAGGCAGCCTTGGCGCGTGGGAGGGGTGCGGGTTCTTCCCTTAGAGCAAACCGCGCCAAAATGGCGGCTCGGGTTCGCCTGGGTGCGGAAGCCGGAAGAGCGATCGAGGAGACTCCTGGCTCCTCTTCGCAGGTCGAAGATCCTCCGGTCCGGAAGCCCGATAAGTGCTGTGTGGTGTCCACTTGGGGGGATCGTGGGGCGGTGCTGCGGAAGCAGGGAGTTGGGAACGCTCCGGTGGACCCTCTTCCTGTTAGTAATAGGTTTGCGGTGTTATCGGAGGGCGACTCCACTGCCGTTACGCCCGCACCTGCTCCCGCCTCCTCGGTGGGGACCGGGCCCAAGAGGAGCTCGGAGGGAAAGAGGGGGTTGTTAGTGATAGGGAGCTCCAACGTCCGGCGTGTGGTAGCGCCTTTACTGTCAAAGGCCCGCCGGGAGGGAGTTTATGAGCGGGTGTTCTCCAGGTATATACCAGGAAGTTCGGTGCCCCAGGTGTCGAAGGAGTTCAGGGCGTCGGTATTGGGCACGGGTTGCTCCTCGCTGCGGGTGGTGGCCCATGTTGGCACTAACGACGTTCGAAGCGCAGGTCCGAGGAGGTTTTAAGTCCTTTTAAGGACTTGGCCACTGAGGTTGCTCGTGTCCGAGAGGAGTCGGGTGCTGATGTGCGGCTTACTATCTGTACCATTGTTCCTCGGGAGGACTGCTGTGCTATGGTTTGGAGCCGAGTGGTCGGGTTAAACCGTAGGCTGTGGGGCTTCTGTAGGGGCAATGGAGTGAACAGGGTTTGAGTATAAAATAGATGGAATAAATATTCAAGCAGCCGAGTATGTAAAATATTTAGGAGTAACCATTTGTCGAGATCTTTTATGGGGCGTACATTCGTCGAGTTATAGGCGCGGCCAACAAGAAACTGGCTTTCATAGGTAGAATAGTACAGAACACTACAGAAAATGTACGCGAAACATGTTACTTATCACTGGTTAGACCACAAGTTAAATACGCCTCTTGCATATGAGATCCATACGAGAAGGGACATATAGTTCAATTAGAAAGAGTGCAGCGCAGAGCAGAGCAGCCAGATTCGTAAAACAAAGGTACGAACATAAGAAAAGCATCACCTCATTATTGAGGGATTTGAACTGGGTACCACTGGAGGATCGTAGATTGAACTCAAGGTTCCGGCTTATGGAGAAATATAGATCGGAATGTCTAAAAGACGAGGTTGTAGGAATAATTGAAGCACCAACGTATATAGGTAGAAACGACCGTGACAATAAGAATCGTGAGATCGATTGTAGAACGGAGCGTTATCTAGGCTCGTTCTTTCCGAGGACAATACGAGATCACAATAGAAAATTTCAACCTGCGATAGACTAGCTTTAGGTAAGTTATGGTGCATTGCACCCCCTGCCACCCACCAATTAGGTGTATTGCAGGGTAACGTAGATGTAGATGTAAGTTTGGAAAATGTGTTTAATCAGTAATTAATACGAATGACTGTATCTAGAAAATGTAATGCGTTGTTTATACATATGTATTTTCTAACGTTTATATGACTAATTTTCAGTGTTTTTTGCAAGTTAATATGCAATCCAAATAACCCACCTCTGATCTAGATAGCCCCAAAATATTTCTATAACTAATGTTTTTCATTATTGTATATTTTTGGTGTATTTTAAAATAAACATGATTTTTAAAACTTATCATTATATTTGTTAATTCAAAACACCATAATGTAATGAGAAATAGTTATTGAATTCTGTAATTCCTGATTAAATTTGAAACGATCCAAATAGCCCCACCTTACCTTACTTATGTTAAATTTAATCATACACAATCCTAAATTGAGCGCGTACCACATTTACATATGCTCTTGAAGTGAGAAATATCGTAGCCAATACAATCACGTGATTTTTTTCCACATGGTATAGAGTTGGCGCAGTGCGGTTTAGTTCAACTCGGTTTTTTCAAGAAAATAACCCCATAATTGCGCAATGCTCTATCTTCTTATCATCTTTTCAAGGATGGCAGAGGACTGAGAATCGTTATAATGGTTTTAAAAGTTGAGTTTAGTCAAATGCTCATAAAAAATTGACTTGTTTAATAACAGTTGAGTATTTTGATTAAAGTGTTAAAAATAAAGCGTTTTACAGCTGCAAGAGTCACTTTGATAATAATTGCCATCTACATACTTAACGCGTTTACAGAGACACTTAACAAAACATTGCCTTTTCGTTCTTTCAGTAAACATTCCATCTGAAACGAGCCTTTTATGAACGTGTTTGACTGCTTTTCAATAATACAGGCAGAGAAAACCACGCAACGTCTTCTGCTTCACTAGATTTATGATGTTTTGTAAGCATTAGCAGATGAACTCTTTATTCGCGTAACTTTCTTTCAAAATCATCTTAGCTTTCCTTGCCATTAGTTTCATGATGAAGACAGAAGCTGCCACTTTTTTGCAGGCAAAATTTTATTTTTTTAGTGCGGAGCAAAATTTTCATTTCCAAAACAGAGTATTCGATGTTTCTCCGACGTTTATTTAAATACCCATGCCTTGTAATCCGTTTCTGTTGTCACTTATGACGTTGACATCTTTGGGAGGAAACTATAAAAATATAAATAACGGATTTTTAATGTCTCTGTTCATGCAGGTATATTGCGAGGTCCTTTTATAAATCATATGAAAAATTGAATGACGTTGTTGGTCGGCACTCGCTCATTTGTCGTTGTTTCCAAACAGATGCTTTCACATACTAGTCCGAAAATATGGTAAGTGATACGGCAATGGGAAAACCCATGTTACCATTTAGGTGTTGCTAAAAGGAGACGATTGGCAGCACAAACAAGTTTCCACCAAATCTATTTGTTCATTTAGTTTTACTAGGTCATAAACACAAGTTCTTGACAATTCACAACGAACGCAATAACGATAACAAAGATGGACGCATAAAACCATACCCTAGGCAGGATTCAAACCCGCGAGCCATGGGAGTCAAACAGGCTAACCCCCCTTAGACCAAGGTAGGGAACGCATTTAATTAACCTATTACTTTATTTCACAAAGTAATAACAGCACAACAGGGGAGTGATTATCCAAATGCCCGTTATTCGTTTTTCCATTATAAAAAGTAAACTATAAAGAATAGAAATTATTGAAGAAAAATTACCGATTTGTAGCGGACTCTTACAAATTAAATGAATAACTAAATAACTACATAAAAATTTAAATAGGTTCACCGTGTGTGACCTGTTGAGCGCGGTCTGTGGCAGGTCAACAACCTCACTTTCTTAAAACGAGTCCGCTTCTTGTTTCAAACAAGTCTTCTACATCTACATGTTACCCTGCAATTCACATAATTGGTGGGTGGCAGGGGTTGCAATGCACCATAACCTACCTAAAGATTGTCTATCGCAGGTTGAAATTTTCTATTGTGATCTCGTATTATCCTCGGAAAGAACGAGCCTAGATAACGCTCCATCCTACAATCGATCTCACGTATCTTATCGTCACGGTCGTTTCTACCTATATACGTTGATTCTTCAATTATTCCTACAATCTCCTCTTTTAGACATTCCGATCTATATTTCTCCAGAAGCCGAGTTTGCATTGTTGTTTATTTTATAGATGAAATTTTAAAGTGTATATTATAGTATCGAGGAAATTGCAGAATACGATTTTAGTGAACAAATGTCGTATTTTGGATTACCTGCAAATCCAACACTTGTTAAAATTTGTTCATATAAACGGCGTTCTGATGTGTTGAAAGAAAATCGTAGGAAAATGGCATTTATAAAACTTAACGTTGTTGATTTCTTCGATCAGCGACAGGAACTATGTTTAACGGCAAAATAAAATCAGTATAAAGGATGCGAAATATTATTCGACATGTCTTCTCTAAAACCTCAGACGCTAATCTTCTTGATCAAAGGCGATCTAGAAAGTTTTGCTTCCTCATTTCTGGTATTAACAAATAACAATTCTAGCTTGGAGTTAGACCAAAGCGCCTATTTTTAGTGGTCGTGCTCCCTTGAAGAATGTCTGATGTAATCTCTCACCAATCCCTCTTCAGATCACTAACGCACATTCCTTTGCCCCTCCACCGCTCTCTTTCTCTCTCTCTCTCCCCCTCTCTCTCTCTATCTCCCTCTCCCTCCCTCTACCCCGCCCCACACTCATCTCGATCCTCTTAAGCAGACTCCTTTCCTTCGATGAAATGCTTATACATCCAGTCGGCAACAGAGGGGGTTGTTGACAGGCGTTGTCAAGCGCAGAGCTGTAAATGCATTTCGGCCCAACGGCTGTGGACACAAGGGGTTGAAACTGAAAAGAAAATGGCTTAACGTGCTCTTCACTCGCCCCGCATGTTATTCGTGGATTTTATCACGAGTCAAGGACTTCTCGAGTCCGGAGAAAAATGGAAAGAAATATTTCCTAGTCTTTTCATCTCAGGCAATCATGGACCTCGTTTATAAGTCTGGCAGAATGATTAGGGCGAAATGCTGCCGCGAGAGATATTAACGGAGGGGTCGGCTGACACAAGTGTCACAAAATAAAAGTCTTCTAGTCAGGCGAGATTTCTTTCGGGATTTCAATCCGAAAGGAAATATTTTAAGAAGCTTTAGCTCGTACTTAATTCTCGACATTTGTTATGGTTTCCTACAAGGTTACTTCGAGTGAACACACATTTATTGATCGTGAATGTCTTTGAGATAAATTTGAAAAGTTTGACAGTCGTTCACTTGAGATAAATATTAGCTTTTTTAATTTTCTCTCGGTTGGATTGGTACATCGACATTTTGTTTTTCAGTTAAAAATACTAAATTGCAGGAAATTTCATGAAATACTAAAAAACATGCTTTTATGATAATAAGATAGTCGAAAAGATAAAATTGGTTAATATTCAGTTGGAGAACCGTCAACTTTCATTAAAACATTAATTTATCAAGGAATAAAATATGATTCACTCAAAATTCAAGTAGTCACAAGGATGGGAAGATATCCCAGATTGGCATTAATGTTGACTTGAATAATTAGTTAATATTAATATCTTTTGATAAACACACAATCTAGAATTTTCAAATTTCATACATTTTCATTGTTGGCCGACTCAGAAGGCTATTTGATACTTGATATCAATGAATAATAGTAATAAAATTTCAGTCTATTTAAGGTAATACTCAGATAAACCATGCTAAGTTTCCCATTGGCGTCTTGTCCTTTATGGACCAAGTTCGTATGATCCAGGGAATAACACTAATACTCCATTATTTACGCCCGGCAATTTCCATGACATCCTCCCATACTAGTGTATGCAGGTCGTTGGTTAATCTCGAACACAACATATGTCCTAGCCCAAAGGGTAGGCAATTTCCTGTCAACTCGGGTGTAATGTATGTAGTGGACCGACCACTTCAACCTCTTGTTAAGGATATTTGCAAACACATTCTGATAATCCGAGATTCCTTGCTATTTCTCGCATGCGTGCTCACGCACGCGTGCACAAAAGTACACAGTTTAGCACTCATTCCTTTCCCTCATTAACCGCAGGCTTAATTCCTCGCAACCGAGGGATGAGGCATGGGGATGGAAAGTTTTTGACCTCAGAGGCAAACTCGTGACTCAGACGGTTATTTGCCAACTGAACCCGAAGCCGCAAGCCAATCTACTGTGCACATAGTTCTTGCAAAGACATATTCGCATGTTTGTTGTAGCAGTTTATTGAGGCTTGGAACTTCAATTGGTATTCAGTATAAAATATATTTTTTAAATATTAATCAGATGAAATTCAATTATTTCCAGAGAAACCCCGTTTCCTTTAACACCCAGGACCAATTTTCCATAGCATAAAATTTACTTATGCTACTTATATGTATTTACTTAAATATCTTCCGAGGATATTATAGACTTGACGGAAAACCTTTGATGACGCTATTTTCTTTAATCACGCTAATTATTTCAATCGTCGTTTCAATAATTATAATAAAAATGATATTATTTGGTATACATATATGATAAAAATTATTTTTTCTCTCTTTTAAACTGATCATATTTGATTACGCTGAAGGTAATCAAAATCAAAATTTAAGCTTGTTTGATATATTGAGAAACGTTTAGCACCAATTTTATAGTATACATCATTAAATATTTGAATAAATATTACGGAAAACGGTATAAATATAGAATAATATGTCACAGCAATAAAATTTTTAATTATTAATTGATACCCATTTTCGTAAGGCAATAAAAAATTTAAATATTTAATGCTGATTCCATGTAGTCTCCACGAATCGTGGTCGGACGGTATTCCGACGGACGTTATGCCGAACGGACGTTATGCAGAACGGACTTCATGCCGACAGGACGTTATGCCAAAAAAGCGTTAACGGACAGGATGGGAAACGCAGGGAATGTTAACAAGCGTTTTATAAACAACTAGTGTATTGCCTGTCATATGACGGGTGTATAATAATATTACCTCCTCCCTCTCGCCGTCCCTTTCTCCCTCCCTCTGTCTCCCTCCCTCTGTCTCCCTCCCTCTGTCTCCCTCCCTTCTTCTCTCTTTCCTTCCCTTTCTCTCTCCCTCCCTTTCTCTCCCTCCCTTTCTCTCCCTCCCTTTCTCTTCCTCCCTCTCTCTACCTCTCTTTTCTCCCACCTCCCCCTCTCTCATTTCCTTCTGTCCCAATGCATAACTCTCCCTCTTTTTCACCGTCTCCCTCTATATCTCTTTCCTCCCGTCATTTTCTAATTCTATTCCTTCCTTACTCCCTATGTACCTTCCATTCTATATCCCTTCCCTCCGATCTCCCTCTCCACATCCCCTCTCTCTTACTATACATGTATATAATCGTATATATAAGCAAAATAATCCAAACTAAATCCCAGTCCCATTAGAATTACGTAATTTCGCGAAAAATCCCACGATAATTTAAGTCAATCTATGCATTCATATATATTATACGTATGCGGGTTGAGATAAGAAGATTGGCAAGGTGTCGGAGATCACAGTGTTTCCAAATGCGTTCTTTGAGATTTCACAATGTTCTCAATATTTTTCGCTCAGATGAGAAGTTAACGAGAAATAAGCAAGTTGCGCTGTGAAATACATGTACATCTTCATGTAAAGTAGTCGTAATTATTGTCCGATTTTAAACAAAATTGGAATCGTCAATTAATTTAACAAAACTACCCAATACCAAATTTCATCACAATATGTCAAGAGGTTCCCGAGTTGAAACAAAGAAACATTGTAAACTACATGTAGGTCTTCATGTTAAGTGGTCGTCATTTTTGTCCGATTTAACCAAAATTGGAATCGGTCGAGCGATTTTAGCAAAACTCCCCAATACCAAATTTAATCAAAATACATCCAGCGGTTTCCGAGTTGAAACAAAGGAACACTATGAACTATTTGTAGGTCATGTAAAGTGGTCGTAATTTTTGTCCGATTTTAACCAAAATTGGAATCGGTCGACCAATTTTAGTAAACCTCCCCAATACCAAATTTCATCTAAATAAGCCCAATAGTTCCCGAGTTGAAACAAAGGAGCATTGTAAGTCTTCACGTATAGTGGTCATGATTGTTGTCCGAGAGTGAAGAAAATTGAAATCGGTAGATAAATTTTAGCAAAACTCCCCAATACCAAATTTCATTCTAATACGCCCAGCGGTTTCCGAGTTTAAACAGACGGACGGACGGAAACGACCTCCCCTATATGTGTTCACTTTGTGCAAATGCTAAGAGCTCCTAACAATTGATTCTCGAAATTTAACAATGACGTGGTCTGCAAAGAAACACCCCTTTTAAAAACTGATATTTTCCCAGAATATGTGATTTAAATTTATGTATGAGATATTTCGAAAGGTAGGCGGAAAAAGATGAAGAGAATTATAAACTACATTCATTTTCCTTAAATAGCTAAAATTTGAAGATAGTACGTAAATTCTTTCTAATTTGGATTTCCAAAAGAATAAAAGCCTACAGTTTAAAAAGTCGCTTTTTACATGTTAACCCGGGTCTGTTTAGGTATTTGTTTTTCGTCATTTAATATTTATATCTAAATCAAACATTTCTGAAAAATTTAAACCTTCCACCTAATCGGGAAGTTTGTTAAAACGAGTTAAAAAGGGTAATTGATGACGTCAGCGTTATACACAAACAAATACATCTAGGCTTTTATTATTAAAACATCATAACACGGCTGGTATAATTGCCCCGTCTAGTTGTTTTTTCGTCTGGTACTCCAGATTACACATTAAATTGTTTATACGTAATGTTGTACACACACCGTTTTAAATTTTTGTACTTCAGGTTGTACACTTAACCTTTACACAACCGACTACCATAATTCTGGTGGTTAAAATTAACCGTACAATATCATATCCATTAGTAGTACAAATTACACCTTCGATTGTTGATATGTTTGGCAGTACAGTGTAGCCACTTTATTGTTTATACTTATGGCGGTTCAAGTTAGGAGTAAGCATTTGTAGAGATCTTTCGTGGGACATGCACATTCGTCGAGTTATAGGCGCGGCCAACAAGAAACTGGTTTCATAGGTAGAATAGTACGGAACACTACAGAAAAAGTACGTGAAACATGTTACTTATCACTGGTTAGTCCGCAAGTGGAATACGCCTCATGCATATGGGATCCGTACGAGAAGGGACATATAATTCAATTAGAAAAAGTTCAGCGCAGAGCAGAGCAGCCAGATTCGTAAAACAAAGGTACGAACATAAGGAATGCGTCACCTCATTATTGAGAGATTTGAACTGGGTACCACCGGAGGATCGTAGATTGAACTCAAGGTTGCGGCTTATGGAGAAATATAGATCGGAATGTCTAAAAGACGAGGTTGTAGGGATAATTGAAGCACCAACGTATATAGGTCGAAACGACCGTGACGATAAGATACGTGAGATCGACTGTAGGACGGATCGTTATCTAGGCTCGTTCTTTCCGAGGAAAATACGATATCACAATAGAAAATTTCAACCTGCGATAGACAATCTTTAGGTAGGTTATGGTGCATTGCACTCCCTGCTATCCATAAATTAGGTGAATTGCAGGGTAACATGCAGATGTAGAAGTTATTCGTTCAAAACTTATAATTCTCTCGGTTCAATCCACCCGTTCTATTGCTTATACTTACGACGATTCCATACACTCGCTCAATTGTTTATACTTTCGACAGATCCCTGCACCTGTTCAATTGTTTATACTTCATGTGATTCACGTTAATCCTTCAATAGTTTACAATACTAGTAGTTCACATTACCCGTTCAATTGGTTATACGTACGACAGCTCAATCCACCTATTCAATTGCTTATACAATGTGTATTACATATCCATAACAATATTCTATGCTACTGGTAATATAAATTTCCCGTGAAATTTTTTATAAACCGCTTGTTAACATTCCCCGCTTCTCCCATCCTGTCCGTTAACGCCATCTCGGCATAACGTCCGTTCAGCATAACGTTCGTTCGGCATAAAGTTTGTTTGGCATACCGTCCTTCGGCATACTGTCCTAGTACCTCCACGAATAATCGTAATTTGTCCATTACAGATAAACATTTGATTCGTCATTTTAGATGAAATTGATTCATTAGAACATCTAACCTGCAAGTTATCTTTTTGGTGGATGGCAGGGGGTGCAGTGCACCAAGGGTCCATAGTTTTCCTACGTTATCTTTTCCTATTATTTTCTCTTATCATCCTAGGGAAAAACGATCCTCTATATCGCTCCGTTCTACAGTCGATCTCGTGAATCCTATCCTCACTGTCCTGCCTTCCGAGATACGTCGGGCTTCTAATAAGTCCTACTACCTCATTTGCTAGTCCCTCCGACATAAATTTTTCCAGTAGTTTAAATCTATCCTGCAGCCTACGTTCCTCTAACGATGTCCATTTCAGATTTTCTATTAATGATGTTACGCTTTGTTTACTATAGTAATTCCTCTTTACAAATCTAGCTGCCCTGCGCTGAACCTTTTCTGTCTCGTTAGTGAGTCCCTTTTCGTAGGGATCCAACACAGCTGACGCATATTCGACCTGCGGTCGAACCAATGATAAATAACATAATTCTTTCACTTTTTCGGAGCTACTTCGATCTATTCTCCCTATAGAGTCCAGCTTTTTATTAGCGACACCTATCAATCGGTGAATGTGGGTGTCCCACGAGAGATCACGATGGATCGTTCTTCAACTTATTCTTTTATAACGCGAGCAGGACCTGTCTGTGCCAAATACTGTCACATAATAAATGATCACTCTCCTCGGTTTATTGTCTCCAACTATTTCCACAACATTAATTTATTTTATGTTATAGAAGTTTTTCTTTTGCTAACCGCTTTATGGGTTCAAACAACTTTCCCCGTGGTCTACAATAGCAAGGAAAAAATAAGATACACCATAAATATAATAGGCTCTACTGTTATCAATATTTTTTAAATATTTATTCAGCGAAAGGTTTATTTAATTTAACAATTGATTAACTTTTAAGATAATATTATTTTTAAACCTTGAAAAAACTGTCTGGAGTAATTGCTTAAAATGCGCAGCTCTTAATGCAAATTTTATCTTCAGATAAGCAATATCCCAGCAGTATAAAACATGTACAATTAATAAGCCGATGTAAAGAGGTTTTATAATTTAAATTTATTATTTTATGAAAATTTCCTAAATATGCATCAAACAATCTACTACGTGAAATCTATCACTTGTACTCGGCTATTAAAATCGTTTTCACTTCAAAATATACAGATATTCAGACAGCGTACAAAATAAATAAAACGGATGACTACAAGCCGTAAAGGCTATTATGAATGGAGGAAATCAGAGACATAAAATTCATTGGCGAATTTTTCAGATAGTAGTTGATTTTAAGGTATGTATATCTATGCATATGCCTCCAAAAGCGTTCTGGTCCTATGTAAGAGAATTCAAGGGAGAGAGTCCTTCAATACCCTCCCTGCGATGTGGTTCCGGAGACATCCTTCACGATGGGGAGGAAAAAGCTAATCTACTAAACGTTTACTTCGCGAAGGCGTTCACGGCAGGTGGAGATAGACTTGAAGATAATCATATTCCCGATGGATGTACTCGGATGGATAATATTAAAATCTCTGAGATAGGAATAGCGAAGCAACTGGGTGCGATAAAGCCCAACAAAAACCCAGGACCAGAAGGAATTCCCGCGCGTGTATTAAAAGAACTAGCAGAAGAAATAGCTCCCTTCCTTCGGATAGTATTCGAGAAATCCCTTACCCTCTGTGAGGTTCCTGATAATTGGAGACTAGCACACGTCACACCCATTCATAAGGGAGGTGACAAAGAAAACCCCGAAAAAATTATAGGCCGATTTCTCTAACATCATTATCATGTAAGATTTCGGAGCACATTATTGTTAGCAACACAATGCGTTATCTCGAGAGTAGATCGCTCTTAGTCAGCTGTCAACATGGCTTCAGAAAAGGTAGATCCTGTGACACCCAACTCGGTCTTTTTGTGAATGATGTTTTATCATGCGGCGAAAATAATAAGCAGGTCGATGCAGTGTTCCTTGATTTTAGAAAAGCTTTTGACAAGGTTGCCCACCGTAAGTTGTTATTAAAATTGGGGAATCTTGGCGTTAATGTTAAAGTCATTAACTGGGTTCGCGCTTTCCTTTGGAATAGAAAACAAAAAGTAGTCATCGATGGTAAGTCCTAGAGTGTGGCAGATGTAGTCTCTGGTGTGCCGCGGGGTAGTGTGATCGGACCTATGCTTTTCTTGCTTTATATAAACGACATCAGCTCAGTTGTGAAAAGTAATATTAGGCTTTTTGCGGACGACACCGTAGTCTATAGATCAATTAGTGGTCCTAGCGACCATCGTCAGCTTCAGGATGATTTGGATGCGTTAACTGGTTGGTGCAAGGAATGGCAGCTAGAAATCAATCAGAAAAAGAGTAACGTTCTAAAATTTTTGCAATCTAGAAGCCCATCGTCCGTATTTACCTACTCGATAGATGGTGAGAGCATTCCTGTTTCGGAATCCGTGAAATACCTCGGGGTAACCTTGAATCGTGACCTGTCTTGAGACACCCACATAAGACGAGTGATGGGTGCGACAAATAAGAAGTTGGCTTTTGTGCGTAGAATAGTCAGGAAAAGCACGGAAAAGGTGAGAGAATCCTGTTATTTATCCTTGGTTCGACCTCAAATGGAATAAGCAGCAGCGGTTTGGGACCCATATCAGAGGGGACTCATAAAGGATTTAGAAAAAATACAACGGCAAGCAGCTAGATTCGTGAAAAAGAATTACGATAAAAACAGAGCGTTACGTTACTCATTGAAGAGTTGAATTGGCCATCGTTGAAAGATCGTAGATTAGAGGCGAGACTTAAACTTGTAGATAAATATAGTTCGGAGATATTCGTACATGAAATGAAGTATATTATTCGACAACCAACGTATATCGGACGGAGGGATAATGAGGACAAGATTCGCGAAATAGATAGTAGGACAGAGAGGTATAAGGAGTCCTTTTTCCCTAGGACAATACGTGACCACAATAGATAACAGTGAATAATAATTAGTTAGGAACTTGGTGCGCGGCACCCCCTGCCATCCACCGTCAAGGTGACTTGCAGGGTAATATGTAGATGTAGATGTATATAAAATCGAGATCCTATGTTTGTCCGCTAACACCTCCGACACTATCTGAATAATCTCCGCCAAACTAGCTGACTCCTATGATCCCTACAAGTAACATGAAGAGATTTCCAGGTTTCCTACAAAAATTTTATTTGAATTTTTCGTCTCTATTCATTTAATCTCTCAAACGTGGAGGAAATTTAATGAAATGCTACTGGCGAGATCGAAAGAGGTATTTAAAAAATGCGACACTCGTGCGAAATTTCTTTAAAACCCGTAACTTTCACCTTCTTATTGGATTTTTATGAAATATTTATGAGGATTTACGTAAAATGTGCCAATTTAAAAATACATTTTGCTATTGTTATTGATATTGCTGGATAGAAGAGATAGCGAGCGCTTATCTGTCCAGCGCGCGCCCACGCTTTCATATATTTATCAGTACTGTGTATTAAAGTTATTGATACGCATTCTTTTTCAAAAAATTATTTCAACTTTTCTAAACATTTCATTTTCTGGGTATATCCCCCTAAACCATTTAGGGAAAAAGTTTCTTGTAGGTCAACTTTTTCGTGTCTCGATTGAAATTTTATATAAATGTAATGTTTCGTATTTTTTAAAGACGTTTCATAAATCTTTTACATTTTTAAGTTGCACAGTCTTCATTCATTATCCTTACTAATTTCACGTAGCAAAAATGTTCCATTTCGTTCAATAGAATCGTAGATATGACGTTGCATATATCATAAAGGATGGTATACGCAGAATACAAAAAATACTAAATACAATAAAAACGTTTTCTAGCAACTTATAAAAAATAAAAATTACAGTAAAATTGAAGGAATAAAACTAAGTTAGTAATGGTAAAGACTCCTTTTAAAAAAAATGCTCAAACTTGTTAAAAATAAATAATGTAGAGATGACACACGACGTACTATTGCGTGGTGTGCCGTCAATTTGTCGTGGGCAATTCCTCGCGCGTCAACTCCTCGCGTGAAATTCGTCGCAAGATAAATTCGTCGCATGGCAAATTCGTCGCATGGTGAATTCGTCGCATGGCGAATTCGTCGCATGGCAAATTCGTGAAAAGACATTTGTCGCAAATTCAGGAATAGTTGAGAAAATAGTAAATATTTATATTTTAAGAAGTCGTCGAGGGAATCTTTTGTGTATTAAAATTGCTAACCGTGATACTTTCAGGAATCTTTGAGGGAATCGGATTCCACTTTATGTATTGCTGCAACTACCCCTCGAAACCAATTAGGGAAAAAATTTCCCGCAGGTCAACTTTTTTGTCTCGACTAAAAATTTTAGATAAATGTTACGATTGTTATTGTTTTAAAGGGCAGATCATAATTTTTATTTATTCTTGCGTTACTTTGTTGTTATTTGGAATCATTATAGAAGTGACGTAAAAAATTGTCCCTTTTTATTCAATAGAAGTCGAAATATGACGTTGTATGCATAAGGAAGGAAGAATACAAAAATTGACATTAATTTTTTTTTTAACTTTTAAGGTATTTGCCGATTTTTCAGAATGTTTATAAATGTATAAACATATTTAGCATAAAATTTACTATAAGATAGCTTTAGAATTTTAATCTGTCGTACATAAAGACTTTTTAATCGCATTCGTATGAGGCGAATTGAGACTTCGTTGCGAGTGTTTTAACAGAATTAGAGTTGACATTTGGCAGTAATACTTTAGTCACGCATTAAAAGTCAATGACGAAAAAATCCCGAAAAAGTCTCGGGTCCGAATCCAAAAGCGTCCTTTCTCTGTTTGATTAACTAGGGAAGAGCTGAAACGTAACGTGCAAGCCTTTTTCGATAAAATTTTAAAATATCTGTAAGTTGAGACATCGACGCGGGGTTTGCACATTTATGTGAAGAAAAGTATGAAGATTAGTTTTCTTGAATTGAATTAATTTAAATCGCTAAATTTAACGTTTAAATAACATATTTTGGAGGATCTTGGCATTTTAATGGGATACTAGTATAAAAGCCTGTTAAAAAAAAACAGGTTTAGATAATTAAAGTACGAAATTTTATTTTTAGCAGTAAATAAATTATTTTAAATATCACCATTTAAATTGATTTTATTTCTCGCAGTAATTGGTTGTCAAGATAAATTTTGAGGTAAGGTAGGGGAAGAAATTTAGCCTTGAAACAACAATCTGGGCTCGAGTTTTGACAATTACAATTACATTTGCGAAGAATTTGTCTTGCGACGAATTTGTCATGACACATTTGCCATGCGACGAATTGGTATTGCGACGAATTTTAAATGTGACGAATTCCTCTTGCGACGAATTTGACATGCGATGAATTGCCCATGGCCAATTTACGTAAAACCTTATTACGTGGGACGACGGCATGCGAAGTTTCCGCTCGACCTACTATTACGTATAATAGAGGATTATGTGCCGTCTGTTGGGAAGTTTAACGTTCCTTAGTATTCTTTGGCGCAGTTACATCGCCCCCCCCAAATTCGCCAAAATTTGGTACTCTTTTATATCTTTTCGGCTGAAGGACAACGAGGCATTCCTTTTCTTCGAAGTATCAGGATTCGAGTTCAGGTGTAACTTATCCTACGTTTGTGGAATTTGCGTATAAGAGTCTAGGAAAAGTCTTGAATTTTCATCTCTGAATATATTATTTAATTGGTACCTTACGGATCATATAAGACCCAGGAAAGATGAAAGTGATTTTTTATTGCGCTCACCAAAAAATATTCGTGTCAACCGATGTATGAAATGCATAATGGCTTGCATGGCACTTTCTTGAATTTTTATCTCCGAGACTATAAGTTGTAATTATGTGATCTCTCTGACTCTTTTCTAATTGGTGCGTCACAGATCATGTAAGAGTTTCTCATATATGAATTATATTGGATTTACCCGGACCACGCCGGGTACTTTAGCTAGTAACTTAATAAATTTGGTCTTCCGACATGCAGAGATCCACGTCGAGAACATTTAATTTGAAACTGTGCAATGAACTAAATGGAATTGTTTTGAAATAACTACCCAAAAAATGAATGAATAGCTCTCAGATCTGCTGTGGGCTTCGTTAACATGCGTCAACTATTTAACGTGTGAGAACAGTTTGACATGAGGTTCCGCATTAAGTTTTGTTGGTTTAACCTGAATCTTCTGCATCCTCGATTCATAAAATATTGATGAAAGTCAACAAATTAATATTCGATTAAACACGGGATTAGTGTGTTACGGAAAGTTTTAATTTTACAAGCATTATCTCTCGCAATTAACGGATTTAGGAAATTTCCTTATGCTTGCTAAAACGTAGACACGCACATGCAAAAACATATATCCGCAAGTATAGATATCATAAATGTTTTAAAGGAAATTTCATAAAACGTTTTTATTTTGCTCTCCTATTAATGCATGGGACGTAATGTTAAAAAATTCAGGAGCTCATTCTAGGACTCATTCTGAGTAAAAAATGTCTTATCAATATGTGTCTGATTTTTTAGCGTTACTTAGATACGGAAATAAATAAATGGAGCGTTGATTTTGAATTAAACTTTATTTTATTGATATTGAAACCAAGCACCATACACTACTGTGTGCTGCAAACTAAATAATCTTTTCAAAATGACCACCTCGTGCTGCCAGACGTCGTCCCGTTGATTCTTGCCACATGTCACCTTTCAAGCTCGTAAAGACCTCCTGTATTCGTTGTATTAGCTACTGCCTAGTTTCGGGTTTACCAGATTGATACACTGGACTTCAAGCAGCCCCACATGAAAAAATCTAGAGGATTTAGGTCGGGTGACCGAGTTGGCCATCTTACGAGCCCTCCTCGTCCTATCCACCGTCCTCTCAAGTTCTCGTTCAAGTACGCAGCAACCTCTCTCCCATAGTGAGTCGGTGCCCCATCATCTGGGCTCTCGTTGCAAGAGGTACATCTTCTAATAAAAGTGGGAATTCTTGTTCCAAAAAAATTCTGTAGTAGGCAGGTGTTAAACGTCCGACGATTAAATACGGTCCAATAAGGTAGTTCCCTAAAACTGCACACCACAAATTTACTGAAAATTACTTTCCACCACCTCATGCGGATTTTTGCGAGCCCATGTACGCGCATACAGGAAGTCTATTCCCATATCTCAGTAACGATAACAAATCAGACCCATGTTTATACGACATGTTTTACTCAGAATTAGCCCTAGAATGCATTCCTGAAGTTTGGACTTTACGTCCCGGTATGTGGACTCAATGCATCGGTATGATTTGAATTATTTACCTACTATTACACAGAATTTCAATGCATTATTTCATAATAAATATTTATAAATAAATTCTTACGTTTTTATCATTTCATCGTGAGAACGTTAAAAATTATGAAAACTGTTATATATAACTATTAATTTAAAAAAATTATGTGATAATGATTGGTGATTAAACTTTGAATAGCAATTGAAATTTAATCAATAATTAATGCGTATACATTAACTTAAATTTGTTTAATTATTATATAAAATCTATGCTCGAACATGAAATAATGGTTTTCCACGAAAGACCTTGGTATCATGAAAAATTAGAATATTATAGACGTTAAAGATATTATTATTATAGATAAAATATTTTGATTGGGTTATATAAATTTTCATTTCCTTACCATTTTATTGACGATGGAATCTCAAAGGCCATAAAACATACAAATAATATTGCAGCTATTTCGCTTTCAGGGATACCTTGGGAAGTCCTACGACAGCATTTCGCTTCTCAAATGTGCTCATCCAGTAGGCAATAATTTTTTTATCCTTTAAGAGTACGATGCACAGCATTCGCCAAAAAATATTGTAACATTCCCGCGTATAAACAAACACACACACTCATTGCCTTGAAAGATAAAAAGAATCGAAATTCTCATTTCTATTGCTAAAAAGTAATTTACATTTCATCCCGATGATTCTATGCTCTCAATGATTCTCAAGTACGGAGGAAACTCACTATCGCTGATATCCAAAGTCGACTCTTCGGCTTTAAACTTCTACTTCTTCCTCGAATGCTTTTTAGATGAGTCATTTCAAGCGAAATCCCTAGAAAAAATCCAATTTTGCTCCGAAATAATTTAAGTGGAAATCAAGTTACGACCAAGTGTCCCTAGAAGTTTAAAGCTATCAGTTTATGTGGATGCATATCCCGCGGCGAATAAACAAATCATGTTTATTTGTGCACTGCCGCAATGTGCCTCAAATACTTCGATCATCATCTTTCCTCCACATCTCAACTTAATATCATCCACCACCTCCCGATCCTACACAAACTTAAATATAAAACTGTGGTAGGCCAGTGATGGAAAGTATAATATTTGGAAAAAGATGAAAAATTCAACCTACAAAAAATTTAAATTTGATTTTTAAATTCGAAGATGACAGCCCAAATAAGCAAATCAAAGTATTTTTAATAAAATCGGCCAAATTAGCTGTAAACAAATTGAATATTTCAAAAATCTGGATAACGATTTTTTAAAATATTGTAACTTTAAAAATATTCATCGGGGAAACTTTTTACACGGAAATATTAACCTGATTATGGATTTAAAATCGTAAAAAGTTTGAAAGTCGCATTATGTTTGCATAATAAACAATGGGATTTAATTTCGTGCGCAACTTTCTTTATTGACTATAACATTCCCTATTAAAAAGTGTAACCTTTATATTTTCATTAAACAACCAAGCAAAGATTTAGCAAATCTCAATAACACTATCAAACAAACTTTCATTTCATACTTTTGCCTTTCTAACACAACGTAATATTAATTTGTATTATATGATCGTCGCATGAATAACCTTCATAGCTTAAAGTGATATAACCTGTAGAAGATAGTCAAGTACTGATGACTCAAAGCAAGTAACTGGTTTTTCAAAAATTGACTAATGAATATACGGACATATTAGCATAAGTGTTCGCTTTTTGACAAGTAGATTGAAGGTAATTGCTTTTAAAAAAGAAAACGAAATTTAAAAAAACATTGTTTTCCGTTAAAAAAACCCTCCGCATTGAGAGTGGGATTACAATTTTTTTGCGGCCCTCTCAGAAATTTCGGTCGGTCACATCAGAGTTTCACGCGGAAAACCAACAATTTCGGCGATAATTCCGCACGTGTGGAGCACTCGCACGTGTTAAGTTTGTGTGACCGTGCTGATAAACTGGCACTTAGCGCTCAGTCCACCGCAGAGAATGGCACGGATCACTACCGTGCGATTCATCCAGACAAACGAATTGCGGAAGCATTGGGAGCGGTGGGACGTCACGACACGTCAGCAAACGTGCCCATCCTCCGCTGCTCTGTGGGCGTCGATAAGGCGCCGTCGAGGGCGCCAAGTTGTTTCACAAACTGGGCGCTCCGATTCTGGGCGGATATCAACGTTTCGCGAATAAAGAGAGCCAACCAGCCAGTCGAAGGGAATCCAACCACTTCCTATTTGGTCGTATTGGCAGAAGGTGCCAGTTCCTAGCTAGAAAAATCACGATTGGAAGCGGTGAGCTCAAGGTTGACAGTTGCTGGAGGCAGTAATTGATAAGGCATATCTATTACGTGTTCTTCTCGCTCGCTAGGTCAACGCTCCCAGCGTGGTGTGGCGTGTGTCATTCGTTTGCTCTTCCCTTGGGGTAAACTACTACCAGAAGGAAAGCCTTCATTTACCGCGTAGTTTTATTTATCGAGTGAGTAAGTTTTCGTAAATTCCACCTTTTGTTTGAGAAGTCCACTATGATCTCCAAATTCAATTGAAGCGTACATACCCGATACATAATTTGTTTCTCTTATCTGCAGATAATCCGTAGCAAAAATGAATATCTAAATCTCAAATAAAAACCAATTATTTATTAAACTTATGATTATTCTCTATATATTACTAGTAGATGGTGCTTGCATACTGCAAGCATTTCATCTCACCTTGAAAAAATTCATTTTTTAGAGATATATTTCATCATGGGAAATATTTCTTTAATTCATAAGATTTCTCCTCGGGACCGATTATCGTTTTTTCCTTTTGGAACAATAATGGAGTAAAACAATCCCTAATTTTTGCAAGTTTAGGAATATCATAACTTTTCCACATTGGGTTAATAATGCCACACATTTCCGTCAAATTTTAAATTTGTAGCAAATTTAGAAGTGAAATAACATTTATCTAATTGTTTAAAATTAATTAATTTTTAACGGCCGCAATAACAATTTCATGGATACACCAAATTTTTATTCGTTTGTATAGACTAATTTATAAATAACTTAAAAATTTCAGCTTCCTATCTCGCCTCGTAGTATCTAAACATTTACCTATTTGTTAAAACTTTAAGAATTTTTAACTGCCAAAAAATTAAAATACCAAAATTTGTATAATCTCCATTTCGTTTTTTTACAAATTCTACCTATAAAAAAATTTTCAGATCCGTAGCACATTCGAAAATACATAAACCTTGAAAATGTGTTTAAACAATTTAGAATTTTTAGCGGCCGCATTGTTGAACTTTTTCAACTTTTTCTAGTCGGTTTTGCACATAATCCTATCGACAAAAAAATTTCGAGTCTGCCGCTTTTCCGGAAGTGTCTAAACATTACTATCCTCCTACATATTGTTATATGTTATCTCCTCCTCTGAAGGAACGTCTATATATTAATTTTATTTATTTCCATGCGGCCCCTAAACAGCCGTAATCGGCCTTTTACAAGGGGCTCATTAACATAATAACAAGGACTATCACAAACATCCATGCCCTAGGTGAAGAAAAACCCATCTAGGCGGGATTCGAACCCGCGACCTTCGGATTGGCAGGCGAGGACGTTACCCCGCCACCACCGAGGCATATAATGATAGCTTAATTCAGTGATACTAAAATTGAAGCATAGGTAGCTTCTGGAATACTTATACACGCATTGGACAAAATTCGTTTTTAAGGGCAATTTTTGTTATAAAAATTATGAAATAAAACAAATAAGCACATACGGTTACTATATCACGCATCATTACAGAGAGTATACTTTTAACAAAATGTTCGTTCTCTTCTCATCTATTTAGGCATAGCAGGTGATAACTGGGGTATAAAGACATCCCGAGATTAAATTTCCGTAGTTATGGTTGTGAGCCAGAACTTCCGTTGTTAGACCCATGTCAGTGCTGATTTTTATCCGCGCGTGTAACAGTGTCAAGTTTCCTCTATTTTCGGTCGATGGCGGTAAGTCGAGGATGAAATGCCCATTCATCCACTTTTAATTGACTTTCGTCCCGACGATGTTTCGATTAAAAAAAATTAAAGCGATAAAGAGAAGCGGTGTCCCTCCGTTGCGAAACTCATCCGGGACGCTAAATCTTTTTATCCCTCGGAGATACCGAGAGGCACGATCATCCCTCATCCTCCCCCTCCGCTCCCTTTCACTCACTTGGATCCATCGAAACAAGTCATATCCGCGATGCAAACATTAGACCATAAAACTATACGACTCCTCTTTTAACCTCTCTCTATCCTTTGCTCAACGTCGTGGCGCAACCGAGCCGATCATTCTTTCCGGGAAGTTTGTGATGCATCGCACGTTAGAGGAGAGACGGTAGAGATAATAGGGCGGATAAGAGTTTAACGCTGGACCCGTTCGGATGGGACAAAAGGGTGAACAAACCCGTTCGAAAGTGGACCCTCTCCGGAGCTTAAGACGCATCAACCCCAGTCAGAGAAAATGGGCGAAAGAAAACAAGTGAAGGGTAACGTCAGTAACGTATGTACAAGTTCCATTTCACCGCACGTTTTAACGCGGAGGGGAAAGGTTTAATGGATGACTATATACGACAGCACTTCAAGGAGGATGTTTTAGTAAAAGATTACATGAAAATATATTCTGCCCTTCGGAAAGGTAAAATATTTTCAGAGTAGGTATTATACTTTCGAATAAGGTATTTTACTTTACGATAGGGTATTTTACCTCGAGAGAAGCGAGTTACATCGCGACAATAAAAGCTGGTGGTAGTTAAGGAAACATAAGTAAATCGCAAAAAAACCCGTAGCTTTTCTAGAGAAGAGGTATGCAATGAAAAATTACCCTTGCCGATGTCGCCATCAAGAGATGTTTAACAATTTACAGCTTAAGAAAGTTAATTTTCTCTATATTTCAGAAACTATGATTTATTTGATAACTACTCTTTTCTGATAGATATTAGAAAAATGAAAAAATCTACGATATGCTATATCTAATATGAAACTTTCATCCTTGGTGAAGTGTAATAATAAACCCGTTCACCGTACATGACCAAGCTGAATCTTGTGTACATAAAAGTTCCAAAATACCAGACGAGAATTTAACCTACAAAATAGCCATCACCAGTGGTAAATTTTGAACCACTGATTGTTAATCTTTTGATGAAGTTACGCATCTGATTGTTTTAAACGACTTTGCGGATTCAGTTTTATCGTTAATTGTGACAAAACCACAAGATAAACTCAACTGATCTTTTTTTAATTTAGAATACATTGCCTCGATATTTTCAAACCAGTTGGTTTCACCCAACTTCTGTGGGTAGTACAAACGTAAAGGGCTTTTTTCTCTTTGAAGTAAGCTTTATTGATTGAAATTTCATATCGTATTGATTTGAAATACAAACCTTCCTCTGGATATTCTTGCAGATTTAAACAATTTGCGTCGCTCCTTCCTGCTTTCCTTATCCCGCTCCCCTAATCGTAGTCCGATATCTTAGGCGATCAAATAGCCGGGTGGTTGGCCAGGACGTATAAAGAGGCTAGATGAATCGCGGAAAGGTCTGCTACTTAAAATCGAAGGGTGTCGTTTCCAATTTTAAGCGTTTCCCATGCTAAGGCGAGGTAACGAGCCCCATGCGAAGCGGCACGATAGCACTTACCAGGGGTGTGGTACGCATTACAAAAGAAACACTCCGTGTATGCGACATTAAACTTTTATGAATTTTTTTAAGGTGTAAAATTGACGAATATAATAAGAAAGCGTATACTTTTAGGTTTACTGGAAAAGAAAGTCAAGGAACAAAATAGTCGGTGAACGTAAGTAGCCGTAAAACTGGTTGAGAAGGCTTCGGGTAAAAATTGATAAGATTAAGATATGTTTTTCTCTTTCCTCTCTCTCTCTCTCTCTCTCTCTCTCTATATATATATATATATATATATATATATATATATATATATATATATATACACGAGGGCGGTTTAAAAGAAAGGGGGAAAAAGTATGAAATCCCATTATTATTTTAATTGCTATTTTTGTTGCCATTGTTGTTAATTATTTTCGTTGCTATTGTTATTATTATTTTGGTGGGATATTTTGTGGTATTTGGTACCCCTTGTCATATAAATATGGCGTCTCGTATAGAACATTGCAAAAAGTTGGAGTTGAGATCAGTGATACGATTTTTGAACGCAGAAGGAGTGAAACCATTTAAAATATACAGGAGGATGGTCAGTGTTTATGGAGATAACTGTTTATCACAGAGGAGAGTGTATAAATAGGTTGAAAAGTTTAAAAATGGTGTACAAGACGTGGAAGACGCTGCTCGGCCAGGCCAGGCTGATCGCGTAGTCACACCGGAGAACATTTCTGACGTTGATAGGCTCATTCGCGAAAACTGTCGCATTAAAGTGAAAGAAATCAGCAAGAAATTGAACATCAGAGTTGTTACTGTTCACAATATTGTACACAAAGAGCTTGGATTCAATAAAGTTTGTTCGAGGTGGGTGCCCCGGTAACTCACTGAAGACCTGAAGCAACAACGTGTTGACGCCTGCTCTGTGCTACTCTCTCGGTATGAAACTGAAGGGGAAGATTTCTTGAACCGCATAGTGACTGGGGATGAGACATGAGTCGATCACTTTCAGCCTGAGAGTAAGCGAGCAAGTAAAGTATGGCGGCAAAAAAATCAATTCGCAGAAAAAGTGATGTTGATTGCATTTTGGGACAAAAATGGAGTAATTTTGGAGAGTTATATGGAAAAAGGGACAATTTTCGATAGTGATTCCTACCGCGACCTTCTTAGAAACGGACCGAAGCCTGTCCAAACGTCGGGGACTCATCCGAAAAGGAGATTGTTTGCAACAAGACAATGCCCGTCCTCATAGTGCCCGTGCGACTCTTGAAACCATTCAGGATCTGCATTTTGAAGTGATACCCCATCCTCCTTCTTCCCCAGACTTGACTCCTAGTGATTTTCATTTTTTCGGTCCACTCAAAGAGGCATTACGAGGGAAACACTTTCATTCCGATTGAGATCTTAAAAATGCGGTGCATGATTGGCTGAGCAAGCAACTAAAAATGTTCTTCTCCGACAGAATTCATGTGTTGGTTACGCGATGGTAAACGTGCATTGCAAGAGGAGGTTTTAATAAAAAAAATTTCTTTTCACTTTTGCCGTTTTCATTTGAACCACTCTCGTGTATATATATATATATATATATATATATATATATATATAAATATATATATATATATATATATATATATATATATATATAGATTGATAGATAAAGGTGAACCTTTTAAAGGGGAGCTACCTCTATCGTACTATATAAAATTTATTTCAAGGGTATTCCTCTTATGAAATATCGTCTTTCCTTCTTTCGCCTTTAACTAAAATACCTTTTTGGTGATCTCATCGACAATGACGACATCTTAGAGAACATTTGAGTGGAACCGATTCCAACTTCCCCGGAACAAGGAACCAAAGACGTATTCTATAGATAAAAATAAATCGCATATTTGATCCTGCTCGCCTTTTCTTCGTCTTTAAGGAGTTTTTATCTCGTTTTTTTATGCCCGAAAAATATTTTTTTTTCGTTTCGATGTGGGTGTATTTTATTTTTGCTCTCGCTGACGTCATCCAACTGGAGGTGATGGGAGGGGGGAGAGTAACGTTCGCTATCCATTTCAAGAGTAACGATGGGGAAAACCAGATGCCGGTGTATTAGGATTTTACTTGCGAAGGGATCAAACGCGCGCATGCTTCTTTTCGTATAGCGATGAATTGTGGGTAAGGCCAAGGTTTCCTTCCTTGCACCTTTAAGTTCCTTCGGGATCCGAATCGGGTGGTTTCTTTCGGAAAATTTCCGACTGTAAAAAAGTAGATTTTTCCTCGCAGAGACGAATTAAAATGGATTTATCTTCCCAAGGTTGACCAAAATACCCTATTCAATTTTATAGTTTTCCCCATTTTTCGATCATATGTACAATATTCCATTTAACTGTGAAAATAACGGAACCAGTCCTAAATCTGATTCGAGCGTGAAGAAAAATTATCTTTATTGCTTCAAAAGCCTAAATGTAAGATTTATTTTACATTTTATTTCTAACTTTCATGAGAACGTCACGTTGAATTAAAAACGGAAATTATGCAGCAAGAAATTATTTTATATTTCCTTTTAAAATTAAGATGGAGAAATTAAGCGATAGAAAAACTTTTACGTATTTATAGGGCAAATTATTCATGCTTCACATTATCACCTTTTTGTTAAACAAAAAGGAACATTTTTATATAACTTCCACTTCATTTCCGTGTACCCGCGACATCCTGTTAAGATTTCTCGACTTGCATATAATCTCAATTCTACTCAAAGTTTTCTAAAGTGTTATCATAGCATTGAGAATTATATTTATATCTAAACCTAAGCATTTAAGCAAAAGTTTTATAGTCCATTATGTCGCGTGTCTCAAACATTATTCTTCTTGAGGCTATCCGCAAACTCAAAAATGAATGATTAAAAAACAAGTTATCTGAACGGTTAAAAAAGTGGTCATTTTTACTCCTGTAATTATAAAACGAATCAGTAAAGTAGATGCACGGTTCAGCCAGTCGTTCTCAGTGATGTATGCCGAATCTTTTTGGAATTGACGGCAAATGAATTGCCAATGAAGACAGTTGTTTAGTTGCTTAATCGTGCCTCTGGGCATCTCTACCGTTTCTTGAGGAATGGAGTTCAATCGATCGTCTGGTACTTAAACAGAGGCTCAATCTGTAGTAAAAGTTGAGTACCGTTAGGTTTCCTGCAGCGTGTAAAGATTTTTCAGCATGTATTTTGTTATTGCCGATTGTTACGTAAATAGAAAAAATCATAAAAATAATAAGATAAACATTTTTCATTATGTAGCATGATATTAATCGGAAGATAATAAAATTTCAAAACGTTAATTTGCATTTTAGCTTAGAGATAAGGATATCGCAAAATTTCTATCGAAAAGATTGTACATGATCACCACACATTATGTATATATTAAACGAGAACTGGTCGATAGCAGATGAGTACGAATGAAATGTTAAGAATAATAAAGACTAAATCATCAAGATAGCACGTTTCACTTTTCATTTGTAAACAATCCAGATTACATTCGAAATTTATCGTTTTTGTTTCTTTTGTTAATGTTAGTTATTATTTAATATTTGCTTTTAATTTTCTAATTAAAAATAACCTACCAATTTCATAAATAAAAAATCTTCATAATTTAAATTTAAAATTTCTTGCTCATTTCCCATCTGTTTAATTATTCGGTGGAGCAGCTATGATTGCGCTTACCCATGGATTATATTTTTATTAAGCCTTTAACGTCCAATATTAACATGCCCCATTTAAAGAGCGAACTACCGGAATTTACCAAAACTATCCGGATAATATTTACCCCTCTGCTTGCAGATAGGATTTCTTTTTATTTAAACAATGCAAACAAGATACAAAATAATAATCTTCGAGAAAGGTATAACACACGGTTTTAGGATTGAATGTGGATTAACCTATTTTCACATGTTCCACTTTAGTTCTACAATATGAAACAAAAATCTTAACAAAAAGTGAATTTGGACGATTTGGTTACTAGTAAAATTGACAGACTGGTTTATTGAAAGTAAGTTGTCAAATTTTTAAGGTGATATGGTTGTGTGTTTCTCGCGATGCATTAGATTTAAATAGATAATAGGCAAATTTTTAGCTATGGCAATTAAAATTTAAGAAAATAAAGGGTTGGCATTCGGAATGGGTAGGATTAATAATCGCGCCACACCTGTAATGCAAAAAGAATCAAAATTCATCGGTAGTGATTTAATGCTATGAAAGAAGAAGCATCTTAAATATACTAAGCGTAAGCGACATCTTTCACAAAGCATTTATTATGATTCTTCTTCGTCTCCATCAAGAACATGCTTTGATTCTCGCGAAGACATAAAATTTTAAAATTTATTTAATATGTGATGAATTCTCTTTTAAAATTTTATTGAAAAATTAACAAAAAGAGCAAGATATTTGCTTAGGCTTCGTAACATTTCTACATTGATTCATAACTTTCTAATTATTTACTACTGGTTGGACAAATACTCACTGTCTTGAAGAGCTGCATCGCCTTCTCTTCGGAGTGATGATCGCTAATCGACAATTTCCGTCTGCACTTCCGAAAACTATCACGTCCCAAATAAAACTGAGCTAAGAAAAGACAATACCCCGCCATATCATAAGACGTTTTTCTCTTTGCAAATTATTGAATCTACTTGTAATTTTCAAATTTAAGGCAAATCATTCGTCGCTGATCGTAGTGTGGTGGATGATGTACGATACGATGGTATATTTATTCTATTGTACTTAGCTAATGAAAACATAATAATCATTAATATCTGACATATATATAAAGTAGGTGGTGTGTGTTACTTTTCCATAAATTGACAGAGTACTTGTGCGGTTATTGAATATAAATAACATATTTAATCGCACGCAAACTGATTGGAGGATAATGTAAGAGAATCAGCTGAACATGCATCAAATCCCCAATTCTCTTAAAACATGCCCACCGCAATGAAAGTTATTAACCGCCAATTTTAATAACAACGGAGAAACATTTTTCTCACTAGAAAAGAAAAACTTTTTCACCATAGTTTTTTATTATCAGAAGAAAAATAAATTCGGTTTCAACGGTGACCTTACGCTGATCATTAGTGTCAAAACTTAGGTCGTGCTTCTGATAGAAAAAACCGGTTGTGAGTAAAAGTTATTCTTTCTCTCAACTAGGGAACACCGTAGATTTGGGACGAAGAACACTGAATCTACTTTAGCGTATTATTTAAAAGGTCCTTGGTAATTAATGCAAATTTAGTTCTTAAGAAAAGAATCCAAGGTAGAAAGAAAGCAATAATTTGTTTATCCATACTTCGTAAATGGTTAAGCGAAGTAAAGTGAAGTAAGGAGGAACTCGGATCCTCGTCCACCAAACTCTCAAATTGGAACGTGTGTCTTCAGGGGCGAGTCGAACCGAACGCGTGCCTACCAGAGTGGTAGAAGCCAAAGAAAGTAACTAATTGGACAGCTTATTCGTTAAATAGCAACTGTCGCTAAAATGACTAGGGCCGTCGCTTAAGGTGAGTTTTTAGAGGCAACTCCCTCACAAGCTGCACTTTTCTAGAGGCGTCATTGTATCGTTGTCTCTGCCGATCTGCTCCTATTTGTCCTGAGCTGGCGCGGAATTTAGTCTTTTCGCCTCAGGCAATAGATTTACACGTAACGATCATGCAAGTAAACATTCTCAAGATTAAGCTTTTAGAAGAAAGAATACTGAGAGATGGAAGGAAGAGGAATGAACGTTTACATGAGCTATGCGTTACAATCTTTAAGTGATGAAACAAATGTACGAAATGTGGAAGATTGCTTTTTTACGCTTGTTACTTTATCCTTCAAAACAATTAAATCCTTTAGGCACTGATGATGGAGTAAGTAATTATTTGCTAAACGTCCTCTCCCTTTGGGAAGACTGTCTCAATCTGCTTTCACGTGGCCAAGCTAATGGCTTCGAGAGACTAATTCGCAAAAATTTATTATAGCCTCTCATTAATCATTACTGCTAGGTCGTATTACAAAGAGTTGATTGTCTTTTTGCGTTAATTAGGCCATAAAAATTATATTGTGAAATACTAATATAAATTCTGCAATTTCTCAACGTTTACGGGAAGCGTCTGATGAAAAAACCGGGTCTATGGAAAGAAGAAAAAATTAGAAATATTTACGAAGTTATATCAAGTAATTTCAGTCCAAAAATTACTTTTTAATTTGATTGTATGTATAAATAGACGGATAAGAGATTGTCTGACACAATCCTATAATTGTAACTATGATTTTGGAACTTCATGTTCTTTTTTTGATCGACCACCACTCTACAAAAGCGGAGGGCATTTTTGCGAAACTATTTCAACACTTAACTGAAGCCTCTTAATTTATATATAACCACCGTATGCCACAATTTCTGCGTACATATCCACAATTTTTGGACTCAAAACAAAAAAGATTGGAAGAATTTCTCGAGAATATTATCTCTTACGGAATTTTGAATTGTGGATTTATTTTCTTTCAATTTGAATTCCACTAAATTAAATTTACCAATTTATTTTTTTTATTTGTATTTCTGGCTAATCAATCTCTTGAGGTTATTATAACCATAACTCCTTACACACTAGACACAATCAAAAGGGAGGAGCTAAACCCGGTGCCGACAATAGCCTACTCTGTGCGAAGAGCACCAAGGACCCAAACTGCTTAACGTCCCTTCCAAAGGACGGAGCGCTGACTTGCGCAGTTTTCTTAAATCACACAAAGGTGACCGGACATTGCCAGGTTGAAAAATCCTGACCTCCACAGGATTCGAACCAGGGACTGCCACGTGGAAACACAACACTCTAACCACTCCACCACTTAATTTTTCTTATCCCATATAGCAACTCATCAACTATAGCAAGCAAGTGGAAATATAATGTCATATAAGAATTTTTATTGAGTATTTATTAATATGTATGATGTTTCAATGCTTTCATTTATAATTTTTTCTTGCTAACATTTTTGTTAATTTATAAATGCAGTGGCATGTAAAATATTTAAGCTTAATTTTCAGTGAAAAAATTCATGGACTTATACGAGAACGCATCTCGGTTTATAACATTTGTATATTTATATGGTTTGTCGTCGTCCGTTTAAGGTACGCGTTTTCAAGAACGTAACCTGTACGTTGATCGGAATTTTCCGGTATTTAAATTAGGAAACAATTAAGAGAGTTTATAAGAGACATCTCTATTGTAAATTTCTCCACTCTCCATTAAAGAAAATAATTTTGCTTGTCTATATGTATGTTATACTAGAAATGTTTATGTAACAGTTGTGACATGTTGTTTAAGGACAGAAATGACTTCGATATTTTCGTACACGAAAGAAAAAGTAAATCGCTTGACCTTTTATCATTTGCAAGTTTAAAAAAAATCTATGTTAATATTTGAATACGTAGAGTTTTCATAAAAATAAAATCAAATAAACTAAAATAAAAATGTAAATGTAATGTAAATGTAAAAGACGTTATATCCCAGGGCTTAGTGATGCACAGATTGCGTTCTTGCCCTTAAACTTGTGAGTTTGGCGCATACGTAATCGAATTGTGCTATCATCTCCCCCACTTAACGTGGTTCCGTCGCTTGATGCTAGTCTACGAAAACTTTCCTTCGAATTTATACGCCCCAACTGTGTAAGGTTGTCTTCCCGATTACTTTCCATCCACTGGTGTTATGTTCCGCGGAGTAGTAAGGCTTGCGCGGGCTTTCGGACTAGATTTTATCGAGGCATTTACATTTAATTTCCTTTTTCCACTCTCTCCCAATCGAGGACCCCATGCCCCATGGTTTCGCCCCTGTCTCCAAGGCGGTTGCTAGGCGACTGTATTTATCACTACTTCTGCCCGCCTTTTTCAGAAGAGATTATGAATTGCAAACCAAAATGTATATTTTAATCCTATAAATACTCAGAGACTTCATTTAAGAAAATAACCTGCGTTAAATTTTCATACTCTAATTTGTGTGCTGCAAATTTGATTTTATAAAAATAACTGATATATTAAAATGTTGTCAAGTAATGCTTATTTAAATTGCTTTTACTTTTAATTTATTTATCGTGATAGCTACTACAATTTTAATATTTTACCAAATATTGCATTGAAAAATCTTTAAAGCGATCGGATGGGAAAAGCCTTTTAACCACTTCACTCTGACGGGATGTCAATCGAGTCTTACTTGTCATTTTCATTATATGAGGTTTTGTAACTTATGGAGAGCATCGCAAATATTTTCTGCGTATATTTGTCAGTCTTTTCAACAGATGACTTGGGGACTAATAACTGCGCATCCAAATCAAAGAAAGTGAAAGGCAACGCCAGATAACCGATAATTCACGTAAAGTTTCTGTGAAGTGTTATGAGAGACTTTTGACCCACCAACTCCTCCTCCATCCATCCTCCCACCTTCCTCTCTCTCTCTCCCTGTCTCTCCCTCTCTCCCAACTTTAGCTCTCCCCCAGCATCCTTTATCGACCACTCTGATGGGTAACCCAGGGACAGTTTTTATTTTTCTTTCGTTAAATGCAATCAGTGAGGAACGGGATCTACTTATTCGGAAAAATGCTAGAATTAAGTTTGAAATGACAGGGATCGTATAAATACGTGAAATTGCATTTTTATCAACTATCAGCAAGGAATAAATCCAATATTAAACCAGAAAATGTTAGTTGTGGTTCCTATCAATAAATGTAATAGAAAAAAAATATACACGTTACAATTAAAAATGAGTCACTAGATTTTTAAGAGGGTTTTTGTTAAAGAGAAAAAACTGATCAGGACCCTTTTTGAACTAAATACATAAATGCTTCACCTGAGTAAGTATCCTTAATCTTACCTATAACAATTTATCATTTTTTATTTTATACGTTGAGCGTAGCGTGCCAAAGTGATAAAAAAATCGGTGCAATATACATTCCAAATTCCTGTCCGATGAATTTTAATACACGTAATAATTTAATTGATTATAATAATACGTATACATGCAGCTTAATACGTAGCAACAATGACGGTGCTATTAGTGGTTGGCAATAGATAGGCGTAAAACTCGATGTGTTATCATTACACCGGACGCTATAAACTTAGTTTTTCGGAAACATAGGTAATCTTTTATTGTTTATGGCATTAAGGGCAAACTTTAATAAATATTCACACAGCAATTTCGAGTGAATGGACATTTTGTGAAATTCGACTAGACTAGGCTGCTCTGCACTGTTGTGCGATATTGTTCTTTTAAAGAAAGCTTCTATTCTGGGAGATAACGCATATAAATGCGGAATTAAATCGGACTCTCTGTATCCGTTTACCCTCTAGAGATGACATCACAGAGAGACAGCATTGCAAAAAAAATACTTTTAAGAGTCACCACAAATGTGCATATTCATACAAACCTCCAATCCTAATTTCTTTTGCGGCCACAACACTTTTTCGGTCTATTTCATGTATTGGAAGGTAAAATGAAAATGACAATGAGCAACTAGAAAATAAATCTTTAAAAGTTTTGAAGATTTTTTAAAAACACATTAAACGTAGTGTTAGTGAAATGACGAACCATTAAAATTAAAATTGAATAATTCTCAAGTACTGAATTCATTTTTGTATCATTTTAGACAACTTGTTTTTACTAAAGATTTTGATGCATATTACTTTTACTTTTTAAACTTAAAGCATAACTTTTTTGTTGATGAATGCAGAAAAATTTGTATTCTGTAAACAATAGTCTATTGAAAGAATATTTTATTCATATCATGAGTACAAACTGAGTGACTTTTTCGTGGGCAATTCTGTGTGGAATGGTACCCGAGGAAAGGAATTTGACATGACGTGCTTGCAAATCAGCGGTCGCCATGGACTTCTGACCCATTCTTTCTTCGACCCTCCAATCACGTAAAAAGGAGGAGTTGGGTTGGAACCGAGCAAAATTGAATGCAAATTTATTTAAAAAAGCCTCTCTCGAAATCAAAATACGAGTTTTCACTGCGGCGTACGGCGAGGGTTAAAAAGGAATTATCCCGTATAAAAAGTATTGTTCCCCAACCAAACCAAGGGAGTTTTTAGTCTTATAAAGCTATAAAACAAGCGAGGAAAGAATTGCAGAGCAAATTACATAAGGCGCTTTTTTTCACAGAAAAAGAATCACAAATGTATTGTTGGTAGCCTACATTTGTAACTGCATGCACTTTTTAGCTATTTTTTCCGATTTCACCACAGCTTTATTAAATAAATACCATATCTAGCCTTAATATAGAACTTTATATCTTAGAATTTTGTAACTAGCGTAATTTTTGAGTATTTTTTACACGGGCAGATGGCTGGATGAACCGAATACATAAGCGATATTTTCTAGAAAAAAGCGCTAAACATTAATTAAATTAATGCACTAAAAAGTAAACAATACACATAATTGAATGTTTTCAAAATTAACAATAGTTTTGGGAATGCAAAAATTTTGTGACAAAGAAATATTACTGGAAATTTATTTGTATAACATTACCCTAGACAACTTTTATATTCCCAAAAATATTTTCACTTCTGGAACATTCAATTACATGAATTTTAGATTTATTATTTTACTTTTTTGTGCATAATAAACGTGATTTTGTTTAAAAAATTATAAAAATTTTATTTTTCTGTTTTAGTCAAAGATTAAAAGGATGCATTTCATTCGCAGGAATTTTCTTCAAAGACATAAAAAATACAATAAATACGATTTCTATATCTGACTTCATTAACACAATATCGTATAGATGAAAAGCGAACATATTTTTATTTTTGTTACCGACCTATTATTTACCGCGACCAAGGTATTGTTTAAGTCTCAAAACAACGTTTAAATCACGGGAATATATCGATATATGCGACGCAAAATTATTATTCATGTCAATCGTACGCAATAACTCGAACCCACCAACAATACAAATCACCTTGATGGTAAAAGATTTTCACGGAGAAATAGATCAAATTTTCGCGTTAAAAACTAATTTGTTGATCAGTTCGACGTGTATTCATAAATCAACTGTAGGAAAACAAAGTTGTATTCTTTTAAACGTTTGCTGTTTCAAGTCCCAAATCTCTACGATGATTCTAAATAATTTTAATATGCGAATAGCTAATGTGCTCCACTCGTTATCGGGTTAATTAAATGGAGAAATCGAATTCTTCTCGGATAGAATCCATGAGTTTAATGCTGACGACAGGCAAAAAAATATAATAGCTACGCTGCTAAGTAATTCCTGAAAGTGTGATCGTAAAGGAATGAAAAGTTTTCGAGCCTTAAGCGGTTTTCTCATTCTCCCATTTAACTTAATAGAAAACTTCGCTATATTTTGTACACACAGACAGATGGATTGATAAACCTAATGCATAAACAATTTTATTAGAAAAGCACTAAAAAGTGGAGAACAAGACTCATTTCCTTTTCCGACCTCGATTACAAAATTTAACCAATCATGCGATGAAATTTTTTTACCCAAATTCCTCGTTACGTTCTCCTAATATCCTGATTATTATCACCCCTGCCATCCATCATTAAGGTGACTTGCAGGATATAATGTAGCTGTAGAATACTATTTTGATGGATCAAAAGAAGATAGAGGGTTGCGGTGGTGGAGTGGGTAGAGCGTTGGCCTTCCACTCAGCGGTCCCAGGATCAAATCTAGCGGAGGTCAAAATTTTCAGCCTGGGATCGTCCCGTCCTCTACTTGTGTGGTTTGAGGAGACCGCGCAAGTCAATACTCAGTCCTTTGGAAGGGACGTTAAGCGGTTTACCCTCTTGGTGCTCTTCGTAAAGGGTAGGCAGATGCCGGCACTGGGTCCCTCCTCCCTTGTGTGTTTGTCTGGTTTGGAAGGAGTTATGGATACCAAATAGGCTTATTCTAGACAAACATAGGTCAAGTAATAAGCTAGGTTTATCCAGCAGTTGGTGCCTGCAGTGATCATTTTCTATAAATTATGAAGTGAAATATTAGATTCGAGAAAAGGAAGCACGAGTCTTTAAGAGAAGCTTGAATAAATTTTAAACTAACAAATGTCATTTCCAAGAAGCTACATATAAGTATATTGAAGTTACTTGAAAGATCTCAATAAATATGAGATTAATTTAAAGCAGAGATAACTCATGCAGCAGAGAAATAAAGTAGGGAGAGATAAAGTATGGTTAGATATACACGGATAAGTTTTTAACGCGTTTCATTTTAGGAACGCGCTATGTTTTCGCTCTGTCTGTTCGTCTGCGCAGTCAGTTGAATTAAAATATCAAGTAAACGGTAAGACATAGGGGACTGAAATTTGCAGGATGTATGTATACTATAACGCCACTTGTTATGATGCCAAAGAAACTTGTAGAAGAAATCGGCGGGCGGCAGGAGGTGTCCTCAAATATTCATATTAAGATTCTGAGCCAGTTTTTATAGATAAAAAGCTAAGTCTTTCACTATTTGTGTGACCTTATATACAATTTACAATACTGAAAAATAAATTCTTTTGTAAAATCGGTGGGCGTTAGGGTTGCCTTTAAAATTCTCAAATTAAGATTCTTAGGAAATGGTCATAAATCGAAAGTTAAAAGTTTTAATTTAATTATTTATAAACTACTTTCTGTCTTATAATTGTATTACTAAATTTATAAGGAATTTTTTTATTTACATTTCTAAATAAACTTTAACAAATAAAACGCGCTTCTTCATATTGCGTCAACGTATTAAGCTCCAATTTTTACCATTTTTCCTAACTGCACTTGACCTAATTACTAAGTTGCGACGATTAAGTTTCGATTTTTGATGGAGCACTCTTATATTTCTGGAAATAGATCTCCATAAAGTTGAGACTTTTTCCAAATTGATAGCGAATCCTTAAAAATAATTAGCACTTCCCGTTAGAGTGCGTGGGCGCCGTTGCTAGTTTTGAGCCATGATATCGTCAGCTCTTTCAAATATTATTATATTGTCACGCGAAAAATGAAGATATACAATGCTCTCCGGCGTCCGTCGAAAAAAATTACCAATGTTTCGAAGGTCCCGACGAAAGCTAAGCTCCCTTTTGTGTGCTCTCTTGTCGTAAGTTTGGCAGCCATTGTGTCCGTCCATTCTTCCGTTCTCTGAAACCACTCTCTCCCATCACGCTCTCAGCCTCTTGGTTTTTTTTTTTAAGGGAGAGGGGTGAGGAAATGAGAGCATAGGTTTGAAGTGAGGGAGGGAAAGGAGGAGGGTTGAGGGGAGGGGAAAGAGGGACCCAAGGCCTTCTTCTCCGTCGGAGGAGATCAAAAGGATTTTCCCTTTCGCGCCGGTGAAAGTCTCTTCGCTTCGTCTTTATCACTGGCATAAAGCTTCGAAGGAAAGCAAACAGAATCGTAGCAATGGGTTTGCGAAGAGACCGAGCATGTTTCTTCTCCTGCTCCGTGGTATAGAATCCATTAAAGGCGTCGCGGTTAATTCACACTCTTGATTATTTTGAGGGCGGAAAAAAGCAAGTGGATCGCGGGAATCGAGAGGTGCTTCGGTTTCGTAGAAAAAAAGGAAATAAGCTAGATCACTCCTGTAGAAATGTTTTGCCATATTTTGGATTCGTGGGGAAACATTTTGTTCTGAGTCTCTTATGTTGCAGGAGATTATTTTAGGCGAGATGTTTATAAATATTTGTAGACTAGAAAATAAAAATGTAAAATTGGCATTGCTAAAAAATAGAGTTTAATTGATGCCGTTAGTGTGTGAAATAGCAGGAGCTTGCGCGTGTTCGTACGTGTTTGTATGCGTAATCAGTTGAACGCTAATGAACTGCATTGGCGAAAGTACGAGCCATTCAAATTTTATTCGATCAATCTCAAGATTATCAATTAATATTTTTTTAAATTTTAGTACGCCAATCAATCAATTTTCTTCTCACTGCTCCAATTTGTAAGTCAGTTAAGGTACCTCACATTTTGAATTGACGAAAATCAAAATACTCGGCGAATCATTTCACTAGCCTGAGAGATTTTGATCTCCCTGATTGAATAACATCGCGTCATTTCCTTGAATCGATTATTTAACAGCAAAGCAGAATTTTATTTAATAAAGAACGTATCTGTGTTTTTTACTGCTCAAACAGTTACCTTTCGCAGCAAACCCAAAGGAGGGTGAGATATTCGTCGTAGGCACCACCTGCTTCTTCTCTTTGCATGGCGGATTATCTTTCACTTTACATCGTGCGCTACTAACTAAATAGCGCCAAAAGAGGCAAATAAATAATGCAGTCTTTATAAAAGATAATGCCATTATATGTATATTAAACGTTTTTATTTCTCATGAGTCATTTGGCTTCCACCTTCTCCCCCCATAATAAATCAGCATTTATTTCCGCGAGTGGCATTCTCCGCCCTCTCCTTTAAGCTTTAAGTTTTGCCTTCGGCCTAACTAATTCCACTCCATAAGAACGGAGGAAAAACATTCTAATTACTCGGAAGAGGAACAACCTGTTGGAAAACGGAGAAATCACCGCGCTAAACGGATATAACTCCGTCCTTCATATCATTTCGACCTGATATAACAACTTTAAATCGTCCTCTGGAGGGCGCTTTATTAGTGTTTTCATTACACCCCTCCGGGGATAGTTTCTCTCTTTCTTTCCCTTCTCATTCCGCTCTCTATTTCCCTTCCAGTATCACCAGCCTCGTAAGGCAAAGGGTCGTATTTGAGGAGCGGACTTAATTTGTCTAGTTTCATATCTCTCTTCAATTACGAATTTAATCTCGTCCTCAGCATAGGACCCCCTCGAAGCTTAGGTAGGAAGAAGGAGTATAAATGAAAATAAGGGCGGATAATCCAGGATTTTGCTGCGGGTCATCTTAAATTTCGTGCAGTGGCGCGGTTATTTTTTGGCGCCTGGAAAAATATCCTTCGGTAGCTTCGTCCTCATACCAAACATTTTGGAACTTGACGCCTTTTATCCCGATTCGGTGTTAGGAGCAAGTGCTAATATTTTTCGTCCTAAGCGGCGGATCTGTTCTCCACGTTCTCATTGTTTAAATTGAGGAGTTTTTGTTGTAGAGTCGTCCCATATTCTGGATAATGAGAATACTGACATTCTGCGTCCAACGATTAAAAATAAACTCAATTCTTGAGCGAGCGATAAAGCAGTAGTCATAGATGTTATCAACTTGCAGTAAAAATGGCGTTGGTATATAAACTGAGAATGTGTATGATTTTCACAAGTTCAAGGTAGATAAGGGAAAAAATTCTGAATTTGACTTTCCGGGTGAATGCTTTAACTCGGCAGGCGTGCATATGCCATGCACATAAAAACTTCCTTACCTACATTACACTTGGTAAGTTCCGTTAACTAACTCACCCTCTCAAGATTGAGTGAGCAAACTCTCTGTCGAGTTCCAGTAGGGACGTTAAGTTAGCTAGATCGTTAAATTTTACTTCACGCTCCACGTTAAATACCGTCATATGAGAACGAGTAATAGTAAATTAGCCTTATTTTGAAATTTATGTTCAAGTATATGTACCCACGTATATAAAACTTGACTACTCGCATTACGCTATACGTTTTCCTCATTAAAGGATCGATCCTATTAATAAAATAGCTAATGTCTCTTTCATTTGCCCCTTCGCTCGTTCAATGTGTGAAGTTGAAATTTAAATTCTAGTTGGACCGAAAGCCTTATAAAGTCGATCTTCTCCGGACGCTATATGGCAGGGATGGCAAATACGTGGCACGCATGCGATTTTACTTGGCACGCGTAAGCTTGTATTTTCTGTATAAAATATGAAGTTTCTTAAAGAATCAGCAAACTTGTGGCACGCAAAAAAAATTCTGATGACTCACATTACTTTCTTGGCACGCGACACAAAATCATTTGCCATCCTTGCTATATGGGAAAGTGATGCCACTTACGGATGCATTGGTTATCTCCCGGTAGTTCCTTTTGTTAATCCTTTTACATTAGTGTTCAAACTTTTACATTCGGTTGCGCCAAATCACGAACGTTACAAGATAATCCCGTCCGTTTTTGCCGTAGAAGTTCCACTCATCTTCGCTAGAAATTTTTTTCTGAGCTATACAATATGACTTCCCGGCTCGAATCATGGCGGATCTGGCTTGAATTTTTGATCGCTTGGAGAGAAAATCGGTGAATCTTTCATCTCATCGCAGTCGAGCGCACTACAGTTCCTCTTCAGTTAATATGGTCCTGAATAAATGACGATGTTTACTGGAGAAACGGAATAAAGGTAGCGCGATAAATCCTTTCGCTCCTGGGACGCATTGGAGTGTTTCCACGCTGTGTAGAATTTACGCAAAGTTACGACTTACGCAGTCACTTGGTTTTTTTGAGATATTGTGATTGATGTGAAGTTGTTAAATGTGCCAAAAATACCCCGAAGCAATGTCTTTCGAAAAAGCAATGTAAGAGTGCTTGACGACGAAGACATGTCTTTTAAGGTAGAATAAAATGGATGTGTCGGTGAATAAAAGAATCTTTACATATATTCATCGATTCGTTCCATCTTCTAATATTTGATAACCGCTACACATCAATGCATCAAAAGTCCCGAAGGTTTTTGATTACGCTTTGTATAACAAATCTAAGAAAAGACGTTAATCAGATAGGCTATTGAAAAAAAGGAAAATTATCGATCTCGCCTTATGGCTGGGATCCAATTAATATGCGAAATACCTTTAATAGCCATAACAATGTTGGGAAAACCAGACGTGCATTTCGGCAACAAAGCAGCCATTTTTGGTGGCTACTATCATCAATCATGATGGATGATTTGTAGCCGAAATTCGTATCTAGTTTCAAAGAATGCCGTTGATAAACAACTTTTTAAAGAAAGCACAAGATAGTTGCGATTGAATGAAAATCTCCACGAATTAATTTGTGCTTATATGAAGATCTAAATGATCATGAAAATTTGGGATAAAGAAGCAACTTATGTGATAAAAAATGCAACGTAACTCATATAAATTTCATTTGTAATATAAAGATAATAGCTGTCAACTTAAAACTTAAACAATAACTTCAGCAATTAATTCTGCATAAAATTGAAGTCTATGCACAACGTACCTATGTAAAAACATCACTATTAGTAAGAGCTTATAAGCAGATTTTGTCGATTAATTGATTTCGCAAACAGCTTAATGAAGTTTATACATACATACATCAAAAATGTATACTTATATACACATTTACGTAGACATACGCGCGCGCGCGCACACACACACACACACACACACACACACACACATATATATATATATATATATATATATATATATATATATATATATATATATATATATATATATACATGTATATACATACATGTATATGCAATTGTACTTTACACGCTCACATACATAGTATACGGGGCAAAAAACACTTTTCCACGTTCTTTCGGTGGCAAATCTTCGCTCATGAAAATTACGCAGATTTTCTCGGTGTGCCCTAGGAAAGCTACTCGGGCTCCATTTTAAAGGATATATTTATGGCGAATCGTTATTTTTGCTCCTTACTCGAGTAGAGCCAAGCCGCTGGAGTAAACGATTTATTGAGAAGGGAAAACTCGCGAGTGGGATAGAAATTGATTGATGAATTACGCTTCCCGTGTAAACTGCTAGTCATCTGAAAAAGAAAATCCTCGGTGAGTGGGGTAAGCATATTCTCGATAAATTATATCAACACGTATGTGCGATTTATTGAAATTCTCACTGAGATTCTTTTAGATAAGATGGCGTGTTTCAAAATGGAGCGCCGTGTTAATTGAGAAGAACGATAAAAACTAGCTTCCCCGCAAAAATATCACAACTATTCATCTAGAGATTCTTTTAATCAGCTGTCGTCATTCGTAAAACGAGTGAGGAAATTACACCGTTAATAACCAAACAAATAATAGTTTTTTTCGAAGAGATTTTCTATATTATTCTAAAAGTCTATACGTAGCCATAACTATAAAAGGAGGTATGACAGTTTTTGGCCTTTCATCAGCATACCGATATTTTTAGCGCGTTTAGAAAAATTCGCGGAATGTTTCATTTTGTTGTCAGTCTATTTTCGGTAGGTGCACTTGCTTAAAATAAAATTGCGAGAAAACCGTAAACGATCAAGAACTAAAACTTGGATGATAGATTTCTGTACTGCTTCCATTTGTTTTTCTTTAGATTTGTTTTGAAATATATACAGAGTCGGATTGGGGCCATTTAAAAGATGGAAAACTAAAAAATTGAGCCTACATTTACACATAGATGCCATTTATTCCTGAAAAGTTTTAGTTTTTGGAAAACTTTCGAGGCGAATAGGGAAACGTTCAAAAGTTTAATACAAAATTGATTGCGTTCGAAACTTTGGTAGTATAAATTATCCAAAAAATATGTATTTATATGTAAAATATATGTTTATGCGGAATGATGTAGCGCAATACTACGCTAATTTAGCTATTAAGCCTCTCTCATTTAAACGCTACCCTCTCCTATACTTGGTACTCCCCGTTATAAAACAAATGAGGCTCTAGTGGCCGAGTATGTGTCGGTATATCCACATGAAAAAATAATAAACGCGATAATTTTATCCATGTTCATGGATAGCGCTCTACTTATTCAAAATGTGAATTTATAATTCCTCGTAACGAATCTAATGGAATTGGAAGCGTTCCGTTTAAGAATAGTCTTTCGAGCACATGCGGCTATCCTTATCTTAAGATTTTTCATGAGCAGATAATACCAAGTCAAGTACATTTGAAAGCTATTCCATCTAAACTCTCGGCTATTATACAGCGTGAAAATGAAAAGTAAAAAGTAAAATAGTATTTTTACACGTATATCTACAGAACTGAAAGCATGGATTTTAACCAAATATGTTATATATAATCTTCATATAAATAAATAACCAAAATAGCATATTTCAACCAGGTCGACTAAACAGAGCTACCACAATATCAAGGTTATAATTTTTCTGCAACTATTAATTTCGAAGGTATTGGCTGAACCGATTTCAAAAAGAAATTTCGTTTGTAGGGCGGGAATAGAATGGAAAAACGAAATGAACATGTTTAGAACGGATCTTAACATCAGAGCTACCACAATATAAGGAAAAATAATTTTCTGATTTCAAAGCAAATTAGTAAATGTTTATACTACAGTGAATTTGGCGAAAAGCACTTCTGTATCACGGGAAACCCGTATACATCCCTACTTGTTCCTATTCTCACTTGGTCAAAATTACTCCTTTTCGTCGCGCCTTCCTTTGTACCTCGTGGATCGATGATTTTGAAGAACTAAAAACAGTATAGCGTTTAAAATCCTAACATTTCCAGGAGTCTCACTCTAAACACGAAACAATTATCGACGGATTATTATTATCTTAACCCTCAAACGGCAAGGTGATACCGCGATCTATGTCATCAAATCATACATTCTGCGCTGTACTACGGAATGTGAGATTCTTATGTTTCCCTGGTGTTTTACAGCGGAACTTGCCTACCAACATAAACATCACCTTCATCTATTATCCCTCGTGAGTTTAAATGCGTCATTCTTTTCTCACCAAGTTCGTAGGCGATGAGTTTTGTCGTGAGAGTTGAACCTTCACGAGTGGAATACTTAGATGCTACCAACTAATTTCGCTTCGTGCGTCCATATCGTTTATTGGGTTGAAAGAACCTGATCCTCTCGCAGTAGAGTTAATAAATCTCTGAAAGTTTCTCAGACTCCACCTTCCTTTCTCGAGTCCAATTAGAGCACATGTGCATCATGTTTACGTGCGCCTGTAAATACAATTAAGGTAAATGGAAGGAGAACGGCGAAGTGCAAGTTAGTGTTGAAGGGGATATAGAGAGAGCCTGCTTACAGGCCACTGACGTTATTCACCCGGGGATTACAGCTAACTAACAGTAAATGTCTCTCTCGAGTAAGGTGTGGTTCTGAGAGGAAGAGGTGCGGAATTAAGCGTGAGAATTGGTACTGGATGGGATTTGGACATGTTTGCTTTTTGCTTAGGGTAGTTACCGAAATTAAGACAAGAAAAGGAAAGAACAGAGGGTATGTATAGGATGTGGGGAAATTCCCATTGGTGAAACTCTGGCGTAAAGTCAAGACCCGAATTATTCTTACCTTGTAGCTGGAATTGAACCGTAGGGATCTTGCTTGCTGCTTGACGCAAGAGGGCTATAAAGAGCTATGAGCGCATTTATATCTGAGAAATTTCCACTTTCGCTGTGCAACCAACGCATGTATACGCGTTTTAATTTTCTTTCCTCGATTGCTGTGATTGCGTTAAAAAACTTCATTTTCTGATCACCCCTATTTTCTGCGAATTTCTTTGTTGGTCTTGAACCACTGAATGGGCAGCACCTTCTATTTTATATGAGCTCAGACACTCCTGCAGCTATTATCGCACTATATCGGTCAGAAATATCACGAATTTCACCAGGATAGAAAACATTTCCAACCCTGCATTCATGAATTTTTTGACGCTTTATTCTATTTAATTATTAATGTCCGTAAAATTATCACTATCGAAATTAAAAAAGAGTGGCAAAAACTCAGCACAGTACTGTTTTTCTGCGTAAAATAGCGCAGAAGTTAAGGGATTAAGAGAAAGGCATATCCTGTGGCCGTCTATACGGATATTTAGGGTTTTAGTGGTAAGGCCAACGTAAAATGTCGACCATAATGGAGGCAGGTATACGACAGGAGCAGGTGCCGTGCGATAGGTGGTTTGAGGTTTTGGGGTTGGTAAAAAAAGCAGAGTTATTGATGGTGAAGTGGGTTAGGCACCGAGATCTGTCGCATTGAGAGGGGATTTTAGGGCGTCCGATAGAATTGTTTGCAATGCATCATGCTTTGGAGGCGTCTGCTTCCGCAGATATAGAGATAAAATCTTGTAACTGAAGGGGTCTAGAAACTTTTCGCACATCGGGGTATATTTTTAAATTTTAAATACTTCTGTGGCTAGGCTAATTAATGATACGAAAACGGAATGGATATTTTAAATAAATCTTTTCTGATATATTCAGCATGATGTATGCTTAAAAATATCGAATAACATTGCAATGTGAAACATAATTAATAGACAGTGACACCGCATTTTGCTTTAGAGTTTAATAAGATAAGTCGTGTCTGTTAAGAATAAATTTTTTCGGTCTTTTCTTCTCCACAGTACGTAAGTACGTGAAATTTACGAAGCCTCCGAGTTTTAATGGTTTGGGAAGTCCGGTCTTTATGAAACAATTATGCAAAACGAATTTTTACGAGGTAAAACACGTGCCTCTCAGGTTAACCATTTCAGTAGGAGTGTAATAAATAAACAGAGAGAGGGAGGGAGAGAGGAAAAGATTGAGTGATACGGGAAGTGAAATGGAATATGAGTTTACACTGCGACAGAGGTAAAGAGGGAAGAGAGGTCTGTATTTGTGATGAGATAAAGATATAGAACGCAGGTAAAGTACTTCTGTTCCTAACTTCGGTTAATTGCATGGTTAAGAGGGGCAATGTGTCTCTCTTTATAGGAATACCTACTTCTCTTTCGCTCAACTCTCATGCTTTTTTTCTTTATGATAACTCATTCTATCATTTTTATGGTACAAGTGCATATATTTCATATATTGGGTAAGGTAAGTATTCTTAGGCGCCTTGGCCGTACGTATATGATTAGGTTTACATTACATTAAGAATGATCATGTTAAAAAAATGATCCATCTCACCTTATGAATTGTATCAAATACGTGATTAGACACCCACAACGCCGAGAAAACGATTTAGTGAAGGAAGCGCATTTCATCTGCAAAACTGCCGACTTTTTGTAGATTTTTACCTTCAAAAGTGTAAAGCAAATACAACTAGACTAAACGGTTGCAATAATAATACCTTCGTTTTTGAATCACTAGAAAGTTGATTTGATTATAAAAGATCATGAGGAAATGATATTGAAATGATTCAAAAATTTATAATTTCTTTCGATTGCTATCCATTTTCCTCAACAATAGTTAATATTGGTTTGGAAAAACTGAAATAAAATGAATGCAGGGGAAACAGAAATTATAAGAATATTTTTAATTTTTTCCAAATTAATTTTACAATTGCTCCACATCTTGAGAGATTCCTTCCTTTACGTCGAAGTGTAAAATGTTTTGTGAATCTCCTATGGTGAAGGAAATTTCGGCCCAAAAACGTCTCAGCATTGTGTGTAAAAAAACGGACGTTTTCCTGAAAAAGCATCTCAACGCTAGAATATATTCATCAACTTTGAATCTGGAACATCCCCAAGGAATCGTTTCATCCCAAACATTTTATAGGAGAAGAGAAACTTACGCAGCATAAATTTAATATCTTAATCTTGCCAAAAATATTTTATTCGAACAATTTTATTGTTCAGGAAGAATCTTCTTTAATAAGAAAACGTATATCCATAAAGAAATATCTATATCTGCTTTGCTAGCAAAAGATAATCCTCTTTTAAACTACTTCATGGGTATTCGAGTTTCTTAAATTATTCGATGCTAGCGAGTTTATTTTTACATAATTTGACTTTGTCTAGGATTTGAATGAGAATATTTAGTATTTCAATAAGAGTACCATGAAAGGTCATGGAATATTCATTCCTTCAAATATCTATATTAAAGTCACTTATTACCCTTCATTCATCCTGAAATATATAAACTTCTAATTTTACAGAAAATATTCGCAAAATTTAAAATTACCAACATATTTCATAAATATCTGATTTTCTATCTCTTTAAATACATTTTTTGCAATAATTATTGAGATTTTTGTTTGAAAGACACTATTAAATTCACGTCTCTGCCTAATAAATGTTTCTCAAATTTACAATAATTATGAGCCTTTCCATCTTTCTGTTATGCTACTAAATAAATTTTTAATTAATGAAGACTTAATTGTACGTCCTCTTCACAATTTAAAAAGTGCAATTTTGATTGGATACTTATGGAGTTCTAAGTGATAACGTACAATATGCACTACTGTCTAATTCGTTAGCAAAACCAAAATTCATTACTTCGATACACCTCCACAATTCCGGTTGGGTTTATCCACCAGTCGTCAGAGTTATCCGTCTGACGTCATTCGGACGAAATTTCTTGATATATGGCCTTAATACTAATCCTTAGCTTTAAGTGGTGTGATAAGATCGCCCATGGCCGTCGCTTTTCGTTTGTTAAGTGGGCGGGAGGAGCTATAAGTTTCTTTCATGGCGCGAAATTTCGGTATACATTCTGACGATGAAATAGGCTTAACAAGATTCCGATGGTTCTCTTCAGTGTGGCGTTTTCTCGTAAACCCTTTCTAACTCAGCCACACAGGATGCTTCAGGTTTTGTTATTTTACTTGGAATATTTTTCGGTATTATGCAAAGAACTTTCATTGAATGTGACGTGCTGCATAGTGTGCTAGATCAGATTTCTGCCGTTCGTGTTCCATTCAGGTAAGAGTGCTCAGTTTTCCGTCCTTCCCTTTTTTACGTTTCCTGAAAAATGATTTGTTCTCCTCACCATCTTGTTTAAACGCAACTTACCAGTTACGATTTGTATGTAGTATTTGGTTATCGCTTAGCTCAAGAGTTTTCAATCTGCGTGTTACACGAAATCTTGACGGGATTCCGCGAGAGATTGTGACCGTTTACTCTTTGACTCAGATCCTCAAAACTCGATTTCTTGGTTATGGTTCTTTGAAAACATAAATAAATGTAACGAATCTGTGGGTTCGAAAAGTTTGAAAACCGGATACGAGTCATCCAGCGTAGTATGATAATCATTCAGCATGCCACGTCCTTAAACCGTTAAATTTATCTTTCCTCCAGCGCAATCACGCGTTCAGCGATGTTTTTTTAATCGCCCATCTTTTCCACGAATCATTTCATCGAATGCGCAAACAGCTTCGTATTACGTCTTCTTATTCGAACGCATAGTATTAGTTGCTCCTCGCATCGCGTAAACCATCCAGCCAGAGACCAAAAATCGTTAATATATAAACGTGTGATTAACGGTCCGCAATTAAGCACCGTGAAATATATATATAACTCGGAAAACCCAGATGTCTCGCTTTGGATCCAGAAAATAATTTTAGAAGCCGTTATTTTAACCCTCATATTTCCCAAAAAAGAAAACAATCTTTTATTACCTCTCGAGCAAAATGAAAATCCCATTTTCATCGTTTCTTCCCCTAATCAGCAGCGAAAGGCCCTTTTCCCGCCATTTGAAAAAAACAGAGACGCCAGTTTGAGTATCATTTGGGGGGAAGAGAACGTTTAAACGACTAATTAGAACCTCGAGCCTTCAACTTTTGTGATATAATCTTGGTGTCCTCTTTTTTGGGCACTGCGCGTCTTTACGACTTCCGGCTTAAGATGCTTTTTGTCATTGTTTACTCCTCGATGTTTCTTTTTATTAACAGCATCTACTGTGAACACACACCCACATATATAGGCAGTCTCCGCTTTCGTCGTTCCGCTCATACGTCAGTTACTAATTGAAAACGCTGTTTTATTCTTTCGTCCCCGTGATCCGCTTATTCGGTATTGAAACTTTTCGTTGTTCGGTGCCATTCAACGGGTTTCAACTTGGCCAAATTTGTTGAATTAATGTTATAATACTTGTTAACCAGTACTCGAAAAATCCATTGTATTTGAATGTAGAGTATGAGTGTTCAATCCGGTTTGAATCCAATCTTTTGTTTTACATGCAGTTATTATACTACATCTTCATGAGGGAAGTGGTTGTCGGTATACTTATTTCTAGGGATGTTTAGTAATCTACCCATTATAAGCAATCGTTATACATATATGTATCTGAGAACGTATGTAGAGTTAATTAATTGTATTAATAGATGCATCTGTTTTGTTTGTATCGAAGTAACGTTTTCCAATAATAACTAAGGTGTATGTATGATTACACCCTTTATAGTGATCTTTGCATCTCAATGTTCTAAAATACGCTGAGCAGTAATGCATTCTGTTAGTATGGATGGTTATTATTTAGCTTCATGGTATTATTGTTTATCGAATACATAGTAATTTTTTATAATTATTCACATCTGTTTTTGTTAATTTAATAATTCGTCACCGGTAAACTTGGCCAATATTGCAAATTTGTCGTCGACTGAGGTGATTCTTGTTAAAATTAAGTTATATTTATTCTTTACGTAAGAGATTATTATTGTACGTCTTAATAAAATGCATGATGAGAATAATCTAAATTTATGATTTAGTTTAACAAAAATTCTTTTCGAATGCCTGTTATTGAAATTGAAATGATGATAGCGTCTGTAGTAATCGTGTTTTGTATGATTTTCTTATAATCTTTTAAAATAGGTATTTCCGTGAATTTTTTAGTCTAGTGTCCTTAGTCAAGAACATAACCCCTCATTTTATAATTTTGTCTATGTAAAATAGTGATCCGCTTTTCGTCGCGGGTTCACATGATTCCTACTGGAGAAAACATTTGAGATTGTGCGCATTATGTGAGAGGCGAGATAATTTAGTCATGTTGTGTTTACCGAAAGAATTGCTAACCATTCCCCATTTCTGTCCTTAAAGCCTTATGGTGCTGTCAATCCAAATGAACGTGACGCACTTTCTACATATAAATGTACATGCGAGTGTGTTTGTATATCTTAAATGTTTGTTTCTTTTTTCTCCGTTCGCAGAATCTGGAGGATGCCCCGCCCTGGGCTCAGCCTTTCCGCCGCCCTTCTCGCGGTGAGTGACGTCACACATCTCTTTAAGGATATTGCGTCATATAATATTAAAAAGGTTATCCAACCGTGTAGGAAGTCATATTTATTTAACGAGGCTGTTTCTTGGATCGACTGAAATTTAGAATTCGGTAACCGATGTTACGATAAGGTACATTTTGGTCTATTTTTACGCAATCGCAGTGTGAATGAATGAGCGTTTGTTCGATTCGTGATTTGAAAACAAACACTTTCGACATTCACTAAGTTCCTAAACTTTCACTGATACATTAGTGCCACTAAATGTATACTTTAATAAGTTTTAAAAAAATAAATGGAAGTCATTTTGTTGCTATTATCGCGTATATTGTACCGAGTTCTCTCGAGATCTGCGTTATGAATAGAATTATCTAACGTCAGCCATTGCTTCAGTACTACCTGTTACTATCAACTACTATCGTCTTTTTGCAAAAATTCATTTTATTGTTGTTCTTTCTTTACGTCATAATGATCAACAACTGGTAAATCATTGAGTGATACCAGTGTTTCCTAAATAAGAACGCCAGGTAAAGAAGTGGTCCTACTATATGAGTCTTGGTTACCAAATTTACAATTTTCCATTTTAAATAAAATTTAGTAACGGCTTATAGTTTATAATCCGTCTTGCTTTTATATTGCACAAAACTAATTTTTGCATAAAAGAAATGAAAATATAACTACATAAAGCAACACTTAATAAACCGACCTCTTGTCTGGAACGCACTAGTCTCTGCGTAACCATATTCAAATTTTTAATATCCATCGGTAGTTTATAGCTTACCAATTTAATATTTTGTCCCTAACAAATGACAACATTTTAAAAGTGTACGATCTAGGCAACGACCATAGACATTAAACAAGAATATCTCTTTGATCGTCTGTTTGTAATGGATTTGGCTAAAAACATGCAACGAAGTAATAAGATGACAAATTTCAAATGAATGCATCCTATAGGGATATAAGTATCAAAACGCTTAAAAATCGAGTAGCAACAATGTTATTTTTAACATGTATTTTTTTATTTATAACTAGACTTGGTAGAATTTGACCTTTATTTTTTCAAATCGACGTTTATTTTCCAGAGATATTTTCGACGAATATCGACACTTAAAATTACTCCTGACAGATATGGCTGGCAGTTTTCGGCCTTTAAAATTGATGATTTAAATTTACTTTTTATTTCGAAATTCTTAAATTTTTAAATGTTAATTTTAAAGAAAACACTCAATAACGAATTTATTAAAATATTATTTTGACTTTTACTTACAGTAAATAAAGCATAAAAGTAAGAAGTATATTTAAATCGTTAATTTGATCTTTTACTAATTAAATCGTGACGTTTAACCAAGAAAATCACCACATGCGTGCTCTTTTTTTGGATTTATGACAAAATGTCCAGGAACTGAGTTTAAGTACGGGAATCTAAATCTGGTACTCATCGTGTTAATGCAACCTATGCACAGCGTACAACCAAATATATATGTGTATATATATATATATATATATATATATATATATATATATATATCCTCCATGCTGCCCACCCAATTCTTACCTCTTCCTCCCACCAGTCCCTCTTTACCAACCTTTTTGCCAATCCCCCCGCTCCTCTCCTTCCGCCGGCCCCCCAATTTGGGAAATATCTTGTGGATGAAGGAACTTCCCACTTCTACCACGCCTCTTGCAATAGGGTCTCACCCCTGCGGCAAACCTCGCTGCCTCACTTGCCCTATCCACCTATCCTCATCTTCTTTCTCGAGTCCCTCCACCAATACCACCTACCCCATCACCTCTAGAAGCAACTGCACAACCCGAAACGTCATTTACCTCCTTACCTGCACTCTTTGTCCCGCGTTTTATGTAGGCCTCACCAGCAATCCTTTAAATGAACGGTCACCGGAATAGTGTCTCTCTCAGACTCCCTCTCCCAGTTGCATTACACGCCAATAGTTGCTACATTGTAAGGGTTATTCGCGCCTTACCCAATGACATTCCTACCCCCCTTCTCCGACACTGGGAACTTGCACACACACATCTTCTTGACTCTTTCTCTCCGCCTGGCCTCAACCTCCGCTAACCCTATTAGCCCCCTTACAATGTCTCCTTGTTACTTTGTAACTATTCGCATTCTACCTCATCACACTCCCTCCTTATTGGCTATCCACTCTTCCTACTCCCCGCCTCCTCCGATCATCAACCTCCTCACATCACCCTGTCTTTCCCCGCTCAGTGTGTCACTCTCATTTACTCTACTGCTGAAGAAGGGCATAGGCCCGATAAGCTTGCGTGTTTTTTGTTTTTGTGTTCGTGTGTTCAACGTGTCTCTTCGACGCCCCCAGCAGCCTGCCAACTTGGTCTCCGACTTGGTAAGTGTCCGCTGGGCTTCCTTCAACACCTTGTTGCCACCCTCATCACTACCTTTTCATTTCCTTAAGTCTATATATATATATATATATATGTGTGTGTGTGTGTGTGTGTGTGTGTGTGTGTGTGTTATGGGCAAATCCCGAAGTAGAGTTTAACTTCGGGATTTGCTCGGGCATATCGCGAAATGCCCATATGTAGTTTGGGCAGATCTAGGTATGCCTGGGTAAATCTCAAAGTGTATAGTAGATTCGGGTATAGGACAGTTCGGCGCAAACGGTTGGCTTGGACGATTCGGCGCCGGGACGGTTTGGCGACGGGAGAATTCGGTGCCAGCATGATTATGCTAGGCAATTACCAGCATGATCTGACGGGAGTGGTGTGATAATAAAAATATATTACAACTATTAGTGAATTTGGCTAAGTTGATTAACTACTGATACGGTAATATTTCAATGAAATGGCAGTATTTTAAAACAACTTTTAAATTAAAATGCACGAAAAAGGTTAAGCATAATGGTACTACCCACCAATTTAACCCAACCCGAGGGAGGAAAATGAAACTAACAAAACCCCAACCACTTAACCCGACTCGGGGGAGGAAAATGGAATTCATAAAACCCCCAAACTCATTACCCAACCCGAGGGAGGAAAATGAAACGAATAAAACCCCCAAACACATAACCCAACCCGACGGAGGAAAATGGAACGAACCAAGCCCTCAACCACCTATCCCAGCCCGGGGGAGGAAAATGGAATTATTATCCCAACCCGGGGAAGAAAAATGGAATTAATAAAACCTCCAAACCCATAACTCAACACGAGGGAGGAAAATGAAACGAACAAACCACTTAACCCAACATGGGCACCGAATCGTCCCGGCGCCGTATTGTTCCGACGTCGAATTATCCCAGCGCCGAAGCGGTCTCTCCGAATTGTCCCTCGCCGAACTGATTCGGTAGATTCGCGGTTGAGTTGAGTTTGGTTTGATTGGGTTGGATTGATAACTTCTTGTCTTGATTCGTCATTGGTAGATCGAGTTTTATCTTCAAATGACTTAATACGAACTGAGGATGGAGAGAACTGCTGCGTAATTCATTACAATTAACAAAATCTGTAATTAAACGTACCGAAAAATATATTCGAAATGCCGAGACTGAACACTGAAAACCGGAACAAATTCCGGAACGGATACAGTGTGAGCCCCGTCATATCAAGGTTTGCACAAAATGATTTGGTCACATTGCGAATTTCCCGGGCATATCCCGAAAAAGTGCATTTTCTAAAACTATTTCGGGATATGCCAAAAATACCTGCGAACATCAAGATTTGCCCACATTTCGGGATTTGCCTGTAACATATATATATATATATATATATATATATATATATATATATATATATATATATATATATATATATATATATATATATATATATATATATATATATACACGCACAAGAATATTTTTACTTGAAAGCTTACCTATTTAAGTTATAAAAAAATTAACGTTAATTGTGCGAACACAAAATGTTACTTCTTGTACTTGTATTTTCTCTCCTTTCTTTACAAATTTTTCCAAACATGATGATTTCGACAACAAACCTATATGAGATAATAAACATTGATAGCTATTTCACGCCTTTTACTAACTGAATCTTCATGATTAAACAAAATTAGCTCCTTGCAAATCGATAACGAGAATATTATTGTTGTTCTATCATATTGAAACTTGGTATACATTTAATCTCACCTATAGTAAGCTGGTGTTTCCAAATCTACATATTTTTTATTTCGTGTAATTTTTCCAATCGCTTCATTGACAAATATATCATTTAGCGAATGTAGATAGTAAATTATGCTTTACCTCTTGAAATCCGAACAATATGCTGTTGTTTTTTTCGAGAAACATTCTTTAAAAGCAGAATTTGCGAATTCAGCTTAAAGGCTTTTAGGCATTCGTTGAAAACTAATTAAGGAAAAAACATAAATGATATAATTATCGCACTAATATTTAGCCGTAAAAATAGAACTATCTAATACTTTACTTTGTATCATTTGATATATATCATCACTGAACTAAATATTCTCTTTATTTAACATAAAATATATAGAAAGAAAAATCCCACTTAATTATACAGCGCTCGACCAAGTATAACCTCAAATTCTGATTTAAATGTTTTTCTATTCGGCAAAATATTTTACAACAAATAGCAAATAAATATTAACTATTAATTCCTCTTCAATTTTAAGTAGCAATTGCTCATTTATGCGCAACTTTTTTAAACCATTATACAAAAATCTGATGTGATCACCACATGACTTTCTCCATATCTGTAATATTTCTAAAAATTCCAAATAGGTTACATAATAATAAATATTTTAAGAGACTTTACAAAGAACAGAAATAAACTCAAACCATAGCCACAAAGCTTCAACAATTAAGAAAAGAAAAAGGAGCGTTATTAAGACGTAACTAAGCGTCAATTGTTAACAACAGTCGTCGGTAGGTGGTGTGGTGGTGGCAGCTAAAAATATAAGATATCTCTTAAACAATGCATTATATGGAAAAAAGTTTCAAACAAAGGTTGTAGAAAATTAAATTTCCTACAATGTATATTCTAATATATTTTTATATTTATCAAATATTAGAGCAAATATTTCAAAATAACGGATAAGTGGCAGTAGTAAACACCCACTTCCTCTTGACCGATTTTTACTAAAAACTAATCAGTTCTTCTGACTTTTATAACAATCTTTTCTTGATAACTTTTACAGAAAGACTGCCAAATTGTGGGTTCAGCGCACACAAAGAATGGGGGAAAGTGCATGCAACAGCGTCCATCTATCGTAAAAACCCTAGCAAGCTATCGAGAAACATTTGTTCTAGAAATACACTCCACAGGGTAGATGCGTGGAATGGGTAGCATATCCATGACCTTGTCTGTATAGAGAGACTCGTGGAATATCCCACCATTAGGTCTGTAAATATAATCTCAAAAACCTCAAAAGTGCTAAGAAACGCATGTTCTCAAAACTACCCCAGGGTCTTGCGGTTACCTGATTGTTCAGAGTGGAAGCGTGAACTTTTCAAAAAGATGGATATTTGAGTGTAAGTAAATACCCTTCTTTCGGTTTCACTGTTAATGCAAGACCATAAAAGGAACGATTTCGTAGGTAGGAAATAATATTGCGAAAAAAGTTAACAGAAACGTATTTAATATTATAATTCAGAATAAAATAGGTTTTTTGAAGTATATTTTTCCATCTTGTTGGAAAATTGATGCTTATCGACGACAATTCATTTTCGTCGATTTTGAAAATCCAAAAAAGTCGACGTTTTTTATTTAAATCGTATCCTACCAAACCTATTTATAACTGATAAAAACCAGCGGTATAAAAAGGTTGAAATAAATTTTCTCCCGTGGGATAAGATCCAAATTTATTTCCTCATCGCTATGCATCTTTGTCACATAAAATTAAAAAATATTCAACTCATCTACTATTCCACATTCTTTCACAAATATGCGAAATTTGGCTTGAACATGCCTGCTAGATTTTTATTTTCTCCATATGCGTAGTATAAGGGAAAGTATTGTATTCATGAAAAAATCGACCAAGATTTTCCTCCTGGCAACTCAACAGAAATCTATGGTTTTTTGGAGGTTTTAGAACCCTAAACCCTTTCATATTTCATGTATTCATATTTGAGCGTAAAACAAAACATTTCCGATGACGCGGATTTGCGAAAAATCCGCTGAAAATATAAAAAGGAGTCATTCGAAAGGTTCAGCCGTAAAAAAATAAGTGCATTCTCGCAAAAGAGCTGAACTGAGCGTGACTGGTGAATCGGAAATAAAACTCCCTTGTTTTTTCGTGATTCGCATGTTTTGTGTGGAGAGAGAAAATGATAAGTTGAGTTGGAGAGAGGAAAAGACTGATGAGAGAGGTGGAGAGAGAGGAAGAAAGAGAGGGAAGGAGAGAACGAAAAAGAGCGAAAGGGGAGAGGAAGGGAGAAGGAAGAGATAGGGAAAGAAAAGAGGGCAAGAGTGGAGAGAGGAGGAAGAGAGGGAAAGAGTGGAGAGCAAGGAAGAAGAAGGGAGGAAAAGACGAGAGAGAGAAAGGGAGGGAGTGTGAGAGAGAGGAAGAGAGAGAGAGGGATAGAGAGGAGGGAGGGAGAGAGAGGGGACGGAGAGAAGAGGAGGGAGAGAGGGGGAGAGAGAGGGGGGGAGTGAGAGAGGGTGGAGGGAGAAAGTGAGAGAGGGTGGAGGGAAATATGGGGAGTGAGAGAGGGGGAGGGAGGGAGAGGTAGGGGAAAGAGAGAGAGGAGATAGATAGATAGATAATCGTCTTTATTCGGGCGAAATTTAGACCAGAAGGTCCATTCTTACATTTAACCCTTCGTCAATATAATAAATACAAGAAAATGAATAAAATAAGGTATAACAAAATACATTATATAAACATTATGTACCTAAATCATACTAATTAAAAAGATAAAATTGAATACAGATTTGTGTTTGTGGGGAAAATCTAGGTAAAAACAAACATGTTCTCCCTAGCAAAACCCACGCAGGAAAACACCCACTAAGAAGGGGGGTGTGAAAAACCTTCGAAAACCCTAGATAGTGTACATATGGTAATACAAAACTACAACATTAAATAGGAAGGAGTATGTACAGTGGGAGAGTTCGTATATACAGCGTAATTATATACCGTCATAAAAAAGTACACGTAAAGGTAATAGCGTAATGTAAACAAGAAATATACAAGTATGCAAAATGAGATGAAATATATACAATGAATGAATATAAAGAATGTTATTGGGGCATGCATATTATAAGAAAGCAGGAAAAGATATAAAATACATAAATAATATAATACAATACAAAATAATATAAAACAATAGAAAATAAAAAAAAATTAAAGCAACACAAAAATATACATAAACAATAGAAAAAATATATATATATATATAAACAATACAAAATTAAATTAAGAAATACAAAGTAATATAAGACAATACAAAAAAAACTTGAGTAAGGATAATTTATGGGGAGTGTAAAGAGATGATTAAGGATTACTTTGTTGTTTTAGAAAGTGAGTGACACAGGTGCGTTTGAATGAGTTTAAAGAGGGAGATGTTTTAAAATTCTCATCTAAGTTATTCCAGAGTCGGCAACCGGAGACTTGAAAGGATTTATTGTAGATATTCGTCCTGTGATGAGGGATAAGGAGGTTATTCTTGCCTCTAGTATCCCGCTTGTGTACTGTATTGATTTCATTGAAGAGGGAAGAGAGGTAGTCAGGTTTGTTATAAGTAAGGATTTTGTACATTTGCATCAGGGTATGTAAGTTCCTTCGAGCGTCAAGTTTGAGCCATGAAAGATTATTGTAATGTTCGCTAATGTGGTCACTCTTTTTAAGGTCAACGATGAATCTCATGCAGGAGTTTTGTGTGCGTTGAAGTTTTAATGCCAATTCACAGGAGAGATCATTATAAACAACATCACAATAGTCAAAGTGAGGAAATAGGAGTGTGGTCACTAAGAGTTTACGTAAGGAATTAGGTAATAAGTTTTTGAGTTTTTTGAGAGAGTGCAAGGAGGAGTTGATGGTACTACAGGTTTTATTGGTATTAGGAGCCCAAGATAGAGTTTCATCTACTATGACACCGAGGTTGACTACTGATTTTTTAAAATGCAATGTGGACCCCTCAAGCGATAGAAGAGGAGATTCGCTATGATCTATGGAAGCCAATAATTTGGGGTAACCGATAATAATAGATTGACTTTTTGCGGGGTTGATCTTCAGAAAGTTATTTGAGCTCCCAAGAGAGAGAGAAGCTAGATCAGAGTTGATTTTAGCGACAGCATCGGGAAATTCAGGTACGCGCGAGTGATAGTAGATTTGGAGATCGTCAGCATATAGGTGATAATTACAGTGAGTGAGGGCATTTGAGATATCATTAATGTACAGAGAGAATAGCAGGGGGCCAAGAATAGAACCTTGCGGAACGCCTCTATTTACATTTAAGGGACGAGATGATAAATCATGAGTAATAACCTTTTGAGAGCGGCCATTTAGATATGAGCGAAACCAGTTTCGAGAAGCGAGTGAGAAGTGCAAAAGTTCAAGTTTGCATAGTAGGATGTCTTTGTCGATGGAGTCGAAGGCTTTACTGAAATCCAATAGAGTTAGAATGGTGATTTTTCTCTGATCCATTGCTTTGCGGATGTCGTCCGTTACTTTCAATAGTGCGGTAGCTGGATAGAGGGGGAGGGAGAGAGGGGGAGGGAGAGAGTAGGTGGAGGGAGATAGGGGGAAGGAGAGAATGGCGAGGGAGAGAGGGGGGAGGGAGAGGTGGGGAGGGAGAGAGTGGGAGAGAGAGAGGGGGATGGAGGGAGGGGGAGGGAGAGAGAGCGGAGTGAGAGAGGGGGGAGGGAAGGAGGGGGAGGGGCAGATAGGGGAGGGAGAATTGAATTTAATAACGTCTTTATTGGGGTGAGATTAAGACTGTCAGTCTTCTAATCCACCGAACCCCTTGTCATTTATAAATACAATATAATAATCTTAATATATAAGAGCAATCCGTTTTTTTGTTCTACTACTCGATGTAAATCTCCATATGAGAGCACTTACAAATCCCTTTTTTCACATGCAGGCTTTTTTTCTTTTGAAAAATTAAATTAGAAGTTATTGACTTACGATCTTCAGATTGGAACCATTGTAAAGAAAAATAAACAAAGATTCATATTTTTTCGTCGAAGTTTGCCTTCTTCTCGAAATCTCATGAACTTTGTTTAAGAATTTAAAATTTCATCAAAAGATTGCGTTTTTAGTGTAAGGTTCCCTTGGCGACAGAATAGATTGTTGAACTCGAGATCATCAGTGATATATGTCTTTTTATATGCATGTATGCGTGTATATATGAGATTAGTAGGAAGAAATATATCATTCTTCAGGCAGATGTAATGTTTAAGTGGAAATTAGACGAATCGTTATAATTCTATCCCGAAGGACATAATTCATTCTGCTATACGTCGTCATTTACGAAACGTACCTCTGTCAACCATAGTAACGTGATGATTTACCTTAGTTTTTAACTTTATTTTGCATTTAACCATTGATGCCTTAAACTTGCGAATAACTTAACTCCAATCCATACGAAGACATTATACGAAAAGATTTTTGAATGACATTCGATGAACATTGATGGACATTTTCTCAAAGATGTTTTTAAATTTTCCTCTTTATTTAGCATTTTAACATTTATATTGGAGAAAAAATCTAATTACTACATTGCTTATAGTAATTTTAAAGGTATTTACGTTAAGAATTTAAGGTATTATTCAATTTTGTGACTTAATAATCAGTATTGGAAATAGAATGTTGACATAATCGAGATCGAAATAGATGTTTTTAAGTAGGTATGTATGCATAAGAGAGCCGTGTTTAACTAATATTATCATCATCATAGGTGGTCTGTCCGTAGACAGGTCCGTGATTATTCTTGGTTAAACCTGGTTCTCCATATACTCCTCTTTTCCGCTGTCCTCTTTATATCTTGATAACTCTCTTTCTCTTTCAAATAGTCTATCAGCTGAAACCTTTTCCTACCTCTTTCCCTTTTCCCATCTAGTTTTCCTTCTAACACGTCTTAAATCATACTCTCTCTCCTCAGGTAATGTCCAACCTAGTTAGCCTTCCTCTTTCTGATAGTCTGTATAATCATTCGCTTCTCTCCTATTCTTCGTAGCACTTCATCGTTTTTCATCCTATCTGTCCATTTTATCTTCAGCATTCTCCTCCAACTCCACATTTCAAAGCTTTACAAGTATTTGATGTCATTTCTCCTTAGCGTCCATGTTTCTGCCCCATACAATGCTATACTCCATACGCAGCATTTTATCAACTTCTTGCGGATATCTTCCCTTATATTTCCTGAAAGTAGTTGTTTCTTTCTCCTGAAAGCCGCTTTTGCTTTTCCTATTCTAGTTTTGATCTCATCCGTACATTTTGCCTCTCGTGTTATGATACTTCCAAGGTATTTATATTCTGAAACTTGTTCTAATGCCTTTCCCCCAATAGTTATGTTCAGATTCTCTTCTTTACCCGATATTCGAATGACCTTCGATTTTTCTGTATTTATTTCCATACCGTATTTTCTACCTGTTATCACTAGTCTATTTATCATTTTTTGTAGCTCCTCTTCCTTTCTTGCTAGAAGTACTTGATCATCTGCGTATTTCACTGTTCTTATAATCCTTCCTCCAATTTTGAAATCCCCTGTGCCTTCTAAAGCTTCTTGCATTAGACTTTCTCCATATATATTGAATAGGGTTGGCGATAGGCAGCAGCCTTGTCTTACTCCTCTACCGATATTTATTCCGCAGGTGTCCACATTCTCAAACCTGACCTTTACAACTTGATTCTCATATAGATTCCTAATCAGTCTCCTGTCTTTCCAGTCTACACCTATATCCTTTAATATCTTCCTCAACTTTACCCAGTTTACTCTATCAAAGGCCTTCTGCCAGTCTACGAAACATGCGCAGATATCTTGACTGTATTCTATTGCCCTTTCTGATATGATTCTAACTACTCCTATAGCATCTCTAGTTCCTCGTCCTTTTCTGAAACCGAATTGATCTTCCCCTATTATTTCTTCTGCCTTTTTCTCCAGCCTTTTATTAAGAATCCTCGTGATGATCTTCGATGTGTGTGACAGAAGGCTTATAGTTCTGTAATCTTTACACTGCATTGCCTTTGGCTTCTTCTTTAGAGGGATCATTGTTACTTCTAGGAAATTCTGAGGCCACTCTCCCGTCTCGTAAATCTTATTAATTAATTTCGTGATCGCTTTTAGTCCTTCTGATCCTATGACTTTAAGTATCTCAGCCGGTATTCCATCGCTGCCCGTGGCTTTCCCCTTCTTTAGTTCCACTATCGCCTTTTCTACTTCGCTCTCCATAATACTTGGTCCTAAGTTGTCTTCTTCAATGTTTTCCTCATCTTCCAGTTAAATTTTTGTTGATACTGTCTGCTTGCTCTATATTTCCTTAATGTATTCTTCCCATACCTGTGCTACATCATTTGTTTCTGAGACTATCTTCCCATCCGTATTCATAATTCCTTTACCACAAATTCCATTAGACTTCTTATCTTCTAATTCCAGTGCCCTAGCGTACATCATATCGTACCGTCCTAACTTCTCCATTTGTTCTATTTCATCACATTTTCCTTTTATCCAATTTTCTCTAGCTTTATCAGTTACCCTTCTCAACTCATTGTTTATACGCCTATAGTTGGCTCTACCTTCTTCACTGTTAACGTTTTTCCATTTTCGTCTCTCATCCATTTTCTCCAGCATTTCCTTCGTGATCCATGGTTTTCTGATTTTCTTCTCTTGTTTTCCAATCTCTTTATCCAAGGTATCCTTGATACTGGTTTTAATTTCATCCCACTCTATATCAACGGTCTTCGGTTTGTTTTCCAACTTTCTTAGGTTATCTTCCAACTTCATGCTGACTACATCCTACCTTTCTTTCAGTTTTTCTAGGTCCCAGGTCTGTCTTTCTCTTCTCGATTTTCTTATTTGTTTGAGCTTTGTACTCACGTCAAGTATTAGAAGGCTGTGATCTGAATCAGTGTCTGCTCCTTGGAATGCCTTGGCGTTCTTCATGCTGTTCCTGAATCTTTGTTTTACAAGGATGTAATCTATTTGGCATCTCATTCTATCTCCTGGGCTTTTCCATGTGTATAACCTTCGTTTATGGTTTTTGAACCATGTATTAGTCACTACAAGGTCATTATTGATGCAGAATTCTACGAGTTTCTCCCCTCCTCGATTTCTCTTCCCAAGTCCGTATTGCCCGACAACATTTTCTTCCTGTCCTTCTCCGACTATGCTGTTCCAATCTCCCATTATTATGCAGTTTACCTTTCCTCTTCCGTCTTCTTCGTAAATTTCATTAATTTGCTCATAGATCTCATCTATTTCTTCATCGTCATGAGCTGACGTTGGCATATATACCTGGATTATCAGCATGTCCACTGGGACTGCTTTTAGCTTTATTGCCATCAGTCTATCGTTCGTTGCTATTATCTTTGTCACGCTTTTCATCATATCTTTCCTAAGTACCAGAGCTACTCCCCTTTCCCCACTATTTCCTCCAGAATAAACTACCGTGAATTCTTCCGAGTCGAACTGTCCTTCTCCCTCCCATCTAGTTTCGCTTAGCCCTATAATGTCAACTCTATTTCTTCTCATTTCTTCTTTCAAGTTCTCTAGCTTTCCTGCCTTTCTCATAGTTCTTACGTTCCAAGTCCCTATTCGTAATTTACTTTCGACAAATGTTTTCCTCAAGGCAGTCCCCGCCCGGAGATCCGATTGGGGGACTATTTTACCTCCGGATTGTTTTACCTCGAGAGAACTCATATTGTCCAACCATATAATCTTTACTAGGGATTGTAATGTTTTAGTTTCCCTATTGCTTTCCACATCGCAGTACTGTAGCCGTTCAAATCGTCCTGATCACGCCTACAGCTGTATTGGATATAGACCCAACCAACATCATTTGTTTTCGGCTCTATACCATACTGACAGTACTGCTGCCTACTGCCAGTAACTGATGATAGTTTTTTTTAAATAAAACCTCCATTCGCGGGGTTTGAACCCCCGAACTTTGCAATAGAAAGCCGACACGCTAACCACTACACCACCAGTGTATATATATACAAAGTAATATTATATACAAAGTAAAATACAGGATCGTCCGCTGAAGAGAGCAATGGGGGTGTGCACTTATATTTTTGATTGAATATTTTTTAAATATAAACATGCATTCAATAACGCTGACACATTAATTAACTTTTTTACGAATTTTTCGCACGGGCTTTTATATTTATATACATAATATCCTTAGTCTGTTTGTCCGTCCGTCCGCCGGAACGCTCTATAGAAATCCCCATAAGAGAACACTTAAAAATCCCTTTTTTTATTTGCAGACTTTTTCTTTTGCAAAATTAAATTAAAAGTAATTAACCTACTATCTTCGGACAGAGACCATTTTAACGCAAATTAACATAGATTCCTATTCTTATAGTTCATTTTTGCCTTCGAATCGAAATCGCTCATGTTACATGTTTAAATAATATTTATTGGAAAATTTTAAGGTTTTTAACGATATGTTGTCTTGCCGACCATTTCATTGTTAAACCTCGAAATTGTATTGTCGTCCTTACACTGCATGCGTAGGGAAAGCGTGCTTTGGATGCTTTACTACGAGAGAGAAGGCGCCCGAGTTTTTAAAAATTAAAATAGTGTTTTTTATTAATTCTTTTAAGTTAACTTCCTATTAAAATTTTTTATAATTAACGTTTTTATAGTTATTGTTATAGATTTTTTGCAGTGCATCTTATAATGTACCGGAGTTATAAATTCGTATCGCATATATTAATCACGCAAAAAATAATTCCTTGACATGCAGACCTTTTTCGTTTAGATTTTAAAATATCTGAAGGATAGTATTTAACTAAGATATGCAAAGAGAAGAATTTAAATCTCATACGTAAATCTCCAAAAATTACGTTTAAATACGATTTTTTCCAGTTTTCGTGCATTTTATTTATATTGGACCACTGTTGTTCCAATTGCTGAATTCTATTCTTGATCTCATAATAAATGCACCAATTTAGTTCTTTAACACGGATCAGACTTTTATACATGGTATAACTTATTTACTTAATCTAGTAAGTAATTAGAGAGAGGAAGGGAAAAGATAAGGAGAATGAGCAGAAATGGAGAAAGATGAAGAGGATGTAGTATTTGTATAGGATTAATAGGAGCTGTAGCACAAAATAACAATAATTAATTATAAAAATTGTATACTATCGAATCGTGCGCCATTGCGAAGCGGCGGGATTACATAAATCTAAATATAGGTAACTTAATTTTCAGTGGATTTCTTTAAATGATAATACACTAAGTATTTCGAAAGTAATTACTAATAGCATTAAAACAATACCATTTTATGACTTGTTTAAATTTCTTTAAATAAAACCAATTTTTATAAAAAAAATCAAAATTATCTAAATAAAAGGAAATTGCGATCTTAAAATATAGTTATAACTCATTGCAGCTCATGTAAGTATTACGTTCATAGTAAGTTATTACACATTTTTCCTTTGATGGTAAATTGATTGTTCATTCACATTTTATCCTGTTTAACGCGTTTATAAGAGTAAAATAATTCAATTATTAAGTTAAATTCTGTACATTTTAAATAAATTATAATTTGCTCAAATATTTCAAGTAAATTTCTGCAATTTTTTATGCATTGTATCTTATTATTTCGATTTTCCTCTTATTTTCAGCAAATATTTGGATAAACATTTGGCCTCTGATAATTATTATCTAAACAATATAACTAAAACAAAGATAACTTTCATAAACAGTGACTTGATTGTGTATGAAAGCCAAACCAGATCATCACATATCTTACTGATATTTTTATATCGAAATCAAATATATTTAGAATGCTTACTTGATAATCCCGTTATATTCGACGGGAAATTACGCTAATAATAATAAATACAGTATAATAGTTTATAGACGCACAAATGTACATATATGTATATGCACATACATAGACATATCCACATATACACAAATAAATATTTATCGTGAGAGAAGAGGGGAGGGAGAGAGAGGGAGAGAGTGAAACTGGGAGATGATGATAAAGGGAGAGAATACAGATAGGACGGGGTTGAGGGCCAAGGTACGGAATTCTTTCATGGAAATTCAAGAAAAATAGGCTGCCATAACGGCGTGGAATGCAAACATTTTTTACCGCGCACCCTGTCCGCCCAGCCGAGTTTCTCCTTTTTTATGGCACCGCACGGCCGTTGCGCTGAGTGCGTAATCCATGAGAACCGTATCCTTATTGCTGAAAACAGCGGTTACTTTTTTCAGGTCGTTAAAAATGGCTCGTGTTAGGCGACATATAATCCACCCCATTTTTATCTGACAAACCTTACCATTTCATTTTTATTCGCCCCGATTTTTCAGCGCTTACTCTCAAAATCATACGTAATTATTTTGACGAAATTGCTCAGGAGAATTTTCGTTAATTCGACTAATCAAGTCTCACGTTTCACAGTAATTAAATCACCGTAACTGATCCTATACACGAAGAAATGTAATCTGAGAGGAACGGGTAAGGATAACATCCGTATATTAAAGGGTAGAGAGAAATTTTACGTGTGGTCAGTATCGTTTTATCGTATCTTATAAAATTTTATTGTATCCACGAGGATTCATAATTTTTATTGTGCAAAAAATGGTAACTCTCGTTGCATTTATTGAATAACATTTGAATTAATCCCTTAAACTGTGGAATCGCTAGTTTTTCTTAAAGTTGCAGAGTACACATTGGGAAATGGTCCAATCATGAATATTTTTATGCAATGCTAGTTGCCATATATGATCATGGAGGTTAATGTATTGCTATAATCCTAAAAAACTTTCATATGTTTAGAGTTTTACAATTTATCACGTAAATTGAAGCTTTTTGCGTATTAAGGCATATTTCTTAAGCTATATATTTTAAGTTTATTGGATAATTTTTCGTTATGTTTTAATGATGGATTATTTAATTCTGCGATAATCTCTGCAGTTGTTGATAATTATAATATGTCTAGGAATAAATACAGTAAAAATTTAAGATTTTAAAATAGTTTTAATCGTCATTTTCTTCTTATTCGACTAGATCTAAATCACGATCAATCACCTATATGAGGTGGGCTAAACGTGAGCATGAGACAATCACGTTTCTTATTTTTCTTTTCTTCTCATTTCGTAATCAGAATACTCTCGTCTGATTTTTATGAACAAATGCGTCATTTTTGTTAAAAGCGTCAAATATGAATTGTCAGTTATCAGACCCACAACGCCCAAAAAATGATGTATGCAAGTATTTTCTCAGATATTGCCATTCAATTATTTTGCCTCTTTTCTTTAGGCCAGGGATCCTCAAACTATGCCCCGCGGGACCATTTCATACCTCATCCCAACGATTTATTCAAGACATCCATATTCGTATATTTACCAGCAGAATGTGTTGTAATATATCACTTAAGAAATATAAACAATTTTTTTTTAGTATTTGGAAGCAATATACATTTAATATAGGTGTATGACACATTACACGGCCACATCTGTCATTAAAAATGTCTTATGGGACCCTCACAGAGGTATACAAAGCCTCATATGGCTATCTTGGTATGAAGTTCAGTGACTCTTGATTTAGGCTGACACATTAATCTTTAATGTTTGAGGCCTTATTCTGGGGGGACTTTTCATGCAAGAAAAAATACTTTTGTAGTCCTAATAGTCACACGGAACTAACGAAATGCAGGAGCTCAGAAAACAGATCAATGAGGGAAATCCAGCACCGAAAGAACCATAACGCACATGACAAAATGAACCCACGTGATCCCTCCAGATAAAAACCTCCTATCACGAAGGCTTTTTAAGTTTGACCTATTTTGAAAAATATATCGTAAAATATTTAAGAAGGAGACATTGGATTTTTTTCCTCGGTAATACCGCTCGTGATACGAAGGAAATGGAACACATAGCCGCAGTGGAGAGGATCTATTCTCAGAGGATTCTTTCTTCGCACACGAGCTCTTTCCGTGGAATCCGCTGGAAACTATTCGATTGCCGTTTTCCAACTCAGAGTGTCACTAGGGAATATGCAATATCCCTGAGGTCGGTTATGTCCTCGGATATCCGTAAAAGTTTTGTGCCCGAAGTTTTGCAAAATCTTGACTCAAAAGAGCGACCAATGGCCGTTTCACGATGCAGTTTATGACGTACGACCTGTACAATGATTTCATAAATTTTGTGCCCGTGTGGCGTTACCCAAATAATTGTATAAGTTGTTTCCAGTCTCATCCTCATCATAATAAAGGAAAAACTGAGATAAAAATCCTGGATCTGATCGAGAAAAATAAGTAAAAATGCTCCGTGTGTATTATAAATTTCATATTACTTCCCAAAGTCTACAGTGGGTTCTATTCCATGAGCGTTTCTTCTCTCCATTTGAATGAAAATTGAAGAGCTGAAACGTAGCGTACCAGCATTGTTTTTGTTACCATTTTAAAATTAATAATAATCATCGTAAAAACTCGCGACATGAACCAAAATACGCCTGAAAAAATGATAATTTATTTTCATACCGTCGTTTTTCGAATAAACGTAGAATCAATCCACAACTTGGTTTTTGACGCCGAAATTTCATGTTTTTTAAGGAAAATCGTTCGCCGGCATGCAACCATAAATTGTTGGATATTTCGCAAACATTCGTAATCCTAATAGGACAGGCATTTAGTATGGATTCTTTTGTTTATCTAAATGACTATATAGACGTAGAGAAAGAAAGAGGTGATGTGGGGAGAGAGGGAGTGGAGAAAGAGAAGGGAGCGAGAAAGGGAGGGAGAGAGAGAGAGGGAGGGAGAGAAAGAAGGAGAGAGGGAGGGATGAAGGGAGTAAGGGAGGGAGAAAAGGAGGGAGGAAGGGAGGGAGGACAGGAGGGAGGAAGGGAAGGAAGGGAGGGAGGAAAGGAGGGTGGAAGGGAAGGGGGAATGGAAGGAGGAAGGGAGGGAGGAAGGGAAGGAGGATGGGAGGGAGGAAGGAAGGGAGGGAGAAAGGGATAGATAGATAGATAGATAATCGTCTTTATTCGGGCAATATTTAGGGAGGGAGGAATGGAGGATGGGAGGGAGGGAGGGAGGAATGAAGGAGGAGGAGAGAGGAAGGGAAGGAGGAAGGGAGGAGGAAGACAGGGATGAAGAGGAAGTGAGAGAGGAAGGGATGAAGAGAGTGTGAGAGGAGGAGAGAGACATTCGTCGAGTTATAGGCGCGGCCAACAAAAAACTGGCATTCATAGGTAGAATAGTACGGAACACTACAGAGAAAGTACGTGAAACATGCTACTATCACTGGTAAGACCACAAGTGGAATACGCAGCGAGTATATGGGATCCGTACGAGAAGGGACTCATAATTCAACTAGAAAGAGTACAGCGCAGAGCAGCCAGATTTGTAAAACAAAAGTACGAACATAAGGAAAGCGTCACCTCTTTATTGAGCGATTTGAACTGGGTATCACTGGAGGACCGTAGATTGGACTCAAGGTTGAAACTTCTGGAGAAATATAGGTCGGAATGTCTAAAATAGGAGGTGGTGGGAATAATTGTGGCACCAACGTATATAGGTAGAAATGATCGAGACGATAAAATACGTGAGATCGATTGTAGGACGGAGCGTTATCTAGGCTTGTTCTTTCCAAGGACAATACGAGATCACAATAGGAAATTTCGAATTGCGTTAGACAATCTTTAGGTAGGATTTGGTATATTGCACCCCCTGCCACCCACCAACTTGGTGAATTGCAGGGTAACTTGTAGATGTAGATGTAGAAGGCATGGTGGGAAAGAGAGAGAGAGGGTTTGTGTTTGACTAATTCATCGAAATTCAAACAACTTTATGTCGCAGGACCTGTCTCTTCTCTTTTCCTCTCATACTAATCATTACTCAACCCTAATGTAATTTTTTTAATTCGATTTTCTTCCACAACTACTGCTAGTTCTAACTACAAATTAATTGCGAGCGTAGCTGCAACGGGTGTGCTAGTATATACCTTATATAGGCCTTATTCGGATGTTTTCATGGAAAAACAATAATTCTAATTAATTCAAAATTTACAATTCGAATCGTGTATCTTTGTTTAATTTATTGGTGCAATAAGTTCGTAAAATGGAAAATTAGGAACCTCCTACAGCCTGGATGATTTGATTAATATTATATTAAAATATCGGCTTTTCATGCGAGCGCTGGAAAATTAAATTTATGAATAAATAAATGCAATCTTCCTGCGGTTTTAATATGAGTCAAAGAAACGGCTTTATTTGGCGTTCATAAATATCTGTTACCCATTTTAAATTGATTATTGAAAATTGCTTCAATTTATGAAATTTCTTTCGTGAAATTAATTTACCTGCCTGTAATTGTACGATTTTTATCGTACATAAAATTCACGGTCGTGGGCCTAATATTGTGGAGCTGTTCTATAGTGAACAAATAAAGTGAAAGACTATATTTTCCACAGCTTTTTTTCCCACTCCACTCTTAACCCCTTCCCCAAACTCCTTTCTCTTTTTTCTCCTCTACGCCCCCTCATCGACTATATATATTGTCTCTGTTACCTTATTTCATTCCCCGATGATGATGTACCACATCAAACCCTGGGTCGTAGTAAAATATTAAAAGCTGTGGAAAAACAATTTTTTTCATTTTATGTGCCCTTTATCATACATGTTATCAATTTTTGCGATAGATAAACATACGGTGGAAAGCCATTTTTTCTCTAAATATAAAATTTCAAATATCTCTTATATAAGGTTTATCCAAAAGCTGATAAGTGATCGTTTCGAACTTCTTTGAGATAAATTGGGGAAATATTAATCTAAGAGGGAGTACAAGGATGGAAATTTTTAATAAACTAAAAGTTCACGGTGTCTCCTAACCTCCATTTCTTTTACGTCATTAAATTTTCCATAATTATCTTTATGTCATATTATCTGAAATATAGTAGTGCGTATCTTATAAATGAATTTTGTATTGTAGCGCGGTGTGAAATCTGTACTCCGTATAGGTATGAATTTGAAATAATCTTATACAAACGTGAAAGCACTAGGAAAAATTTTAACACCTTAAAATGTCCAATTGTTATAAATCAATTAACTTTCTAAATAAAAGTTTTTCCATGAGAAATGCATTGCGTTGCTATTTATATCGATAACATTGCTTTGTTAAATTTGTTTGAATTAAGATACAAAATTGAAACATGGACAATTGTACTGCCGAAAGACATATTCTTTTCGAAGTGCTTATAAATTTGTATGGTACCAATAAAGAAACGGGATTTATTCAAGATTATATCGATGAGAAATTATGCTCCCACGGAAACAAGACTAATGTTTTTATGAGGTGCAATGCTACCACCTTTCAGCGTTGCAACGGGCAGTCTGCTTTATAGCTTAACTTTGAACCACATTAATATCCTAAAAACTAGTGCATATATACTATATATGCACCCGCTTTCAGAAACAGGAAAGATTATCTGCTAAGGTAGTTCAGTGGTAGAATATCCGCCCGGCAAGTGGAAGACCCGGGTTCGATACCCCGTCATAGCAGAATTTTTTCTGTTTCAAAGTTATCCCAAAATTACAGCTTATGCCTTTCTGAATAGTTTCTATTATTCCATCAATATACTATATGGTTTTACGTGTCTTTTAAGGAAGTTACGTATCATATATCGTATAAACAAAAATAAGGGTAAAAATAGGATTTTAACATATTTTTCAAAATCTGTGTTTTTAAAACCTCTCGGATGTTTCCTATCTGTTCAGTGGTGAGATTTTTTACCTTATTAGAAAATCGACAGTAAAAGATTTTAATGCATGGCAAAATTTCATATCTATCTCTGTAAAAATGAAATTCCCTCTCTCTTTAGATATTAAATACAATGACTCTCGCTTAGTAAAGCTTTTGCTTTTTTGTAGTGGGTGTACGTTAAAATGTGTGTTATTGGAGTTTATTACTCCACGACTCTACCGTTAAGAAGTTATGACGCGGATCATGTCGTCCCGTCTCCTTAAAACAGAAAATAAATTTTAATTCTAAACTCGCAAATGTCTTAGTGTTCCTGCCAAGTAAATTAAAATATATATATTTAATGGTGACCTCTATGTGAAGACGGTTAGAAATCCATGCGGGAGGAGAACAGGAAAATATGGGCGGTGCCAATTCATGCTAAATTCCTAACTTTGCGTTTAGTGTTCAAATATGGCAAGGAAAACCATACCGAAAAGTGTCTTGATTTTCTGAGGCTGGGTCGTTGTTGAGAGAGCTTGACAACACTTTTCATCCATCTTAATCAAATGCTTGATTTCGTGACAAATTTAAAACGAATTCCCGAGTTGGGAGGTAGTATTTGCATGAAATCACCATAGTCTTATTTGCGCCACTTCATAAAGATCCGTGATAATCTGTTGAGCCCTTCGCATCCCCCTGTTCTCCGTAACCTTATTCGTTTCTCATGTTCGCGAAATTTGAATTAAAATTCTGTAGGCTGTGGTTGTCATTTTTTCCGGGAATAAAGGACGAACTTCTTGCAGAAACTTGTTCCCATCATAAATTTCCCTCTAAAGCTCTTTAGCTTCACTTTAAACTAGTCCTTAGGTGTTAGTAAATTAGGATCTACCTCTCTCACGTGCTCTTAACTTAAATTTGTGTGACCACTCCTGGACCTTCTGCGGCCCCAGCCTCGGCCCTTTCGCAGCCCCCATGGTGGTCTCGAAACCACAGTTTCAAAACCACTGCTCTTCTAAAAGGTGGCAGAAAGGAACAGAGACACCAAAGCAGATACGGTCTCTTCGGGGTGTCCTGAAACCCAGATAAAATTAAAGGATAAAACCGAATTGGATATACATTTCCCTTTTTTTTCAACACGACCTATACCACAACGGTTTATTTTCTGCAATTGAAAAACAATATACATTAGAGATAGTCAGCAAAACAAATTGTGATCCTGAAATAATTGCAACAAAAATTAAGAAAAATCTTTTCATGGTACAAATCCACTTAAACATATCTACATCTACATCTACATCTACAAGTTACCCTGCAATTCACCAAGTTGGTGGGTGGCAGGGGGTGCAATGCACCAATCCTACCTAAAGATTGTCTAACGCAATTCGAAATTTCCTATTGTGATCTCTTATTGTCCTCGGAAAGAACGAGCCTAGATAACGTTCCGTCCTACAATCGATCTCACGTATTTTATCGTCTCGATCATTTCTACCTATATACGTCGGTGCCACAATTATTCCCACTACCTCCTCTTTTAGACATTCTGACCTATATTTCTCTAGAAGTTTCAACCTTGAGTGCAATCTACGCTCCTCCAGTGATACCCAGTTCAAATCGCTCAATAAAGAGGTGACGCTTTCCTTATGTTCGTACTTTTGTTTTACAAATCTGGCTGCTCTGCGCTGTACTCTTTCTAGTTGAATTATGTGTCCCTTCTCGTACGGATCCCATATGCTCGCTGCGTATTCCACTTGTGGTCTTACCAGTGATAAGTAGCATGTTTCGCGTACTTTCTCTGTAGTGTTCTCTGTGAGATATTTGCGTGGTGAGAAATAACATTAACCAGAATGATAACAATTGCTTTCATATTTTTCATATTTCAATAGGTATTTATTTATTCTCTTATTTTGTATTTGACTTTATTACAAATGCAATCAGTTAGTTTTTATAATATCTCAATTTACATTTTAACAATAGTAGGATTATTATAAGCATTTATGGATGTAATTCATCTTCCATTAGAGTAAATTTCAGCAATTGTTCTGTTCGTAAACCAGGAGAAGAATTTTCAATTACATTCCTCAACTTTAGGTTATTTTAAAATGAAATCTACTCGTAATAACTATGGGACATTATGTAGAGGGAGAATTTGACTTATTTGTTTTGACATTATTATTTAAAAGTTATGTTGTACAATATATATTAGTTGTGAGCCAGGATATAAAATTGAATAATGTGGCGTCTAGTGCTTACACGGAAATTTATTTTTATTTTATCACTCTCCTTTTACCATTCTACTTACATAGGTATTTATAAATTTTAAGGTTATAAAATTGTTTGTTATTTTTATAATGCAGTCTTTTATAACTGGGATCATAATTTTTTGGCGTCCCTTTTGTATTATAAAATTTTTAAAAATCCTAAAAGTTCTTTAAAATATTTATTTGTATTTGGTCGAATTTCTCCGAATCGTGGTTTTGTTTGCTTTGCTCTACATGGGATATTTGTGCAATATGTCGGCATATATTATAATATATTAATAAGTGATATATATATATAATTTCTGTAACAATCGAATATTTATTGCAGCAACTATCCTATTTTCAATATTGATTTATAATGGAAATTTCCCAAGTTGAAGATCTCATACCTCGATTTCGCATCCATCTAACCCCTTGCAATACTTTTGCTTAATACACTACGAACCGCCCGTGAAAACACACGCACTTTGCGTACACTTGCATGATTATATTTCCGCACGCATGCATGAACACATAGCCACGTGTGTGTTTGTTTTCTGGAGAACCAGCCTCTTGGATTATTATCGGCATATCCAAGTGTTTTCGTGTGTTTGGATGTGCGTTTTTTTAAATGGACAAGTTTTCCCTCATCCGATCTTTTAATGACCCCACGAAACACTGGGCCGAAAACGAGTGTTAGAGTCCCTTGGGAACTGCGGGATGGAATAAAATAAATGCCGCTCTTCTCCATCCCATTTGAAAGGCGGCTTTCTCTCTTCCTCTTGAAAAGGAGAATGAAAGAGAAGGGAGCATATCCATCACTTGCGCTTTCACTAAGCAAAGTTCTGGGTGTGGGTTTGTACGGTTTTCATCCTCTGGGTTTTTTTTATGGCCACTAATGCTTCCGCTCGTGGTGCTGTCCCTCGCTTTGGGATTTGCTCAAAAAGGGAGAAGAGAGGTGCAGAGGAGTGTATGGAGAGAGGGCGAGAGCGAGTAGCTATGTTAACCAACGGCCATTAACCTCATCGAGCCTTAATTTGGATGGTCGTTAAGTTTTTATTTACCGAGGCGGGGCGGAACGTTACCCGATGGGAATTAATATGCGTCAATCGCCGAAAAATAAAGCGGCGGCTATTAATAACGAAGTCAAAAGATATTACGTTCGAATTTCCGCCGCCGTTCCTCCTCCATTTTTGTATTCAATTAACCTTGGAATTGGTGTTTTTCTTTCGGATAGGTTGACGGGTTGCAGTTAAGCAAACCACTTTTAAAAATTGGACGATTAGTCTCCTGCTTTCTCCACGAGCCGGATTCCTCGATTTAAATTTTTCGTAAAAATTTATTCAGGTCAGGCCGAAGTTTTCTCCTATACGAGTTCTGCTGAGAGCGTTGTTTGCTAAAATCGTGAAATATTTCGAAAGGATTTTTTTTCCTCGGAACGGTACGCCCTTAACTTCCGCTTGGTGGAGCGGGTGGGTCCGGGACGCCCCTCGCGGCGAGGAGAAGAATCACGGGGTCGGGGGAAGATAGGGATGACCCGCGTCGTTGACCATCCTAATGACCACCGGTGGGAAAGTGAGAGAGAGGCGCATAACCTGATACTATGAAGACGAGACAAACAACGCCCTTCGGAACAAACCGTACGCGAAGAAGGGATAAAATAATGTCGTCGAATGTTTGTTTATCCTAGCCATTCAATTACGAGACCATTAACGGTGGTGAATTTCGACCTTCCCTCAAGAACCTCTCGTCGCGATTTCGTTTTCCTTTCTGCGGGCGAGAAAATAACACAAAACTGAAAAAAACCGCGTAATTGCCGCGTGTTTGGCGAGATAATGACCCTGGGTGTGGCAAGCTGAAGGATTAGAGTTACAAAAGATTTTCTTCCGCGAAAAAGAAAATAATACGCAAGCCTGTTAGTAAACAAGCGATAACTTCGAAACCGAACCATTGATCAAAGTAGCTTTTATGTTGCTCGCTGAAGGACATATTAATACTTTTTTCTTGATCAAATTATTAGTAGATTGCAGAATAAATACATATCTATTTTATAAACTTTCCTTTTTCCGTTTGATCCTAAAAGTAAAAAATAAATGCATTCATTTACGTTTAAGATGTTTAATTCGAGATATTAACTTCGCGCCTGAAATTACGTGCGGAAACTGGTTCGAAATGAACTTTTTTCAAAGATAACTTGCAACTATAGCTCGGAGTTACCAAAGAATTATGAACGTGATTATATTCATTTTGCCTATCGAAAAAGATATTTTCGAACTTTTTAGAGATGCTTTTTTATCCGTTCTTTGAACTGGAATAAAGATTACAAAAATAATAGTTATGCAAAATTTAGCACTTCCTTTTTTTGCTGTCACAATTATTCAACAAAATTCTCGGGCATTTACAATTTTCAAAAGTATCATCTCTATAGGTTATAAAATTTCGGGAACTTTCATTTTTGTTTTATTCTTGCATATGTAGCGGCGGCGATCTCTTGAGGTGTATTCTGCCCTCTGGCGGCTCTGCAAAATACGAAAAAGAAAAGAGCGCGAGATAGAAAGTGAAGAGGTTGCGATAAAACGAATCCGATCGATAAAATCCCCCTGGAAGATTTATGGTCCACGTGTTCGTGACAGTGCACGCCACTCCTGGATAAGGATGTTGCGAATGGAAAAACAGAATTGGTGTCGACCTTTTCGTTTGCGCGTTTGTTTTTTCTTTTCCCCGTACATTCCCACCCGGTTGAACTCGAAATAAACATTTGGACGAGATGACCCGCTTGGCTAAACAAAAGAGAAACAAAGGAGCAGCGGCATGATGATATCGGTTTTATTCAAAGTCGCGGAAAAGAGAACAGCGCAAGGGATGGTACGACGAATGAAAGCTCAGAATTGGTGGCCGTGGAAATAATAGCGGCCATTACAAGAAGCAAAAATTGAGGCATGCACGCTTCCGTGTAAACATACAAAAATAGAAATGGCGGAATGTGGAACACGAAAGGAATGGTATCGATATACGTAGGCAGTACCAAAAAGTGTCTTTCAAAAAGTAAAGTGTTTTTTCTGTGCAACCGTTGGTGTGCTATCTTTAAAATTTCGAGATATTACTAATCAGATAATTGCTTATAAAGCAATACTCCGATATGCACGACCCGAATATACGCGGATTTGTTACTACGCGAAGCACTTCGTACAATATTTATATTTTTGATCAAAAAATATTCGTCAAAATTGTAAAAATATAAAAACTTCAAAAGTAGCGCCAACTTCTTCAGACAAATATTAGCAATCGAGAGAGCTCTCAGCCAATAAATGCATTTGTTTATATAACCTAACTGCAGTTCGTGTACAGCGTTTCTCTTCTGCGTGTAAGATTCCTTCCCTCCTATATTTTTACTTTCTCTATGTACGAAGTATAGAGCAAGTTGTTTTCATGAAAAAATTCGAATTCGAGATTTCAACATAAATACATGTTTTAAGGTCCCCTGAACATGTTTTGACTATTTTCTCGATGATGTCTGTGTCTGTCTGTATGTGATAGGGTTTTTTGGGCGCTCTAACTCAAAACCTTACACTCGTATCAATACCAAACTTTACATTTAGAAAGACTACTATATCATAAAAAGTCGATTAGGTTTTGGCAACAATCGCTCAACCGAAAGTGGATGTTTACTCTAGTCATGTTTTGGTTTTTGGCAAATAACTGCTTTAAATTTTCATAAATGTAAATGTTGTTATTATAATCTTCATAAATAATATTATTCTCTATAACGTTTGTTTGAAATATTTTTTCGTAGAACGCATTGTTAAGGAGATATTCTATTTATTTAAAAATATTTCCTTTAATATTTGCTGAATTTAAAAAAGTACTAGAATGAAAGTTGTAGAACATTTAATTTTGTACAATCTTTGTTGGAAACATTTCCCCGTATAATTCATTGTTTAAGAGCTATTTTAAAAACTAATTTTTTAGCTGCCGCCACCACACCACCTACCGGCGACTATTGTAGACACTTTACGCTTAGTCACGTTTTACAAAGGAGGCTTCGACCTTCTGATCACGGATTTTGATGAAAAGCGACCAGTTGATTCTACATCGAAAATAAGAAGACCCGTGTCTCGGGGTTTTCGTGAATTGGCCCTTGAGTTCGAGAAATCAGAGTAGATAATATGCAAAAACATCGTATATAACATAATAGGCTTCATTGTCGAATTGTTAATCAGAAAGGGAGTGGCTGTGGAGATTGCGTGCCTAGCTCCTACGGCGTGGGCCTGGGTTTGATCCCAAATGTTTTGGTTTTTTAATTTCTCTATATACAAAGTATAGAGAAAGTATTGTTTTCGTGAAAAAAATCGAATTCGAGATTTCACCGGAAATAAATGTTTTAAGATCCTTTGAACAAATTTTAACTATTTTCTCGATGATGTCTACGTGTCTGTCTGTATGTGATAGGATTTTGTGGGTGCTCTAACTTACTTAACTAACTTACACTTTTCTCAATGCCAAATTTTATATTTAGAAAGAGTACTATACTGAAGAGCTGATAAGGTTTGGGCAACAATCGCTCAACTGAAAGTGGGTGTTTAATCATATTTTGGATTTTTGCAAATAAACTCTTTTATATTTTTATAAATGAAAAATGTTTATAAAAATCATAGATAATGTTATTACCTATAACCTTTGTTTGAAACATTTTTTCGTAGAACGCATTGTCAAGGAGATATTCTATTTATTTAATATTTTCTTTAATATTTGATGAATGTAAAACAGTACTGGAATAAAAGTCGTGGAAATTTAATTTTCTGTTCGAAAGATTTAACCATATAAGACATTTTAAAAACTAAATTTTTACAACCACAACTACGCCACCTACCAGCGACTTTTGAAAACACTTTACGCTCCTTTTTATTTTCTTAATTGTTGGAGTTTTGTGGCTATATCCAATATCAGAAGGCTACGGTTTTAGTTTATTTCTGCTCTTTGTAAAGATTTTAAATTTTCCTCACAGTCCCTTAAAATATTAATTATCATTTAACCTATTTGGAATTTTTAGAAATATAACAGGTATGGAGAAATTCATGTGTTGGCCACATCAGATTTTTTTATATTTATAGTGATCTAAAAGCAAAATGCTCACAGTAAGACTACAAAAAATACAGTTTCAGTGCTGATAGAAGTAATAAGAATAAAAATCGTGCTATAAGCTTGTCTATAAAATAAATAGTAATAGAAAAATCGGAAGGACGTATGGGATCCACAGCAGTTGCACGCTATTTGGGTTTGAGTAAGCAAACTGCGCGTACCATTTGGAAAAATAAAGACAATAATAGAAGCAGGACTTATGTAATAGCAACAAAACTCACTCGCCAAAGTAGCAATTTAATGGAAAAGATGGAATCACTATTACCAATGTGGATGGAGGATATGAATCAACGGGGTATGCCACTCAGCCAGATTATAATCATGGAGAAGGGGACTACAGGAGCAGTAAGGTGAGTCATCCGGCACGGTGACGTTTACGGCCAGTCGAGTGTGGTTTTCTAGATTCAAATCTCGTACCAATTTGCATGGCCTTAAAATAACTGGCGAGGTAGCAAATACTGACAAAAAGGCAGCCAGGGAATGTTCAGAAACATTCAGGAGATATGTGAAAGAAGATATCTGCCAACCCAGCCTTGTGTTTAGTGTGGATAAAACGGGTCTCATTTGGAAGAGAATACCTTCCCTTAACTTCATCTCAAGGGAAGAGAAGGGCGCTTTTGGCTTTAAGACAAGGAAGGACCATCTCACATTTGTCCTGGGTGGGAATATTACAAAGAATTTTTAACTCCAGTCTCTGCTTGTTTACTATTCCGAAAACCTCAGGGCAATGAAGGTTTACCGTAAAGACAGCTTGTCTGTCAAATGGATGTCAAACAGGAAGACCTGGGCGACATGGATATCTTCAACAAGTGGTTCAACACGTACCTCGACTCAATTTTCCCCTAATTATCAACCTTTTAATGTTGGATAAATTATTTATATTTTGTTAGTTTACCAAAACATATATCGTATCAATAACAATTATAATAACGCAAGGGATGTTTCAGTGACTTCCAAAACTTTTAATCATTTTCTTTAAAACTTATTTTTATGTATTTTCACATGAAAAATGAGACTTTCATAGATTGCTATTTATTGATAAGTTAAGATATTTAAATTGGTAAGATTGTGTAAATTATTACAAGCAACAACTTAAACCAAGAGAAGAATCAATCCGAGGACCTCTGCCATTGACGGTAAAATACTACACCGTTTTGAAGGCCGTCGAATTCGTTATCAGTACGTTTATGAGGGAGAAATGTATGAAGCGATATTGAACGTATAGTAAAAGTGATTGCTCTCTCACAGCAATGTAACTCCCGAACACCTGGTAATATCCCGATATTCAGTGAAAGTTGTGATAGTAAATAAACGATTGAATAAAAAGGAACTCTGCGGAAATACATCGTTAATGCATCTTTCTCCTAAAAATCCCAATTTTCACTCATTTTGATCACTTATCTTGCAATAAATCAGGAACATTATTTTTATACTTTATAACAGAAGATATTTCGTGAATAGTCTAAATTCTTTATTGCGCTGCAGACAAATCATTGAAAATGTCCTTCAGAATGTCAATTTCTTGTTATTAATCCTAACTTATAGTAGCATTTACGTGGATTCTCTAAAAGACGCTTGTGAAAACTTCATATTTGAAAAACTGTTAAAAAATCAACTTTGCATGTAAATGTGTATGTTTTTATTTTCCAAAAGACAACACTTTTGCTTCAGCACTCTCTTTCACCTGTCGTCTCCTACTCATTTTCTGCTTTAAATTATTTTATCAATTTTATTTTCGGATCTGAAATAATATTATTGGCTTAATGTACATGCTTGCTAATATCACCGAATATATCTCAAGGGAAATACTGGAAAGTTGGGATCAAATGCATGTCTTATTACATACGGTTCACGCGAGAATATTGGCGAATAATTTAGGGTTTTTGGGGCTCGGGTTAGCCCCACCTGGCTTCCGAAGCGGTCACATCTACATCTACATGTTACTCTGACATTCACCTAATTGGTGGGTAACAGGGGGTGTAATGCACCATAACCTACCTAAAGACTGTCTATCGCAGGTTGAAATTTTCTATTGTGACCTCGTGGTACCCATTTCAAATCCCTCAATAATGAGGTGACGTTTTTCTTATGTTCGTACTTTTGTTTTACGAATCTGGCTGCTCTGCGCTGCACTCTTTCTAATTGAATTATGTGTCCCTTCTCGTACGGATCCCATATGCATGCGGCGTATTCCACTTGAGGTCTAACCAGTGATAAGTAACATGTTTCGCGTACTTTTTCTGTAGTGTTCCGTACTATCCTACCTATGAAAGCCAGTTTTTTTATGGCCGCGCCTATAACTCGACGAATGTGCATGTCCCATAAAGATCTCGAGAAATGGTTACTCCTAAATATTTTGCATACTCAGCTGCTTGAATATTTATTACATCTATTTTATGCTCAAAACCTACTTCAATCTTCTTACTCTTCCAGGACGTAACTGCGGCACATTTAGTGTAATTAATTTCAATGTGCCATTCTTTGCACCACGATGAAATGGCTCTTAAGTCTTCGCGCAGCGACTGATGGTCCTCTTGGTTTTTTATTTCTTTATATAGAACGGTATGATCGGCAAAAAGTCTAATTTTACTACAAACTACAAAGCAGATATCATTCACATAGATTAAGGAAAGTAGAGGGCCCAATACACTTCCCTGAGGAACACCCGACGCAACTTTAACGGGGGACCAGTATTTCCCATCGATGACAACTATCTGTTCTCTAATAGAGGAAATCTCTCACCCAACTGACAACTTTCGGGTTGATACTATATCGTCCTAGCTTCGCAATTAATTTCTTATGAGACACTTTATCAAACGCCTTTCTGAAGTCAATGAATATGGCATCGACCTGAGTATTTTTCTCTCCGCATCGCAACAAATCATCCACGAACAAGCCGAGCTGCGTTTCGCATGATCTGCCTCTCCGAAATCCGTGCTGGCATCCACTAAGCAATGAGTGACTATCTAAATAGCGCATTACAGAACTAAAGATTATGTGCTCAAGTATCTTGCACGATAATGAAGTTAGGGAAATTGGCCTATAATTTTCGGGGTTCTCTTTGTCGCCGCCCTTATGGATGGGTGTAACGTGTGTCATCCTCCAATCTTTAGGAACTACACCTTCGGTAATGGATTTCTCGAATATAATTTTTAAATACGGCGCGATTTCATAAGCTAACTCTTTCAATGCTCGCGCGGGTATTTCCTCTGACCCAGGAGATTTATTTGGTTTAACTGAATGAAGTTAGAGCGCGATACCATTTTCGGAAAACATCAAATCTTCCACCGAGCCGCCCTGATGCATAAGAATAGGAGTTTCACATTCATCGTCATTAGGAGTAAAAGCTTTCTGAAAGTGTTAACTTAAAAGGTTTGCTTTCTCGTTAACTACATTTCCCGTTTCTGATCTCAGTGACTCAGTAGTGGGGCCTCTACCTTGGACTTCTTTGACATAAGATCAAAATGCTTTCGGTTTCTCTTTCAAGTTATCCTGTAAAATCTTCTTTTTGTATTTGTTAAACACATTACGCATTGACACTCTGGCTATGGAGCGCGCCTCCTTGTATTGCTGCCTTAACATTGCAATTTGTTCGACCGTAGCTGTTGAGGATGTGTTATTTACGCGAGAGTGGAGTTTTTTGTCTTTGGAGAGCGCTCCTAACTTCCTGGTTGTACCATCTAGGTTCGGCATTTTCACGCTGCAGTTTGCTTGGAATAATTTATCTGTACAGAGGGTGGCGTGAGAATCCCGGGATACGTTAACTTACGTGCCTTTCTCTAGCTCTCTTACAAATATAAACTTTGCCCATAGCTTATTTATCTTTTTCAAAATCTCTAAAATTAGCTGTTGATATTTTCTGTTAAACCATGTCCCGCAGTTAATATATTTTACTTGAGGTTCTATCCGTTAATGCCGTCCTTATTTTCTACGAGTAATTAAAGACTTTAAACCAGACGAGCTCAGACTTTACAAACTCGGGATCTACTTATCACTTTCTATGGTTAATTTAAAATATTTTTGTTTATATAAAAAATGTAGGCTTTATATACAGTACAAATTATTTAATTAAATTTATTACATAGCATTAAGTAGACGTGGATGATTTCCACTGCATGGCGTTAGCAATCTGTACAAACCTTGGATTATTGCTAGCCACATACAGTAATTATTTGTTAAAGTACACAGATGCTTAGATTTTATTATTTTCATGCTGGAGAATGCCGACTCGCAAAGATAGGTGGAAACAAAAAATTCTGTCATATAGATAGGCCTACTTTTATGGGGTCGTATATATAGCATACGCTTCATATCTCATCGCGTCGACCCTATCACAGGCAGTATTCAAGTAAATACCATTCGGGCTTGAAGAGTAATATCTTTGGACTACTTATGATTTTGCACTCAGATGGTGATTTACCATTAATTTGCACAGCTGAAAATTCTTTCGAGCGGGGCGAATAAGTATCAGAGATCTATCTAAAAACGAGTTGGCGATCGACGTCTTGAGTACTCCTGCTCTAAACTAATTAATTGGGAATACGAATAAATTACCATAAAATAAATAATAAAAAAACAGACGAGTGGGAACTCAAACGAGCATAAAGATGGACGTAGGTGCCTCACATTAAATTCTCGTTTATTTCGTTTGTCTGCGCATCGGACCGATTGTAAAACCGTCAAATTTGTCGACATATGCCCGTTTCTTCCTCTTTATATTTATAAACATGTTTATCTTTCTCCCTCCATCATTATTCTAGGTCTCATCTACTTTATTTTACCTCTTTTATTTTCTCGCTCCCTTCCGCCGTTCCTCCGTCTCTTTCCCTCATGTTTCATCCGACATTCTCTCTTTTGGGCTCCCCTTTCCCTTTCCGCTGCGTTTTACGCGGCATTATATTGATTAGAATTCGAAACCCAAGCCAACGCCGTCGCTACTTTTAACATTTCTCTCGCATCGTCAGGCTCCAAATCATCCGAAAGAGGGCTCAGTCCATTAAATATCTGCTTTCCATCTTCTCTCTCTCTCTCTCTTTCTCTCCTCCTCTCTTCAACCCATTCACCTCCGTTTCCTCCCCCTCTCCTGTTCTTGTGATCCGATGAGAGAAGAGGGGTCAAGCACAGGCCCTCGATTGGAATACTCCATGACCATCGTGATAGCCAAGTTTCGCTGGATACATCCACCGTTCCTCATTAATCACCCGTGAGCGTCAGCGGCAGACCGAACTGTTTGCGCGAAACGATGCAACTCGATACTGCAATTTACAAATGGGAGCGCTTTAAAAAAAAAGGAATTATTTCTCACTCTACCTCGCAACGCTTCGTTTTGGTTGAAGTCCCATAAATAACTCTCGATGTTTGGCAAATTTTTCTTCACGTTTGCAAAAGTTGAAAAGGGTACATCTTTCAGAAAAATTTCATTTTAAAAGCCAGTTTAAAATATCGTACGAGTGATGGAAAATTACGGTGAATATTGCCAAAACAATACACTGTGAGCTACATACGTCATTTTCTGGGAAATGGAAATTTTTGAGCGGTCTTCTTGCCTCCAATGCCAGTTTTTTTGAAAGCTTCCAGGAATAGATCACTCTCTTTCCGTTTCTTTTTTTACTCGTTTCCCCGTTAAGGGTCATTTAAGCGTTCATAATGGGAATTTGAGGTGTATCAGGCACGAGTGTTTCTCGACTTTATGAGGGCCTCGGGCTAAACTTAAATACTTAGATTTGCGGCAAGGGAGTGAAGACTGAAAGGTAGAAGAGGGAGGAAGAGAGAAGAGGCGGAGAGAGAGAGAAAGTGGGAGGGATTTGAAAGGAGAGAGAGGGAGATCTATAATGAGCCTCAACGGAGAAATGAATGGAATGGCGAGGAATGAAGAGTGTGGAATTGGTGGAGAATTGATGGAGAACGGGTTTCCCACGTTCAAGGGAGCGATAGACCCAGATTGGAGGCGGAAAAGCGGCCAATTGGATTTTATTTCGCTCCTTTTTCGGTCTTTATTGGGTTGTTGAAGGGAGAGAGCGGAGAGAATTATGGGAAGGTCATGGAGAGGATACAGGGGTGGGGTCAGAGGGGTTAAGGGAAGTTGTTCGTGTTGAAAGGGGTTCTGTTGTTGACTCTTAAGTGATCGATGGGGTGAGAGATAGGAAGATATAGGTAAGAGTTTAAAAAAATGAAAAAGAGAAAAGCAGCAAAGGATGGTTCAAATAAAGCAGAAACCTTAGTAAAGAGCTTTCATTAATTTTAATTCGGACATTTCCGAGAAAAAATTTTTATTTTTATTTTTGCCAGAGTATCTCTCTGTCCCAGGAATCCTTTTGGTATCAACTATTTCGGTAATAATATTCATTAACAACATTTTTCATCTTGCATTTGAGAGAGAAAGAAAGATCAAAGGTTTTCTATGGATGATTGGTCAAACCCGACCAATCATTCTCCATTCAGAGAACCTCCCTTCATATCCTAGCCCTTTTCTCATTCCTTCCACGCTCTCAAATTTTCTATCACCTTATTTGTTCCTTGCCTTATACCTGGCTTCCTTACCTCTATGACCTCCATCAGTATTTCTATCCCATTAGAATTATTTCAGCCATTTCTTCTGTAAACTCTAAATCTCTTTTAGTAAAATTATTTTTGCTCTGGTCATTCCTAACTTTCCTCAACCGTATCAATATCTATCACAAAGACCTGAAATCCAAGACCGCATCCATTGTAGCCATTTTCTCTAAAATCACTGTTCTACATTGACATTTCAAACAATACCATCGTCTCTATTTTTTACATTCCCAAAATTTGATATCGTAAATATGATTCCCAGAAAACCCTTCTGAATTAAAATCCACATTTTAAGTAAAACTTCTATTATTTTTCATTTTTTTTAAATCTACATCCTATAAATGTCTTTCCAGATATCTTAAATACATGCCACACAGTGAAGTAGCAATAGGTTACAGCTACCAAACGTATTACAATATGCATGCATATAGTGATACTTGCACAAGTAGGCAGAGCAAGTTCCTAAGTGTCTTTCTCAGCATCAAGTCAATATCAATATATTCGATATATATTTCAATGATTTTTTATTGTCATTATTGAGAAAATTTTAATTTGATCTCTATATTAAGGAAATGTATTTTTAAATACATAATTCTGCTCTAAAGTTCCTGTAAGCAATAAATACTTTTCACGCAGAATTAAAGCAATGTTTAAATGCCATTTTAGCGCTGTTTTCTAAAAAATTTCTTTTATTTATTCGGTTTGTCTGTCCGTCCATCCATCCGTATATTCGTGTGTGCATGTATTTTTGGCTAATCAACTTCTTGGATTATTATATCCGTATATTCGATCAATGTCTCTAAAATTATGCAACTTAGAGATATCAAATATTCAGGATAGGGTAATCTATACAAGAGCTAAATATAGTCAAATTTTGGAGAAACTAAAATTTGCTGGTGGAGAGTAATTGGTGTCTTTTTCCGATCACATAGGTTAATTTATAGCCTGTAAGAAAAGCATGATATCCGTACTGGATATTATAAATTTGTGTTTTTAGGCGTTCTTTACAAAAAGTAAAAAAAGAACACCTTGTGATCAGGTCGTGTACGTCCGTCCGTCCGCATGTTTCATCTCCAAAGCTACTGGACGAGTATTCATGGAATTTGGTATTTAGGACATAAGGGCAAAGAAAATAAGAGAATGATATAAATGGTTTACTTAGCCTACTTGGGAGAGCCACTTCACATGTGACAAAAAATGAACTTTTCTTTACAACTCGTATCACATGTAAGAAAAAATACAAATCAAAAATTGTAGAACTAGTAAAATAATACCTTTTTTGTTTAGTATATTTTTATCCAATGAGTAGCCGATTTCAGGATAATCAAACGTAAAAGTCGTAATTCACTTGAACTTGAAATTCTTCCTGTGGTTTTTTAATTGCTGCCAAGGAAAACAATCTTCGTGGCAACTGAAGTAAACAATATCTGCTGTAAATACCTAATTAGTTTAATTTTCTTTCGTGTGTACGTAGCATTTGGTAAATGAAAGAAAGTGGATTATCTACCATGAAGAAATGAACGTAAACATGTATATTTTCTTTCCGTATACACAGCGTTCGTAAGTGAAAAGAAAAGAGTAATTTACGACGAAGGAATAAAGGCGAACATAAAGATTGTTACTGTTATTCGAGTGAGGTGTGTTTTAAATAATTGTCGATTGTTTTATTAATTACAACTGATTAAAAAATAAGTCGGTGAATCAAAAATTCAATATTTCCTTCGCATCACCGCTGGCATATCATTTTTCAGTTCCTAGACAATATACTGAGCCATCAATATTTATATTTTTTGACATGATTGTGTGAACAGTAAAGAACCCCTCTGCCTTGCATGTATACACCTATGATGTGTGCAACTTTCCCTTTTTGTTAAATCAGTTAAAGTTAAGATATGAGCTCAGAACATGAACATTTCTATAATTAAATACTAAGGTTTATATTTTTTAAAAACAGAATTTATATCTGTGTCGAATGAAAGAAAACACTTGTTTTAATCGACAAAGAGGGAAATTTTTTACAGTTTTCAACAATGGAAAATATGGATTACCATGGCAACAAGTCCACCGCTTTTAAATGGGAATTATATTATATCAAAGCATTTATATAATGCCTTTAAAGGAAATTTATATATTATATTATATTATAAAACCGTTGATCTTAAACAAATGTGTAATCTTGTGATGAAGTCACAATCCTAAAACAACTAAAAAAAGCACCTTGTGTAATTTGCTCCTCAATTCTTCCCTCCCTTGTTAACGTTTTTATTCAAATATTCATAGTTGTTCAACTATTCCTACCCTTTTTATTATCAAGAAGGTGAACAAACTTTGGTCAATCTAAAAGAGACCATAGGTTAACGTAACTTGATTGGATTTGCAAATGTTATTATTATTAGAGGTGCTGTGTCAGGAATTCTACAAAATAATTTCCGTCTTTAGCTACGGAAAGGTCAATTTTAAAAGGGGTTCACTTCAAAGTTGTGCCACTTTATCATCTAATGTAAATAAAAACTGATAAAATTATGTTTAATAAAGTTTAACGATTCATTTAACAGTTAATTAATTTCTTCTCGTCCTTCTTGAAGTATAATTTAATCTCAAGAAATATTCCGCAAGTAGGGTGAAAAGAAAAGTTCATCATTCTACCTCTTCGAAGGTTGAAAGAGGTGGAATTTAATCTGCAAAACAGATAACCCGTACTAATATATACGGGGGAGATTAGCAGAGCTGAATTTTTATCACTAGAGTCAGGCCAGATAATGGTTTACTCCAAGACGTAACATGTCAGTACGTATCTCATTCTTTAACAATTCACTAGGCATCTAACATATTCTTGTCAGTTTCTAAACAACGCTCATAGAGTGAAGTGGTGCTTAAAATAGCCATTATGGATTTACGATATGCAATAACGTTGTGTGCGTTTAGGTAAAGCAGATACAGAAACGTTTGAAATTAGAAAATAATCATTCAACACGTTTGTCCAAGACCAGGGGCGTAACTACTATGCAGCCAGGTCCGCCACCGAGGGGGGCGAAGGGTCTTGGGGCCTCGAAGAATATGGGAGCTCGTGACGCCGGCATAAGCATTACTTAGAAGTCATTACTAAAATTTTTATTTTCCACCCACTGCAAACAGAGCCTAGCAGGCCGCTTGGCCTTATAAAGTTAAATATTTGTCCTTGAGATTCATCAGGATCCATCAGACACATATGGAAGACTAAAGGAACTTTTGTACTGTATTCATTAGGCACGACGATAATATAGGGAATAAGGCTGAGTTCAGCACTGTAGATGTGAATGCGTATGCCTGTTATGAACACGTTATTCCATGAAGCTTACCTGAAAACATCTATTATTCTTTGGTGTCTTTGAGGAGAGAAACATTAATGTGATTTTATAAGTATAAAATTATAATTTAGTCTTTATCTTATTGCATTATAAAGTATTTATTCATGTATGTTTTCTACATAAGATATCGCTAGATACGCAGGGCCGGATTTAAAAATCACCCGCCCCTGTTCCAGGCATCCCGACTTTCTTGTTTTTCGTAAGAAATGAAGTATTAAGCCATACGTACTTACACATATATCTTTTGCGAAAGCTAGGATTTCTCGCAGGTGATTTACAGAAACTTAATATAAGTTCTCTTAAATACATCAACATATCCTGCCATCCACCAATAAGGTGACTTGCAGGGTATCATGTAAATGTAGATGAACAATAATCATCGCATTACTAGAACGCAAACGTCCCTAAGCATATTCCTACTTAAAGGGGAATCCGTCCTTGCACACATCTGCGAAAAACCGGGAAATCGGTAAATTCATAAGTAAGAAAATATTTAGTTCATTAATTACGTATTAAGATACACTGCTATCGTATTTATTTCTTTTCCTATTTATTTAGATGGAAAAGGATAATTCAAGTACAACTAGCGTAGCTTCGAAAAAGACAAGGAAATAAAACTAGAAGAAGAACTAAAAAAGATGCAAAAGAAAATCACCTAATACAAAGGCTTCCGCGGTGTTTTCGTACTCCTTCCAAGACTTTCGGGATTCTACCGCGTGTTGTTTCATCTAGTGACGACTGATTCGCCTCCATTCCAGGTGGCATCTTCAGGTCTGATCGTGCTCTGTGGTTTATACCCTCCCGTGGTATTTGTATTTCTGAGTTGCCTCCAGAGTGGCTTTACTCAACGTCGTAGTTTGAAAAGGAATGTGTTATACAGGCCCCTCACCTGTGTGGCAAAACATATTGGTCAGTAATAAGATCTTTTCCGCCGCTTATTAGGAGAGACCCAATCCTCTTCGCCTGTGGATGCCAATGCTCGTTTGTACCTATCCCAGACCGACACTTTGTTGCGAGATCGCGGAGAACGTCATTCGTTTTGGCTTCTAGGGTGTACTTGTATTTAATGGCTAAGTCTTTAGCGACTTCCCTAATATGTTTTGTCTTCAGGGTGTCATGTAGGTCTATATTTCGACCCCATGTCCTGGTTATTCGTCTTAAAACTTTTCTCTCCACGATCTCAAGTACTCTCCATGACTTTTGCATTAAAAATCCCGACCATACAGGGGATGCGTACAAAAGTGTCGATCTGATCATTGTTTTATACAAGTGGGTTTTTATTTCCCTGGACACGTCAATTGAGTTAAAAATGGGAAAGTCTGGCTGCCGTAAGGTTTAGCTTACATGATCGTGGAAGGTCAACTTTTCGTCCATAGTTATGCCTAGGTATTTGATGTTTCGCCCAGGGAATTTCCACACTTTCAATTACAAGATTCTTTGGCGCTTTGGCATCCTTCTTTTTGATGAGGATCGCTTGTGTTTTGTTAGGATTTATCTCGATTCTCCACTGTTTGTAGTATTTGATTAATGTTTCCGTTAGCCTCTGGGCATATCGCACGGCCATTTCCGGCTGATAGCTACGCGTCATTATTGCACAGTCGTCCGCGTATAGGGCAACGGTGGAGTTCTAATCCCCCTCCTTTGTCGGAATGTCACCCGTATATATCGAAAATAAAAGTGGCCCTAGGACACTCCCTTGTGGGACACCAGCTGCTGTCTTTCTTGTAGAACTTTTGGCACCATTCCATTTGACAGTGAATGGCCTGTCGCTAAGATAAGACTTAATAAATTCCACCTGCCAGCAGGGGAATTTTGCTACCAGTATTTTTTTCAGTAGGCCTAAATGCCATACTTTGTCGAAGGCTTTGCTAATATCAAAAGCTACTCCAACAGAAACATTTTTCTTGTTGAAGGCGTCCGTAATAAAATCCACTACCCTTTGCAGCTGGTGCGTTGTGGGGTGTCCTGCCTTAAATCCAAATTGATATCGGGGGATTATGCCGTGCCCTTCTGCGTGTGTCAAGATATGCGGGTATATCATCTTCTCGCACAATTTCCCAAGGCAAGAAAGGAGGGATATCGGTCTGAAATCGGAAGCTTTTAATACCCTCCTTCCAACCTTGGGTATGCATATGACATTTGCGTGCTTCCAGCCGGTTGGATAGTGCCCTATTTTCACTACTGCGTGGAGAATCGAGACAAAGTATTCTCAAGCAGAGATTGGCAGACGTTTTATTATTTCGTATGGTACTTTATCTTTGCCTGTTGATTTACCTTTCGGCAATCGTGATATTATCTCTGCCAATTCTCTGGTGGAGAACACCGGAGTGGCTTGGTTCTCATCGTATTGTTCCCTCAGCATGGACTCGACGTCGTCCATTTTGATTTCTGGGGTGTGTTCCGTCGCTTCATTGGGCGTGAAAATCTGCTCTAGATAAGCCGCGAGGTATTCTGCTTTGTCAGCAGGCGTGGTGAGTTGGCCTCTTGGGCTCTCCACCAGGGGGTCGTTCCTGGCAAAATTGGTCAGGGAACGCGTGTATTTCCATATGGAATTATCTTCCGTTTTAAGATTGGCCAGTTTTATCGACAAGCGGTATCTCCGCAGTCGCCTTTGCTGGTCCCTTATTCCCTTATTCAGAACCCGGAGATCCATTTTTAGTTCAGCAGTTCCGAATCGGTAGAATTGCCTTCTTATTCGATTTCTCGTTTTGATGAGGTTTTTTATCTCATCAGGGATCTCCGGGTTTTCCTTGGTTTTCGTTATTCTGCGCGGAATTGCACTTTCCGCTGCGTTAGTGATAGCGTTCCCCAACAATTCTGCAGCCTCGTCTATTCCTCCCCTGGTGGATATTATGGGTGCCTCGTTGGGTAGTGTCTCCGTAATTAGTTTTCTAAAATTAGCCCAGTCCGCAAGTCCGTAACACATGCGGAGGTTGTCTTGATGATAAAATGTTACTTGTGTCCCGATCCTTAGAATGACTGGATAGTGATCACATCCTGTTCGCGTCATTGTTACCGGAGCCACTACCCTCAGTTGGCTGTTTTGCGCCCATTTTTAGAAGAGTTCCCCGCCTGCAATCTTTGCTGCAGTTCCACGCCCAATGCATTGCATTGAAATCCCCCGCGATTATCAGTTCGCTTATAAATGTTATTTTCCCCAGATTGGTCTCGGCTCTGACTCCTACCACTTCTACTGAGCCAGAGCTTCTGTCTTCAATTTCTGTGCATACAATCCCTTCACGGATGAGAATCGCCACTCCGCCCCCTCGAGTCGTACTTTTACGGTCCCTCCTAAATACCTTGAAACCAGGAACAGCCCAGATCTCATTAGGAAGTAGGTAATAAAATAATATTTTGTGAGTATTTCCTTAGGAACTCGATGAGTTCCGGTGTCTTATTCCTTACAGCCCCGTTTACATTCCAGTGAGCCATGATGATCGCAGTCGTTTTTGAGACCCTAGCGTCCATTACCGTTTTGGGCTGTTATGGCGGCTACTAGGGTCTGGATCTGCGTCATCATGGTCGTCATCTGCTGTTGTATTGTGGCCGTAAACTGGGCCATAATCGCTACTAACGTTTTATATCGGAGTCGTTATTAAAATTTTCTTCCCTTTTGGGCTGTTCCTTTGGTTCTTTTTCCTTTTCTGGTAGCGGCGGAAATTCTTTTGCCTCGATCCCTTTGACGATTTTTCCTGGGAGAGTCCAGACTGATGGTGGTGGGGGAGGGACCTGGGTTGGTCTGTGCGTGTTGTCATTCTTTTTGTCTTTAGCTTTGAGCGCTTCTTCATATTTCGCGTATACTGGACACTTCCGAGAGAAGGACACGTGCTCTCCGTTGTAGTTGCAACATTTTGCTTTCGTTGTAGATTTGTCATTTATGCAGTCTCTGCCTTCGTGGGCTTATCGGCCGATATTTTCCCAGGATAATACGGGAATCAATTGAGATTTTAAAACAGCCAATCAACTTCAATAGAGAGGATGGATACATTCTCTCTAACACATGAAAGAGGGTGTTCCAGCAGCCAATGGAAGCCAACAATGGAACAGCCAATCACAACACACCTCACCCGACCGACGTGGGTATAAATAACGGCCGTATTTCGAACGATCAGACCTGAAGATGCTTCTTGGAATGGAGGCGAAACAGTCGTCACTAGATGAAACAACACGCGGTAGAATCCCGAAAGTCTTGGAAGGAGTAAGAAAATCACCTCATTGAAAATGCCTAATGGCTTGTAAATAAAACTATATATTAAATACGGCATTTTTTCATTTATATCAACATTTTCGAAGCGAATGTAGGATGATTTTAGTATGGTTGTTTAAGGGGGCCCGTTCAAAACTTTCGTGGGAGGGCCCAGAATTTGTAGTTAGCCACTGTTCAAGACCAACCTAGTGTGAGTCCCTTAAACTTATACCACCAAACTTGCATTGTTCTCCTAATTTGGGCCACCCACATTACACAAGGCTGCGCCTAAAAATTTATGCAGCTAGCATTACGTCAATTGCCTCTTAGTTTTATGCCACTTATTTGACGCCATTTTGCCCCTGAAAAACACCATCCTTCATGCGTAGGCTGCCCCTATAACTTACACCACCCACCTTGCCCATAAGCTCCTGCGGCGTATGCACCATAAGGAACACTTTCAAGTAATACTTCTCCGATACCCAGTATTTTTGGACAAAGTTGTTACTTGCCACAGGTAGTACATTCACCACTAAGATACTGAACTGAAGTCCAAAATATTTCCGTGGAAATGCATAGAGACTACAAAAAGCGATGTCAAAGTGCCGGAAAAATTCATGTATCTTATTTTCTTTGACAAAATCTGGGTCATTTACGGTCTCTGTGTACCAAAACGTCAAGTAGTTAACCGTGAAAACATTTTGCTGAGATGCTTGCTATTAGCATAACTCATCAAAAAATTCCCCTTCTTGTTGACGCGGTTTGATCACGCAGTACTGTTACGTATCTGCGTGTCACTCTCACGTTTGTCAAACAAACCATCAAGGAATTTTGATCCGATATCATGTTTCATCCACCATATATACCGGAAGTTAAGAAAGAATTTAGAGGTCGCCATATTAAATCCGATAATGAGCCAAACGATTCTGTTGTCGGTATATTCCACAAATTGAATAAACGATCAAAGAATTGTTTATGAAGTCGTTCATAAATTGAAAATAAGATGGAATAAGTGCATTACGACGTAAGGAAAAGATTTAAATGGCAGTAAATACATTTTATAATAGTAAGTGGTTTAGTTGAGTTTTCTTACCGCTCCTGTTATTTTACGATCAAATATATATATGGGTTAGATGTAGGGTTGCCAGAAGTCCCGTATTTCATTGTCTTCTCCCGTTGTCCCGGAAATGTCTGTCTGGACATAAGAAATGTCATGTGTTTACGTCGCCATAGATGTTGAATTTAAAAAATAGTAAAAGCGCTTTACTTTGTATTTTATAGTAACACGCTCAGCTTATGTGCTCACATTATGCGTGTCAGTATACCCTTTCCATCCTTATAACACTCAACAATAAAAATCCGCAACTCAATCCAAAGTAGGGATTCAGTAGCTCATTCTAATCTTTAAAATGTAAGGTTAAAAATGGGCTAACTGGAATCTGGAGCAACACAGTCCTACAGAGTCGTCTGAGGAAACAAAAGTCAAGCAAGAATTCTTTAATTTCTGTTTGTGATGCTAACAGTGAGTGTTAAAGACTTGTCATAATTTTGGCATTGAATATCAATAAATCTTCACACTCAAAAACACTTTCGTTATACAATGCCTTAGATAGGATTCTAAAGCTGTACGACGCGATGAGAGCATACTTTCTATCTGAAAGAAACTTTTCTAAAATTCTGGAAATATTTTTCAATGATTCATTGAACGAAGTATATCTTCACTTGGTTTACAGTCTGTTGAGTATTTTTAATAGAAAAATCACGCAAATTCAAGGAGGAGAAAAAAGTGTTGTCGAAGCATTAACAATTTCACAGGAGACCGCAGATTGTGCCAAAGAAAGAATGGAAACAAATTTTAATCCTTTAAAAGTAAAGTCGATTATTTGTAGAGATAATTTTTTAGGAATAAATGAAAAGTAAGTTCTTGTCAGAAGTAGAATTGTACTATCAGACCTGTTATGATTATCTTATGAAAGTAATTTCACCTCTGAAGCCCTTTGACACTTTCGCATGAATGTCACTTATTAAATTTCCGACATGGGAACAACTCGAAGAAACCCGCACCTATCTCAATGAAAGAGAACAAAGAATAAAGGATAGTACTCGGTTGTTGAATCAGTGGACAATTCTGAAGAAAATCATTGAACAAAACCTCCAGTCAAATATGGAAGATTGGAATAAAAACTTTGCTATGTGGTCAGGTATTCTCCATAAAATCGAATCATACGAACAATTATTACTATTTATCTGCGAGTATGTATTCAGTATTTCAGCGCACAATGCTCCTTAAGAGCCAAGAGAGGAACAGACCAAACATATCTACAGTGGAATCAATTTTAATGTTTAGTAAATTTTAATATGTCGTATGTAAGTACTTCAAAATGAACAATTACAGAGAGATGCAAAATCATCAGAAAAATATTAATTTGTAAAATTAAAAAGGTAATATTACAGTTAATTTTTGTAATTAATGTCAAATTCCAATTAAACTTTACTAAACAACTACGTATTATTAAAGATTTGCCATCTTTATAATTCATCTTATAATGTAAATTGCTGATGTAAACTCTCTAAATATAATTCAATGTATATTAATTTTTTAATATATCTTTTTAAAAGTAATTAACTCATCTGCCAATTGGTTTCAAAACAATTATCCTATTTGCATGTACCACCCTAAAGAGGCAATAAGCATGAATGGATTTTGCCTGGTCCGAAACTGTTTCACTAAAAAGTGGAAAAATGTAAAAGTTATGTATAACTAGACATCATTAAGAGCATAAGATGTATATGGTTATAAAATATCTTTTTTAAATAAAAAACTTTGTAAACAGAAAATTCAATTCAAAGTTGTATGTTCCATATTTGAAGCCAGAGATTAATTTTACAGTATATGAATAGTTTTAATTTGTTTTTTTTTTTTTTGTTAAGTTTTTTACTTTAATCCCGCTATAAATGTTTTAAAGCAAAATGATAAGTTTCAGATTTTTTTAAGTGTCCCGTATTTTATTGGAAAATTTTGTTCTTTGTCCCGTATCTTCAAAATCAAAATCTGGCAACGCTAGTTAGATGGAAGTCTCAATCTCGCCAAAATGAATTCGTGTATATATATATATATATATATATATATATATATATATATATATATATATATATGCTTAAGGAGGAGGAATGGTAAGTTGATATGTGGCTGGGGTTCCTTCAATATCTAGTTGCCACCCTCGTATGAATATTTTTAAGTAGAAAATTGTGTATTAAACCATATTTATATAAGAATTATCACATTTTTAATAGAAGTTTTTTATGTATATTTATCTATATAGTATAACATTTAATGTCAACATATATGAGAAACTTAGTTGTTCGTTTAAAAATATAAGCGTTGATTCCTTTTAGGAAGTGGGAGATTACAATTTCTTTGTTAATAACTTTTCCAGCAAATTTTGAAGAGTAGAAAGAAGTTTTCCACTAATTGACAATAAATGCAAGACAGGTTTTGCCTTGGTAACGTAATGCGTGAAGCGTCGTGGCCAAAGCTTATGAGGCATTACTTTTCGTAATGAAAGCATTATAGACATGAAGTCTCTAAGTCTCTAACTCCGTGGACTGAGAGATGTTATAATGAAGCTGTTAAATTTGCTTTCAGAGAACCTCTTAAAAAAGTTTCAGGCAATACACTACTCATCAGATTTGTAGGCAAAGAACTTCAATAGCACCGATAGTAGTAGTAGTAGTAGAAGTAGTAGTTTTTACAATAATTGATGCGAGATAAGCTAATAAGAGAAAATATACTTCCACTGGCCTATCTTGGAACTCACTCATGATTAAAGGGTCACGATACAATATGAAATTAATGCAATATGCAAAGTTTTAATGCTTTAATTAAAATAATTTTAATTTAAGGCGAGCCTAGGTTAACTCTGATTAACTATGGGATTTCAGTAGTTTGATTGCGCAGATCTTGTGGCCTTTTACTTCTCGCGTGAGCACGCTTAGGAACAAAGGGATTGAGATGTTCTCCTTAAAGAAGGTCTCAAGTGAAAAAGCCTTTTTTCAATATTTAAGTTCATTTCAAGCCAATATTTATTTACACTTTTTTATTCAGATATTTTTGTGTGTAATCGCTATTTAAATCAATCTTTTTCATAATTTTTATCTGGAACATTTTCATAAAAAAGATTATCAGTAGTATTAGTAGTAACACTACACCTAATGATAATAATTATATTTTGGTGATTACCAAAAAATAATTAACTTCATTTGTAAAAAAGATCATGGCACAACGTAGTATTCTTATGTCTCAGTATACAGTTACATTTTACTGCACATTAAAAATTCGGATATGTGACGATTCCATCAGGGGACCAATATTACACTGACGTAAACAACATAGAGACTTTTTCCAATTAAAATACACCAAACCACTATTTAAATTCAAATCTTTGGAATCTTGTCCCCTAAGAATCGTCATTTATGCTTTCGTGTTTGTTCAATTCTGGCCTATGGGTTTATTCCGCACCGTCTCCTCAAGTCGCCTACCCTTGACAACCACGGGTTTTTGTCGTTACTCCCTCTCTTTCTCTCTCTCTTTGGACTCCCTCCGACATTCCGTCCGCAAAAGGCTTCGTCCGCAACGCAAGCGGACGGCGCGAACGGGCGATCACTCTCTCCACGCGTGCTACGGCTAAGTCAGATTGACGTGCGCCACAAAAATGCTCGTATCGCCCGACACTCGACTGCAAACTCATTTCCTTCCTATCAGGCCCTCAGAGCAAACTCTATCCCAAACCAATCCTCTCCCATCCGTGAATGCACACTTTCTCTTTCCTATCGCCTCGCTCACCTCATCCTCCTTTCCCTCCCTCCTTGTATCTCTCTCTCTCTCTCTCTTTCCCTCCGTCCATCCTCCTTCTCCCTCTATTTATCCAAACCAATCACGATTCCCTCCTCGTTTTCCTCCGAAAGCACGGAGCGTGACGTCTGCATAGGTCTGCCTTCGTGTTTGTTTATTAAGCAACTTTTATATTGAATCTTCGCAACGCAGGAATGTTTTCATATAGTTCGTGACGTTAGGTATCATCTTAGAGAGATTTACTCATCAAATTTTCGTGTAACGAAGTTTTTATTTGTACATATTCCTTCGTTCATGGCGTTGGATTGGTCTAACTATCCTATGTATTCATCGAAGCACTGAAAATCAAATCGCATTTGTGTATATGTTTGTTTGTGATCCATTTAAAGTATATTTTGATTGACTAGCAAAGTTACCCAATATTATAAGAATTTATTACGATTGGTGCTCTATTTTAGTTTGAAATGGATAGCGCCTTATTTTTTGCGCGACTTATTTATCCTAATCTCACTTCGTGTTTTTTATTTAATTTTGGTATCTGACGAAGACTGCAGACATAGATTCCTAATATTTTTACTTATATTTATGCTTTAAATTATTTTTTGGGTAGCTGCGAAGATAAAAGGCTATCATCCTTTCTGGTCAATTTCTATTACCGAATCAATGGTTGTTGACGAAAATGTTGATTAATCAAACTCTGCATCAATTAAGCTTGGAGAATTTTTTGTATGAGCGTTCTTTTGTCTACTGTGGATTAAATTCAATCAGGATCATGGCAAATTATAGGAATTCTAATTATCGATTTGCGTAAGCAGCTCAGCCTTTCATTGTAGGATATGAAAACTTCTTTGGCAGTTTTTCAAAATAGTCTTATTTGCATATGTTAGCCGCAATAAATCCCTTTTGAGTAAAATTAACATGTACTTTATCCGCCAATTTCGCAGTTCTATAGCTAAAATCAACTTTAGGCTAGAATCCAAATCGTATTAATAAGATCTTGTCAATTTAAAATATATTTTTAAGGATCAACCGTCGGCCTCCATTTAATTAGGCTTGAGGACGGCTTAATTGTAGCTGAAATGCGCATTTGATTTATTCAGTCATTATTATAACTAGAAAAATTATAAAATATCTCAATTTAATAACACATGAGGTGAAAACATTTAATAGAGTCGGTACAATTCATTAAAGAAGTCACCCAATGTAATATTTACTTCAAGGTCCGGCGCATTAAAAATATCTTTCTCCCGTTCAGGGTATCTTCTTGGCAGCCAGGGTGGAGGCCTTCAACAGTTCGGAAGAGTATAGAGGTGAGCCGTCTGGGACGAAGGGAGGGCCTCTCTGCAGGAGCCGCGAAGTCCTTCTTCCTCCGGATGCTTTCGAACGCCACGCGTGCGCGCTATGCTACTTCTACTTGCACGAGTCCTCCTTCGCCCCAAGGGCAAAATGGAACACCATCCGTGGCTTCTGGGACGACGGTAGCGGAGAGGGATACGAAATACTGCAGCTAAAGCACGGCAACGTAACGGTGCGAGGCATTCTATCGTTATTCTTCTCGTACATGTTCAGAATCCGTCGTGCACTGCCTTCAGCCACACCAAAAGAAATTGGTGCGCAGGAGTATCAAGCGAACTGTGCGGTAGCAGGAGTCAATAAATCACTGTTCAATTTTTAACCGTTGTTTTTGTGGGGTATATTGGTTGGTTTTGTTTCGGATTCCGTTTAGTTTCTTCGCTTTGCAGCTTCACGTGCTTTGAATATCATTACTCTTCTTTGATATATGGTAGCCATTAATCTTCGTGTTAGTTACTTGAAAGTTGGCATTTCCCTAGTTTCTTCAAGTACCGGTTGCTCGAGTGGCGCTGAAAGCGGGGCACGTCGAATTTTGAACTTGTACCTCTTATAGGCAAAGCTTTTCATCTCATTGAAGAAAAGCCAAGTGAGTGGATCCCTCTGCCATTATTCGTCCCCGCGCTTTTAATTTTTTGTCGTGTTTATTTATGACTTCTCGATTGCAGGTCGTAGTTGATGCTTCCGACAAGTGGACTCCTATATGGGAGTCATTCTCTACCGAGAATTCCAGAGGTAAATGGAACGACTGCTGCCAAGATGCTGTGCGCTGCTGTCAGCGCATGATTTCCAACAATAAAAGCACAGGTTGGTTGGCAACGCGAAAAGGCCCAAAGAATATTTTCAACTGGCCTAAATATGGAAAATGATACTTTATGCACGTGTGTACGGGTCTCCACGCACCTTTCTTCGTTTATCACTTATTATTAGTCCATTCGACTAGTCAGTGGTGGCAACGTTTTCCTTTTTTATCATTGTCAGATACAATGTGGATTAACTTTAGGAGTTGGGAGAGGAAAGTAGAGAAATACACACACTGCCCGAATAATTTTTCTATTTGTTGCTTAATTAGAGACGGATCAACCAGTCAAGCGAGAATACGTCTTTGCCGAGTAAATCATGTAGAAGCACGGGAAGGGAATATGTGAAAAAAGTTTCGAAATGATGGAGTACACATCTACATCTACATATTACCCTGCAAGTCACCTTGACGGTGGATGGCAGGGGGTGCCGCGCACCAAGTTCCTAACTAATTATTATTCACAGTTATCTATTGTGGTCACGTATTGTCCTAGGGAAAAAGGACTCCTTATACCTCTCCGTCCTACTAAGTACAAGACGACGAGTTCATGTTGAGATGTAAAAATAAAGGACAGGTAAGATCGATGACTGTGGTCGTTGTCCTAAGGAGAGAAAAGATAATAATCGGCCTGGTTCGTTCAGTTCCTGAAGTCAACGCTTCGAGTCACACGTCAAGCCTTTGAATAGCTGCGATCCCTTTAAATATCCAGAACGCGCTCTAAATATTTTTTTTACTATGAGATCAATCTCTTACGGAATTTCTCAAAGTTTATGTGACTTAGGGCAGATTCAAATGTAACATAAACAGAGGCGGGTGCCTACTTGTTTATATCTGCGGCCGTAGAATGCAGCTTTTTTTGCCTACCAAAATATTTATAAATAGAAGACGTTTGATCAAAGTTCTAGCAAAACATTTTACTTGGCAAAGTTGAAAGAATACAAAATCTTCCCTAGAAAGTCATTGGCTGAGAAATGGCGAAGCGTGGCATTGACTTCCGATTTTTTAAAAACTAGCTTCATAAAAAATTCACAGATATAAATACGGGTTCAGATGAGAAAACATATATCTCATCGGAACATCATCTGAAACCTTAGCTTAACCGGTTTGTATGGGAGGTAGTCAATTTATGAGGTTGTACGGTACCACAAGATTGGTCTTCAGAAGGCGTTACCTCGATTTTTATGCCTAATGTAGGCTATAAAAAATGATCAGGATCGACATATTGGTAAATGGTTTATTTTAGTGCCGGAAAAAATTGGTTCCCTGACAATTGTGCTTGTGGCTTAGCGGCCTTTGCTTTGGAGTAATTTAAGACAGCATTAGTATCGCATTATTCCCATACTTCGCCGCCTGATAACAGATTGAAGTCGATTGCATGACTAGAGTTTGGGAGTTAATACCACCGCTTCCCTGGAGAAATAACCGTCAAAGGGATTTCTGGGTAATCAGGAAAAGAAATATCCGCTAGTCCAGGGCTCAAGAGAATACAATTTGCTTTGAACGGAAAGCCCAAACGTGAAGATTTGAACGAAATCCGAAGTGACACCGTGATTTCATTGAAATGCGTCCCAAGCAACGATCGACCCAAGCTTTTCTACTAGTCGATGATTTGAAAAAATAGAGAAAGTGGACCTAATATTCTGTCTTCTATCGTGAAAGTAAAAGAATTTTTGATCTTTCTGAAAACATTTACATAACCGGAAACGATCTGGAAAATGGTTGTATTGCTGAAATGTCCAGTAAATATGATGAAGGGATGTGAATAAGTGCATGAAATAGATCAACCAAAAGTTAAATATAAAGTCATTAAATGGTTTCGTAAGCCCAATTCCTGCAATTATATTGATGTGAAACCTGCCGCAGATTTCAAATATTATTTGTTTCCTTCGGAAAACAAATTACGTAAATTAGTGATTTCAGGTATTTGATTTTCTACTAAAACATGAGGGAATTAGTCTTTCAATTTAAATTTTAATTCAATTTCAGTTTCTAGTAGCGTAGAACTCGATTATTTGTAAATTATATTATATTAACTAATTTATCGCCTATTCTAAAATTTCCCGTGGATTACCGTGTATAAATATAAATTTTTTATTAACGTCCTACATTTCATAAATTTAGGTGGCAGATCCGGAATGTACGGTAAAATTAGAAGTTCACCTGTCATGTTGAGAATAATTTTGAAACGCGAAAAACGATAGTTTAGTTGTAGAATATCTGCAAGGCAAGTGGAAGATCCGGGTTCGATTCCCGGTCATAGCGGACTTATTTCTCTTTTAAAAATTATTACCAACATTACAGCTTATTCTTGTCTACATAAGATCTTCAGATCACTTTATTCCATCAATTCACTCGTCATATTTACATAATTTTCTTCTGTAATTTTATTTCTAAGGATATATTATTAATTGCTATTAAGGTTAACATTAGTTACATTGTATTTGAAAATACTTTCTTTAGCTGTCCTTATAACCTACGAGCCTAATTGAAACATTTTATACTTTTCTTAATTCATGGAGCTTTGTTTCAAAGCCATGCTCAAACTAAACTGATGGCCACGTAACCCGGAATAGTACCCCTTAAGAAAATCATGCTAAACTGTCAACGTGGTGAGCAAAACCGTGAAATTCGAGGATTCAGGGTAAATATCTCAGATAATTTATATTTTTATCGAAAATAGCACTTTTACATTAAAAGAAAAAATCCGCGGCCATAACATTTTATAATTACATTTTATCCTCAATATCCATCGAGACACATCTCTTTATTTGACTTGATATGACAACGTCTTTTCGTATTGAAATTGTAAAACCATTTTCCGATACACGCGCAGTGTTGTATGTCACATTTATTACACAATGGATGGAGGAAAACAGATGGGATTGAATGTAGGGGGTCGGTGGAGTAGGACGGGAATTACGTCGGCTTAGCAGGAAACGAGCTGCATCCCGGACATTCAATGGGAGGTTTTTGTGGCAATAAAAAATGTTCGATTAGGTCGCAGCGTTACTGGTAGGATGAGAATAGCTGGAAAGAGAACGGATTAGAACCCCGAGGGGCTGAGACACTGATAGAAACGTCAAAGACGGCGGCACATCTGAGAGGCGAGGGAGAATAGGTAGAGGAAGCTTGATAGAGAAGGATAGAGAGAGAGAGAGAGAGAGAGAGAGAAAAAACGAAGGAGAATATGAAGGAGACGGATAATATTGGAGAGAGAGAGGGGGGATGAGAGAAAAGAGGGAAAGAAGAAATAGGGTAGAATGAATGTGGAGAGACGAGCTAGAGAAAATATAAGAGAAAGAGAAGGGCAGGATGAAGAGAGAGAGAAATTTATGGGAGAAGTGAGAGGGTTCACACAAAGCTGGCTGAGAAATAGTGAGTGAGATAGATAAGTATAGAAGTTATATGAAGAACGAACGACCGTGTTACCGACGAAGGGCTATCGAATTAAAAACGTTATCTGTGATATATTGGCCTTTTAAAGAGGGTGTTAAACAGTAATATAATACTTATAACCTCTTTGATGCTGAGTGTACTTTTTATAAGAGATGTCGTGCGCGGTAATTTAATTACGCTTGGAAACGCAGGTTAAAAATGGCCATTTTTCAGTCAATTGCCTTTATGAGCAGTAGTTATTTATTTTAATGAATGTATTTTACACAATCCTTTTTATATCAATGCAGCTTTAACATACACAAAAAGATGCGGGAAAAAGCCCTATGGAGTATAACGAAAAAGGTTGAACGTTGCCAATTTGGAGTATGAACACGACAGCTAGAGAAAAATTGCATAATCGGTTTCCATTATTATTTATTTATTTATATTTAACTTGCTCATAACAGCACTTTATGGCCTTTTACAATTATTTTGACAAAGAGCTTAACACGATATGTAAGAGGAAAGGAAGGAGAAATGTTGAGCAATGCGAAAAGCAGACAGACAAATGATTTTATTAAGGGTAAAATTGAGAGGGAGGAATAAAGAAAGAGAAATGGAAGTAAAGGCAATAGGGAACAGGAGAGGAAGGAGAATGAAGAAGGGAAGAGAGGGAGAGATGAGGTTAGCGGAAACAGCAGGAACATTTCTGGAAGTGAGGTATGAGGGAGGGAGAAGAGGAATAGAGAGCAGAGAAGACGGAGAGAGGAATAGCTGAGTTGGGACTAAGAGAGAAAGAGGCACGAGAAGAGATTTAGGAGGGCAGAAGGAATTGGGAAATAGAGGGAAAAGAAGACGAGAGGGAGGCAGTAGAGTGAAGTTTAGCAGGTGGAAAGTTAAGGAACAGGAGGACAAGGAGGAGGGGAGGGGATTGGCATGAGGTGGAGGGAGAAAGTAGAGAGGGAAAAAGGAACGGTGACTAGCACTAGATTCGCCGGTTATGTGGGCTTCCTCTGTCGTCCCCGCAGGGATGAGGCCTCGTATTGGGATTCGAGGCGGAATAAAAGGGTCACAAACAGCTGGCTTTAAAGGGGGTTGCTTGTCGTTCTCGAGGGAAGATGGTCGACAGGTTCAAAAAAATATAAAAGTCGTGGATCGCCCTTTTAAGTGATTTAGGCCCTGTTAAAAGGGTTTAGTTTGATTCCGCGTGAGAAAACCTCACTTGATACCAATATCCTGGCTTATTGACTTAGATGTATGTGAATGGCAAAGTTTCTATGGAGACGATAAATCATACTTCGTCGATGCAATTCGGATTTTATTTTGCGTTTCTAAGAACAAAATGAATTGCGAGTAAGGAAAATATGGGGGATTTTGAGATAATTTTTATTATATTCATAACAAATGAAATAATTACTGGGCATATAGGTTTATTGTCTAATAGATTTTCAAAGTTTTTAGTGAAACTTTGCCACATTTGTATTAAAAGATGTCTAGAAGGTTACGCATATTGTTTCCTTTTGTAATCAGTTATCGTTGAAGTAAGTTGCGTAGATCACCAAAACAAAATGCATATTTCCACGCTTTGGTATACTGTTTAAAAGCGCAAACGTCTTTTTAAAGGATTTATTCTTAGTAGATAAGCGGACATATCGAACGTGCGGTATGTTAATATGTGCGACTGAACCAGGGCGCAATGTGCCCTTAAAGGATCATGGGTTGCCTGAGGTATGGAGGAAATGGAAAACTCGGTCTAGCGTGAACTTCCTTTGCGGTCCCTTGGACTTTAGATATATGGCTTTCTACGTGGAATACTGGTTTAATGGTTTAAAAAAGGGATATTCCAACGAAAAATTAACTTATTTGAAAGTAAGGTGTTTTTTCTCTCGAAACTTTCTCAACTTATCACGTATCGATCCAAACACATCGTGGATACGTGAAGATTGATTGATACCGTATAATGAATGTGGTCCGTCAGGTTTCGGCGTTTTTATAGATTATTTTGATTAAACATATTTTTTCGGTTCGTGTCCAAAGAGAAAGTTATTTTGGTAGATTTTAAAATATTTTCGAAGCTTCAAACGCCAATTGCGTCGCTCCTTTTTTTCATCCATGATCGTTGGAATAAAACGTCATTAATTGCTTCCAGAAGGAAAATAGTTCCAACGTTGTCCTCAGGGTGCTATAAATATTTTCGGAGGCCTCACCGAAGCTCCCATCAAAAACAGTCCGAGAGAATTGTGTCTGTCCCTGGCTTACCCTTTAAAATCGACCGCCCCTCGTCTTCTCTGCCCTCCCACTGCTGACGTTTTACGAGTTTCGCTTTTGACGGATTGATGTCACAATCCATCCCCACCAGCAAGCCGTTTAAATTTTTTTAAAGTATGTAATAATGTTTTGGCTTGTTCTTCGTGTTGACAAATATCTGGCCATATAAGCTCTTGTAACCAAAATTGTGTATTTTGGTCCTTTAATGGAATGCCGCTCTATTTTAGGGAAATTTTACGAGAATTCACATAAGATATATGCGCTTGACTTATTTGGTATGGTGGTGTACACAGTATAGCTGCTTTGTGATACCGAACCTACTTAGACGACAACTTGATCATGTAGACGCGTATCATTATAATAAAATTTTTGTTTTATTACTTATCAATAAAATTGTTTCCGAGTATACAGTTCTATTTACTTAGTTTTTTAACCGAACTTTGAAGACCTTCAATATCAGGCCATATTTTAAATGACCTCCATCTCTATGACCTCTCCTACTTTTGGGGCCATCCACTAGTCTCTTTATCACGCAAAATATGTCCATGAATTTACCAACCTGCAGCCTTACCTATACCCTACATCATATAGAGTAAAAAATATTGAAGGTATTTCGTATAATACAGTTAGAACGTTTTCGTTCCAGTTGTAAACATATTTAAGGTGTCTGTGGATTTAATCCTGCAAATGTTTATTTTATGCCTTATGATAAAATGATTACTAATAATGTGTGAATAAAAACCGCATTTCTTAAAAAAAAAAGAAATTTATTAAGTTTATGGAGGATTGTAACCCAATGATGGGACAGTAACAGTTAGTCGAGCATCTAAAGAGATATTTTTTCTGTGAAGTTTCTCAATTTCCGTGCATTATTCTTTGAGCATGTTTTATAATCCATGCCAATATTTCACTTGTTTAGTCTTTTTTTCTTATTTCAAATTTCCTTCTCCGTAATGTTCTTTAAATATAATTTCAAACAAAAGTTCTTTTTATGCTGCTAAGTTTTGCATTTATAGCCTTAACATTTAGTCAACAGTAGTTTTGGATCATTACCAAACTTTTAACACTCCCCTCGATGTACATCTTTTACACCATTATGTACTTAAAAGAGAATAATGGCATATTAGACAATAAACAAAATAAAGATATCCATAATTACAATACAAGAGGAAGACTCAAAATAAATTTAGAGTATTCGAAAATGGGCCAATTCATGTGGGATATGGATTTTATAATAAACTTCCAACGTGTTTAAAAGATTTGACTAATGTGTCATCATTTAGAAGAGCATTAAAAAAATTTCTTGTAGAAAAATGTTATTACTCTATTGCTGAATTCTTAAATTGTTAAAAAATGCTGTCATTTATGCATGTATTAATTTCTGTGACTTATGTATCTATGTTCTTATTTTTGTGACTTATCCTATACATATGTATATATGTCTTTGGATGAAAAATAAATTAAATGAAAATGAAAAATTATTTTTAAGATTTTAAAGCAGATATATGCATGGCTTCATTTTAAAAGTCTTCTTATCTACAACGTTTTATCGATCTTAAAGTATCCAACTTTTGCTTAAAAATACGACACGTTTGATCAAAGAGAAGTTGTTATTTGATGCCCATGTGTATTCATTCACACATGGAGTTTCTGTTTGTTAGGCACTGTAAGCGCTGCTATGTTTTTTTGTTCTCGTTGGGTTTCTGAACATTACGTAGAGAGTTTTGAAGTGTTATCCATCTTTAAGCATTTTGGAATGGCATCCAGGTTAAACACAATTTCTATTTTGCATTTGAAAGCATGACTGTGAACTTTCATAAAAATCAACGATATTAATATAAATAATTTTAATTCATCGGTAAACTTACTCTTATCCGAATCAAGTATCAGTCTATAAATTTCCTCTTGGTTATAATAAATTAAGACAACCTCTATGAAAAGCAAATACCTATTTGTTTTTCAAGACAATTATACACACTCAATTTTCGATTTTTTTCATCCGACCAAACATACTACAGTTGTGTTAGTTTTAACTCACTTAATAATGTCATTATAACCACAATCGGTTTAATGAGTATTGAATTGGAGATCGCTGATGGGGAGAATTGTTTTTTAATCTCGCGAATCTGCAGAATAAATTTACTGAAAGAACGTATGCGAAAAAACGAAAAACGGAATATTGCGAAAAAAATATTATTTGTTTTTTTTGCATCACTAGGTCCTCTATTTTCAAAATAGAAACAAGCAATTAATAATGGATTAGTAAATAACTTAAATATATAACTGTTCAAGTGTTCAAGAATTTTTTTGCTATGACCTGTTTACATTCATCCACACTTTGAGGCGCTGATGAGACCAAATGTTTCGCGTTTGTGACATGATATTTTTTTCATTGGCCTAAATTTTGTGTGAAGTTGATTTCGAAACAAACATCTGATGGTTTTTTCTCTGCCCACAGAAGATGGCTGGTGCCCACGCACGTGGGACGGCTGGGGATGCTGGAATGACGCGCCGCCGGCCACTGTGCAGAATGAGTCATGTCCAGCATCCATACGAATAGGAACGCATCAACCAACTTGCACAAGTATAGAGATTTCCGTTTTTCAATACTGATGTGACTTTCATTTTATTCCCTTCTCTTTTAATTCTGATTTTCATTTGCCGGTATTTTAAAAATGCATACATCTTGTCCCAGTTATCTAAAATTTGGCTACAATTTTAAACATTCTTTGTATAATTTTTGTTATCGAATGGTTTAGATTAAAAATTTGCGTCTTTATCCCGGAATAATTGGATAGATTGGGATAAATATTAGAAGATATTATGAAAACGAGAGAAATAGTTCACGAAAATTAAATTAATTAATCTGTGCTATATTTACTGTTATTTTGTTTAATTATGCAAAATTTAAAATAAGAATTCTATTTTAATGGCATCATATTTACATATTTATAAATAAAAAATTAATTCATTAATAGGTCCTTTAATCCAAATTAATGCACGATTTTTTAAATATGCATAAGAATAAGTGGAAGACTCTATATACGATATAATTTTGTTTATGTTATACGCTTGAAAGCTTAGGCCTTTACAGGAAAATAAATAAATACATATTTAGAGTGACATTTGCATTTGAATCTCTATGCATCGAGCCATTATCTGTTTATCCATTATTACACATTATCCTTCCCCTTATCAGTGTTCGCGCGCAAGACGTGCTCTGCTAACGGTCGCTGGACCAGACTGAACAACGGCACAGGCGAGGAATGGACCGATTACACCACGTGCGCCACCACTGGCTTAGTGCGTCGCAGAGTCCTCGTTAGCGTGTATTCTTACGCGCTGACCATAGCTGCGCTAGTCCCAGCCTTGGTTGTGTTCTTCGCTTATAGGTGTGGTGATACATACAACCTTCTAACCATATATTAGCACACGTATTCTACTAATTTTCGTTGTGCCTTATATATCTATAGTCATAATTTGGAAGTTAAATTTTCAAGATGTAAACATAATTTATTGTGAAACAGGGTTTTTTTATAAATATGTCACCTAAGATACATATTATATGTTTATAAACGCAATGCAGACGTATAGCATTGTAAGCATATATATTAAATAAATGTTACCGTCGTCAACAAATGCTTTTTCTATACTTCGCCTGTTACCATGAACCGACAATAAAGCAGTCGGAAAAATGTCTCTAGTCTTTTGTTATAAAAAGCACTAAAATAAGACTCCACAGTAAATACTATAAATGCTGTGCTTCAAAGCCGAAAGGAAATAACGAGAGACTCTTTAATACATATTTGTTGATTTAATGTAAATATGTATGTCGCGGAGTTTACCGCGTCTTAATCTTATTTTTGCTTCCCGTGGTGCTCATGTTTTCACGTGTGATTTGTGCTGTTTCTCTTTCCATGACGCTGTTTTCCCGAGGGGAGTTTAGGCAGTTACAGGTGCCTCGCATCATCCTCCACAAGAACCTCTTCGTTTCTCTCTTGGCCAACGCCGTTTGTGTCATCCTCTCCAAATGCCTCGTTATCCTCTCAGAATTTGACCTAGACGGTGGCTCCGTCATACAGCAGGTTGGCATGTTTCCTATTGATTGGATCAACATTATGTTCAAAATCTTCCTGGCGTAGATTGCCTCGATATCTACAGTTTTCTCGCCTCTGTGCTTTTATCGAAAGCATTTATCAAACAGATCGATATTATTCAGTTTTCCAATGTGTTAGCATAAAAACGTTTCTTCGAGTATTCATTTAATTTTGTAAAAGTACAGTTTTTATAAAAAAATGTTATGCCTACATTACTGCTTCATTTCAATTTCTATTATGAAATTGTATGTTTCGAAAATATAAATGGCGTTCCACCAAGTACTGCCATGTAATATCGATTATATTAATGTTTTTAAGAATAAGAGGAAAAGGAAAATGCTCCATGTTTACATGAGAAATGTTTTAAATGCTTGCTATAAACCAGGGGTGGGCAACCTACGGCTCACGAGCACTATGCGACTTCAGATAGCGTTTCACGTGACCCGCAAAGCTTTGATAAAAATCTGATGTGGCCACCACATGACTTTCTCCATACCTGAAATATTTCTAAAAATTACAGATAGGCTACATAATAATAAATATTTTAAGAAACTGCGAGAAAATTTTACACTTTACAAAGAACAGAAAGAAATTCAAACCATAGCCTTCTGATATTGGATATAGCCACAAAGCTCCAACAATTAAGAAAAGAAAAAGGAGCGTTACTAAGACGTTACTAAGCGTCAATTGTTAACAATAGTCGTCCGTAGGTGGCGTGGTGGTGTCAGTTAAAAATATAATATATCTCTTAAACAATGCATTATATAGGGAAATGTTTCAAACAAAGGTTGCATAAAATTAAATTTCCTACAATCATTATTCCCAATATCATTACATGTATCAAATATTAAAGCAAATATTTCAAAATAACGGATAAGTGGCGAGTGTAAACACCCACTTCTGGTAGACCGATTTTTACCAAAAACTAATCAGTTCTCCTAACGTTTATAAAAATGTTAAATATAAAATTTCGCGTTGACCTAATTAATAGTTTTTGAGTTAAGCTCCCACAAAAAAACTATCACATACACAAACACACACACAGACAGCATCGAGAAAATGGTCAAAACGTGTAATTCCGTTGAAATCTCGGAGTCGATTTTTTTTTCATGAAAACAATACTTTGCTGTGCTACGTATGGAGAAAGTAAAAAAAGCGATCCGTATAACTTAAAATTCAATTTTCTATTAAATATTTTGATAAAATTGTAATGATAATGCCCTTAATAATGAAGTTTTCACCCTAAAATCTCTATTTTGACTTAGTTTTATTTAGATAAATTCCGATTTAAACTGTAATCCTATCCGCCGAAGCATTGGAAACTTTCAATGCGGCCTTCCAAAGTCTTAAGTATCACTGATGCGGCCGGCCATGTAGAATAGATTGCCGACCCCTACTACACATTATTTTCTTTATAAAAATATGCATTTAAAGGTTATTTAAGCAAACATTTTACCGGTGTGCGTGTCTGTATACTCTTAAATGTATGTGTAGGCTTGGTATCTTGTGCGCATATGAGCATTCGTTTTTTTGTGCAAATTGTAACGATTATAGGCGTATATTCGTGGAACTAATACATAATTAAATAGGATATTTACACGATAAGGGTACTATGTCTTGTTATAATTTTTATTAATTGCAGAATGATCACGTAGCTTTTCTGAGTTGGATCAATCCTCGAAATACAAATATGGGCATCTGCGCCCACCATTCATTAATTGTCGATTTTTTCCGATTTAAGTGCGAATAGAATGCTTAAAAGACTTGTTACTTTTATATGCTATTATATGATCACTCTTTGCTTGTATAGGTATATTATTTTCAATACACAGTATTTACAAAACCTGATGGTGAACACAGAGTACCCCTCCCTTGGCAGGGATTGTCTTCACTCTTGTCTTCCGTTCAAAAAACGAAAACTACAACAGCGTAAACAACACAAACATCATTTGTGCCAGTAGTCTATGCTATTCTCAGGGACATATTCGGTATGAGTATTAGGCGGGATGCCATTTCGACACCGAGTAGCAATGTAAATGCATACATAATCACTGTACATATTTTATTTACAATTCTTACGTAATAAACACTTGTTGTTAAAATTCATAATAATTATTTATAGATTGCGAATTTGCTAACAAAGCCACTTTACGATAGTAGTACCCAAACGTCGGGTCCGGGCTCCATGAGGGTCCTCGGGCCTCGGGACGGCAACCCCCACTGCCCCCTCCCCTTTCGTCAGGCCTGCGGCACAATCGAAAAACGATAACCCGTAAAATTTTTGCCGCTGGGCAAAGAACCAATTTATAGTGATGAACCAACAATCTTGCTTAACAACTAATAAATAATATTAAAACTACGTTTATTATTTTTATATTTTAATCTATTAGCTTAATATGTTAGTAAATAAACAAACTCCTTCATTGTAAAAAGGAAGAGAATACTCACACTCACGCTGCAGGTTGCTGGTAAACACCGTCGCAGGACATACAAAAGCCACTTACACAGTAAACTAACCAAAACTCAAACTAGACACCGATGTTTTGACAGCTAAGCTGTCATCTTCAGTAGTGTGGGGTGTAGAAGGGAGAAGGGGGTATATATACAAGGAGTGATCGGAGGGGAAATAAGTGAAAAGATTTGGAACGGTTAACTGAGTAACTGAAAAAGGGTGGAGTGGGGGATGAGACCTAAGTCGTTGTTCATAACCGTGTTTTTGTTTTATGTATGTAGATGCTTTCGTATGCATCTAGTTTATTGTATTGTTCGATTGATTTGAGTAAAGATAGGTTTTCTGAGGAGATGGGATGGTGAGTGTCAAAAATATGAGTGGCAATGCTTGATTTGTTTATTCTGTTGTTTTTGTAGTGTGCTATGTGTTCTTTAAACCGGGTTTCCAGTTTGCGTCTAGATTTTCCTATGTAAATTTTGTCACACGAACTGCAATTGATTTGGTAAATGCCTGATTTGTGGTGATTGGGAATTTTACCTTTCGGGTTTGTCAGTAGGTTGGATAATTTATTTTTGTTGACAAAAACCGGGTGAAGAAAAAATTTTGAAAGTATGCGTTGGAGATTATTTGTTAGTTTCGGTGAATGGTAGTTTTATGTATTTTTTCTTCGTTTTGGTTTGTGAGTGTGGCGCATGATTTAATTTGAATATTGTGCTTGTGTTTTTTAATCATTTTGTCGATTATTTGTGAGTCGAGTCCGTTGTTTAATGCGCAGTTTTTAATAAATGTAAGTTCTATGTAAAAATCTGTTTTTGATAGAGATTTATTTACTAGTCTGTGAATCATGGAGAGGAAGGGAGCCAATTTATGTGAGATATGATGGTGAGAGTCCATATGAATATATGTGTTGGTGTGTGTAGGTTTTCTGTAATGTTGAATTGCAGTTTGTTATGTTTTCTTGTGATGAGAAAATCTAAAAGGGTAAAGATATATTGTTTTCTATTTTGTGTGGAAATTTTATCGTGCCGAATTTTTTGTTGAGGCATTGTATGAAATTAGGGATGCTTTCTTTTGCTGTGTCAAAGATTGCAAAAATGTCATCTACGTATCGGAGCCAAGTTCCTGGAAAATATGGGAACATCGTTGTCTAGTTTTAATTTTTTGTTAGAGTTTACTGTGTGTGGCTTTTGTATGTTTCTGCATCTGCATGTGTCTCCTTTTGACTTAGGTCCTGCGAAGGTGTTTACCAGCGACCTGCAGCGTGAGTGTGAGTATTCTCTTCCTTTTTACCGTGAAGGAGTTTTTGTTTATTTACTATTGTATTGTTTCACCGAGTCTCGCAACCCTCCCTTTTTATATAATAATTAATATGTATTACTCATTTTTAAATAAATAGTTGAAAACGGTAGATTTAACTGGTATATAATCTGTGGACTCAATATACCCTCTCCCTTCGTTTGATCTGCTATTAAAAATACCTTGGTATTGCGAGCGTTAATGCACAACTCTTCTAAAATTTTCCATAACAAGTCATTTGGGCTACAATGATAGTGTCCATTAAAAATGGTTTAATGATGATGCTCGCCGATATTTCAACACTGCGCATCTTTCCACTCCGTTGCAGAATGGAAGCGGCTGCAAGCTCCTCCTTGTGCTCACCAAATACTTCCGCCTCACCAACTACATGTGGATGTTCTGCGAAGGTTTCTATTTGCACCGCCTCATCGCCGCAGCCTTCGCGGAGCAGAAATCCCTTCTGGTTTTCTACCTGATCGGCTGGGGTATTTATTTTTAACTGATTGACTATATTTATGTTTGCTTTAACGAATAATGTAATGTTATTCCTGTAAATGTTTACGCGGGAAATTTTTATGTGACTGCTTCAATCAATGATTATATGTTCTGATTGTACCTTTTGAAGTCTTTTAAAAACCTTTAATGACTCGAATGGCCTTGCAATGACGTTGCACAAGCGGTCGATAATTCTTTCCTTTTCCGACTATACTGCCATTGTAAATTTCTTAACTTATGATCTTTGGCAACGAGGAAATTCATCATCGAATGCCTATTCCGCGTTAAAGATTCATGTTGATACAATGCGGCTATAAATTCTCGCCCGATTACGTCACAAGTTCTGCGCCAGTAATATACATTGATGCTAGTGGTCAGTGTTGGTCAACACGTCGTTCAATTCCATGCTTTAGGATTTCCGGCTATTCCGACGGTGCTATATGCTGTGTTGAGGGCAACTCAAGCCGATGAGCGTTGCTGGGTGGAAACAGCTGGCGCATTCGAGTGGTGCATTAATCTGCCTAGCGTCCTCAGCTTACTGGTGAGTCATCTTGATCATATGAAGTAAGCTTTTATAGATTGAGAGAACAACATTTGACCAATCTCTGATATTATATAATTAAAACATTTGAAATAAATCATGTTTGTGCCAAAAATATTTTATCTTTTCGTATCCCTCAAAATATCCTCATTTTTCTGGCTTTGGTATGTTAAGATATCATGAACGATAGGTTATTATGTTTGCAATTATAAAATCGCATTGACAAGGATATTTTAACAATGCACATAGTTTTCTTCTGTTTTTATCTTTTATAAATGTCATGTCTGTTCTTGCGAATTATGGATGATCTTTCAATTGCATCAACAATGTAAGAGACTTCTCAACATAAAATATTATTGATGCCGTAAGAGTACACCTAATAGCTATATAAACATACTTAAGGAACTGTATAGCGCCGAATTAAGAGCGACCTCGAAATACACTTTCAGAAACCAGACGAAAGGATAAAAATATAGTAAAACATTTCATTTCAATTTCAAATACTCGCGATAACTTACACTTAATTACCGTTGTACGTATATCTCAGGAATAAAAAAAATGCAACCTTAGGGCAGAGGTGTGCAACCTTTATCCGATGGTGGGCTACATTAGTATTTCCAACTATTTCGCCGGGCCCCATTTAGAGTCGCAGTTGTTTCGATGGGCTCCATTTAAAGTCTCAGATGGTTCGATGAGCCGCGTTGGACTTTAACCCTTAAGAGGTCGCGAAGTATTTTGTAACGTAAGAGTCACGTGCGGTCATTTTGGCCGAGTTTGAAAAAATATACCCGTTTAAAAATAAAAAACAATTCTCGAGTAGATTTAGTAAATGGATTGCTGGTCTGTAAATAATTATATAAGTATTTGTCATTTTCAATGACTTTAACGAGAATTGAGAGCCAAATTCAAGCGCAGTCCTACCTGGAGCGAGCGGAGGGAGGGGTTGACGCGTGTAGCTCGTGGGGCGGGCGAAAACGCCTCGCGAAGCAATGCATATGCGCCAGGGGAGGAGCCTCTAGTGATATTTGTATTGGAAATGAGATTTGGCCTTTCCACGACTGTTATCATAACTGCCGTGTATTTATGCAGCAAGCCTAACAATGAGTAGTGCTGTTTGCATACATCTCAGTATGAAGGTAAAATCAATTTCCTCGCCACTATATCAGCTATATCAGGTCCATCGTGGAGTATATCTTGCATTTAGGGTTCCAACTTAAATAAACAAAGGATTAAGCCGACGAATGTAGTTGTTTATAATATTCAATCTAAATATTTTTGTGTGTATATATATATATATATACACATATTGGGTTAAATAATATTAATTTACTCCAGCGAGTCATGACTCCCTATGATAGGATAATTCATGTATATTTTATGCTAATTGCATAATGGAAACCTGTTTTTAAGATGTATATATTAATGTATAAAATCGCAGCGCTTTCTAAATATTTTGGCTAAATTTTATGCCCACTGAAAGGATTATATCTAAGCCGATATGAGATTTATTTGCTGATGAAACCATAACGAGTACTCTCATAAGCAAATGATTCATAACGCGTCATTAAAATATGTGAAAACTTGAGTATAGCAAGCGATGATTTTCAAATGATCTCTCCTTTAGATTCATAGCAAAACATCACTTTTAAAGATTACTACTCTCGATAGGTCTGAAAGAGATATTCCTGATAATGCCGTTAAGTATACCGAAGCGACGACGTATCGTGTCTCAGTAGAAAAAGATTCATGACGCACTATCGTTGAGATCGCGCAGCAGATTGGCCATTCACTCTAAAAATGCTGTTTTCGTTCAATTTCAGATAAACTTTGTGTTCCTCGTCAACATCATTCGCGTGTTGTTCTCAAAGCTAAGAGCGGCACAGTCTAACGAGCCGAGTCAATACAGGTAAGTACGTTTTTTTGGTCTATTTATTCTTCTTTGTTTTAAATCTTTTCCGTTACAAAAAAGCAGATATAGTGATATGGGAAAAATTAAAATTGAAATCTCCTAGGACATTATAATTTCAGAGACCTTTCTGCAAAATGGACCGGAAATGATTTCAACTTCTGTGTGATTGTTAAAAAAAATCTGTACGCGATACAAACGAAGTATATCGTTATAATTTTCCAGCATTTAATTCTCAAATTAAGATGGAAAAAATTAACGAAAAAAAAATTGTAATTGAATGAGTATTTTTGTTGTTATAGCCAATTTTTGTTGGTCTGCATAAATTAATAAAATAATTAATTAATTAAAAATTAATAAAAATAAATAAATAAATAATAAATAAAGTAATGGAAGGAAAGATGACAAAAGAATATAGCACCATCGGCGATCAAACGTCTAATGTGTCCCATAAAAAGTATTGAATAAGTACCAGTGTCTTGGCTTTGAGAACCCATTTTGTTATCTAGTCGGAAAATTTGCAATTGGTAATCACATTCATCCGCATATTTTCCATGTTCAGAGAAACTCTTAATATAAATACATATTTTTAGCAAATCGGATGGTTTACCTACGGATAAAATTTTGCCCATTTATTTATATTCATTTTTATAATAATTTTAAAATAATATAATTACTTTGCTAGCTATAACGGTTGATTATATGCTGTGTGATTTACTTATACAGATTTTAATTTCATATTTAGTTATGAGTGAAGGATTTTTTAAAATTATGACTCTTCTTGTCTTTTCGATATTTTTGTCAAACTTTTTTGAAACACTATAAATGAATAATAATTTGCAGCCGCAATGGGTACCTAGTATTTGCAAACTTTTTATAACTACTGGAGGGACTTTTTGTATTTTTTCGAAGACATAAAAACGAATTTGGTGTAATGAAGCCATTACGTTAACTTTAAAGAGATCTCAAATTATCCTTCTTGAACAGATATAGTGAACTGTAATAACCATAGTTGAGTCCCGATCACCCTAATTTCCAATTATCCGAATCAAATTTGAAGAATTAATTTTTTTCTCTGAAAATTCTTCATTTTCTATTAATTTTTCTTGGATAGCAAGTTTAAGCAAATGCGATAAAAGGAGATGAAAGGATGATAATTCACGAAGCAATTAACATAAAATTAGCAGCTTGCTAATATAAACCAGACGCCATATCCTGTTCGCTTTACGTTACGCTAACGCGCTCAGCGCTAATATAATTACTGAGTGCCTCTTTAAAGACGCCATCAAGCATTCTTATCTTACATATGCTAAATCTTATATTTAATAGTTAAATAATTACGTGTAATGTATTTATTTTTGTTAAGTGCTGTTAATTTTTAAATGTAAGTTCCTAATACATGTATATCTACGTTATGCTCTGCAACCTACGATTTTTAATAAGCTCAAAATATCCAAAATGTCTATCATCCGAGCCAAAGTTGGCCTCAATTAGCATAGATGATCGGTATTCAACCATAATCCATTTAATTTACCACATTGGTGATATTAATAAATTTATGTTTGGCATGAAAATGTTACGGAACCATTATTACATTCTCAATATAATAAAATGCGGTGTCAGCTTCTAAATCACGCATTAACTGAGAACAGAAAATAGCCATATTTCATGAAAATTGGAACTTAATTTCATCAATACAATATCCGTTTTAATCAAATTTAAAGGGCTTTCACGGAACAAATATAAGTAAACATATATATATATATATATATATATATATATATATATATATATATATATATATATATATATATATTGTCGAATTTTTATTAAATGGTCAATTTTATGCCTAACTATATTTCGAATCATTCTCAATACGTGAGGGTTAAAACATTGAAAAGCATTGATATTAATCCAAGAAAAATATCATTCGATTTCTGAGCATATCTTTTCATTTATTCATCCATAATGTTCTCTTGCACATTTATAAAACCTTATCCATTTCCTTATTCTCAAGCGTAATTATATTGCGATACACCCGTGTGCATATTATTGGTCATTGTTTTGAGTTTGTTTCCTGCAGTGACTACGACAATATTACGCATTGTAAACCAATTATTACCATAAACTAACATTAAAAATAAAAATGGACCATATAAGTACACCAAACATAATTATAAATAAGTGACATATTTCAATAATGAGGTCAGGCTCAACCCTGTGGAATTGACTCATCATGAAAAAAAGGAACTTAGTTACTTCCTCAAATTTAATTTTAAACAACCGGTTTCACTACGACCTGACGCTACGATCGTAGTGAAACCGGTCGTTTAAAATTAAATTTGTGGAAGTAAATAAATTCCTTTTTTAATGAAAGTGACATATTATTTTGAAAATGTTACCATATCTATAACACAGCTATAAAACCATAATAAACTGAGATACCTGCTTCGAATAAATGTGCATTTCTTCCTAATCTTGACGTATATATCCAAATCAATTTAATAGTTAGAATTCATGAAATTATCCTACCTCATTTATAGCCATTATAGTTCTATAATTTTAATTTCCCATAGTCTCATTTCATCTGTGACACTAGCTGTTAAGGAAACAATTATTTGTGTACCTTGATCTCGATTTATTTTTGCTAAACTCCTTTTTAGGTTGATTACGGTTAGCCTCAGCCTTTTCCATTGAAGAATGCCGAATAATAAACATTGCTTGTGAATTTTTTTAATTTACTCTGTTAATTGTACACGTGCATTTACACAACGCATGTGGAGTGCTGAATTGCCCATATTTATTACAAAACAATTCACCTACAGCACAAAGGCCAATTATAAGTAAGTAAGTAAGTAAATAAGAACATAGAAGTAGGTTTCGAGTATAAAATAGATGGAATAAATATTCAAGCAGCTGAGTATGTAAAATATGTAGGAGTAACCATTTCTCGAGATCTTTCGTGGAGCATGCACATTCGTCAAGTTATAGGCGCGGCCAACAAGAAACTGGCTTTCATAGGTAAAATAGCACGGAACACTACAGAAAAAGTACGTGAAACATGTCACTTATCACTGGTTAGACCACAAGTGGAATACGCCTCATCCATATGGAATCCGTACGAGAAGGGACATATAATTCAATTAGAAAGAGTGCAGCGCAGAACAGCCAGATTCGTAAAAACAGGAGGACCATCAGTCGCTGCGTGAAGACTTAAAAGCCATTTCAGCGTGGTGCAAAGAATGGCAAATCGAAATTAATTATACTAAATGTGCCGCAGTCACGTTCTGGAAAAGTAAGAACAAAGATTTAGGTTTCGAATATAAAATAGATGAAATGAGTATTCGACAAGCTGAGTATGTAAAATATTTAGGAGTAACCATTTGTCGAGATCTTTCGTGGGACATGCACATTCGTCGAGTTATAGGCGCGGCCAACAAGAAACTGGCATTCATAGGTAGAATAGTACGGAACACTACAGAGAAAGTACGCGAAACATGCTACTTATCACTGGTAAGACCACAAGTGGAATACGCAGCGAGCATATGGGATCCGTACGAGAAGGGACACATAATTCAACTTGAAAGAGTACAGCGCAGAGCAGCCAGATTTGTAAAACAAAAGTACGAACATAAGGACAGCGTCACCTCTTTATTGAGCGATTTGAACTGGGTATCACTGGAGGACCGTAGATTGCACTCAAGGTTGAAACTTCTAGAGAAATATAGGTCAGAATGTCTAAAAGAGGAGGTAGTGGGAATAATTGTGGCACCGACCTATATAGGTAGAAATGATCGAGACGATAAAATACGTGAGATCGATTGTAGGACGGAGCGTTATCTAGGCTCGTTCTTTCCGAGGACAATAAGAGATCACAATAGGAAATTTCGAATTGCGATAGACAATCTTTAGGTAGGTTATGGTGCATTGCACCCCCTGCCACCCACCAGTTAGGTGAATTCCAGGGTAACATGTAGATATAGATGTATACCAGATTGGGTTCAACAAGAAAATCAACACACAACAAAATTTAAAAATACATCAAATCAACAAAAGAATATAACAAATTAATTATTCTTAGTTTATGTTCCTATCGTGTCTGTTTGTCGTTGCTTAAGCAGGAAAACTGTGAGGGCCACTCTGGTCTTGCTGCCCCTCTTCGGACTTCACTTCGCTATCACCTTCTACAGGCCAAATAGTGGCAGAGCATGCGAGTGGATTGAATTGTATATCTACGTCGACTATCTGCTGGATGGAATGCAAGGCTTCCTCGTCGCTCTGATATTTTGCTACTTCAATGGAGAGGTGAGAAATGGCGTTTAAAAAAGAAATACTTGCCATTGTCCATACATCTTTTTCTGTTAGCCGCATTATACAAAGGTAAAGAAAAGTTGAAACTTTTTAATGCTACACTGGTTCAAATATGGATATATTATTTAACATATGGACGTACTAAAAATCATTTTGATTAACTGCTTAAACATTTTGCTGTTTTGGAAACTGAGTATAACCAGTGTTTATTGTTTAGACTCTCCAATCGGTCATTTACCGCTGACGACGGCTGTTTTGTTGACGAATCTTGCAATTTATCTTTCCATTTTTTACGGATAATGGACTCGCTCAGATTATCAGAGGATACAATATCTTCAGTTTATATTTTCCATATTTACTTTTTTGTCAAAGACCAATTGTACCAACATAAAGCGTCCGGTCATCATTTAAAAAAATAAAAATATCCTCTGCTCGGGGGATAATTTCATATTTCTTTCTTTTTTAATGTCAACAATCCTGTTGCTTTATTATACTGCCATAGACTGCTATGCAACAATGTAAATCGGGGAAAACTCAAACAGGCAAACAAACAGTCAATGACGAACGAAAGAACTTTTGTAATAGAAATGTTTCGCTCAGGATGATTAACACCCACAATAATCCCTCCCTTAATTAGATCCTCGGGTTAATTGATTAAGCACAAAATTAAATAAAAACTTTATTTCTGTGAAATATTTTGCTCAAAAACTGTTTGTATTCAGTACCTTTATGACGCATCAAATATATGAGATATATATTTAATATGTCAATAAAATATCTAAATAAGTCATATGCGCTCTTCATCTAAAGATTAATAAAATAGATTAGTCCTACGCAACAGTAAACTACTCATGTATTATTCTAATCATATCGTTACATTGCAATGTGATCTACAAATATAGGTTAGCTATTCTTATATACGTATGTCGGTCTACAAGAATGTGCGAAAAGTACGTAAGAACCAATCAAACCTACCAACCAAATTGCCTAGCCACCAGCAATTTAGGGAAGTGACTAGAGCGTTGGCATTACACGCAGCGCTCCCTGGTTCAAATCCGGAGGAGGTCGGATTTTTCAAACTGAGATCGTCCCGTCCCCTATTTTCGTGGTTTGAGGAGAACGCGCTATTCAGCGCTCCGTCCTTCGGAAGAAACGTTAAGTAATTGGTGCTCTTTAAAGAGATTAGACTAATGCCGGTCCCGGGCCTCCTTCCTCCCAACTGTGTGTATATCCGGTGTGGAAGGAGTTATGGCTATAATAGTCCGGGAAGAAGATTAGCAAAAAACAAACAAACGGCAATTAACTTCACTTTCGCGTTCTTCGTGAATCAAATAAATGCACGCGTCCCTCTCCTCTCCCCCCCTCTCTCTCTCTCAGGTTCACTACTTGATAAAGCGCTCCTACTTCCGCTTCGTGGAGAGCCGCAATCCGAGCCGGAGAGGAGTTGGAGGCGGATCTAAGAGTTGGCTGACCATAGGAAACAGGAACGGGAGTTCGGCCACCGGATGGGACAACACAAGGACGCGAGCGTCTGTCGTCCACTCGACCATGGTGTCTTCCACTCTGGTGGACGGTGGTAACGTGTCGGGCTCCTCTTGCCGTAGGGACTCCGCCCCTTGCAGGGTGCCTCAGGGGTCAGCGAAAGCGGACGCGGCGAAGAACGGAGACACGATCCTGTGAATTTCTCGCTTCCCGATGGTTCCTCTCTGTCCCTCTACCTCTTCATCTATATCTCGTCGTCTCTTTCCCTTTGGACGGAATGCGAATCCGGACGGGTGGTGCCCGTGCGCTGGTGACGAATGCCCATACCAATGCCGCGTGGTGCTTGCGTATTTGTGTGCTCGTGCTTAGTGCGTGCTTGTTTGTGCGAGTGTGTCTGCATGCGTGTGTGATCGTTCCTGCTGGGCAGAGATCGTACTTTCCTCCGAGAAATTGCAGCTGAATATTAAGCGTTTGTGTTTGACTCGTGATGGAACGCAGTGGAAAGTCACTTCCAAATAAAAAGTGCTACCAAAAAAAATAAATTTGCGTGGAAGGTTTTATTTGTGGTAGGAAAAGGACGGCACCAGATGTCACTAAGAAAAGGGCTTTCTTATATCTAATGTTTAGTGTCTGAATGGGTGTTTTTGTTCTTCGTCTCCGTGTTCGCACACGAGTGGAAGTCGTTGTTCTGATGAATTATAATGCCAAGGAGTTAAAGCAAGATGGATGGCGCGCTTTCTAGGAGACTTATTTGCTAAGTGCGTGTTTTTTTTCTTTTCTTGTCGATGTGGCGTCTCTCTTTCTCAAATAAAAGATGCGGCAAAATAAAATGGAAAAAATCCTCCCTGCATCGGAATTATCCGCAGCTTCAAAGCTTGTAGTTTGGAGAAGACTCGTCCAATGAAGTGAATGTAAATGCTCTTTTGTAATAGGTTCATGTGGTGTTGAAATACATGACGTGTAAAAAAACACCTTGGAGAGCGTTGATTGAAAACTCTTCTTTACATAAGTCCGATGAGTATGATATTTGGTGTTAGATATACATCTTTCGCCAAGTGACTCATTCCATTCATCTTTCACATAAGTATTTTCAATTTATTTTTTCCTAAAAATTCACGTTAAAAGAAAATAATTCATACGTTTGGTTAGCTTGCACCATATTTTAAGATTAACATCTCTAATATCGCTCCTAAAGAGGTTGAGAAACCATCTAGAATTTTCCGTGTTTTTACATCTTTCCTCTAATTTTTCCGAACATTCCGATTCCTTAGCAAAACTATAGATCAAAGATGAGTCAAAGAGTTTATTTCTTAGAAAATATTATATCATCTAGTTGTCACTGCTAATCTCTCACGATATCAGACGGAATATTCTAGTTTTGTCTTTTCCTCACTGAAGTAACAGTAATTCCTTTGAGATTGATCACTAGAAAAGCTCTGACATTAATTATTGCGGATTGCTGAAAATCTGAGAAATGATCCAACAAAATTTTGGACAATAACATGCTACTGTATAATAATACTTTCTGGGTGACTTTTACCTTACTGTAGGATTTTTACCCCTTATTTTTGCTCGAAAATATTATGGGTTTCATAATGTAGCTGTTTAATCTGATAAATTCAGGCGTTCATGAGACAATTTTTCGAATTAATACTGAGAGTGTATTAATGATTTTACTTCAATTCTCAGTGACAAATTTAATATAATTTTCTAAAGTAATGAAATGTAAAGTAAAATGTTATCCTGAGAGACTGGGCAAAGGACCTTTGGTTAAAGTGGAGATATATTTTAAAAAAGATTAACTATGTGTTAATGTTGATGATTATGAACCTTATATAATTTTATGGAGGTAGTATAGAAACTTCGAAGCATCGAAGTGAATTCCCATTTTACAGAAACTTTCAACTGTTGAAAATACCTCGGTTAAAAGCGATGTTTACATTCCCTAGATGAAATGGAAACGTCTACGCTCTAAAAATCGACGAAGGATAAAAATATTGTAGCAACACACGTCCCTTTCTGTAAGAGAAATCTTTCCTTTCAGCCATTCGACAGTTTACAACATCTTGAGCGTAGCCAGCGAATGAATCGTAGCTCCGGATCCACCAAGGCTCCCTATCAATCGCCATCCGCTTTACATCGCCGCGGACGGAACATCTGTGTGTATATATCGTGCCGGTCGATCAATCTCAGAAGGTGTCCAATATTCGCAAAAGGCTGGAATGGATGGCTGAAGTTATTAAACGTCCACGCGTGGGAACGTACATTTTTTAAAAATTCCTTTTTCTCTCTTCCTTCGCAACGATTCATCAATTTGTCAAACGCCGTGTTTACTGTTACTCAAACGTTTTCAAAGTGATGTAAAGCGAAGTTTTCGCGGAATCGAGTGACTTTAAGGGGCGAATTCCCCGCGGCTCTTCGTACGTCTCCTGTGCAAGCGTTTCTCAATCTTATTTAAAATATGGCCCACCTAAGCTACAGAAATTTATCCGCAGCCCATCAATGCATCAATATTGGCAAGAACATATTCGATATTATTGACTAAATGTAGCCGGTTATTTATAAATACATGAAAGAATTTATTAAAATTTTCATTCGTAATTCAAAACGTTTGCTGTTTACAAAATATTAAGCTTTCGCTATACCTGTTCAATAGTTTTTAGGTAATATTAACCAATCTTAAATTTTTGTAACCCATCTCATACCAATTTGCGACCCACCGGTTGAGAAACACTGTCCTATATCAAAGCGATGGGAGTTTTTTCAAGCGTGGTAATTTGATGAAAAACAAAGTTGAAGATGGAAACTATTATTGATCTTTGAGATGATTAAATACCATAAGGATTTTTATCGTTAAAGTGAGAGGTTCTCGAACCATCCTTGTTTTCATACTTTACGACATGTAGTTAAGTAATCTCTATAAGATTGGGGAGAAGAATTCCGTTAGGAGAAGATTTCAACGTACCGGGGACCCTGCGGCGAGGTCTCAGCTCCGATATCTTCAGTGTGAATTGAAGGAGGCCATTGCTAGTTTCCGGACCAAATACTGGGAGAAGCGGCTTTCTTCCCTGACACCGGGTGATGGCTCGCTTTGGGAGAAGGCTGAGCTTATGGCCGGTCTCTCGACCCAACCTTGGCCCAGATCTTCCTGTTCTTTTGGAGGATGACACCCAGGAGAACTAAGACGGCGCTCCCACGATTCTCGAAGCAGATGTGACTGTGGCCCTGCGGAAACTTCTCCCAAGGAAGGCCCCAGAAGCTGATGGACTCAGGAACGAAGTTCTACGGAATCCTCCCAGAGGATTCACCACACACTTTTGTGCCGTAATTAACTCCGGCCTCCGGTTGGGTCACTTCCCGTCGCCGCGGAAGAAGGCTCGTGTAATTTGTATCCCAAAGCCGAGGAATCCGGCCAACAACCCGGTCAAATTCCGCTCCATCTCTCTGCTAAATGGCCTTTCCAAGGTTGCAGAAAGGATTATTCAGCATTTCTTCCTCCGCCACGTTGCTGAGCATAACATCCTGCCGGAGGAGCATTTCGAATTACGCTCCGAGCACGCGATGACACACCAGCTTTTGAGAGTCTGTGACTTTATCACGGACGGGTTTAATCGCCGAGCTGTGTCTGCGGGAGCATCATTTTTTGACGTTACCAAAGCTTTTGACAAGGTTTGGCACGCCGGCCTTGTCTATAAGCTTCGGATTTTTAAGTTCCCGACCTGGCAGCGCCTCCTGATTGCGGATTACCTCAGCGACCGGACATCTCACGTTTCCTGGGATAGAGTGACGTTCAGTTAGAAGACCATCGATGTGGGTGTTCCGCAAGGTTCCGTGCTAGGTCCGCTCCTGTACAACGTCTATACTGCTGACATCGCTGGAGATTTTGGGTGCAATTCCATTTCGGCGCTCTACGCGGACGACGTGGCGATCGTTACTAGGTCAACAAAGAAGTCTGCGGCAGTCCGTTACTTTCAACGGCCACGGATATCTTACTTGAATGGTACTCCTGTTGGCACATAGAAATTAATCCTGCCCAGACCCAGACGGTTATTTTCTCCATGGACCTCACGGAAGACCCGGATCCTTTGGTTGTGGACTATACTAAAGTTCCTTGGAGCGATGGCATCACATAACTTGGCGTCAATATGTACAAAAACCTCTACAAAGCATGCCACCTAGGCTGCCCATAAAACACTTGGATCAAAGATCGCGTTGGGCCCGCTTCTACGGTCTTCGGCAGTCTCGCAAAAGAGGAAACTTCTTCTTTGCCTCTCTACTCTGAGACCTGTGTTGACATATGCCTCTCCCGCATGAAGTGGGAGACTATCGGTCAAAAGCTGGCACGCCATAGAGGTAGCGGAAAGAAGCTGCCTTCGGACAATCCTGAACCTGGGATGGATCCCGCATAATGAGACGTTTTATGCTCTCACGAGTTTGACACCGCTCCGGGAATTTCTCCAAAAAACTGCCGTCAAGTTCTTTGCCAACCTGAAGAATAAAACCCCGGAAGTCTTGCGAAGACTGGAACAACGCCCAATGCCGTGGGAATGCCATAAACGTCCCATTGCTGCTACAGGAGAAGACAATCTCCCGCTGAAGAGGAGACGAATTACGATACTTAACTGGGAACGACAGCCTAGACGCTCCGGTAAGAACTGGTCACGGCATAGCTGAAAAATCTGAAAATTGAACAGTGCATCGGCAGCCTGAAAAAAAGGAAGCCAAACTACGTCCGACACGTAGTTATTGATCAAGTATATTGGCGATATTTATGAAAGGCGAATCAAGGGATTCTATCCTATTCTGATATTCTCAGGAACATAACTCACCAACATTTACGTCTTGATTGTAATTTAGTTACATTTAAATTGAATGGATCGAGTTTATGGTATTTTTAATTTATCGGAAATAAGTATAATAAATGACATTTTCTAATTTTATTCGAATACAACGACACCCTCAGAATTGGAATCTCATTGGGCTAGGATTCCCATCCATATCGGACTATAAATGACATTACTTCATGCGAAGTATATATTAATTTTCATTGAATTCATATTTTTAATATGGATATATGGCGAACTTGCATAGGTGCCGAAATACTTTATTTATCATTTTTCTTTACATATTCTTAAAAGGTTTTCGACATTTTATAGCCAAGTCAAGATATAAATTGCCGGTATATATTGTAATTTTCCGCGCAGTCATAATATTTACTACTGCACATAAAATAAATATATGCCTCAGTCAGATATGCTACCTGCGAAACGGACTTTGCTGAGTAAACACATCAGCGTTTAGCCAATCCCGAATTTTAAATTAGCTAAAAAAATAATAAAAACGATGCATGTCATACTTACCAATAAAATTGAATTTTATCGTCACATTAATCATTATGAATGCAACATTCAATATCTTGCTACTAGCGCCTAGTGGAACTTGAAGAAGTTATATCATTAAAAGTAGCTTCTCATTTAAAACAACATTTTTATCGTGAAATATTAAATACGATGCATTATAAAATTAAAAACTGCAAGAATTACTTAGAATATGTAGAAACACTTAGCCTCCAGATTCTCACACAGATGACAGACCACAGACTTGAAAATACCAATTTTTTGGACACTGGAACATATGAACCTTACTAATTCATCAAAATTTCAAAGTCGGATATTTCACGCACGCAATAATCTCTCCACATATTTCGAATATTCTTGAATGAGAAGTTAAGTAAAAAAACGTGAAGTACCACTCATTTTCAGTGTTTCATGCAGGCTTGGATTGCTCCGAGAGGATTTTTCTCCCTTAGATGTATTTTCTCCTTTTTTTCTCCAAGGAAGTTGTCATCGTATGTATCCATCTGGTTAACCTTCGCCTTGCTGAATTTAAACGAGCCCATTTCCCATTAATGGTTGAATTTGAATTTGCACTTAAATCACCTAAGAACAATTGGGTTATTCACAAAGTTATCGTCGGGAACAGTCTTCGAGCTATTTATATTTTATTTGCATGGTAACGCTTTCGAGAAGAAGGCTGAGATATAGGGACGGCAAACTTCTTGCTATAAAGAGAGAAAAACCCAGACGAAAGGCTGCATAATATTACCCTATGGGCAAATCTTGTGAGCGTAGTAATGACGATTCAAAATGCGCCCTTTTCACAGATGACATGGGCGGGAATTTTCCATCGCCGGGAGACTTATTCACTTCTGGAATTCCATGAAACCCCCTCGATTTTTAAGCCCTCTCTCCGCCATCACACGCTGTTGGTTTTTGGTACACTAGGCACGTCGGACACATCGATCCAATTGAGGGCATGGTTTCGAGTTCCTTAAGGGGGACCGCGGTGGTGGTGTTGGTGAGCGAGAGAATCCCTTCTCCCCTATAAATACGATTTATGCATATTCAAAATTTACATTCTAGACGTTGACGTGTGGGACGGAATAATTTTATAATAATTCCATTCAATGCAGCTTTATTTCCAAAGAAATTTATATTAATCTATTATATAAGTATATGAAAATATTTTTGCATAATTACAGAAAATTTTTGACATGCCTATAAATATGCAGGTGTGTAAAGAGGAGTCCTCAAACTCTTCCGCAGCTCTCTTAGGGTAAAAACATAGTGGAGTTTCGCACTAAGCATCGCATCAAGCATCGACTCAATCAGCGCATCAAGCATCGCATCAGGGCTTTAATAGCGGAGCATCGACTCACGACTTTCTTCCCTGTCTGATTCTAGAACTCGATATAGAAACATGTCCTTCTACTTGTTATAGCTTCACTAAATTTTAGTGTGTGTAGTGCTGTTTGTAATACTTTTTTATATGTCTTGATTTACTTAAAAAGTGTCATATTGTCACCTCTCAGATTTGTAATGTCTTCAGACAGCGAAAGTGATTTGTCAACATGTACGACAGTTAAATGGCGGGTGATGAATAATACGAATCTATTGTGATGTGCTCTATCCCGCTCATCCCACACTGCTGCGCGAGGAGATACTTCTGCTATCAATCTTTCTTTTTCCATATTTAAACGGCGATCCTCAATTCACAATGAACTGTGCCACACTAAATAATCTACGGGCGCCCGGTGCCTGTGAGTCAGACTGGGGTATGGGGTGTCCTTGAACGCACCAATCAGAAGCCAGATTTCAGGCATCGGCCATCGCACTAACTACAAGGAAACGAACAAGTTTGATTCCTTGATAGATGCGATGCATGAGTCGACGCTTGGTGCGAGGGTCGATGCTTCACTATGAAAGGGCACATTTAACACAATGTGTTTGATTTGGGAACAGATGCGATGCTCGAGTTGATGCGATGCTTAGTGCGAGGCTCCACTATGTTTTTACCCTTAGACACCAGCTAGTTTCTAAAGTGACCAATTAGAACAGGGGTGGGGAACCTTCTGACAGAGAGCCGCATGCGGCCACCAAGAGCGTTTAATGCGGCCAGCAAAGCTATGGTGAACAAGAGATCCGCAAAATTTAGCACACAAAAATTAATATTTTTTATTCAAATTATGATAACGAAACATTAAACATTGAAATTTTAATCCTAAAGCCCTCATTTAGAATGGATTTTCACTCGTGTTATACTATCTCAGGAACTCTAGGTAACTTCCGATTTAATCTCTAATCCGACACCTCAAAGCATTGAGTTTGCAACCACCAATGCGGTCTTATATAAATGTATGTGATAAAACTGTCATCGAGCATTTACTTATAGTATTTATTCCTATTTTTCTCAAGGAACTTTAAGGCGTTTTTATCTCATTTTTCAATATTGGATAAAATGAATGCAAAGCCAACCATATATATGTTGACGAAGATTTAGGTCGCTTTTCTAAATTTACCAATTACTTTCAAAGGATGCTTACGTAACTTTAGTACTGCTTGTTCTCAATAAAAACAATAATGATTAATTGACTGAATTGTTTTGCCAATGTAAGAGATGTAAAGTTAATATAAAACCTGTCTCCAATTTTTCCGAGAAATGTTGTTCTTAATATTGACTGCGTATTCTAAATGAAAACTGGAAACATTTTCTGCTTTCGTTTATTTTCGTTTATCGAACATCCAGTTTAAATCGCCCCTCACTTTTGCATGCGAAACATTCCAGTCGAAACCTAGGCAGGACGCGTTATTCAACTGTTGTCTAAGACGTACGCGTGGGATGGATAGAATGGGATGTTTGTGTGTGAGCGCGCGCGCATGTGCACGTCTGAGGGGTTTGCGGTTAGGATGAAACGAGAGTTTTTATGGCTCTCCAGCCGTTGCTTGGGAGACGAGCTTTCATCATCACCTAGAGACAGAGAGTCGACTAATGGCTCTGGGAGAGGTGCTGGCCGGCTCTTTTCAGACTTATATTTGTTTCTTTTTTGAAAGACAACCACGTCATTTCTTTTTTCTCTCTCTCTCTCACTTTCTCCATATTGATTACGATCTTAAATTTTCGAAATACCCACGCTAGCTGTGTAGCACGAGGTATTAAACATTTTACACCTTATGACGAGCATGGGCTGCTCGAGGAATTTTGGCACCCCGGGCGAGATACCACTCCAGCGCCCCCCTACGTAAATATATTTTGAGATATTTACAAACTAAAGGTTTATTTATCAATCGCTTTGTAAAAATGACTGGTAATGAAAGGAACGCCGGACCTGGTTACGAAACGTAGCTGACTTTCAACGCGACTCCGTATGGATGAGTGACACAAGGAGGTAGAAGGGGATATGGAGATATTTCAAGTAAGGGAGAAGAAAAGGAGGAATGGAGAGAGAAGGAAGGGATGGAAGGAAATGGAAAGGAGGGAAGATGTAATGGAAGGGGAAGGGAGGGAGTTAGGATGGAATAGAATGGGAAGGGAGGGAGGGTGGATGGATGGGTGAGAGAGCGAATGGAAGGAAGGGAGAAAGATAGATAGAGAAGAGGGAATGGAGGAAGTGGAGACATCGTTTAAAGAGGCCATAGAAAAGAAGAAAGACTATGCCAAGTAAAGGTCAGGGACATAGAGAGATAAGAAAACGTGTATTCACCTGGGAGGACGACGTCAGCTGGAGAAGGGATGATGAATGAGATCGGGGTCACATTCGGGTGAAACTTTAGAGAAAAATAAAGTGCATTTGCTCTGAAATGAAAAAGGATAAAACACGTCGGATGGTTAAGGACGTATTTATAAACTCGTCCTCCCTTCAAAATTTTAAACCCGTAGCCAACATAAAATTGCCGTGATGCAAATATGTTTTATAAAGTTACTCATTCGGCGGTGAATTTCCCTCAAAATAGACGCCGAAATTGGAGATCATCCCAAAATTGTCCACTTTACGGTTAACTTACACCAAGAAAAATTGATGAGTACCTACATGAAGAAATCTGACGTGATCTTCACCAATGAAAATTTTAGGGGAGGAATTTTGCGGTTGCGATTATTTATTAACAATATTTTATTGTTCTCAAACCGATCATATAATCTATATTCCTAAACGGTCTTGATGCTTGACTAACAATGGTCATGGGTTCGAATTCTTCCGTGGGCATGGTTTTTATAAGATCGTTTATGATATTTTTGTGCTTGTTATGGAAGATTACAATATAAGGCGTGCTTGGATTTGTTTGTCTTTATTATAGTTAATAAGCTCATTGTAAAAGGTCGCCAACTGTTTTTACGAGCTAGTAAATAAATAAATGAAAGAGTGACTCGAGTTATGCGCTGCCATATGCATTGCCTATTATTTTATTTGCAATGTCTGTATTTATTGCGAGCAGCAGGATAATGTTTTGGGCTCGTATTCATCTGAAGTTTCTTATACGTAGTTTCTCTCCATGGCGGTATGAGGAAAAGCGGTCTCTTTATACATCGAAAGTAAACCATGGCCACATTCCTGTCGAATAAATTTTCCTATATAAACTCTTATCAATAGAATTCAAATGAGCAACTTAATCGAGAAAATTATTTTAATTCCCTGTAAGAATCTTAATTTTTCGTCTGTTGTTTAAATATTAAAACAGATATTTTTATTTTAAGAGATGTCATCAAAATGTGTGTCAAATACAGGGTTCCTCCCTATTTTTAAAGTGCTATTGCTATTTTAAAATAGGGAGTGAATTGTCAGATATTCCGTGCATAAATAATTTCTCTTAAAACTCATTCAAATCAAGAACGATTCAAAACGAACTGAAAATGGCAATTAATTGACGAATATCCAATTTTTCAAGTAGGAATATTTTCGTAAAATACGAAAATATTCCTACTTGAAAAATACCTAACGGTTGTATTGCATTGGATGAGCACAAAAAACAAACATGAGTTAATTAGGAATTATTTTTGTTATATTGAAGCAAAATTGAAACTTGAATACCGCCAGAGTTATATCGATTGAATTTTGAAGTTGCATTCGAGCTCGGGAATTGACAATTTCAACCTGGAGATGTACTGGCACCAGCAAAATGTCAGGAAGCTCAGCAAATCTGGCAGAAAAAATTGAAAATATGTGAGTAATTACTTTTTATCTTTTTATTGTAGTATAAGTACATTCATAAAATAATATTAATATTTATTTTCAAATGTGGGAAAAAACTATTTCTAGAATTAACACAAGTACCTACTTAACAATATTCTAAATCTATCTTGCCGAAAAATGGGCTTCCTTTTATTTTAGAGCAAGTAAGCGTCACGCTTGATGCACTAAAATCATGTACACTAATATACAGGGGTACGTGTAATTATGAATTTGCCACAAAAACATTCTTTCTTGCCTTCCCTTCTCTTCTAATGTATTTCAATCGAAGTTTGTTTGCAAATTATGATTTTCACGGAGTGGTTGCAATGTGCAATATTCGTGTGCATGCATAAGTGTGTTTTTGTGTACTATGAGCTAAACGCTTTAGGTGCGTCGTACATAAGCTAAGTGACGTGTTCAGAAGGTGTTAATGCCAACCAGAAACATCAATATCGTATGCGAATGTGGTGATCCATTTTTACTGAAAGTCCTATGTTTCAATCACTTCTAACCTTATTTTTTCCCGCAAGTGTTGCTGTTCCATCTGATCGAATTTCAAATGTGGATTTGATGACAACGTGTCTCTGAATTTTTCATTCTGCGCGTATCTCATTTTTCCGTATGCCCCGTTGCAGTCTCGTTGTTCGTGGGTGCGATTCCGAGAGAATTTTTGAAAATTAATCGGGGAGAGGTTGGAGTTGAGTGGCGGGCGCAGTTTACGTTTGATTTCATCGTCATATTCGCGCCCTCGTTCTGATCATTCGCGAACGCTATCGACGTCAAGGTAAATTAAAACCCGCCATTTTTTTCAGATTAAAACAAACAGGAAGTCGATTAACTGACGATGACAACTGGAGACGATAGCATCGTTCGGTTGTAAGCGTAGTCCCGTCACGTGGCGTTATGTAAGCGACAGAATTTTTGGTGTTGTTTAACGCAGTGCTGCGAAACATATTTTTTAACTTCACTGTATAGTTTTGGGTTCGCACGATCTTAGTGGAAAACCGAACCTAATATTATGAGATCGGGTCATTTTGAATATCCATTAGATTAACAGAAATGAGGAAATGAGAAAAATAATCGTTTTACCCCATAGATGGTAAGGCTAATAACTGCACTGCCAAGTCGTTCAAATATTTTGTGCCTATTACGAAATAAATCAAAGATAAAAATTGATAATTATTCAATTAAGAAGTGACATTAATTAAAGGGGAAATTATCAAGCTCGTCTTAAGACCGAAAAAATTCGAAAACGAGCATTTAAAAAAATACTTGTCTCAAGTATGGTAATTATCGCTGAAGACGGCTTTTTGTAGACAAAATGCGTATCTGGTTTTTTACAACCTTATTGTGGCCATTGGAGTTACCTGAGACGAGAATTTTTTTAGTGCTTGTTCTTGAAGAAATGACGTTGTTTCGGTGTCAAGTAATTGAAAAAAGCTGTAAAATTCTCAAATGTTAAAATTTCGCTGTTTGTTAGAATTTTTATCGTTTTTTTATCGATATGTCTGTCCGTCCGACCCTGGGGACACGCTATCCTAGGAATCCTGGCGAAGCAAAGTTTTCAGGAAAGGTCGGTCTAGACAAGGTAATAATATGAGCTCGCTATTACTTATGTTAAATAATTGAAATAAACAGCGGATTCGTGCCTAAAGGGGACACCACTATTAAAAAAACGCGTCTGGAGCTCTACCACAGCTGGTGGTGTGGAAACGAGCTCAAAAAACTTGATTTTAAGACAGCGCGCGGCCTGCGTTCCGCAAAAAACGCTCATTTTCTGCTATACCATCGCAGTAGCAAAAGAAACTGCAAAGAGGCTTTCTTGTAGGAACTTTTATTCTGTATAAGTTTGTTTACGTACAGTTTCGCCGTAGATTTGACCGTTTCCGATTTATTCGCGAAAATCCAGTCGCGGGTTTTGCTCTGGCGGCCATTTTGGCGCCAAAACGGTCGACGCGTACACGTCAGGCATGTCAACTTTTGATATGTTAGTTAGGTTACCCTAACGGACAAATGTGCCAATTGTCTAATTTGAATGGTTTATAAGCCTAAATCCAAAATTCAATTGGATATGAATCTAAAATGGCGTAATTATAGCCGTTCAAAGAGCATTACATAGCACGTATAGACAGGTAACCTTGGGGAGTTGAAATTTCGTCCTCAAAATCTGACTACGCTCTTCCTTCCGATCATATTATATAGCACGCCAAGTTTGGTGGCTCTAGGGTCCAGCGTGTGGATTTGCATAGCCGGAGAAACAGACAAAAATTTTGAATTATATAATATAGATATATTATTATCATAAAATGCCCTTGACAAAGCTCTTTCAAGTAATTTAGATGGATGTTTTCAAAGTAAAAAGTCCACTGCATCCTAACTTCCTGAAATAATTCAGTTCATAATCACAAGTCAAATTCTTTTATGTTGCTTATTAACGCTCCTCAATCCCTAAATCCTAAAGTTTTAAGTAAACCGCATTAAATTACGCTATGAAGATAAAGAATTACACGTACTCCTTTGACAAAAGGTTTCTAGTCTCGCGTAGAGAATTCTCCGAGGCAATTTATTAAGATGAACATACGCTTTCCTTTCACTTTCACGGGACTCTATCCCTTTCCGTTGCTAATGCTATTGCGACATACGAGAACGTAGGAGAAATGGAAAACACGTCCTATTGTTTTTCCGAGAATATATATAGATGCGTGGAATGTGTTATCATGTTACAGACCTTGAAAAGTATAAGACAGTCTTATATATACATATATAGATATATATGTGTGTGTGTATATATATATATATATATATATATATATATATATGTATGTATGTATATATATTTCTGCGTGAATGAGTAAAAAGACTGTCGAGTATACGAGAGAATACACAAAGACTTCTTTTTCCATGCTTAGAATCAAGATGGATTTTCCTCTTTCCGACTTTTTGTTATATTCTTGCATGCGGGGACCCATTGTCCAACTATTCCGCGAGCCGGTTCTTTCCAACGTTGTTTTCTTCCTCGACGATTGACTTGTTGGGACAAATAAACCACTCCCTCTTTCTCTTTCACACTTGCTCTCCCTTCATCATCTTCCTTCGGGCCATTGTTTCGTCTCATGCTCGTCTCCCTTAGGTCCAATTCATCCTGTTCATTTTTGTTATTCTCGTTCCTATTCCACTACTTAGAATATCGCATCCTCAACAAAAAGAATGTCTACCACTTAGTCCTGGATAGGAGTACCACCATTTGTAACGGAAAAGTCTGGAAGCCTCTACTCCGCAAAAAAAAATCAAACATTCAATTTATAATAGCATCTCCGTTGCAGCTACGTTCGCAATTAATTTGTGGTTAGAACTTATCAAGTGGTAGTACTGTAAGAAAACTAAGTAACCGAAGAGACATTTGTCTGATTGTAGGAATTTATAGTACGATAGGAGGAGAGAAGGAACAGGGCCTGCGGGAAAAAATTGCTTTCACTTCGATAAATTAGCCAATCACAAAGCAATATATTTTGCCATAGAAACGTTAAGTAGCGCGATTTATTTTTCCATTAAAACAATAAGTAACGTAAGACGTTCACAATTTTTCAGCAAAAACGACGGTAAGTAATAAAGTTCTCTCCCTCACTCTCCTTCTCCATCTCCCTTCCTCTCCCTTTCCCTTCCTCTTTCTTCCTCCTGTTCTCTCCGTCCCTCTTTTCTCTCCCGCCCTCCCACTCGCTCGCCCTCTTCCTCTCTCTTTTCTCTTCTCTTCTGTTATTGCTATATTTTTATTTAAAGAACTTCAGTAGATTTAGCAGGTCCACGTATCTCCTTTCCTGTGTGGGATTTACCCTGTAGTGCATATAATGTTTTTTCTATTTCTTTCCTCCATTTTACTTTTCCGCCTATACTCTGTTATTGCATGTATTTTATGTATGGTTATCCTATATATTATAGTGCGACATATGATGATTTTTTTATTGAGCTTTGGTAGGTTTCGCAGGTTTTCACCCCCCCCCCCTTTCTATGTGGGTGTTTTCCTGCAGTGGGTTTTTTTGTTATTTTTCCCACACAATTATTATCTTTTCACAGTTATTGTATTATTATTATATTATTGTTAATTCTTGAATGCATTATTATATTTGTGTCATGACGGGGAATTAGGTGGAAAAATGGACTTCCTAGTCTCAATCTCGCCCCAAATAAAGACCATATCTAATCTAATCTCTCTCTCTCTCTCGCCTTCTCTCTATACTCCCACACCCCCTTCTCCTCTTTCCTTTCTTCCACTCCCAACCCATGGCTTTCCCTCTTTTTCTCCGTCTCGCTCTTCATCTCTTTTCATCCGCTCTTTTCTAATTATATTCCTCCCATCCACTCTTTTTACCTTCCAGCCTATCTCCCCCCTCGCCGCATACCCTCCTTCTTTCTCTACATCTATATAGCCGTTCAGATGATAAAAAGAAATCAGACTAAATACCACTCCAAATAAGATCACGTAATTTCGCAAAAAATCCAACAATGTATTGTCATGACGGCTAACGATTTTTCTTTTTTTAAACGTGAAATTTTGGCGTTAAAAACGAATCTGTGGACGTCAAGCGTCACTATAAATTCGATGGCAAAAAATAGGTTGTCAGTCTTTTAGCCTTTTTAGGGTTTAAGTTGCGATAATAATTTTAAAATAGCAACAAAAAAAGGCTTGCAAGCTACGTTTAAGCTTTTTCAATGATATTCAAATAGAGAAAAAAAACGTTCCTGGAATCAAAATTTACTTAAACTTTGCGCAGCCAAAAATTTAAAAGAGGTAAGACCCAAAAAATTCTGAAAGCATAACTAAAATTTTAAATATCGTTCTTGACTCAAAAGTATTTTAAATGTTAGTGATACACGTAGATTTTGAGCAAATAATATAATAGATTATATAAATTACAAATATAGATACTGCACAAAAAATAATATTGCATTTATATTTTATAATATTTCACATTTTTCGTAATTAAGAGCTGGAGTTTACATTTTTCATTAGATTTTGCTGCATCTAAAATTTTAGTTTTATTTGCTAAACTGAACAAATTATGCAAAGATTGCATTTCTGCCTTAACTGTTTCAACTTTTATTTCTCTAATAATTTTACAAGTTTTTCTTTAATGAGGACACACTCTTAGCGTCTGCATTTCTAATAGGAACCGGTAAAACGAATTCGACGAATTTCAAAATTTCTGGATTATTGTTTTTTTTAACTCGACCCACATTTTATCATCAGGTAGATTCAATTCAATTAAATACGCTCTCAAATAATGTAAAATAATATACTCATTCAAGAATTCGTCACCGTTTATTGATTTTTCTAGTTTTTAGATCTTTCACAACTGTTAATAACTCATTAAAGTGAAGTCAGATTATTTCATATATATTTCCAAAAAGCGTGACATTTTGGAATTGAAGCGGAATTCGAGAGACAGTGATACAAAAGCGGAACTGTTCCGCTAAAAGCGGTGCGGGTGGCAATCCTAGTTACCCATCTCTTGCGTCTTCTGCCGAAATAAAGGAAGTTTGTCTATCTTGAAATGCCAATGTTTACAAATCCTCTCTCGTATAATCTATTGATTTCGTCATACTCGAAGTATAAGATAAATAATTACGATCGCGAAAATATTCTATCACGAGATATTGATGAATACACATTATAATTGCCCTTCACTCCGAAAAATTAGCTTTTGCGATTACGTTTATATCGTCTGTGCGTGGCTCCAGGGATTAAGCGACATTACAGAATTGGACCAGGCTTTGTGTTTTTAAAGGGTATCATAGAAACCATGTTGAAATGAACAATATCGAGCAAAAATGGGGCGTAGTATATTCTTAACGATTTTCACAAAATTTCGATCCGAGAATTTTGATATAACTTCGTCGAGTGATTGGGTTTGATGCACCAAAAACATTACGTAATCCTTTAAAAATGACTATACCGCGTTAGTTGATATTATAACATATCAAGTTTTACGTACTGCTACTGCCACTTATGTAGAATTAACATTGATGTTGCGAGAAAAACTGCAAGAATAGAGCATCTATTTTTTGCGCGTAAACACGTACGTATTAATGTAAGACCAGTGACGTTATAGTATGGACAAACAAGCGTACAGACATGAGAAAGTTTATACAGTTCGCGTTGCGCCGCTTTTTAATTTTTTTCCCGGAGACGCTCGCGAAACAATTCCTATTACTGGTAAATGTCGGTTTTGTGGAATTGAACAACCTGCTATATTTTTTAAATTGTTTCGTTTTTAACGATTCAACTTCTAAATCCCTGAATGCATGCCAAGAATCATATTCTACTGTGTAAATCTATCCAATCCACTAACTTAAACAGCATGCTTTTTAATATGATAGTTATAACACGTTTTTTTTGCAAAACACAGGAATTATGTTCAACCTTCAGGGCTTCCTCTGGAAAAACTTCTAAAGGGAGGATGGGAGAAGTTAGCGTTCTTTCTAAAATATCCGGTCGAATTTCAGCCGCAATTGAATTTGGGTGTTGGAATGCTCGCACGCACGCACGCACGCTTGAGCAAAAAGGGTTCAATCGAATCGATCGTTAAATCCATGAACTCGAGAGTTGATATAATAATTTAGATGGAGGGCTCGTGGGCACCCACGACGCAGTCATATTTATTAAATTCCTGCGTAGGAAATATTGAAAAAATAAATTTTTATTCGGCCAATCAACCAATGCCAGCGCCTATTTTTGACCGGACCGAATGAATTCTGGCGTAAAAACATGCTTCATTATTCTGACCGCGCGAAACTCTACATTTCATTTTCTTTCTCTGAAACTTCATGTTCTTCCAAACACGCATACACGTTACAACCTCTATATTTCGAACTTCTATCGATCGAATTGTGACAGGTTCATTGCAGTGAAAAAATTATAGATACAGTAAAAAAAGAAAGTAAGAAAGGTCACGGACGAAGACTTCTTAGAAATATCATCTGTATTTGCCGAACTGTTCTGTGTTTTGGCAAGTAAAACAACGTTTATCCGATCGGCCAATCGTCATACTTTGAGATACCCTCACTTTAAGATAACTCACACACACACACTATTATACGACATATCGATATTAAATACGTAAAGGTAGAGAATACGGTGATATTAATGTTAAAATGAAAATTTTGACAGATATATCGATAAACTTTTCAATTCACTGAATATTCATTATGCTCGTGATTATTACATAAATGTATAAAGTTTTGCGATACTTACAAATCATTTTTATTTAAAACACTCGAGATGAACATATCACCTTTTAATAAAGTCTACTATTATCGTCGAATTCTAACCCACAAAGGCATTGATTTTCAATTTACGGCTCGCGAACCACTGCCGAGTAACACACACAGTGGTATTGATCGCCAGTCCCGAGAATACAGTATAAGTACCGATTATCGCATAAAAAGCTACAAGGTAACAAAAGAGTCTGTAAACGAAATTCCGTTTATAGGTAAACTAACAGCGGTATCAAAGTGGCTCGGTTTTAAGATTAAATATAAATTATAAAAATATGCGATTTTTTTATCCACTAATTTGTTCTGTAGCAATTTTAATCTGTGACAAATATAAAATATAAAAAATATATTCATAATTTTTACCTTACTGATAATATCTATATGCCGTGGGTGGAATACAAATCACCCGTTGTCAGCAACGCGATAGGCAAAACATTTATAGCTAAATTACTTGGCCAAAGGTCAAACAAATCCGTTAAAAATCCCAACCACCATAGTATACTCTTCATAGTGGTTAAAATGAAATCTTTTTCTTGTTTCTACGTTCTGTGGTTGTTGAGTCATAAAAGTACATACATCTCATCAAAAGGGTATTAACAGTCATTTTTAACATAAAACAGCCTCCTGTGACCTCGGACGACCTCGGAGGTCAACAGGTCCATGCCAAATTTGAGACCATACGTTTAGGGCGTGAAAATGTTACAAACCCACATACATAAAGACTTTGCATTATCTATAGAGATGATTATAAATCGAAATGAGTGATTATTGTAGCGAGTTAATGCAAGTTATAATCGAAATATTCTATTGGTGTTGTTTGATAGGAAGATCTCCCGGAAGATATTTTCCTTCCGATGCGCCGCGAGACAACGAGTTATAAAAAACTGTCTTTACGAACCGCAAAATACGCTTTAAAAAAGATCGTCCCGATCGGTAATACTGTATAAAAAAAGAGAGGACGCCATCCCTGCCTCGGTTTTTTTGAGAGAGGGTTTCCTTTAAGAAAAACACGTCTCCAATCTTGCCGGATCGAAAGTATTGTTCGAACCGCATCGAGATAAGGGTATCCAATCTCTGCGTGGAATCAGAGAGAGAGTGAGAGAGAGAGAGGGAGGAAAGAGGATGATGAGAAAAATTTGAGGGGTGCTTTGAGTTTTAAAAAAGAAAGTTAACCGTAAAGTGGTGAGTCAAAAAAGACGTTTTTTTTCGGGGTAGCAAAATTCCTTTCTCTCGCTCGAGCAAATTTTCGCGTTCTGCTTCTAGGTGGTTGCGCGACAAGAAAACTCCATCTGGTGTTAATCTCGGGGTTTATTCGAGCAACAAAGTCTCTTATTTCGCAAAAGTCGTGTCCGCGAGATGTAACTGTAACTGCGTTGCTACAGCAATGCAATGTTATGAGGATACCGTTAACTCTTCACTGCGTGAATATACTTATTAAACCATTTTATATGAGGAAAAGAAAGAAGAAAAATCTCATAATAGCCTCTTGCAGTTTTCCTTATCAACGGCCATTCTTCTCTAAGGTGACTGGAAACTTCACGATCTACTTGTTCCATCTTTATTTCGGTATTTTTTTTATAAGTAGGAAATTTCTTGGAATCCATCCAGTGATGCTAGATGTCCAACGCTAATCATTCATTTTTGCAATATGGCCTTCCCATTGCGACTTAGTGCCTTTACCCTCTTTATTCTTTCATATCCAGTCATTTCGTTTACGGTATCTTAGGGCGATCTATAAAATTTATCACTCCGTGCTCCTCTTTATTGTTTGTAGACGCTGGAATAGTCTGGTATGCGCATTTCACGGCCGTATGCTAGAACAAGCAAGACATATTAGTCAAAAAACCCACACTTGAGCAGGAAAGGAATATTAGATTGGAAGATATATGGACTTCGTCCGAATACATTCCATGTCCTTTTGCTCTGCTGTTTATTTCCTCAAGCATCGACCCATCCATAGTGGTTAACGGACTCAAATAAGCATGCCTTACGACTTCGTCGATTTCCGCTCCATTGATTTTTATCTTATGAGGAATTGTGAAGCTTTTGTGCATGATCTTTGTTTCATTCAAATTCGTTTTTAGCCCATATATATTTACATCATTTGTATTTATACTTGTAATTATTTATTGGCCTGCAAGCTTATAAGCTAGATTTCATTTGACCTAGCAAATAAAAGCGTTTGGAAATCATAGAGTCTATGTGATGAATCTTTCACTTTGGCTCCAAACGATACACTTCTTTAACCCAAATTTGACAGGTAAGTTGAGCCGAATTTAATTTATAACCACAAAAACTACTCCGCACCAAATCGATCAATCACCTTGCAAAAAAAATTCCTTCTACTGCTATCCTAAGCCTAATAAACGTTGTAATATTTCAAACTCCCGTCAATACATGATTTTAAAAAGAAACCTGCCTTTTCCTCCATCCCAAAACGTCTAAAGCATAGAGAAGAGGGGACCTTGAGAGCAACAGTCCCTAACACACTCCTCCCCCACTCTACGCCCTATTTTTCCCCTCCCTGCAAAGCGGACACTTTCAGCCTTCCTTCATCCATCTTACTCAAAGCCGCCTCTACTTCATGTCCTTCCTACCAAAGAAATTTGCACGCCATTCCCTTTCAACTCTAGACTCGGGCGGCCTCTGACTCACGTTACACACAAGCCCCTCGCCATTCTTCCGATCAGACCTCGGGAAATTCTTTACGCGCATATCGTTACCAGCCTAAATATACTTCTCTCCCTCTCTCTTTTCTCCCTCTTTGAAGTATTTTCTCTCTCTGTTTCTCTCCTCCTTTATCTCTTTTTTCTATCTCCTATTTGATTCCTTCCCAAACATCCCCGTCCTGTGACCGATAACTGAATGCAAACCCTTTCTCTACAAGTTTGTTTATTTATAGTTTTTTCGAAGCGTGTAGGGGAGAGATGGGCATCCTACATTATTTATTAAAATATTTTTAGACCAAATCGTTCAACTTTTATCGTCTAAAAATTCATTAGGTCTCGTTCTCTCTTATATGATATCACCAAAACTCTAGGCAAGTTTGGATATAAACTCGTATCCGGCCCACCAAAGCACTCCTAACTTGCAGAAAAAACTGAACTTCTCAAAATCGTCTCACTTTCAAAAATTACAATAACTCAAAGAACAGAAGATATTCAATCTCAGTTATTTTTTAAAATCATGATTTGGATGTCTTCTATTGCGTTCTATAAAAGTTACGATATATGAGATACGACACCACTTATAATAAGAAAATAAATTGATTCAAATGTTCATCTCATGTAAGATTTAGCAGCTCAATGCTGTATTAATGAAACCAAAACCAATGCACATAATTTTGATAATTTAGAAGACATATTCCTGAAATAACATTAATATCAACTTTAAATGTAATACGATCAAACGATTTGAATCGCAGGTAATTTACAAGAATTTCTCAATTCGATCGAAGCAGTTTATGAAGATAAATTGTAACATTCAATGTTTAAATGGCTGACTAGGGATAGATTTTTTCATTTAAGAGATGTTTATGACAGAAAAAAGCCCTGCAAGCAAATGACTGCCGGAATGCGCAAGACGTTATGCGCAGTAGGTCAAATTCTTATTTTGATCCAAATAGCCACACCCTACTCTAAGTCTAATAAATTTAAGAAGTATATTAAATCATCACATTTAAAATATGAGCATTTAACTGCTCATTCCGAATTATAAAAATTCTGCACAGACGGGGAAAGTACATAGTATGTTCTTCCCGCGGCCAGCGTGCTTCATTTGTGTCCGAAGAACCTGTCCCGCGGCGCAGAATCTAATATTAATGTTATGAATAGGTTTAAGGCCGCATCATAGGGTTGGGGATATTTCTTCCTTGAGGAAGGGAAAAGCGAATGTCCAAAAAATATGAAACGGTATGAGGACTGGAAAAATATGTGGCCCGCGGACTTCATACGGTGCCTTAATGCGGCCCGCGGGTCCAGTGGAGAGCCTTCATGCGGCCCGCGCACTGATGTGAGCTTGAGACCTCTGCCTTGGAGCTTTTTCTTAACAGTCGCGTAACCCCTACAGCACTTTTTAGTGGTCACGTACCTCTAAGTACATTTTAAAGTGATATTGAAATGAATAACACTTGTATTAAGACATTACCCACGTCTATAGCGTTAAAATTTGCAGTTTCTATGATTTTTTCTTGTCAATAACGTTATTTTTTCATCAAAACATCGCAACTTTCGATTCCAAAGCTATGCACGAAACGCGAAGTAAGAAGAAAAATTAATAATCTTAAACACGTTCGCGTACCCCGTCAAAACTCTTGACGTACCCCTAGAAGTACACGCACCCCCGGTGATTAATGTTTTACATTACATCTATTTACTTCAACTTTTGTGGAATCTAATTGAACATCCTTTCCGTATTCCATTCTTTTTATGTTCTACGTCACTGTAAACATGTTATTTATTTTTACGCCTTATCTAGGAATACAAAGAGAAAATTGTTTTCGTCCTTTTGTTCTTCTGGCCAATTATTCTCCTTTGATCTTCGTAATTATCCTATTCGTTATCTCCGTGTATTCAACCTTCATCTCACATCTCTTCCAATATATGTTCCATTATATATTCACGTTTTTTAGCCCGCCTCTTTGACCCTTTTGCTTCCTTATTCTCTTTGGAGCCTCAGCCTCCAATAACATGTCTGTCTACATGCATCGGAGTAAAAATACCGGGATACGTTCAAAAAATTCGCGGTCGAGTCTGGAACTTGCACATCCCATTAAGAAAACCAGAATTTTGTGTATCATTCATGGACTTGGAAAAGGAAAGAGATTGGAAGAGAGTGAGAAGAGGGGAAAGGACGGAGAAAGGAGGAGAGGTAGGAAAGGGGAAAATGGGAAGGAGAAGGGGGAGAAAGGGAAGAGAAGGGAGGGAGAAAGGGGAGAGAATGGGTGGAGAGAAGGGAGAGAGAGAGAAGGGAGATATAGAAGGGAAGGAGAGAAAGGGTGGAGAGAAAGGGTGGAGAGTAGGGGTAGAGAGAACAGGAGGGGAAGAGAAGAGATGGAGAGAAGGGAGGGAGAGAAGGGGTGGAGAGAAGGGGTGGAGAATGGGTGAGAGAAGAGGTGGAGAGAAGTAGGGAGAGAAGGGGTGGAGAGAATGGGTGGAGAAGGGAGGGAGAAAGGGGAGAGAAAGGAGGGAGAAGGTGGGAGAAAAGAGGTGGAGAGAAAGGGCGGTGAGAGTGGAGAAGAGAGAGGGGCACCCACCAGAGCACCCCGAGCGGTCCTCGTGTCGGCTTTCTCTCCGTTTTAAACTTGTTCTCTCTCTTTCTCACCCGTTCTCAGATATATCCGCTCGTCCTCTCTTTCCCTCGTGTATTGCATTAGAGCGTAGTTTGCGTTCTGAGACGAAGGTTCGCCTTTTCTCGGTCGTTTTGACAGACGTGACTGCGGTCGACAAACGTATTACCAAGCGGGAAACGTTAGAGAAGGATCCCAACTGTATTTTTTTTCTCGTTGAAGCAGGCCGAAAACTTGATGGGATAGCTTAAATGTTTAAAAGGGACTAAACTTGAAACAGAAGCGCCGCGGTTCAAGTGCACGAGCGGTTGAAAAGAGAATTAATTTTCTTAGCGCCGAATTCCACCGCAGCAACATTTTCGATATATTGGTTTAGCGCTAAATTACGGCAACCTATTAACTCCTCGCGATGTGTCGCTGTACCGCGTGAAATTTAAGTGCCGTTTGGTTGTTGAAACTTTCTAAGAGGATCTTACTCTCGTATGCCTCGTCTTTGGTTAAAACATTCCTTAACTCCTTCATAGCCATCGTTTGTTTTCAGTTTCACTCCCAAGTCCTTTTAACTTCTGTCTGTGGCCATTAATACTTCCTGATAATGATCGAATAGATAACATTGAACACTTAAAGCATTTTTATCAAACGTCAAGTATTTTACTTATGTAGGAATAAATCAGGTGATTTGTGTGATGAGCCAAAAAATTTGCTCATTAATTCGTTTTTAAATGTATTTTGTTATGAATAATTGAAACGTTTCACGACACGCTATCCTTTTATCAGAAAGGATGGAAATCTTACGGTACATGACCCATCGGATAATTTATATGATTTATCCAGTGTTACCTGTTAACGTATTTTATTGGCACCAAAATATAAAGATTACTTGTACCAATTGCACAACTTAAAGAGCAGGTAGCCATTTTCGGTGCAAGATACAATATTCTACATGGATTTACTGGAAGTAATCTTCAACTATTTCTATGCAGGAGATATTGACCTATGCAAGAAGATGTTTGATTGGGCCCAAAGATGTATGTACCAATATTTCACCATGATATTAGCGACACCCGCAAAAGCGAGGAATTCTTTTCGGAGAGCAACATTTTTATTTCTTTTCAAAAAACAAGCTCAGACATCTGAATACCGTTTTATTGTTTCTAATTTGACACTGGGAAACAAAAAAGTCGCTAAACCTTTCCAACGCAAATGTTTTGCAAGACTGTAAAAAGTAAAGAAGAAACATCGGCGCAAAATCCTCGCCTCAGGTTCGGAGGAAATCGCGAGAGCTCCATCTTCGATTCGTTTTCCCCCCTTCAAGCTCGATCCTCAAGGTTATATACGGATTTCCTATTAACCACGCGTGGTTTTATTCGACGCGACGTCGTTGCTTCCGCCTGAAGGGCCGAAACATAGAATGTCCCCGTCCGAGACATGGCAACCGATGCGGAATGATGAAAAAAGAAGTCCCTCTTGATTTCCTTCCTCGCAGCTCGGGGAAATTGATGCTGTTTCTAAAAATTGAACGTAGAAGAGGAAATCGGGTTCTCAGCTCAGGCCAGTCAAGGCAAGAGAAGGGAAGTAATGAAAACAAACAGGGAAAAAGAGGGCGTTTAAAAATAATTCACTCCTCCTCCTATCCTCACACTCCTTGCTAGAGAGAGAGAGAGAGCCCGGCGGTCTGGCGAGTCATAAAAACAAAAAAAGTCCGTTATCCTCGTCATAATATCCGGTTTCCACTCTCGGGAAATGCGGTCCTTCCGATTTGCACGTCGGTGATGCTGCAATCCGCGGATTAAGAGCCGAAATATCGAAGGATGCACTACAAAGGGATGAGGAGTGAAAAGGAATCGAATTGAGAATTGGAAAAGGGAAAGTTCTGCGAAAGTAAAGAGGATTTGCCACGCGGATTCCAACGGATATTCGACTAACTGTAAGTGAAAAAAATTCGAACGAATAAAGCACCAAAGATCGACAAAAGAACGTCCTCGTACACTTTCCTTTAAAACATTCAATTGCAGCTATAGGCCAGTATTTAGCGGGTGGAAATGAAAGACTCATCGTTGATTTATTTAAAAACAATTAATTTTTAATCGCTGTGCGATTGAGTTGGTAGAATTTTAACCTTGATTGTGTATGGTATTAGTGTTTTTTTTAGTAAAATTGAAAAAATTGAAGCCATTTACAATGCACATCCCTGATCAAATCCGCCACACTGAAACTTAGTATATATTTAATCTCAAATATCATAAGCTGGTATTTCCAAATCTAGATACATAGTTTTGTCGCTTCCTTGACAAATACATTATATAGCGAATTCAAATAGTAAGTTATGCTTTATCTTTTGAAATTGTTTAATGGAAACAAGAAAATGTTTAATTTATGAAATCCGAACAATATGCTGTTGCTTTTGCCCAGAAACATTCTTTAAAAAAATTTCCAGTTCAGCTTAAAGGCTTTTAGACATTTGTTGATGCCAATTAAGGACTAATAAAGGAAAAAAACATTAATGATGTAATTATCGCAACAAAATTTTAGCCGTCAAAAAAGAATTATCTAATAATTTACTGTGTATTATTTGATATATTTCATCACTGTACTAAACATTTGACACGACCTGACCATAAGGCATTCTTTTTTTACTTTTTGTAAAGTACGCTTAAAATTAAGCGAACCTTAAATGGGGCATATATTTCATCGCCCTACCTAGGAAGGTATTAGAGAGCGTTCTAAAGTCGTCCGGGTGCTTAAGATGCATTCCTTATCTCCGGCGGATCCGAAAGCCATGATGCGAGGAAAAAGGTTCATAGTGTCAGCGGAATAAGTTTCAGATCGAGGAGAAAATAGGGGCTGAAATGGGGGATTTTGAAAGGGGAGAAAGGAGGGAGAGAAAGGGACGGAGAGAAAGGGAGGGAGAGAAAGAGAGGGAGAGAACGGGAGGAAGAGAAAGGGAGGGAGAGAAAGGGAGGAAGGAAAGAAAGGAACGGGAAAGAGGAGAGAGGGTAGACTGAGACAAGGAATTTAGCGGAATAAAAATTTAGCATAAATAGGATTAGAAGAGAAATGAAAGGATTAAGGGTGCACGAAAATAAATCGATGCCAGGAAGAATTATGTTAACAAAAAGATAAGGAAGATAAATGGGTGAAAGGCGGAAGATGTAGTAGTTGCCGTATCTCAAGACTCACAGTTTATGTTTAAAGTTAAAGTAACCACCCTCAGTTTCCCCGCCTTCCTCCTATACACTCTTACAAAAATTGCGGTGATAAAATCTCGACGATTTAAACCGATTACATCTAGCCATTCAGTTTTTAATAGCGTGTCTTAAAATAAGGAAACGGATGTATTCAGCCCGTACATTTGCACTGCTGTACGTATTCCGATGGCGTTTGCAATTAACGCAATTTTTTATAGTATAAGATGAGGAAAATGACATAATCGGATTGAACCAATCAATCAGAAATGAAAAAAGGACATTTTAAAATCTTAAAATATTAACCTAAGAGAATAATTTTTATGAAAGCTTTAGTGGGAAACAAAATATAATTTTCTTTCCATTATGTAATTTTATAAAATTTCATGTCACATAACCGACTTCAGAGTTTTTAATTTAAACTACTGAATTCATGATTGAATTTCATCAAACTTCGTATATAGAAATTATTAACAACTCACACGATAACATATGATAACATATTGTCAATTTGTCCGAATGTTTGCAAATATTGGCCACAGTAAAAATTGACAATTATAAACCGTAGTCTAAAATCAAACTGCGCAACCTTTTGTAACGCAATTTGAGCAAACAATTAATACAATTATTTATTTGTAACTAGTCTAAAAAACGCAATGGCCACATTTCACTACAGCGCACATCAGAATATAATAATAAATATAACAAAACTACAGCAAGGACGACAAAAATGGTCGTAGCAAAATCAAAGCATAAGTAGGAAAGGAAAGACAGATTAAATAGCCAATAGTTGTTTACGGAAGGAGATGTTCGAGAAAATGTCAGTGTTGAGATGAGGGTCTGATGTGAGGCGGGATAACAGAAAAAGGAAAAAGAATCTGAAGCCGATTGGATAGATACGTAACCCGAAGGGATGTAATTAAAGAGGAGAGATAGTAACCGTAAATGGAAGATTGAAGATAATTGAGAGCAGCAATACGACGTCGATTATAAATACACTTGTAAGTAATTTTTAGAACGATAGAATTACTTCTGAAATCATGTATTTATTTATTTGATGTATTTTCAACATCTCTATTTTTTATTTCAAAGATAGGCTTCAACCAAAGAAAAAGAACGATTGTAAGATGTGGGTCATCTTATACAAAGAATAAATTGTAGCTCCGAGTATTTATTCAGGAAATTCAGGATCGACGCATACGCCAAGAGTCACATTCATTCAGTTTACATCGACGCTACAACTTCTCATATTCCATCTAATTCGTTGCTATGGACGTAGAATTTTAAATATTAAATTGTACATTTTCTTTCAATGAATAATGCATATTAAAGATTGAATATGCTTAGAGAAAATCATATGGAAAATTTTTATTTTAGGAAACAATGACGCAAGGGGACTAAAGAAAAAGGAATGCAAATATTCCTACTTTGAAATATTAAATTTTCTGAAAACTACCTGAATTTATTCATAACCGCACTACTAAGCTTATTTAAACATAATAATGTTCCTGATTTTCACCTAAATTGTAAAATAAAATACAGACATTTTTACTTCAAATACAGAAAAATTCATGAAGTTCTTAAACGAATATAACTCGGAAAACCCGAAGTAAAATTTCGTACATTACGGAGAAAAATTATAGCCTTCATGAATTGCACCACATCAGTAAAAATATCCATAAATAATCATTGCACTCGATCCTCAGAGAAAGGATATAAGATCGAGTGTGGGAAAATTCTAGTCGTAAAAATTCCTGTCAATTAACTCAAATTCCAACAAAAGTTTTATTCGCGTTATTGGACATTCCAGTCGAAGGAATCCCTCCATTTAGATATCATCTGCACGTCATCTCTGGGCATCTCGTGGTATGCCTATATATTCTCCAAATGTGAAAATGAATTGGGGCGCATAAGAACTCATAACTCAACATAAGAGAAAATTCAGGGAAACAAGAGTGGATGAAGGAGTTGGATGGAGACGGCTTCTGGCCGAATGACGTCAGAGGAGAGCTTGGTTGTAGCAGAGCATAAAACTAGATATTTTATAGCGTCACTATAGTTATCCATTATAATAATAGTTTTGATTTGTTTGTTTGTGCGTATGTTTGGAACGCTCCCTTTTCCGGGAAGGATTTGTCGGTACCTTTAATGAAATTACTCGAGAACGGTTTGTATGTTTTGCGGAATGTTGCGATCTATTTCTTGCAACTTTTAGACAAGTAATCTTTTAACATAGAATCACGGGTTCGATTCCAAGAGGGGCAATTTTCTCCATTTGACTGCAGTACGTCAGTCATTGACATATTTAAATTACTTTAAATCATCGCATGAATTCGCAACTGAAAATAAAGAACGCCTGAAAGAAAGGAATTTCATTTTCCTCCCATCGATTTATGATTACGAATCAAATCGGAACTACAATTTAGTTTTTAACACGAAAATTTTATGTATTTTTACGCGAAAATCTTTCGTCTAGGTGATTTGCATTGTTGCTGGTTTCGTATAATTGCGAACGACTGACTGGGATTATTAATTCGCGACGCATCTGTCCATATTCGGGTGGTCCTTATTTACTCTTGATGAAAATTGGTTTTCGAATTTTTTGTCGGAGCACCCACCAGAATGGTTTCAATTAATTCAAAACTAATCCCTGTAGAGTTTGGAATCGATCGGATAATGGGAAAACGTGCCCCTAGCCTTTTGTTTATGTAAATTTCAAGTAATTTCGCATAAAATTCGAAATATTTTTAGAAAATTTCTAAGGTTGAAATTTGATTTTTTAATGAAGAAAAGGCAAAATTTAATCATAAACAGGTCGTCTATTCGTCGTGGTCGAGAGAATTTACGTAAAAAAAGAGATATTTTAAAAACAATTCAAAACATCCGAATTGCAAGCAGTTGTCGTGCATTAGGATGAGAAACTGCTTCCAGCTGTAGCAGGTAAATATATTGTCGATAGACTTCAAGTAATCGTTATGAGAGTAGATATTGAACAAATCCTCGGAGAACAAGCATTACAAGCCGGGGAGGGAAAAGAACCGACTTGTGCTGTTTATGAAACTTGCTGATTGGGATCTCACAGAAACGGTAAAGGCGCTATGCTGCGATACAACAGTGACAAAAACTGGACGTTTAAAGGTTGCGTGCATTTTATAGGGACAATTTTTGGAAAGGGATCTTTTGTATTTACCATGCAGGCATCATATGTATGAGCTAATTCTTGGAAGCGTTTTCAATGAGAAAATTGCTAAATTTACAGGGCCGAGTGTACAGATTTTTAAGCGATTTCGGCAATCCTGGTCTCAGATTGATACCAAAAACTTTAAATCAGGAATCGAAGAGGAGAACGTTCGAAAATTTGTACAATACGATTTAAAACAAATTCTCGTATTTGTAGGATGTATTTTACAAGTCAACAGCCTCGAGAGGATTATAGGTAATTCCTGAAATTGACAGCAATATTTCTGGGAGATATTCCACCTCGTGTATTATCTTATCGCATTTCAGGGGTCATTCATCATGCGAGATGGATGGCAAAAGCTATTTATCGCTTGAAAATGTTGTTTCGTAATGAATTTCAGTTAACCGCGGAAGAGAAAAGCGCGCTTTCTGATATTGAAGCTTTAAATCGAGAAACATGATCATCAAATGAAAATGTCAAACTAGTCCAAATGAAAGAAAATTTTTCAAAAGATTCGACTTAGATGAGCAGTTTCTTGAAACAGATCCTTCAACTTGGTCTGGAAACGACAGTATCAAGAAAGGATAAAATACTGTAAATAGGCTGCAAGTTGTAAACGATACAGCGGAGTGAAATGCGAAATTAATATAAGATTATAACAAATTGATAACAAAAAACTAAGAACCAAAACAGTTTGTTCTGCAAATTGTAAGCGATAATCGCCGCCGATTTCCCAACACTAAAAAAAGAGACTTCATCTCAACAACTGTAATAAGACTAAATAAAAAAATCTGATTTTGCGAATAAAATATTAAATTTTTCATTTTGAAATGCTTTTTCTTTATTAAAAATCATATTTGAACCTTAGGAAGTTTTCTAAAAAATATTTTCGAATTTTATGCGAAATTACTTGAAATTTACAAAAAAACAAAAGGGACACGTTTACCCGTTATCCGATTGAGCCAAAACTTTGCAGGGATTTTTTTTCATTAATTGGAACTGTTCTGGTGCCCCGAAAATAAGGACCACCCTAGTCACCATATTCACGATATTTGAAGGTATAAACAATAGCTTGGTAACAATAAACAATACAACGGTAAAGAAAATAAACAAATTTGGGCGTCCGCCAGAGATGAGCCCACTTTGTCGGTATGGAGTTAATAATGCAGCGGTATTCTGTGATAAATTACGAGTAAAATAAAAGAAAAATCATACTCCTATGTTGATAAATAAATTTTATATTGAATATTACAGATGAAATTTAAAAACAGTGTTTTGAGAAAATTGAAGCCAAAATCATGACATTAAAAATAAAGTTCTACTCGTACTTCATTTATGGATCTAGTTCCTCGATACGGTTATTCGGTACTACTTGGTTATCCCGGACCTCTATTAAAAATGCTATATTTTCATTGTACTTTAGTACCCGAATCCAAGTTAAGTGGTTCGGGGTTGGATTCGTTCCATTTTCATCCTCCTTCCGGGTTGGGTTAAGTGGTTGGGGGTTGTATTAGTTCCATTTTCTCCCTCCTCGGGTTGGATTAAGTGGTTGGGGTTGGATTCGTTCCATTTCCATCCTCCCACTGGATTGAGTTAAGAGGTTGGATGTTGGTTTCGTTCCATTTTCCTCCTCCCCCTGGGTTGGGTTAAGTGGTTTAGGGGTTGGATTGGATCCATTTTCCTCCTCCTTCCGGGTTGGGTTGGGGTTGGATTCGGATAGTAGGGTGCAATGAAACTATTATAGCATTTTTAATAGGGGTCCGGGATAACCCAGTAGTACCGGTTATTCTTAATAAACCAGAGACTCGTTCTATGCACTTTTCTAGACATCCATATTTTCTATACTTTGTCACAAAATGCTGATATCTCCGAAATCAGAATCGACAGAGTGAGCCATTCACTGGCGGACGTCCACAAATACTCAGTTTATCATTTATATTTTGTTGAAGAAGTCTGATATAGACATTAAATTGAAAAAGGTTTTTGGGAGAATTTTCTGCAAAAGTAAGGTTTAATATTCGACTAAAACAGAAAAATAAAAGTTATATAAATTTATTTTAATTAAACAACGTTTTATGAGCACAAAAAGGTAAAAAACAAATTTAAAATTCACTTAAGTCTATGTTTGATAAAATACAATAGTTTTGTGAATATAAAAGTTTTGCACAAATATTTTATGAAAAAATCTTTATTAGTATTTCTTTGCCACAAAACATTTATTAGTCCAAAACCATTTTTACCTTATGAGACATTCAATTATGTGAATTTTATATTTATTGTTTAATTTTTATTGCATACACAAGTTGGTTCATTAATTGATTATTTAAATTATTTTGTTTTAATACTTCATTCACGTATACCCGTTCTGCAATAACACTAGTTTATTTATATCTAGTTTTGAGTCATATTTCTGATGTAGTATTGTTTATGGCATCAAGATAAGTGAATGAATGCAAATTGAAGTCCTTTAAACCAATTTTTTAATAATACGACATTTTGTGACAATCAAAAAGAACAAACTACCCTCCATTATTGCTCGACGTGGCTAATCTCAAAGAGCGAAAAACATATAGGCAACAAAATAAACCCAAACAACGCGAAGAAATGATAAAAGGAGCGACACGCGTTGATAGATGAGAGATAAATTGATGTCGGCAGCGGTTGCGAACGAAAATGGAACGACTGTCAAACCAAGAAGAAAAGGAAAAAAAATCGCGCAATCGACTGAGACGGAGATAGAAAAGATATGGCGTTCGATTCTTTCTCGACTTTAAAAACCGGAAAGAAAAATCTTGGAGTGAGAAATGACTGGCGATTTATCACGCCGATCTCCCATTTTTTTTACCGATTGTGTTCTTTCGTGTGGAGAAACCATTGATATCCATTATAATCTGTTTCCACTGCTCGTGCGGCTGGGACTCGTATTATTCCGCTCGCGTTCGGGTTATTTTGCTTTGGCAAAGACGCTATGTTGCCAAGTTTCCAATTTCGCTCGGTTCATCGGTAGCTACTGACGAGTGAAGTTCTATGCTCCAATAGATCCGGATGAAGCACGTTCACGCTTTCCGCCGTCGACGAAATACGATTGGAAAGCGTGAGCAAGCGTGTCAACAGCGCTGGCCGAGAAATTTTGAGCGGAGAGGAAAATTCACCACCTTTTATTGGCTGGTATTTTCTTCCCCTCACCCCACGGGTCTAACTGTAGACGCGCCTCACCCGCACGAATTGCTGGAATGGACTATAGCTTCTCCTTTCCTTTCGCTGAAGGAATACCCTTGCAAGGAATCGCCGGAGCGGAATTGGGAGCGATGACTGTCGCATTTCGCAAGGTGGCGAGAGAGAAAGAGAGAAAAAGCACGGGCGCGCAAAGGAATTCAGGTTCCTCGAGGATCGACGAAACCAATTACTCCGGAACGAAAAAACAACCGATTTCGGAGGGATTTTGATGCGCATTAATTCCTCGACAGATTTTTTTTCGTCTTCTTCGAATCAACACGCAGGATAACAAAAGAAACGCGCAAATCGTTTTTTTTTTCTCTTCAAGTTCACGCGCGGAGACACAAAAATCCAATCAGCATTTTAATGAGTGGCAATAATACGAATTTATGAGGTTAGTTCTATTTTTCTTTCGCGTCGACGTTATTCATTCGAAAGCATCCCCTTTAAGTTCTTACTGCAATGCAGAAAGGACAGTTGATGGATCAGGAAATGCACTAATCTCTACCGCAGTGTTTTAACTCATGAAACAAATGAAATTAATTAAATGTGCCGTACAATTGTGGTAATCCATAATTGACACTTAAGCAAAAAAATTGGACTCTATATTGAAAGGTGATTTATTTTCTACTTTTGTGTAAGGACAGATATTTTACTTCGAATCTTACCGCGAGAGAATACATTATACATTACAGCAGACCTCGAGTTGCACTTATTGAAGTGGGATATTTTTAACACATGGCAAGATTACAAGGTTAGAGGAATACACAACACGGATATTATGGGAAATTTACACAAATTGATGTGGAGATAATTTAGGAAGAGAGACTTCTATAAAGACAGAAACCTTAATGGAAAGACATGAGGGTAGATGGAGGACCCACTTCAAACTAGCATTCTACAATTTCTCTGAAATGAGAAGGTATCATTGTCGTCCGTGATACTTTTTGTTATGAAACTTTTCTGCGATCCTCTCTAAACTCGCTTTAAAACCCTTATAATATAATGAAACAAAACAATTTCTCGAAATTTTGTTTAATTTCTAAACAATTTTTAACATTCATGTCAAAGTCGAACAAACGTTCTTTAGTGGCAAAAGAAGTCTCTAGAATAACCATTAAATGGTAAATAAAATCAAAGTTGCATCTCAACTATAAAGCAGCCAACATTAGTAATTCACCGATAGTACATATTTAATACAAGTGGAACGCTTATGTCTTGATTTTACCGAATTATTTAAGCACGTCTCTAATGACAAATTGAATGAAATGGATAAATTGTTAATTTACAGTTTCCGTAGTAACTTCGCAGCAACCATGCCTCTTCTAATGTCATGCTTAATTTATTAGTAGTAGTATTTAATAAAAATGTGAATCAAACAATTTTAACACTTGTTTAACCGGATTTCCTACCTATTTCCGTTAACAGAAAAACTGACCTTTCACGTATTATTTTATATGCATTGTCGTGACTTCATTGTAGACAATAGGCACAAATCACATTGCTTCAACCTTGAAAAAACTATTATCGATGTACCATTAATGTTTTCATCACTTTTGGATTAAATCGCGTCATAATAAACCCCTTCGTTCGCCGTCCATTTATAAAACCGTGAAACAAAGGACCTCACTTTCGTTGCAACGTTACACCAGTGAGATTTAGGTTCATTTTTACTCGATGAAGACTTTATACTTGAAAATTTTGAAGGCAAATCATTCCAATAGTTCAATTTTTAATGAGATATGTTAATATAATATATGTGCTCTCTTCTGTTGAATGAATCCTTATCTCCAAAAATGGACGGACTTTCGTACCAATCGAAAATATTAATTGCCTAACTCTCAACCGACGTAAAACTTATTTGCGCTAAAAATTATGTAAATCTGGGTTTACGCATATTACCAAATCCATCGATATACCTTTCCTATCGGTATTTTATCTCTGCTCACCCATCCAGCTTCCGCAGGACAAGGGCGAAATTCTCGATCGAGTTGGAGAAGTCTGGACAGACCAAGGAGAGGGAGAGAGCGGGAGCGTCCACTGGAATAATGCGAAAAAAACTGCGCCGACGTTCTCATTACCATCTTCTGTAGAAAGCGCACGGGAAAATCCCCGGGAAGACCTGAACTGGCGAATAAAAAAAGAAGATCGTGGATGCGTCGCGAATTCATTCGGAGTCCCACGCCCCACAAGCACGTACTGTCTCCGTATGTTTGTCTATCTCTCTTTCGCACGGATGTAGTTTGTAACGCTCCCTCTTTTGAGAGTTGTTTAGCGTGCGGTTCTCTCCCTACCGCTCTTCCTGACCTCATCCACCTCCAAACCCTCTTCCCTCCTCCTATATTCTTATCTCCAATTCTCTCTCTTTCCCCTTCGTCCGGAATCTCCGATCTTGTACGCGGAGAGGTCTCCTTCGCGAAGGTACATATCGCTGTGCGTTTGTTAGGTGAACTTCCAAACACGTCCGTCTTCTCGAGAGGACTTGCTCTACGCGACGGGTTTCGGAAGCTTCGTAATCCGGACGTGGGTGGACTGTTCACTCGGTCTCTCACATGTCCTCTTCACCTCTTAACAAGATCTCCTCTTTTACTTCTTGATTTTCTCATTTCCTGTCACAACTCCGAGCCTTCCCTCCCTCTCACTCTAAACATTCCTTTTGCGACGAATATTTCTCCTCCTTCCTGAGACATGGGCTTTAAAATGTTTAAATTTAATATGTAGTGTATTCCGACGCGTTTATCAATCAATATATTCGCCTTTGTAATCCAGCTTTCATTAAATCCTGATTCCATCACTCAGAATAGGAATACAACTAGGCTGACTTTCATTTTCGCAGCATGCTGACTTTAGAACACACCTTGTCTGCAGTTAAAAATTAAATCCGAATCATTTTCAGTGCATATGCACTAAAAATCTATTATCTACTATTAGTTAATGGACCGTTTCACAAGTTTTGCGTATGTTACACCTTTTCTGCGGATCCTAATAGAAACCGTTACTTTCTCATGAATTTATATGAACCATCTCAGACGTCAGTTCGCTATTGGCGACTAAAAATGGCATTGCGGTAAATATATAATTCTGTTATGTTTCATAAATTTAGCGGAGACCCAAAGTAGGTAATATTTTTACACCGTATGTTTAGGGTATAGGTAATGTCTATAGAGTTAAACTGCCCTGATTTCGCATCGCAATGAAATCTACCCTCGCCACTGGACCATAATTGAAAGATGTGTATAATTAAATATATTTTGTAATCATTTAACATACGATTCGTTCTGCAGGTTTTTTGAACACCTATTCCTGTGTTGGCATTTTTCTGCTGGAGGATTTTCCCTGAGTGTGCTTATCGAAATATTTTTCTTATAAATAGTATCCTTCTTTTATAAATTCAAATTTCTGTAATGTTTCTATTTCATCGTATTTTGAGTAATGGAGAGGATGGATAGTAAAAGAGGCTTTCTAGCTATCCTCTCGTCCTAATAAAAGTCGTTATCTGTTCTCATTCAATTACCTCACGACTTCCGTTGATACGCTCATTTCCGCTCCTTCACTTCCTCATCCCAATCCTCCCTCACTCCTCCCACTCTCCACTCCCTCCCTCCAAACTATCTCCTCACTCACTTCTGCGTTTTCAAGTCATCTCATTTCCCTGTTCCGTTAGACTTCTATATTCTACCTCAAACCCTTTCAATAAGACTTTTGCACAATAGATAGAGAAATGATTGATATCTTAGCAAAATGATAAAGCGTTAGACAAATAAAAAGGCGCGTAATTGATTAATTGAATACAATAGATAGTTTAGGGACAGAAATGGAATGGGATTCGTACGTTCAAACAAGATAATACTGTGGGACATACATGTCTCTGTGGTGCCTTAAAATAAAACAACTTTTATTACGATTTATTCAAGAGTTTATAATTGCTCACATTATAATTTGTGGTATGGAGGAAAACGATCCATTCGCAAAAGAAAGTTGCATTTCTGATAAAATAATCCTTCTTTCTCTTTTTGGTCCCGTCTAATGCAGCGCCTTCTGATATTCTCTTTTAGGGGCAAATGGTCTTACTCTATGTTTCACAGTCACGCGCCAAAATAACGTATTTAGATTTTCAGCTACTTATTGATCTCATCCTTGAGAATTTTAAATGGCTTAATCCCCTTTCAGTATCGTGAATACTGCCTCTTTGACATGTATATCCCAGCAGTGGCGAAAGGGTTAAACACCTCTCACTTCCCTCCCCTTCCTCTCTCCTTCTCCCTCTCCATAATTTCCCCTCCATTACTTCCTCCCTCTTGTCCTTTTTCCTCCGCCCTCTCTCCTCCATCTTCCTTTCTCTTTTCCGCTCCCTTTTATCATCATTCCCCTCTCTCCCTCTACCTTCTCTTTCCGCTTCCCTTTTTCCTCTCTCTCTCTCTCTCTCTATATATATATATATATATATATATATATATATATATATATATATATATATATATATATATATAGGCTTTTGCTCCTTCGTTCTGCTTTTTCATCGATGATGAGTTGCGGTGCACGTTGGCTCGATCTGGAATGTCGGGATAGTTTTCTTGTTTTTTATCCTCTCTCTTCCGACTGGGAAACTCGAACTGAGGTTAGAATCGCCCCATAGGATCCTCTCTAGCATTTCGGTGTAGGAGGTTTTTTTCACGTTTTATTTCCCGAGAGAACTGTATTGCATTTTAAGTCGGACATGATTCAGAACGGTGCAAGGCCAACGGAAAAAGCGTCTATTTTTCTGACCGAGCGACTCCCGTTTTTTAGTGTCTTCTATAAGTGAAATTCATACTAGTGGAAATAATTGTTTCCGAGGTAGGACGAAAAAATCTTACATGTTAACATGTATTTTTTCGTGTTCCAATAATTAACTCTCGTGAGAATTCTGTTGAAACTCAAAAACCAATTTTCCACTGAAAAGTGTGTGCGCGCGCATGCATACATAAACACATTACAGGCTTCAATGGAGATAGACAGGTCAACGAACGGATAGTAACTGAAGGCGAAAATGAAATATTCTAGGGAGAATATAGGAATATGAGTGAAAAGTGGGGGGAATTGGAAGCAAGGAGGCGAGAATAAAGAGATACGTTTTAAATCTATCCAAGAAAAAGTTGAACTCAAAATTACCAATCTCTTTTATAATCCCTTTACCCCTTCTCTAATCTTTCGAAAATCGTCCTTTAACGCGAGGTGAAGCAATTGCCGAAGTAAGCCGATGCTTAGTGTTTTAACTAAAAGCCCGTGATTTTCGCGCCTGTCGCATGAAATTTTTATTAGACAGATTCTTATTTATACGCTTTAAAGGAACGAAATAGGGTGTTTAGTTATATAAATACAAATAAATCAATAATGTCCATTCTAATCTCAGTCCTATTTTCATCATCAATTCGGTTTCACGCCTATTACATTTAAGAATGTCTTCCATCTAAGTCGACGTTATGGGTTCGATTCCATGATCGATGTTTTGATCCATCAACTCAGTGATAAATGCATTGTATTTTTATTTCCATTTTAAAATTATTTTATATCAAGAAACTTTACTAGTAATTCGAACCCAATAACGGCTAAAATTTTAATCTATTATCAAACTCCCAACAATCTAATGCATACCGAATTTGGTATATAAAAGTTCTGTGTTGAACATTAAACTCTAACGTTTTTTGAAAAGGTGTACTCCATGCAAGAGTACACGGAGTTTCTAAAGGTAATCTTTAAGATTTATGATATCATGTCAAAAAAGATAAATATTGATGGCTTAATCTATTGTTTAAGCAGCGCAAAACGATATATCAGACGCAACGTCAATGAATTATAGAATTTTTGATTTGCCGATTTCTTTTTAATGCGTAGTAATTAATAAAACAATCTAAAATTATTGGTAACGTACCCCACCTGAAATGAGCAGTAGTAATCTTTATGTTCACGTCCATTCATTTGAAATAAATTATCCATTCCTATTTACTTAGAAAAGCTGTGTGTATACGTAAATAAAATAAAAGTATTTAAGCTCATTTCATAGTCGTGAATAATCCATTTCCTTTCATTTACTATATGCTGTAGGCGCATGCAAGGAAATTAAACGTATTTATTGTAGATCTTGTTTACTTCAGTTGCTACGAAGATTTTTTTGTTGAGAACAATTTAAAAAGTTCCAAGTGAATTACGTCTCCCGTTTGATTTTCTTGAAAACAGCTACTGCTTCGATTAATATATTTTATTTTACTAGCTCTACAAAATTTGTTTGAAGACCATTTTGATACTATAAGTCACTATACTCTCGAATTACCAGTCACACTGCCCCGATGCGATTTCCGATCTTCTTTTGTTGTTTTGGGAACTTTCAACATTGAGGAACATTTTGCTCGTCCTCACCGGGTTTGGTAAGTTTGTTTAGGTGTTTTTGGTACCTCCTCAAAGGAACATTTTGCTCATCCTCACCCGGTTGGGTAAGTTGGTTGAAGAGTTTTTCTATGCATTAAAATCTTTTCCCAAATTGCGAAAGACAAACAATATGATAACAACAACAATCCCCCGATATGCATTTTAAAATCCTAACAGAAAACATCAAAAGAAGACCGGAAATCGCATCATGGAAATCTGACTAGTAATTCGAGAGCTGTTCCCTATAAGTAAGTAATATTTTACGAGATATGACTGAAAGGTCATTTTTGTCGCCGGTAAGGTGGCACTCCTGATTAGGCTATGTGAACAATTTATAACAATTTCTTATTTTCTTTGCCCTTAAGTCTTAATTGCCAAATTTCATGAACATGAGTCCTGTCGTTTCGAAGATTAAACATATCATCAGATCAAGTCTCCTGTTTTGATTGAAAATTAGAAAATTATGCTATATTAAGCCATCCATAATATCTAGAATTCAAATGAGGCGTTTAAAATCTCGCCCACAATGACGTCAGGCCAGCCTACGAAAACGACTTTTAAGTCACCATGAATGAAAGGAAAAGTGAACTTTTAATTTTGAGCATTTTTGAGCGAATCCAGAAAATCCCGAGTTTGGCCTTCAACGACCTCTTTGACATTCATTTGGCCACTGACTAGCTGGGGACCTCACATCCGTCTGCTATACCCCAAGTTGCGGCCTAGACCGCCGTGGTCAAACGAAACGGAAAGCCTTCAGGCAGTTCTCTTGCTGTTTCTTAATGAGGCGGTATAATGGAGAGAATCATGTAGTCTAGTGACAACCGGGCCGAATGCCTTTTAAGGAAGGACGGTTTCCAGCATCCGGCTTTGTTAGAGGGTTGACTAGCGTAAAAGGTTTCCAATGCTAGGGACACCGGTTCGAATCCTGCTGTGGGTGTGGTTTTATTTGGCCGTCTTTGATGATTTTATCACTTTCATTATAAAAGGCTATGATAGTTATGTTAATGAGCTGTGATATAGTGGTATATAATAAATATTAATAAAGGAAAAACTTTTCTAAATATCCAATATTACGCAATGCATCTTAAATCCCCTTGTACAGGAAAATAACCCATGCAAACTGTTAGCTTAGCGGTAGAGTGCGTGGTTCAAAATTTGCTAAAACTGGGTCCAAGACAAATTTAAGTAAATGGTTTTTATTTTATTCTGAGGCTTAGATCATGAAGCAATTTTATGAGTTATTGCGTTTTCTTTTATTGTCCTTATATTTAGTCGTTTTTCACGGGTGCTGCGGAGAAACAGCAGTCTTCCGGAGACACTGTCACTTTGATCAAGAGGTACCAGACGCACAAAAATTAACACAAGAAAGAATCGTTTAATATTTTTTTATCAAATACATAAATGCTTACATCTAGGATGTACATATTGTAACGATAATTCCTAAATGGTGAGTAGCATAAGTCGCCACCTTTAATTGGTGGCGCGGCGAGTCCTAAAAGACGACTTCGGGTCGTCAGTGCCGCAGCAAGAAAGTGAGAATCGCTTATTTTTTGTTTTGGACAAGGGTATAAAATAGGAGACACGGGACTAAAGAAGGGTCTCTTGGCTGCCTGTCTTCATGAGCTCTCACTCAAGGGGCTTGGCTGCCTCAGATCATGAGCTCTCACTCAACTCTCGCGGATGGGCTCTGTCTCGTTCCGACATACTCTGGATGGTCGTTCGATTGGAATATCCACAACAGAGCTGGACTCGTTTATCGATAAGAAGGAGGTACTTTGTGTTTGTGCGCCCGCGCAGAACTGCTTCATCAAATTCGGGGACCCTTCGTCACATCTGTACAGTGAGTTCGTAAAAAAAAAACAATTACGTGTATTTTTTTATTTATGTACTTTGAACTGAAATTGTGCAAGATTAATCTCCGGTCAGCGACCTGTATCGTAAATAATAATAATAAAGAGAGAAAACAATTAGTTACGTGTGTTTTTGGATGCCCGTTAAAACGAACGTCGCTATCGTGACAATATATAACAGATTACAAAAGAATTTCCGATGCAGCACAGCAGCTTCTTTTGGCGCGCTCACTTTATAACGGATTCGTCGCACATGAATCACCTCTGAGCGTCAGATTTGCCAAAATATTAAGAATACAAGAAATGTGCGATGTGCTTTATAGTAGCTGTTGTTTTCAGCATTGCAGTTGCAATGTCTTAGTTTCCTCTCCTTCACCCCGATCCTCCCCACTTTCGCCATTACGTTAACACCCCGAGGTCTCAAAGCCCGTACCGCAGGCGAGGAATCAGCCACGACGATCACCCTTATCGAAGCCCTGCTTGGTAATCAGGTGCCTTGGGTGATAGAAAAATAGTCGGCGCCGCCTAAAGACTGAAACAAACAAACCTATTCTTATTCGATTATCAATGAATAACTTTTCCATCTTTTAGTAAAATCACGCGGAATAACTTTTATTAATAATCAATGAGGAAATGGAAAAAACACATCGATACTGTCAACTTGATGTTGATCAATTTATCCCCGAGATTTAATCAAATTTAAAGTGAGAGTTATACAGGAATTACGCTCTGATTTTGATGAAACTTTACAGGTGCGCAGAATTTTCATAAATATGGCGAACAAATTTTTTCTTAAATGCTAATACGCATTTTTAGGCAGTTAATCCTAACCGAAAAGATAATACCAAAATTGATATACTTCTGAAATAAATAATATTCGAAATATCATTAATTTACAGTTTTTTGTGTCGAACCAGGCATGAAACGGCGTAAAAATTTTCAGAAGTAATTGTCCATCCCTGAATTACGATTGGCAATTGTCTCATCAAAAGATTTCGATTTTTCATAATGCCTCGAAGGGATTTACTTTTATGAAATAATGTTATATGTACACTAATATGGAAATTGCAGTTAATTAATGAGAACAAAAACCCATAACATCAGTTTCCATGGTGAATGGGACTAGGGTAGAATCCAAGACTGTATGATTTGTCCTTTAGTCTGCGATTTTTTTATTCCCTGAAGATGCCCACCTTGTGGGCGAAATGCATTGGGTGTTGCAACCCTCTAATTGTTTGGCTAAAGGAGTACTTTACTTTTAATAACCATGATATTTAACTAAAGTGTTCACACAATATATATTATAAACATTCGCATAGATTTTTTCATGTTGAATTTTGGACTTTGCACTTCTTCCTCAGAAAAATCTTGTGTGCTATTGTTTCCTTGTGTGACCCAACTGTAACTGCTCCCTAAAATAGTCATGTAGCATGCTGAATGCTACGAGTCAACAATTTGTTTTAATCATAAATGAGAATTTAGGATTATTCTGAATGCAATTATTCCCAGCAAGAGAAAAAAACCTTTAAATTAAATATCTCTAAATTTTTATCCCAATTCCTATCTATTCATAGAAGTAATTTTAGGATTTATAAAAATGTGTTGGTCACCTGCTTGCATAAGAAATCAGAAATGTGCAATGTTAAATTAATGGAACATAGCATAAATAAATTGTAGAACTTTAGTGCTGTGGAACAATAAATTCCTTGTTTTACAGGTTTGAGTCATTCCTGGCATCTGTTCATATTTTAAGTCATCATTTATAGAACAAACAGCAAGTAGGACATCCATTGTAGAATACCCTAATGGCAAAAAAGATTACCCAATTAATTGAAAAGTTGTGAAAAATGGTGAAAGCAAGACAGTTTATTCAATTTAATCAAAAAATGGATGCATTGAGTCCCAAATACCAAATCCTAGTTATTTCTGAGAATACCTGTTTTTATGTATAGAGAATATTATTTATAATATCTCCCAACCATTTCTCATCCTCTTCAAGGAAATATTTGCTAATTAATTCAGTTTCACCAGTGAGGCAAAGTCATTGCTGAAATTTTGCTAAGGTCTATCAGAACCCTTTATTTTATGTCTATTGAAAGCATGAAACTCCATCTCCATTCATGAAACTACATCCAAATGAGGCAGATTTAAGTGACGATACAAGAAACAAAAATTGTCATATAGCACTATTATAATCTAGTAGTTGTATTTATTGCAGGGGAAATACATAAATATTTTTCAAAAATTCAGCAATTAGTTATGTTTAAAACATAGTCATACAATATATTGAGATTATATTTTTCAAAACCAGTGAAAAAGTCACATTTAAAATTAATATGAAATTTATGTGCCCTTTATCAAAAAAATACTTTTAATCATTTATCATATCTATCAGTTTTTCTTGTCTGCACTAGTTTAACACTTTTATGGACAAGATGGCTATAGCCATCATCAGTATTCCCTCTAATTGTTTTAAGCCCTGCACAGCCGGCCAAACTTTATTAACAGCAGTGGTAAGCCGGTGCGCAAAAATATAGTGAACCAAAAAGTAAAGGGTTCCATGAGCTCCTCTTGAAGTGGAAGAAGAATTTTCCATCTATGAGTGATGTCGCGGAAACTACCATAAATATTTTTATTTTTAAAAGAGGAATGTTGTGTAATGTTTAAATAATTAATTTAAGAAAAAGCAGTTTAAAAATGCTCTTGCCTCAGATATCTCTAATAACCACAACAAGGTTAAAAAACCATATGTGCATTTTGGCTACAAAGCAGCCATCTTCAGTGGTAATTCACCAAAAATAGTCTAAAAGAATGCTAGAATCCATTTTCGGTGAATTACCATTAAAGATGGCTGCATTGTAGCCAAAATGTGCCTATGGTTTTTTTAACCTTGTTGTGGCTATTGGAGATACCAGAGGCAAGTACTTTTTTAAATTGCTTCTTCTTGAAACTTTTCTAAGGTAAAACTGAACAATTAAACACAATACTAATGTATCCAAACTTTATGGTGTACACTTCTTTACTTTAATAGGTAGTACATATACTAACTAATGCACAGCTAATAATAGTAATAATTTTCTAAATAATGAGTGATTAATATTTTTGTTAATATTCAGAGAACTATTAAGTGCATGGCTGAAAACAATCAAGAATAAGCACTTCAAAAAATAAGTACTATATGAATTTATTAGGGCTATTCAAGTGTTTATTCTTGAATGGGAATAAAGATCAAATGAAAATGATTCCAGAAATATATAAAAAACAAAATCTACTATTTTGTAAATCAGGAGTCATACAACTTTTGAATAAAAGGGCAACATGAGATTTTATACAATAACATGTTGACTACATACAATCCCTCAAACGACTGATTGGGCCATGTATAGATTTCAAAGGCCTTTTTCAAAAGTATGCTCCATCCAGATACACCAAAAATATCATTTCGATTTAATGAATGATATCCAATGGCACCCTCTGCTGGCAAATATAAATATGCACTATTTAAAGAATTTGATGAGGTAAGGCTAAATTAATTCCATTTGGGGACCCCTGATATAAATTATACTAAAATACAATAGTATATGTATATACATAATTGATATCCTGTAGTTTCATATTTTCAAACTCGTAACACATTGCATAGATTACAAACAGAGAAGATGTAGCCTACATACAATATAACTGAAATTAAACACCTTTGACTTACCTAGAAATTTTCAAATAGTCCAGATGCTTTGACAACACCTACTGTATTATACCTACTTGAAAAGTTCTCCATAGGACAGTCACAATAAAAATGACAGGTAGCAACAAATGCCTCTGATAGCAATCACCAAAATAGGTATTTTTAAATATCTTGAAACAAATAATGGTGTCTTTCCAAAATTAAATAGTTTATATAAATTGTAACTAAATATAGATCTATTTTTATAAAATATTGCACTCAAAGTGTTATGAAATTATTAAGATACATTTACTTCCAATAAGCATTGAAGTGACCTCTTCAAATAGCAGAAAAATTTATATTTACTTTCTTTTGTTGAAATAGTATTACTGATAGAAATTTAATCTCTATTCAAATAAAGAAAGTACTCAAATTATAAAATCATGCATGAATATCTCATCAAGCATGTTATATTGCATTATATTGACCACTGCCTTTAGGACGAATCTCTTCCCAAACATGAGCATTCACTGCAAAAGTTTTTAAAAATTAAATTGGCTAACATACAGTGTGATCAAAGAATTTCAAAAGTAATTTATTATCAACGAGTTGTGATTGGCAACTCTCACATTTAAAGATTTTGATTTTTTTATTATAACAAAAAATGGTAATGTTTCCATAACCAGGTGGAAGGTAAACAAAGTGATGGCACTGTAAATGGAGAGAAAGCAACAGCAAATTGTACTAAAATGTAAAATGCTACCAGTATGGGGCATATGCCTACTCAGCTCCCCAGGTTGGGTAAGTTTGATTAAGGTATTGGTTCCTTCCCACGTTCACTGTGGCCCCCTTCAGATTGTGTTGCTTTCATCTTCTATGATAGTAGTAGTTGTAGTATTTTCCTTCTTATATTTACATATCTTATATTCACATATATGTTATGTATATATGTTTAAGTTCTGCTTTTCCATCTTTGCTCATGGTAGTTCCATTTCTTGCCATCAACAGGGCAACCATTGCTTTTTTTTATCTTCCAGCTGGTTATGGAAACAGAATGCAAAAAAATTAAGAGATCTTATATTACCAATGTAAATATTTCTAACAAATCAAGTTCCTAATGGTGTTTAATAAAATTTGAAGGAGCCATGCAGCCAAGTCATATGATTTTTCCCATTATCTTATGATTTTTTACTTTCCCCATACACGTAGTATAGGGGAAAGCATTGTTTTCATGAAAAAATCGACTATGAGATTTCAACGGAAATACACGTTTTGAGGTCCCCTGAACACGTTTTGACCATTTTCTCAAAGATGTCTGTCTGTATGTGTGTGTATGTGACTACTTTTTTGTAGGTGCTCTAACTCAAAAACTATTAATCAGATCAATGCAGAATTTTATGTTTAACATTTTCATAAAAAAAATGTGGGCAAAATGCATTGGGTTTTGTAACCCTCTAATTGTTTGGCTAAAGGAGTATTTCACCTTTATTTTCATAAAAGTCACAAAAAATGATAATTTTTTTGTAAAAATCGGTCAATCGAAAGTGGGTGTTTACTCTAGTCTTTTATCTGTTATCTTGAAATATTTGCTTTAATATTCGATAAATGTAAAAATGTACTAAAATCAAAGTTGTAGGAAATATAATTTTCTATAATCTTTGCTTGAAACATTGTTTAAGAGATATCATATATTTTTAGCTGCCACCACCATGCCACCTACTGACGACTATTGTTAACAATTGATGCTTTGTTATGTCTTAGTAATGCTCCCTTTTCTTTTTTTTAATTGTTGGAGCTTTGTGGCTATATCCAATATCAGAAGGCTATGGTTTGAGTTTATTTCTGTTCTTTATAAAGTCGAAAATTTTCTTGCAGTTTCTTAAAATATTTATTATTATGTAACCTATTTAGAATTTTTAGAAATATTACAGATATGGAGAAAGTCATGTGCTGGCAACATCAGATTTTCATTGTCTATTTCATCTTTATCAAAATGCAATGGCACAATTTATATTGTATAGATATTCCTTATCAAATTTTAGAGACTTTGCAACCTTTTCTCAAGGTAATCCAGTGTGTGCTGTAAATTGTTTTCCTATATGACTAAATTTCAACAGCTATCAATTACTTTGTCACTTAAAATGAGGACTAATTCATTTTTCTCCCTAAAACAGCCATATAATGTATTTGAGCCATTTTGATTCAACAATTTTTAGGACCATAAATGAATATTTTAGATTACTCTGAATATATATAAATAATCTCTTAAAGAAAAGAATCTCTTTGAATGTATATATCCAAAATTATACCCCAATTTAAATATACTTACAAAATAAATTTAAGACTTATTTCCAGTACATACTAACTCACAAAAATACAAAGTCAATTTCATGAAGACCAGTGCATAAAGTAAAACAATTGTATCGCCTGCTACTTTAATGCTTCAAAAAGCTTAACTCTTATTTTTACAGGCTGCACCAACATGGCCTCAACATTAGCAGCCAGTTTAAATTTTGAGAAATAATTTAGGAAAAAAACTCTAAGCAAACAGCAAACAAAATATCCATTGTGGAACACAATATCACCTCTTCAATTGACAAGTCTACTATTTTGAACTGTAAGCCAAATCAGCAATAGAAACTATAATTGAAAATATTTGTAAAATTAAGCAATGGTTTAATCCAAAGTTGAATATATTGAGACCAAAAGACCTAATCTTGAATACTTAAAACATTTTGTTTTGGTGTGTGTTCATTGGATTGCCTTCCAGCCATCTCCTGGTTTACTTAAGGATATAGTTAGCAATTAATATTTACAAATTGAGCTCAGTCATTAATATAATGTTATTATGTTCAGTCAGACTCATGGTGGCCAATCATGTAAATCAAAACTAACTTTACAATCTCTGTTCATCAGAGTATTAAATTAAGCCCATGTTTTAACATCTGGTGAAAGAGAGAAAATATTTTTTTTAGTTTGCGTCTGTGGATGTTCTTCAGCTGCTATTAGAGCAAACATTTAAATTACAAAATTATACTGATGCAGGCATGCAGCTATGTTGATTGGAGAGGCAGTAAAACAAAATTTCTCTGAAAATAATTTACCATTTGGTTTTCCGAAAAACATAGTAAAATATAAAAAATGGCATCAAAACACAATAAAGAGACTGTAAATAACTGTGTATTAAATGGGAGGTTTTTGGGCTTAAATTCAAGGCAAAGCCAATGTACCTACTCATAAAATGCAGATCCATTCTAACAGCATGCATGTGTTACATATATTTTATCTGGTTATAGAAAATTATAAATGGCATTACTAAATACCTACTAGGTCAAAGAATTATCAAGCTTGTCTTGTGAATAAAAATTAATTAAAAAGCTAAGTTCTTAATAATCAAATATTGAAAAAATAAGTCCTTATCTTTGGTTATCTCTAATAGCCATTTTCTTAACCTTGTTATGGCTATTGCAGATATCTAAATACATACATAATAATTTTCTACTTTTTATTAAGCACCTATTTTTGAAATAAATATTTAATATCTTTTGTTAAAATAGTGTTGTGATGAAAATTTTTATTTCCCTATATTCAGAAAAAGAACTTATCCAAATGAAAGACCATGTCTGAACATTACATCAAATATTATCTAGCCCTTGCTATGCTACAATATCTGCATACATATAACCTTTCAGGTCCAATTAATATAATAAAAACAGCAGCAAATCAATTGCATATATCCAAAGCAATCTTTCAATTAACTTTATTAAATAGATAAATAAACTTCCTTTGCCATAAATACAGCTAACCATGGACAATTAGCAGTCTTACTTTCCACTGTGATAATTGTCCACAGGGTCCTCCATCCTCGCATTCACTGGTTCCAAGTAGATTGATTGGCAGCAACCCTAATTATATTAGTTCACACAAATGTCCCAAGAAGTTCTGCAGGTCTGCATCAGGGACATACTACACTACAAATAGATATTTCCAAAGTTGAAAATGATAATAGTGTATCATTTCAAAGTAATAGATCAATGTTAATCTTATGTTATTTGGAACATTATAAAGACAAATAAAATCCAAGAAATTTAGGTTAACACTAATTTAGCTGTCATATTCTTCTTAAGTTTCTGTTATTCAGCTTGTTAAAGAAATCTTAATTTGCAGAACCCTAGAAACTGCAGATGACATCTTTTAAGTTTTATAAAACTTAATACGGGGATTTTAAGAAAGTTTGAAATTTTCTAAGTTAATATATTCATGGTGAATTCATTGATAGATGCTTGAAAAGAACATTTACTATGCAGATTTAAAATGTAGACCATTAAATTATATTACCAGCTGATGAAATCTGAAGTATAAATCTACTTATTCTTATTAGTGATTATGACATTTAAAAGAAGCAACTGATTTAACTTATCAAATAAACTGCATTTCTTGGACTTCACATTTAAAAAAATTTAAAAATACAGTTTAACGGATTGAATATGATATTCCAATGAAAAACATTACAATATTAATTATAACTTTTTCCTGATGTATTTTCAAATTTGCTGCATACCCAAATAAGATTTGATGAATCAACCCTTTGGTACTTACTCTTTTACATTAATTACTCCAATAAAATTTTAATTAATTTAGGTAGCATAAAATGTCAACATGTAAAATATTCCATGTAAATGCTCTAGCAATGTATATTCTTTTCATAAAACCTTTTAAAATTGCATTTCAAGCTGTTTTTCATTTTCAGCAGTGGGACAAAAATATATTTTAGCAAATCTTACTTTTTTGTTTAGTTGATGGCACTTCATTTCAAGTTTAGTAAACTATACTTATCCTTCACTGAAGCTGGCATTCTCTAGAGAGAATAAAAAATATTTCAGAATTAACACTTCCTTATTATTGAACAGCTTATATTTGTATTTAAGCCTATTCTAATCATAACCTCTAAATGACATTGGATTGATGTTAAAAATATGAAGGCTGCAGGGGACAGAAAAATATGAAGAACCAAGTTTAGCCTATCACCAAAAACATGTCTACAGATGCATTTCTAATCATGATGATGAAAGAATAAGAGAAATAAAAAGAGAACATCTGTCATCTCACATATTTTTAAAACAAATTGCCTGGTATAATCCTGATGATACTGAGATGCTTATAAATAGCTTCTTCAATCAAATGGATAATTTCTTTGCATTTTCTATGCAACCAAACGGCATTAACCAGAAAATTTTGAGTGGACTGGGACAAATTTTCCTATAGCAGTGAACAAAACCTAACAATCGACAGAGATCTTTAAAGATTTGTCAGGTGTATTGTAGGGAATTGTCCTAATTTAAATTTCCATTAAAAAATTGAAAGCATGTTTTAGCATACGTTAGGGGTTGCCTTTGCAAAAAATCTAAGAATTGACGAAAATTTCTAGATAATTTTATAGGACTGTATTAATCTCGATACATATCAATGACGTTTGGTGGTTGACAGAAAAATCCGACTCTTCTGAACGATAAACTGAACCTTCTAGAGCGGTGTTTCTCAACCTTTTTGGTAATAATGCCCACCTAAGCTACAGGAATTTATCCACGGTCATCTAAACTACAAGAAATTTTCCGGAGCCCACTTAGGAGAAAACTACATAAATGAAAAAACTAGCGATTTATTTTAAAACAAAACAATTTATTAAAATTTTCAATATTTATTTGTTTTTTACAAAATATTAAATTCGGTTATACGTTTGCGCAAATTTTTTAATAATGTTGCCGATCTCAGTTTTTTTGCTGCCCAGCAGTTGAGAAACACTGTTCCAGACCATTAGGAGACTTTGGCTAAGGAGATTTGAATTAGCCTTTAATCCGCCTCGAACACCACAAGCTGTGGCGAAATTTGGCCGGGGCAGCCGGGGCCCCTGGGACCGGACCCTATGAGGAGCCCGGTCAGCTATAATTAGTAAATTCAATAACATGAACAAACCTATGATAATGGCTTTAATATACGAGAGAATAGGAATAGTTTACAAAAAACAAGTCATCAGTACAAAGTCGTCAAAGTCAGTACGTTACTGAATAAATCGGTATGGTTTGTCACCTTAGTTAAAGAGGGGCTCGCCAATTTTTCTTGACTATTGTTCCGCCACTGATCAGAAGACATTATCTCGACTATACAATATGGATTGTAGAACAGAATATCATCGAAATCCCCTCAGAACTAGGAAATCGGAAATAATAAGAGAGGAGAGCGCAATACAAGGTAGAATCGATGAGTACAGTTAACGGAAGTCAACTTCACGGCCACTTACCAGTCTGGGAAATTGCAAGGCAATATTTAACTTATTTTTTTAAGGTGAAAATGTTATATATCACTGCTAACCTTTAGGCGCGCTACACACAGGCGTCCTAGGTAAGCAAAGTTGGGTTTTCACCTACGCCACACACTGAAGCTGACTCCGCTAGTTTGTCCATACAAACAGATGAGTTAAGAGGTGCCGGTGGTGTAGTGGTTAGGACACTGGCTGCTAATCGCCCGCTGCTTAGAAAGTTATCGGGTACGAATCCTGTGCAAGTAGAATTTTTTCCAAGGTCGACCGTACTGGTTTGAGGGGACCGCGCAAATTCAGCTGTTCCGTCCTTCGGAAGGGACGTTAAGCTGTTGGCCCCCCTGGTATTCTTCGTAAGAGCAGGCAAATGCCGGCACCGGGTTTCCCTCCTCCCTTCTCGGCTATTCATTGCACTACCTCTGAGATACCCAGAGTGCGTAGGACAGAGGCGAATCGGCTGGTCATTCAAATTCAAAGATGTATCTAGTAATAAGATTTTTTAAATATTAGATTTGGATGTAGATTAACAATTAGATACATCTGATGCTGAATTTGAGGAATAAGTAGGAGATTTGTAACACAAGATGAAAGACTTAAGTTGAGCCTATTTAGATCAAAATTGTTTTTACTGTTACATGAATGAGGAGCGCAGTAAACAATCTGAAGGCACGATACCATCTGAAGACTGACAAGCGCATAGAATAAACGCTTGGGTTATGAGTGGAGGGAGAAGTTAAGGAAGCTGCGTTGTTAGAAAAACAGTTCGACTCACAAACTGAAGCTGGCTTGACCGGCGGAGTTTGAGTTATCAAAATCCATAGCTTACTCAGCTTATATCCGGTTTCTCGACTCCAATTTAAATATGTGTAATTTAGCAAAACATAGCACGCCCAACACTCGGTGTGTAACAGGCCTTGCAGTAGTAGCGAGCTCTCCTAACCTCACCTAACCTAACTTTCCCTCCCCCTTTTTCCACTGCGCAGAGGATTAGCGCACCGAGTTTCCCTAAACTTCCTTTTGCACACGACTCACCTTTCCCATTTCTACGCAGCGGACCTGGGTTCGAATCCTGGCGGTGGCTGAGTTTTAACTCGGCCTTGACCCACCCGTGTTGTGACGAGAACATGCAATTCAGCACTCCGTCGGTCGGAAGGGACGTTCAGCAGTATGACTCCCTGTTGATTCTCGCAAAGAGTAGACTCATGCCGGCACTAGATTTCCCTACTCCCTTTTGGGTGGGAGTATGCTCTCCAAAAGGACTGGTTTCGCCAAATTTTGAGTATCTTGTTCTCTATCCGAATTTGATTACTATGCGAAATCTTATCTGAAATTTCCTGAATAAAAAATATTAACGCTTCAGGGATATTGGCAAAAGTGTCTTTCACTGAATATTTTGACGCTAAATGTTTATGAGATTACAGAATAGTTATCTGATGTATAGTAATACAAGCGAATGGATTATATAACTTTTTCATAGGATAAAAGAAATTAATCAAAAATCAACTTAAAATGTTACTAAAATGATTTCTTTTCAAAAATTTTTTATCTTTAATTGGGCCTTAAGTACTTACAATAGGGCATACTCGCCGAGGACGCTAACTTTCGATTGTAAACAAAACTATGAATTAATCAAGCGAAGCTAATTGTAAAGTTCATCATTACCGGCGTCACAGCAGACATATATGAAGAAACATAGATTATGGTTCTTTAAATCATAAATTGCTTCTTTTTAGAGAAATCATAGCAACAAAAGTGCTTCGTGGTTACAAAGATATAACCTCTCATTGAATTTTATAAAATTGTTCAAATAAAAATGGTATATTATTTTAATTCTGTTCACTCTTTGCTATGATTTTCATGATATTATGGCATCCATCATCCTCCTTTGCCATTCTTCTACATCCCCCTCCCCCTCTCCTCGAAAGGACGACGGCCATGAAACGGGGTGATTTTTCGTGCAAGGAATTACCCAGAACAAATTTTGAATTGTAATCCACAAAATAAAACCTGTAAAGCTACCAGAATACAAACAACCTAAAATTTTCAATTCGCCGTAAAAATGGAATCCGCATTTGTTGTTTGGGGTGTTGAAGGGTCATATTTTATTGGTCGAGTGAATACGATTAGCTGTTATGCGCCTTCCTCCCGAAACCGAAACAATCGACGGTCGGGCGGGACAGATTTATTGCCTCCAATTATGCACGAGCCTGTTTCCGCGCCTTTGTTCCTTGCGTCCAGTCCACAACATAGTTGCATCCATAAACGGTACCGATTAAAGGATTCCGGTGGAGGAGGAGGAGGAGGGGGACGAGGTCTCGTGGCATTCCTTTGTGTGTCCTCAATTGAGCTCGCTTAGCGATGCAAATCATCTCAGGCACGTTTATTTGCAGGATCCGAGTGATCGCGACGTTTCGCGGAGAAAAAGTGTAGGAACGCTCCAAAAGTATTTGTGATTCAGAGGAAAATGAAAAGTTCCATTTTTGTGTTTTTTCTCGGTCCGTGTTATCTTGTGTGTTTTAATTGATCTTAATGAGCGATATGATCAGGAAATGACAAACAAATAAACAATACTCCTTTCCAACTTCCGTTTGAAGATCGAAATGCTGACCAAACATACTGTGAAAACTACGGCTAAAAACAACAGCGTTTCTTTATTAGCTACTTATTTTGTTCCTTAGATGTCGTTATCTTCGCTTCAAATTTATTACTATGTTATTAGGCATGTGTAGTATTTTACTACACTTTCAACAGGTGAGCAGGCTAAACGGTTCCACTGAGATTAGTGAAAAGCCTTCAATATATGCTGTGCTCTCTTTTAAGTTACATCACTCTAATGTCAGTTGTATCAATTTTGAATTTTATCCAAGAAAAGTGTTTTGGTCCTGTCCCTATTGCAATATTGCGAAAAAAATAAAATGACAATATTTGTTTGGTGAGCCAATTTACCCACTCTCAACAGAAGAGACTGCTGTTATACGACGTTTTTGTACGCGCAAAAAGGGATAGGAGAGAATGGGTCGGAAGTGAGAGAGGGATGAAAAAGTGGAAGAGATAAAAAAATAAGAAAGTGAAAGGATGGAAAGCACTCTCGTACGAAAATCGTCGGTGGTCTCCTCCGGAAATTAAACCAAAAGGATTTCGAAGACGTGATTTTTTCAAAGCATTCAGAGGTGGATAAAGTGCAAAAAAGGTACAGTGAAATCCCGTTTCAAAGGAAATGCCATTTTCTCTAATTGAAAGTGGCTGAATGGTAAGGGCTGAAATTACTTTCGGTGATACGCTAGATGCCGTGGGATCTAAAATTATGTTTTGGAAATGGCACTCTAACTATTTGCAGCAGAAAGCGGCATCGCTGATTTGGTTAGAAATCGGAATTTGTGAAGCGTTTGTCATCGCTACTCTTCAGGTGCAGGTCTTTGAATTTTTAAAACTGAGTGCCTTTAAAACGACCAGTAATGTTATGTCCTCCAATATAGTCATTTCCATGAGATTGGTAGGTAAATTCTAAATAAAATCTTTTGGGTACTCTACCTAATTCCGATGATTTTTTTCAGAAAATCCGTTTTATAGAATTAACATGGTCCCGGCTCACTCCGAAAAAACGGGACTTGTCTGTAATACATCAAGAATTAAGATGCATTGAATGAATTATACTTTCCGACTACACATAATTTAATTGAATCTAAGACCATTTAAATGTCGCGATTTTACCAACCGCATAAGAATCCAGAAGGAGAACGCAACGGTTCCATGTTCGAGGCCGGCAGAGGTCGGATTTTTCAACCTGGGATCGTCCCGTCCCCTACTTATGTGCTTTGAAAAGATCGCGCAAGTCAGCGGTCCGTCCTTCGAAAGGGACGTTAAGCAGATGTTCCCCTTGGTACTCTTCGTTAAGAGTAGGCTAATGCCGGCACCGGGTTTTCCCTCTCCCTTGTGAGTGTCTGCTGTGTAAGGAGTTATCGCTATAATGATCCAAGAGATTGATTAGCCAGAAATACAAACAATCCAGAGGGGGATCTTTCTCGCGCCACCAGTAAGGACGGTAATAACTCCTCAATACTCACAAAGAAATGTAAGAACTTACTGATACTTGTAAGTATTAATATACACAAATTCCTAGCGTTTATGTTTTGGCCATGCGCTATATGACTCTCATGTCATGATTACACGCCATAGACGCGCTAATATTATGTTAGCCTCGTACGATACACATTAATGGGCAGCATATTGTCTTCCAACAATGGCTTACAAATTTTTTAGATTGCACAAGAAAAAAATTCCCTTCGAAAACTTATAGAAGGCTAATCACAGATTCCTGTCTACAATAAGAGCATTTATTCCTTTTTGAATCGAGGAAAAAGACGGATAGTTTTTTACTCCGGTCGCCTTAACAAATCTCTGAGAAGGTTTTGCCTCCACATATCGCAAAGAATGTACATACCTATTTATCTATTTTCGTAGATGTGTTTTTCGTTCATTTCAGCTATCGCTGTCTCACTTGAAGAATGTCCGGCATTTTCCTCAGAGACGGAGTCCTACCCTTTTGTCTCAAATTCCCCGGATATTGGATAAAAACACAAACACTCCAGAAGAGAGAGATCGAGATCATTTCTTTAATCTCTCCCGATCCGTCAAGGGTGCGAAATGAACCCGAAAAAATTAGATCTTTTCTTACGCCATCGGAGTACAAAAAAGTAAGAGAGGTAGAAGAAAGGGAGAGAGAGGAAGAAGAAAGGGAGAGAGAGGAAGAATGGGAGAGATGCTGGAAGGGAGGAAGGTGTGAGAAAAGAATAGTGCGACAAAGGGATGGTGGGGGCCGAGAGGAGGAGAGGGAGAAATAGGAAAGTGAGGGAGTGGGCGAGAGGGAGAGGCGAATCGAGCTTAGAATTCCAAGGAGCAAATGTGCTAGAATGAGACTGAGAATCGCTTGAGTTCGCGACATTCTCTCCCCCTCCATTTGCTTCCCGCATCGATGCGTCTCTTCAAAGGAAATATGAAGAACCAGTCTTCTTTTCTACCCAAATATATATCTCTCTCTCTTTCTCTCGGTCACCCCTCCTCTATTCTCCATTCCTCCATATATCCCACACGGGCAATCGCAATATTTTCCCTCGATGTTCTTCATGTTAATTCCTTCGATGACGTAATTGGTAAAGGTTGTCTTAATCGGATGCGCATTTCAACCGCAAAGGGTCTTACTTCGTTGATTATTTCTAAAAAGAAGTTAGAATAGGATAACTACCGTTGAGGGCTTTTACTTTGCAGCTGAATTGCTCTATAGGATTTACCGATCGTTTATATGGCTACATAAATTATGGACTGGGAATAAGCTGCCTTGAGTTCGTTAATTCATTTTTATTTCTTTTGAATTTCTTTGATGTTTTCACTAATAATTTTAGCAGGTATATCACAGCTGTAGCTGGTATAGGCTATAATAGTTTTACACTAAAGTGAACAAAAAATATTTCCTCAAAAATCTTACAAAATGCTTCCATTCAGTATGATGCTAACTTCCTAATTTTATCTTCGGAGAACGACACGCGTTTTTATTGTATGTATATATCTTTGTAGGTAAGTCGGTTTTTATGTAGTTACGTTCAAGTGCGTGTACATAGTTATTTGTGATATTTCCAATATGAATCTAGCTTAATTGAAGACCATTTCTCTTTATGTCTCTCTCTCTCTCTCTCTCTCTCTCTCTCTCTCTCTCTCTCTCTCTCTCTCTCTCTCTCTCTCTCTCTCTTCGCCTCATATTTCTCCAGGTGTTTTGTAGTCATTTTAAGAATTAATTTACCATTAAACTATAAAAATTTACCTCATTATTTACACGTTTCAAAAAATGAATTAATTTTTTAGAGATATTCTCGAGCTGTAAAAATTTCAGAACAATCAGCTTAATATATCATGTATCGATAGTTATAGCAATGGTAATAACAAAATGGATGGAAAAGGAGCAGAATAAATATTAGAAGAAGATCAGTTTGGAATAATGAATGGAAAAGGAACAAGAGACGCCATCGGAGCAAAAATAATCATAGAATTGAGATCATTATTTATTTATTTAAACATAAATATCGCAAGTTGGCTAAAACCAGGTGGCGACGACTGCTACACTACACTAAAGAATACAATATAAATACAATAATAGTTAATTTATCAATAACAAATGCAATAGTATTTAATTAAAAACCTATTCAACTTTATTATTACCTATTCTTATGGAGTTTGAGTTTTCTAGGTTCCTTCACGGCTACCGTAGAGGTTAAGGGGCTCACGAGGTCCCCACCGCACTTCACCCCATCAGGCATTCCTTTGCTTCCTCCAACTCCATCTTCATCTGTTACAATTTACAATATTATATATGATCAAACTAACTTTATTCTTAAATATTTTAACATTTTTAGGTAAGAGTTTTTAGGTATTTTGCTATTTGAACGCCTAGGTATGTATATGCAATTATCGACTTTTTGCACCCTTTCTCCATTAAGCGTGTAGCGAAAATTTCTCTCGGTCCTTTTTATTTGTGAAATTGATGTGCTTGCACTTTGTTCCATTAACACTCATTTTGTTCAACTTAATCCAATTTGGTACCCGCTCCATATCTTCCTGCAAAATTGCACGGTCCTTTTCCGTTCTTATGCCTCTATAGATAACGCAATCGTCAGACTTGACGTAATTAGGTAGGTCGTTTACGTAAATAAGGAATAATAAGGGCCCTAAAACACTCCCTTGTGGAGCCCCTGATGTTACCTGACTTTCCTCGGAGTGACTATGTCCTACTTTAACCCGTTGGGATCTACCAATAAGGGATTTTTTTAACCACTGAATTACTCTTTTACCAATATTTAACTCTTTTAATTTCTTGAGTAGAATGTCATGAGGTACTACGCCGAAAGCTTTAGAAAAATCTATGACGATACTGTCGACTTCCTCTCCTTTATCTATCGATTCTGCAACGTCTTGTGACATCCCTAATAACTGAGTCTCGCATGGAAAACCTTTCCTGAACCCATGCTGATTTTTTCATAACCAGTTATTTATTTTCCAATAGTCTCGTATGTAATCGGCAATAATTTTCTCCATCAGCTTGCAAACTATAGATGTCAGACTAACAGGTCTAACGATTTTGCTCCGTGAAAACTGCTAAGATATGGACTAAACTAACACGAAGTCGTCCAAAGGCGTTTCACCTAATTTCATTCGACGCAGAAATTTCCACCCAGTCGCCCAATTTCTTCTTTCACTCTTCCCTCCTTCCTCTTCTTTCTCCCTCCCCCTCTCACTCCCCCGTCCCTCACGTTCCTCCCATCTCTCTTTCTCACTCTCTTTATCACCCGCTCCTTTTTCCATCGTTTGCGATATAGGCCATATTGAATCCACCCCCTTTTCAATTCCATAGGGTCCCACCTTGACCTTACATCGCCTTTCCTTTCTGTCCACGTTCCCGTCTACTGCTCTCTCTCTCTATTGCTCCTCGTTTTCCCTCCGTTTCTCATCTTTCCTTTCTCTCTCTTTTATCTGCTTCTGTTTGTATATCTCTCTCTAACAAACACTCGAACACCATTCCGAAATCCATTTCAATGAAACACTGGTTCCTTCGGCCGTTGCTATATACAGTTTTATGCCTCTGGGAATTCTGTTTCACTATGTAAGACCTTCATATGTTCTCGGATGGACCGAGTATATCAAAGACGCTCACTCATCATATTCAGAAGATGGAGCTTTCAAATAACGTCCAATCCCTTTATTTTGTGACCCCTCGTACATCGTTCAAACAAAGCCGAGAACAGTAATAAACTCAAACCATGGTCTTCTGATATTGGATATAGCCAGGAAGCTCCGACAATTATGAAAATAAAAGGAGTGTTACTAAGATGTAATTAAGTTAAGTATAAAGTGTTTACAATAGTTGCCGGTAGATGGTATGGTGGTGGCGGCTAAAAAATTAATTTTAAAATACCTCTAAAACAATGCATTATATGGGGAAATGTTTCTAACAAACGTTCTATAAAATTAAATTTTCTACAGTTTTTATTCCAGTACGTTTTTACATTCATCAAATATTAAAGCAAATGTTTCAAGAAAACGGATAAATGAAAAGAATAAACATCCACTTCCGGTGGACTGATTTTAGCTTAACTCTAATTAGTTCTTGATTTTATAATACAAATAAAATATATGAAATTTTATGATAATCGGATTATTAGTTTTTGAATTAGATCATCCATAAAAGTCCGGTCACAGACACAAACACACGGACACACACAGACACACCCACAGACACCGTCGAGAAAATAGTCAACACGTGTTCACAGGACCTTAAAACATTTCCATTGAAATCTCGAATTCGATTTTTTTCATGAAAACAATACTTTCTCTATACTTCTTATATGTAGAAAGTAAAAATGTGTACTTAATTATTTGATTTAACTTTTGTTCTCAATATTTTTGCTCAGATGAGTATTTAACGCAATGCTTGTGAGGTATATTGTAAAATACATGTAGGTATTCATGTAAAGTGGTAGTTATTATCGTCCGATTTTAATCAAAAATGGGATCAGTTGACAAATTTCAGTAAAATTCCCCATTACCAAGTTTCATCAAAATATGCCAAATGGTTCTGGAACAGTGTTGAATCCAAGGGAGGGCCCAGGGGTTTTCATCTTCTGTGGAATAAAATTCTCCCCTGTGGAAAATTATTAAAATTTAATTTAATGTATTTAATATTAAGAAATGTTATTGGTCCCTTAAATAGATTAAATATGATTGGTCAATAGTGACATCAAGTGTTAATTTCGACCACTCACAAAACAAACTCTCAAACTCATGACAAAGTTAAGAAATAGGATGGGTCAGGAAACTTCAGGACTGCATGAAAATTGCCATTGAGTTTTCAGTTACATTAATAGATGAAGTTATCGACACATGCGCTAAGAAAAAACAAAGTCGACACAGGTTAATTTATAGCGTTTACTTATATAATCACATATTCATTTCAGTGTTTCTCAAACCTTCTCCATGAAGTATCCTAAAAAAACATTGATGTACCCCGGGACAATTTTTCAGGTACAGGTGGCCTCCGCTTAATGTGGAGGATGTGTTCCTGACAACTCCACATTAAGCAAAAATCCACATTTGACAGGGGTACTATATTTTAGAAGAAAGAAAACATATTAGATTTATAAATATACATAAAAATATGAAAACCGATTGTAATCAAATCGAGAATTAAAAATAAACTATAGTTAAAACAATAAAAAATATCAATAAAAACAAATAGTTATTTACAAAAATAATAATACAATTGAAACAGCGATTAAAAATTGTGTTAACAGAAATAAACTTTTATATCTTTGCCCTCATACTTGGTAGACATCTAAAAGGGTAACACGAATTTTTTAGCTACATATACAGAAGGATAAAACCTAGAACCATGCTTAATGGAGGGAGAGAGAGGGTCATAGAGGCAGATAACCAAATCCAGAAAGAGTATGATAAGAAAGCAATGAAAGTCGAAGGAATATGGAAGAGGGAGTAGATGAAAGAAAGAAGTAGGGTAACTGCATTAGGATATGAAAATATAAGCTTGGCATCATCTCGTGTAAGATTCTGATTCTTTGATCACTTATGGTATACTTTCACATACAATAGGAAAAACGACCTCATTCTGTACTCGCCATTAATATTTTATGCACTAAACAAGGCATACCTGTACACATAACAAATAAGCTTTATCAATGAAAATGTGTCAAAAAATAATGATTATTGACCAGCTGGAAAAATGTTTTGGTTTGTTACTCTCTATAATATGATCTCTAGCCTTTCAGCCAATCTTTCATGAAACATACCTACTCTATGTAGAAAATTATAGAACAGGGGTCGGCAACATATGGCCTGTGGGCCACATCTTGCCCCTGAGAGCGCTACATGCGGCCCGCGAAGATATGATGAAATAGTAGTCAGTAAAATTTAAAATCGACAATTTTATATATTTCAGTGAAATTATAGTATCAAAACGTTCTCTGGTGTAGCTTTAGCGTTAGCAAATCATTTGTACATGATTTTCGATAATATGAGACCACAGAATCTGTAGATAACTTCTGATATAAACAGTCATCCGACCCGCTGAAGGTCTTGTGACTTCCAATGTGGCCCTCCGAAGCATTCACAACTACGAATGTGGCCTGCCATGCATAAAAGGTTGCCGAACCCTGTTATAGAATATAAAATTAAAAGTAATATTATTTTTTATCAGATCACAGATTCCTCTGAAGGAAAATAATTCTTCAGGTAACAGGCATCATAGAAACAGAAGAAAAATATTCAAGTAATCACTAGCATAAACAAAGGATTTAAAATTGCAAATGCACTGACTTGTTATGGAAAAAGTTTAATACAATACATAAGTGCTAGAACACAGGAGATTTCAAGATTGGGAGAAGGACTATAAAAAATAAAATATGCTGATGATCGAGTGCTTCCAGTGAGAAAGGAGAAGGAACTCCAAAAAATTATAAATACACTGGTAATAGTATGTAGAAAATAAAGAATGGAAATAAATACAGAAAATCAAAGGTCATGCGATTATCAGGGAAAGAAAAAACTATAAATACCTTGGAAGCATCATAATAAGGGATGCAAAATGCACTGATGAAATATGAACTAAAATTGCAAAAGCAAATGCTTCTTTAAGAAGAAAGATACTTCTACTGACAAGAAAAATAAAGGAAGATATGTGTAAGAAATTGATAAAATGTTATGTATGGAGAATAACTTTGTATGGGGCAGAAACATGGACACTCAGGAAGAATGACACAAAATACATGGAAAGCTGCATGGAGAAGAATGCTGAAGATAAAATGAAAAACAACAACAATACACCTTGCGGGGTAAGCCATGCCATATGTTTGCCAATTACCAACCCATCATCACATGCTTCCTCCACAGACTTCTATCCTTGCACACTTCTTTTGCTTCACTTACACTCATACACTGAGTCACACATTTCCTTTTATTCCTCATACTTTTCACATCCCTTTTTCTCAGAGTCTCACTAACCACATCCAACCAAGTCTTGCGCGGTCTGCCTCTCCCTCTCTTGCCATTTACTCTTCCTTCATCTATTTGTCTGGTGATTTTACTCTCCTCCATTCTTTCTACATGCTCGAACCACCTCAGCAGACCTCTCTCATACAAATCTGTCATACTAGCTTTCATACCACATTCGTTCATCACCCAATTATTCCTTACTTTGTCCCTCCTAGATTTTCCACAAACTCTTCTCATGTATCCCATCCCAACCGCATTCAAACTACTTTTATGCTTCCTCTGACACACCCATTTCTCACTGCCATACAGCAAGGTAGGCATTAAAACACTCTTGTATACAGACATTTTCGCTTCTTTTGACAACCATTCATTCTTTGCAATCGACCACACACTTCCTGCTACCTTTCTACCAACATTCACTGTCCTTTTGATTTACCCATCTAATCTACCATTTTTACTAAACATTCTACCAAGGTATACAAATTCATCCATTACCTCAGTCGTTCCACCATTTATGCTAAATTGACAGTCGTTCACCTCATTCTCCTGATCGAACACAACTACCTTGGTTTTGGCCACATTTATCCTTAAGTCCATTCTCACTGTTGTATCATGCAGGCTATCTAACATTCTCTGCAATTCTCCTGGGTTCTCAGCCATTAACACAGCATCATCAGCATACAAAAGTACACGAACATTCTCTCCACCAACCTTAACACCCACCATATCCATACATGCCTGTCTTACACATTTATCCATGAACACATTAAATAACCAAGAGGACATGACACATCCTTGTCGTACACCTTGCTCAACTCTAAACCAATCACTCATCATGCCATTCACCCTTACACATGCCCTACTTCCAGTATACACTACCTTTATAGCATTCAGTAACCAACCATTCACTCCATACTCGCTCAGAACATTCCACAATTCATGACAATTCACTCTGTCATATGCTTTCTCTAGATCAACAAATGCACAGTACATTTGCTTTCTTACATCCATGCACTTCTCAACCGCTTGCTGTAGGGCAAATATTTGGTCGGTGCAACCCCTTCCAGGCATGAAGCCACATTGCACTCCCCACATTTTATCCATAGTTACCTTTTGTACTCTTTTAATCAAAACTTTCCCATACACCTTTCCAGGTATACTCAGCAAACTAATCGCTCTCTAATTCTTACATTCAGTCCTATCTCCCTTATCCTTGTAGAACGGTACAATTACATCATCCTTCCATTCAGCAGGCACTCTCGAACTCCTTGCACACAGATTGCACAGATCCCACATCCAAGACATAAGCAAATCACCTCCATACTTCAACATCTCTCCCGTTATGCCATCTTTATACATTTCATACAGTGCCTTTCGCTCATTTTCATTCTTAGCAGTAATCATTCTCATATATGCCTCCTTTTTCTTATTCACAGCCACATTAACTCTCTCATTTCACCATGCATCACCTCTCATTCTTCCAACAACTGCAGTCCCACACACCTTAGTAGCACACTGCAAGATGATACCTTTCAATCTGTTCCAAGCCTTCACCACATTCTCTTCTCTCATTTCCTCCTTCCATTCACTCTCTTTGGCCATTAGCTTCTTTTAGCACACTTTCATATTCCCACCTATTCATTTGCTCTTGCAATCTTTCCACTTTTACTCTAGTTACCTTTTCCCCTTTCCTCTTTCTCACAATCCATTTTCTCCCAAGATCTACTCTAGAGATCACTAAATAGTGGTCTGATCCACATTCCGCACCTCTCACAACTCTCGTATCATTCACAAGCTCCCTCAACCGTTCATCATACACAACAAAATCTATCATACAGACAGATAGGATTAAAAACAAGGAAATACTAAGAAGAATAGGAGAAAAGTGTGTGATTATACAAACTATAAGGAAGAGGAAAACAAAGTGGAAGAGTGGAGAGATAGCATGATTAAAGATTTTTACAGGGAGAGCTGTTAAGCTTACAGTTAAATTTAACAAGCCCCAAGATGGGTACATTTCTAGCTTTCATAGAGTCATTTTTTTCAATTTCCACTTGTACATAAATTAGTATTTTTGAAATAGTTTAATATAATTACTAATACATAATATTTTTTTTAAATATTGTTTATATAACTGAAATGAGCATGGTCCAACTTCAAAACAGCTCCATATATACAGAAATATATGTCCTGCGTCAAAAAAATGCTATAATTTTCACATCTAACATACAATCATAAACAGGGCTCAACACCATGGCACCCACAAATTTCATTGAGATGACAGTTTTCTCAATTATTATTGTTAAATCGTTTGATGTGCATTTCAGCCTCATCATTTGTCAATTTATAAGAAACAAATCAGCCTTATGTCTCTTGTAATGTAACTTAACTACACAGTAATATTTCTTAACTATATTATATCGTTCCTGGTACCTGAATTTTGTGCCTTAGTTACTACCTACATCTGAAATAAATTTGTTAAAGCCTGATCATAAACCATATGTTATATTATTTAAAGATACAGTTATCACCCACCATGTGCAGCATTGCAGTGTGCAGATTCACGCTAACATGGGTGACCGAGATTGCTGTGAACAACATATGGTTTGCATTAGTGCAGTTTTCCAAAATGTCTCTTGACCAGCAGATGCATACCAATGTCACCGGTATTCAATGTTTTCCTTTATTTTTATATAAATTTTCTATTTTTATATTGCATAGTGGATATTTGTAAAAGTTTTAATTGCAATTTCAAATGGATTACAATCTATGCCATTTGGATTTTCAATCAGCTATAGGCTAATATTACGAATTTCTAAAATTAATTTGAAAATCGTTTTGGTGTCAATAATAATTTCTTGAAACCAGAAAACAAGTTCTTTCAGTGCCATCATAGCAAATTGCAATTATTCCATATTGTAGCCAGACAGATTCTTTTATGATTGGATATTTAGTATCAGGACTACATTAATAGTCTATGGCTTCTGGTATATCATTTTTCCCCATGTAAATAGGGAATCTCATATAGGCCAACAACTTCTTAGGATGAGCTGTCAAACCATTCTTTATCATATTTTCCTATTCAGTTTTGTTTGAAAGCAGCAATTATATTTGTTAGGATTGTCTGAAAACAATTAAAAATGCCTTTATCTTCCTAAAATTTAAATAATGTATGAAAGTTGAATAAAATCTGTTGGAAAGTCATAAATTAAGCAAATATCTCTGAAAAAACCATCATTAGAAAAAGGCATGGATAACAGGCATATTATTTCATGACTATTTGGAACATTCCTTTGTGTCTGAAGGGTTAGGGTACCTGAAAGATAAGGATTTATCATTCAAGAGCTCCTTCTCCTTCTCTTAGACAATGCTCCAAGTCACTTTCAATATTCAAGTGCCATCCAAATATTAAAGTTATGTTCCTACCACTGAACACAACTTCCATTTTACAGACTATGGACCAAGGAGTCATTACAGCATTTCTCTTACTATCTAAGGAGAGGTTTAGCTCACATCATTAATACCATTGATATTTTTCCAAATATAAATGCATGCCAGTGTTAGGCAGAGTTTACAATTTTAACATCTATTGAAATTATTGAAGAAGGAGCTGAAGTCAAGCAGTCAACCATGAATGCTTGATGGAATAAGTTGTCTTGAAACTGTCAACTGCTTTAAAGAATTCCCCAACATTAAGAGGGAGGTTGAGAAAGCTGTTAACCCTGAAAAACATATTGGAAACTTCTTATAAATATAGGTGAATATAAAATGTAGCAGGCTATTTTCATATTAAAAGGTGATTTAGTGAATTGGGTAAATTACTATTTTCCAAGAAAATTTTCAACATGTCACACAGTTGAAGCTTAAACAACAAAATAATGATTTTTTTTCATTTTCATTGTTTTTATTATAGTTATTTTGAGAATTTCGTTAACTTTTTTGTTATGTTACTTAAAATCATTTCACTGTTACATTAAACATAACATTTTCCAACACAGCTCGATTGTTATACATATCTGATAAAAAAATGGCAAAGACTTTTTACAGGCTTGAGGACCACATTAAATGTGGCCTGGAGTTTGGAGAGCCCTGAACTAGATCATTGTACACTGGATTATAGACAAAGAAAATGATACATCCTAAGCAAGAATTGATATGCATTCTTAAGAACCATTTTCGTAAGGATACACACAATTGGAGATCACCATTCTGAATGGTTTACTCTTTTAAGAATATTTTGATTTGCTAATTTAATAATTTTTTTAGTATACCTGTCCAGTGAAACATTGTAGTTACATTCTACTTAAAGCCTATATTGGCAATATGATCTATATAATATTTTTTTTAATTTCTCAGTCACGTAACGCTTCAACATATACCATATAAATCCTAAGGTACTTCTAGAAGTGCTACAGAGCAAAAATTTAGAAGGAAGATAGGTCATGGTGTACAGCCTCTGAAAAAATTTGAAACTTCAGAATAACATATACATAAGGGGTGTTTTTTACCCCAATGTCCAATGTTAAACACCCAAAAGATAACACATAACAATCTATTTTCAACATACAGGCTTTTACTCTTTTGTTAATAAAAATTAGAAAACATTGGCCTATGATCTTGGGACCTAAACCATTTTAAAGAAAAATAAATAATGTTTCTTATTTTTATTGTCACATTTCACCTATGATTCAAAATCACTCAAGTTATATGTTTAAATAATAATTATTGGAAAGAGTTAAGCTTATCTTTGCTATGTCATTGCTAAACATCAAGATTGTATTGTTGTCTCAATACTTATATTATATGCATAAGGAAAGTATGATTTGAGTGCTTTAATATAAAATAGAGGGAGAAAGAAAGGAGAGAGACAGAGGGGGAGAGAGAGAGGGAATGAGAGAGAGAGAGAGGGAGACAGAGAATGAGGGAGAGGGGTAGAGGGAGGGAAATATAGATAATGCTCTTTATTATGGTGAGATTGAGACTAGGAAATCTATTTTCCAAAGAAGGAGAAGGGTAGAGAGGATGATGGGGGAGAGCAAGAGAGAAAAGGAGGAAGAATGAGAATTATCTTTTTAATACTTAATCCTCGAATACCTATCATATTTGACAGGCAATTAAGCTAGTGTTTAATAAAATCATTGCCCTATCTTTAATGCCCAACTCATTACAAAAATTAATTTGGATGAAATTTAACCAGGCTTCACCTGGTTGGCTAGATACAAGACTTCTGTCAAAGTTCAAAACTCTGTCATGTGTTGCCACAATTATTAATCCCAGAAGAAAATAATCAGAACCTGCAGGTAATAGACTACCATTCCACTGAAGGTTAAATTTGTTTAACAGAACAATGAACAAATGTTTAACTCTTCTCCATATAACAATCAAAGACATAACAAAAATATATTATTATATTTTATATTAATGGTAACTTTACCCAGCACACAAATCTGGTGGCAATTTAAAGCATGCTAATCTTTATACTGTAATTAAATGTAGTGCAATCCATTAACATTAAGGTATCACAGTAAAGACAGAACAACAACCCACAACAAATTCTACTAACAACTGAATGATGAATAAGGTAACTGTTATCTGTAGTTACTTGCTTCCTTGTCAGTTATTTCTTTAAACCACAGCTGGCAATAAAGGCAGACTTCCTTGCTTGGACGAATGAAGAAGTCTTGATAAACTTGATGGAAGAATAACTCCATCTTTTTAAAACTTTACAAGCTTCAGAAAAAGCCTTTCCAAATTTCTGGAAGCAGTTAATTATTCAGCTTGCATCTCAGCATTATCAAAGTTTCTCCCACTCAGAAGTGTGTTTAACACCAAAATATATAGAGTTACCAGAGGTACTCTTTACCCCTTAAGTAATACCATGAGGTCCCAGGGACCTTAGGAGATGATTATAACCTGTTATTCTACCTGAGTACCAGTACCTTCCCATAAGTTGGCCTTGGGCAATCAGAGAGTATAGTGACTTCAGTGCATTGTTTCATTTGTGCCCCTGGAAACTAACCATAAATTACTAATTAGCTATGGTCAACAATCTAAAGATAGTTGATTGTTCCCTTTCCCTGTAACCAGCATGTTTCTAGACTTGCAGGCATATTGTTTTTCTCAATTGGAAACTTATAGTTTTATTTTCTCAGATAAATTGATTGTAATTAATTGACAAATGAATGATTCCTTGTTTTTTTAAATTACATGAATAATATTTGTTGATACATTTATGTGATTAACAAAGCTTCAATTTCTAGTTTTTATTGTAAAAAACCAATCTTCCTGCTATCAGAAAGCATCCTTGAAAACAAAGTTTTGGGAGTCTCTTTCCCTGCTCAAGTTCCCAAAATGTCCTTTTGTACTAGCATAAGATTTGGCAACTCTACATAAAACACTGAAATCTGAAATGATAAGCTCATGCTTAAACCTTACTGAAATAATAAAGTCATATCAAATAATGAATGCTATTTGAACTGAAAAACATTGAATGTGTAAACCATTTGTTGAAAGGTGTAAAAATTTCATCAACTGGATGAGGATAATTCAATCTTGTTATATTAGACCAGTTAAATGGCAGTTTAAGATATATTTCTGCTATTAAAACACTTGGTTAAATGTATCTCAAATAAATATTTCACCATTTTTGTACAGTCTTTATTGTCCACTCTGTGATTCTTTGTACTGGCAGTGCATCACTGGATGAATTGTTTGTGCATGTGCTGCAGTCAATGCAGTACCATGTTATTTCATGAGAGTTTAGGATCCATGTCAGGTTTTGTGATTAATAAACTTTGTTTTACTTGGATATTTTGTGTGCTACATAGCTGTTTTGTTTCCGTAAGTAGCATATGTGTAAACATGTGCATTAAAACATATTTCTGAAAAATCTCCTATCTGCCATAATATGTAGACACATCTTATCTGATGGTGCATGTTATCATCCAAAAAGTGTGGTAGTTAATTGAATGAATGTTAAGCTATATTAATGATATGAAAACAAAAAATGATTTTCATTGTTGGAATGACTGGTTTTATTTTGGCAGCATTCATACCAGGTTTTGAGGTCAAATGTCATCATCAGGTATGGAAATGAGACTAGTTCTACTAGTTCTATCATTTTAGTAATATCATTAAGATGGCAATCCTACACTAAATTATTTTCAAACAGAATAGTTTTATAAAAAGGAAACAAAGCAAATAACATTTAGTCAAAACTTCAAATTATGAAAACCTGCAAGAAAATATATTTCACCAAGAAAAGTTCTATTGCTAGAGCAAAAACTATAGTTACTTAAGCACTATAAGAACAATGAATGAACATGTGATATGTTTCGTCATACAGGCCTTAATGAAGCAATGCTATGAACCATCCGCTTTATCATAATTTCTTTTCTCTAAAAATGAGTTACATTTATGAAATATACATAAACAGATAAAAAACACAAAACGTTAATCAAAGTATAATCATAAAGAAGGAAGAAAATTAAAAATATGTTAAACAGGTTAGGATGCTGAAATGCATTCTTTCCTTTTTTCATTATTTTTTATGAGAAATTCGTGTCTGACTAATATAATTTCACCTTAAGTGAATTTTATTTAAGAACACGTGTGTACAATGGATTTGATACTTCCTATGTTAAACATATAGCTAAAAACCATTCCTGGAATCGAACCCGGGACTTCAATAAAATAAAATATAGCCCAGAGTTGAGCTCTGGCAGCACGAGTCTCATACCAAGTTTCATGAAAATTGGTCCATTAATGCAAAATATGTTAGTGAGGGGCACAAACAACCATTTCATAAGGCTGTTTGTTTCCTTTGGAAACCAGCCTAAAAATGTTAAAGACTAAAGGTCTACAGGTCGGATTTCAGCCAATTATATGTTAATCAAACGGAAAAAATCTGATGTGGCCACCACATGACTTTCTCCATGCCTGGAATTTTTCTAAAAATTCCAAATAGGTTACATAATTAATATTTTAAGAAACTGCGAGAAATTTTTAGACTACAAAGAGCAGAAATAAACTGGTTATAGCCACAAAGCTCCAATAATTAAGAAAATAAAAAGGTGTGTTACTAAGACGTCACTAAGTGTCAATTGTTAAGAATAGTCAGTAGGTGGTGTGGTGGTGGCAGCTAAAAATATAAGATATCTCTCTCTGATTAGCTTTTGTTAAAAATCGTTCAACCGGAAGTGGGTGTTTACCCTTGTCACTTATCCGTTATTTTGAAATATTTGCTTTAATATTTGATAAATGTAAAAATATATTTGAATAAAAGTTGAGGAAAATTTAATTTTCTACAACTTTTGTTTGAAACATTTTTCTAATGCATTTTTTTAAGAGATATCTGCCACCACCACGCCACCAACAGAAAACTATTGTTAACAATTGACGCTTAGTTACATCTTAGTAACGCTCCATTTTATTTTCTTAATTTTTGGAACTTTGTGGCTATATCCAATATCAGAAGGCTATGGTTTGTTTATTTCTGTTCTTCGTAAAGTCCAATATTCTCGCAGTTTCTTAAAATATTTATTATTACGTAACCTATTAAGAATTTTTAGCAATATTACAGATATGGAGAAAGTCATGTGGTGGCCACATCAGATTTTTACATATACCAAATATTTAAGCAAATATTTCAAAATAACGGATGTGACAAGAGTAATCAACCACTTCCGGTTGACCGATTTTTACTAAAAACTAATCAAATTTTGTGATTTTTATAAAAATGTTAAATATATAGTTTCGCAATGACCTGATCAATAGTTTTTTAATTAGAGCACCCACAAAAAAGCTGTCACATACACCCACACAGAGACATCATCGAGAAAATGGACAAAACGTGTTCAGGAGACCTCAAAACGTGTATTCCGTTGAAATCTCGAAATCGATTTTTTTCATGAAAACAAAACTTTCCCCTATACTACGTATGGAGAAAGTAAAAAAGAAACGTCTGAAATCGAAGCAACGGACACGGGAGTCCTAGCTTTCCAACCATACCACATTTAAAGGGGTTTTGTCTTCCGTTTTCACGAAAAAAGAAACCGCACATCAAACAAACCCACATTCTGAAATAATATATAAGAAGAGACATATTGAAATAATATATAAGAAAATAATAACAGGATTTTATCGATTAACCTGTGTAATGTATTATTACAATATTATTTTGTCATGATTGTCACAAATTTATTCTTTTGACGAAATGCATAATATGTACATGCGTTTTTTTATATGCACTTCGTATTAGTTCCCACGATATTTTCCAGGCACGAAAGTTTTGTATTTATGTGCAAACGGTAAAATTTATTTATAATGTTGCTCATATAGTATTGGCTAAATATGCTACATTTCTGAAAGAGGAATAAATAAGTCATTTTACTTTCCTGTATATACCACAACATAGTGCATAAATAAAGGTATGTATTACCAAAAACAAGTAATTTTATTTATACAGTCCGGTAAGACTGCATATCTCAAGATTAAGAAAATCAGACGCACACATCGGCTAAAAAACAGTCATCCTCATTGGTCGAGCATAACTATCATTGGAGTTATCTTCTTCCTCAACCCAGTTCCAGTCATGAGGGCAATATTTCATTTTGGAAACTAATTAGAAGTAGAATGTTTTAAGAATAAATATAGTTTTTGTCCACAATATTCTACCAGTCGCTTTGGAATAAAGATTTTTAAAACCGATTTTTACTGATGAGAATAAAAAATGTATTCAAGACCAGATACAAAAAATAGTTATCATTGTCCTTTCTTTGAGCGTAACCTAACAATTAAAATATTATCTTTGTTTTATACCTTGATTGAGTCACGATTATTAGTTTTATTTTTCTATATTCAAACGGCTTCTTATACAATATAAAAGAAGCTTTTCATAGCATATTGTTAAATCGATAAACTTATCACGTATAAAAAATTATTTTTGCACAATTGAAACGTAAGCATTCACCGTAATTAGTAAGTTAACAGTAAATAACACCATTCAATTTACTCATTCGTAGACAGTACTTCGCCATAACACTTGAATGAAAGAATAAATTAAGGATGATTAAGATGTATCAGCACACATGTTTAATTATCGTTAAACCTTGGTGCATCCACACACTTCCACGTTTTAGGCATTGGAATATTATTAAAGCTTATCGTCAACGAAAATTAACATAAGTGTTTAAATAAATTTTCACGGAATATTCTGAAAACTTTTTGTTTTTGCCATGCCTCATAGCTTTTCGATTGACATTCTTAAATTCGAATTCCATCCCTTGAACTAATGGCAATTTAATTTATCATGTAACTCAATTGAATGCTTCCATAAGGACACGGATCTCCGGGATGTTACCAGGGGATACCGCAAACGGAGGACACACAGAGAAGAAGCGGACATCTCAAACATAAACAGAGTCAGTCTTCAAATACTATCAGTAAACCTGTCCATTTTTTTTAGTTCCTCTTCCAGCCTGTCACCCAAGAAAAAATCACCATCGTAATAATCGTGGACAGATAATATTTTGTAACTCGGAGAAACCTTGCCCAGCAAGACGCCAAGCCTTAAAAGTTTGCTGAAAGCAAGGAAGGCACGCTGAGATGGGGGATAGGAATGAAAATCTCCGAAAAATGCCACTATTATATACTTGTTACGGATTTTTTCAAGGGTGTAATAAGGAGCGATATCCCATCCGCGACCTTCATACGCGAAGCCGTCGTCTGCGATGTAGAAATTAAACAAGAGGTCGCTCGAATATTCTATGCCACTGCTTTGATCACTCTGCATCAAGTCAACGCATTCCTCGGTGATGTAGCACCGCTCCAAATAATTGGAAACGATTACGTATTCCACCGGCAAATCGATTTCCTCGAACGTTATATTGGCTCTCGTTGCGTTCCATTCTTCCCGGAACACGATCGCGAAGAGGCCTGCCCTGTCGTGATCCGTGCCCGAGTACAAGTCTATTTGATCGGTGTAATGATCCCAGTTCCTTATCTGCTTCTCAAGCATATCCCCAAGGTACGAAGAGTTGTCGTAAATCATGCGGACGGACGCCAGCATGTAATTCGGCGAAAGATTTCCCGTCGACACGGCGTGCTTCATCAGCGCGTCATATGCTTCGGTGGCGGTTGGAGACGGGAGGTCGGCTTGGAATTCGCCGAGGAAAGTGACCACAAGGGACCACCTTTCATAACCTTCTTTCTGCCAGGTATCGTCCAGATACCAACCCAATCCTTCGTAAACGCAGCCGTCGTCTCCGACGTAAAAGCTACTCAGTTCGTCGCGGTCGTCCTCCATGCTCGCTTCTTGCGCCTCTCTCACCCGCGCGGCGCATTCTTTCGGGTCGAAACATCTTTTCGTATTCGACGAAATCACCACGTACTTGGCCGGTTTCGAACGGGTTTCAAATATCGTGTTAGTCGCTGAGGCATTCCAATCGTTCCTCGATATGATTCTCAATGGACGGCCCTCGCCACCTGCGAAGAAATGAAAGTAAAAGAGTCACCGTCGTGATATTTGAGGTATTCCAAACGCGTCCGAGATTTTTATTTTGTTCGCATCTGTATCAATGCACGAGTTTTTTTTTACCCGGAGTGACTTCGTAACATTTCTGGTTGGTGGAATGTTCTCCTTCTGTCGAATCTGGAAGAATTTTTGCGGGGCCTTGTCCTGCGGTGCTGACACCTTTCTCTGGAACATTCGAAAATTGCTTAAAATAATTTTCAGCGCTAGACTCGTTATTATATGTGACGACTTATAACTAATACGACGCATCTTAGCGTCATTGATTTAACTGAAATTATCCATACTCTCGATAAATTTTTCTATAGCATAAATTCATGAATTTACTCTACATGGTGACACGACAAAAGTTCCCGTAAGTTTTCTATAAATCTCCTTAAGGCGACATATTGAGTTATATAATGGCGAGTGTTTTTATCTTGAGTAAATTAGCACTTATTTTCCTTGGAATTCGCAATAAATAAATAGTATTAAATTTTGTATATTTGCAATATTTTAATCGCATTTAATTTTAGAGAATGACAAAATACAGCAACTTGTACAGTACAATCAAGGGCATTCATGGATTCTTTTGTTTTTTCTTTTGTTTACATAAAGACAAAGACGTTAGTTTGTAGATACAATCGGTTCAATATATGAGATTTAGCGAAATTATGTACATTGCATTGGAATACTCACAACATGGCAAATATTACGTCGTTATTTACTGCCATTGTTGTTGAAAATTTGTTTCATAGAATAAATGTTATGATAGAATTCGTAGTCAATGTCGTTTTTAAATAGACTATTTTATCAAATCAAAGGTAAGAGAAATTACGTGCTTCTAAAAATTCATTCAATGAAATAGTTCATTGTTCATCGAAATTAAAATCAGAAATCATATTCATTTTCGATAAAAAAGATAGGCGGGTGTAATAATTGACTATAGAGCCTTAATTAAACAAATGCCTGTAGAAGCACCAGGTGAAAGGTGACGACGTCAAACCAAAGAGCGATAAAGGAGATTTATTTAATATTTATGCCTCTATGAAAGCGAACCGTGAAATTTAAAACATAATTTCACATTTTGTGGTTGATATTATGGCCGAAAAACCTTATCTAGTTAAGCTATGACGCTAAAAACTTATTAATCATTTATTTTTACTAATAAGACCCTTCGAATAACTTCCAAGTGAGCCCTAATCTGACCCTCCGAAGTATTTACATCTGTTATGCGTTCATATCTGCTAATGCGGTCCGCCACCTAAAAAGTTTGCCCACCTCGGATTTAAGTGATGCATACCCCTCATATTTGACGGACAATCATACTAGTTATTGTATAATTATTACCTATGAAATGAGTTTTAAAGCATTATTCCACTCCTCAAAATTTTAGAGCTGCGTCGCAATTATTTTCTTAGTTTTATTAGAATCATTAGTATAGATTTATAGAATAGTAAGAATTATAGAATGTGATTTTTCTTTCCATTGTACAATTATATGGAAAAATAAAATCTAATTCGAAAGCGCTTATGTTAGGGTGTCAAGGCCTATTTCATCTAAACTTTGAAATGGTGCACAGGTTCCACCTATAATAATACCCACCTCAGATATTATACATTCGATTCTTTCCGTCTTCAATTGCCCATCATTAAAATTAAAATATCACATCAATAAAATAAATGCCAGACATAGAAATAAATAATACATATTGCGTAAAGAAGCAAATATTCATCCAAGATTGTCCTCTTATGTTTACTTTAACTTAGTATGTTCATGTTAGGGGCCCGAAAAAAACATTAGCACTGGGTCCTCAAAATATACCGTCCGAAACCGGTCAATGGCGACGCAAAAAGCGAGTTTCTCAATGCAACCGAAAATATATTTAAGGCATTGCAACACATTACCGATTGTTATCTCAGAGACGTCCCTGTTCTTCGACGTTCCTCCATCGGACAAACCGTGTGGCAACTGCAGCTTTGAATTTCCCGAAATAACGCTCGGCCTCTCGTCCACCGAATGTTCCGCCGTTACATTCCCGTCCTTGTCATCGTTCCCTTGCGCGGGGAAATCCAAACTTTTGCTGTTATGGACAACACTATATCCATTGCCATGATCGAGGATGACGGAGAACGCCAACGCTAGGTTGAGGAAGCAAAATGGGATCTGCGCCATTGCATGCAGGCGCAAGCACGCACGGGTATTACAATCCGGACGGTGTTTTTAAGCAGACTCAACCCTTTTCTTCGAATAATATCTCCTCCGGATTTCCCCTTTGGATATATCGAAAATGCTGCAGGATGTGGAAGAAGTTCGGTGCCAAGAGATCCCCATCCACTTCTGCCGCGTCCGTAATAATTTATCGGGTTAATTAGAGGAGGGGTTGCCAGAAGAAAAGGAACAGGTTGGATTTTCGCCAAGAAAAAAAAGAATTCATGGTATCACAGAAAAAATTTCCAACTAGCCGTGTGTACATTTCATGCAGCACAACAGGTATTCATTTCTTATTCTTCATATATCCGTACTTTTTATTTGGCACCATGATCAGCTCCATGTTTTCATTTTGGATGCATATTTTTTTTTGCCTCGTGTTCTATTCGGTCCGGTCTCAAATATTATTCAGTCTGTTGTTGTCATTCAGCCTATAAATGCAAAGATACCGTAGTTGCACCTTTCTTGGAGTAATTCTGGTTCATTCCATTCCGCAAGCCACCGATCAATTGCTTGTCGCATCACTGACATAACTGAAATATTTTTAAAAGTGAAAATTTTAATTCGTTGAGAAAGTATATCCTAATTATTTTTTCCAGCAGCCCTTGAACCCAAATAACCCGGGAGATTTATGTGAACGCGGCTGCTATATGGAGATCTCTTGGCAAAGAACTTCGCTTAACCGCTTTTAACGACCGAAGGAGAAAATACAAAGGAATTTTTACTCACAAAGGGTGGAGGTGACATCCAGTCTCAGTCTTGTTAAAAACACCGGCTGGATAACGCCCTTCCGTGAAGAGTGGCGTGATAGCGTCTGCAATGACGCCAATCCACTTAACCTTTTTCAACCTCGTGTTGTTACTTTGCACCTTGCTCGATCGTGGCGACGGATACCATGCTGCTCCTAGCAACGAAGGTTTGGATCTCTCCTCGCGAGGAAATGACGACAACGGCGGAGTGCTGGCGACAGAACCTTCCCTGGAAGAGGCGACGATAGATGTTTCAAGAAATTCAAAGCAGCAGTTGTCAAACATTTTTTCTGACGGGGTAACTGCTAAAAACAAGGACATCAGTGACATATCAAACGGTAAGGCATCACAATATTTTAATATTTTATATGGGAACTTCTGAAGTTACGTTTCAGAGAAATGCATTTAATGTGTATTGTAAATGGTAGTCATTATCCAAAAAAAGGAATCGGAGCTGAATTCGTTAAGTGGATGACAATGGAGATAGAATTTCTGACATAACACATAACAAATTGCAACTAATTTAGTAAAAATAAATAAATAAATATCAGAAAATTGGGGATTGCTTACGAATTGCAAATAACTTTTATCCCTCAGCCGTGGTTGGAATATTTTCCTGACCTGATGCACTTCGCAAATGCAATGAATATTATGCAGAGCAATCCCATACTCAAGATGGAATGCTTGTCCCCAAATTTAACAAATAAATGCCGATGTGATTTCATACGTTAGAAATTTAGCATATTTTAGCCTTCATTAATCAAAAAGTGTAACAATTGAAATTTTTTTAACGTTCTTTGATTGTTAAAACAGAGGTCATAATCAAATAAACTACTTGTATTGGAAATAGCTGGTTCCCGTCAAAATATAAAAAGATAATACAAACGGGTCCATGTTACATTTATTTAAACATTTAAATAGTTATGATACATGCCAGTAACACCAAAAGAATTGGACAAAATGTAGTGTATTGGGATTAAAGGATAAACAATATGTAAACCTTCATGCTGTTTTTAATTTACTAATACCTGCCCCCTATTTACAAGAATGTGCTGATCATGAGTTGTAAATAATCATCATTTTCAACTATAATAAATATTTTATTGGTCTATTCTACTTGTTTTTATAAAAATTGAAGTTAGGTTTTTCAAGAAACAGTTTAAATAAAAAGTTTTCGTTATTTTAAACGATTAAATCAATACATGATTTTTTTGTTGACCCTATTAAACAGTTGAACATTATTCAGCAAAAAAAATAATTTGTAAACATAAACGTTGTTATATAAATCAATCGCCGACTTGAAAGTCTTGATAGGCCATTTGGACGGTTATCTTTCCTATAATGAATCGATGATGATCTCGTGCCAGTAAATTAGTACTTCCTAACCTTGTAATAACAGAAATCATATGTAAATATAAAACCCCATTTTTCAAGGCCGCGATATTCTGCCTATCCTTGAAAGGGTGCCGCACCTGCAAAACATCTGACACCCTCCGATGTACGTAATAAAATGACAAGAATGTCGAAGATGAAAGATTGAGAAAGTATAGTGTATATTATTTTATTATTTTTATTATTTCAATATACAATGTAAGTGGGCGCCTGTCCCGGTGGCAAGGTTACAAAATTAACATATAAAAAACATTTAAAACATATAAAAACATATTAAGAAGATTCAGTTTACAATTTTTCACATACCACATACAATATTCTATCCATATATTTTTCCTGTTAGGAGCTTCGAGTTCGAGCTCCTTCGTTAATTAATTCATCTTACAATATTATTTAACAATAAATTAACTAAAAGTAATGAATATCGTTCCCAGTGATATTATTTACTCTTGATTTATAGGTTTTAACATTTCTAGGGAAGGGTACACAAATGGAAACATAACGTATCACTCAAAAGCTCGTCTTTAGAATTACCCATAATTATTATGCATTTTGAATGCTATTTAACTTCGCTTTAAAGAGACCTACGCGGGAAGGGAATGGCTTGAAGACTTCTGCTGGTAATGCATTCCAATGCTCAATCCCTCTATTAAGAAACGAGAATTTTCCCCAGTTTGTTTTTTGTGGAGGAGGCTCCATCTTGTGCTCATGATCTCAGCGTCCATGATAAGAAGGTTTTGTAATCCTATCACAAATATATTTTCCGTATATGTTTTAAAAAGTCCCCCTAGCCTTGATATGCTTCTTCTATGTTCTAGCGATTCCCACTCTAGTTTTTTTAACATTTCTGTTACGCTCTCGGTTCTTCTAAAATAAAATATGTTTAATCATAGAATCGTATATTAAATCTAATTCACCGTTCTGATGATGCTTCATTTTGTCCGCTTCCTTCACAGGAGACAATAACAAAGTCCTTAGAATTATTTCGAGGGAACAATGGAACGCGACGGGATTGGAAACAAAGCTTTCGCCTCTAAGTCGACCGGCCGAGTACGTCATGATATCGGAGACGGAAGAAAGGTGCCTCTCCCCGAATGGTTGCGCGGAGCAAATGCGAAAGGTGCAGAAGGGCGCAATGGAAGGAGGACACGATCAAATGAGTAGCTTTTACATCGGAGACGACGGCTACGTTTACCAAGGGAAAGGTTGGGACTCAGACGGCGGTACGTCCCAGGGAGGTCTTGAAAACGTTTCTCTGTGGATTACTTTCTTCGGGAAGTTCCAGCAAGAAATCCCATCTCCAGCTGCCATCAAAGCGTTCGACGCACTGATGAAGGAATCAGTCACGTTAGGAAAGCTGTCGCCCAGTTACAAGCTGATATCCTTTCGCCTTATTTTCCATTCCGACACCATGCTTGGTGATATGCTGGATAACGAGATAAGAAGTTGGGATCAATATACGGACCAAGTTGACATGTACCCAGATCAGGTACATCGCACGGTAGGACTCTTCCCGATAGTATTCAGGGAAGAATGGAACGCGAGCAGACCAAATAAGACGTTCGATGCGGTTCTCATACCGATAGAACACGTGATAGTTGTGAATGATATGTTTCGCTGCTTCACAACCGAGGCGTGCGTGATAGAAATGCAAGACGAAATACAAAATGCGTATGAACTTTTGGGTGACGTTAGGTTTAACTTTTACGTTGGAGACGACGGTCTTGCGTATGAAGGCCGTGGATGGGATATCGCACCTTATAACCCTTTTGCACAAATCGGGAATAAATCCATAATTGTTTCATTTTTTGGGACTTACGATGCATATCTCCCTTCCCAGCGTGCCTTTCTTGCTTTCAATAAACTTTTAAGATTTGGTGTCTGGTTGGGTAAGATATCTCCCCGTTACAAAATTTTGTCTTATCGCGGATTTAACGATGATACATTTTACGTGGGCGACATGCTCCACCAAGAACTTAAAAGCATGGACAGATTTTCGGATGTCATTTAAAAAGTCACTCCCTGTAATTTTGCTTCATTGCAAACAAGCTTTTTTTAGCAATAATAATATTCGCAGGGTTAAACATCCTCATTAATCCCTATATCCCGATCATCATATTTTTCGGATTACAACTAAAATCTTGATCAATAACTTTGATCTTTAGTTTTTCTCTGTATTTTTTTCCAATTTCATTTTTTATTTGTACTAATTTGAGAAGAATATCGCAGAAATACACTTTTTTAGAAATATTTTATGATAGTTTTTAATTTTTTTTGCTGTAATAGTCCAATGTACTCAATTTGTAAATCATGTCATGTAAACAATAAAATGTTATAGTAAACTTAAGGAAGCAAATTTCAGTGCTTTCTAAAAGGTGAAAAAATAAGTATTAGAACGAGAACCTAAAATATAGCGTTTTAAAAATTTATTGGTTGTTACCTTAAGAACGATTCCACAAACTAGAAATATATTATTCCATTCAACTCTTAAATTACCATTTTTCAGTTCTCATTCTAAAATTCATTTTTTTAGTCTTTTAATGCGCAGTAAAAAGCTCATTGAAATTTTTGCCTAGTGCAGTAACACGGTGTTTTACACTAGTTTCGCGTATGTGCTGATGAATTTAGTAGTTAATCTCTTTAAGTGTACGTAAAGAACAGCGTCGACATTATTTACGAATATATATATATATATATATATATATATATATATATATATATATATATATATATGTATGTATGTATGTATGTATGTATATATATATATATACATGTATATGTATTATATATACTCTTCTTACCGAGGAGGAACATATATATATACGCGTTCAAGTATAGCGCGACGATTTCTTGGAACGCGACTCTCACGTAAATCGAGGGATACCTGCATTTCAATTCTGATAGTAAGAATTATAACGATCATTTATTTCTCCAGAGTTAAATTTGGACTGTCATAACACAAAATAATAACATTTTATGTCATCTAAAAGTTGCATAGAATTGCTATCCTGTCTGACAACAAAACTTATTTTTCACAATTCTTTGAGGTCGGTAAAAATTTGATTGCCCTAAACACCAAAACATTTGTACCTAGTAAATAAGAAATTATGTTATTCAAAATCAATTTTTTTAAATCTTGATATGTATATTATTAATGACAGCGGTAAAATTTAATTTCTTTATTAGCTCTTCATGGCTTTAAGCCACAATTTCGGAATTAAATTTAGAAGTAATTTTTAATTCGTAAATAAAATATGCTTATCTTCTACCAGAGAATGGAATATTTCAGGAAGTGAATACATTAGGTTAACGTACATCGTAATTGTTCTTAAAGTTAGGAGTGTATATCTTGGTAAATCCTAAATATGTGATTGAAGTGGTTCTTTTTTCCAGTTACCTCGTACTTCAGCAAAAATTTGAAGAGGTTGCTGAAAGATTTAAGTAATTTTTAATAATTAACAAAAACTGGCTTTTTCAAGTGCAGTCGTTCTACCTACAACACGGAACCTTAGAGCGCGGTTTCGCGTATGCACGATTTCAAAATTGTGACTATAGTACCCTAGAACGCGGTCCGGGTTCGCGTTTGCGCGATTTTCGAAAACCGATTTCTCCGATTTTTAGCTAATCATTTTTAACGCGAAGCAATTTCGGCGCGTCGCGCTCTCACATGAATCTTGTTCAAAGCGATTCAGTTGGACTCTTTTGCCTCAATAAAAACCATCCTCAAGATTTCCCCATAAGGCCCGCTTAACGACGTCAACACTCTAAAGGTAACTTTTACACGTTCTTTTATTATGCAATTTGTCTTCTAACATTGTTACTGTGTACATTTTGTAACTTTATTCCGCTACCGTATTGTACTACATTATGTACATTGCGTGAAATTCATACCCATTTATTATTAGGTACATTAAATCTAGGTATATTACATCAATTTGATTTTATTAAAGAAAACTTGAAACGTTGAGAAATATAGTCACTATGCATGAACGTCTAAGGCTTAACCTGAAAGTAAGCTTTGAGAATGTTAAAATTTCTTGACCGAGAATAGAGAAATTTCGTATTAATTTAACATTAATGCATCGATTTGTTATTATATCATGCAGTGTATTACTATATTGTTATTCTAAGTTTTAATATCGAAAATTAGTCCGACGGATCCCTATCCCCACATTTCCCATAGATTTTAAGACATTCTATAACGGGGTTTCCTATTACACGGTGTTTTTCAGGTTATAGGTAATAATAGGTTTTTCGCGTAATAGAAGGGACAACTATATTCTCCTGCATCATTAAATTTCTGTCCCAGTGAGTTATTTTTTGTTATGAAACAGGCAAAGATTATTATTATGGATGACTCGGAGGTCATATGGGTCGTGAAACTGCCGTGGGTCACAAAGGGCACACCATGTACTTTAATGCTCCGACACATAAATTAGATCGTAAGAATATACTAATAACTAATAATGTCTCTTTCCCAGATACCCTTTTGACTCTAGATACTAAGAAAAAATCATTAACTGTAACGATCTTCGTCGGAGGGGATAGGGGAGATGACACAGCGATTGCATAAGAGTGCGCTAAAGATATAACAGGAAGATATCTATCGAATAACGAGTATAAATACGGCCTCTAGATGATTTCACGGTACAGCATATCATCTCTGAGAGAGAAAAACACTCCCACTTCGACGAAAATGAATAAGTGGTGTGTTCTCGTCGTGCCCGCCATCTTCGTCTTCCGCTTAGTCGTTGCGGGACAGATTCCAGTCTCCGTGTGCGGATCTTCTCACTCCATCGTGGAGGAGAACATCGTCTCCATGCACACCGAAAGGGACACGACGGGCGAATGGGTGACGACCATCTCCGCTTACCACGACTCGCCCAACCGCACGAACCTGGACGTGAAACGCCGAGTCATTTTGTGCGGTGGAAAGCAGATTGTCCTCTTGCAGGCAACAATTAGAGGTACGGTATGTTTCACACTGCGGAATTATTAAATTTACTGGAGAGGGCGAGAATTAGTGGAAATCCCTTATATAGTAGGGGTGGGCGGCGTTGTTAAAATAAATTAAATATCTAATAACTACACAAGTTTAATAAAACTTTGAGCTATTTCCAGCTTTGCCAGCGAAGCTGTAGTAGTTGAACGCCTTAAAGGCTCTTCCGTCCGTCTATTCGTCAGCATGTATAGGTAATCTCAGAAACTCCTGGGCGGATATTAATTAAATTATGTATCAGTGATCCTTATTAACATTTATCTTAGAATTATGATTTTGAATTGCATTCGCCAATTAGGACTTTCGCTTTATATAAGCTCTTAAATATACATATACTTGTATTTCGTTAAATGGCATCCGTCAAGCAACAATTGAATACCATATTTTTCTCCCCCATGCTCTTATATGATCTGTGAGGTAGAGATTAAAACATTTATTTATCACAAAAAAATCCGCTAGGCCATACAATTACGATTTATAGTTTTGGATATAAAAATATCCAAGAACCGCCCATCTTTCGACGCCGTTTAATACGCATTTCCCTCGAAGAACGCCATTGAAATCTCTTGCGTATTCCACTAATGAAGTATACTTTTCCTTCTTGTTTTTTATGTGGATAGGCCAAAGTTACAATAAACTTTTGTTGTTATTAAATGTATAGTTTGTTTTAACAACGCCGCTCACACCCAGAGCCGCGACAAAGGCTAGGCGAACGAGGCACCCGCATAGGGAGCAGCAGACTTGAGGGTATGACAAATGTCAACTTGAAATTTTAAGTGTGACGTTTCATATTATAAAATATATTTTTTTATTTTATTTTTCCTCTACATTGTAAATAAACTAGTTTTGAGAGATATAATTGTGTACGTACTGTAGGTATACTTTAATTTGTGGAGGGCGTAATTTTCAAACCTTGCTTAGGGCATAAAAATATTTTGTGCCTGCTCTGTCCACTCCTAATATCTGCGGAATTATGACTGGGGAGCTTCTACGCCGGAATTTCGTGGCACATCGGTGCTTCTAAAGAACGCAAAAATAGTTTTTAAATATTCGCGTAAGAGCGCCAATTTCTGCGGCCTCATTCACATGGGCACCCTTGGAAATACCAGAATTAATATCGTGGAAGGAGAAAAATTCAAACTTTTTTTTCCAGCGTGTGTGTCGCAACAATTAGCTAATGTGTCGCGAGATTCCTAAATTTTGTCGCGAAAATTTCCTAAGTTAAATTTAAATTGACTATTTTCGTTAACAAATGTTATGAGCTACTCCCAAAGCATTTTTGATACACAAATCAATCCATCTGCAGGAAAATTTGGAAGAAGTTATTTGCCTCTCTCTCTCAAGAATATTATCCCTCATATAATTTGCATCCATGTGTCGCGAAAATCAAATATTCCAGCTTCATGTGTCGCGCCCTAAAAAAGGTTGGGAAACTGCACTAAGCCTACTGAATGGCAATGGCAATAAATGCATCAAGAGTTTAATTTAATTTTTTCTTGTAAAATTTTCCCCATTACATATAATGATTTCATTGTTCTATATCCTATGGATGAAAATTGCGGTTCGACACAATCGAATCGTGAATAAAAAGAAGCAAAGATCACTCGAGAAAATTATTGATATTGGGTTTCAGAACCTTTATACCGTACAACTTTCTATCATTTTTTCTCTATTGGCATTCAAGGTTCTCCTCAAGACTCGGCAAACGATGCCGCTAATGACCTGAGCCTAACTTTCCAAGAAAGAGGTGGAAAGAACGCCGAAGTCACCAAAGATGGACTCACGATAAAGCGAAATAAGTAAAAATTTGCGAACATCCGATGATGATTTTCGAATTTAGAAAGGCGTTTTATAAGAGAAACGATTTTAATGAAATGCAACCCTAGTGTGAATTCATTTTAGCAATGGCGTATTTTTAATACAATATTAGTTATTTTCAGTTCTTTTCGATTTTTATTTGTATAATTGTATAAAAGAATGATTCCATGTTTATAATTGCATGGTTTTTGTCACAGCGAAATCAATGAGATTGGATACGCAGGCATTCTCACAAATCGCCATCTCAAAAATAATGAGCTTTTTGAGGTGATGTTGGACAAAGGAATTACCAAGTATATCTCCTCCGTCGGTATCGGCGTGACACCACTCTCTCCAGCAGATATCCAATACCTTGATTGGATGAAGTAAGTGAATGACAAGCTATATTTTTATTGTATTTGTTTTAAATTTTATTCAGAATTTCATTTCTTAGCTGATGATACTGGATCATGTTACCAATTTAACGCTGATTAGGAGTTTGGGGACACAAAGAAACAAAAACAGTACTTGTAATTTTTATTCTGAAATGAACAACTATAGATATGATAAATTTAATCGAATTAAGCATTCAATTATTTTAAAATTTTAACGAATTTTAATTCATTATTCACCTCTTTTCGAGACATTCGTGACATAATGGATATTTCCACATGGCATCATGAATTTTGAAGAATTGGAATTCATAGTTCCAAATACATCGAAGTATTTGAAGTAATATTTTAATTGATAATGTTTTATCTACTCGGCGTTTTCATTGATCCCGAATGTATTTCTCCTTGAATAAGTGTATTAAGGGTTTTCTCGGATTACTTTCAGGTCTGGAACAATTATGCTCTACTCAGACAATATCTACCAAAATGGCAGTAGTGTAAAGAGCAATTACGGACCAAATTTAAGGACCCTCAAGGTATAGATTTAAAGTAGAGATATATCAGTCTAAGAAACCTATTTATATAATTACCTTTCACTGCAATTCGAAATTTATAATTTTCTTCTTTTCCTAAAATAATATTCGCGTACAAAAAGTAATGAACGTATTTTTCACCTCACATTAGTTTTATCTCTTTTAATAGTTCAGTTATAACAGCATACAAATCATTCCGCTAAAAGGAATACAATTCCTGAATGAATATTTTTATAAAGATTATAAGTTTTATGATTTTTTTAACGTTTAATTCGTGTACCGATTTGAAAACGACCATTTTTTGCAAAATTGGATATTTTTATCTTCTTTCATAAAAGACGACCAAATGAATGATTTGGCATAGGAAAAGTGATTCCGGTAAGAAATAAGAGAAGCCCTGTATCTAAAACCTGTGTATCTTTCTTCCACAACTCTTAGCCTGGTACGCGAATCGGAGTGATGAAATTGGAAAATGGCAACCTGCACTTTTTCGTCAACGGGCTTGATCAGGGAGCCGCAATATCTGGAGTCACATATCCCGTTTACGGTGTATTGGATCTTTACGGCGACATTGTAAAGGCCACCATTGTCAATGCCAACTAAAATTTTTTGGTACTTCGAATGTTATTAACATAGCCATTTTTAATCATGTTCGGTAACAACTACCAAATTCATATAACGAGCAACGCTTGGTAGTATTTTTCTATTTTTTGTTGTAATGGTTTTTTTCATGAGAAGTGACCAAATGGCTTTGTATTAATCATTCAATTAAACTTTGCTGCGTTCAATTCTAATTTAAAATCCAAATATTTTGTGCAATGTGATGTGATTTTTACTATATTATTTTTGTCAAATAAAATATTGGTTATTAATTTATATCAGCGAAATTTTTCCGACACCACCTGTTTCAATCATATGTTTAACGTTTCTTTTCTTTGGTCTTATCGTTAGTCAACATTTTTATCTTCTTGTTACTCGATAACTCCTTCACTTTTCAACACTCAAGTCTAATATGCCGCGTACTTACAGTTCATCCATCCATTTAGATAGTCCTTTCTAAAGAATCTCTCTTGCCTGGGGGGGAGGGGTATTCCTCCCAATGATTATTGTTAATTTCTACATAAATCTTTCTTTCATTTTCAATATAAACTTTCTTTCGGGATCAAAACCTATTCGGATATCTTAGCCTATCCGTGAAACAACCCCGTCTTTGGCTTGCCTAACCAAAGCGAATCAATCTCCCATTAGATTTTTTCTGCCATTAATTTCGCTTATTCCTCTTCAGTGTGATTGTTCCTTGGCTTTTATTCATAAATGACGATTAAATTAACCGATTCCCCATTTGTTTCCACTAACTGGAATATTTCGTTTAATTGCTGCGGATTAATAATTCCTTGCCCTGCTGTCTTGAAAAACAAGAGAAGGAAGGTGCACGCATCATGCATTTAAACATGCAAAGTAGAGGCGTTCTTTACGATTTATATAATTATATCATAAAAGATAATAATAAGGGCTTACTATATTGACTAGGCACTGTAATACGATATATCAGAAGTGATTTAAGAATAAGCACATGAAATTCAAAAAGGTGATAAAATTACCAATTTATCTGCAAGAGCCAAAACAAGGTTATAAAAATGGTTATGGTTTTTAAAATCTTATTCTAACTGTTGGATATATGAACCTAAGGTAAGGACTTTTTTCATTTTTTATTTTAAGTGCTTATTCTTGATTTTTTCAGCTATCAGACAAGCTCAATAATTCTCTAGTGACTCAGAAGTTTTTATAAAGGAAATATTGAATTTTTCATTTACCGATTTATTTTAAAATCTGTTGTAATTAATAAAACAATTGATATTTATTTAAAATTTACCTTACTTGAAATGATCTTTAAGTTAACTTTTATTTCTTCGTCGTAAATTATCCATTTCTTTTCACTTACAAATGCTGCGTGTTTACAAAAGGAAAATAATTCTATTTATTCATTTCTTCGTCTTATATAATACATTTCCTTTCACTTACTAAATTCTGTGCACGCAGGAAAAGAAATTTAACTTGTTTATATATTTGTAGTAGATTTCAAACATAGTAGGTCAGTACTGTTGCGATGTAATACGTACAATTTCAAAGCATTATAAAGTAAAATATGATCCATTAATTAATTGGTATGTTACCACACAAATAAACATTTCCATTTATTTAATGATAATTTTAAGCTTGAGATGGTGTACTTGGACAAACAAGAATTTTCGCGGCACCCCATCATAAAAACCTCGCGGCACCCCTGAGAAAACTCTGTTGATTAACATAAGGCTATGTGAACTATTTATATCGTCTTACTCTCTTTGGTCTTAAATCCTAAATACCAAATTCCATTCAAATCCTTCCAGTAGTTTCGAAGATGAAACATTCGGACGGACAGACGGGCGGACATGACCTGATCATTAGGCCATGGGTGGGTGGTGTATATATATGTAAGAACCGTTTGCGCACCCTACCCGCGCAGGTCATTGACCGGAGATGCTCTCTCTAGGGCCCCGGCCACGTCCTCAGTGTGCGCTGAGCATTTGAGTGAGTTGGTTGATTTTTCACAGTGCTTTATAAAGAACCATATCTATCGCTAATCCCACCGATTGTGAAGTGCGTTCGGTGATTAGATTTTTGAACGCGAAAAAAATTCGCCCGGCCGAAATCCATCGCCAACTTGTGGAAGTGTATGGGGAAGGTTTAATGAACGAAGGGAATGTGCGAAAGTGGTGTCGTCTGTTTAATGTTGGAAGGACAAATGTAAACGATGACGCACGATTTGGACGCTCGTCTGTCATAAGTGAGGACTTGAAAAACAAGGTCGATGCGCACGTTCGTGAAAGCGGGCACTTCACTATTGATGAGCTTCATGAGGCTTTTCCAAATGTTTCGCGATCTGTCCTCTATAAGATTGTCACAGTTCACCTCCAATATGGAAAGATTTGTGCCAGGTGGGTTCCAAGAATGCTCACAGACGCACACAAGCAGAAACGCATGGGTGCTGCTCTGTCGTTTTTGGAACGCTATCACAGAGATAGTGATGAATTCTTGGACCATATCGTGACGGGAGATGTGACTTGGGTCTCACACTACAGGCCAGAGAGTAAGCGGCAGTCTCTTGAATGGCATCACCCCCACACTCCGACAACACCACGAAAATTCAAGCAGACACCTTCAACTCTGAAAATCATGGCCACCGTTTTTTGGGACGGAAAAGGCGTTCTTTTGATTGACTTCTTGCCTCGCGGAGAAACCATCAATGCAAACGCATATTGTAAAACACTGACAGGGCTACGGCGCGGTATCCAAAACCGCCGGCGCGGCTTGCTCACTAGGGGATTGTGTCTGCTTCATGACAACGCGCGGCCACATGTTGCACAAAAAACGCAAGCGCTGTTGGAGGAATTTGATTGGGAAATCCTCGACCATCCTCCCTACAGTCCTGACCTGGCACCTTCGGACTTCCATATTTTCACAAAACTGAAGGAGTTTTTGGGCGGCAAACGGATGGAAACTGATGAAGAAGTGAAAGAAACAGTTGTGGATTGGTTGGATGGACTGGCGGCCGACGTCTATGATGAGGGGATCGTCAAGCTCGTGCCACGTCTGAACAAATGCCTGTATCTCTATGGGGACTATGTAGAAAAATAAAGAAATGTTGTGCGTGGTAGTAGCAATAAAATTATTTGGATATATACAAAGTTTTTATATTTTTATGACAAAACGGTTCTTACTTTAAAAATGACCCTCATATATATATATATATATATATATATATATATATACAAACACGATAAAGTAAAATATATAGTAATTTCGTGTTAAGAGAAAATAAAGCCGATTTTTTCGCCTGCAACCGCTGGTCTATAAACTCAAGAAATTTATGTGAACGCAGTCGGAGGGGTATCTCTCGGGCAAAGAGTTTTGGCACCGACCCCCTTTTTACCTTGGGCAATGATACCGATTTAACCAAAGGCGAAATTTGGAGGGATCGTCATTCGAATACAACCGCTAAACCGACCGCAGTCTTACTGAAATAACAGCCGGAGTTCGACCCTGTCATAGAGAGTCGCCTAGTCGCGTCTAATATGACACTGATCAACTTCAACTTTCTCGGTATAGCGTTGGTGCTCTGCATCTTCTCAGGACACGGGGAGGGGAATCCTCACTTCGCTTTCTTAGATGATGACGAAGACGATTTCCTGGAAGAAATAAAAAACAAGGAAGAAAGGCTGGCGACAATATCTGACTCGGAAGAGGCGCCGAGATATATTTCGGCTTACATTCAGACAGGGTTACCTGATGAAGACATCGCTAAAATAACAGAAGGTACCGTATCTTTATAATCCTGTGCTCAGGCTTCTAAGTGTTCGTTGTTATAATCAGTGAAAACATATATTGGGTGGTTAGCAGTGCTATAAATGGAAAAAAATAAGTGCCGGTACTCTCTGTAACGGGAGGTAGGGGAAAACGTAACACACGATGCAATTCACTCATTAGTAATTTTATTTTTACCTTGACGGAGAATGAAATGAATGGTTAAATCGAGATGGAGCTCCCCATAAGCCTCTGCAAAATAACGTTTACAAAGTTATAAAAATCATTTATTCAATTGTTCAGCACAATATTACAATAAATATACTCACAAAAAATAGAATAAAATCATTACACGACTTCTTTCTTGGAGAGCCATCATAGGGATCAGTCTTTTTCAAATACTTTAACGAACTCAGCTTTAAAAACTAGGATGCAAAACGATAAACAACTTAAATAACTGCATTAATAAAGTATGATGAGCACAAGGTCATTAAACAAATTTGCATAGCTGATACGGAACAATTAGAAGCAACGTATAACGTGCAGTTCGTGGTTCTTATGATTTCTAGTGATACAAGCCTACTGAATTTTTACGTTGGATTGAGTTTAGTTGAATAATGTTGGTTTGACGTTACGTTCGTAATAGTTGTTACGTTATTTTTTTCACTAGAGATGCCACTATAGAATGTAATCGGAGGGATTAAAGTAAATCTGTTTCAAATTTTATTATATGTAGTTAACGTCTGCGCCTACCGTACACTCGCGAATATTGTCTGTCAAGGTACGACCAAAATATTTTCTGAATGATTAAACTACCGGTACGCTAGGAATTAAATTTATGTAAAATCACCAGTACGCTAAAAATTAAAATTATAAGTGCCGGCACTGCGTACCGGACAGTACCGTCCCATTTAAAGCACTGGTGGTTACAAATGAAGGGAAATCGGCAAGTTATTGTACTAGTGGGTAACCTCGGAGACGTTATTTATTGCTACAATTTGGCGATAATAGAAAATCGATTAATCTCATGATATCTCTGCAATATAGAATTCAACATTAAGTCATCTGATTAATTCTCCCGTTAACGCCACTATTATTTTAAACGCACATATCAAGACGGTGATGTTGTGTTTGTAAGATTTAAATACCATGAATACTAAGAACCCCAAATTAGACAAAAATGTGATGGTTTGGAATATAATAAGGATAGATAAAAACAAATTTCATTTTGCATTCCCTTTCTCGATAGCGCGTTTTTTTTAATGCGCTTATAGTTTCACTTTGGCATCTGTCTGTCTGATTGTCTGTCAACTTGCTTAAATTGAAATTGTAACGAATGAGTAAAGCATTGATCCCCAAACTTTCTGTAGGCGTATGAACGTACCTAAATACGTTAATTTTACTTTTCGAGCGGACAAAGCGCTTTGTAAATGAAAAAGAATGGATAATTACGAAGATTAATTAAACATAAACGTAAGTCTTATTTTACAATTATTCGAGTAGGGTATGTTATAAATAATTTTAGATTGTTTTATTTATATCTCTAAAGTAAAAAAGATGAAAAGCTGAAACTTTGAGTGCAGACTTCATCATTGATGCCATAAACGTTCAAAATGTTATTAAATATCATTTTGGAAGAATCAATCGCCAAAAAAGTCTATTATTATGCAAAATATGTTTTTATGTAAAACGACGATGCGCAATACAACGCTAACTTAGCTGTTAAGCCTCTCTCATTAAAACTCGAGCCTCACCTTGACGTTGCAACCCCAGTTATAAATAGGCTTGGTAATTTTCGACGTTTATTTTTCTTAAAAGTCTACGAATTGAATCGACGTTTATTTTGCCTAAAAATCAGCGACGAATATCGACGTTTATTTAAATACATTTTACAAGGCTTGGTAGTTTTCGATGTTAATATTTCTTAAAAAGCGACCATCGTTCATTTTTCCTAAGCATCGACGACGAACATCCTCGCTTATTTTAATACATTTTATAGTTTTTATCTAGAAAAGTTTTATAAATTCAATTTCTTATAATTAAATTTAACTAAAAGTGTATAGTACAAATAAGACTACATTTATGTCATTTTCTTATCGCCTTTGACCAAAAGTCTTAAATGCTAAATTACATGAAAATTCGATCCGTAGAAGCCGAGGACGAACGTGCGTACGGACGGACGGACTGAACGAAGCTCGTATAAGAGGCGCTCATTGTGGAAACTAAACGCGCCTAAAAATGATCATTATTATCGACGTTTATTTTTCATAAAAATCCGTGGCGAATATGGGTGTTTATTATAATACATTTGATCGATTTTTATCATGAAAAAAATTATAAAATGAATTCCTTCTAATAAAACTTAAATAAAAGTGTATAAATAAAAATAAGACTCCTTGTATGCGAGGAGAGGTGACAGCGGAGAGCCCATTTCCAGTCCTTCGGATTGTTCATAAAACACATTTTGTAAGCAAAAATAATTTTGGGCAAGGCATACTCTTAACAAAGTGCAAAGTTCTATCACTAGGTCCGTGGGAGTATCTGACGAAACAAGAATATCTTCGGCAAGACGTATGGCTTCGGACGGCGGTACACTAGTAAACATTCTTCACATCAAAGGACACAAGTTTGGAGTTGGGGGTTAAAACCAAGGGTTACAGTTTATTGGTGAGGTCAATGGAATTTTTCACATTGTGTTTCGGGAGAAATCGGGTGAAATCTCTAAACCAATTGTTCACTTGAAAGACAAGGAGATAGAACTTTGCACTTTGTCGAGAGTGTGCATTTCCCAAAATTATTTTCGGTTTCAAAATGTGTTTTATGAGCAATCCGTAGGACTGGAAATGGGCTCTCCACTGTCACCTCTCCTCGCCGATGTTTTTATGTACGCTTTAGAGAAGAAATTGTTTAATTCCACTCAACCTTTCACCAATAATATATTGATTTGGTGTCGCGATGTAGACGATATTTTTTTGTGTTTGGAATGGTAGCAATAGACAACTGAGTAATTTTGCCTCCCACCTGAACAATCTCCACCCCTCAATCGCCTTTACCCTTGAAATGGAAGAAACCCAATCTCTGAACTTCTTAGACCTTACCATCCGACGCCTCAATCGTAACCTAGAATTCTCCATCTTCCGCAAACCAACATATACCAACCACACACTGCATGTTTCATCCAGACACCACACTTCCCAAAAACACGCCGCTTTCCACTCGATGATACACCGCCTTACACATATCCCTCTTTCACCTTCTCCTTCCAAATAGAACTCAACACCATCAAAGATATCGCGCTTGCAAACGGCTATTCCCCTTCCTTAATAGGCACAATCCTTTTCCAAAAACAAAAGAAATTGGCCCTCAATAAAATCTTTTCCCCTTCTCCGAAACCAAACCCCACTGGTTTCGCATTTTTTATACAGGGCCTCTATCCATCAAAATCGCGAATTTTCTCCCTAAAAACAAATTAAGACCCGCTTTCTATAGAACCTGCAGTTTAGGCCATTTTCTTTCTAATGGCAAAGATAGCATTGAAAATCTCAATAAAAGCAGCATTTATAAATTTGTTGCAATTATTGCGACAAATTTTTACATTGGACAAAGAACACCAATATTGCCATATTTCCAACTCCCAAAAATCCCATTTCGCAAAGCACTTCATCGATCACAAACATTATGTCAATTTTTGTCCAACAATATTACATTCTTAAAATAAAAGCTGGAGACTCAACCTATTCGAACAATTGGAAATCCTCTACCCATCTCTTCCCAAACCATTCCCCGCTGCTTGCCTCGGTTTTTCCCTTGCTAAACAATCGCCCTAACCTTCTTCTTCCCCCTCCCAAACTACCGCTTAAGATCCCCCCTTCCTTTCCTCCCCTATGTTTTCTCCACACCTCCCCCTCCACCCCCTCCCTTCGCCCATTTCCCTATATGCGTTGTAGTGTTCTTATTCTTGACCTGATGATGACTGTGTTAGCGAAACCGGTCGTCCGTTCTGTGTGTTATTAAAGTGGATTCTTTACTAACATAAGTACCAAATTCATTTTTTCCAAAATGTATTGTTCTAAATCACGACGTATAACTTCATAGAAATTGTAGTGGTAATAAATGGGCACTTATCGACGGCAATTCATTTTCGTCAAATTTAAAAGTTTGTAAAATTCGATGTTTATCGATATTTATCGATTTAAATCGAACCCTACCAATCCTAGCAACGAGGCTCAATTGACCGTGTATGTGGCAGTAGAATCACATGAAAAAATATCTAATGTGGCCACCACATGAATTTCTCTATACCTGTAATATTTCTAAAAATTCCAAATAGGTTACATGATTACAAATATTTTAAGAAACTTCGAGAAAATTTTAAAGACTTTACAAAGAACAGAACTAAACTCAAACCGTAGCATTCTGATATTGGATATAGCCACGAAGCTCAAACAATTAGGGAAGTGAAAAGGAGCGTTACTAAGACGTAACTAAGCGCCAGGTGTTTACAATAGTCGCTAGTAGGAGGTGTGGTGGTGGAAGCTAAAAAATATCTTTTTTTAAATATCTCTTAAACAACGCATTATATGGGAAAATGTTTCAAACAAAAGTTGTAGAAAATTAAATTTCCTACAAATTTTAATCCAGTACATTATAACATCCATCAAATATTAAAAAGGAAATATAAAAAATCTGATGTGGCCACCACAAGACTTTCTCCATATCTATAATATTTATATAAATTCCAAATAGGTTACATAATAATAAATATTTTAAGAAGCTGAGAGAAAATTTTAGAATTTACAAAGAACAGAAATAAACTCAAACCTTAGCCTTCTAATATTGGATATAACCACAAAGCTCCAACAATTAAGAAAAGAAAAAGAAGCGTTACTAAGACGTAACTAAGCGTCAATTGTTAACAAAAATATAAGATATCTCTTAAACAATGCAATATATGGTAAAATGTTTCAAACAAAGGTTGTATAAAATTAAATTTTCTACAACGTTTATTCGATTATATTTTTACATTTCTCAAATATTAAAGCAAATATTTCAAAATAACGGATAAATAACAAGAGTAAACACCAACTTTCGATGGACCGATTTTTACTAAAAACTAATCAGTTCTTGTGACTTTTATAAAAATATAAAATATAAAATTTCGCATTGATCTGATCAATAGTTTTTGAGTTAGAGCACCCACAAAAAAGCTGTCACATACACCCACACACAGACATCATCGAGAAAATGGTCTAAACGTGTTCAGGGGACCTCAAAACGTGTATTTCCGTTGAAATCCGGAAATCGATTTTTTCATTAAATCAATACTTGCCCCTATACTATACTATACTCTACCTGTTTTTTTATTATCAGTGGTGGAATCGTATTTTTTTACTAATTAAAAAATATTTCTCCCTTTTTTCGCAGTTAGCAATCCCTCCCGAATTTTTTCGAGGAAGGAATGGAAAGCGACGGAGATAAACATAAAGCACGGGGTCCGACCCCATCCCGCCGAGTACGTGATGATTTCAGACGCAGGAGAAAGATGCTTCAGTCCGGAATATTGCGCCGAGATGATGCAAAAGATCCAAAAAAACACTCCGGAAAAGGAAAGAGGCCAATTAAGCAGCTTTTACATCGGAGATGACGGCAACAGTTACGAAGGGAAAGGCTGGCACACTGACGGCAGCAAATTGCAGGGAGGCCTCGAAAACTTTTCTTTGTGGGTCACCTTCCTCGGGAAGTTTCAGGAAGAACTCCCATCCCAAAAGGCTGTCGTTGGCTTCAAGTCACTGGTGAATCACGCTATTTCGTCAGGAAAGCTGTCCCCAAATTACAAACTGATATCCCACCGGCTCATTTACAATGGCGATTTTATCCTCGGTCTTCAGATGGACAATGAGCTAAAAAGTTGGGACCACTACACTGACCAAGTTGACCTGTACCCAGGTCAGAAATATCGCACGGCAGGACTCTTCCCGATAGTTTTCAGGGAAGAATGGAACTCGAGGGGGCAAAATAAGATGTACGATACTATGCCCGGGCCGATAGAATACGTGGTCGTAATGAATGGTTTGTTTCGTTGCTTTTCAACCGAGGCCTGCGTGATCGAAATGCAGAACGAAGAAGAACTCGCGTTTGACAATTTAGGTTACATTAGATATAACTTCTACATAGGAGACGACGGCCTTGCGTATGAAGGGCGCGGATGGGATCACGTGCCTTTTGATCCGTTAAGATATCCCGGGCATAATTACGCAGTTGTTTCTTTCATCGGGACTTATAATACCTACCTACCTTCCGAGCGTGCCCTTCTTGCTTTCAAAAAACTTTTAAGATTCGGTGTTTGGCTGAATAAGATTTCTCCCAGCTATAAATTATTATCCATTAAGAAATATGACGATTTTTTCATTGGCGACATGCTCCACGAAGAAATTAAAAAAATGGACAGGTTTACAGAGGACGTTTGAAAATTTGACTCTGACAACTTTGATCGATCGACTTCTGCGTACTCGCTTTAAGAAATCATTTTTTAATTAAACGTAAATTACGCCCATTCGGATAGAATACTGTCTCATCTCTACCGCAATATTTATTTTTATTATTATGGATATTATAAACGACTATCGTTTGCTCTTTGTTTGTAATGATGCTGTTATTTTTGTCAAGCTCAATCTTTCAATACGACAGTCAATTGAGAAGGTCATATTTGAGGAATAACTGTAAGAATTAATTTTAAAAGAAGTTTTTAATGGTAAAATTTTCAAACTATTATGTTAGATGTTAAAATTTAGTCTTTTGGTGTTGTCATGTACTTGCAAGTGCGGCCGAATAAATAAATGATGTCAACTAACATGAATTAATTGAAGAATTAAGAGTGTTGTTCATTTGTCAACATCAAGTGAAAAATGGTATATCATAATCATACGCTTACACATAATGAAGTTATTTGATTCCTCCACTCATTACTATGTAAAGCTACGTTATACAACGAAAACAGAATATTCACCTGGTACACAAGAAGGTACCTAGTGTATAATAAAAATTCAATTTGGCGCCCCCTTACTAAGTTGCGCCTTGGGCTCGTTCTCCGGCTGCCCCGCCCTCATTACGGTTGTGTGCATATGTGCGCTAAAAGAAACAATCGAATAAGTGAACTGAAATTGGTTTATTGGAATTATCGAGTCGAAAATCATCGCAAAGATCATCAATGGCACCTGCGGGTCAAACAATCGCTGAGCGGAATCACTTTTTCAGAGTTCAGCAAAGGCAGCTGCACAGGCTACACCATTACGCATACAAAAATGTTAATGGGTAGGGTTGTCACCTCCGAGACTTCTTATTGTTAGCCTACTTTCCAGAATGGAGATAGGCTTATAGTTTCGTCGTTGTTTCTGTCTGTCAGTCCCGGGTTCAATTCCAGAAACTATCCTTTCCATTTGATTTACATGGGGAAACTGAAATCCATCGTGCAGGGTAATTTTCTCTTGCACATTAAAATATCTTAGAATTGTAATATCGGAGCGGGATGTGTACTATTCTCTGAGAAGAGGAATGGAAATTATAATTTTTATCATAGAAATTTATTTATCGATTGTATTTCTCAGAATTTCGTCTTTGCAGTTTTTATCACTAATTACGAGAGTGTTTCCATAGCAACGACTTTTGTTGGATGCGGATTCGGTATAGTCTAATGCAGGGGTCGGCAAACTTTTGAGACGGAAGAGCCAAACCTGTCCCTCACAACAATTTCAAAATTATTCGAGAGCCATAAATATATTTTTTTAAATAAGAAAAATTTAAAGTAATATTATAAAAAGTTATAATATTAATTATATCTTTATTAAATGAAGAAAAAATCACAAAAAAATCACAAAAAATTACTCTCATTGGTTTTAATCAGTGTGAGCAATGAGCTTGCATTTCCTTAGAAAGTTTCTGTATGTCCGGTTTGTAACTAGTCGTTTTTAATTTAAGGCACGATTCCAAGTTGGCATCAGTAATTTCAATTTACATTTAATGAAATTCATGTTAGAAAACGACTGCACACATAAATATGTAGACCCGAAGATACTGAGAACACCAAATGCAAATTTTTTCAACTCACGATATGAGTCCTGATGTCCGGAAGACTATTCCAAGTATTGAAAATCATTGAGTCTGCCTTCTGTAGGTCTTTTATAGCAGTCTGCTTGTGCTGTGAAATCAGACTCTATTTTTCTTTTTCCAGTTCTTCTATTTCATTACCAAGACGTACAAATTTGGAGCTCCATAAGTCTTTGCTTGTCAAGTCCAGCAATTGTATTTCAAAATTAGCCGTGTCAATATCAAACGGAGAAAAATTTAATTCCTTCACATTGGCATTAAAAGGATTTGTAATAAAAGCTAGAGTCGCTTTATCATTTCTAAATTCCTGAAACCTTTGAAGAAAAGATTCTCTAATGTTTAAAACTTCTGTCATGAAATAATCTTTGTTAATGAGGGCATTGTTTTCTCGGCGATGTTGAGACAAGTTTGGGAAACGAACTAAAGTTCCCCTCTCTAAATCTTCAGCGAACAGAATCAATTTCTTTTCAAACGAAATAACTTCTTCTAGCATTGAAAAAGCAGTATTTCCCTTGCCTTGTAATTTACGATTGAGCTGATTCAGTTGTGATGTAACGTCCACCATAAAGTACAATTTTTGCAACCACTGATCTTCTGTTAATTCTGAATATTGAACACTCTTGTTGTCGAGGAATAGTTTGATTTCATTTATGCAAGATGCAAAACGCTTTAACATGTCGCCTCTGGAAAGCCATCAAACCCTGTTGTACTGGAGAAGATCTGTATACTCGCACTCCAATTCACTTAGCAACTCTTTAAATTGCCGATGGCTAAGTCCCCTTGCTATAATGGTATTAATAATCTTAATTACCAATTCCATAATTTTACCAATTTCTTCTGGAAATGTTTGTGCACAAAGTACTTCCTGGTGGAGTATGCAATGGAAAGTAATCACTTCATGATTAATTTTTCCTTTTAAAATTGATACAAAACCCTTTTTCGCTCCCGTCATACTTTTCGTATCATCGGTTGCAATTGACACAATTTTATTGAGTGGGATATGATTTTTTTTTCATGCATTCAAGGACGGCATTTTCTATGTCCTCTCCACGCATTTGGCCCTTGAGTGGCAATAATCCCAGAAGTTCTTCTCTCGGACCCTCAGATGATATATGGCGCACAAAAAGGGAAACTTGGGCTGTGTACTTGATGTTGCAAGACTCATCTACCGCAATTGATAAAGCTGAAGCTAATTTAACGTCTTCGACTTGTTAGTTGGTCACATTTGAGGACACTTTAGCTGTCCTATCTGCTACTGTTTTGGCAGATAAAGGTATGTTTTTAATGTTATTTAAAATCTCTGCTTTGTTTTTGAAATCCCGAAAAAGTTCTTCAAATGCATTAACAAAACAACATTTTACATTTTATTTATTCACCATCTATGAATGGTTTTCCTCTCTTAGCGATCTCCTGACTCACTACGAAGCTTGCAATATTAAAATTATTGGCAGACTGTATCCAATAATTAAATACAGAACTTGATTTTTCAACATTTTTCTGAAGTTCTTCAACTCCTTCTGGCAAATGTGGCATGTTTTGTCGTGAAGACCCTCTCCAAATTTTACTTTTTGTTGTGCGCCAGTTTTTCTTGGCAAATAAGACAGGTTGGAAGGCCATCTGAGTTCGAGATAAACGCGAAAGATTCAGTCCATTCAGTTTTAAAGTCACGATGCTCATCTATTGTTTGTCTTAGTTTTTTCTTCGTAGCCATGTTGAAAAGCACCCTAAACAATATATTTTATTTAACACGTTATATAAATACATTATATAAAAAGAAAATAAAAAGAACTAAGTGATTATTCAAAATAATAAATAACAATAATTCGAAAATATAATAAAAATAAATCTCACCAGTAACACGTTTTATTGTAACAGTTACACGTGAAATAAAACACGCCGCGGTAAATACCCACCGTCAACGTATCTAAATATAATAAAACCAATATTATTTATATTTATATATTTGAAATAATTGCCTTTATAATAATAATAATTGCAAGGTTGCCTTTATCAACAATACCTTGTAACTTGTAGTAAACTTGGATGAGAAGATTAATGCAGTTTCTGGATGCACCCAGCCAAAAGAGAATACTAAGTTGCAGAAACAGCAAAGCGACACGGACTCCACGTTCGCGCAACTACACAAACTACACAAAAAACAACTACACGTGCCTCTCCTAGATTCCCCGCTTTCACATTTCGCCATTGCCAACGTTGCCTTGCCCGTGCGCTCACTTATTAGTCACTTTGTTTGGCCGCCCTGCCTACCATGTGCTCAACCATCCCCTCCACGCTTGCTTTCCCCTCCCTAACGTCACGCTTCGCGCATCTTAGTGCCACGAAGTTTTGGGAGACCTATAAAACAAATGAAATCACCATTATGTGAATAAAATCCTTTAAAAATTTTACAAATGAAACTATGATAGTTTTATTTTCAATTTTACTTCAGAGCCACATGTGCGCACCCAAAGAGCCGCATGTGACTCGCGAGCCGCAGTTTGCCGACCCCTGGTCTAATGCATACACACGCTATTATGCATTCTTTGCACGAAGTGAACGCATATAGGGGAGGTCGTTTCTGTCCGTCCGCATGTTCAAAACTCGGAAACCGCTGGACTTATTATGATTAAATTTGGTATTGGGAAGTTTAGCTAAAATTAGTTGACAGATTTCAATTTTGGTCAAAATCGAACAAAAAAGATGACCAATAAAGACCTAAAATGTTCTTTCGTTTCAACTCGGGAAGTGCTGGACGTATTTCAATGGAATTGGGTATTGGGAAGTTTTGCTAAAATTGGTCGACCGATTCCAATTTTGGTTAAAATCGGACAAAAATTACGACCACTTTACATGACCTACAAATAGTTGACAATGTTCCTTTGTTTCAACTTGTGAACCGCTTGACATATTGTGATGAAATTTGGTATTGGGGAGTTTTAGTAAAATTGTACAACCAATTCCAATGTTAGTTAAAATAGGACAATAATTATGACTACTTTACATGAAGACCTACATGTATATTACCACGTACCTCGCTTGCTTCTTGTTAAATTCTCATCTGAGCGAAAAATATTGAGATCATTGTGAAATCTCAAAGAATGCACTTGGAAACTCTGTGTACTCCGACATGGAGTACACCTTTCCAATCTTGTTTTTGCCACACAAATACGTCTGATCAATTTAGTTTTCCGTTCGATTGTACTTGTTATATTTTATAACGCTAAATTATGAAATTTGGGAATACAAAGGGCAACTCATCCCGGTGATTTTAAAGCTATTACAGCTAATGTAAGTAGGCATAAAATAAATAATTAAATGGAAAGCAGGCATCATAAGTTCCATTTGGATCATCTTGTCTAGTCTTGAGATTTTAACTACGAAGTTTTTCGAGTCGGAAGATTTTATATGAACAATTTTTTAACGATTCCAATGCATTGTAATGATGGACAACTTAACATTTCAAATAGAAAAATATTTCACGCATGCATTGAAAATATCGTTTCGTTTGCAAGTTTTATTGTGCATTTTAAGCAAATTACTGTATTGATAATGTTTTTATTAATTTCTTTCGACATTAACGCGTGGCCGGTGCATTGATTGCTTAATATTAAACAAACCACAGAACATACGATATGCTGCACCATCAGAAAAAGTGGATAAAACAAAAAATATTGTGTGCCGGTAGTCTAAATCATGTAGGTATGTGCTTTTGGTTATGAAAATGGTGTGAGCTATATAATTATTTTAAGAGGGGCAATAGCAGTTGGTCAACTTATAACACTCTTTGTAACAATTTTTGTCGCAGGAACTATCGCAAGGGTCTCCAGATGTTTGCAGGAAGTATTGCAACGGGCACCTAGTACATATTTATTTCCGGTATTACCTCTAATTTTTCCCGGACAGAATTCCCAAATACCGGACACTCCGGTCCAAACTGGCATCCATATGCACTAAAGGGACGCAGGATCGCCCGAGCTAATTTTATCTTTTTTTAAATAAATAACTCTTGGAATAATAAAAATACATAAGTATGAATTATAAAGTATAGTAAAACAATGGGATCTTTGCCAACCTCCGGCTGCCAACCTCTGCTTCTCAGAGCCGGCTAGTAAAAATCGCGGGGCCCGTGCTAAGTGTGCGCATAAAAAAATTTTAATACTAAATTTTGATAAATAAAGCAACTTCTCTCACTATCTCATCTACATCTACACTATACCCCTTGGTGGATGGCAGGGGGTGCAGTGCACCAAGGGTCCATAGTTTTCCTACGTTATCTTTTCCTATTATGATCTCTTATCGTCCTAGGGAAAAACGATCCTCTATATCGCTCCGTTCTACAGTCGATCTCGCGAATCTTATCCTCACCGTTCTGCCTTCCGAGATACGTCGGGCTTCTGGTAAGTCCTACTACCTCATTCGCTAGTCCCTCCAACATAAATTTTTCCAGTAGTTTAAATCTAGCCTGCAGCCTACTATGACAGCGTCCGTGCCTCGCATTGAGCTTGTTCGCTTTTCCTCCACCATCAATGCATGTCATAGAAGACATTTATTAATAATCTGGTAAGTGAATAACTTTTTTTTTGCGCTGTTCGTTTTGATGGTGCATTTTGCTCTACCTCACGCCCGCTCGATCTTCCCACTTTCGCTACTGACAACCAGGAGCGGCTCGAGAAATCGCTCCGGCGCTTCCTTCCGCGAATTTATGTTAAGATGTTTTTAAAAGAACCTGTTAATTTATTCATTGCTCCGTAAAATAATCGATAAAGAAAAATAACCGGAATTTTACCTAGAGTCCCGCCTGTCCAGCGATATAAATTGGTATTAGTATTTATTCACTTGCTAGTTATGTATAGTTAGATGGTAGGGTTAAGCGCCCGTTATTCACCCATAGTAGAATTTGATTTAACCATAAGGCAGTTTCCAAAATGTGGGGCGCGCCCCCCCTTGGGGGGAGTCGATGTGTAGATCGGGGGGCGCTAAGGATTTCCCATATATTTACTGTCCGTTTTACCATCTAATCTTGAGACCTACCATATGCGGCAGCCAAATTCTAGCCCTCAAATTGGCTAGAACGTATCGTTTGCGTCTATGTTTTTTCCTTAAGCTGGCTTTATTAACGTTTATTGTATTTCCAGTAGGTAATGTTTATGAAATTGAACATGGTATAGAGGGGGGGGGGGATAGTTTTCTTACGCGGCTTTGTAATGTTTGGAAATTGCTGCCATAAGGCGAGCTCGATAATCCTCTACTGTTCCTTCATGACCTTTCCTCTGTGGTTGTTATTCCGAAAGAAACATTTCCACATTCTTATTTTCATATAAATCACACGGCTTCTCTATTTAAATTTTCTTAGAAAGCGCCTCTTCCCTCGAATCTCAGGCATTGAAAAGACCAAATGCACCTACCTATACATACTGCCATCTTTAGGCCAGTTGTTCAACTAAGTGATAGCTCGCTAGCAGACAAAAACTTGGGAATACGGATGTGACGAGACCATATTCGAATACAGTAACCGCGTTAATTTAGATATCAGTAATTATTTACACCGAAACTAACTATTTTTCCGAGTTTTGTTGACTTTCAGATTCAACTACTTTTCCAAGGTAAGTTACAATAAACATCACCAAATATCTCATGCTCTTATTAGCAATGACAATAATTCATGTGTTCTATTTGAAGAATGATGTTATCAAACGTTACCAACCTGTCTTGTCCAACGGAACATAGCATTAAACTTTCTCTGAATAACTATCACTTTAACTAAAAATCTGCTATTTTACCTAAAAATACATTACTTTTCATTAAACATCTATGTTAAGCTTATTGTAAAGTTTAGGATTCACTTCATTTCTCCACTTTCTAGGAAATTATTTTTAGCTGAATTGCCCTATTGATTTGCAGAAATAATTCAGAAATTAGCTAAACATTTCATTTCACTGATTGATATGCCTTGACAGCTGAAATTATTTTTAATAGAGATATGCAGCCCCTCTTTAATTAAAAACGTAACACACATGTGATGTAATTGAATTGAAAAAATAACATTTGGTGATCAAAAATATTGCATAATTTACTGCAAAATAAGTGTGTATTTTTGGTTCATCTTATAGATAAACAGGAAATTCAATGTTCCATAATTGTACCAGGGCTAAATCTAATTTCATTTTCTTGAATAGTTTCAATGAGAAGCATTCATGCCATTATTTCATTATATAAAAGTTTTAATGTTTTATAGAAGGTATTTTCATTGCCATTGCATAGTCTGCATCTAAATCATACTGATAACATTCAGCCTTCTAGTTGCAAGGACATAATTAAACTAGCAGAAAAAAATAATGACAGGTATTGATGGCAATGATGACATTTCCAATATTATATTTCATGAAAATAATCACTATGCTAAAAAATGCATTTAATTCAACATGGTTTTCTAACGAGTAACAAATAAAAGTTCTTCTGTTGATTTAAACTGTTTGCTCTTTAATAACAAATAATCATGTGTTTCTATGTTTTAATTATTATAATATTTACATCTGTCAGACATATTACTAATTTATCAATTTTTAGGTATTGATTTATAACATAGTAAAAGTTTATCCTAGATTTTATATCTTATTTCTTATACCACTATACCTGTGGAATGCATATATTTTTATTTTACCCTCCGCAGCAACTCAGTTTTTAGAGAGCTTGTTGAAAGCATCATTTTCAGTAATTGTGATGGGGTACGGCAAATTGGGGCGGTCACCACAGGTCCCGCGCTAAGCAGCAAGATGAAGTTTGCTGCTAAGCATGGACAACACTCATAGTGTTTGGCTGAAACGGTATTTTAAACTAGCTACTTCTTTGTCATTGTAGATCAGGCTCTCATGTCACTGGCAATGCGTTTCAAACAAATAGAAGAGTACACAGTTAATTGGGGCTTCCTATATGATTTAAAAACTTGGAGAATTCACAGAAGATGAAATGAAAAAACAGAGTATAAACCTGGACAACATATTGGGTGATAAAGATTCACACGACATTGACAGTACAGACCTTTTCTTAAAACTGCATGTGCTTCGACAGTTGATCCCCCAAGGAACGAAAAGTGCCCTTAAAGTCCTTAAGTTTCTCAAGTCATTAAATGGTTCCTCTCCAAATACAGAGATAGCATATAAGATTTTTTTTAACAATTCCGGTCACAATGGCATCAGCAAAGTTCTTCAAAATTTAAAATATTAAAAACAACTATATTAAGAGAGCAATGACCCAAGAGAGGATTACAATGATCTGATGGCAGATTCAAGGAAGTTGAATTTCTGAAACTAGGCAAAGCAATAAACAATGATTTTTATTCTACATTAGTATTAAGTTGACCTCATGTATTGTATTTTGCCATTCATTTGAGATTTCTGTATGTTTATAGTCATATCTAAATTGTAGGTATATGTGCAGTTTTCCAGAGCCAATTGTGGCAGAATAATGAGTATAGATCATTGTGAATCAGGAATAAATAATCAAAATATTTTTAGTTTTCCTAACTAAGGACTTGTTTTCATTCTTGAACTCCAGAAGCAATTCCTCATTAAGAAATATATGTATATGTAAATTATACAATAAAATATACGTATTTAAAAATATACAGTATTTTTTACAATTATTTTTTATTGTGTAAATTAAATGTTGATGATTTTAGATTGTTAAGGGGCAAATGCTAATTGCCCAGGGCCCCACACCCCCCTAGGAATGGCCCTGGTTATGTGCGTAAGTGGTCCTAATTCCAGTAAATTGCCAAGGATTCCAGACAATTACATTGATATTATTCTTACAGCAATGATGTGATGCATAAATTTTAAATTTGAACTTATTAAGTTACCTTTTGGGATTCACTTTCCACATGAGAAGGTTGTATTTATTCCTTATTATATTCCAATTTTAGAGAAATGGTGAATGCATTAGATTTCAAGGTTATATTTGAATCTCAAGCAGAAGCACCAGCAAGATGTCATATCTAATGCAAGTCCCAAAATTAAACAGGATTAAGAGGAAGTGTTGTACTTAAATTTTCACAGGCATTTATATAAAGAATTAGATGTCAGTCTTTTGGGAATTTTTTAGAAGGATCATTGATGACCATTGCAAAGGGATGGGGATAAGAGCAACAGACAGAACAACCTGTTGATTTCTGTTATAAGTAAGGCTGCTGATATAGGAATGAAAATCCTAGTTTAGTTTACAGAGTAGGAGTTTGCAGTAAAGAGAGATGAAAGCTACAGCAAGGTATATAATGAAAATATTGAGTTTTGAATTGCTTTGTACATGGTAATAGCGACAACCCATTGGGAAGTCAATTTCTTCTTAAAATTTGGAACTGACCAGCTATTCATTGCATTATCTCTCAGATACCCATTGTACATAAACCAGAGGGAATCAGCAGGTCGTAAAAAAATAAAAAACCAAAGTGGAGTTTTAAAATAAGTTTCAAAGTATTTATTGAGGCAGTTGTACTTTGTACTTTGAATTATCATTCAATGTTTTTAAAATTATTTTTTTATTGTTTTCATATTTGCTTCTTCTAACTAATTGGTATTGTAGATTAGAAAGGTAGAGCATTTTTATAGAAATTAGAGCTTTTTGTGCTAAAATGTAAAAAGAATATTTAAAAACATGAATTCTAAAAGTAACAGTTTTAATATTGGAATGTATAGGAAAGAGGTTCAAATCTTTCTTGAATTCACAGATACTGTTCAGAACTGAATGTTACAATGCAACATCACCACTCATCAGTAGCAGATTTGAAATAAGGCTGAAGTAGGCAATGGCATAGGGATGATGAGATTTCTGGGTGGCAATAAAAACAGGTTTTCAAGAGGAATAAAAAAATAATAATATGATATGATCCACAAATGGATGGATGGACAGACAAACCTTAGAAAAAAGCAATAAAAAGGGAGCAGAAAAATAATTTGACCTTGGGGCAGGAAATTTCCGAATCCAGCACTGTCAGTCATGCTTCTGTAATTGTGATATGAATACAGATTTTTAAATGAAGATTATATTTGAATTTGCCTTTTTATTATCATGATAAGACAATAAGAGTGTTAAATGGGATTTGTTTTCTTCAGGGACATTGCTTGAGGTGAGCTTGAGAGTCATCTCAGACAGTATATTTCTTGGGATGGCATTATTGCATTCTCAACACCAATCCACACGAATGGGTTGTGAACTGGGATGGCATTTTGTTTTTTACCTAAGGTGACAGATTTCTACTCAACTTCTAAGGGTATGTAACCCAAAACTTCTATGCAAACTATTTGCTCTTACTAAATATAAGATCTATGTATTTGGATTGCTTAAAATGATATACGAAAACATTGCCATTATACTAAAACTTATTGAACAAGCATGGTCCCAATTCTTGGAGTATAATAGATATTGTTTTGGCTAATTATGAATCAATCTAATATAAATATTGATGTATTATAAACACTGACAAATCACTGATAAACGTTCCTAATGATAAAAGAAGGCCTTTGCAGTAATAATGCCGGAAAATATGCCATTAATATTTAAAATTTATATAAGTATTCTTTGCAATTGATACTGCATGATCAAACACAATTAAAAATTTATAGTTTAAGGAATATTATGGATGACATGAATGTTTTTTTAGATGTACTTCATTATTTCTGTTTTATTAATCTTATATTTTACTATTAATGTTATCTGAAAGATTATACCTACTTTGTAAAACTGGAAGTAGAATATAAATTCCCCTTCATAATGCTGTTAATTTCTTCTTTCTTGAATGAGCATTTAACTGTTTCTAAACTTGTATGTTTCAAAAAAATGACAAGTTTTCTTAATATAATTTACCTTTGTATGTACCATGTTTACTCGAATCTAAGACGAACCCCCGTTTAGTAGACTGTCAAAAGAGAAAAAAGATTTCATGGTCTAATTATCTATGATTTCTGCGAAAATTAAAAAAGTTATAAAACTAGCAGAAATTTTCATTGGGTGAATATCATAGGTCTTTCTATTATATGAGCCCTTGATTTTGAAAGTGGCTTAAGTCATATTTTTCTTATTTCAATATAATTGGACTTTTGTGTTCCTGCGTAATAAAAATACTTTGGAATGATGTGATACAAATCTTTTAATATTTCTTATCTTTATATGTTAATCTTTTCTATAATGATCAATTTCTTCGAGTACTTTATAAAAAATAAGATTTTTCATATGTCAAAATACTTAAGGCATTTTCAAAATAAACAAATTACCACAAAAATGACTTGTGTAAAAATTAATATTTGATTTTTTATTAAAACAAGTTTTAAACAGACATTTATTTAAGTTTCCTAAATACAATAATTCAGTTATAATAAAAGTAAAACTATTACTAATTAATATTTTAGACCTCTTCTTCTTTAATAATAGTGTCTGTATCTTCTGATCGTTTATGATTTTTAAAACAATCATGAAAAATTGGTGGGATATACGGTAACAAATCATCTGTCATTACTGGTTTAATCTCTGTATATAAAGGAAATAATTGAATTCCACCTATTTTTTTTTGTTCTTCCCCTTTTGGGTGACAAATCTAAAATGTGAAATATTGCGTCATATTCCAAAGACATCTTATAGAACATCTTCTAAGGGGCATTTAAAAAAAATCTCATCCACATATTTTTAACCAATCAACAGGTTCTCCCTTAGTAATTTTTGATCTCTTTGAAACTGATTGTTCTAAAGACTTTATTGAAAAGAAATTTTCCTGTTTCATTTGATGTACTGAAAACAGGTTCTTTTTGAGACACTGTGCAATCAATTTATAATAATAATCAAGAATATACAAAATATTTGTCTTTCTTATTGCCATTTCTACTACTCCAAAATCCTGATCGCTTAGCAAAAACAAATGTCCAGATGCTAAAAATATTTTATCAATAGATTCCATATCATTATCTGATGACTGAAAAATTTTCATTCATGTCAATGAAATTGATGGAATGATATGATCCGAAGATCCTATGCAGACAGGCATAAGCTTCCTTGAGAGGAAGGAGTTTCTTTCGATGATTCTCTTCGAGGACATCTGTTGGGGCAGTTTGATACTAGCTTGGCTAGTTCCCGTCCCACAAAGGAAAACATCCGTGTTCAGAAACGAGAGAAAATGTTCTGCTACGATAGTTCAGGGGTAGAATATCCGCCCGGCAAGTGGAAGACCCGGGTTCAATTCCCGGTCATAGCAGACTTTTTTCTCGTTTCAAAAATTGTTCCAAAATTCATGTCAATGCTAATTTTAAATTCAGATTTTGTACAGAACATGAATCACTGTAAGCTATCACATGTTTTTGAGTTATGACATTTTTAAGATGTTGTGTACAACATGATGCTACTTCTTCAGAGCCCCTTGATGCAATTGTTTCATCCAAAATGTACATATCAACATTATCGTTATGGAAGTTGTGAAAACCTAAATTTAAAATATACATATTTCGTTTGCAATAAGCTAGGGAAACTGAAATTTTAGGATATGGAAGTACCTTCTGTAGAATAAAAGAAAAGGCAAAATACTCCTCTGGATTTTCATTGTGCTCATTAACATAACACAATCTTTTCAGGATGTCCCACCAGAAAAATTAAATATTTATTTTCATTGTATAAGTGATGCATGTTCATTACAGTGTTCAATTTCCCGCTTGAACCAACTTTTAGTTCATAAAGCTCATTGGACGTATACAAGAATTTGTTTTTTGGCGAAATATGTTTAGCTGAATAAAGGCTTTGCTAATACACACACAGGGATTATTTATCAAACATTGGTATTTATCAAAGGACGACAAATTTTACTGAAAACTTGCAAACGATGATTTGTTTATATATTGTGGGCATGTTCAAGAGACGGGCATACCACTGGGGGCCGTCTGGGTGACAGAGCCAGTACCGTAGTTTAGGGTGGGGCGAGCGGGGCATCTGCCCTGGGCGGAACTAAGTTAGGGGCGCAAAAAATCCAAATCGTAATTAATGAAATAGAGACAATTTTTGAAGGGGAGTCGCATAATTTAGTAGTTTTCCACGGTCGGTAAAATAGCCAATCACGGTGCTGGAGAAAGCTACATCAGCCGATAGACTGCAAACAGACGAAGTCGCAAAATCCTCTTTTTTGGACTCGTAGACATCCAAAACGTATTTATTTCGATTTTCTTCAATTCTACAACACTTTCTCGCTACACTTCGTATGTGAATAAGTAAACTGCATGAAATATAATCTTACTCTAAAAGCTTCAAATGTTCATTCGTGTGATTCGCATGGCAAAGCAATGCTCAATAACAGCCCGTCTGAATGAATGCATAAGTCCCTTTTTGTTTCCTCATAAATCTCGATAAAATTAAATCGACCTTCAACAAGGCACCGAGCATTTATTATTTTATAAATTTTAATGTATATAGCGGATGGGCATGAAGTGTGATCGCACTTCCTTTCCCCCGGATTGACTTGGCATTAGCCCGCGGGTTTTCGCGAACAAAAAGAATTAAACAAAGCCGAGAATAATAAATCCTCACCTGCTTAGCCGTTGTTTTTCACTGTATTCGCTGCGGAAGTTTCTTCCAAAAATACGCAAGTAACGGGGGAAGGCTCCAATCTGTGAAACCGAATTGTAACGCAAAGGAAATGGAGGAAAAATAAGCTGTGACGGAATTTTTACTAGAATAAACCGCTTTGATAACGGCCAGGCTTCGTCGTATTGTACTACCCGCCTACTATTTCAGCACGAGGCCTGTCCGTGTTTTAAGCTAATTATTTTTGTGAAACTGTGCTACAAAGCTGTTTCCTTCAGTTTCTTTTGCGGTGCAATAAAATGTCGGTAGGATTATCATTAGCTGTCATGATTTTTCCTGAATGAAAATTGCATTTGAGTATGTACCATATTTCAATTTTTAAATTTTGATGCGGCTTATAATTCATGCTCCAAGTTTATATTAATATTTATTCTGAGCTAAATATTCCACCGTGAGTAATATATCCCACTCTATTTTCGGATACATGAAGCAGATTCCCGTCATCCGGGCCGTTCTTCCACGAATCGTTGATTGTCACTTCAGTGGAGCATAAAAAAATAATTTCGGGAGAGGGTCTCAAGTTTCTTCAGCAAACCCAATAACCGCATCCGCAAACTTTGAGAAAAAACACTAGTCTCTGTCGCGTGGGATGCTGAAACCTGGAACTCCACGCGAAAAGAAAATTTGGCCGGATTAATGTTTACCCCTTTCATACCGGGGTCCATTGTCTTGACAATTCTGATGGCAAACATGTGAAAGGGGTTATAGCGACCCCCTCTAACCCTCTCCTTCATTATCTTCCGATGATTGATGAAGTCATGGGACTTTGACAGATTTTAATTTACATTTCATTGCCATATTCTCATAATTTTTATTATTTTATCGCAGAAGAATTTTGTTATTATATTGTTGCAGACTGATAATCCCAGCAGGTCTACCCGCTCCCATACCGCATTTGTAATTTCGAACTATTTTTATTGTAATGATGGGATATATTGGAAAAAAGTTCTTTTATACAGATTATTTATTATCATATTGTATTCGTTTGTTGTATTATAACTACTTTTATCTTATTTTTAATTAAAGTCAAATTCGTGTGACGTGTGCTTGTTTACCGGAAAATATGGCAAATTTGTCTTTCCTGGTCTTATAGGTCTAGCAAAACTTGCTTCAACAAGCAAAAACGACACATCAAAATGAATTCGCGTTTTATTTCTCTTTTAGAACGCGCTATCGAAAAGTTCTAGAGCAAGATATTTGTTTTCGTATCGAATTATAAGGATCGGAAAGTTATAGGGAGTGGTTAACGTATGCTCTCCTAGGGCAGTAACCCACGAGTTTTCACCCCGCGCCCTAATGAATTGTGCTCTATATATTATTAGGGTGCGTGTGTGTGTGTGTGCCAACATGTGTTGGTGTGCGCCAGATTAAAAGACCTGGGGGACAAGATTATGGTCTACTGCTGCAGCTGTTTGATTTATCGCAGCACCGCCAGTGAAGAAAATGAAAATTTTCTATGGAAATATTGTGAAATCAATAGAACATGTGAATGTGTGCGTCTTTGCTTATAACTGAAGATGTAACGGATTGCACTATCTGAGATATATTCTTCCAAATTATAAACGGAGAAATTTCATTCGGTGAAATCCTTGATAAAATTTCAAAGAAAATCGCAAAAAATTAATTGGGTTTGCGGAGTGTTTTTCGAAAATTAATTCTTCAAAAACAATCCTTCGAAAAAGTTCCTAAATTATTCTTCGTGTGGGCTTCACTATCAGAACGTGTTTTCTTGAAGGGAATTTAGAGGGAGGGTTCCAATGAATCGCACCCGAAAACGTAGAGCACCTAGTCTAAAATTTACTGGTGTCGTATCATGGTTGAGAATACCTACAGCGAAAACGTTTAACATATGGTGTACTTGCTTTTTAGACCATAAAATGATGTTGAAAAGGAAGTGATTAAATTTTGTCCCGTAATTTTTGAATGGTTACTTATAGTATAATTTTTCGAAGAAATTTTTCCGATGAATCTTCCGCATATTAATGAATTGCATGCTATAACAAGATGGAAAAGTATACGCCATAAAAGAAAAGTTCTTAGATAAAGAGGAAGTTCTAATTGACAAATGCAATTGAAAACCACAACTGGGCGATAAATTTCAATAAGGATCACTCCTACTTATGTTAGTTTAATTAAAATCTGTCCAGCGGTTTAGGAGATGAAAGTTGCGGCAGACGAGACGTGCCCATTAGGCGTTCTGCTATTATCGCTTTGCAGGTAAAAAACGCCTAAAACTTAAGATGGCCACGGGGATACCCCATACTACGAGTTGGAATGATTAAAAGTAATTTGCAGAAAATAACGAGTTAAAAAAAATTAATATGGCAAAATACAAATAATGTTTTATGAAATGCGTCTTTGTTGTGGTGCCTCCTGGGGCCCCCGACGCTAAAGATTTGGGGGCCCCTGGCACTAAGTAGTCGGGTGCCCTGCAATCTAAATATATAGGGAAACCGCTCCTAACGGCTACCCTCTTTTGTGACACCTCTTAACGATCGTTTTTCTATGGAATCATAGAGAGGTTCCACTGATTTTTAAATTGAGACATTTAACTTTTCTGAGATTATATACACGGGCATTTTTTCGGGGCCCCTTACTTCAAGGGGCCCTTGTTGCGCGCTAAGTACGACCCCCCTTAAATCCGTCTCTGAGTGTGAGGGAGAAATTCAAGATTTAGGGTAAATGAGCGGTAGCGAAATATTGCCTTCTTCCCCATTTTCACTGACCCTCATAGAACCCCAAACTTTTGCGTATGGTTCCGCGTAACCCAATTTGAGAAACACTGCCATACGTCACGGGGCCCCATACTTCGCCACGCCCGCCATGTGCGACCCCCCTCAAATCCGCCACTGCTCTTAAGCGGCAATTACACACAGGAGTTGACTTGTAGGTGGTCGGTTTTTTATCGAATCGAACCCAGATCGACTCTACTTGGAAGACGAATCGTGGTTACACGTAAAGTCATGAAGGAAAATTCAAAGGCTGCGTTGCGAAGATAAATGAAAGATGATAAGCGGAATTTTTTTTGTCGGTTTGGGGGCCCCTGGGCATGTGGGGCCCGTGCGATAATCCGCCACTGGTGCCCCCCTTGACTGGGGCCACCGATTCACTGCATCGGTTTGCTAATACTAATAGTACGCTACGCCACTGCACTATAGCGTATATTATACGCTGTAGTGTATGTACTTAACAATATACGCCGCATAGTGTTGAACATAAACTTTTTTTAAATCCTAACGTCTTCGGCTAGTCTACCCAGCGAAGAATATTCCAAAAGATATTTCAGGATGACATCGTTCTTTATGAGTGACGTGTGATGGATGTTTCGAAGGCAGGCGGACGAGACGTGCCCATAAGGCGTTTTGCTACCACCGCATCACTGGTGAAGAACGCCTAAAAAGCACATAAAACAGCGAATCATGGCGATGTTGTAGGTTACTATGTCTCCCTTTTGAGGTAATGTAAACTTTAACTGTTTAAGGATCGTCGGTTCAAAACCCGAGTAAACTGTGATGACGTGAGAGACAAAATTTCCGCACATTACCGGGAAATTGGAGATACAATTAAAAAAACGACGGTAATGATTAGTGATGGAACTAGTGGCGGATTTAGGTCTTCTGTGGCCCCTGTCGCTAAACAACTGAAGGCCTGGCAATATAAATATATAGTAAAACCTCTTCTAGACTTATCGATCGTTTTTGCCCGAAATCATATAGAGATTTCACTTATTTTTTAATTGAGATATCTAATATTTCTGAGATTATATATACGAACATTTTTTCTAAGCCCCTGGCGCGCGCCAAATGCGACCCCCTTTAAATCCACCGCTGGAAGGAACTGCATCATCGATTTAAGGATCGCGCACCCTTTGTTCGTCACGTTGCTTCGCCTCCCTCGCGTCACGATCCGCCAAAACACTAGCGTTCGGCGACGCACAGCGGCGGATGGTTGCGCGCGTCATTTTAAAGTGAACAAATCATTGCATTTCAGTTTTAGTTTTCATCAAAATGTCATCGAGTTCGGACGAAGAGTTACTTTTAATTGCAAATTTAATATGCGAAGAGGAAGAAGAAGAAACTAAACCTAAGCGGCTATGGATTCACGAAATTAATAGGAAAAGACATTTACTTGGAGAATATCCCGATCTTTTTTCAGACCTAATGAAAGATGGTAGAAAGTTTTTCCAGTACTTTTGCATGAAATATAAAAAGTTTTGTGATCTCCTACGTTTGCTTGATGCCCATATAAAGTTTCAAAACAACATTCCGGCGTGCGATAACAGCAGAGGAAATACTTTCTGTGGAGATCAAGGAAAAATATTATATACATATATATATATAAAGTATGTTCTAGTAATACGTCAACTCGATTTACGTAGATTCGCTTACACACGATCGACAAAACAGGAAACAAATCGATTTACACGAGCGAGATTCGCTTGAACGCGATTTTGTACAAGAAATTTTGTATGGGAAAATTGGATTCGATTTCGATATAAACGATGGTATTCGGGAACGCCTCTATCACGTAAATCGAGAACTACCTGTATATACATTTGGTCTTTGTTTTGTGATAAAGGAAGATTTGTGCATTTCAGAGTAGTTTAGCCTTTGAGCCCCTTGCCAAAACATTCGTTTCATAAACATCAATGGAACAAACTGTCTTTTTTCTGGAGGCTTTGCTCCAATTATTAGACAGTTTTCTTCACAGAGGATCCTATGACACGCGCGACCTAAGCAGTGCGGGTGTATAATCTGTTTATTTAGTCTCCCGAAGCCATTAGCTTGGCCAAGTGAAAGCAGATTGCGCCAGTCATCGCAAAGTGGAGTTCGTTTCGCAAACCATCCGTGCTTACAGCATTTAATTATTTTTAAGTATAAAGTAAGAAGCCTAAAATAAAACAATCTTTCGCATTTTAAATATTTGTTTCGTCGCTTAAATATTTGAATGCATCATCGCTCATCTAAACGTCCATTCCTCTTCCTTTCACTCTCAAAATTCTTTCCTCTGAAAGCTCATTCTTGACAATGTTTACTTGCATGACCGTTGCGAGGAAATATACCGCCTGAGGCGAAAAGACAAAATGTCGTCCCAGTTTACGACAAATAGGTGCAGATCGGCAGCGGCACTGCTATGATGCTGCCGCTCCAAAAGTGCCGCCTGAGGGAGCTGCCTCTAAGAACTCACCACACGAGACGGCCCTGGTTACTTTAGCGATAGTTACAATTTGACGAATTATTTACTTCTTTTGACTTCTAACTCTCTAGTAAGCAAGCGTTCTGTACGCGCATTCCACTCACTGTCAGACAAATTGGTAGACGAAATTCCGAGATTCTTCTCGCGTCACTTCAACGCGCTGAATCATTTCCGAACCATGGTCTATCACGATTTCTTCTCTTAGACATTCGTATTAATTATGAAAGAATAGGCAGAAGTAGATTCGACGGTCCTGGTGTCATCTTTATGATATTTCATAATTAGGGAAAATGACAACTTTTACGTACCAACATTTATATTACAATCAAAAGTACGACTTAAGTTTCGAAACAGATGGCCATCGTCAGGTCGCCTTCGAAATCTATACTTATCGTGTTCTGATAATAAAAACTGTGGAAAGTAAAAGAAACTTCTCTTTTATTTAGGTTTAATAGGAAAAATATTTCTTATAATTACCAAGTTCGGTGCTTAATTACTTTCATTAGGTTGTACACGTTTTACGAAAATTGGGATTTTGAGAGAGAGTTCATCTGATTCTCCTACATTGTTCACCTATCCGTTTACGTTTGAGTAAATATGGCAATATCTACATTCGGTGGCTGCACAATTCCTACCGCAATTTCTGTTAAAGTAACGCACACTACTTATCTCATATCTATTAATTATTATTCCGTTTTATTTTGCTAAGTGCAACGTATCATTTACCGCACAATGTTCAGCGATGAATAATTTGCCCTAAAATTTGAAAATGATAATTAGTTTCAATGATTTACACGTGAAAGTTTAACCAGACTACTTTATTTTATTCTGAATTATAAATTATCAAAAAAGATTGTGGACACAAACTGCACACAAGAAATTAAGTCCCATACGAGCTATCGGTCTGCATTTGACGGTGTAAAAGTGAAGGATCGCGGGAAGGACATCTCCCCCTCCTCTCAGAACTTCATTATCGATTATTTTGCCTCACAAATGGTAAGGAGAACAACTTGTGACGTATTATGATTTTGGAGGTACTTTTTGTCGGGATACTGCCTTTGCTTAGCTCAGTTTTTTTTGAGACGTGAGATGCTGAAGGAAATTTCCGATCACCGCTTCGAAGAGAAAGCGATGCAGTTCATCAAGATGGTGAGTATTTGCCGCGCCAGTAGTGAGTAATTAGCAATTCATTCGTCAATATAGAAATATTACGAGACATAAGTAAAGAACTTGTTCTTTTGGTTAATTTTTCGATAAACTTTCAGAAGTGAATCCGATATATTTGTATTAATTTTTTAATTATAAATCCTCACGAGAAACAAAGCATATTCTTGATGGGAATGAAGCAGAATCACGGTAAAAGTTTTGTGAAAGATTTCACTAGCGCTACGTATATTCGAGATGCCTCTTCTTTTATGGCGTTACCAGTGTGAGTTTCTTTTCTCTTCTCATTCCAGATGCGGCGCAATTGTGAATCCTAACCATTTCTTCCATTTTCAATATCTAACCTTTACCCTTTATTTCCTTCGTGAACCCCAAGTGCTTCTAATTTCGTCCCTTTCTTGAGCTTAATCATACAGGCCCCTGTGATGTGATATGGTCATTCTGTGATGAAGTGCTGTGTGTGTGCGTGTTTGTGTTCGTACTTGTGTCAAGAGGAGTTTCTCTCACCGGGGGAGGATGTGGATGCCTTCTCCCTCCGCTGGAAAATATATTCCGCGGCAAAGGTAAGCAGACGCTGTTTTTTTTAGAACAGAGCATTCCAATTTCTCATTTTCCAGTTTTAGTTGAATGGTGTCTTTTATTTCTCATTTTTAAAAACGTTAAAATTGCCGTATTTTAGAATTCCAAGCTAATATTTGGTCTAATTCGGAATGAATTCAAATTGTCTTACCAATTAAACAAAACGTCCTTATAGATATTGTCCGTATAAGGGTTAAATGTAAGAGTGGACATTATGATCTAAATTTCGCCCGAATAAAGGCATTTATCTATCTATCTATATAGGTAAATCTCGAGCTCGTACCTCAATTTTAACTTACATGAAAACGCAAATTAGAAATATCCTACTCTCACTGCAACGGTAATTAGCGTAGAAAATTTCCTGGAATTGAACCCGGGACTCTTTTCTCAGATTCTTTTATTCTTCTGGTTCGTAACCCACAATCACCTATGCGTCCACAAAATTTTAGAAATTTATGTAACTGGAAATGTCTTTTTAAAAAAATCGTGGGGTACGGACTGACGAGCGGCACAAACGTGAATCAATACATAAAGGTAGTTAGAATGTTGCAGACCCTCTTTCGTTGGTAGTCACTTCCATGAATGACCTTTGTCCGTGAAAGGTGTTATATTAGAGTCTGCCACCTTATTCAGTGCTCGAAATGAAAAATACTACAAAACGGAACACTTCTTCTGTTAGTGGAACCGAAGGCAGTGGACACGGAATTCGAGAAATAGCTGAAAGTCATAATAGAGGATCTGTGCCTGTGTTTTCTCCGCTCAAACACTTTCTAGTGAGTGTCTATAGTTAGCGATATTCCACGCACTCTTTGTATTGGTGCAGCTAGCATTGAATAATGTATAGTTCATTTACGATCTAGCTAACTTTCCGGAACGGTATTAATAAGTGTCTGACGAGACGGAACGATATTACCGACACGTGTGACGAACCGAAACGGCGTTCCGGCTCATTCCTTCGTTATCCCAAAATATTGTTTGCCATTGCAATTTCCCAGATTATACAATAGGCCTCAGTTTCTAATGGTTTAATGGGATCCCATAATTGTTAAGATTGTAACGAGAATAAGAGTTAAAAGGGGCGTGAACGACAAAATAATGGAGAGACTTAAAAGTTGCATGAAAAAATTAAGAAAGTTAATGAATTTCAGGACGATTTTCTTGGTTACTGCAAGTAAATGTAACATTCTTAGTGTCCTAAAAATGAATTCTTGAGCTTTTTATCCAATCGATAACCCCAATAGCCGTGAAACGAACTAAAAAAGAAACACTTAAGAATTACATTAATACACATTAATTCTACCTAACGGTAGATTTTAGGCATCTCCGGCCCAATCTGTGCTATCCAAAATCTCTCTTTTAGTTCTCATACCCAGTTCTTTCTTTTAATGCATCTAATATACTTTCCTCTTCCTACCTCACTGCCTCTTTCCTAACATTTTCCTTCTTTGACTTCTTTCGATAAACGGTTTCCTTTCAAATCTTGACCAACCCATTTCTTCTGCATGTCCCTTATTACTCTAATTAAGGTCCTTCCTTCCTCTATAGTATTGAAAACTTCCTCATTTGTTTTTCTCTCTAACTAATTTTCTCTAGCTTACGTAATACCAGCATCTCAAACGCCTCTAATCTCTTCACATCTTTCTTCCTCATTGTCTCGCACCCTTATTTAACACAGTATCAATGAATAATTGAACATTTGCGTGTTTTAGTTACCTTCGTATTATTTATCGTACCCAAGGTACCGTATTTACTCGTATAGCCCGCGCCCCCGTGTACCACGCACACCTCTATTTTGGAAAAAAAATAAATTCGTCGCGGAATAAGTTACATCTGGGATCTTAAAAAAAGTCGGCCTCTTCACCGATTCCCCCTCCCTGAAACAAAGTCCGCCCAAGTTTAAGCATCTTCTCTCCCGTACCTGCGTAGGTGACGCAATTTATTGAGTGATCTCTTTAGGTCGATGCTAGCAGTCGCCCCTCTTATGTTAAAGGAGCATCATGGGCTGACGATGAATTCGGCGAACACAGATACCAGATGCCATTTTATTCCGGCAAAAGTATAGTCAGAAATTGTTAGTAAACCTTTAAAGAAGGAACTTCTTACTTGAGTAACAATAATGAACTTAAAACTCATTTAATAGGTACAGCTTTAATATTATACAAATATAACGTCATCTCAATGGTCAAAATATTTCGCGCGTATACTTCGTAGAATTATTCGTCTTCTCCAAGTATAAACGTAGACGCAAGCGTGTTGCAGTGAATTTACTTTCGATACTCACAATTTATATAACTTGCTCAGAAAATCTCATGTAAGACGTGCAGTCCCTTTTTCTTACCGATATTTTGAGAGAAAAAGTGCCCGCGGTACACAGGTAAATACGATGTTATGTAAACTTTAAAACAGCCTCCAAATTTCTCAAATAAATTAATAGATGCGGCACGAATTTATAATCCCAGTTAACCGCTCGCAATTACACGACAAACGACAATAATGCAATTCACCTTGACGACGAAAGATTTTCACGTAAAAGTACGTCAAATTTTCGCATTAAAACCTACTTTGTGGACCGATTGGACGTGTATTCTAAAATCAATGGTAGGAAAATAAAATATCGTTCTATCAGGCGCTCCTTATTTCAAGTCTCGAACTGCAACGATAATTCTAATTAATTTTAATATGCAAATGATTAACGTGCCAAACTCATTCCCTTGTTAATCAAATGGACTAAATCGACGCTTCTTTACTCAAACCCTTGACTTCAATGTGGACGGTGAGCAGCATAAAATTTTAAATTGGCGTTGCCAAGTAATTGATGAAAGTTTGATCAACAAAGAATTGAAAGTTTTTGAGTTATAAGCGTTTTTGTATTCTCACTGTCAATCGACTTGCCATCTTACAGAGTGACTGGACTGCCTAGCTTATTATATAATGAGATCCTCAGTGACTGAATGAGTGATTAACCTGTGGATCAGGCATGGGCCCGCGGGCCGGATACGGCCCCCGAGAGCGTTTGATGCGGCCCGCGAAGATATAATGAAAAAGAAATCAGTAAAATTTAGCACATAAAGTCATGTTTTTTCAGTTCAAATTATTATAATAACACACTCCATATTGAAACATTATTAAATGTAGTTATAACCCTAATTTAGACTCGATTTTCAGTTATTTGAGACCTCAGAATCTCATAGTAACTTCAGATTCAAACACTTAATCTAGCATGCCGAAATATTGGCAACTTGCAATATGGCCGGCCGAAGGATTCGCTGCCACCAGTGCGTCCCGCCATGCAGAAAATGTTGCCCACCCCTGCTGTAGATAGACGTATTTCTCAAAGCAAATTGACATGCGACTCACCACATATTCCGAAGTTATTCGTCCCCCTTGCGATTTGAGTTTTGGACGAACTATTTACATCAGCGAGACCCTTTGTCTCACAAAAAAAGAACGAGTTGGGTATCTCCCCCCTCCGCAAGGACGCGCCCCGAAGTTTGAGAAACACAGGTTTAGACAAAAGGCGGGAACGCGTGGTGGAAAGAAGAGGGCAGCGCGGTCGACTCTGGTGGGCGTGGCGTAGAGGGAGAGGAGGAAGGTTGGTTTGGGTGTCGAAGAGGGGAAAGAGGGCGAGGTAGGATGATGTAGGGGGCGGAGGGGTCGTGAGGATAAGGGAGGCAAAAGGGCGCAGGAGGAGGATGGGGTTAGGGGAATGGAAGAGGGAAGAAAAGGAAGGTTAGGGTATAGTAGGGGAAGGTAGGGAGACGGACGAGGGGCTGGAGAGAGGGGAGGCGGAAAGGGGAGAGGACAAACCTTGAAAAAGCCTTGCAGTCTGAGATACCGCCTCGGCTTCTTCCGTAGTGCTTTTCCAGTCGGAAACAAGCCGTGGGCAAGAGGTGAGCGCACATGTCGCACGCGTCAAGACTGTGCGGTTAGTTAGTTTCCCTCACTCTATTGGAATTTCATTCCACAAAGAAAGGCAGACTCAGACGGAGGAAGACGCGCAAAAGTTGACGGACCGAAGAAGTCGGTTCGAGAGAAGGGGCCGCAGGACCGGCGCACCTCAAATCGTTCGCAATGTAAAAATTGTGATAAAAACGGAAGTTTTTCGAGGTCTTTCGAACCGGTGCCGCGAGTCGGGACTGGCGGTTTTCTCGCGGAAAAGTGCGTTTGTCGGAGGAAAGACGAAGTCGGCCCCTTCGGATCCGTGAGATTCGGGAGGAGCAGGAGTGGAAATCTTCCGGAGGCGAGGAAAAAGGGGAGAATAAGAAGATTCCGTCTTTCGTACTTGCTTCGAACCCATCCGAACAGAGTATCTTCGCTACTTTCTGTAAGGTGAGCGCCCACATTGCATCTTATTGCTAGAAAAATCTCAAAAAAAAAGCGATGCTTTTTCGGGTTGGCTTATTTGGTGCTAAAATTCCTAACAGAAAATCCAAAATTTCAAGAGGCATTTTTCCTGAAGTCGATGCTTTATGTGAACCTGTGCTATAATCCTTCAAAACTTTAATCGTATTCATCAAAAATGCCAGATTTTCCCATGCTGGTTTCTAGGATATGGAAAACTCTCGTATAGGCTGCGTCTCATACCTCGTAAGGCCGTGGTACAGCTGCCTACTATGGCGATCCCTTTCTGTTGTTAAGGTTTACGACCACCTTATGGGACTGGGCAACTTGAGCGAGAAATGATCCCAAAAATAGTCTTCTCATTCACGTGGGTTTTCTTTATCCAGCAATCGTTGAGCGAGCCTTTACGGCAGCATTTTCTGTTTTTCGTATACATTATAACATTGGGAGAATGAATGTTTTAAAAAGTAACAAGAACAAAAATATTTTTTTTAGGATATAACAGCTATTCGCCAGCTATGCGTAAAACAACCGAAAGACAAATAATCTATAGTAATGTAAATATAAGGATTGATGGATATTTTGATTATAAATTACGTTTTAGATGGTATTTGTGGAATTATGTTCAACCCAGCATGTTCCCAAATGTTTGTCTTTCTCTCTTTCAAAAATGGATTCTGGAGTTTAAGGTGCAAGCGACGTGACCCCTATAGCTGTAAAACGGTTAAGTAAGCGCTTTGCGAATTTTAATTTCAAAATATTCGTCGCTAATTATTAACTCACCGCCCCTCGATTCTTATATTTCTAGTGGAACCAAAGGTGGTAAATAGACAGTGAACTTTGATATTCCATTTTTTACAGATTATCATTCTCGGCGTTGATATTTTTCGCCTTAGTAATGCCCTGAATTTTTCAACCTCTTTGGGAAAATCCTGAATATTTCATAGACACTCAACTGATCATTAACATTTACCGGCCGATCGTACACTAAATTGTAAACAAAATATGGGCGCTGTTGCCTGGCGGGCATTTAAATCCGTACAATAAAAGTTAATATAGATGAATAAATTAATGCGAGTAAATCGTTATAATTTTTATTGAAATACGCTAAGCTTTGTCGACACACCGGTTTCAAGACTCGCTGAAAGGCGACACCATCTTTTTTCGATGGAAAATTCGTTCATAAATCGTCCTGTCGCCTATTATTCGCATTTTTACTCGACACAATATATTCTATGTTCTATAAATCGTCCACACGAGGCGGAAAAGTTACTGCAGACACCAGTCGACTTGATGGAGGGAAATAATGTTGTATTAACGGAGTAAGCTCAACAAGTTTCTAATAGTAACACCTGTTAACGATCTTGCCATCTTTCCACCGTCAATACGCCTTATCAGGGAAAACGTTTTGCAGAAATGTGTACAGTATCTTATCATAAAACGACGCGTCTCTGTGCTTCTGACACTGAATGTGTCATGCAGTCATATACATACATTTAAAAGCATTTGATATGATATTTCTTGAACACCCTGATTAACGGGGATTGGCTGATATCATTTCAGAAATAAAACACATTTATTGGTAACTCAGTCATTCATGTTCAAACGAATACCTACATAGATGTGTACGTAAATTCCTGCCTATACACATAAGTAGTTACACTTATTCCTATTTACATATATGTGCGCATTTAATTAATGCATAGGATACTAGTAGTACGTTCATTTAATTAATTTAAATTTTAATGAATTTAACGCATAAAGCAGCGATCAATCATGTTAAATTGAATTTTTCCGTTTTGTATTTTTGTACAAACGTAATAATTATCTACTTTGGAAGATAAGGTGGTGCTTGCGAGCACCGCTGTGCTCTTGGGCAGCCTTGTTATGCTCTTCTGAGACACTCAAAATGTGTTATAGTGCTTCAGGAATTTAATTTGTTAATTTATATACCTTCTAAGTGTATTAAAACTTTAGTGATAACTTTGACATTGGTTTGTTTGGCGTTCTTTACCAGGAAGCAATAGTAGCGGAACGCCTTATGGACACGTCTCTTCCGTCCCTCTGTCGTGACTTTCATATCTTGAACCTCTTGACGGGTTCTGATTAAATTGTGAGTGATCCTTATTTAAATTTGTCGCCGTATTATCATTTTGAACTACATCCGTCAATTAGAACTTCTACTTTACAGAAGCACTTCAATGAACGTATACTCGTACCTCGTTAAATAGCATCCGTTGAGCAACAATAAAATACTATATTTCTCTCTCCTTAGCTCTTATATGATCTGCAAGGTATAGATTTAAAAATTATTCAGATGGAGGACCACAAAAAATCTGCGAGACCACACAATGACGACTTATAGTTTCAGAGATAAAAATTCGAGAAAATCCCAAGCACTTGGGCTTCTGCTGGGTGGGGCAAGGGGAGGGAGTTGCTCCCCTTTTGGATCAGGCCTGTGTCGAGGAAAAACAGCCATTGATGTCTGGTGAGGTCAGGGAATTAGCGCAGACATTTTCTGAGGTCAGGCAAGTAGCTGGGGACCCGCTGCAATGTGTTTGAAACAAGCCACTAAAATATTAAGCCCGCCAAAACTTGCCTATCCCCTTGCCCATCCTGGAAAAGTTCCAACAGATGCCCATGCCGAAGCACGTATTTTGTTTGCATCGGTCTCTATGACGATTCTATGGGCAAACTATATTTAAAAACAATATAAGCTCTTATATGATCTGTGAGGAATAGACTGAAACATTTACACGGATAGAGGATAACACTAACCATAAAACAGTCCGCGAGAGCACGCAATTATGACTTGTACTGTCGGAGATAAAAATTCAAAACCCCCCCTTTCTTTTGATACCTTTTTGTACGTAAATCCCATAAAAACGCCTTTGAAATCTCTGTGTATTCCATTTATAGAGTATACTTTTTCTTTTCTAATTTTTACGAATGAATAGTAGTGCTCGCGTGTTGCTCTATAAAATAACTTGGTGCCCTTTACAGTGAAAAGGTTGAGAACTTCCGCCCTAAGTGGTTTCCTAAATCGCCGGGCCCTATACCCGCCTCTACTTGTATCGATTAGTATATATTAGTTTCTCTATCAACAAGTTTTTATCGCATCTCTGTATTTTATACGCCATCCACTCGCTTTCTGTCAATTGCGTAGGATGGATAATTTATTATAGGGAGTTACCCACAATACCTATCGTAGAGTTACCGATAGACTCGGGCGGTCGCATTTCCATCACGACTCGTTAGATATTACTGACGACGCGATGTGGAGCCTGCCTCAACGAAGAATTTTCTTCCAAGGCCTGGATCCCAAACATCCTTTAAAAAAAAACATGCCGATCGCCTAAAAGGTTCAGGAATCTCAACCATATCTGTTTGTTTGCAGTATAGTTTAAAGATGCTATCCCGCCAGTTTACTCTTCTCCCCCTTCCACCTTTCTTTTCCTCCCTCGCCATCAACCATATATACGGTAACCCAAATATCTTGATTCTCTCTCTCTCTCTTTCCAGTAAGTATTTTACTTACATAAAGCGATTGTAGGTTCGCTTCTGCATGCGACCGTCGTCCTTTCCGTTGCACACTTACATATTATTAAATAATAAATGAAAACAAAAGAACATTAAAATTTTCGGACCTTGTAGGTATGGTGACTCCATTTATCCATCGTATATTCGATTTCTTCTACTTTGTATGACCATCGTTCGCTTAATAAAACTGATACTTTCACCGATCAGAAGGACAGAATTTTCGGTACAGATGGCGTCATAAAATTTTTCGTAAAACGCCATTCTTTTTTGCGGTATGAAATCTATCGGCTTTCTATCAAGCGCCTCGTTATTGACAAATACCATCTAAGGAATTCATGATCAACGAGCATACGACGTACCTGACGACTTAACCAGCTGCATGACAATCTCGATGGGTGGGTAGGAGAATTTTGGCGTGGTGTGTGGCGTGTCATGCTCCCGAATATGTAAAAACCAAGACAAAATGCGTCCACATACTCGGAAAATGGTCGTATCTGAATCATAATCTCTTATGAAACATCTTTCGATCGCATTACGCCCTCTTTAAACGGTCGAGTGAAGTCAAGGAATTCAATGCACAGATTCAAATTACTAAATATTATTGAACATCCGACTTTGACAATGGGTTTTTGGGTGGAATATCTGATATTACTATAGAATTCAGTGAATATATTCATTGTATCGTCATCTCTGACTGCCATAAATTTCACTTTGTAGACTTGAGCTACTGGAAAATTTCCAGTGTCGAATATATCCTATTTACTTTATCTGTAAGTGGTTCCAAAACAGCACTATTCAAACATGTGTTTATATCTAAATATATCTGGTAGTTTTCCTTTTTACTTTCTGCAGGATATTTATTTTTTATGCCTGATATTAAAATCTGACATAAACGAATTTTCGTAATTTTTGACCTTACATTTATCGACTGCGTTCTTTTTTATATTTTTACATCACTTATACCAACGAGCGTAGGCCAAACCTTGTGGAATTTTACTAATGATAATCACAGAAAAAATAATCCCGTATTTTTTTGATTAAAAAAAACACGACCGTTTTCGCTACTATCGCAGCGTCATAAGGTGACACAGTGATTTCGGCGGTTCAATGAATAGTAAGTAAGAAAGTGAGGGTGGGAGGGAATTGATGAGACAGAAGGGAAGGCGATTGGATGATAGTTCGAGTGACGGTTAGGAAAAATGGGTGTGAGAAAGTAGGGAGTCACAAAGGTACCAATTCTCTCTCTTCATCCATCACTTTCTTCCGCCCTTGCCACTGTGGCTCACTCACTCACTCCCCTTTCCGAATTGAAACCGCACTTCTTGCTTTAACTCATAAAAAGTTCACTTCATTACAACAGTCAGATTATGGGCGCATTCCTATAAGCTATTCGCGTGTATTGGAAAATTATTTAATTTAGTAGGCGTACTGTATTTTTCTCCCAATCTTGGTTGTTGAGATTGGCAATAAACTTGGAAAGTACCTAATTTGTCAGGTTTTCATAGAAAATCATCCTACTTTGTGGATCAACTTTTGTATTACCGTAATTAATTTTTTTAACTTATTTGTAGAAAACATATTCAGTTTCTCCGAGAGTGGCGTTTTTTGTGGATAAAACGCTGCGATGCGCTCTTCACATATTACTCCCACTTTCATTTCTGGCCAGCCAACCGCATTTGGAGGCAATTTTCACTTCCTCGTGGCCATGTGGTGTTTGTCGCGCAGGAAATTAAAAAACAAAAGCGTCATACTGTTTACAATGCGGTCTTGCTCCAGCGATTCACTTTTGAGTGCGTTACAGCAAAAATTCTCGGTTGTGAAATGCCTGTTTTTGCGAGCTCGTATGAAAATCGTTGATTTTTTAAGGATTATTGTTAGGAAATGCCGTTGAATATGAGAAATACGTCTGTGCATGTTGCGTTGTAGAAACCGATGCCTTTTAGACGTTCGGTCGAAATCGTAGATTACTGTCTCCTTAGGTTTTTTGCTAACTATTTTCAATCGACAAATTCGAGATTGTTATAAAAAATCGTGTTAGCTTTTTTTTATTTTCTTATGCAATTTCAATATCACATTCAATTAAGATGCTACAGAGATGTTTGAGAGCGTCCCGAAAGAGATGAAATGTTCTTCAGAGGTTAAATAATATCCAAATTCCGCAAAAAAAAGTCGTAAAATACTAAATAATTAGCAAATGATTATTCCAAATCATACTTTAAAAATAGACAATATACAGAGCTATTTAAAAAAGCATTCAAATGTTTACAAGAAATGTCTTTCTTGTATTATTTGTCTAAGAAACCTTCACAGCTACTTGCGTGAAAGTGATAACGTTTTAATATGCAAGAAAAAGGCCTATAGATATTAATTTAGGTCATAATGTGAATAAGTCTGTTTAACATTGACTATAGTTGCCTTAAAATAAACTTCTTGTTCCGTAATCTCGAAGAGAATTTAAATTTTAAAATGCGAGAGACATGCGATTCTTTCGGGCTGAACCAGATTTTTAACGCTCGAATGTTTCTGCGCGCAGAGAAGTTCATTTTTTTGCTCTCGACGTCCGCTTTGTTGCCATGATTAGAGTGCAAACGCTTGCATCCGAGACTCACGCACTTTGATGGGCCAAAAAAATAAACTCCTTTTCGCTAGCATCCGACAACACCTCTCCCTCTCTCTGGGTGAGAGAAGAGCTTATTTTGCGTAGAGCATTTGATCTAAGGTTCCGTAGTTCGTTAAAAAAATACAATATGATAATACATAATTCAAGTAATTTCCGGATTTTATTTTCAATGAGGTGTAAGTCACAAGCAACGTTGTTGCGAATATTTTGCAAGTAGTGTCATCATATGTTTTTTTACTATCCCGAAGATATTCTGTTCCAAAATGGAATGATATAGTTTTAATATCTCCATTTATCTTATAAATTTCTATATATATTCCAACTGATCTGTTGTCATGTAATCATGATGTCTATGCATAAACAAAAGCTGCCCGTGTTATAGCGTCCGTATTCGTGCTTCATTGGCATCTTATATCGCGGCAATGAATTCAGCTAACAAAACAAATGGAAGCCTTGAGCACATAAAGTTAATGCTATGTACATACAATTTTGAACAACTAAACAGTATAATATGCAAATACAGCGCGTAATTTACAGAGGATGTGATAAACTACTAACTCCACTTCATAGAACAGAAATTTACAACAAATCCTTTACCGTCACTGCTTGTAAACTCTGGAATGGCCTTCCAACGTTAATAAAAAACTCTCTATCTCTAAGCACTTTTAAACGCTTGTATTGCAAGCATCTCTTCTCACTCCCCATGCATTGAACCACGCTCTATCTTCTCTCTCAGGTTGTCACAAGGATGCGCTTATTAGGCATAAATTCATAATTTTATTTTACTTTATTTTCCTGTACCATAATTACGATGTAATCTCCCAGGCATATCTTACCCTACAATCCCTATTCCCCTCTCACCCCTCCCTCCCTTATATGGATATAAATGTATGTACATTTGTTTGTATTTATGAATGTTTTTTTCTCTGTTTCTTATATTATTATATTGTTTTTCCTTCCCCTGAACTATTTTAGAAATCTTCGCGGTTTTTTACACCTCTCTTCTCTTTGTAGGTGTTTTCCACAGTGGGAATTTTTTGTGTGTTAAAACACAACTGATACACAGTTTTTTATGTATGTATGTTTTTATGTATGTAATTAATTTCTCTTATTTTGTAAATATTGTAATTACTTGTATGACGAAAGGGTTAAATGTAAGAAGGGACTACATAGTCTCAATTTCGCCCAAATAAAGTCGTTTGTCTGTCTGTCTGTCTGTCTATCTTTCCTTATTTGTTTTCAATCAAAGGTTGAGGGTCGTCTTATATTCGCGAACAATGAAATGAATAAAAAATAGCGACAATGATTAATAGTAGTTTAGCATAGCTTAAATGACATATATCTTTGCACTAGGCACTGTGATGACAATTTAAAAAAAATTAAAATACGCTAATAATCTTGTTTAATTTATTTGCTTATAAAACGTTTTCTCTCAAAAATTTAAAATTCTGTAAACGGGAATCATCGTATATTCGAGGTCTTCTTATAATCAGGAAAATACGGTGGAGTGATTGTCCTTCAAGCCTGCTTGGCTGTGCGGTTGCGGATGTTACAAATGGATATATCGTAGGCTGAATCACTCGCGTTCCACAAGTATAGCGAAAGATCACCCTCGAATCGAAGGACTCCGTCGCGCGAGTTGCGTCGCGTAATCTCTTAAGAACTTCCTCGTTTCGTCGAATAAGGAAGAGATTACGAAAACGCGCCTTCGATTATTCCGAACGAATGGCAAAAAAAAACAAAATTGAAACTTGCGAGGAAGGAACGCGTTCCGTCCGAGCTTTCTTTGCTTCTCCTTTTCGAAATATTTAAAGAGTCGTTGAGGTTTTTGAGAGTTTGGCCAGGACGATGATGTCCGTAATTATTTATTTTATTTAGGCGGGAAGCATAACCGCCTTCCACGAAACCATCTCCTGCCCACATCCCGGATGCCATCCCTCCTCACCCCTGTTGATTCAGAGCATAGAGAGAGAGAGATAAAAAGGGGTAAGAGGAGAGAGAGAGAGAGAAAAGAGAGAGGGAGAGAGATAAGAAGAGGTAAGTGAGGAGAGAGGGAGAGAAATAGTGGGGGAAAGAGAGCTAGAGAGAGGCAGAGCGAAGAGAGAGATAAAGAGGTAAGAGAGGCGAGAGGGATAGAGAGAGAGGAAGGAAAGAGATAGGAAGAGAGAGGGGAAAGAGAGAGATGGAGGATAGAGAGATAAAAAGAGGTAAGAGAGGCGAGAGGGAGAGAGAGAGGGAGAGATACAGGGAGAGAGGGGAGGAAAAAGATAGGAAGAGAGAGATGGAGGAGAGAGATAAAAAGAGGTAAGAGAGGGAGAGAGGGGATGAAAAAGATAGGGAGAGGGAGGAGAGACATAAAAAGAGTTAAGAGAGGGACAGACAGAGAGAGGGAGAGATAGAGATAAAAAGAGGTAATAGAGGAGAGAGGGACAGAGAAAGTGAGGAAAAGAGAGAGGGAAAGAGAGATAGCAATAGGTAAGAGAGGGGGGTGAAGTGAATGAATAGAGGCAAGTAGAGAGCGAATTTAGCAAGCGCGGGGTCCTAGGCGCAACAAAATGCGGGATTCCAAGCTCAACAAAAACGCGTTTTCATTGTATGATAGTTGTGCCCAAATTACGGCCCGCGGGTGAAATACGGCCCTCAAAGCATTTTCATCCTGCTCGCAATGAGTTTAAAAAATTAGACTACACGACGCAGTGTGAGAATGGAGGGTAATAAAAACGTATACATTTCGTATTTTTCTCTCAATTTCAATGGTAGATAAATTAATGTAAAACAGACCAGTTAAAATTGATCTCCAGCTTCAAATTTTAGTTTCATTCAATTATTCTCCGATTTATTGTAGGCCGCCAGTGGCCCGCGATGAGTTCCGAAGTGGGCTATATCAGCATGGGCCGCGACCCATTTTGGGCCGCATATGTAGTTCAGGTGGGCCGAGAAAATTTTGCAAAATTTAAAGAGAACTGTCGCAAAAGAATAGCGAAAACTTAATATTTTGTAGAAAGCAAACGTGATAAATAATTGATGAAAATTTCAATAAGATGATATATTTTTATTAGCCCGCTACTTTTAGTCAGCAATATAGAATATTCCTCTGCCTATATTTTCACCTATTTATAATCTAGGTGGGCCGCAGAAATTTTCCTGTAGATTAGATGGGCCGTATTATAAAAAGGTTGAAAAACGGGCTATTTAGTTTGGCCGATCCGAAAAGTATGGACGCCACTGGTATTACATACTCGTACATATTGTATTTCCCTTTGTTAAGCGCGCGCCTTTTGCGACTAGTAGTAAATCAGCAACTACTTATGGAAGGAGAAGAGAGAGAGGCGAAGGATAGGAAGCTAGATGAAGAGATAGAAAGAGAGACCGAGAGATAAAGATAAAGAGCGGGAGACGGCAAGATGACGTTCCTTCCGACCCGTCGCGAAATCTTTCCGAACCACACTCTCTTCCCTTTCACTCGATTTCTGTACCGGAAATTCGCTCACGCGACTGTCCCTCCCGATATAGGAGGAAAATGCGCGTTTTGTGTTTGTTCGCCGCGCCGGAAGGGCAAGGAACCTTTCCTTGGATCTCTCGGCGTCTTCAAGCAATGCGAAGGGGAAACGTACGGCCTCGAAGTCCGCCGTCCTTGTTAAACGACTCTGTAAGTCTTTTCGATACGTGACGCGACATTCGATGAACCGAAGAGTTCGATGCATGACTTATTAGTGCGAGGGAATCGGGAATGCTTAGTCGCGTGGACTGTCGAGCCAGAGAAGCTGTGATATTTCGGAATGAAAACATTGCGCGGGTGTGGTTCTCTACTCGCCGGCATAACTGATAAGCGATATCGAATAAACAAGTAAGATATCCTCGCTAAAGCAGGAGGTGGAAGCACGTTTTCTTAGAATTGTCCAGGTCTCTGGTTTGCCTCCTATGAGGAGGGGAGAACCCTCACCGTTGGAATGTATATCCTCATTCGAATTTTCCAATCCGTGAAAACTTCACTCCTCCAGCTTTCAGTCGTTTGGATACAATACCACTTCAAAATTTTGAATTTTTCGAAATTGTATCCACCAAAAGGAAAATTTATTAATTACAAGGAAAACCCAATCGATGAAAAATTCGTAGATTGATAAGGGCTATCTAATTCAAAAATAATTTTGCTAATAGTCTAAGTATCTACAACACCATTTCAATATTTTTAATTTTCCGATTTTGAAGCCATCTTGCGAAAGCACTACGAGCCATTGTGAGTTTAATCAGTAGAAACTTAATAAGTTTATAAGAGCTACCTAATGTAAAAAGAATTCTCCAAATATCTCTTAAAACAATAACGGCGAAATTGATGTTAAATAGAATTAACTCCTTAACCTGGCGCAGAGAAATTTCTAGCAAACCCGCTCCCATTTCCTTTTCCACCTTTAGGATTAGTGCTTGTGCGATTGAGTGAGTGAATGTGTGAGTGACATCAGGTCCCTGGCGTGGAGTAACAACCCCTAAACCTGTAAGTTTATAATTTTTATTGTCCGTTTCCTTTTCCTTCCTTTCTCCCCCCCCTTTTCATTGTGTGTCTCTAATTTTGGATTTTACAGTTAAGGAGTTAATTTCTATTTAACATCAATTTCGCCGTAGTCTCCATCTTTACTTATTAATAAAATTTATGTTATTGAAGAAGCCACTTACTAAATAGTCTTTACTCGAAGGAGAGGCATAGGAAAGAGGATTATTTGCTCCAAATAACACTAAGAGTTACCTGGGTGTTGGAGGTATGAGGAATTTTATAGAAGCGTTGGCTTTACCAGCGTTCTTTGAAGCGTATGCCAGACGGACTGCGTCAACAGGGTCATTTCTGCCATTATAATATTATTATGTACAGTACATCTTTGTACTTGGAACGTGTTTTCCTATGCATTTTCATATGATTAACGTGTTTTCTTGAAGTCATCATCATAGGTAGTCTGTCCGTGGACAGGTTTATTATTCATGGTTAAACCTGGTTCTCCATATACTCCTATTTTCCGCTGTCCACTTTCCCTTTCAAATCGTCTATCAGCTGAAACCTTTTCCTACCTCTTTCCCTTTTTCCATCTAGTTTTCCTTCTAACACGTCTTTAATCATACTCTCTCTCTCTCCTCAGGTAATGTCCAACCCAGTTTGCCTTACTCTTTCTAATAGACTGTATAATCATTCGCTTCTCTCCTACTCATCGTAGCACTTCATTGTTTTTCATCCTATCTATCCTTTTTATCTTCAGCATTCTCTTCAAAGTTCACATTTCTTGAAGTATAGCATACTTATTTTTAACATTGAAGTGACTGAAGTGTACATTATAGGAATTAAGGTATGTCTCTCAAATTTCCCATAAACCCTGACTCTCGCCAACCGCGGATTAGACCAAGAACGAAACCCCCACGGTTGACTTGGGACTGCTGCAGTGGTTTTCCATGCTCAATGAGAAACAACTTACAAGTCTGCGATCGGCGATATTCGTTTTTCTTTCTACCAGTGACTCTATGCATCCTGAACATCGAGTAAGAGGATTTGACATCGACCTGAGAGCAAGTAGCGTAGACCTTTGAACCCGAATCTTATCAGTCTATAAGAAATCTTCAACGCATTTAAAACAATTCTCTTAATTATACGCAAGGAAAAAAAGAAATGTCTGGGAAAAATACGAAGCCCGACTGATTTCCAAACCGCGTCTACTAAATTAAATATAAAATGCGACATCCTTCGTTTCGTATGGAGGAAACCAAAACATCCGGAAAGAGAATCTTAGCGGAGGGGGACTTCCAAAACGCTTGGAGAGAGTCTAGTCTCAATGGAGATTAGATATTAATGTAGCCTGCCTGTTCACCAGAGCTGACATCGCACATACCAATAACTGGGCTTCAAGTTAGCGAGGAGCTGTGGGTGTCGAAGTGACACACGTAAAAAAACACGGAAGCTTTCGGAGGTGATACCTTCGTCAGCACAAGAGTGAGACAACGCTCTCCCTCCCTCTCTCTCTCTCTCTCTTCATCAGCCCTTATCAATTCATTGACGGATGAAGGCCTCCCCAAGACTTCCAGTTTTCCCTATCAACTGCCTCCCTCCTCCAAGTTGGCCTTAAGAACTTAACAAGCTCTCTGTCCCGTCTGTCTTTCGGTCTCTCGATGTTTCTCGGGGTCCATTTAATGACACTAGATTCCAATGCCGATCATATCTATTATAAATAGTTGCTTTTTACGGAGGATATATGTGTGTGAGTGTGTATATATATATATATATATATATATATATATATATATATATATATATATACATATACTAGTAGTCGGTGCTTGCAAACTGAAGCGCTTCAAAAAAAATCACCGTACACCAAGATCTAAACCAACACGATCTCTAGGGCAACAGCACTTCAGTCACGTGGATCCTATATGTATTAAATAATAAATTCCGTGAGTAAGAGCAGTATATTCATAATTTTCCGGGAAATAAAGGCTACTATCCGTAATTTTCTAATTCTCTGGCAATCGGCTCGTGTCCAAGTTATCGTATTTCAAGTTTAGTGACTCAGATCGCACTGCATGAGCAAAAAGAATAATCATCATTAAGACAATATCCTATACATTAAAAATTATGGAAAAAATAGGATATTTCTGTTAAGATTATGCTATCATCCATGCCTTTAATACATATTTGGATAAAAATAATCGCGAAATGGGTATGACGCCATTATATTTTACAATTGAAAAGAGTTCAAATTCCTAGAAAAACTACGAAACAACGTTAAAATACTTTTCACGTTTTACCGTAACTGCTATCAGGATTGCTTATTCTATTGTGATCTGTTATAGCCCTGGAGAAAGACAAACCTATTCGCTCCTTCCTATAGTCGATAACCCAAATTTAATCGTCATGTTTGTGCTTCCTGCAGTACGTGAGAATTGCAGTTATCTCTGATACCCTCAATCACAGTGCGTGATGCAATTAGTGTCTTGGATAGAGTAAAATCTTACATATTATCGAAAGAAAATATTGGTGATGATGTTTTCATAATATGCATGATATTGAAAATTAGAATAAGTTAAGTTATATGCTTATGGGAATAAAATTGATGTTAATTCAATTAAGAAAAATGAAAAAAATATAATTCCGCAACTCGAATTATCTATAACTCGAATAATTGTTGCTTTCCCTTGAGATTCGAGTTATAGAAGTTTCACTGTATATATACAAATATTTAAAAATATATTTCCATAACTTTAATTTTCTATTACTCGAATAATTATAACTTTTCCTTGAGAATCGAGTTATGGAAGTTCAACTGTAATTCGTTATAACGGCATTAATTTCCATTAAATGCATTAAATCACTGCAATCGTAACATATAATATCAGATCCCTTTAAAAGCATTGAGGTCGTTGCCATAGTATTTAAAGATTTTCATTGTTGAAAAGAAGAAAAAATGTACACTTTTCCGATTAAAAGCAGATATTTACGCTAATTCGGTATGTATTTGAATTCTGCTTTCAAAAATTAAATACTCCGTTCTTACAGATAGACAACTGTTTTTTTCCCGAATTCTAATTTCAATTTAAAGTAATTTAAAAACGTATTTTTAGAAAGCCTTGCACTGAATCCCATGCTTTTCTTATGGGGTATTGAAATGGAACATTGGGGTTAAAAAGACCACTTAAATATAAACTATTTCGTGTGATTTTCGATATTTCTCGTCGGTTGTGTCACTCGACCTACCAACATACCAAATTTTAGATTTCTATCCCTTCTAGAAGTACCTACCTTAGAGTTTTGTGTCAGTGAGTGAGTGAGACACAAGTAGCTATATTATTATAGATATGATATAAAACCTAATGTACTTCTAGATATGCCACGAACCTGAAAATTTACAGAATGATAAGTTATTAAGTACAACCAACCAGAAAAATCGAAAATTCCAATTTTTTAAATATTTAGTGGGGTATTTTTGACCTCAATGTTCCATTTCGATACTCCATAAGAAAACATGGAAATCTGTGCAGAGTTTCATAAATTTGCATTTTAAAATTAGTTATAATTCAAATAGAATCTCGGGATGAAAACAATTCTATAGGTAAAAGAATGAGGTTTATTATTTTTATAGATTAAATTCAAATTGAGGAAGAAATATGTTTTTAATCGGAAAAAAGCAGCTGCTCAACAATAAATTACTTCAGCTACCATAGCAACCAGGACAATGCTTTTCAAAGGGAATTGGCTATACGTATTATAGTATCATCGCTTTCATGCTTTTTAATAGGGAAATTCTCATTGTCTCATTGAAAGATCTCTCTGAAAAATAATTGTTTTTTCAAGGTGAGATGAAATGCTTGCAGAATGCAAACACCTTTTACTAGTGTGTGTGTGTGTGTGTATATATATATATATATATATATATATCCCCTCTCCAGGGACTTTGGCGCTACGCGCCTCGCTAAGCTGAAAATAAATTTTCGGGATAGCTCTTATCAAGACACACATTTGTTGTTCATACATTTTTTCTCCGGCGTACCTTTTCCAAAATGTAACTTTTTAAAGTACTTTAAGCTTCAGCCATTTTGTTTCAGTATGTTTGGTGAAAATAAGTAGGGATATACACGATTTTCCCATTTTACAAAAGTGCTTTTCGTCAAATTCGCCGTAGTATAATCGTATACTAATGTATTTGCTTTGAAATCAGAAAATTATTTTCCTTATGTGGTGGTAGCCCTGCTTTTGAGATCCGTTCTAAATATGTTCATTTCGTTTTGGCATTCTTCGTATACTCGCCTTACAAACGGAATTATTTTTGAAATTGGTTCAACCAATACCGTCCAAATTCATAGTTACAGAAAAATTCTAACCTTGATATTGCGGTAGTCCTGTTTAGCCAATCCGGTTGAAATGTGCTATTTTGGTTTTTTATTTATATGAAGATTATACTCGTATATAACATATTTGGTTAAAATCCATAACGTCATTTGTCTAGAAATATGTACGTGTAAAAGAAATATTATTTTAATTTTTACTGTGGTAGCCCTGCTCTATAGCTTTGGTTTAAACATCTTGATTTCATTATGGTATGTTGTATAAATCTTATATACAATATTTAGTTGAAATCCGTTCAGCCAATTCCTTCCAAATCCTTAATTACTGAAAGAGTTTAATTTGTAATTGTGGCACCCCTGTTTGGTTGATCCTGTCCAAATATGCTATTATGGTTTTGAATATATGTGTACTATATAAATACCAAATTTTGTTATAATTGATATGGACAGTTCAACACAAATACTTGTAAAAAGAACTTTTTTATTGCGTATATTGTGACAACCCTGATTTCTGTATCTATGCTAAACATCTTCATTTCGTTTTATGTTGCACAACTCCTTCATACAAAATTTTGTTGAAATCGGTTCAGCCAATTCCATTGAAATTCATAATTACTGAAAAGGTTTATTGTGCAATTGTGGCACCCCTTCTCAGTTGATCCTGTCGAAATATGTCATTTGATCATTTATTTATGTAAAGATTCTATTTACCAAATTTGGTTCAAATCGTTTCAGCCAATTCTTCCCTGATATATGCGTACGGACGGACGGACATCACGAAGATAATAATGGTTTTCAGCAAAGACGAAAAGCACTAATGATATAGTTTTCCTAGGGTCTCCTAGCTTTATTTTTTTATCACGACAGTTATCACAGCATTTCTTTGCCCCGAGGTCGAAATTTTAACGATCAACATCTTAGCGCAATGCTCTCTTTGATAATTTCTTTATATAAACAATAACAACGTCGATTTAATTACGAAATAGTAATAGTTCGAAAATTGGACGTTTGGCAGACTCATGGTGCCGAGGGTAAAGAGGAAGTGAACCTTTAAGCGGTGCACTCTACGCTGAAATCAGTGACAATGCGATTTCCATTGACGACGAAAGATAAACCCGCAAAAAACGCGACACTTTCGTTATTCGATGCGTACATAAAAATCAGATTTTCATTCTTTTAAGCGCTGTTTGGTTCAAATCCTATATTCGTAGGACGATTCTAAGTAACGTTAAAATGTGATTTAAAGTTATGCGGAGTAGCATCATTGACAGCGTTACACATGGTGATGATCACCATTGCGTTTTTATGATGTGTAGAGACAGATATACGTACACACATAAACACAACATTTTAATGAACGCGAGAAGAAAAGCGAAAAAAACAGAAAGTTAGGTGCAAATACAGACGAAGTTATACACACTTTATTTTTTTTAGAAAAACCGCAACATGATGAGACTTGTGAACTCTGGCTCTTAAATACTCCTCCCTAGAGTGGCTATGACGTCATTGGCTGTGCGCGCAAAACTTCTTCCTCTTCACTCTCCACGTGCAAATGACGCGAAGAGTTTGGCGACAGAAATCTGCGAATAATACGGAAAAATGGGAGTTGCGTCATGGGAGTGTCCGCTTTTTCCGCTGTCTTCCGTGATTTTATTTCGTTCTTCATTTCCGTCGGAAAGCATAAAAGTCTTGTTTTTTTAATGTTGCCTACACACTATGCGCGTGTTTGTGTTTGCGCGGCCAGCGAAGAGACTTTCCTGCTGCTTGCTTCTCGCACGCAATACGTATGCTCAGCCAGCCTTTACAATTTTACGCGCGCTTCCTTTCCGCTCCGTCTTCATTCAGTCCGATATTACCCTGTAATTAAAGTTAATCTGATAATAATAACCTCATAATATTTTAGGATAGTAAAACGTATCTAGCGCAATGCTAACTCTTAAATAATTTTAGCAGGTATACACACGTACAATTCAATCATTTTAACCATTTTAAAAGATTTGAATGTTAGTGAACACTGGTAAAAATTATCTCAGAACATCCGACCGACAATTCCCTCATCTCACCTCCATTCCGTTTCGCTAGGAACGCGTGCCTTGGACGCCTTTCCTCTCCAAAGCCTAATCTTGCGAGAATCCCGTCCCCTCTTTAAGAGAATTATCTTTTTTTACCGCACCACACGTCTCATTCCCTCTTATTCCGCCATCCGCTTACGGTTTCCTCCGCCATGCCTCAATGTCTCTGTCCACGTCCTCATCCTCCGAATCGCTGAGATGATTCCTCCCCTCCATCTCACCTCCCCTCTCCATCTCACCTCCCCCCTCCATCTCACCTCCCCCCTCCATCTCACCTCCCCCCTCCATCTCACCTTCCCCCTCCATCTCACCTCCCCCCTCCATCTCACCTCCCCCCTCCATCTCACCCCCCCTCCATCTCACCTCCCCCCTCCATCTCACCCCCCCTCCATCTCACCCCCCTCCATCTCACCTGCCCCCTCCAAAATCTCCTCTACTTTGTTCTGCAGATGTCTCTCTTTATTCGAATACGCAAATACGTACATTCAGTATCACCTAATGAGTAATTAAAGAACGAAAGGTTCGACGATCAATTTCATTACGGCAGAGTTTCTTCCCTAGTTCGTATTTGGTACCGAGGTCGATTGGTTACATTGGAATGCAGCACTGCCCATCTTTGGTCGATGTTGTGATATTTAAACCTGAGGTATCTAATTTTTTAATTTTAATTTTTCCTAGTGTGGAGATTTATGGTGCGGGTTAGTTTTCGTGCCGTCTCAATCTCTGCCTAGTTGTGACGTGTGAATGACTTTCGCTTAGATAAAACATAAATATCTGATGAGAATGTTTTTTTGCGTTTTTTGGAGCATTTTTTCAGGTTTTGTCGGGCAAAATTTTTTCCGGTTGCATTACTTGGTTTAAACAGGTTTCTTTATGTAAGGGTAACATTGATTCGGAGACGCATACATAGAAAAGGATGGCAGTGCCTGTTGAACTTTTCCCAGTCCTCGTATCATCCTCTTTCAGTCTCTAGGAAGCGGAAGAACGCATATCGAGAAGAAACCGCGATAGCCCAAAGCAGATTATGTTCGGAAAGCCAGAAATTGCAGGATATGATCTACAAAAAATGGGAAACTTATCAATTGGACACGATAAAAACAAGTCGTTCTGGTGCATGGAAAAAGACTGAAATCAGACAAAAATTCTGTCGATTTACCAAAATATTTCAGCCCTTTAATAGTGGCATTTAAATGGCGCATTATGGAGACATTTTTATTTGTGTCATGTAATCAAGAACTGAGGCGTAAGATTGTGCTTAGGTTACATGTTTTCGAAGTATTCTTTTTTCGTAAAAATATATAATCTAAAATAAATGAATTACGTTAATATCAATTTCATATTATGGTTGCAGTTCCTAAACTTAATGCATCCTCTTAAGAATACATTTTTTTGAGTAAGCCAATCGGAAAAAATTATTACCTTTTTCATTTGCCGAGATCAATTTTAATAGATTTCGTTCTGAAAATTATCTTTTTACATCAGATATTATTCCTTCCGTAGTTAACGCCACAATTTCCACGTAATAGGGATTGTCTTCTCGAGAAAGAAAGAAAATTTTCGATTTGAATTCTTCGTATAAAAAATGGAAGAAAGGTTCGTGCGTTATCTGAGTAAATGCGATGATATGCAGCTACATATCACGGACTAATGAAAATCCTTGCTTTAATAGTTTTATGAGGAAACGGACGCTTGTAAAAGCATCGCACCACCGGGAAATGCACACGGAACTGGTGTATGCGAGTGTAAGAACTAGGCCGCCGATGACCGGAATCGGCTTTGATAACCTAGATTTGGCGTTTCCTCGGTCGGAGAAGAGATTCTGGATGCTACAACGCAGGAAAGGTGCTAAATGGAATATTCTCGACAATTTAACTCTCATGCAGGCCTCGCGAGAATCGGGAAATTGATGAGGCGCCTCTCCCTCGAGAGGATGAAACAAACGATTTATGAGCTAGGATGTAAATCAGGAGTGGTCAACCTATGCGGGCTCCGAGGTTTTTTAATGCGGGTAGCGAATCCATGATGAAAAGATGATCCGCAAAATTAAAAAATTCATTTTTCAAACAAAATTATGGAAATAAACTTCGAATTTTGTAATCGTAACTCTTAAAACATTATTTAGAATTGGTATCTCTTGGCCAGTGGTTCCCAAACCTTTTTCAGGCGCGGTATCCTTTTAAACATAAACCGAATTTCGCGACACCCTAGCCTAAGAAAGAAAGGTTTTATATTTTTACGCACGAGTATTAAAACCCATTAGTTGGTACTTAAAAAAACCAATTTATCGGTGGAAAAATTATTATCCCAATTACCTATCAATACCTCCAAATCGTTGATTCATTTACCGAACAAAATGTTTCGCGGCACCCCTAAAAATCTACTGCGGCATCCCACTGTGCCGCGTCACCCAGTTTCGGAACCACTGCTTTCGTTCAACTCTAATCCGGACGGCCGAAGTATCAACAGCATCAAAAGCGGCCCGCCGAAAAATTCGTAATCATCGATGCGGCTCCCCGCGTAGGAAAGGTATCCGTCTCCTTTCATATTATAACGATACTTCCTGCACACATATTAACGGCTGAGTGAAAAATCTATTTTTAACTCTCAGCATCCCTCAGCGGCCGTTAGAATCGATCCATTCCAAGCGATGGGCGAATCACCACTGATGGCGGAAGTCTTACGTTAGTATCTTTTATATGAAAAGGGGCGGGTTGCGAGACACGGTGTAACAATACAATAGTGAATAAACAAAAACTCCTTCGCCGTAAAAAGGAAGAGCATACACTCACGCTGCAGGTTGCTGGTAAACGCCGTCGCAGGACCTATGTCAAAAGGAGACACACGCACACGCAGAAACATACAAAAGCCACTCACACAGTAAGCTTTAACCAGTTTTACTAACTAGTTTTAGCTTTAATTCTTTGTTAGAGTTTACTGTGTGAGTGGCTTTTGTATGTTTCTGCGCGCGCGTCTCCTTTTGACTTAGGTCCAGCGACGGTGTTTACCAGCAACCTGCAGCGTGAGTGTGAGTGTTCTCTTCCTTTTTTCGGCGAAGGAGTTTTTGTTTATTTACTTTAGTATCTTTTGCATGGCGATGGGAATAATTTACAAGTTTTATCACAATACGAGGCGAATGCATTCCTGTGAAGTTCTGCGTTTATCGGAATTACGCATAGAGAAAACTATTTTTCCGCAGATGCAATATAAATGAAGATAATTCCCCTCGGGACTACTTTTGCCCAAAAACTAAACTGAAAAAGATTTCTTCCATTCCCGCCGAAGGTTATTTTTATTTCATAGCACAGAAAATTCATTCGTACTTGCCTGTCGTAACTGCAACGCGGATGTTGGGACGCTATGAAAATTAGACCGCGTCTAGAATCTCCACAATATTTTTTAGAGCGCTTTGCAACGAATTTTCGCTCACCCAGGTTTAAATACGTATAACGAAACTGGTCTAACGTCTCGAATATGACTACCCTAAATCCTGAAACGTCTGAAAATATGACATTTTTCGGAAACACGGCATAGTTTTCAATGGAACCATTTCCGGTCCGAATTAAAATCTCAAGTTTTTACCGTATTATTTCTCGGAAGAGGTGTCCCAAATGCGCTGTATCTCTCTGCTCGAATACATTTAACTTTGATGCTTCGCTTACGTAAAGATTGTCGCCATCTGTAAAATCAACCCCGGATACCGTAGTTTCGTCCTCGAATTCACTATAATTTGAGTGCACGTTTTCAATCGACGCATTCGATATTTTTGAATCATCGAAACTTTTGAAATTATTTTTTTAAATCGCTTTTATTCTATTCTTGGACTCTCATTCGTCTAAATAGGCCTCGAATAGGCTGTAAGATTTTATTATGCGAAATCCGGAAAAACCGGTACGCTCTCAGTCCTGAAGTTCCCGGATTTGTGACGTTCGATCTGTACATGCGTTGCATCGTGGTGCCCGGAAAAAAGTGATCTTTATAGCGAAACTGATTTTTTAGCCTACTTTCCAAAAAATGGAAAGAAGTCTTATGAGATCGCCTCGCTGTCCGTGTGTATGTGTCCCCCTCTAACATCTTCATCATTTCATTTCATTTCCATGAAACTTGGTGTAAGGCTAGTGCTCTCGGAGACTACCTCCGGGTCATAATTTATATTCCGAATTTACAGGTCCCGAGTTCGATTCCAGGTGAGTTCTTTCCCCATTTGATTTACTTGGTTGATCTAAAATCCGTCGTGCAGAGAGTTTTTCTTTTGCATTTTAAAATATTTTAAAATTAGGGTATCGGAGTGGGATTTGTACTGTTCTAAGGGTGAAAATGTGAAGATTCTTATTCTTATCATACAATTTTGATTTTATACCGTATTGGTTTGAATTTCTCTCAAAAACTTTTGTTTCGGCGTTTTGAAAGCCGTTTTTCGATTTGTTTCTACGGTGATGATTATTGTTGAACTCGGCTGGAGCATAGCCGAGTGCACATTCCAGCCGTGTTTCGATTCATAGCTATGGAGGTAACAATCAACCATTAGGTCGATTCATACCTATAGAAATCGCGGCGAAAAATATGAATACTACATATAGTTGTCAGTAACCATACCGACTCCGTAAACAAAACGGCGCTTCTTCTTGTGTGATTCTTACGACATCTTTGGTGAGAGAATTTTTATTTTTGTTTTTGTTGGTCTTGAACTGTTTTGTACTCTTTTGTTTTTTCATCGGTTTCCTTAACGTATCTCTTGGTTGGTTATTCCTTATTTTTAAAAACACCGTTTCTTCTTGCGTAATTTTTACGGCATCTTTAGTGAGAGAATTTTGTTTTTGTTTTTTTTTCTGAATAGAATATTCAACGGTGCGAGATGAACCTAAAAATAAAAATTACTGCTACTACTAACGCGAAAATTTGTTAATTTTGAAGGTGGTATTTAAAATAATAAAATTGTATTGAGAGGAAAGAAGGCGGATTAGTTATTTTCAGAACTACTTGTTGGTTCTTAATTCATAGATAATGTAAATGCGATATTACGCTCGTTGAGATTTCACACAAAGAGGCGAATCGAAAACTATGCGTCATGGAGGTTAACTCGAACGCTGACGCGGTCTATGTTCCATCTGCCAACGCTTTGGATTTCGGAGCGAAAAGCAGGACAGTCCTTTATCGGAAAATAAAGAAGATAGGTCTGGGAGTCGCAATCGCAGCGCAAATAATTCGAGCAATTTCCGGCCGCCGTTCTTGATAAGTCCCTCTATCTGCGTGCGACCGTCAACAAAGCAAATTGAGGGGAAAATGTTGACCGGCTCTCAAAGGATAATTGATTCGATTTGCAAAGCGATTCATCGCGCGATAATAATCACATGGATCGGAGAATGATTCGTCGCATCCAGGATTAAGCTATTCATCAGGAATTTCCGTGCGATATTATAAATATTGTGGAACCGGTCGCGATAGGTGGCCGAAAGATAAATTGAGAGAGGTTTCGGGCTAGATACTTCTTCCGCAGAAGAGATTAACAATTTGTTAGTAATTCTCTTTTGCTGATGAAGGACCTAGTCCTAAAGCTTCTCTCAACATATCTTTCCGATCTCTTATCACCATCGGTTCCACAATAAATGTTAACCAGATTTATTTCTTCCCATCCTTGTCCAATTTTTTTTTGACCTTTCTATTTCATTCATTCATCACAAACTCACAGGTTTATATGCTCTTCAAAAATGATTAGACATCAGATTCATGTGATATTTCTAGTTTTTGCTTGGATTTTAAATAGATAGACAACAATTCTTGGTAGAATGAGAACTTTTATTAAAATAAAAAATAACCTAATCAAATAACCGTATTTTACAAATGCTGTTCATTAAAAATTTCCCTCTCGCCCTCCCTCCTATTCTCCCTCCATCTCCCTCTTTGTCGTTTTCTCTCTCCATCAACTGAAGGAATAAAACGCTCCTGTAATCGAACTCGGGCCATTACTGCACGAAATATCTGATCATACCGTGATGACATCGTGTATAATTGAAGTCAATCAGTGAAAGTTCAGAAAAGTTAGTAAAGATGTGCTTTTTGAGTGGGACAGACAGTATGACAAAGACACATATCAAATTATATATAAATATGGAGAGATCGAGAGAGAGAGTGAGAGAAGGAAACTCAACTGATAAAGCCCAAATTCCGCGCACCGTTTGCAAATTTAAGCTTACAGATCGATGCCTGAGTCGAGGACCCGAAAGATCGCTTTTGATTATCAGACATTTTTCAAACATTGTGAAATCTAGATTCAACTTAGATTTTTTGCAATATATTGAAAACAATAAACATAGGTTTAATAAAAGATATTCAAAGCAAGGAAAAATAATATAATGCACTTCCTGTAAGTAAAAGCGTAGCAGTACATTTTAATTTCAATAATATATTTTAATCCAGTGTTACTCAACCAGTGGGATGCGATGGTCGTCTAGGCGGGACGCCAGGGTTCAAAAATAATTATTGTAAAGTTTTTCTCAGCAAAATTATTGCAGTATTTAGTGTCCTTAAAATTATCATTGATGATTAACATAATATTAAGATCTAGTCATTTTAAAAATCCATTGTCGGAAAATTTGGTATTGTTTTTATCATGGTGGGAATCAGGTTTTTTTTCACAAAATGGTTGGTGGGACCTAAGATGCAAAAGGTTGAAAACCGTTGTTTTTAACTGTTCTTTCTTTATTTCAGAAAGAGAAAACGCAAATATTTTATTTATTTAATTCCGGTATTTGTTTCTATGTGAGACAGAAACTTTGAATCATTGTAAGGATATAATTTTAAACCTAAATTTTTAATTTATGTAGACGCTAAGGCAAACCATGTTGAATGTTTTGAAATTGTAGCGAAAACTTCAATAAGTGCATTAGGGTTATTATATTTATAAAAAGGAAAGGTGACCATTTATGCGATTAAATGCAGGAAGAAGTGGCAGAAAACTGACATGGATTGAAATCAATCCATTTATCATTTGTTGGTCGGATATCCTATCTGGTTGAACGAAGAGTGATTACACCTTAATAAATTTGTCTTCGGATTTCCACGAAGTCACGCCCATCAGCTGATGGATCTCGTGCATTTCTTTTTAAATAACGCGCAACAATGAGATGATGACGCGAGTCTCGCTCTATATAAAAAAATAAAAGATATTTAATCTCCGTGGATACATTAAAGATTAACGTATAACATTTAATTAATCTTCGAAAGGTGTCAAAAGTTTTTCTTCGATTTCATGTCTGTGTATTTCAGTATCTTAAAAACCTTATAGTAAGAAAATAACGTAAGCATTTTTATAAATTTAAGTTGATTTTAGCGTATCCACAATTAGATGTGGACTTTTTTATGTTACGCTAAAAAAGTTGAAGATTTCATTAGGATTATCTTTATTCGTTTTGCGATAAAAATACTCTGAATGATGATAAAATTTCAACCGTTATGCACTTGAAATCCGAATATATGCAGGCAAAGTGACCTTTAAATGCATTATATTATATATACCATTGTTTATCAAAGTGAGGGCCTGCGACCCAGTACATGGTAGCAGGGCTTATAAGGAAATGGCGAGCAGCAAAATTAGCTGAGTTTGAAGGGGAACAAAATACTTCTGTTGCTTAAAACTTCTTGTTAGACAAATGGTTTAAGTTTATCCCCCGTCGCGATTTATTACGAGTTGATGAATAACGGGATGGGAAGTATTTGGCCGTGAATCGAACTCGGGTAGGTACTTGAACCAGCTAAGCTATCAAGCCAGATTGATAGTTCATTAAAGTTGGTTAAAGTACCTACCCTGCAAGTGGGAGACCCGAATTCGATTCTCGGTCAAGTACAGGATTTTTTTCTCCTTCTTAAATTTCAAATTTGAGATGATAAACATTCTGGTCAAAATATTGTTTTCTATTCGTTGCATTTTATTTCACTGAGGTGTCGCACGAAAAGTTTGTAATACACCGTTTTACTTCAATCAAAAGAAGTAAGTGCTGTATAGTATAACAAAACTTAATTTAAACAAGTGAAGGAAGAACTGCAGAGCAAGTTTAATAAGGCGCTTTTATCACCGACTGATATCTTTCCAGCGGAGTAAAAAACTCGTAGATGCGATGTACCGTTGGTTGCTTACATTTACACAGAATGTTCCGCTTAGCAGTTTTTTTCGATTACTCCACAGCAGCTAATTCTAGATTTATCAAGTTTATATCATGTTCAACTCTTATATAGGCCAATTTATTCTGGAACGTTTGCTTCTCCAAGTTGTAGGATTCCAGAGATATAGCCCGTACAGACGAACGGACGGACAAACCGAATACATAACCGCTTTTATTTTCTAAAATATTGATAGTATTCAAGGTAATTCCAATGACCATCAAAGAGTCGAGGAAACGAGGTCAAGTTCAAAGCAAAGTTCTTTACTAGTGATTCGACTATTCTTACGATTAGTATAGCACCAACGAGGACGACTGCTTTGTAGCTTAAAAGCACATCTGGCTCCCCCGACCGTTTTACGGCCACTGGAATCGCCTTGGTTATCATTTGATATCGAATCATGATGTAACCTCGATGATTCATTTTTTGGAACCTGGCTGATGTTGACGGATGAAATCCTTCGGTCGGGCTTCACGGTGTATATCCGCGCCGGTCATACCGCCAGATGATTTACACGACTATTCATAAAAGAGTTGCATAACCGGGAGCTTCACAATCAGCGTGCGGAGACTCCTTAGGAGTTCCGCGGTATTTTCAGAGAATTGGGAAATAAAACGACTTCAACAAGTGCCGTTACTCGTTAAGCTTCCACCGAACGACTTTCTCCTCAGTTCACACGTTCACTCAGGAGTAATGAGACAAAGCCATAAACCAGCGGCGCAAGCTGCGATCCAAAATTACATTGCTTTTTGTTGCACGTTCCCCCAAAATTATTAGAAAGCGTTTAAAACATTTATTAAAAGTTTTGAAATGTTTCCAAGAACTTCAATGCTCCCAATAGGATACTCTCACGATTTCACAGTTACAAAAGGGTTCATTTGTTGGTTGGTTGGTTGGTCCGGAACACTCGTCACGTCGTCACTGTGAATCCGGTAAATGGTGAATCAAAGCTCACTCAATTGAAAAGTTTTATTCAATCCTTACGAAATCATTTTAGTGTAATGTTTTTTAAAAAATATCACAAATTTTATATTATATCAATAAAAACTCAAATTATCAATCGAGGTCCTGCATTCCTTATCACTCAACACAAGTACTTTATATGTTAGTATTAATTTAAATGTATTACACGTTAATCATAAAGTGAAAGTTTACAGTTTTCTTTAAAGAAGAAGTGGATCAGAACTTAAGTGTTACCAAAAGGAATTCATTCTTTAATTTGCCGCGTTTAATTTTTTTCTACAAAAATACTTTATTTTTATGGATAACGTAGCAAGCATTATTAACTCAGTAAAATAGCCACTTTTTACGAACATTATATTCATGAAAAGGCGTTTATAAAGAGCTTTCACTTTTTATAGCTGTCTTTGATTTGACTAAAATGGCATCCAAGCTCAACTTCGAATTGAATGCACCAGTTTTTCTATTTTTAAATCAGTTCCGTACATGGAAAGGAGATTTTTCGTTTGCAACAAAAATACATCACAAGATAACATGAACACATTTTTTTCTGTTCACCTTCAAGGTCGAGAATACTCGAAATTTTGAAAGTTGTTACGTCACGTATTTTGTAGTATAGGAGAGCGGTTTACAAACTATTTACCTTCGACCCCTCTTTACAGCACCCGATCTTGGCGATTCGTTTAACTCCACCCACCCGTCTTCCAATAAATATAAAATGCGATTGGAGTATTGGGAGAGAATTGGAATTGTTATTCAATGTTAATAATGAAATAAATTTAGGCAATTAAGTTGAACAAAAAAAATAAAACTTTAAAAACATTACATATACACTTCCGCCTTCTCCCCCTCCTGAAAATCTTACGTGACCCCCCTTGGAATCGCGACCCCCGGGTTGGAGAAACGCTGGCTTAGAGTGCCCTTAAATACGAGGCAATCTGTATTTTCAGGCGCTGCACGAAAAAAAAAACATTTTACGGAGATAATAATGTTAATTAAAAAATGCCTGCGTAATTCCTCTGCAAGGTTTTCAATGCAAATGCAAACAACTAACAACCGATTAGATGCTTTCATTTACGAAATTAGAATTTCAAAATCTACCATTATACAGCTGCTGTCTCGGTAGAACACAGAGTTGAATGAGTTAGAGCAGGGATCGGCAACCTTTTCTGCATGGCGGGCCACATTTGAAGTCGTGAATGCTTTGGAGGGCCGCATTGGGAGTCAAGAAAGCCTCGGCGGGCCGGATGAACGAATAAATCAGAAGTTTTCTAGAGATTCTGTCATTTAATATGAACTAAATCATGTCTACGTAATTTACTAGCGTTAAAACTTCACCCGAAAAGGCTTTGAGACCATAATTTTACTCAAAAAATATAAAATTGCCCACGAGAAATTTTCCTGATCAACTTTTCATCACAGCTTTGCGGGCCGCATAAAGGGTTCTTGAGGGCCGCACGTGGCCCACGGGCCGCAGGTTGCCGACCCCTGAGTTAGAGCATGAGTGGGGGACATTATTTTATGACGAGCCGCATTAGTGGTTGCAAATCCTTCGGAGGGCCACATTGCCAATGCTTCGGCGGGCCGGATTAGGTATTAAATCCAAAATCACCTAGAGATTCTGTGATACCATACGAGTGAAAATCAATTATTCTAAATGCTGTTTTTGGGGTTAAAGTTTCAATATTAAATGTGTTATTATCATAATTGGAATTAAAAAATATGAATTTTTGTGTTCTAAACTTTACGTATCTATTGTTCATCATAGCATCGCGGATCGCATTAAAAGCTCTCGAGGACCGCAAGTGGCCCGCGGGCCTTAGATTCCCCACCCATGTGTTAGATGCTCAAAAGGAGAATGTGGATTTTTAGACTGAAATTTGGATGAAAAATCGTCTTACTATGTGACACACACACACACACACATACATATATATATATATATATATATAACGGAGTTTAAAAAACAACTAGAAGCATGACGTGATCCGCGAAATGTTTGGAGGTTGAAAAGATGGGAATCAAGTGAGCTTTCCTTTTGTTCGAAATTATTTTATGTTAAAAATACTTCAGTGTTTGCCATGATGGATAATTAAAATATTGTGAAATTATTGGGATGGTCGATAATTTACCAAAAGTGAAGGTTCCTTTTGTTTAACTCTCGAAAAATGAAGTTACTCCTTCGATGAGTCGAAATTCGATAGATTAGTTTTAATAGTTTTACAACACTTCTTAACCTGTGATACATTTCCAACGGGTGACTTCCTTAAACCCTACTTCCTAATCCAAAATTTCACGCATACAAGCATTAGGACGCATTAAACGTGCGGTCACGCACCTTCGTGCACGCTCACGCATGTCACGCCCATTCATCCAGATTCGCGACGGCCAGAACGGAGAAAACCTCGCGTCCATTCTCTTCCATGTCAAACTCGCCGAATTCTTCACAAATGTCCCTCCCAAAGTGAGAGACCCTGTATTTATTTCCTTATGGGGTCACATCTACTTTGTGATTCCGGGGTTACTCGTAGCACTACCAGCCCTATTTGAAACCATGTGTTTCGTGATTAGTTTTGCAGTCGTTTTGCGCATCACCGATCTACAGATTTTCTTGGCCCACTCCAGTGTCAATGACTTAAGTGATAAAGGTGTGATAAAGACCTACAATCAGTTGATAAAGCTAAAACTGTCTCTAAACCGCTCCAGAATTGCATATTTCTTAGGCTTCTGTTATATGAACAACTATTTATTTATATTTTTGTTCGTTTGTGGAAAATCTCCTAATAAATATTTGATACTGCTTACAATAAAGTAAGAGCTTTACTTATAAATACATTAACGATTTTCGGTGAATTTCAGCAGTTCTAATGATGCCATATTGAATCATTCCAATTTTCTCATATCTACTATATCTATATATATATATATATATATTTCTGTAAACGGTATTTTTGTAATTGAATTTGTGGGCGAACGAAAGCTCCGATTAACATGTACGACCACTCATTTTGAAGTATATGTAGTCGTACAGCCGTGAAATTATATATAACTTTCAATAATTTCTCGGCTTTACGACTACATATACTTCAAAATGAGTGGTCGTACATGTTAATCGGAGCTTCCGTTCGCCCACAAATTCAATTACAAAAATACCGTTTACAGAATTATAGCAATTCAGTTAAAACCTGTCTTCGGACAGAAGAATGATGATGATATGTAGATATAGTAGACATAGGTATGAGAAAATTGGAATGATTCAATATGGCATCATTAGAACTGCTGAAATTCACCGAAAATCGTAAATGTATTTATATATTATTTATATATAGACTAGCGACAACCCGTCAAAAATGACGGAATGATAATAGAAATCTAAAAATAGAAATTCGAGTGTTTGAAAATATTCTCCTAAAAGACAAAGCTAATTAAAAAACTTCTTTTTTAATTTATCAAACTAAAACTTATTTAATTATTTTATATTGTTTATTTTTGGCAAAACCTGTTTGAATATTTAATGATTAGTGTAACAGCTGTTTAAAAACGACGTTTTTTGTGAATGTGCGATTCTCGCCCGGAATTCATTTTCCATGATATGGTGTGTTCTGAACATGGACTCTTAAATTTTCATGATTTCTGCGTCGTGTCAATTTTATGCATATAGAAGAAAGCATACAATAATGAGGATCTCGAGTCCAACAATCTGTTCTGTCATCATGAGAACCATTCACAATAAACACAATATTTTCATTAAATTTTGAATTTTTATGCCAAGTTCGAGCGATTTCGAACCGAAAGCAAAAATCGACGATAAGAATAAGAATTTCTGTTTATTTTCCTTTCAAATGGCTTTTATCCGAAGATCGTAGGTTAATTACTTCTAATTTAATTTTCCAAAAGAATAAAGACTGCAGATTGAAAAATCGATTTCTACGGGTCATGTTACGGGGAATATATCACCAGCCATGGACTCGAAGTCTGGACGTTTTTCGTAAATTTTTCTTCGTTAGATCATTTTTACTTATGAGCAGACCATTTCCGCCAAATTTCATTGTTATATGTACATATTTGATCAAGTTATTCGTCTTTTAATGTCTTTTTACCACCAGTTACGCACGAACGGATGAACGAACGAACGACCCTGGGATTTTATCATATTTGGATATATATATATATATATATATATATATATATATATATATATATATATATATATATATATATATACATTGGAACTTCCATAACTCGAGCGTCTATAACTCGAATTTTTCATAACTCGAAGTGAATTAATTTTACCGGGCAAAATAGAAATGAAAAAAACGTATTTCCATAAGTCGAATTTTCTATAAATCGAATATTTTTTTGTTTCCTTTAAAGTTCGACTTATGGAAGTTACACGTATATAAAATTCTGTAATAATTCGCCTGTCTTTTGTTATAACCATAAATAAGTCGCAGGGCCAAACTTTCGAAAAATTAGGCATCTTACTTATCCCGTTGCGTATTCAGTCACGGACAACTTTACTTAGCGTTCAGCAGAGCCCGTTAGGCTGCCTATGTCAAACTGAAAATGTTATCAACAACTGTACAATGACAGTTTCTCAACTATAAAGGATACTACACGAAAATATTGTTAATAATGAAGTGTTACGCTTATCAAACCATATACTTACATGTAAAAACCATTAAGAATTACATATTTCATTTTTTTATTTAAAACATTCTTACTGACGTTATTCCCGAAGTAAATCTTACTAAGTATTTGCATTATCACAAAAATTTTATTCTATTTGCCTAGGCTTAAACTTGCCCGTCCTAGAATTAATAATTTTTAAAATAAATTTTTACTTATGCAACTTCAGTATTTTACATATTATTCTCTTCGATACATTGCAGCATTTGCTGTAGCAGGCTACAAGTTTAACTAGATTTTCAGCATTTTACATGTACGATGTCGTGCAATGCCACAACATATGACATTTATCTTGGAAGATGTTAGTTTTTATCTGAAAGGTTAACGATAGCGACAGAAACTCCTCCCCTTTAAAACTGACTATGTTTATCTTGTTCACCACTTCATGCCTCAAGGGTTTCCAAGGCCGTCGTAAGGGCCATAGCGCTGTACAGTTTGTAGTATTTTTATAGCCGTCACCGTGAATCGAGTTCCCTGCCGCGAGGCGCCTTCTCCTCTGTTCATTTTTTTAATCAAGCCCTCAAGTCTTCCAACCCACACCTACCGGTTACTCCCATTTCCGCTGAAAGTACTTGGCCTCCTGACCACTTTCCCCTCCTCTCTCTCTCTTTCTGTCTCTGCAAGGGTTAAATGTATGTAAGAAGGAACTATATAGTCTCAATTTCGCCCTAAATAAAGAAGTTTGTCTGTCTGTCTCCCTCTCTCTCTCTTTCGCACAGCCAACCCTTTAACTTGTGTAGAATGAATTTACCTTAACAGGATAGAATTTTCACAGATAATCTCATGAGTTTAATTTTTGAGCTCAAGCACATTTATTTTTTACAGCTCAGTAAATATTTTGCCTGAAAAACTGGATGAATCAGTTTTGCGACAAAAATGTGATAGTCCTCCGTACACGTAAATTTAAGATCGACCGACCTTTCAAAAATTGATAATATGTTTGAAATCTTGGTGCATAGTTAATTTGCCAGTGAGCACTGCTTTATCTGCGATCATCACCTTCCAGACTTATTGTTAGAAGGTTTACGGAAAATTATAACGATGAATTTGTTTGGAACCACCGCCGTGATAAAAATGCATCTGAGCAGCTTATGTAATCCTCGAGGTACAGAAAGAAGGAACTTTAAAGCTGCGAAGGAAGTAATTCCTCCGAAACATCACCCTACAAAAAATTCCTCCGAAATAAAAGCCGACGTTTGTTCTCATTCCAATTAAATTATATTCCAAATTTTCTTTATTAGGGCTTCTTAGTTACATTGGCATAGTTATAACTTTTGTACCGACAAAATTGTTATGCCCGTTTCACTACAGTTGTTGGGTGGCACATGTGTATCCTTTTTTTAGTATTTTTGCACACGGATGCGATTGCGTTTTAAAGGTCGTTTATTCAGTGTTTCGTTTGAATATAAATGACATTAAATAAATAAATCCTCATAGAAAATATTTAAAAGTGTAATGAAAGCTAAAAATATGCGTCTGAATATTTCGTGACAAACAAATATGCTCCAAAATTATGATTTCTCTATATATCCTATTTCGTACAAAAAGATGGTCATGTCACATGAAAGTTCATATTTGGAGTTATTCACATTTTTCAGAAATTTACTTTCGCCATCTAGCACGCAAAATTGACTATTCCCTTATTACAGGGAAAAAAAGCTTGTCAACTATAATGCTTTCCTCCTTCTCTTCATGTTATCAATGAGGTCGTCATCTTTTTCCGACCTCTGCCTCATACTCGGCTGTATTTTTTCCTCCTTTCCAGCTCTTTAAAAATTCTCTTTCTTTTTCCGTGATTACCCGGCAACTGCACGCAATCATTCAAATGTGCTTCATCTATTTTTTCTGTAAATCTTTGGCTGGAAAAACAAAACAAACATACCATACACATAATAGGGTAGTAAGGGGTTGAAGTGGATACTATATACATACGCACATAATGTTGAAATCCCTCGATTAACGCTGGAGTTGATCCTAGCATATCTATGATCCAAAGTGAAGGAGTTTTCTAGATGATATTACAATATATATCCACTTTTACATTTTTCTGTGAGTTACGCAAAATAAGACAAAAAAGTTTTTAAGACGAGCGGAAGTTTCAGTAATTCTGGTAATAGGGCATCACTGGGCGGTGCAGAGACATTATAATAATAAAAGAAAGCCAAACAGGTTTGCCAGGTCAATACATGTGACGGCCTGACACGGAGAGGTGCCGCTAAAAGGCACGCGACGTATACTCACGGCAAGTTCGGAGACCATTCACACGCACGGGAACACCTGGATGTGAAGTCCGTAGCCAATTATGTTGGTTGAAGAAGTAAAGATCCATTTTATTCAGACAATAAAAGAGAGTTAATTATGGAATTGAGCTTCACGGCACAAATAAACGATGAAAAGTAGTCTCCAAATGCCGTATTTTTTAAAAGAGAATCCCGACCTGTTTGCCTCAGAAGCATGCTCAAGGTAACTCACTCATCGAGAATCTTGAATGACAGTCATTTCTTTGTTTCGGTGGTGGGTAAAAACAACATCCATCCGAGTTAACTTCAGCCTTCTAAAAATAATGATTAGGCAGAATGAATCCCACTCTTGTTTTCCTCGTCTTATACATTGTAATACATATAGGTATCCCTCGAGATACGCTCATTCGAAATACGCTTTTTCGTTAATACGTCGTGACAAAACTAAGGACACAAAATCTGAAATACACGGTCTTTTCTCGCTAATACGACGATTTAAATATTTCATTTTCGTGAGTTGTTGTTTCTCTCGATGATATGACTCACATTAATGTTCTCGGCAATAAAGAGTGGCCTCTCAACCGTCACTTTTCCGTGGCATTTAAACCCACAGGCGTGTATTTCTCCATTATGTCGATTGCCGAGCACATATGCATATTCACGTATTATGCCATCGCGTGAGCTAGAAACCATTTTGAACTGATTTAGGGCAGACCGAAGGAAGAAAAAAGAAATAACTAAGATATAAACGCATACGACAAAGAACCACAATATTTGGGCAGAAGAAATTAATTCATAAACCATCTGCAGGAGGGAGGCAATTATAACAATATTTATGTAACGACTAAGTTGAAATTTTCGAGGTGGGAACACATTAATCATTATAACATTGGGTTATATGGAACAATCCTTCCCGATATACGCTGTTTCCTAGGCACGCATTCCCGACGTATCTCAGGGAAACCTGTGCGCCAGAGGTCGCCAAACTCATGCTCGCGAGCACAAGGTTACAGCGGAATGGAAAATTCGGGTTTTTAAGAGAGGGTTACAATCTATTGTCTTTTTTAAAAATCTGCCTTTATTATAACATATTTATAATGAATTATAATTTGCTGATGACTCTCCGCAGTAAACTTGATAAGTACCTATTTGATTTATTGTAGGATATATTTTTATCTGCACTTTTAAAACAAAGCAATGTAAAGATATGAATTCGGGACTCTTATACGCAGATGAAAAAGAACAACCTTTATTTTTTAACCAATTAATATAAACATTTCGAATAATCTAAGTTATCGGTTTGAAACCAGTAAATATTTGAACTTTTCTCATCTTTAAAAACAACAACTTCGTTTTCTCTAAGTAGCTATTGTAATAAAGCGCTTAAAATATAAACCAAATATTGTAGATGTATAGTTTTCGGAGACATTTTCCACTGCGTGTGGTATTTTCACACTTCACAAAAATGTTAATATTGTAAAAAAATGGTATTTCTGGGGAATAAATTTCTCAGGATGGCAGGGCGATCTAGGCGCCTGACTCAAGATGCGTAATCTTTGTCCGTTAATTCCGGCATATGTGAATTCTGGGTCTCGTAAGAGGCCGTGGGTTCGAATCCCGCTTCTGAAAAAATTTTTGAGCGTGTAAAAAGCAATACAGCTACATCGCAACATGATGTTACATTTAGTGGGTTTCCTTTCACTTTCTGTGTACACCGCTCTCCGGTTATAACGTAGGTTTCGGGGGAGGAGCTGCGACCCGCTTTGTAAACCAACCGTGGTATAACAGAGGGCGCTATCGTATTGTCCAATACAGAATATCAATAAAAATATTTTATTTTTAAAATTTCTTTGCTCGCTACAAACTGCTAAATAAAAAGTAATGTATATTCAATATAAGAAATTTATTTTATCGATTATTTAAGTCAGTAATTTTTGTTTTGTATTTTACTTTGCGACGAGACTTCTTTCTTTTCAAGAAACGGGGAAGAAGTAAGACCGGCGGTATATCCGAATCCGCGGTATAACCGACGGCGCTATAACCGGGGAGCGGTGTCTTATTTCGCTGTTAAAAAAGAGATAAATGCACCACTACATACTATTATTATCTTTGAGATTGTGTCTGTACGTTCTCTTCGATTGCGATTGATACTTAACTCCATGTTGGTGTACTAAGGACAAAGAAAATCAGTCGTAAGGTTTGATCTGGTAAATGTTTCTCTTGCGCTGGTCATTCTTCCCTTAAAAGATACCAGATATTGAGCGCATTTCGGGAGCCGTCACCATTATTTTCCTTGCAATCTCATTAAGAAAAGAAGTGGGGAAATTGGACGTGAGAAGATTTCCATTCCCGACTCATCTTCACTTTAAATCCTTCGGCGCCATTCTTCGTACCAGCTTTGTTTGGTCGTCTTGATTCTATTTGTGTAACCATGGAGATGGGATCGGCACGTAGAGTAACCGATCCGAATGGTAGGAAGGAAAACAAACTGTTTTCAGGCGGTCTAGATATTATGGTTCTAACTGACGTTGCCGTTTCTGAGAATTGAATCGTTTTGCGAAGGACGAAGAACACATGGCGTAAACCGATGAATTTGTGGGCGACAATAGTTGTAGGAACTCGGCAGTGCGCGTCACATTTCGCGTTGCTGTTAGTCCTTAACGGTTTCTAGGATACAAACGTATTAATCTAACCAATCCGAAAATGTGTGCACTTCATTTGTATTTGTTAACGAGTGGGGTCTATATCTATACGAAAACAAAAATTATTTAAAACTACTATTTGTTTGAAATGTTAAAATAATTATACGGTAACCGAAGTGAGTTCGCTAACATTCATTCATTGAGGTTACACACCTCAGGTTTTATTCTCTTCGCAAAAATATTTGACCGAGGGAGAGTGTATTTCTTTCCTTTAACCCTACTTATTCTTTGTGTTTCCACTTTTTTATACTTCATTCCGACAAATGAAACAATCTTTTTTGAGAATATGAATTCGTTAAGCCCTATAGTTCATTTTTGAAAATTTGAATAGTAGTTTCTATGCCATTCCTATAAGCTTTTCCTTCACATTTATTTAATAAATTTAAAAAGTTATGCATTTGTTCGTGACATTTTGACAGAAAAAAATGTTGCCTGTTATTAAGAGTAGGTTTTAAAAAACATTACGAACCATACACGCCTATGGATTCACGAATTCCGATGAAGCTGCGAGGATTAAAATGGATGCGATTGGTGATTTTTTCTCGTAATCGTCGTGTACCGATTACTGGAAAAAATAATCCAGAAATGATTACGTGTAAATTTTATGCAATCTATAGCGAAGCAAGTGCCTTTGAGATTCAGTTGATTTAAGGACGGGAAGTAAACCCTGAAGGCCATGCGTTAATTTTTCGGTTTATCAAAATTTTAAGCGATGTAGATAAAAATCTCTCTCTACCAAAAAAAATGTAATATTTTAAGTATTGTTATTTTTCACCTGATTCTCTTTTCCAAAGATACTTGGATTGGAACTAGCTAAAAAGTATTAGCCGACGACTAAAAGTCGTAGCATTCGTTTCAAGGTCTGGAGCATCTGGCGCTTATAAACAATGCGGTCCAAAAGAACTCTAATTTCGCACATGTGGTCGGCATCCCGTTCGCGTGTCTTTAAGTTCAAGGTCACAAATCTAATGGTATTTGTCGACACATTTGTAATCATCCGTCTCAATCGTCATTTTCTTTCGCCTGCTAGATCTGCCACGTACTCGCGCACATGCGCGCAATTTTATCTAAATTTTTCAATTGGCATATTGATGTGTCAATCAATCGCATAAACTCAATTGACCCTACTGTGCTTGATGTGTTTAAGCTAGCATAGTGATACCAGTCTCTATAGAATATCAAAGAATGACTCTTCCCTCAAACGTATTTAAAAAGGATCCATGTCGCAATCCCCATCGTCTACCGAGGCAAAAGCTTCATATTAGGGAAATATATTATTCATAAATTCAAATATTAATAACATTACGGTAAAAAGTTTTTCCGCTTCAATTTTGCCCTGTATTTCTGATCTATTTGTATGTCGCTTCTTGCAAGTTGTTACTTCTGTCCTCTGTTTTTACATGTTGGTTTCCTCCACGACGTGATCGAGCATAAATGATTTCAAGTTTGCGAGCGAATTTCTGAAAGCCTATCGTCGAGGGGTTCGCCCAAAAAATACATGAGGCTGTTAGCTCTCGGAAGACAACCCAGGTCGAATCTCTGAATGAGGGTGATTACGCGGAGAAGGCCTTGGTTTCCGCGAACTATTAATATCCGATTACCGCGGGTGCGGAAAGAGGTATTACATCATGAGAAGAACGCGGGAACGATCAGTTTTTGAACGGGAATAAAGCGCTTCTGCGTTTGATTTACCACGGGCTTTATAGTTGGCAGGTATCAGATACGCGGCCCGTCAACCAATCTATTTGCCTTCATTCTACGTTGAATAAGTGAAACGAGTAATAATGATAATAACTCGTCTTAATTTAGGACCGCCATTTAGACTGCTGAGTCCATTCATGCGTCTAACCTGGAATAACATGCACAATCATCCACGACATCGGCGAGATTTGAACCCGCGACGTTGGTGTGCACCGACAGATATTCTAACTGTTCACCTACCATCTACAATTTGAAAGATGGAAAAATACGTATGATAAAATATTTTTATGTTCAACAATTTAAAGATTGTGTTTTGGAGAAAAACATTTTAAATGGTAGGGGATTAATGGAGTTTTATGTTTCAGCAACATACATATGCACAATACTACTGGTATACGATTTGATTTGAAAGTTCATATTGTTTTCTTTTTATCTCTCCTTGAATTGTCAAATGCAGTTGATAATTCGCTAATTAATTCGATGGGTTCAAATGCTGCCACAAAGCCTGAAGCCGTATTGGATATTTGAATATCTCTTTGGCAAAATTTGAAAATTGTACTTTTCCAGATGCGAAACTAAGTCTGCAAAATATTTGGAACGTACTAAACAACTTAGGGAATCACAACGAGTAATTTAATTAAATAATAGAGAGAGCATTTAAGCTTTTTAAAAAATAATTTTCTCTTTATTAGGCCCCTGACCGCGAAGTAAGAGGGCAAAATGCCACAGGGGCAGTCACGAAGGCAATCCGGAATGGGACAGTAAATTCTCTTGCTCCACCGCTCCTAATTACGTCAATATGTCCTTTGTCGAGCCATACTATAATGCTATTTTAAATTATAACTATGCGGTCTTTAATGATTTCAAATTCTTGCAAAAGTTTTTTTATAAATTCCAATGTTTGGGAGTTATGTTAACCAATTTTTTTTCTATTGTTGTATCATGAAGGAAAGATTACTCGGGCAGCATTATTGTCGTAGATCCAGAAGACGATTTCATCCCCCAAGTTTATCAGGATATATTTTAAATTCGCAATCAGTATATTAGATTAAGGAAAAAATTATTAGTTTTTCAATGCCAGGGTTGTTTGTGCTAATATATACTTGTCTTCTATTACTCATCCATGTTTTTCTTCGGCATATTTCCTTTTATTAATCACTCGTCACCATTATTTTGAACCTTTTAAATCCGGCAGAACACGATTTATTTTTTTCCTTTGCCGCGCCCTCCTTAATAAACTCCAGGGAGATTAACAAACAGGAAGGTTACCCAATGCGCCTAATTTTACGAACCTGTTATATAGCCCTCGCGGTATTCGGTCACTCTATCGCTTCAAAGAATCGGGAACATAAAAATAAAGATGCCATCGAATTCGCGCCAACTTACATATCATTGTAGTGATACAATTTGTAACGAAATGGTTGGCAGATTATCATTTTCTGGGTTTAATGGCGTTAATTTTTTTCCTTTCGAACTACTTAGAACCTAAACGACGGCATAGCTTTCATTATTAACCTTGACTGTTTTAACCTTTGCGTTCCAAAACGTGATTTATTTCATTTCAAGAGCATTTTGTTGGCGTAAAAATATCACATTGCTCGAATAGACTTAATAGTTGCACTCAAAACGATTTAAAGGAGAGCGATTTCATAGCTTCAAATAATTTTAGTGCATTTGTTAAAAATTGGCTTACGGTCATAATTACACTCAATAATTATTTAAAATAACATCACTTATCAAAGTGATTAATTCTCAGTTAGCACTAATTTTTATACCAAAAGGTTTCATTGTCCGTAAAACTAAATTAAAAATTTTCTGAATGTATTAATTCCATTGTCTGTGAAAAGATATATTAAAAATAAAAGCAAAGTTATCGTAAAAAAAAAGTACATGCCTTCCTACGTATAAAAGGATTGAATACCATTCTTTCAAAAATACAACTCGATAAGTAAATACAGAATGTGTATGATAAAAGAACGATCCTTGAGGATGAACTCCAAATCCGCGAGTAGCCACACATATTCTGATTGGTAAAAAGGTTAAATTATTAGCGAATCCAGAATACGGCAAAATTCGTCGTTCTTAAATGGGTAAATGGAGAATGTTCTTCACCTCTGCTTCCTGGTTCCATTAACAACACACCGCTCCCCGGTTATAAAGCTGTCGGTTGTACCGCGGATTCGGATATGCCGCCGGCCTGACTTCCTCTCCGTCTCTGAAAGAAAGTCCAGTCGTTTTTTTTCAAAAGTACTAAAGTAAAAAACAACAAAATACTGACTATTTAAAGAATCGATATAGTGAATTTCGTGTGCTGGCTTTATATTGTTTTTTTTTGTCATTTGCGGCAACTAAAGAAATTTAAAAAATAACATGCAAATTCTCTCTAGGTTCGAGTGCGACTTAAGGCTGTTAAGGTTAAGAACGCGGTCCGATCTTGAGCACCTTCGCTTTTCACTTGTTTTACAGCCCGGTCATTTTACTGCGGATATTCTCCTCTCGCAAGAGAAAAGAAAATAAAGCGTGGGTCATATTTTTGGACGCAGCTCAAGAAGAAGCCTTGAAGGTGGCAGCACGATCGTACTCGCGGTCCATCATCCTTTCGAGAAGTCTGTAGAGCTACTTCAACAGAAAACGAGCATCCGGTGGTAGTTTTCCGTCATATTCTGCAGAATCAGACGTAAACACTCGACTGATCTAAAAATCTGCTTTGATTATGGTAGAAGACGTAAGTGGTATAGCAACTTAGTTTAGTGCTCTTTTGTGAAATTCTTTAAAGATAGGTTATTACATTGAATGTTTTGATCTGCCCCTTATTGTAAGTTTTATTATTAAACGAACAACAAGTAATAAAGAACTATATTTAATGCAATCAGGGGAATAGATATTCGTTAAATAATTTTTATGTTTAAGTCATTATTTTTTTAACTATTAACAAAATTAGAAATGAAAAGTAAAGTACCTAATTACATTTTCTCATAAAATTTCTGTCTAAAAAAATAAAAGCGTATATGAACACAACAGAACTTCTACAAGATAATTTACATATAGTTCAAGCCTCGTCTTATTTACCTTCTATTGCGATGGAATGTTAAACTTGTTAATAGTAAAGAATTTATTGTTTACTTAACGTGTTTTTCCGAATGTAATAGGCAAAAGTTGAAATCAAGAAAAAATATAGATTACTTACATTTAAAAAGTTTGGAAAAACTTTTATTTTCATTATGGGTTTAAAAATTCATAGAGAAATTTATTGACAAGTTTTTCACATTAATCATCTTCATCGCCAGAACTCTCACTTTCATATATTTGCCTCCTTGATTATTCGCTTCTTCATCTTGTGATTCCCATAGCACGCCATCTTCCTTCCCATCCATTACATTAGATAAACAACTCTTTTTGAAACCTTTAATGATTCTCTCCACTGAAATTGACTGTCAAACTGATTTGACGGTTTAGGATTTTCTTCCTTTATAGAGAATTAGGTAGGCGAAATTGAATGTGTGCGAATATAATGCGCAGTAGAATTTTAAGAAAGTCATTGTAGGTAAAAAAAGTGCATTATATTCGGGAAAATGCGGTATTTCTTTCTTATGCTTTACTTATTTTTTATTCTGTTCGCAGAAAAGACTAAACGAAATCGAAAACAAACTTTCCCATTTATAATCGATTTCAATTCCCTAATCGAAGATGGAACGCGTTGGTAGAACGACTTCGGATCGCTCGATTCCGACCTAAATCTCTTTCCTCTCCTACGTTACGGCCAAAGACAAGCGGGATTTCATTGCGTGCTATAAAATATTTTTATACTCCGCCCTATTCTGTTTAGCATTTTCCGATTTCAAAGTTCGGCCTGGATGAAAGAGAAAAAATCCCTCACCATCGATTTCAAAATAAAATCGCCGTCCAAAATACGTCCCTGAAAACAAAATGCTGTCGGAAAGTCTCTATTACTCTCCCTTTTTAGACTGACATGTGATACTTGATTGGTTCGCTTCCTTTTGCCCGAGCAAAGATCGATCAGTTCGCTCTACCTATGCCTTTAAAATAATAAGGGGGAAAATATCCGTAAGGGAAAACTCGGAGCCATTAACTAATATAAGTAAACCTTAATAATATTTTACCAGGAAAATGGCACCCGTGGAAGAAGGCTTTTATCGTCCCCATGTTTAATTATGGCGTACTTGGGCCGATATATTTTTTTCGGCGCCGCTCCTTTTTTCATAAAAAATATCCATTCATTGTCTAAAGAACGACTGCTGAATGACGTCACGGGGAAACCCAAACATGTTCTCACTTTCGCGAATTAATGCCTACGCTTCAGCGAAAGTGGGAAAAGGAAAAAAATAGAAGAGTTGATAAAGAAATAGGGAGAGTAAGAATAGAGGGATAGAGAAGTGGCTGTGGAGTCTTATCCTTGTAAAACGCAGTCTATTTCAAAAACTAGAGCTTATTATTTTTCGTTATAATCTCGCAGTTTCACTTAACACATGAGTAATTACCGAATGCAATAGTATTTTGCGACACGGGATGTCTTTATATCTTCTCCGGCAAACTGAAAAGGTGCTTTCTCCGCAATAGAATGCAAAAGGTGACTGTTTTCGTTCCTATAACGTGAATAGCCTTCTGAGACGTGTCATTACGCAAAAAGATATGAAAATATTACAAATTGATTCGCTTTAGACGTGACGACTGAAATCCGAAGGTCCTCTTAATGATTGCCGATGTCCTAAGATTTCTTAATTATCCGACTATCGACCGACTTTCCCTTTATCTTCTTAAACTTGTCTCGTTCCCTGGTAATCTCTTTCATCCTTCCTTCTAAACTTCGCTAACCCTCTTCGATAATTTCATTTCCCCTGAAACTCCGCGCAGACTTTTTTCATTTATCTCCGTTCAGTAACTCACGTGAGAAATATCGAGATAGTCGTTTGGCTGAAAAAAACGAAAACAAACACTTAAATGTCCAAAACTTGAAAAAATATTTATCTCGGGTGCAGAGTCGAGACAAGATATTTTGTTTAAGAATTCCGCCTATCTCCTAATGAAAGTATACGGCACACAGTTTTGCCTCTCGATACAGTAATTTATTTACAGTTAGGGAGTCTGTGACGCTTCGCTGTCACATTTAAGTCGATTTTGATTTTTCTAAATAATTCATTTGATCAGACACCCATTTTATTTACAAAAGCTGTCACCCAGCGGTACCCCAGGAAAATCCGGTGTTTCGATACGTTTTATATTTTTAATTATTTTTTTTTAAGATAAATCGCCATATTCTTTCTCTCTTTTTTTCTTTCTTGTTGTTTAAGGGATTTGTAACGATTAAGAAGTCTGTAACCTTTAAAAAATCTCAAATTAGGAAACATTTGCGCTTTTAGGTTACATTATTTTTTTTTATGTTATCAATTTTAAGTCGCAATTTTTAACATGTCTTTCGCATGGTTAAAAAAATCATTTGATTATACACGCAATTTTCTCTTATTATTTATTAATTTGCTCTCGATTTTCAGAATAACGATCCCTTTTTTGCTCGCGAAATTTTTCCTTATTTTTTCTCTATACGCTTTCGTATATTCCTTTCTTTTTTCGGCATTCATCATCCATTCTTTCTTGAACAAATTATCAACAGGTTTTTCTTTCTCATTAGGCTGGTTTCCAAAAGAAACATATCCTTATGAAATGGCCCTGTCTGTTTGTGTGTGTGTCCCCTGCTAACAACTTTTGCATCAATGTTTTCATGGAACTTGGTATGATGCTCGTGCTGCCAGGGCCCACCCCCGGGATATATTTTATTTCGCGAAAATTTAAGTCCCGAGTTTGATTCAGGAACTTTTTTTCTCCATTTGTTTGACATAGGAAGCCTCAAATCCATCGTGCAGGGATGTTTTCTTTAATACTTTAAAATATCTGAAAATTGTGATATCGATGCGAGGTTTGTACTGTTCTAAAAAATGTAGATTATAATTTTTATCGCCGAAGTTTGGTAATTGGTCGTATTTTCTTAAAACTCTACTAAAACCGTGTTTTTGCGTTTTAAATCGCATTTTATCGGATTGTTGCCATGGAGACGATTATTACCGAACTCGGCTTTATCATAGACAAGTTATTTTCTTTTCCGCTCGATTACTCTTGAGCAATGGACAGTTGATCCATACATATTAGCGTATAAACAGTAACATTTATTAAATTCGTTAATTTAAAAAAATAGACCCAAAATATGTCAGAAAGAGATTTTGACATTGCTTTTAATGGTATTTTAAACCTGATAATGCTCTATTATTTTTTTTCAATTTTTCTCTATCATTGATAAACTATGAATTATAAATGGTATTTATGGCATGAGAATTCCTTGGAATGACTAACACATACTTAAACATTTCCTGTCAATATAAATAATCACTTAGGGACGTCAACCTCGGGAAACCAGCCTGCATTAGTCCTGGTTTGAACTTCTTATTTATTATTAACCTATATGGAGATTTAGGATAAGTTTAATTTAATTTTTTAATTTTCCAAGTGATGTGATGAATAAAATTAACTTGCCGTTTCTAAGTTCTTTTAAACTTATTTCTTCGTAAACAGAACAGAAAAAAGTAAACAGACAATATGACATAATATCGTCAAGGAGCTCGCGAGTCCACTTAATATTACTGCATGCTCAAATGAGGTGGCCATGGCAACTGACAATTCTCATTGTTGAAAAGTTGCGTTTTTTCGTATCAAAAACGAATTTTTCCGGCAAGTTCCGAATGAAAATTGATTTCACGGTAACCAAAATGAACTTGATTATTTTTTCAATACAACCTTTTAGGTCCCGAGTTCGAATCTTGGTTGTAACTAATTTTAAAATGCGATTTTATAATGCTCGAAACTGATTCCAATGCTTTTCTTATGGATGACAAAAATTGCGGGAAAACCCCCTAAAAAGAAAGTTTTTAATATTTCTGTTTGAATTTAGTATTGTTAAAGAACAGAAGTATTCTGCATTTTTAGAAATTATAGATAACAAAAACAGTCCAAACAAAGGTCGAGGTATAAGCTTCCCAAAAGCCTACACAAACCTGCCAAAAGGTTCGCCGACGACGATTACGGTAATATAATATATTATATGATGTAGAATAAAATAACATATTGTATAATATAAAACGTTAAACTTTAAAGTTTAAATTGTCATTCGTTGCGCCCCTAAGCGTGCTGCGCTCTAGGTGGGTGTCTTGTTCCGGCTCTGCTCGGGTATCTCCAATAGCCACAATAAGGTTATGAAAAACCAGATGGATATTTCGGTTACAATGCAGCCGTCTTCAGTGGTAATTCGCCGAAAGTAGATTCTAAAAGTATCACCGAAGACTGCTGTATTGTGACCGAAATGCGCATTTGGTTCTTATGACCTTGTTGTGGATATTTGAAATACCTGAGATAGGAACTTTCTTCAGTTTTTGGTATTTAAGTGTTTATTCTTGAACTGTAATCAAAAACGATAATTTTATCTTCTTCAATCTTATCGGGTGCTTCCTCTCGAGAACCGAAGGTGAACCACGATCCTTATGCTCCCTACGTAATCTACTCCAATCGCCTCCCGTCTCCATTTTTCCTAGCCCTTTTCAATGGATTGCACTGGAATTCCCTTTTCCTGGAGGCATAATATCCATTATAATAATAGTCTTGATCTGTTTTTGTGTTTTTCTGGAATGCTCCTCTGTTTGAGAGGGAATTAGCGGAATAACTCGAGAACTGTTAATTCGATTTCGACGATTTTTTTCGTGATATACTTGAATCTACCTTTTGCACCTTTTAGGCAAGTCATCATTCATCATAAGATCAACGATTAGATTCCAGGAACGTTCACTTTCTTTATTTTATTTACGCGGCTGTGAGCGTAAGAAATTGATAATTTGCATATTTGCCTATCATTTTTCTACCATAGATTTTGGAATACGCGTCGAATCGATCCGAAAATAGTTTACGCGAAAATTTGACGTATTTGTAGGTGAACATCTTTCGGGGTGCCGGTGGTGTAGTGGTTAGGACGCTGGCTGCTACTCGCCCGATGCTTGAAAGTCATCGGGTACGAATCCTGCGCGAGTAGGATTTTTTCTCAAGGTCATCCGGCCCCCTGTTTGCGTGGTTTGTGGAGACCGCGCAAATTCAGCTGTTCCGTCCTTCGGAAGGGACGTTAAGTCGTTGGCCCCCCTGGTGTTCTTCGCAAGAGCAGGCAAATGCCGGCACCGGGTTTCCCTCCTCCCTTCTGTGTGTGTGTCCGGTGTGGAAGGCAACGGGAAACCACCACACCGTGTATGTATATTCCCTAGTCAAAAACCAATTAATTAATTAATTGGTAGGACCTGTCGTAAGACAGAACACGAATGAATGAATGAATCTTTCGTCGTCAGGATGGTCTACCTTGTTTCCGGTTTCGTGTAATTCATGATTGACTAGTACTATAAATTTGCGCCGCATCGGTCCACATATTCAAGAAATTTCGAGTGTTTTGAAGTTTACATAATACCTTGGGTACGTTAAATAATACGACAGTAACGAAAACGCAAATATTCATTGATAAATGAAGTCGGATAGAGATATTAAAATTTTTAGATTTCTGAAGGTACTTTGAGGACATTTTCTGGGTTAGTTTTTAATCTTTGAATAATGACAGAAAAATAAAATATATGTGTATATTTTAATGACATAACGTTTTATATGCACTAAAAGTAAAAAAATAAATCTATTTTTAAAATTATTGAATTTTCCAGAAAATATAGAAAAAATTATGACGACATCATTGGATGTCGTCCCTCGGATAGTCCCAAGATATGATAATCCTATTATTGCATCTAAAATATCACCAAAACAAAATATTCCGAATATGGTTTGTAGGTTTCAAGATATGTAAATTAGAAAAAAAAGTTGCGACTTATATTCAAACAAATTCTTTCTTTTCAATAATAATGATAGAATTCCCTTTCAAAAAAGTTAATTTGTGATAAAATATTTATATTATTTCTTTCGCAATTATTGATTAATATTATTCTTGCTATAATTGACAATAATAGTTTCAATTTACAATAATAGTTTCAATTTACAATAAAAGTTGCAATTTACAATAAAAGTTACAGTTTAAAATAATATTTAAAATTTACAGTGATATTTACAATTTAAGTTATTACTAATTGTTTCGAGAAATACAATTATTGATTATTATTATTATCTTTTAAATATATGTACTCATTGTCTGTCCGTCCGTCCGTCCCCCCTTTTATCTCTTGAACAGTTTGTCATAGAGAAATGCTGTAAAGGCCATTTTGTGTCTGCCAACTAGGAGACCTCAAGAAAACTATTTTCGTTTACATAAAGTGTCCCAGGTTTGACTCCAGGAGATGATTATATTTTCCCATATGTATTTACACAGGAGTTTCGATGTTTCAATGTGCAAGGTTTTTTCTATCATTCATTAAAATACGTCAATATTGACCGAATATCTCTGTTTTTGTTTTATTCAACATCTAAATCTATAAAATATCTTATTCTTGAAATGTTTAGATGTTATACTAAAGCATTTGTCAGAAATGCGCATTATTTAAAAATGTTATGGCTTTTTCATACTCTTTCCAGGTGTTGCCAAGGCGACCCGCATTGTTGCCTCCGATTGAATTAGCCTCTATTAAGCCTTCAAATAGATGAGAAAACTCCGCAATTCGCTTTGCTACATTGAAATAAAGAAGTATGTAAAAAAAACCAATGTGTATAAAAAATAATAAGGCTTAAATAAAATTTCCTACAAAAAATCCAAAAACTGGTTTTCTAATGAACGGTGAATTCGACTAGAAAACGAAGCACGGTTAGAAAGTCCACAAGGCACTGAGTCTAAATACCCCTGCGGCCCTTTTCCTAAAGTTGAATCCTCACCATGGGAGAGAGAGAAGCGAGAGGGAAAAATATTTGAGAGGGAACGTCATATGACATCGCCCGTAACTGCGCTAGGGCGGGACGAACGTGTTAAGAGAGAATAAGGGAAGAGAGGGGAGGGGAAGAGAGGGGGAAGGGTGGAGAGGGGAAGGGAGGAGAGGTGTAGTGAAGGGAGGAGAGGGGAAGGGAAGGGAGGAGAGGGGAAGGGAAGGGAGGAGAGGGGAAGGGAAGTGAGGAGAGGGGAAGGAATGAGAGGGGAGATAAGTGGAATTTATATTACGCGAATGCTCCCTGGCGCCGAAATTTTTCCGGAGAAATAATCGAGGATTATGCGGACGGCTTCATGAAGCCCTCTTAGCACGGGGGCGTGACGGTTATCTTCGTCGTTAAGCACAGTCAGTGGGAGAAGGAGGGGAGAGTATGAGGCGTAATGCTCCTCTGTGTGTGTGTTTGTACAGACGCATCTTAGCGTGAAGATAATCCTCAAAGTAACGAAGGAAACCGAGTCTGAATAGGGAAAAAAACGCATAGCCTTGATCATGAGATAATCCATGACGATAGATACAAGGAAAAAAACTAAGAGAAACCAAGACTGTCCAAGAGAAGGTCACATTATTACGTTACACAAAGATATATGACTAGATTTTTTTGTTTCTCGAAGATGCCTCTTCCTGTTCGTGCCTTCATGCGCCCACGGAAATTCCTAAAAATCGAGTTTTTGAAGATTTTCCTAAGGTTCGAGTTTTGGAGAAGTAATTGTATGCTATTAAAAAGTGCGAAAATACATGTAATCGATGTTTCCGTATCGTATTTGCTTAAGCATAAGACGGTCCTGAATATGTATCGGTTCAAATTGTGTTGAAGGCTTGCCGTAAAAATATATGTCCAGAAAATGCTACTATAGGCTGCCGCAACTAAAAAAGGAAACTCCATAGCAATAAAGAGCAAGTATCCAGAATGTAAGAGTTTACCACACGGAGAAAAGCAATGACGAGGTCTTGTGTTCATATCGTAGGCGTTAGCTACACAGCGGCTAGAAATAATGGCATTGCGCGTATGTAATTCGCGAATTTTACACTGCGTCTGGTTTTTTAAATAGAAGTCGCAGGAAGAATTTCGCTCTGGCTCGGGTAAATTGTGCAACCCAATATATCGATAGGGATACTTGGGTTTCAATTAGTCATTTGATATGTTTATTGGTACCGAGGTCGTTTTAAAATCAATTATACCAGTTATTTCTGGTGCAATCTCGCCTTTCGGGCACTTCCTACTTAGAAAATATTAAAATTCCCTTATAAAAATAAAAAGCGCTTAGATGCACGTAGTAAAAGAAACACTTTGGCGAGACTAGGTGTTGGCATTTCTAAGAAAGCATAAGGTGTGGAAATACTCCGTTAGATCTTGGAATTGTGCATATTTACAGCTTGAAGTTATTTTTAATCTCGATTTCCATTTAAAAAATAAATCTCCTACGGTTTGAGCAGCAATTTATGGCCAAGCGTATCAGTTTGTGTTTGTCGGCGCAAACTATCTTGCGCAAACGAAAAATGCCGTAGGGAGTACTTCCTAGTTGCTCTTCGGATAAAGCGCGACACGTGAAACATCAAGAGGAAGCGAAATGAGAAAATTAGCGTACGACGTTTTTCTTCATAAATCTAAGCCTAATCCATTCCTTTAAGGGAACTATCGTCAGCTTGCATATTCTAACGGCGGTATGAAGATGAACTTGAGGTAAAGCATGTCCATCACAACATGGTAGGTGTTGCGAAAAAGAAAAGGAAAGGTGGATGATGTCGCATTAATAAAAAAAAACGCGTCGTGAGGTGGTTTAATTTTTGCTGCTAGTCGGGAATCACGCGGCATTAATGCCCGATAGTAAGTTACCGATGCGTAGCTCATCGATTCTTGAGTCCTTAGTTCATTGAATGGTTTGATTGTCACTCGCTCCAGAGTTGCATCACGAACAGAAGTGACGCCGACGTTGCAGTTTCCTCGGACACGCATCGCGTATCCGAGCGAGATTTTTATCCAGTGACTCTTCTCTTTACTTTGAAAACTGATTTTCAAGATTAAAATGGCATTTTTTAATTTGCATTTTGTCGCTGGAATGCACGGTTACTCTTCAGTTTTGTGGGGACGTTCCCAATCGCGGAACGACTCTGGTCTATGACTTAATTTCCTCCGCTCCGCAGAAATAATGGGGGGGGGGAATCTACGCATTTTTATATTTCTAAGTTTCAGATGGAAGCAGCAAATTTAACTGTCAAAATATCGAATAATTAAATGAATTATTTATCATTTGTGCCTATGCTGAAAATTGAGTGGGATTGTAAGGTAATTTATTGCTCTTTTTACAAATAAAGATGTATTTTCCGATTTTAAAATATAACCCGTTTTTAATTCTGTCGTATTATTTGGTTTATTAAATTAGCAGATAATCTTGCACATCATCCGTGGGATACCGGTTTCCAATACACTTGGTGGAATTTCATCGGTCCGCGAATCAGAAAGTCTGATATCCACTGTTGTGGGATTCGTATAATACGTCATAGCATCAGCGAATAAAGTTTAAAGGCTTTCTGACATAATATTACGGAAGAGCCATTGTGAAGCAAATCGCACATTTTTCCTTAGCGCGGCCATTCGTTGAATACTGCTGCGCAATCCGGGATCCTTTCGAGGAGGACCTAACTATGGGTCTCGAAATGGTCCAACCTTTAAGAGCTACGTTTGTTAGGGGACACTATAGTTACGATATTTCCGTAACGGAGCTTTTGAGTAATTTGAGGAGAATGGAGTGCGAGCGTAAACTAAACGAAAAATTTAGTTGTCCCGAATGTATTTACTATGTTCGAGTCATGGCTGTTTCCAATGTTGTTAATGGGCCTAAGGTTAAACCAGAGTATACGTGAAAATACGAAAAGAATAATTGCTAGAAGGGAAGGTAATTTTTCCAAAATGCGATAAAAAGGGTAACAGAAATTGTATGTAATGTAGGTATGATGTAAAGGCACCAGTTTTGGCAGGTCACATCGTACTGATATAAATGTATCTATATCGGCTAGTAAATATTTGAATTTATCGACTTCCGTGATAAAATCATCAACATTAACGAAAGAGATTCTCTTTGGAAACTTATCTATTTCAGGCGGAAATCGAAACAAAAAATTAAATTGAAGAATAATCATTGCCTTGGCTTATCCTCGCATGCTTTTTTCATGATCTCCCATCCAAAAATAGAATTTTCACAAGACTTGGGTTAAGTTGAAAAGGAAAGGCCATCGGCTTGATCTTCGGGAAGTTTGGATTGACTGATTAGTAAATGAAAGCCCGCAAAAAAGCATAAACGTCCTCTTCCGGAGTTATTTATTGAGAGGATGTGGAGTATGATTAGAGGGGAAATTAGTATTGTTTGCAAAGGTCTGTCTGCGGCGCTTCGATTAGTAAGGAAGTCGCCTATTTTCCCGCTAAGACTTTTTATGTGACGTTTTTTCACATGCCTCCCTAATCTCACCGGCTGAGGCGATTATTCTTTTCTGTTCAAAATAACTTCTTACGAATCCAATTGCAATCGAAACTCGAGAAGAAAGACAATAAAATCGGGAATAAAAGATTGCCAAGGAAAGCGGATGCAATAACTCCAATATTTTTACTAAAAGTCATAAATTTACTTTTTTAAATGATGGGTTGCTCAATAATTTGCAAGTTACGTTTTCACCTACTGTGTCACTAATACACACACATATATATATATTTATATATATATGGATGTCAACAAGGTGTTGGGATGAGGAAACCCAGTAAACACTCACCAATCAGACGACTTCAGGTTGGCGAGGCCCCGGGGATGTCGAAGCGACACACGTAAAAGAACACTCTCTCTGTAGCTGATAAAGGAACAATTCCGAAAGCTTCTACGTTTGTGATGTTTCTGTGTTTTAGTGTTCTTTTACGTGTGTCGCTTCGACATCCCCGGGGCCTCGCCAACCTGAAGTCGTCCGATTGGTGAGTGTTTACTGGGTTTCCTCATCCCAACACCTTGTTGACATCCATATATCCATTTTACCTTTCCTTTTCCGTAAGCTGTTATTTATATATATATTTATATATATATATATATATATATATATATTTATATATGTATATAGCATCACCATCATCAGTCCTTTTTGATCCATTGATGGAAGGAGGCAACCCATAGACACTTCCAGTTTTCCCTATCAATTGCCTTCCTTCTCCAAGTTGACCCCAAGAACTTCACAAGTTCTCTATCCCATCTGTCTTTCGGTCTTCTTTTATAGAATCCCACGGGAGAGTATTATCAATAACATACGCGAGTCACGTCCCATGCTTTTTATCTCGAAACGCAGAGCTATTTTCAGCGATCATGCAGCAATATATTTTCATTTTCCCTTTTTCGATTCATACGAGGATTTGCGAGCGACAGTTGTGCTCACATTTTTCTCTTCTTTGATGGAGAAATTTTCGCATATAAAAATTTGAATGTTTTTATTACATTACCATATGTTGATGCGGATTTATCTTGTGTGAAAAAACAGCGAAGCTCTTCCGTTACTAAAGATCTAAGAAATCCATTCGATTTCTATTTCAGAGTCTCGTTATATTTCTTACCATTTCTTGGATATATTTATCGGAACGACATCGTTAGTTTGAAGCAACGGAATTTTTCCTAAGGGATTCCTGGTTGGAATCGATCGCTCGTTTTGAGGAAGTAAACGAAAATAATTTCGACCCGCAACTCCGTATTTTCCTTTTCCTCTGATCAAAAAATAAATCAAAAGAAATTGTATCTCAAAATCGTTGGTAAAATGGCAAGGAAAACTTCCAGTTTCGTTGCTAACCTTCCAGTTCGTTGGCTAAACTTTCAGTTCATTTATTATAAAGCTCAAAATATTCACTTTTCACATAAAATTTCTTGTTAAAAACATTTTTAAACTCGAATTTTTTAATAAACTAATAGACCTAAAACCATAGCTTAGTAAGGCCTGTCGTGATGGGAAAGCGCATTTTATTCTGAACAAGCATTTCAAGGAAATCCAATTTCCGTTGATTCCTTTATTCTTTTACACAAACTACGTATCCATTCCCATTTTGACGGACTTGCTTAAAGTAAGTTAGGACAACAGAAATAGTTTAAATTCTGCACGGGACAATGAATCGATGAGATAGACATTTTTAACTCATTTGTAACCTTTCTTAGGTTTTCAAAAACAAGTGAATAAATACTGAATCGTGGAAATCTTAATTGATATTGACCAGTACAACGGTATTCGTATCACAACTATAGAGTGAAGCGATTGTACCATATATCGTAATATAGCATTCTCAAGACCATAAGTGTCCCAAAAACATGCAAAATTTTTAATTAAAACAAATATGATTAAGAAATTTTCTAACACGTAGACCGACTTCTCATCTTTAATTTTTACCCTTATATAATCTTATTCTGTCAATAAAATAAATTTTAATATATCGCCCCATTTACATACAGTGATGAAAGTGAAGTTGAATTTTGTCCTAACTCGAACCATTCTCAGATATAAACGCTTCTAAAATCCATGGGAGCTTTATAATGTGGACTCTCCATAATTTCCAAAAGCTTATTCTGACACACTTTCTCGAAAAAAAAATGCTTTGGGCTTTATATTTTTGGTTTTCCTATTTTCACGGCCATAATTATGCTTACACGTTGGTTGTCTGTTTTTCTTTCTGTTTGTGTTCAGTTTTTTGTCTTGTATAGAAAGTTTTACTTTCTTACTATGGTAGAACTTAGCAATGTTAACGTAGTGGTATTATACTTTTAATTCACATTGTACTTCCTGCAGTCTTTAACTTGAACGAGGTGAATTCTACTTACCACTTTCGACGCTCAGTTCCGTAAAAAAATCGCGTATCTCATTTAAAGGAGAAATGCTAAAGCAAAAATCGAGAAATAAATGTGGCTATCTCAAGAAAAGGGTTAGACAATGGCCGGATTTTTCAAAAGGAAACCTTTTATCATAAAAATTATCAAACAAATTATATTTGTTTATTATTCCAGTTGTTATAGATTCTGGAGGTCTAAATAGAACGTAAAATAAGTCTAAGGGGGAAACGGTGTTCATTTTTCTGGCCTCGTGCCATGCAAACACACCATATCGATATCGGAGGGTCAAAAATGAGTCATATTTGAAGAGAGGAATTTTTTAAAAGAATGACGACCGACTTGCAAACAAGCACGTGTCACCGTTGTTGTCGCAGTATCGGATGTCTGTTAATTTCTCTTAACCCGTTTAAGAGATTAAAACTCAATTCGCGATAGCCACAGAAAAAAGCTACTAATAAAGAATTTGTGTACATTTTCCATATTTTGGCACGTTTAATTTCAGGTTCATGTGTCTACCTATAAATGTTAATGTGAGTACAAATTTACTTTAAATAAAATATTGCCCTTTTGTCTACGAAAACACTTGCAAAGATATATTTCCTTTTAATAGAATCAATTTTTAATAGTTTATAGAAAAAGACAGCATCTCCAGAGAGTTTATAAAAATAAAACCTACAATTATTATGCCAGAATGCTTAGTTAATTTACATACAAAATGTTTATCAAATCATGTAATTTGAAAAATTAATTTGTGCGACTATGACGTGATTCATATAGCTGTTTTCTGAAGCATATCTCGCATAGCGAACGCTGTACTGTATATAAAATTTTATCTCCTTAATATTATGCACAACCAATAACACTCGTTACGGATCGACTCGTTATGCATTGGGTATTTGACTGGGTTCTAAAATTTTGGTTGCGGATCAAATACTGACTGGTTGATCGGCCTCACATATTATCCTCGGCGCTATGCAACGCTATTAACGGTTCTTTTGTCGCATAAAACCAATCGATGACGAAAATATCTCCAATAGGCAAAACACGCCTGGAATATAAAAATAGTATTTCGGTTACAAATCAAAGCTAATAGAGATATCTTTAACATAAATTAGACTTAAGCCATAAGGCTGGTTTGACATTCCTTTTTTGAAAATTCATACCTTTGTCCTTTGTTTTACAAATGTATGTGAATATTTCCAGCGGATTGGCTCAAAATTAAGAGATTCTGGAGGGCCTAAAAATCACTGTAATACCGTGTTATGTCTGAAACATTTTCGATCTCTTTAAAGCAGAGGTCCCCAACCCGCGGCCCCCGAGAGCACTCTATGCGGACCGCAAAGCGGGGAAAAGGTGGTCGGTAAAATTTGATATAGACAATTTCATATTTGTTCAGTATAATTATCGTCTCAAAACCTTTTCTGGTGGAGCTTGAGCGCTAATAATATATTTAAATTTGATTTTCGATAATATGAGACTACAGAATTTCTTGGTAACTTCTAGTGTAAACATTCATCCGGATCGCCGAAGCTCTCGTGTCTTCCTATGCGGCCCCCAGAGGCATTCACAACTACGAATGCGGCCAGCCATGTAAAAAGGCTGCTTTAAAGTGATTAGTTTTAGCTGTTTGGGTATCATGTTCCGCGTGGACAGAATCCAGGACCTTTTACATTCCTGTTAGAGTTACGCGAACTTTACAGTTAACCTTTTTCGCCACTCACATTAAAGAATATTTTAATAGCGTAACTCAGGCATTCTGTAGGTAAACTGAACTATTAACCCAAATTGATAAAATCCAAATTTTAATCGGAGAGAGATTATTCCAATAATAAGGAAATGTCTTCTAGTCTTCTAGTAAACCGTACTTGTTGTATGCAGATCGATTTAAATTACAATATTGATTATTTTATTGTTTACATACATCATTTATTGGTTTATAGTTCTTAACGATTGCTTATTATCATTCCAGTAGCCATGACCACTTCTGTGGGAATTTTGAAAAATAAATACAAAAACCGTGCGAATGTTACCATGAATTCTGTATGCGTCAATGGTACTTCAAAGAGTCGCTAAGACTTTTAAAGAATAAAAGAAGTATTAATATTATTAATATAAGCGCGCACTTTATTCTCTCAACCTTATAACGAAACTTGCAGGGCAATTGCCATTAGAGGCAAATTATCCATGGTCATATTTTAATTTAGCATCGTTTTCGAATAGTATCTATAAATAGCATTATCGAGTGAAAGAGATCTTTTAAACAATTTTTACATGTCCTAAGTGTTATCCTTGATACTAGAACAATCTTTAATGCTTGAGTGTCGTCTTTAATAATAAGAAAGACCACCTCCTATAGCCTCGGAAGTGATTCGTGCTCATTAAAGGGACTCCGAACACCTGGTTCTCGCCGGAAATTTACCTTACGCTGAACTATAAACGAAAGAACTCTTTTAAGACGGCCGATTTGTTTATCTTGCGTGTTATTCGTGGAGCGAATATTAAGGTAGTCAGAAAATGTTCCACTAAGCCTTCAGAAATCCGTTAGAAATTTTCGCAACAATGGTGAGAGAAAGTCAACGGTATTGAAAACACAATACGTAGCAGAGAGGATTTTTGTTATTCAAGTAAAGTAACTGAAATAACTCAGTTTATGGATTATATTAACAAGTGATTAAGACCATTCCCAATATTCATTTATCAACAGTTTTATAGAATTTTTGGAACTTTTTTTATTGAATATTTATTTCATATATGCATAAACGTTAACATAATGATAGAGTTCGTGGATATACAATTGAGTTTTATCTTATTATTATTGTATCTACTTTTATTTACAGAAAATATCTACTAAGTGAACCATAAAACAAGTTTCATAAGTTAGTAGTGAATTTATAAGTCAGTAAACCGCAAAATGAACATTCAGAATATTTATCAAATGCAGAATGGACTAACACATAGGATTTATATTCACCACAGCGAAACAGTGACTTCAGATAAGCTTGGAAGCTGAAATCTCGATTTCTCATACTGCAAAATCTAACACCGATAGAAATTGTGACTAAACCATTTTAAATTTTGTCCTTACCTTAAAGCAAAAGTAAGTTTCGTTCTTTATAGCCAATTAGCTAGGTTAGCATCGTCAATCGATTGCGTAGGAATTTGATACTACTTGGCACGTATGTTGAAGTAAGTAGTTTGCGTTTCTAAAAATGAGCGTCTTATAGAATGCAGATATTTCGAAATTCTTCGTACTTATCCATGAGTAAACATGGGAGTCTTCGCAAACTGTTTCTGTCATCCGAAAGATTTAGTTTTTAAAATCATTGATGTCTAATATTTCATATTGGCTCAAATGCTACAAGCACCTTTTCGTTAAATTTCTTTCGAAAATCTAGGTGCGTGTCTTATGTGAGTATTTCAAACCAAACTTTATTTTCTATTTCAAGAAGGCAGTTGCCATTGCGAGACAAAAGCGCCAGCAACAGTTTAACGAATAATATCAATGAAATATATAATAAAAAAGATAAGTACTTTTAAAGATTGAAATCTATTATAACTAAAAGGGACCATTTTTTAGACTCCAAATCAGTGTAAATGGCAAATACAGCATGTATGAATAAGAAAAATCAGTACAACACCGTTTTGCTAAAATGTTGAGTATCAATTTTGCAATCTATGGAAATATTCGTATTATTATTTTACGAACACTCCTCAATTAAAGTTCTAACGTTTTAAACTACTTAAATCGGAACGAAAATAGCATTTAAAATGGTAGCAACAGAAATCGAGGATCTCAAAATACCGATGAGTGAGCTAAGTAACCGCATTAAGGCAATATATCAAATAAGGAATTATAATATTCGTAAATCAGTACAGAAAGTCAATTAGTACGTGATCGTCTAAATCAGTAGAGCACTGAATAAATCATTACGCTTTGTCACTTTAATTATAACTAGGCATGGTAGGATTCAACGTTTATTTTTTCAAAATCGACGATTAAAATCAACGTTTATTTTCCCGAGAGATTTTCAACGAATATCGACGCCTAAAATAATACTTAAATATACGGCTGGCAGTTTTCGTCCTCTCAATTCGATGATTTGAATTTACTTTTTACATCTAAATTCTACGTAAAATTTACGTTTATTTTACAATACACTGATTATTTATTTAAATCTTTATATTATATAAATTCCTGAAAAATAAGTTATTCGAAAATTGAATCGTTTTGGCTCTACATGACGGTAAATTTCTACTATTCACTTTCAACAACGTAAAAAGTATACTTAAATATTAAATTTGATCTTTTACTAATTAAATCTTAACTTTAAACCAAGAAAATTATATTTGAGCTTTCGTGGGTGACCCCTTCTTCAGCACAGGAGAGTGGCAGCTGGTGGCAGTGACACTGGGTGGAGGCACTGGGGTGGAAAGGTAGTGCGGAAAAGTCAGGGATTGTAGGATGCAGAGGGTTTGGGGGAATGACCGAAAAGGAGTGAAATGGTAGCGAAGGTTTTTCGTTCACGATATACTAAGGTCAGGAGACCGTAAAACTCAGACGCGGTTTTTCTTGACTTCAAGAAGGCCTTCGATAAAGTTAGTGAAGAAATTACATGCCTGTGTAATAAATGGAAAGATAATCGAGTGGATTTGGGACTTTCTCCATGACTGTGAACAAATAGTAGTTATAGACGGTTTTAAATCAGATTCGGTTAGCGTATCCTCAGAAGTTCCACAAGGAAGTGTCATCGGACCCCTACTATTCCTTATTTACATCAATGACTTATATAAGGTTATTAAAAGTAAAATCTAGTTATCTGCGGATGACACAGTAGTTTACAGAGAGATAAACAGTCCTAATGATCAAAGATTACTTTCCAACGACTTAAATGCAATTATAGAGTGGTGCAAAGAGTGGCAGTTAGAACTGAACGTGGAAAAGTGTTCAGCTATGAGATTCTGGAGAAACAAAAAAATTGCCGCGACAAATTACATTGTTGAAGACTTCCAGCTAAAACTAATCGATTCCGTCAAATACTTAGGCGTTATTTTAACAAGTAGCCTGTCATGGGATATGCACATACGAAATATATGCGGGAAGGTTAAACAGAAACTAGGATTCATCAAACGCTTAGTAGGTAAAAGTGACGAAAAAGTGAAAGGGACATGTTACTTCTCCTTTGTAAGACTCTGTTAGAGTATGCGTCGAGCATATGGGATCCATACGAGAAGGGGTCAATCTCAGAGTTAGATAGAGTGCAGCGAAAAGCAGCTAGAATCTTTTAAAAAAATGGTTACGATAGAAATAAAAGTGTTACAGGCTTGATACAGGAATTAGGATGGGAATCACTAGCTGAGCGCCGATCACGTTCTAGGTTAAAACTACTCGATAGGTTCAGAACGCAAACATTCTCCACCGACGTCGAAGAAGTAATAAGAACGCCAACTTATATTGGTAGAATGGACCATCCTCGTAAAATAAGAGAGATAGCCTGTAGGACAGAAAGATACAAAGGCTCGTTTTTCCCTAGAACGATAGCTGACCAGAACAGAAGTAACAATACAACATTAGCTGTCGTATGGCGAAATACATCGTCCTAATTAATTGCTTTTCTTGGTGCTATTGCACTCCCTGCCACACACCATTGCGGTGGCTTGCAGGGTATACTGTAGATGTAGAAATGGAAAATTTAACAAGTTCCTTCCATTTGGCTTTCTCGGAAACGTGGGATGTTATATTCGGAAGCAGGTGGTCCTCGAAAAACAAGATGGAATAGTATAATCCATAAATGTACTGGAATAAAAGTTATAGGAAATATAATTTTCTACAACCTTTGTTTGAAATATTTTTCCATATATGCATTGTTTAAGAGATATCTTATATTTTTAGTTGCCACCGCCACGCCACCTACCGACGACTATTGTTAACAATTGACGCTTAGTTACGTCTTAGTAACTCTCCTTTTTTTTCTTAATTGTTGGAGCTTTGTGGCTATATCCAATATCAGAAGGCTATGGTTTGAGTTTATTTTTGTTCTTTGTAAAGTCTAAAATCTTCTCGCAGTTTCTTAAAATATTTATTATTATGTAACCTATTTGGAATTTTTAGAAATATTACAGATATGGAGAAAGTCATGTGGTGGCCACATCAGATTTATTTAATCTATAGCTTACAGATCATATGAGCTAGGGGATAGAAGTTTGATATTTCATTGTTGCTTAACGGATTTCATTTAACGAGATACGAGTATAAGTTTATTGCAGTAATTATGTAAAGTGGAAGTTCTAATTTACAGATTCCGTTGAAAATCACAATTGGGCTATAATTTTTAATAAAGATCACTCATACGTAATTAAATTAAAATCCGTTAGCGGTTTAGGAGATGAAAATTACGACGGATGGACGGACCGGACGTGCCCATAAGGCGTCCCGCTATTACCGCTTCGACTAATAAGGTAACTTGAGCGAATGGCCAGACGGAAGTGTGGAGTTTGTTCTAATCGACGAGAGAAATTTTATTCGCCGGAAAAAATCAACCTATACTTTGAATAAATATCGCCAGTAGAGATTCGTTGAGTTGATATGTTAAACTATTACATTATTTGTACCTATTTAAGCTCATATATGTAATCGAACAAACAACATATTTGTTCACACTGAATTCAGCATGAACCCTTTCAAACTCGATTACTGCTAGCATATAACAGAGGATATGTGAAATTTACGAATTTCAGAGGAATAAAGTGAGCGAATAAGGAATGATATATTTCCGCCATACGTCTGGTATTATTTGCAAGTGAGTCCCGATAGCTAGCGTTAATCTACTAATAGATCCCAGCTGCCAAAGAGTGAAATTCTTTTCCCTAAATCCAGTTCAAAGGAGAATTCTTCATGGATCGACAAAACGAAGTCGGCGGCTACTTTCGACATGCAATCGGGATTTGTAAACCCTTTTCTTTCTCGACCTTATTCGAACTAAAAACGTAGCCAAGCCGCTCATTCTGTTATTTTACAATGTTATTCGAACGAAAAAACGATCCATCGAGAAATAATAAAAAAAGTTCGCCAAATTACGATCGTTAAGCAAACTTTTCCAATATCCTTGACGACCTACCGATCCTCGCACTTTCGCTCTTTTAGCAAGAAACGGGAGCGTCAGCCATAGGAATTCCGGCCTATCCCTTGAAAACATTTAATCCGTCGATGCGGCCAGAAATAGAAATCGGATGTGCGGGGGAGAGCATCAACATTTCAACCACCTTCCTTTGCCCTCACTTTTTCTTTTTTCCTATCTATATAGCCCTTCGCAGGTTCCTTCCAAAGGGGTTGTCCGTCTTCACTTAACTACCTCCGCAAATAAAAAAAACCGCGCGACGCTCATTTTTTCTCCATTCCCTGCGTCAGCCCTCAAACGTCACACTAACTTTTTATTAAAAGGAAAAAGAAGAAGAGATCCTTCCGAAAATAACAGTAATAAACGGGAGAAAAGTAGGCTTGATACCGGTGTGTATTTCTTGAGAGGTAGAATCTGCTACAGTAAAAATTATTTCATCATTAATCCATGTATTTTCACGATTGCAATAATTGCGTGCGTCTCGATAAAAAACGATATTGCGATTTACATAACCGCAAGAATGCAAGCAAAAAGCGCATGATATAGTTCAGGGTATGCCAAAATAATATACCAAAGACAATGTTGAATCATTAATTTATTATTTGAGATCACAACATAATCAAAAAGAAAATGACCTCTGAAAGGTTGAAAATTTTATTCAAGTCAATTAAAAAATTTCCACATGCGTTCAATCATTATCCGTTATCAATCTTCCCCGCATGCATTTTCCAACGCAGCCGTATGGATGGATAAAAGACAGCATGAGAGGTTCTGTAATTAAAAAAGTAGCATAAGCTTCACTGATGAATTATTGAGTTCGTCTTATGGATGAAAACATATTCAAGAATAGACACTTATGTTTCATAAATTGATAAATCACGTAAAAATCTTTGGTGTTATGTTGCATAACTATTGGAGATACCTAAGTTTAGCATTTGATTTTTCATTTCTTGAAACTTAAGTGTTTCTTCATGAATATTTTAACCTTGATTATTAACTTAAATGGAGCTTTCAACCTTTCAGAGGTTATTTTCTTTCGAATTATATTGTTATAATACTCTAATGATAAAAAATATCCAACTTTGTTTTTAGTACTCTACACTATGGGACACCCTGTATATGCGAATGCGAAAACGATCGAACAGCGTTATTTCTCTTTACTCGAACATTTTGTCGAATGCGCGGCCATTGTGTATGACACTATTTTGAAGAAATTAGAAAGAAACTGAGGGAATATTTTAGCATAGTGGCAATTCACTAAATTCAGATGCGATAGGAAGGTATCACGTCTCTTGGGACCAGCTAGCGGAGAAATGCCCTAGAGCAGTGTTTCTCAACCTATGGTCCGCGGACCACTTGTGGTCCGCGAAGGTTTTGTTGCTGGTCCGCGGAGGTTTCCAAAATTGGTTTATTTTTAGGCTGCACCTCATATTTAACTGGAATTCTTTTTGGAAAAAATTAAGAAAGTTGTACACTATCACGGGTATTGAATATTTCTATTAATGGCGTTTTTACTTAAACATTTTCCCACTCCTTCATATCACTGTAATTAATGAGGTGGTCCGCAGGGACTGAATGGGTTGCTGCAGTGGTCCGCGAGGTTCAAAAGATTGGGAAACACTGCGCTAGAGGATAACCGTAAGGAGTCAAGGCATATATTTTTATCAGAATTAAGAACAAGAGTTTGACAGTGAAATTAAAAATCCAATTAATTCTCCAGTTGGCGAAGACTCCGATATTGATAGGATAAAATCAGAACAATAACTCCTGGAAAAAGTCTTTTTATAAAAAATGAGCTATTCCCCATATTATGACGAAAAAAATGGGAAGTCCTTCTCTTACGTTTGTAACTGTCACTCACTGCCACCCACCATCAGTGTTCTTTTAAGTGTATAGCGTATATTTCACCAACGATTTTAGGACGGAGTCTTTGGAGTATTAAAAAATAGATTCATTTAATTGGTAAAACATTCCGTCCCGAAAATATTACGAAAACTAAATAGCCTATAATTTTTACGCTTCATCGGACAGTCATGTCAGCGTAGGAAAAATTTCGATGGAACCCCAATCCGAACGACATTCTCCTCGCGAGCAATTCATAAGAAAATATCTGTGCAGCATACAATGCAGATACTTTCTCATTCCCGTTCGCTTCAAATCCATGAAACAATGTCATTGGTTAAATCAGTGGTGTGCAACCTGTGGCCCGCGAATCAATTTCAGGTGGCTCGCGAAGCCTTCAAACAATTTGCACTTTCGTATTTTATTAACCCATCGGCTTACCTAACCGTCGAATCATTAGGGAGGAAGATAATTATCGAAAGGTGAAAAAGATGGCTTTATAATGAAAATTCAACTTAAGTACTACTACTACTGTCTATATATTGATAGTATGTTTTTAATATTGCGTGGCACTTTGCAAATTTATCCGTGTTTATGTGGCCCGCGATTAAAAAACGTTGTGCAACACTGGGTTAAATTATCGTAAGGACATATCGGCGGTAGCTGAACGTATAACCCAATATATATATATTAATGTCACTGGTTAGTATCTATTTTTATTTTGTATAGCTTAGCTGATATTGTTTATTACATTAAACTTTGTAACAGGACGAAGCTTCATATTACAACATCTTCAATCTTTATTTGCAGAATAATTATCAGCGATCGGTGCATTACGGAAAATAGGTACCTAGTTGATGAATTACTCGTACGGTATATTCATCTGTTCCACGGTCACAGTAGTTATCTACAAAACATATTGGATATAAACTATAAGTATAGCTCGAAAATTGATTTTTTAAATTCCCCTTAATGATTAGTTTTCTACCTCCCTTTGAGTTTTCTTGTCCCATCCAAATCATTTCTCATCGTTTTTTTTAATTCCTCTGGTGGAAATCGTGTAACCAAATGTGCAAAATCGTTATGCATTCGTTGTTCCATTTCTATTCCAAATGGAACGCAGAAGAGATGGAGAACTCTGCCAATTGAGGGAGAAGCCTTTCCTCAGGGCAAAATTCTCACCCATGTGTTGCGAGAAAGCTCTAGATCCGTTTGGAGGTTTGTGCGGGATGCAGGCCAATCACTCTTTCACACACTCATCCTCTCTCTCTCTCTCTCTCTCTCTCCCTCTTCCTCTTCTCTACTCTCCAAAACCTTCCCCGCCAACGCTAGATAACAAACGAAGAGGCACGAGGGCCGCAGGGAGAATGTAAACACGCATCGCGTCCTGGAGATCTTCCGCAGCTGCTTTTACCGCCGAACCCGACCCGGTCGGAAGGGAAATTCCCAGGCAGGGGAGAGGGACCTGTGATGATCTGCACGGCGGTTCCCTTAAATAAGCCGCGGTCCTCCCAAAAAATGCCGCTATTTCTCTCAAATGAGCCGTGGTTCAATTTTAACGAGTGGAAAGGCGTACTCCACGCCGGAGTGCTCAAGAGTAATTAAATGCTTTATTCGGAATTTATATCCTTCTGTAAATTTCTCGAAGGCTGTTAAAATTACGATAAACAACCATAGGACATGAATGAAATGTCCCCTTAGCAACAACGACTAATAAGGTACATAATGAGTACGTTGAATGAAGTTGCGTGCTAATTGACCAATATGGACTACAGCAAACTTCTCCCGACAACTTTAAATGCAGATCTTCCATGCCAAATCTCATTTAAAAAATCAATCGAGTGGCTGAAGAGATAAAAGACGCGGTCGGACGCTAACCTTCCTTAGGTCTTGATTTCCTCTCTGCATTGCGTGAAGGAATCCACGAAAAGACCCAGGTCTCCGCCAAGAAGCTGCGTTTTTCGCAGAATAAAAGCTAGATTGGCCGAAATGAAGTCATGGTTCCTTCAAATAAGCCGCGATTCCCTGCCTCGGGTAAACCATAAACAAACCATCCGGCTCGCAGAGAGGACCTAAAGTGCTCCTCCGTGCATTTAGTACTTTCCGTCCACGTTTTCATTCCATTATCGACGCACAGGAGAAAGCAGTGTTCGAGATCGGACAGTAGCGAAAACGTTCTCGAAATACCTTCTCCGTCATCCTTTATAAAGAGGGAGAATTGAATAACAGACATATTAGACAATTACATTCGGTCGAAATTGAGATTTTGAGCCTTCAATATATTTTTTTTAATGGATACGGTATAAATTGGTCAGCAACGTTTTTCTGTTTGTTGTTATTATTTATTGGTATCTACAATCTGTGATCCTCCAAGCTTGACACGCTTTAATATATATTGTACGAAAAGTGATTATCATACTGTAAGACATCCTGAATATAACACTGTAATGATAATAACAGTGCGAAATACAACCGAAAAAAAGTAAAATTCTTTTTAAAATAATATTTTTAAAATTCATATAAGATCCATTCCCGTGCCATAAGTTGCAGCCCCCTAATATAATTGTTATTATAGAAACTGAATTTTTAACAGAGAATTACTCTACATAAGTCAGGAACGGTCCGCCATAGATACATACATAGATAAAAGAACTGTGCATCACTTTTACGAACTTAAGTCATATTGCGGGAAATTCCTTTTATATTTTGCTGTTCGTAAAATTTCAAAATTATTCTTTTCCCTTATTCTGAACATTCTCTAAATGAAAATTTCCAAACAACGCCAGAAGGAGCGAGCTTTAAGGAGTGTTTTCGGAAGAACAATTAGGGGAAATGCACCTAAGTAGCGTAACATAAATATGACGCTTCGTAACCAGATGGCATCAGCTCGGACGCTAGGATACGGAATCACTAATGAAGGGATAACAATTGATTGCTCTGTCGCGATATCTGCGATTAATGAGCTTGATTTTTCGGATTTCCGCGAATCACTTAATAAATAAAATACGAGAGGTAAAGCAATTAGTATAGTAGAAGTATATCTTCTTTATTATAGTCTTAAGAAAAGCTCTTATCCTCGACCTCCTAAGATATGGAAGTTATGTTATTTTTCTACCACATATGGTAGGGCCGATAGTGTTTAGACCAAGGGTGGGCAAACCACGAGCCGCGGGCCACATTTGGCCCGCGATGAAAGTGAACTGTAATATAAAATACATATAATTTCATATTTGTAACTTAAAATTATGGCTCGAAATCCTTTCCAGTGATGTTATCGGGATAACATATTATTTAATATTGATTTACACTAACAGAATGTCTCGAGTTATCTCAAATCACTTCCGTTGTGAACACTAACGTGGCCCGCCAAAGCATTTTCATCTGTTTATGCGGCCCGCCACGTAAAAAGTTTGCCCACCCATGGTTTAGTCCAGGGGTGGGCAAACTTTTTACGTGGTGGGCCGCATTAACAGTTGCAGCTTCTTAGGCGGGCCGCATAAACAGATGAAAATGCTTCGGCGGGCCACGTTAGGGTTCACATCATAAGTAATGTGAGGTAATACGAGGGATCCTGTTAGTGAAAATCAATAATAAATAATATGTTATTCCCATAACATCACTGGAGAAGGTTTTCCGGCCATAATTTTAAGCTACAAATATGAAATTATCTCTATTTTATATTACGGTTCGCTTTCATAATAGCATCGCGGGTCACATAAAATGCCCTCGCGGGCCGCAGTTTGCCCACCCCTGGTTTAGATCCTATTCAGCCGGGAAAGGGAGGAGAGAAACCCGATGCTGGCATTAGCCCGATCTTACGAAGAGCTCTATTGGGGCCAACAGCTTAACGTCCCTTCCGAAGGACAGTGTTGATTTGAGCGCGCGACTCGGTTTCGTTTTCTCATTAGCTCTTCCTCGTCACTTGAGTATCAACGTGAACAAATAGAGGCCGGGCGCCCTCTGAAAAACCATCATAAGGATTCGAACCTCGTGTCGCTTTAGCAGATCACGGTGGGGCCAACACTCTTAAGCACTACACCACCGACCACCACCTATTATAGTCTTGATACGGGATTTAATTTATGTGTCAGGATGGCCGAGCGGTCTAAGGCGCCAGACTCAAGGTTTAATACCTTACTCGAAAGGGTCAAATTGTTGTGATTTCTGGTCCTTCGAATCCCACTTCTGACAATTTTTTCTTATTTTCTAAAGATTGCATTTTGCAAGAGTAGGGCGGGGATCCTGTTCCTTCCGATGTTTCGAAAAATTTTCTCGAGAAGGTCAAATGTCCCGTATTATAAAACTTTTTAAAACTAGCAATAAAGTCTACCATTTCTACTTTTTTACACCCACACCTTTACGGTATGATTATAGATGACACCCGTTTTTCATGTCCGATTACTACCTTGTGTAATTTATATGGAGGCCTTTTAAGGCGTAGATTGTAAACATCGTTAGGCCTCGTACTTATCGCCCGTCTGCCGACAATGTATCTTTTTCGATCCGCGGAATTTTCCTTACGTGAAAAAATTTCCATCTTACAAAAATAATATATAGCTTTACCAAAATTTGTGTGATTGCCTTGTCCCAATTTTGCATTCTGGATTATGGAAAAGGTTCCGTCTTTGTCTTCTGGGTAAAGGGAATAGTCCCGGTTTTATTATCTTGGAATCTGATCACCATAGCCTAACGCCATCGCATGATATACCAGATTTACAATTCGCGCGCAAACATCGAGAGATTCCGGATTACTTACGAGGTAGGTAACCTCGAATGGGATACCAACCGCCTTCATTCCTGTCACTGATAGCCAATTGGAAGCGCTTTGTGTCATTCATTGACTTCATTGAACCTCGATAGATATGTCCATCTGTAGTATTAAAAATTATTATTATTATTTGAAGCGATAGTACTAAGGATGAGTATTTATATTGCCCGTGGCCGATGATGCTGCAACCGAATCTATCCTATGTCAGCGGGAAATTAAGAAGTAACGCAGTGAATAATTAATACTAAAGTTCACTATAAAGAAATATCGATTTTCTCAGACTTCCTTTTTGGGCTTCACTAATAATTAGTGTTATTTCACGTGGCTTCAATAACATGTTAGGTTATCTATAATATGGCTGTAGTTTGTTTAGAATAATGAAAGTGTTCATCATTCCCGTTGTCACGCGCCTTACCTCCTGCAGTTAGAACTTAATGCTATCCGGTGTTATATTATGTAATATACATAGGCGTGACCAAGTTCTGCATACGTATAAAAAATTATTATTTCTAGATTCTTCGACGCAGCATTGCGTGCTTTCGACTCATTTAAATGTAAAATATTCCGTATTCCTTTCCGCTGCCGGCCACATTGTTCTCTCATTTAAAGAGAAACTATTCGCTTGGATTCATGGAAGCTTGTCTGAATTGGTGAATTCTTCTTCTTGTTATCGTCTCATCTGGAATTACCATTAAAAATAAGAGCGGCGATTATCTCTCAAGTTTGGTCGTCCTTCTGTTTCATTCCAACGCTGCTAGATTTTCCGAAGCGACTTACGTGTAGATCTTAACCATTTATGGGTATGCAGTTTGGCCTTTTTCATTCAAAATCAGCTACTACAAAATGCTGATTTATAAGAACTATACTTCCATCAACAGATAAAATATAGCTACTTATTGGTTGGTATAACATAAACCACAAAATTCAAGTTACTTGAAGTTTTATTAACTAGCTATTACTCTATGCGCATGCAATATGATTTACGGAATAACGAAATTTCATTTGTCGTTAATTTTCTAGCGGAAAATGGTGAATTCTAGTTTGTGATTGAAATTATCAAGTGATTAAGTTCCAGGGCCGGCTTGATTGGGATGCCAACGGTGGGACTGCGCCGAGCTCCAAACTTACAAAATCCTCGGACTCTTTAAAAATTATTTGTTTTGATTGTAAAGTACAAATATTTCGGGTAAGGTAACTCCTTCAGTCTGGCGCCTTAGACCGCTCGGCCATCCTGACACCTGTAGAGAATACGCCAATAATAAGAGTTTTATTCCCGCTAATATGAGAACTTCATAGCAAATGCGAAATAGTATTGTTTTTACATAATTGCTAATGCCTTAGTTTAAATTTATAACCAAACTGCCATCGTAAGCGACAAAGTAAAAATGAACAATGACGACTGCTTTAAGAATTATTTTAAAGGAGAGGAGGGACTCGGTTCAAAATGTGCGCGTGAGACCTCTTTCGCGTCAAAACATTTTAATAGTAAATTCAAGTAAATATAGCGGCCTCTCTCACTATGATAGCGTTCGATATTTTTTCCAACTTTTGAAATATATGTACTTTACAATCAAAACAAATAATTTTTAAAGAGTCCGAGGATTTTGTAAGTTTCTTAAAGCAGTCGTCATTGTTCATTTTTACTTTGTCGCTTACGATGGCAGTTTGGTTACAAATTTAAACTAAGGCATTAGCAATTATGTAAAAACATTACTCTTTCGCATTTGCAATGGTTTCATATTAGCGGGAATAAAACTCTTATTATTGGCGTATTCTCTACAGGTGTCAGGATGGCCGAGCGGTCTAAGGCGCCAGACTCAAGGGATTACCTTACCCGAACGTTCGGGTCGATGTGAATTCTGGTCCTCGTAAGAGGGCGTGGGTTCGAATCCCACTCCTGACATAATCTTTTTAAGACTTCCATTATATTACCCATCTGCAATAATTCGAGCTCTCAAGTTTGGGATTCATAAAATTTATAATAGGTGAACTGCTTGAAAATATTTGTTTATTGGGAGGGGAGAAACTCCCAATTGTTATAAAAATTATATTTATATAACTTTTACAAATAAATAATAAATTTCGAAGTTAACGTTAAAAGTCATCAATAAAGAAAGCTACTAATCACGCACGTATACAGAATCATTCAGGCGACTGAACTATTCCAAAGACTGAAATTAAATTGGATAGGCACGATATAAATAAATTTTATCATTATAAATTCGTTTTAAGTTTATTGTCTTTTTTGATCTTGCATCAATTATTATTAGAATAGCAGTTGAAAATTAAATTATAAAAACACTCAGTTAAAATTAAACTTTAATTTTATAATATAATATAATCACATTTCAAATTATGCAGTTTAATTCCATATTTACATATTCATACTTTCTTCAGTTAAACTTCAACATGGAATTATCAAGCTCGTCATATGACTGAAAAACAATTCAATAATAAGCACTTAAAAATACTTGTCTCAGATATCCCCAATAGCCACAATAAGATTATAAAAAATCAGATGCGCATTTCAGCTACAAAGCAGGCATCTTCAGCGATAATTTACCGAAAATAGATTCTAAAGGATTCTGGTTTTTTATAACCTTGTGGCTGTTGGAGACGCCTGAGACAAGTATTATTTAAGTGCTTGTTTTTCAGTCAGGGGTGCAAATTCAAGAAATATTTCTAATTTTTTTATAAAATCCAATGTTGTGTACGTTATTTTCCTAAATTATCAAAAATGGGGTTTCTTCTGACGACGAATGATTTTATCGTCAAAAAACGTAATATTTTCGTGTTCAAAAGAACTCTGTGCATCAAGTCGACGCGTAGTTTTGAACTTCGACCGTAGGAAAATGAATTTTCATTCTCTTAAACGTTCTTTGATTTAAGCCCCAAGGCTGTACGATTAGTTTTAGCAATTTTGAAGTGCAAATGAAAAATATGCTGCATCAATTCCCATTTAATTCAAATGGGGGAATTAAAGGGTCCTTGAATCAAACTCGGGCCATTATATTACACGGTGATAACCCATAATCCCCTTTAGGCGTCGGTCTATTTAACACTGAAAGAATAAATTCTACAGGAAACTATGGAGCTCGTCTTATGGCTGAAAATTTTTAAGAATAAGTATTTTTTTGATGCTTGTTCTTGAGTTGAAAGAATGATTCAAATAGATTCAGCCGTTTTCGAGTTATCCGACATTCTTTGGTATTTGAATACAAGAGCACAAACACACAGATTACCAAATAGAAGTTCATATAAAAGTTATTAAAAGAAGAGAGAGAGACAGATGCTTAAAATTTTTACCCGAGTGAAATTGGTTCTGTGTAATCGCTTCTTGCAAGGAAGATGGAAAGATGTGCAAGAGGAAAGCATAAAGATGCAATTAATGAATAAATAATTTTAAAATAAAGCTTAAAAACCGAGCTATTCTTATGACCTGAATCCATTAGTTAACCTTGGTAGTCACTGTAACCAACAACAGAATCAATTTTTAGGTGTTCTTTACCAGCGAAGTGATAGTAGCGGTACGCCTTATGAGTACCTACGTCTCCGTTCGTCCGTTCGCATGTTTAATCTCCGAAACTACTGAATGGATGTTCATGAAATCTGGTATTTAGGACTTCCGGGCAAAGAAAATAAGAAAACTATATAAATGGTTTTAATAGCATAATCAGGAGTGCCACTTTACTGGTGACAAAAAATGAACTTTAAGTCAGATCTCGTAAAATATTACGTATCAAAACAGTTTTCAAATAAAATTGGTAGAACTAGTCAAATAAAATATGTTTTTCTCGATACATTTTTATCCAATGATTAGCCGTTTTCAAGAAAATCAAACGAGAAAGTCGTAAATCACTTGGAACTTTTTTAATTGTTGTCAACGAAAACAATCTTCGCAGCAACTGAAATAAACAAGAGCTCATATAAATACGTTTAATTTCCTTTCGTGCGCCAACAGTATATATTAAATGAAAGGAAATTGATTATAAACGACGAATACGTGAACTTAAATACGCTAATATTCCTTACGTAGCTTACACAGCTTTTTTAAGTGAAAAGAAATGTACAATTAACGACGAAGGAATGAACATGAACGTAAAGATTACTACTTCTCATTTCAATTGAGGTGTTTTAAATAATTTACGTTTGTTTGATTAATTACAATTGATTATGAAATAAATAGCTAAAATTTAATATTTCCTTGGTATTGCTTCTAAAATATCGTTTTACAGTGCTCAGACATTAGACAAAATCATTAATAATTATCTTTTTTAGACATGATAACATAAACCGTTAAGAATGCCTTTGGAAACTCTGTGTACTCCGACATGGAGTACACCTTTCCAAACCTTTTTCGTAAAAGAGGCTTAATTGTGTGAACTACTGAAGTTAAATATATATGTGGTTTACGCGTCCGTTTTAAGGCTACAGGAGACCGTATGCTCGTGCAAGGTTGATAATAATTTGTTGAGGTATAATATCAACTTTCTGAGGCGTTTCTAGGCTTATCATGTATTTGGGCACGTTTATTTTCTTATAAGTGCATGTGTCATTCAGTCGACCTGACCATCATTCTGTCCCTATATATGCATATATCAGCTGCTTAAACATGGAACGCATTTTGACGGAATTCGGTGTGTGTTGTATCATTTACAAAATAGGAGACGTACTTGCGTCATAACATCCTATCAGGGCAGCCTCGTCTAAAATTTAACTTAAAATTTAACTACAAAAATCCTACGGTAGAATATCGTTATAGTCGGAATGTGGAAGTTTTTCAACAATCGCCTCAGGAGTCTCCCTGTCAGGGCTACTAACATTATGGAAATATAAATTTAAATTTCATCTGTAATAATCTACTGGGGAAAGCGCGCGTGCATTGGTGCTACTGGTTCCCATGTGACGCCAGAGACATCTGCATTCCCCATCCCCTTCTCTCTCTTTTTCTTTTACTCTAATCACATTTTTTCTCTCGGCGCAAGGGCAACAGTGGCGGCTGCTCACGCCCCCCTCGAATTCACGCGAACGGGTCGGCCAACCTTTCCGGATCGATCTCCCCAGTGAAACATCTCAACGCGCGTGGAATATATAAATACATATAGACAGAGAATTCAGACGGGAGGCTTAATTGAGACTCGCGTGACGGATTCCCGTTTATTAATGGAAAACATACTTGGCCCTTTTTCTCTTCTCCTATCTCTTCTCCTGCGTACGAGTCGTTGCATCGCGTGAAGGACGGGCGATATTTTCCCTTATGCAGAACCATATGTGTGTGCTATTTTTTTATTTTTCCTTTCCTAGGAAGTCACGCAAATTCGGCCGTTGGCCCCATATTCTCCGGGTCCGCGGCATCTTGACAGAGCCACATGCGTGTTACCTATCAGGTAGAAATTCAAAGCAGTGAGAGAGGGAGAGAAAAAAGGGTTTGTCCTGGGAACGGGTTAGTTTATCCTCGCAGGAACCTAATTTAAAAAGTACCAGCGTGGCTTGAATTTGATCAAGCTTCCTTATCTCTGCATACGTGTGCCGACCAGAAAGTGGACCGGAAGGTAGTGAGCGTCATGAGAGGGGTGTTGGGGACGGTAACTGACGGATATGTTGAGTTCGCGTGTTGCGTTTTTTAATTCGGATTTCATTCGTCGATTGGAGCTTTCGCGGCTTGGTTTAAGACCTCTAAATTTTGTAGTTAGCGCCCGACATTGACACATTTATTTCATGCACGGTGGAAAATTTGCGGTCTCATTTCCATCCTCCCTCCGTTTTAATTTTTTATGAGTAATATTCTCTTTTTTTTAATTAGAGTGTAATTATCACCTCGGTTTCTAGAGCATGTTTCCCTTGCCCGAACTTTTAATTTGTTTGTTTTTTAATCACATCGCGTGTTACGAGGCACCAGGGAAGCTTGTTAAGTAGTTTCAAAGTTAAACTCCTAGTAATCAAATTTTGTGACTAATTTCTGAAGGGCCGAACTTTTATATCATCTGGGAAATACTTCAGGTTTTGCAATGATTCTTTTTTTATTGGTCGGACATCTTTAGGCTAGGTTTTTGGGAGTCTTTTAATCGTCTTTCTTCAGAAGTTAGAACGGAGGTTTCAAAAATGCAGTCCGCGGGCCTCATGCGGTCCCCGAGGTGAATATATGCGGCTCTCAAATTAAGTTACTTTATGATGCGGCTCAAACTCAACTGTATTTCTTATGGAATATCTCGACTAAATTTTTGTAAATGATCTAAGAAATTTAAGAAGTGTACTGAATCAGCACTTTCAAAATGTCCGCGAATTATTGCTCATTCCCATGTACGAATAACACGCTACACACTTTGGGTACAGTAATACGTTCTTCCTGCTGCCAACGTGTTCTTTACGTGTCCGAAGGACCTGACTCACAACGCCGAATCTACATCCGATGAGTGTGTTTAAGAGCGCATCAAAGATCTCCGCCCCTGGTGGTAGAAGAATTTCCTAAGAATATGAAAATATGTGACGACAGGAAAGGTCTGTAACACGTAACGTGGCCCGTGGATTCACTGCAGTGCCTTCGTGCGGCCCTCGTACCGATGTTTGAGATCCCTACGTCAGAAATTAAAAATTTGTCAGATGGAATCTGAGCACCAAATACCTTCTGGCGTCATGGGATGGCAGTTGGGAGAAGTTGCAGCATCTTGAGTTGTGGTGTCTGCGGTTTCCCGCGAGAGGGGTCGAGGGGTGGAATGGAACAGCATCCCCGAAGGACATTCATCGTATCTTAACTGACGAAGTAGTTATTACGAGCGATCCTTCCCTAAGATTCGGCCACTATACTTTTTCGTGTCACGGAAAGTATTAATAAGAATACACGGCCCGTTCAGGCTTGGTCAGCTTTTGCGAACAAGATAGTAATAATTGAGAGCTATAAGAGTTGTTTGAGGACCCTGACGTTGTAATCGTAATAGAGGTAGCAAGGTTGCGGTGGGTAGGAGACGTTATGCGGATGGCAGATAACGAAATTTCATATTAAGCTCGAAGGCCGAAGAGTTGTGGATACATGGTATAAATCTGCATTTCTCAGCCGCAGGACCGCGGACCAGAATTGGATAGTCTGCGATATTTCAGTTTCTCATAAAGGTTCTCATGATTTTTGAGAGTCTTGTTTGTGCTTTCCGTTATTAACATTCCGTCAATGCATGGAATTATTCCATAATTTGTAATTAAAATTGATTTTGGTGGTCCTTAGAGGAATATTTGGAAAATACCCCGGTCCGCGATAAATTTTCAGTTCTGAACCACTGGAGTAGATGGCGATGCAAGAAACGCCGGTGTAAGAAGTTGTAGTGGCTGCACGTAATAGAGGCGCCTGCTGTAAACTCCTTTAGAGGCCAAGGCCCGCATCTGGCTGTAGCGCCGCTGATGATGTTGATGATTCACCCAAACTGTTTCGGATACGACTGCCCCAGCATGCGTGTGAGGATTCTCCAGAGACAAACGAAAGTTTTTTCCATTTCAAACAAGGATCGATCTTGTTTATAACATTTCGTTCTTTATTGTGAGTCCTTTCCGTGCAGTGCGTAAATGGAGCGCATGCAGTTCAAATCGTTTCCGTCCATCTGTCCTCATCTTTCTCATCTCGTAAACCCTTTGACTGATTTTTTATGAGGCTCGTTATGAGAAATATGAGCTAAGAACTGCCGAGCGAATTAAATATTTGGCCAAATTGACCTGTTAGAACATCATCTATACACGAAAGGGCCTAAAATAATCATATGCGTCCATCTATTTATAGATACACACACGCTACATTCAAGGTTGCTAAGTAGACATTTTCCGTTGTTACCCTTTATTTAAAAACTTGCGAAACCCGTGCGAAAAATTAGCAAAAAAAAATATAATTACTGTGTTAGCGTTATTGATTACATTTTTATATTTCAAAAATATGAGATAGAAGATTATTTATTCATTTGTAAAGACAAACAAAAGTCTCCTTATTTTTCCCCATAAACATATATTACTCGTTCGATAAAATATTTCTTCAAATTAGTACTTAACATTCACAGTCCACTAAGTATATCTTCAGCCATTTTAAAGTCTATTTTTCACTCTGAGGGAGTATTTAAATGATTACTTGATGGTACACGTTGATGCAGGTAAAAGTAGCGGAATTTACGTTGCTGATTTTAAAGCCTGGTAAAAATGTATATTTAGCCTAATATTTTGCTCAGTGAACATGGGACGTCATTGATATTTTTGCAAGTCATTGTGATTTTCTTTGATAAAGGAAATTAATAAATTCCAGCCTGTTCATCATTTTCATCTCCCTTGGGTGTAATTTAAATGACTTTAATATGATATTAAATAGATTTTGAGGTCTCGTAAGTAAAAACCCTCGTATTTCAAATTACAAAAAAAATTCAACATTTCCCCCCTCCCCCATTGCTCTCTTCAGCGGACGCTCATGGATTTTCGTTTGTATATCATTTTAGTAAAACGCGGCTCTCTTATGTGTACATATTTAAAAACATCTATTTCGATCTCGAATATGTCAACGTTCTATTTCCAACTTTGATAATTACGCCACAAAATTGAGTAATACCTTCACTTCTTAACCTTAAAAATTACTATAAGCAATATAGTAATTAGATTTGTTCTCAACTGTGTCTATTTCGGAAATATTCGTTAATATTTATTAAACGTAAAAAATTTAGTTCAAAATGCTAAAATTGATGGAATGATATGATCCGAAGATCTTATGCAGACAGGCATAAGCTGTGAAAGTTGGAACAATTTTTAAAATGAGAAAAAAGTCTGCTATGACCGGGAATTGAACCCGGGTCTTCCACTTGCTGGGCGGATATTCTACCTCTGAACTATCCTAGCAGAACGCTTTCTCTCGTTTCTGAACACGGATGTTTTCTTTGGTGGGACGGAACTAGCAGACTTTTTTCTCGTTCCAACAAATCAAAATGCTAAATAAAGCGGAAAATTTTAAAACATCTTCTTTGAGAAAATGTCCGTCAATGTTCATGGAATGCCATTCAAAAAATCTTTTCGTATAATGTCTTCGTATGGATTGGAATTAAGTTATTCGCAAGTTTAGACCAATGGTTAAATGCAAAATAAAGTTAAAAACTAAGGTAAATCATCGCATTACTATGGTTGATATAAGTACGTTTTAAATGGCGACCTATAGCTGAGTTCACGAATGAATTATATCTTTCAGGATAGAATTATAAGGATTCGTCTAATTTCCACTTAAACATTACATCTGCCTGAGGAATGATATATTACTTCCTATTAAGCCCATATATACATGCATATACATATAACAAGATTGGAAAGGTGTACTCCATGTCCGAGTACACTTACGTAGATTCCAAATGCGTTCTTTGAAATTTCACAATGTTCTCAATATTTTTCGCTCAGAAGAGTATTTAACGAGAAGCTAGCAAGGTACGTTGTAAAATACACGTAGGTCTTCATGTAAGGTGGTCGTAATTGTAGTCTGATTTTAACCAAAATTGGAATCGGTAGACAAATTTTTCTAAAACTCCTCAATACCTAATTTCATCAAAATAAGTCCAGCGGTTTCCGAGTTGAAACCAAGGAACATTGCAGGTCTTCATGTAAAGTGGTCGTCATTGTTGTCCGATTTTAAACAAAATTGGAATCGGTCGATCAATTTTACCAAAACTCACCAATGCCAAATTTGATCAAAATACGTCCAGCGGTTTTTTAATTTTAACATGCGGACGGACGGATGGACAGAAACGACCTTCCTTATATGCGATAACTTCGTGTAAAAAACGCATAAAAAGACATAATAATGATGATCTCGAGTTCAACAATCTATTCTGTCACCAAGGGAACCTTTCACTAAAAACGCAATATTTTGATGAAATTTTGAATTCTTAAGCAAAATTCGAACGATTTCGAGCAGAAAGCAAAATTCTACGACAAAAATAAGAATTTCTGTTTATTTTTCTTTAAAATGGTTCCTATTCAGATATGGTGGGTATATTACTTCTAATTTAATTTTGCAAAATAAAAAAAGCCTGCAAGTGAAAAAAGGTATTTGTAAGTGCTCTCTTATGGGGATTTACATGGAGTGGTCAGACAAACAATCGGATTGCTCTTTGTACATATATTAAGATGAGAAATTCCTAGTCTTAACCGTAGATTATGACAACAATTAAAATATTTTATACTAGTGTAATTGCCCGTAAAAAATAAAGGGTGGGCATTAAAAGAGTATTAAATTGACATTTAAAGAGTTCGAGATGTAGACTTTAGCTAAGCGTTAATTCAAAATATCAACACAAATAAATAATTCAAGGCTCGTTGTCAAATTTTAATGAAGTTTAAAAAGTAAAAGTTAATTATTGTCCGTCAGAAATGGCGAGTAGTAATGAATGATGTTCTAATTGGTAATTGAAAAATGCTTGATCATCGGAACAGTATATATTTTTATTGTGATTCTGGTAAATATTCTCTTCATTTAATTAACTTACGTCTACTACGATTTTCTAATATAAATTATTTTCTTTTCGATTGTAAATTTAACAAAGTCTTAAAACAATTTACAGACAAAAGAAGTAGAGAAATCGGTTTCATCGAAGAGACCGTTTTTCAATTATTCGCAATAATTCCTAAAATCTTACATACACAATGACAGACACTTTTATTATAAGGTTCAGGATTGGATTTTTTTTCTCGTCATCATATATATTAGACAACGCAAGTCTGTTACTCTCAGATATTTCCTACATTCCATTCATCAGTGCCCATGCCTTTCCCATTCATACACCATTGATATCACCTGTTGATGTTGCTTTGTCACAAAAACTACACAGTAGGAGTTTATCAGAATTTTTTTGAAAGCTTATACAGTTTATAACATTTTTTTCTAAGGATTTAGGCCATTCACTCTGGATCAAAATCAAAATGTAGTTCCCATAATGAAATGCAACGAAATTTTTTTATCAAGCGAGTTACTTATGAGCAAATTATGAACGGCACTAAAAGTTCAATGGCATTCCATTTGGATGACCTCCATAGTGCGGGTCGCGGAAAGTAGCTTGTGTTGTTATAAGAAAATAAGTTGTAAATATCTTTTCTCGGATATTACAACTGAAATATTTCTCCTATCGTATAATATCGGTTTTATCGCGAGAACTGAGATTAAAGAGTTAGGAATTCATCAGACAAAAATATGTTTGGAAACCGCCAACCTAGTTCTTCGTTCCATCGTAAATAGTTTTACTATTATTAAATTTTCGAATACGTAATGTTTTACTTTGCGGGCGAACTTCGCCATTAGGACAATGCACGGCACCAGAAAAGAACATACACACATGCACATATTTATTCATCATTCGCCAAGATGACGAATTTTTGAACCGAGCTTTTACGAAGAACTCACGCGCCCAACGCTAGGGCTAGGCAGAAAAACTGCCCGTTTTCGACGAAAATGGCACGTCGCATCCGTTAATCCGGCAAGCGGAACTTAAAATTCTTATTAATGGTCATCGGTCTCGTAAAAGGCGGGCAGTACGCACCATTTTCTAGGAATAAAAGGAAGCAATATGGGTACCGGAAACCGCGAAGATAAACCATGAATGACATGAATAAACACGAGGTGGAAGAAGGCATTATATGAGGCGGAGGAGTTGGGGAAGAGGGTGGAGCGAGAGACAGATAGGACGGGATGGAGAAATGAAAACCGCGAAAGACAAATGTTTGCACTGTGACAGATTAATGGGAAAGGATTCTCGCTTCCTCCCACCCCCCCCCCCCCTTCTCATCGTCGCCCTCGCCGTCCTCCCCCTCCATCCCGCGAAGGAAACGGAACAATAAAAAATATGGCACTGTCCGTTTCCATAGAGAAGGGGAGTAAAGAGAGTGAAGGATATTGATCTCTTACCTCATGCGGCGCACGCTACGCGTGCATCGCCCAGCGAGAGATACTTTTTGTGCGATTGTGTAATTTTCCGGACACGCAAATGCGGGTGGATGTCGGCGATGTTTATGTGTATGGGAAAGAAATTGAGGACATGTGAAGGGGATTTAGGAGGTGGGGACTGGTATTTAGGTAGAGACGAGGGTGGAGAAGATGGATTAAGGGGGTGGAGGTAGGTGAGACGGTACGGAAGCGGATGGAAGGCCGCGAGGTGACGGAAGAGGTGGCGCGCGGGGGTGGGCCCTTCCCGAGGGGAATTACCTGTTGTCGTTTCACCTGTAGCGTAGCAGGGGAGCAGCTTTGCGTGGGCGTCATTATTTTTCGGGAAGCGGGCTCACGCCCACTCGCGAAGAGGTCTGTTAGCTCCCGAATGACTCTTCGGATCGGAGAATGATCGAGGGAGGGTTAGCGGTTGCCGATTCGCTACATCGGTTGATTGTTCCGCGAAGAGAAACTTGATTTCAGTATCGGTCATATTGGATGCGGAATCCTCTTTGCGGAAAATGCTGCAAAACCTCGACATGTGGAGGCAAAGTATGTACGCCTGACGAGAAAAGTTACTCGTTTCGGTGAAAATGGTAAATTTTCGAAAGGTTGTGTTTTTATTTAAAGGAGATTTTCGACTACATCATTGCGTCGAGTTTCAAAAAGGGATAACCTACATAGCGGATGTTTTAGGAATAATCACTTCGCAAAAGTCATTTTTGCTTGGCCAAAATCTACATGCTTCTTAATTATTCATCCACTCCACACTGCCGTAAATTACAGGAACGATTCGCAATGAATTTTTAAACAGCAAGATTTTTAACACTCATAAAACATCTGTGTGGGAGGGAGAAAAAATAAATACAAACAAGCCTTATACTACTACTTCATTTCTTTGAAATCTCTGTATCATTAGTTTTCTCAAAAAATATTTTGCAGGATGAACGATTATCTGTTTTCTAATCCCGATCACTACGATATAGAAGTTGTAAAATATCCTCATACTGACTTAGAATATTTGTAGTTTGTATCAAATTGGTCTTAGAAACAAATTTTATATTTTTCTTTTTACAACTTGGGATATTATTTTTTTTGTTTTTTCAGAAGTTCTTAGTTTCGAATTTCGAAGACGTCTAAATAAACAACAAACAGATTCACTTTGAAAAAATAATTTTGTGAATTTTTTATTGTTTCTTTAGTATTTTAAATACACTCGCCTGCGAATTGGAGCTGTGAAAAATATTAGCGACCCGCTCGGGATGCAAGTTTCCGTCCCCCTCATTTATGCTAATAATGCATCTCTCGTTGAAGGTTAAGCGAGTTTCTTGGAATAACCATCCCATGCAACTCTCTTTGATTCGCGACATCGTTATTTATGGAATATCCTAGCAATGAAGTTCGTGAAGGACGTGACTTGAAGCCTCCCTCTTAGAGTGACCGCTTGGAGAAAGGCCAAGCGAAAATAATTATTCGCACATGGGAAATTTGACTTTCCTAATTTTATGAAAAGTTTTATACTTTGCCAATCCTAAATAAATAATTTTTATTTTTCAATTCCGAAACTCTGCATTGTTTGTGTGTGAATCGGTGGCAATCTGTATGCCAAAAATTTTCTACGACGTCTATAGTGTTCCCTCTCTCGCGACCACATCCGGGAAGACAGACGAGTGATAGCCTTGTTCCAATCTCTTAAAACGTTCTGAATAATCTCTCCCCCATGAGATATTAATGAAATAACTGAGTTAGAAGTTTCACGTTAAGAAAAAGTTATCATCATGATGGCAAAATAAAACTAAAGGAGTCGTAACCTGTGCAATTTATTTCTTATATTTGTATTTAGTGAATGGAAGAATATATTACGGTGAAAATTTTCCATTTTTTCTAGGATATTAAGAAAAATATTAATCGTGAGAGTTGAATGCGAAAAAATCTCTCTAAATGTCTTTGTATACATAGATACTCCGTAGCATGAACAACCTATGTTTTAGTAGACTGTTAATATAAAGTTATAAATTAAGTCATTTCCATCATACGCAATATATAACAAAATAAGTTACGTATAACATTTTATTCGATTGACCTTTTAGCTCCAACAACTCACAAAACCACTGTATTTCCTCTTAAGAAACATCACTGAAGTAATAGTAACCAGTAATTATTACATACATCATCGCACGAGACAAAAACCGCATTTAAGAATTCTAGGTGCTCTACTTTAAATAATCCGTCCATTGTTTCACATGGGTCTTAAAATGAACTATATGTATGTCATGCATCTTCTAACAGCTAATAAAACCTTAATAAAAATCGCAGCAACGCCCCTTTAAAAACATTAATACCGACAGCCAAACATAAACAGAGGTCGATTATCTCTTATCTCAGTAACGTGTATACAATTGCTTGCTGCCGTGCGTATAAAATTAACACTCCTAGAACTATTCTTATCCTATTCTCAGAAAGAGAAAGATTTTTTTCCTTTGAAAGAGTTTGAGGGGGAAACATTCGCTTTGAGCATAACTTTCTTGATGTTCCCGTTGTTTTTTTCTTGCAGTTTGAAAAGTAGAACAGACGTGCGTTCTAATATTGTGATCGAGCGTCATCACATGTCTCGCCCATTGCGGAGAGTCGTCATTCTTCTCAGAACAAAGACAGAAAAAACTATTGTTTTGCGTCTAGTCGTTCAATGACAATCGAACCATTAAGCCGAAAGGAGGTTCAACTTTCGCTTTCTGATAATATTCGGCCTTTCGATGTGCTCTTTAAACACTGTAATGATAATTATTATATAAAATTCCATTTAGCTTTGAACTTGACCGTAAAAACGACGGTCTTGCTGAAAATGTATTAATAGGGGAAATTACACGCAATGAAAATGTAGCGAAGTTTACGAAAGACTCTAGTAAACACGAGGATTGGCGCCATGAATTAGAGAAAATATTATTTTATTTTCCACCACAACCTCACATTTCACATGAGCGCGAGCGGTTGCATTTACCAGAGCCGATTAGCAATGGACAAAACCAGTAGGAAGTGGAATCAAATTATCAGATTCACGTGAGCTGATAAGGCAAAAATAAGAAAGTCAAGCAATTATAAAAAAAAAACTTTTTTAAAGGGAGAAATATTTTTTATTGAAGCATGTTAATAAAAGAAAGACCAACTGGGGCATTTCTCGCTCGTTTATTCCGGAGAAACCAGAGCGAGCCGTAAATTTTCACAGGTAAAACATTATGCGGTCCATTAACATATCAAATTTACATCCTAAATACAAACTTTGAAGAATAATGGTTAGATGGTTATTTTCCAGGCATTTCACATTGTCTGGATACTTCTAAGATGTCTTTCTCAACCTTTTTGATAATACGGCCCACCTAAACTGCGAGAAAGTTTCTGCGGCACATGTATATATCAATTGGTGAATACATATGCAGGAGAGATTCTATGCTATTTACTATAACTAGCATCTCATCTAAAAACAAATAAATTTATTAAAATTTTCATTAGTTATTTAATGCGTTTGATTTTTACTAAATATCAAGTTTTCGCTATGCTTTTGCGACAGTTGTTAAATATTGTTGACCGAGCTTAAACTTTTTCAAATTTTCGCGGTCGGTAACCTTTCAAAATAAAATATACATTTTTTGTTTTTCGTCTCATTCCAAAATACTTGGGAGCCGCGCAATGAAAACCCGTACGTTATTTTTTAGAAATTCAAGTGATTGCAACAAGCATATTTCATGAATTCTAAACGTAATGGAGCTTATCCTACTTCTAAAGAGTCACAGGTATGTACTCAAGGAGCCATATGCGGTTCCGGCGCCCCGGGTGGCCAACTCCTGCATTAAGAGGTCGCGGCCCACGGAATGGGACAGTTGGGCGCGACTGTTTCGGCACGACTGTTTCGGCGCGGGACAATTCGGCGTGACCATTTCGGCGCTGGAACGATTCGGCCGAGGAACATTTGGGCGCCCTGGGTTGGGTTAAGGGGTTGGGGAAGTATTATTATATTTAACGCTTTTCGTGCATTTTAATTTAAAAGCTGTCTTTAAAATATTGCCATTTCATTGAAATATTACCGTCTTAGTAGTTAGTCAACATAGCCAAATTCACTTAATAGTTGTAATATCTTTTCATTATCGCACCATTCCCATCTAATCATCCTGGTACTGTGCCGAACGTAATTTTGTTGACGCCGAACTGTCCTGTCACCGAATCATCCCGGCGCCAAATCGTTCCGCGCTGAAACGGTCGCGCCGAATCGTCCCGAGCCGAATTTTCCCCGCGTCGAACTGTCCTATACCCCGCAGCCCACCGGTTGAGAAACACTGGTGTAATATACCAGAATTAAGAGACAACTCTAGCTCTCAAATTGTCTTTGATACGGAAAGGAAAGTAAAGCAATTGACTAGGTATATATGTTTAGGAATATATGAATAACAAAAAATATATACAAAAAGAATTAGCAGTAGCTAGTTGGTATCTTCTTGACTCAACTACCTTACTAATGTACATACTTTTTTTATTTTTCATTTTTATATTTTTGTATTTTTTATTTTAAATATTAGTTTTTTTGCATTGTATTGTACTCGTATTTATATTTATAAGTAGTTATATCATCTTTTAGTTCATAAGCAAATCATAAAAACCGTAAGGTGTTAAAATTATTTAATTGTAAGAAACAAACCCCATTGTAATTGAGCACTTTCTGGCCGGCCGGGAACGTGGGTGTTACCACGAGGGACGGCATACATTTGTGGTAAAACTACTTACCAAACCATTCAAGAGAGAGAGAGTGTTCAATTATAAATTCTAAAATAGACAAAAATAAAAGATTTGGTTTCGAAACTTCAGAAACTTTTGTCATATATTGTGTCATAAAGCAAAAAAAAACCTTTCAGGTACAAGATGATTAATAAAAGCATTTTCACTTTTTGGCAGTCATTCGGACCAAACGCAGCAAAAATGGCTCTAGGCTTTGACCCGACGGAAGAGATGTGCAGCGGGCGCCATGACGAGACGTCGATGGAGAGGTAAAGGACATCGTCGCAATCGAAAATGATGAACTTCCCGAGAGCGTCCGCCATGATCTCGCAGTACGAATCGTGGACCGTCTTCGACGGCTCCTCCACGACCGCTTTCCCCGCCGCCACGACCCATAAGGAACAAGTGCAACGATTCCATGAACTTAGGAACAGAGTGAGTACTAATTTCGCATCGCCATTAGCGCTGGATTGGGAAATTTTCCATGCACTTCGATTTGACGAAAGGATAATTATATAAAAAAATTATATATAGATATCTGCCGTGACGCAACAATAAATTAAGCAATCGTAAACTGAAAGGCTATACTTCAGATTTGTGTAGCGAATAGTATATTTAATATTTAGTTTTGTCAAAAACCATCAATTGAGTTATGAAAATTTGTTTTAAATATCTTGTATTGAGAGCTATTCTTTCTAATATTTTTTATTTAACACATTTCAAATGACTTAGAAAGATAACACTTCATTGTTTCGACATTTTCGTCTACAGGCCGAAGTACCTGTTCTACGGTTGGCCTTTCGTCGCTCCGATGTCGACCATATTGATCTTGGCGAGCCTTGTGACAGTTTTCGGAAACATCTTGGTCATCCTCACGATTTGTAAGTAGATAATCCGTATTATTTGCTCTAGAAGCCATTGAAAGAATTCGAAGGCAATATTGTCACCGTGTTTTCAGGATGATCCCTTTTAACTTTAATTCATTCTGTTCAATAGCTCCTTGATGTTCTAGAAATGAAATGTAATCTTTCGGAAATTAAAATGTCATTCCACGGTACAACTTACTAAAAATGAAATTACTGCGTCTGCTAAAAGGAACTGCTATTTTCAAAATAGTGAGATTAAGCTTCAAACTTTTTGAGAAAAAATAAATTCGTTCCCTTATACTTGTGGGCGGTGGAAGAGGCATGTATGAATTGGGAGAATCAGGAGATAACATGTTTTAATTCCACAGAATTCCCGATTTTCCAAACGCTTGGATTTATTGTTGAGATCTTACAGCAATAATCCTTGCATACTAAAAATATGGCTGAAGTTTAAAAATAAACATTCTACCGTGGAAACGGCAATTAATGTTTATTTTACACGACTGTTAAAATCCTATTCTGTTCGAATTACAGATAAACATAGTTAGTACAAACTTCGAGGGACTTATAATTTAATGATTCGTATTGACGAGGTTTGCAATAACGAGTTCGTTGCAGAAAACAACATACGTAGATCCATTATTTCGAAGGGTGTCGCGACTTCTCGTCACAGACAATTCGTCACTGCGACATTTCGTCACAAATGACAATTGGTACCTGCGACAACTCGTCACACATTTAAATTGGTACCAACGAAATTTCGCCACACAAAATATTTGGTACCAGCGACTTTTCGTCATGGGAAATAATTGGCAACTGCGACTCTACGTCATAGAATTATTTTCGTGTCACATTACTTTTCGTCAGAGGTTACATTTGTGGATTATTTCTGAAAACGTGGGCTTCGTGGATATCAAAATACTAGGGACGATACGCATGTTGGAAATTTATGTATATCTAACAAGTTTAATCGGAATCGGCGGGGGGAGGGATGGGAGGATAGGGGTTTCTTTCCGGGAACATGGGCTTCATGGGTATCAAAGTACTCTGGACGATACACATGTTGATATACACATGATATATTATAAAATAATTAACAGAAGCGATAAAAGTGGATGAATACAATTTCCAATGAAATAATGTCTCATTATACTTTCATTAATACTTAGCTCTAAAACTATTCGAAAATTCAGGAGTTCGTGTTACTGAATTATGACATTATTATTTATCACATATATTATATAAGAAACATTGTTGCATAAGCTAAAATGACGTTTAATATATGTTGCAGATACCAAAGGTCCATGGGTGACAAAATATCGTAGGTACCAAATGCCGCTTGTGACGAAATGTCGCAGATACCGAATGTCTCCTGTGACGAAATGTCGTAGATACCAAACGTCGTATGTGACGAAATTTCGCAGGTACCAATTGTCCCTCTGACCAAATGTCTGTGACCAATTGTCGTAGTGACGATTTTTCTGTAACGAATAGTCACTAAACAATTTCGAAGGGATTTCTTATAAACGATCATTTTGTATTATCCGATTTTGTTTAACCAAAGTTTTCCTGTAATGGGAACCAGACCTTCAAGTTATTATTTTACGTTGACAAAAAACATATACGCCCTTTATTGGCGATGTCTTTGCAATTTAATTGAAAAATTTTAAAACTCTCTTGAAATCTAAAATAGACTTCTCCAGATTAATTTCAAGCCCTTTCTGTCTTTGAAAATGCACTGATTCCCTCCATACTAGATAACTCTTTTCTCTTCACTAACCCATTTAGTTTTAAGATTGTTTACCTAAAGTGCCAAGGATATTTCGAATTTTGTATTGTATCATAAAATTGTTTACATACGAGTCGCTTTTCATTGTTTTAAGCTGATTTTTTAATGTATAGAATAATTTCAAAACCAAGTAGTAATTATTTGAAAAAATTAATTTGTTAAGTTGAGAAAATTACTAAATTTCTACGTTATATAAAATGTTACACAAAGGGAGAATACAGCATTTCATTCCTACAGAGAAATAAATGATCTCACTAGCTAGAGAGCTAGAGCGTCTTCAGCAAATCAGAACTCCTCAACACTGTTGCGCCGCAACATACGTAGTAGGTACTTGGCGTTGCCGCGAAAGATTTTGGAATTACAGATGAGGGACAAATACTGCTTTACTCTTCTCAAGTTAATGCCATAAAAACTATAACCTCTCATAAAGAGCGATACTTCGCGTTTTTTCAGTTTCTTAGGGCCGAAACCAACCAAGTTGTAACTAGAGAATTTGAAAATTTTAACGAGTGAATTATTTCGTAATCCGGTATTTGAACGATTTGAAAAATTTTAATTTTAGCAATTACTTTCTTTATATGTGAAGGAGAGGGGTATTTTTTCTTTCATTTTTGCCGATTACAGGGGGATAAAAATGTTCTACATTGTCTCAGGAAATTTGATTAGGCTTGCGGCGAAATTTGAGTGAGTCGGAAAGTGCGCTGGTTGACGTGCACTGCCCTAAATGATATAAATCTAATAGGAGAGAAAAATAATACCGCACCGTATTACCACCAAGCGCATGTGTTCCGTTGTTTACCAGAAATCATGACGCCACAATGATGCACCGGCGGGAAAATAAACTTCGAGTTTTGAGTTTATTCTTTAATCTTTTCATGATAAAATTCTTCGAAGCATGCAATTCAAACCGCTCTGCTTTATGTCACATTCCATATGTTTTTTAACCCCTCTCTCATTTCGTTTGTTTTTAATCGTCATTTATTCATATCCTCTCCGATCACCGTTCGCAACCTCCAGTTTCCCCTTTCCCTTCTCCTCTCACCGATATAGCCTGTTTAGCTCCGGCAACGTAAGAATTTTGTTTAGTTCACATCACGCGAGGAGAATGGAGCTATTCAAGGGTTTATCCCCAAAGTCCCCAATTAATCTCATAAAGCGTACTCGGGAGCGTTCTTACCCTAGTTTTTCGAATTAAGGAGGTTATGTATATATCGTCAAGCAAGTAGAGCGAAATTAAACTTACCAATATTTAACACCACTAACCATTTATCAAACAGAAATGGAGCTTCATCCTGCTGTTCTTGATGCATGCCTTTTACAGTGGTTTGCCTACGGAAATTTCACATTTGGTTGATCTATCGATTTTCTGAGTCTTATTGTTAGTACTTAATGCAAGAGAAAGATACGTACATACATACCAATACATACAAAAATATTTTCTAAATTCAAGCAAAAGGAATGAGGGATCGGAATGAATTAAGGCCACTATGTTGCACGACATCGTTACGATCAATTTAGTCATTTTATTACATTGACTTCCGAATAACAAATCAGCATCCCATTTGAGACATTTTCCTTCTCGAAATGTTATATTGATTGATCCACACCGATTAAGCCGGACCTTCTGTATTTTAGGATCGTTGAAATCACAAATCAGTTTGGGTTGGGTAATTTTTGAAATTTTAGCGTGTAAATTTCAACGTAAATTCAAAAAATGTAATCAACTCAGTTCTTACCATTCTTTGGTACTTCTAAAAAATTGTTACTTTTTAATTTATTCGTCGAGTGAAAGTTAGCCAAACCGAGATTATCCTGATAGTGCAGGGATGGGCAATCTACGGTCCTCGAAACTGTGATGAAAAGAGATCCATAAAATTGAACTCACAAATTCGTATTCTTTTTGCGAAATCGTGATAACGAAACCTTTTATCTCGTAATGTTAACCCTAAAATTCTTATTTAGACTTGATTATCGCTTGTATGATACTCAGGATCTCTGGGTAACCTCCGATTCAAACTCTAGTCCGATCAGTCGAAGCATTTGCAACTTTCAATGCGGCCCGCCGAAGTATCCGCAACCACCCATACGGCCCGCAATGTAGGAAAGGTTCTCCACCCCTTGGATTATGTCAGAAATGCGTATTTTCATTAGCTGCTCATCTCGGCTAATGCCGTTATTAGTAAACGTATTTTCCCTTTCTTGTTTCGGCCATTGGTCGCTCATTTCGACTAATGCCGAGATTAGCTGATTCCGATCTCAGCCGTAACGTGTATGTTCTACTTTCGTCTGTCAATAGGGCGCCATCGAGGCATGAGGACGCGGACCAACCTCTTCCTGGCCAACTTGGCACTGGCGGACATCCTGGTCGGCGTGCTGGACATGCCTTTTTCCGTCGCCACGCTGGTTTACGGCGACTGGCACTTCGGAGAGGTTTTCTGTCAATTCAACGCCTTCACGAACGGATTAGGAATGATGACATCTACCCACACCCTCATGCTAATCAGGTGAGACACCACGCGACTCCGTCGCGTGAAAATTATTTTTATTTTGTCGTCCGGTTTTTTAGTGCTGTGAAACGATGGGAAGCCGATGCCGTTTTCCTGGTTAAAGAATTTTTTTTAAATAAAAAATGTTTTTATCGTAAAGTTTTGAGTCCTTAAGAATACGAGTGCGGTAGAAAAACTCTTATGAGTCGATGCGTGTGCTTGGTTTGGCTCGCTTCCACTATTTAATAGTCCTGAGACTCAGACTGATTTCGTGTTTGGATTGGTTTTAAGTCTTCCGCGAATGTATTTACGGCCATCATTCGTAAACAAAAGAGGAGCTTCAGATGACCGTCGGGGTTTAAAATACGAATTTCACCATCGGCGGTTGAAATAGTTGTAGAAAAAGATGTCTTACTGCACGGCAATATCGCGTCAGATTGTATACATATCGCCGGCGGCATTTTGTTTCTGCGGCCTCCTGAGAAATCGGCGCCAATTTGCATGCTTTTGTTTATAGCTCGTCTGGACAGTCGTTTGATTTTGTAGGTAATCCTTGAAAACGCGCCGGGAGACATTTATTTTCCCAAACCCCGTTACCTTGGAATTAAAAATCTTTCATTCGAAGGGTACAAAATTATACCCCGTGTTTAAATGTAGAAACACTGCAGATGCGCATTAAGTACATGTATGAATCCAATAAATTCATAAGACAAAAAGATCACCCTTATTTCTTTGAATTTCCGATGTTTATGGAATCGACTTTTACAAAATAAGTTTTTCGGCCAAATGATAAAAATCTGCCATAGGGAAAGGAAGTATAGTAGAAACACATCGCTAGCAACAGTAAATCCTTTTGAGACGTCATTAATATTTTATCCTGACATGTTCCGAGAAACATATAGAAAGTTATCGGAAAATTATTTGTTAATTCCACATATTATACGGTAAAAGAAATGAAATAGTTCAAATACAACCATAGTGAGATTATTTACAACTTATTTTTCATAATTGAACACCAATATACTCTAGTGTCTGAGTGAGAAATATATGTTATTTCCCTCCATATTCGGGTATAAAAGAATAATTCTTAAGTTGAAATTTTTGTTATTACTCCCAAAAATGAAATGCCTTCTATATTTGTGGATCCAAATTTTTATTTTTTCCCGAATGTCAAAATGTTTAAAATTATTTTTTAATGCTATAAACTACTTTTTGCTTCGGATAAAAATATTAAAGTTAAGCGAACGAATAAACTTTAAGAAATCGAGTATTAACGAAAACTTTAAAGGTCCTTATGAAACGCTTACAAAAGTAGGCGCGAACGATTGATTTAGTTTATTGAGTTACAGCACAAATGAGAAATAACGGAAGCTGTGAAAACACGAAAAAGAAAATTCATCTCAACGACCCAAGCTCCGTCACAGTTTAACCCAAACACGCGATAACGTACGGCGGAAAGAACAAAAGATCGTAAAAAAGAGTAACTTGACCCTTAGATATTTATAAATGTATTTATTCTCCTTCCTCTCTCTTGAGTTGCGATTCCACTTGACTCACGCCTTTCAGCGCTCGAAATTTAAGATGTTTTCTCTTCTTGAACTCGCCTACGCGTCATGTGACGCATTGGGACGTCGAATCAATCGTCTCTCTTGAGACAACATGCCGGAAATTTCAAAAAAATCTCGGGCGTCCAAGACCGGGGACGCTTACTTTCCGACGTAATTTTTTCATTTGGCGACCATTTTGAGAATCTCTTGGTTCGTGCGTGCTGGGAGTGAGCGAGAGGGTGCAGACGCGCGGAAAAATACGCTTTTGTTTACAGTAAATCTGCTGAAAACGCTCTAGGCAAGCTTCCGCCTCCTACAAGAAAAGACGCTGGCCGAAAATAGTTTTTTTCTACCCTTTAAGAGTGGACGTGACCGGTTTATAACAGATGTTTGCAAAATATTACGTTTCGTTATCGTTGCCGAAGTAAAATATTTTATCCCGTTTTATAAGTTCTTTTGGTTAAGAGCGACTTTTTATTTTCCAGGCATCATCGTTTGGATCGCTTTTACTAGGTTTTCTTTAAATAAAGTTTACTAGCTGACGATGAAGGTAATTCTATTAGTCACTAAACTGTGGAAGTTATCGTAATCATCAGTTTTATACAGTCGTGCCTTCTACGTATAACGCGAGGGATACGTTTCTGGAAAACACCGTCTAATAGGAAGCAGTGTTATATGTAGGCTTGGTAGTTTTTGACGTATATTTTTCTTAAAATTCGACTGTTAAAATCGACATTTATTTCTCCTGAAAATCGGCGACGAATATCGACGTAAAGAGACCACTAATATCGTTTGTTTTTCCTAAAAATCGAGGACAAATAACAACGTTTATTTTAATACATTTTATCGATTTTTATCAATAAAAATTACATAAATTTGATTCTTCCATTTAAGTTTTACTAAAACTTTATATAAAATAAGACTTCTCGCTTGCCAGATTTTTGTTGCTCTCTAAATTTTGGTGAATTTGTTTTCGTTGCTGGCTTCGCCCACCAACCCGGAAAAGCAAATTTTTTGGAATAAATCATAAGTAAATGTTAATAGTTAAATCGCGCCTCTTATTCAAGAAATCCTGACTATTCAATGACACAATTAATGTGACGTTAATATAATTCACAACAAAATACATATATGAATATTTTGAAGAAAAAATCTTATCTTGTTGAGTGACAAACGATGTGTACAAATTATGTCCAGAGTATGACAATTGAACGATGCTACGACAGCATTGCAAGAAAAAATAAGCATTGGAGGCTGATCATATCGTGTAAGCAACCAAAGGCGCGTAGGGATTATCAGTTTTGGTCAATATTAAGGACAGAATGCAATAAACCGATCATAATGTTCTTTCCCATTCCCGTGTCAGCTCAGTATTATAAGAGATCTTAGAAAGTGTGAATGAAGTGTGGCTGTCTGGTATGACAAATTCCGATTTTCTCTTTTGTTTTGGACGTTTGGCGCTAAAATACATTAAATCTGAGTGTAATAAAGCTAATTTAAAAATCCTGGTGAATAATTTCATAGAAATTTAGTATCTAGAGAAAATCGACACTTATCGACGACAATTTAGTTTTAGGATACCTCGAGCCTATTGGAGATATGGAGATAGGTAGCCGTCGGACCAATTTTCGATATTAAAACTCCGAGTAATTATATAGTAAAATACGGCATAATATAATAATAAATCGATATATTACTATTAAATTAATACAATTTTTTTACATAAAATTGGATTAATATAATAAAAATCGCCCAGGGTTAACCATTGCTCGCTACGTCTCATGTCCGTACGGCAGGGGCTTCTCCAACTAATACGCGCGCGGGTTCGCTGAGCTACGCGATTGTACTCAGGACTTAGGCCGAACTCTCAGGTCAACGCACCGCCATACAACAATGTCTAAAGGTTCTTCGAAGAGCTGCATTTTGTTTGGGCAGCCGCAGAAAAGGAAATGATAAAATCTTCATACCAATCCTCGACTCCAAATAGGATCACGATCCTTGGATAGGGAAGCTCCGAATTAGGACGTAGCCAATAGCACACAGACAATCATTGCATGCGTTGAAGTCAAATTTTCATTTTTTGTTATTTTTACAAACTCCCTTTCGTGAAAGGCAGGTCTCGAAAAGTTTTGAATTTATCTCATAAAAAATTTCATTCATGTCCATAAGTTAATTCTGAACTTAGGAGCGATATTTTGACGAAACTCTGAATCACGAAAGAGTAGATATTTACAAAAAAATTAAGTAAGGCAGCGCCGTTTACAATTCCATAGAATGACGAATTGCCTTTTACTCAAATGGAGGCAGACTCGGTGTTTTTCTTTCCGTTTTTTTTTGTTACTCGATGAATATTCCGGATTCACGAATCTCTTTAAACATTTAAGTCCTTGTGCAAAAATGTTATATGTGGTTCGTGGAAGAAATGCCTCGAAGCGTCTGTCTCGAGTGTCCCCTCTCAAGGACGGCTGCCTGCTGTTTATTCCAGCACTAACGAAATTTTCGCTTCCAAATTAAATCCCCGATATTTCGCAAAGACTTAAAAGAGGAGATTCCTTAATGTAGTCGTCGTATTCGAAATGTGTAACCAGACCACACCGTATGCTTCTAGGTTAGAATAAAGTCCGAGACAAATAGATAAGCGACTTGTGTAAAATACGAATAAATAGGAAACGTAAAATGTTTGCTAATGTTCCGAATCAATTATGGATTATGAGTGTGTTATTAAATAAAAATTGAAATTATTATTAAGTATCGCCCTAATCACATGTTTTGCGGTATTTTAAATATCGAGTTGAAAGCCAAATTAAAAAAAACGGCCCTTCTTTTAACTTCGCTTACCGTCCTTTTTAGCCTATCTTCAACTGGGACGGCTGTTCTTGTATTTGAATATCAGCACTTTTTTTTTGAGCGAATAAATCACATCCAGTTCGAAGAGACTTCATAATCCACACTAGGAAATTGCCGTCTTAAATTCTCGGGTGAAATGGTGAACAGAAACCGCCATGTTTTGCTATCGGCTAAAGCCAGATAATGCCCTTCCCACATCCCTTGGTCCAAAAATGTGCGCGGAGAAATGGGTGTGCGGAGTGCTCCTTTCTTGTTTTTTCCCTTAAACATCCGGGCGGATGACTTAACCGGACTTTGTTGCGCCTTTGGGGAAGTGGAAGGGGGAAGATTTGCCGACGAAGAGAGATAGGGAAGGAGAGAGGTAGGGGCAAAACTTCGCAAAAGAAACTCTTCGACTTTTTTATGGCCTCGTGGTGCTCTATTTCACTCTCTTCTGAGAGAGGGTCATTTATAAAATGCGCGGTATGTTTCTCCAGCGGCGATTCTTCCGCAAACGTCTCATTCGGGTGTCAAAACTTAGGACGCGGAAAGATACATCCGAAATGCGCTTAAATCGCGTAAACGGCGTTTTTGATGAATTTATTTGCGCGACACTCGTATAAACTCGTCTTTGCACTCAAGGGAAGAGCTTCAAAATGTTTTCGAAAGAAACATCTGATAAATTCGAAAAATTGACTCTGTAAGCTCAGCACGTGGCTTTGATGAAATGAAAGATATGGTTGATTCATCATAGCCGTCAAGTGTAAATCTCTTGTACATTTCAAAGTTAAAGTTGCCCCCATAAGTTATCATCCCCCCCCCCCGCAATTGTTTCTCATAGCATGGAATCGCTACCTCTGATGATGAATTGCGCAAATCGTTTGTTCAACCGTTTTGAGTTACTTATGCAATTTATTTCAGTTGAAAAATATATTCATCGTTCGATAACTATTTCTTTATTTTAATTCTTTTTTTTAAGAGATGCGTTTTAGCAATCTACTCAATGTCAAATTCCTCTACAAGAGTTTTATATTGAAATGTTTCAACCGACTTTCTTTCCATAATGACTAACTAATTTTATAGCAAAATTCAAAAACTTTATTTTTTAAAGAGTAGCCATAATCTATACGTTTCCTATCCTTTTCGGTGCACTTTATTCCAGGAAGCTTTAAAAATTTAGAGCAAATAACAGTCTAAATATAGTCGATTTTCATAAGAAATGGGATCGGTTAGGATTCTCAAAAAAGGTTCTCATATTGAGAGATTAGACAGAAAAAGTGAGGAAATTATCTCGTTGTCCATTGGAAAGACTTCTAAAGGCATGATTGAGCTCAAGCTACATATTTTATTCATGCACACCACTCCCGAGAAAGGCAAGGATTACATCAGTTTCCGATGGCCGTGAATGCTCAACAGAAAAACGACAAAAACAAGAAAAATCATTTTCCCAAAGGAACACAGCGTCGGAGCTAATTTTAATGCCTGCCCTTTAAACTTCCGCTTCGTTGCCAACGCACGCGCAAATCTTTTTGCTTCGATAAAGGATACGATAATGGCAAACAACGGATCACTCGAATGACTGGTGCTTTATTCGAAGGTCTCAATATCTCTTTTCCGAAGAGGAATTCCAGCGCGATTCACCATTCTCTCGCGCTTCTACTTGGTCGTTCATTAAGATTCGTCGTGAGCTCAATCTCGTAGCGAGGCTGACAAAACCCTCATCTTAAGTGACTGTTGTTTGTTAGTTGGAATCTGATGAATCAAAGACATTTTTAATTGCAAATTAGACTTCCGAACGTGATCTGAAATCTAAGCGTTTAAAGAAGCGATAGAGCTTTTTCTTTTCCACTCATCGTCATCCATGTTGTTACCCGATTGGTTTGGTGTTCCTTGAAGATTAAAAATTAATTTTTTGAATTTTGTATAGAAAGTAATTATATCCGTGTCGTTATGTAAGATTTTAACGTGATCTTCCCGTTATATTGTAAACATCGTTATCGTATAAACTGGGACACTTTCTTTCAATGTAACTTTCCGAACTAAGTTAAATCTCACGGAAGGTTTTAAGTTGTCAAAAATGAATATCATTTTCAAAAAAGTATCAGATTTTAAGGTAATTTCGCCGTATGCTATTGTTCACCGTATCTGATTTAACTATGTTTCTTTGAAAATGGCAATTAACCGGCCCTTCTCTATAAGTTAAGGACTAATACTACACATATCTGCCAAATTTTAAATTTGTAGCACTTCTAGAAGTGAAATAATATTTTTCTAATTGTTTAAATTTTAAACATTTTTAACGGCCGCCGCAATCTATTTATGGAAAGATTCAAATGTTTATTTGTACAACCGCACTACTCTGTAAATAACTTGAAAATTTCATCTTCCTAGCTCATCCCGTAGTACCTAAACATATACCTATTTTTTTAAATTTAAGAATTTTTAACTGCCAAACATATTAAAATATGAATATTTTTATAATCCCTATTTCGTTTTCTTACAAATCCCACCTCTAAAAAAATTTCAGCTCCGTAGAACATTCGGGAATACAGAAACCTTGAAAATTTTTTTAAACAATTGCAAATTTTTAGCGGCCGCATTGTTGCACTTTTTCAAGATTTTCGTTTTTTTAGTCAGTTTTGCACAAAATCCTACGTATGAAAAAATTTCTAATCTCCAACTCATCTGGAAGTGCCTAAACATTAGTATCCTCCTATATCCTCCTCCTCTGTAAGAAACGTCGATATATAATGATAATCAAATACGATCCGATTTAGGATTTGTTATTCGGGAAAATTGTAAGAACGCGGGCCCTTTAAAACTAGTCATTCATAATCATGAATCCTGCATTTATTTTTTTCACAAGCTGATAATGAATGAATTCCCACAGAAGATGGACTCTTTCATTGGTCCATGCGCTGTAAGATTACGTGCTTGGAATTTATATATCATTTCGTCTCTTTGTATTTTAAAGTATGGAGGTAAAAATTCTATTTGATCATTCTACATTCTTTAGCTACGTAACATGAAAGAAAATCACATACGTATTCCTGGCAAAATAAAATGTTACAGCCTTATATCCGTTTCCGTGCAGATCAAGTCGAGAATATCATTTTGTGAGCCTGTTAATGAGCGCTTGTTTTTAAATTAGATATTTTTGTTCTTTGAACAGGTTCCGTAGACAAAAAAATCGAAGTACCAAGAATGAAACCCGGTGCGAGCAGCATTACGCGAAGCTCATCTATTTTGTTTTGGCGACACCATTCCACACACCACAGCTCCAAAAATGCAAATGTCACTTAAGAAGCAACGATAAAGGACATTGATGGACAACGTAGATGAGAAAAATAACTTAATGCTTACATTTGTTACATTTTAAAATTTACCTGAACGAGGGTGATGTACGTATCTAGAGCATATATTTTGTGCAATGCGTTACGTGATTCGTGCCCACCATTAATCAACTGGAACATTTTAAACGAGTAGAGCGCATCAAGATGAATCGAGGCGGATGTCCTTATCTCGATAAAAAAATGGACCATGGCGCCTTGCGTGCCCGAAATGTGCAAACACACGATGGGAGCGTGTTTATATGACTTCGCATCGTGTGTGGGGCACATGTTATTCACGAGTTTTTTTTAATCGGGTCTCTTCGTAAACATTTCTTTCCCTGGTTTGTCGACCCACTCTCATACGTCGTACATTTTAATTCCGCTTTCTCATGGTTCGGGAGTTTCCCTTTTTTCCGAAGCTCCGGGCTCAATTAGGCACGGGGAAGTCCAACTCTTTGCACACGCGGAGATTGAATAGGGAGATTGGTCGACTGGGGGAGAAGGGAGAGGGAAGGCGTTTTAAAGGAGAGATAGTGGAAGGCCGTGGGATGGGAAGGGGCTGCCTAGCTACGACAGCCTTCGGAGACAAGCAACCTCGCGAGACGAATCGAGTCAGGCGCGAATTTAGGGACTTACCTTCGGAGTTGGCGGTATGCGAGGCCCCTAGGCGATAGCAGTTTGCGGGGTCCACGGTTCGCGAATTCTGAAAAAGTGGTTAAATTTTGTTGTTGGCTATCAAATTTATTTGCATATATATTTATAAAATGGTGGGTGGGCTTTTGAGGTCAATGTGGATCGCACCGCAAAGTCTTCGAGTGGAACCCTTGGAAATGACCGTTTTTTAGTGCTTTTCGTCATTGCTGAAAAGCACTATTATCTTCGTGATGTCCGTCCGTACGTACGCATATATCAGGGAAGAATTAGCTTAACTGATTTCAACCAAATTTGGTACACAGAATACTCACATAAATTAATGACCAAGATGGCAAATTTCGACCGGATCCATTAAGCAAGGGTGCCACAATTGCAAATTTTAACTTTTTGGTAATTGTGAATTTGGAAGGAATTGGCGGAATCGATTTCAACGAAATTTTGTATGGAGGAGGTGTGCAACATATAAAAACAAAATCAATATGTCAAGTGTAGATATAGAAATCAGTGATGCCACAATAAAAGTAATAAAAAAAGTTCTTTTTACACGTGTTTGTGTTGAATCGTCCGGATCAATTTTAACAAAATTTAATATTTATAATGTACACATATATATAAATATATATATATATACATATATATATATACATATATACAAAACCATAATAGCATATTTAGACCGCATGAGCCAAACAGTGGTACCACAATTACAAATTAAACTTTCATTAATAATGGATTTGGAGAATATTGGTTTGATGGATTTCAACTAAATTTTGCATATAAGGTTTTTACAACATACTATAATAAAATCAAGATGTTTAAAGCGGAGTTAAAGAGCAAGGCTACCACACTAAAAAGTGAAATAATATTTTTTAAATCGTATTTCTAGAGAACTGTCCTAATGGATTTTAACCAAAGATAGAATATATAATCATCATATAAATATATAACCAAAATATTCATTATCAACCGGGTCGACTAAACAAGGCTACCACCTTATCAAGGTTAGTATTTTCTGTAACTATGAATTTGGAAGGTATTAGCTGAGCGGATTTTAAAGAAATTTCGTTTGTAGGAAGAGTATAGAATGGGACAACTAAATAAATGTGTAGAACGAATCTAAAAAGCAGGGGTACCTTAATATAAGGAAAAATAATTTTCTGAGATCAAAGTAAATACATTAATATACGATTATACTATAGCGAATTTGACGAAAAGCACTTCTGTACCACAGGAAACCCGTATGCATCCCTACTTGTTTTATGATACTCGTCAGTTGAGACTGGTCTTCACTAAATATAATTAACAATGATGCAATTTAGGATACATTTGACCCCTTCCTTGCGCTGGGACTTTTCGCACTCAATGTGTACATTTATTTCCTCTCTCGCAATCATCTCCTGACTCACTCAAATCTATCGCGGCTCTCGGCGCGAGGCCACCAAAGGTGCGACGCCCCAAGCAGTCGCCTAGATCTTTGAATCCAGCCATCAGACTCGGAGCATTTTATCGCGCAAAATAATTTTGCGATTGGTCGATTTGAAGTATGTATGTAGATTACCGTTACATTTGGTTTTGTTGACTAAAAGAGTGTCTGCGTGTATATGGCATTTGGAGCGTTCATCGCGCAAAAGAATGCAGGGATAAAATTAAGGAGGGACAAGAGGATTAACCATACACTGGTAACCTTCGTAAAAATGACGACGCAGTTAGCAGCATTGCTGAATATCTCTATGTTCTCGCCATTTCTATGCTTTGGGACACTCAGTACCTTCAGTTGGCCTTGAGTGTGCTATATGAGTACGCCTGTTTTTGTGTTTCAACCTTTGTAAGTTTTTCTGCACGATCACCCGTCGTAAAATGTACGTATGGTTACCAAGTATGTTACTTTTTTCATCTACTGCTGTAAGTTTTTTCAATGTTCAACTTGATTCATTTTGGTTGGATTATTTGATAAGTTCGTTTCTTTCGCGTGAACGAGCATTATTTGAGGCAAATTTGCACATAAAATGTGTTTTTTGTTAGTTTATTAGAACTTATGAAATCATAGTCGTGGTAGCACTTTATTTTATTTTTATAGATGGCAAAGGGAAATGTGTGTCGATCCGACAATATTTTCCAAGCTATTAAATAAATATTTATTACTGTATTTTAATTTTAGCTTTATCCCGTATATTTACCCAAATTTATGAATGTAAAAACAGATTGGAAGGTTACCATTCTAGGGTTAAAGGGATGTGAACCATTAACTACTAAGTTGAAATTATGAAGGTGTTGTAACCGAGTTGCGACCTCCCGGACCGCTAAAGGTTCTTTTTATTATTTATTCACTAGCTATATTAACAGTTGGCTTTTCTGCGTTTAATAACCTATTTTGAGGGTTAACCCTTAATTAGTCGCGTGGGGTCAATATGACCCCAAGCAATGTTTTTTCGTCAATATCTAAAGAAATGTATTGTCAATCTGACCCAAACTTGTTCTACCTTCGACACTGACATTCTAGAAGAGAAATTAGCATTTTTGTTTATTTTTAAATTTGTTATTTTTGATATTTTTATATTTATATATATATAGTATAAATATTGTAAATATTGAGAAAATTAAACTATTTTAATGTGCTATTTTTGTGTGTATCCATTTGTTATGTATATATGAGGTTAAAAAAGTTGCTTTTATTTTGAAATCTCTCTACCTGTTACTTTTTTCTCTATTGGTCTAGAAGGGTTAAACGCAATACAGATTATTATTATCACATCAGAAATACAAATAATTTTCCTGATAAGCAGTATTTCATTGTTTTAACACTAGTTCTCTTATGATACATTTCTACTTCACTAATGTTCACTATAGGTTGGTTACCCCTCATCCTCCCATCTCCCCCCCCCCCTCTCCCCCCTCCAATGTACCCTTTTCCCTCTTTTCGGAATTCTCCGGGTGTTTTCTTACTTCGGCCGCACACATGCAACCGTTTTCTTCCCATAGTTTTCTACCCGCAATAAAAGTCACAAACAAACGCACGTGATCTCTCTAGAAATTGCTGTCGAAGAATTGACCCGAGGATGACTTCTTTGACGCAGAATTCCACGTATTCTATCAAGACCGATGCATGATTTTTGAAACTATTTTCTAGATTTTATAATTGAATTACATCCATATTATTCCCTTTTCTGTACAGTAATTATTTATCACATGCTTGCGTCATTTACTGTGAAATACTCTCAAAAATGGAACATCTTTCTAGCGACTTTTGGCAGATTTTTTATCACCCTCATTGGATGAAGCTCTTATTACCCATGTGCAAAAAAGATAAAAGAAAGCGGTTTGCCTTTTATTACCGCTCACCCTTTTTAGCACGAGTTTCTCCCTTATTTTTCGGAATAAGCACGAACACGAATGAGATCGGCAATCTTCAAAGTTTTTGGATCTCCTACCGGTCGCATGACGGTCGCGGTTGGGACGTTTTAGACCAAAATATAAAAATCCTATTTTCAACGGGGTTTCTATGGAGAAGTCCCAAGTACGTTCACACTTATAGGGGAGGACGCGGTTGGACCTCGGCACGAACCCCTTGGGTCGCTCGAGGAGGCAACTTTTGTCCCAAGCCCCATCGAGGGCAATCCTCGGTGACAGCAGAAGTGAGCTTGAATCTTTCTGCTAGTTGGGGGCAGCCATAAACTACTTCATGCTGTAGGTGGGGGCCGGAAAGCGACAGTGCCGCGACCGATGTCTAACCCACAAGTGTGAGTGATCTCCGCAAAAATAGTCCTATCCCTAATAAAGCCCTCAACGCGACCTTCATGCGACAATGCAAAATTTTGACCTGATGGTTTTTTAATTTATTTTTTAAACCTATTACAAATACAAAAAAACACGAGAAAATTAACTTTCATAACTCCAAAGTTCATGTTTAGAAAAACTCACGACCCTGGTTTCCACGATTAACATCATCATCAGGTGGCAAAGGGACCAAAACCACGCCACATATAGGTAAGGCACGGGAGAGGGGAAGAGTTAAGGCAGTCTTGAAAAGAAGGGATGAGGACGACACAATTGGCTAGAGGTGGGGAGGGTATGTGGTCTCATGCTGATTATAACGACGGTCAGTAAGAAAGGTGAAGCGGAAAGGTACAAATACTCATTTAACATCGTTATCTCTGTTACATTTTAGGATTTATAATTGCTATAAAGCGTTAAGTTTCAGTCATTGCTATGTATACAAATTAACAAATTCTTGGCAAAGTGAGAGTTGAACACGCTCAACACGCCGCTCTACTAGCAATGTAACCAAAAAGTGTATATTCCATGGTTTATGCGTTTATCGAACAAGATAACCAATTCACACTAGTTACATTAGATGAGCTTATCATTGACCATGTGGAAATTCCTGAAACGAAAAATTCTAGTAGGATTGAGAAACCTTATACGGAGAACGTACTTCATGTACAATGCGGGGCATTTTCCGGGACACTTTTCTATGCGGGATAAGAAGTTGAAATCCGGGACTGTCCCGCATAATCCGGGATGGACAATTTACAGGGTCGGCTGTTTTTTTTTAACCGAAAACGGGAGTCGGGGAGAAAATTGAGTGAACTAGTCCTATTTCGGTAAACTTCCGGCGAACGCGGGAGAGTTGGCAGGCCTAAAGGCTTCGGTAAAAGTTTTTAAGACGAATAATTGACTTAAACTTCTAGCGAATCATGTGGCGCCTGACTGGCTTTTGGAATCATGTGTTTTCTTGCTTTCCAACCATTGCCGATAAGAATTTTGTTTAATTTTTAACCGCAAATGAGCAGATTTGACCAACGAACGGCTTAGTTGGTTTAAAAAAAAAGGGGAGGCTTGAAAGAAAAAATCTAAAACGGATTTTCAGCGCGCGTCACGAGGACAGGATAGATTTATTCAACATAGCATGCTTGAATGTAAGATAATGGGTTTCCTTTGTAAAATACACGGTTTGGAATTAAGAATACGAGGTATTACGCACGCAGTGGTGCATCTAATAATGCGACATAAACATCTTGAAGATGAATTTATCCTGCCGTCACGCCTTTATAGTATGTACATATTATGTTACAAAAGTCAGCTCGGCATATCGATTGGTTCTAAATCTACGCGGTAAGTGAGCCATTTAAGTGAAATGATGCGGAAATGTACTTTTATGAATTTCCCTTTTTCTTAAAATTCAAATGACACAGGTTTTACCTTATTAAGATACCGTGGTCTATAGGAATGCTTCTTATTGTTATTTTTCAGTGTTTCAGTTGTATTAAATTTTTATTTCCACGCAAATGAATATGATCTATCGTTCTTATAATAATGTATGTATATGAAGTGCCTTTATTGTAATCTTCATTATTTCCCGTCGTTTCCTTTAGTAAACGTAGAAAATATCATGGGTCACAGTAGAGTTAGAAAAAGCACATTTTGTTGCATAATTCATTTATTTATTTGAATAAAATACAGTGTATTTATAAACAAAACATAAATTACTAAAAATAGAGAAATCAATATAAAACAACAACAAACAGGAAAAGAAATTGATGCGTATAATATTAACAATTGAAACAAACTGCTTATTATGCGTTCTTTGCACGAAGTGAACGTATAGAGGGGAGGTCCTTTCCGTCTGTCCGTCCGCATGTTAAAACTCGGTAACAGTTGGACGTATTTTGATGAAAGTTGGTATTGAGGGGTTTTGCTAAAATTTGTCAACCAATTCCAACTTTGGCTAAAATCGGATAAAAATTACGACCACTTTACATGAAGATCTACATGTAGTTTACAACGTACCTCTTTCAACTCGGGAACCGCTTGACGTATTTTGATGAAATTTACTATTGGAGAGTTTTGCTAACACGAGTCGACCGATTTCAATTTTAGTTAAAATCGGACAATAATTAGGACTAATTTACATGAAGACCTACATGTATTTTACAACGTATCTCGCTAGCTTCTTGTTAAATATTCATCTGAGCGAAAAATATTGAGAACATTGTGAAATCTCAAAGAACGCGCTTGGAACCTCTGTGTACTCCGACATGGAGTGCACCTTCCCAATCTTCTTATTGGAAGGAGAGAAAAGTATAGTGGTTAAGAGAGCAACTAGTCGCACCCATGGGTGAGAAAAAGAAGGAGAGAGAGTAAATATTAGGATTTGAAAATGAAGGAGCGGAAAGACAAGGAGGGTGAGAATATATCGATGGAAGGATCAAGGACGCTTAAGGAGTTGTAGGTGTGTGAAAGACGGTGGAACATTGAGCGCTGTGATACAGAAAGACGGAATTTAGGTAGGTTCAATACATTGCGGCTGCGAATAGGACGTTGAGGAACATGGAGAAAAAATCATGGCAGCAAGTCATTGGATCTGAATTTACCATTCATTACTGAATGTAGGAAATTAAGGTCGTCCACTTTTCGCCGGAAAGAGAGAGAAGAGATGAAAATATATGTTCGCGGGTTGAATTGCGCAAGGTGACACGATTGCGAATTACTGAGTGGAAGAAATTGAGAGTGCGGTCAAGAAGCTTCAGGTTAGAGGGCGAGGCAGAGTTCCACACAGGTGAACAATCCACAATCAATTACACGAAGAATGCAGCCAGAGAAGAAGCATTTAAGAGAAAACGGGTCCGTCAGCTCAGTGAATTTGTGCATATGTAAATGAATGCACTTTTTAACGTTTAAAATAATAAAACCCGCCCAAAAGATCCAAATAATTGCCAGCTAAGGTGGCACACGGAATGCATCCAAATCTCTCTATTACAAATGCATCGTTACCGCCGCGGGTTCTTTATCTGCCCTCAGCACAAATCGCGCACGGCGGAGTCGCGACAATGCATCCGCTCTTGCAAGAAGGAAAGCAAAAAGAAAGCATGTTGGTGGATACATTTGCAGATAACCTTTTTGTTTGATACCTACGAGAAAAATTAGTTTTCACAAATTTCAACTTTTATACGCATGAAAGGAAAAAAATTAGTATATAGCTGATTAATTACTTATCCTTCCACTCGTTCGAGGTTTGTTGACTTAACGGTACGTGAGGCAAACGCCGGTACTTGTTGAAAATAATATATGTCATTCTATTTATTTATTTATTATTTCGCCCTGTGTGGTCGCGTAATCTTTAAAACGACTTGCACCATTAAGGAAAGATTCCCTCTATAAAGCACAGAGCGATGAAAACTGGAATCATAGCGTCCGACTGGCACGAACGTGGGCATATATTCTTAATATAACCAAATAATCCCCGAGGTACAAATAGCGTGGAATCCTGGCTGCCCCACGCTGAGAGAACCGAAAACTCTGGTCCCGGGATAGAAATAAGAAAACGGAGGAAAAAAACGTAAACAAGCGGAATTTTTCCCTTTCGATTGACAGGAACAGACTTGGGGTTATATTTAGCCGCCTATGAAAGGTCGCGCGCGGAGTTATTTATGTGTCTAACCACACTTCCAAAACCGTAAAAATTTTAGAAGGTGCGAGAAAAGGGGGTGGAGTGGGAGTTTGGGGAATGGGGGAATCGGGACTCGATCATAAAAAAATTCATCTCCGCTGTCAAAATTTCGGCGTTTTTTTTAATTCAAACGCTCGTTTTCCCCCAAAGTATCGCGTCATCTATCCCTTCACTTGCTTCAATCAACGCGGTTGTAAATGTTACTGGAAAATCATGCAAGGGGCGGTACTTCCCGAAGTTCTTTTAAACAATCGAAGAACGGCTCCAACTGGATCCTTTCCAGGAACCATTTCTTCCAGAAACCTCCTGAAATAATTTCCGTTGTCTAGCATTTTGGGAAATGCTGTTTAAAACAACCTTTTAGCTGCATTTCAAGCGAAAATTGTATACGCATAAAATGTGATACTTGGCTAGTTAATTTAAATCTTCACAAGCAAGACTACCCTCTAAAGAAGTGGTGTGCTGCCTTTTTACGTGTCGGATCGCATTCTTAAATCTGAATGCGTCAGCGGGTAGGATGAAGAGTTTATATAGGAACTTACTTAAGCGGTTTTAATTCGATGGCCTTTTGATTATGACTATCATATCGAATGTTCCCAGTTGATTCACTTCTTCCTACGCGAAATGGATATCTACGAGGTAGTGCAATGGATAGCTGGATAGGAAGGGAGGAGGTAAAGCTGGTGCCGGCTTTTTAGCATGATCTTAACGAAGAGCACCAAGGGTGCCAACGGCTTAACGTCCCTTCCCAAGGAGTGTTGATTTGAGCGCGCTCCTCATTCTCTTTTTCTCATTGACTTGTCCTCGTCTCCTTAGTTCCAACACGCAAAAAGAGGGGCCGTGCGTCCTCGGAAAAAATCTTACCGGTTGTCGCTACACCACCGGCTCCCCCTTGAATATGACGCAAAATATCGCACAACCCTAATTGGTCCATTATTCATCTAGCGCTGGAAGATCTTCATAACGTAAGCAGATGGCATGTGGTATTAATTGAGAATCTTAGTTTTCGCTGAATTTTCACGGAAACAGTCATATTTCCAATCAGTTGAAGACATTCAAAAACAAATGAAAAAACTTAATCCGGCGAGCGAGAAATATTATAAGCGTATCCTTCATCTTATACACCCAGCAATCCATATTTTTTATTGTAGTACCTCGATAGGAAATTGATAAGAAATGGGCGTCATGTGTTCCATTTTACGGATAATGAATAAAAAAATCCGAGTTATTATTAACCTGCACCATCTGACGCAATCCGCCGGAGGGACCATTTTTCGCAAAATGGCCCCACTTCCTAACGCCCACGGCTAAGAGACCGAACGTCTCAATGTATATCTTTGAGGCCTACTAGTAGGTGACACACGGGAGTTTGCCAAGGCGAGCGGGACTCCACAATTGGCCCTCGACGTCTTTTAGGTACGCTTCGCGGCAACTTAGCGAAAAAAAAGAGGCGGTGTCGTTTTTTTTCGTCTTTTTAACGTGGCGCCGGGCGGAGTAGAAGTGGTTATAGGCAGTGCTCCGAAAAATGATACAAATAAGTGCAAGTTTTGCTCAAAGCGAGTTATTAAAGGAGTTAGATGTGATTTGTATTCCTTGTGAATACACAGCAAATGTGCACAGGCGGACCTTAGTGATATAAAAGACGATGGAGTATGGCTATGTAGCACATGTACGCTTGAAGAAAAGGACGTTCAAGTGAAACGTGAACTAGAATCTAAAGACAAAGTGATTTCTATACTTACACAAGACTTATAAATTCTAAAATAAAAAATAGAGCACTGGAATGCTTAAAAATTAAGCTTGAGGTCGAACTTAAAGCTTGTAAGGAAAGTAACAGTTTTTCTGTTGTTAATCATAATAAGAGGTTAGGCGTGACTTCACCGATAACCGATTTTTCGAATCAATCTTTGGGCACATATAACAGATTTGGAATATTAAGTTCAAAGCCAGGTAATACAAGTTCAGAAAAAAGAACATTCGAAAGAAGAAATCAAGAAAATGTGACTCAGAAGAGGGACGTAAATAAAAGGGAAACGTCCAAATTCAGGTGGATAAACCCTCAAAATAGTGTGCCCTCCCCCATGACCATTCAGAAACACAAAACTCCACCCTCTCTACTCAGAAAACTACATTAAATGTGCATAAAAACAATATCTTGGTGATTGGTGACTCTATTATTAAACATGTAAAAGTGAACAGTGCATGTGAAAAGGTTTTTCCTGGAATCAGGGCAGAGCAACTGAACAGGAAAGTTGAAGACATGGCGATTAAGGACTTAAACAAACCAGGAATCATTGTTCTCAATGTGGGAACCAACAATGTAAGGAGAGCCAGCTGCCCAGAGGAAGTGATGGGTGAAATTTATGGATTGATAAGAACAACAAAAGTTAAGTTCCCTAAAGCAGGTAATGTTGTAAATTCAGTTGTGTATAGAAGAGATGTTCAGAATGCCTTCATAAATGATATTAATAGGAAAATATTAGATAGGCATGTAAAGCTCTACAAGTGATATATCATAATGTAAATAAATATCTAGATGATAGTTGTTTAGGAAAAGATGTGATGCATTTAAATCGCAAAGGTTCAAATATAGGAAAGCTATTGATAATGTTGTATTACTGTATAAGAAACAGGGAAACTGACTGATGCTGCAGTAGGTGTGAAAAGTTTGGAATACCCTGATAATTAATTGAATTGAATAGCATTATTACTTATGTGTGCACTAAAGAAAGTGAAAATGGTTCTGTATCTCATGCTGAGAGAGTCAAAATAGACATAAAAAAGAACAACGGGTGGCTGATGCATAATAATATATAAGGTTATCAATCAAAAATTTATAATTTAGAAATATTTTTGAATGATGTACATAAATTAAATATCTCAGTTGTTTGCCTTAATGAACAATGGTTAAAACTTGATCAAATTCAACTGCTTAATAAGATTGGGAATTATAAAGTGGCTGACTATTATACTAGAAAAAATTCCATCCATGGTGGCTCATGTATTTTAATTAAGGATAATGAGGGTTTAGATTTTAAAATAAGGGAAGATCTGAAAATATTTAATGAAGATTGTTATTATCAAACTGCTGAGGCCTTTTTATTAAAATTAGAATCATTATTGAGTAAATTGAAAAAGGGGATAAGAAAAAGAAAATAGTGATTGCCAAAGACTGTAATATAGATGTGTTAAACAAAAATAATAACTCAGATTCTACTTACGGTTCACAAAATAGTATTGTAAATAAATTTGTTAATTTAATTGAATCACAAGGGTATATGTATAATTTTGATGAACCTACTAGGGTAACACCTACAACAAAATCATGCATAGATAACATTGTTACTAATATGGTATGTAATAATAAAAAACTCTTCCTCCTGGAGCCAGGATTATCGGACCACAGAGCACTTTTTATATCACTACCAAAAAAATTCAATCTAATGAGAGGGTTATTCTAAATAAATTAAGTTGTGTATTCAGCTTTGAAAATGTTGAGAAATTTAAGGATAACATAAGGCAGATTCAATGGTTAGTAGACTTAGAAAAAAGTGTTGATGGAAAGTATAATATATTTATTTCAAATTTCCTGAACTGTTTTAATCATGCAATTACTAGTAAACAAAGAGGAAAAAATTTACCTCAAAGCAGATAACTACAGGAATCATGACATCCATCAAACAAAAAAGAATATTGCATTATGAAGCAAGAGAACCTAAAAATGCATCAATTATTATTAACTATAAAAAATACAGAAAAACACTTAAGTCCGTCATCAACAAGGCAAAAATAATGGTGAATGATAAATATTTTCTTAGTTCAAATAACACAAGTAAGGCAACTTGAACAATATTTAAAAATAGCTGAGTTTGAAAGAAAATAAGAATAATGAAATCTCAAACATTGTTCTAAATGATAACAGTACTTCTGAACCAAAAATTATTGCTGAGTCTTGTAACAGCTTTTTTTAAATGCTGCAAAAGAATTACAGGTTAATCCCTCAATTACCAAAGCCATAGCTAAAGTTAATTCCATAGTGATAAATCCTTCAATATCAAGTGCTTTTATTCTAAGTACAGTTACTAAAACTGAAGTAAAGAAACTCATATCTTGTTTAAAAAATAAAAAATCTAGTGGTTGGGATGAAGCGCCATCATTTATAATCAAAGAAGTGATGGAGTACATTACTGATCCACTCTGAAAAATAATAAATAAGTCATTTCAGACAGGAACTTTTCCGGAAAGGCTGAAGTATACAATAGTTAGACCACTATTTAAAGAAGAACCTCCTGAATTGTTGAACAACTACCATCAAATATCTCTTTTGTCAAATTTTTCTAAAATACTTGAAATGGCTGCACAAATCCATCTTTCTAATCACTTAGAATATAATCACCTGTTATCAATTGTCAGCATGGCTTTGGAAAGAAATACTCAACAACTACAGCAATAATAGACTTTGTAAATAATATTTCTGAATCCATTGATCAATCAGTCTACAGCAGGATTGATCTGTGACTTATCCAAAGCATTTGATTGTGTTAGACATGAAATATTAATCAGAAAATTAAAGTAATATGGTGTTCATAACAATTCTCTCAAAAGGTTTGAATCTTATCTTTCAGAACACAAACAAAAACAATAATAAGTAATAATAATCAATCTTTTTGTTCAGAGTGGAGTGATGTGGAAATAGGAGTGTCATAGGGGTCTGTCCTTGGTCCACTACTTTTTATTGTATATATGAATGATCTGCCCTATAGTGTGAAAGCAGACATTATCTTATATGCAGATGATACTTCAGCAATTTTAAAAGAAAAATCAATAGCAGAGCTAGGTACAAATTTGCTTCAAACAATAGAGAACATGGAGGAATGGTTTTCTGTAAATGGCATTAAGTTAAACATAACCAAAACTAATGTAATTAATTTTAGAACTGCAAAATATAAAAAAGCTGCTTTGGAACTGATTAATAAAAATTCTATTGTAAATATCAAGCACACAACCAAGTTATTGGGAGTATATATTGATGAGAATATGAAATGGAATGACCAAATTGATAATTTATCAGTAAGATTAAATAGAGCAAGCTTCAATATGTCAATACTTGCACCAATAACTAGCATGTCAATCAGATTAGCAGTGTACTATGGCTATTTCTTTTCAATATTTAAATATGGCATAACTTGGTGGGGAAATGCTTCTGGATGGGAAACTATTTTTAAAATTAAAATAAGTGCTACATATAATGACTAACCTAAGCTTCAGAGATTCCTGTAAACCAATATTTAAACAATATAATATTTTAACTCTTCCGTCACTATCTTTATGAGCTAATAAGCTACATCAATAATAATCAAGAATACTTTTAAAATCTTCAGTCTGAGCACCAATATGATACAAGAGGCAAAGATAATTTTAATTTACCAAAGCACAAATTAAAACTTATGGAAAATAGTACATATTATACTGGTATCAAAGTTTATAATAAATTATCTCTAAAATTTAGAGAAAAACGTAATGATATAATAATATTTCCAGGAGAAAGTGAAAGAGTTTTTGTTAAAAAAGTGTTATTATTCAGTAATGGAATATATGGAAGACAATGATGTGGCTTTCATTGATTGACATAATGGTAAGTATAATTTTCATTATTATTCAATGTAACATTTGTATTGTAACGTAACGTATTTCAGTGCACTTCTCTGTCCGCCTGCTAAAAATGTCATCAGCTATGCTTAGAAAAATTATTTACTTTTTTACACTTTCTCCAAGGGTCGATTTCCTTATTTTTTGTGGATGTGGGAGCGAAGTGGTCTGGAGGGGGTGAGAGTGACATAGCTTTAAACAAAAATCGCGTGGATCGATCAATCAGGGTTCGTTTTAACACTTGGCGTGGTGAAGCGGAAACAGACACGCAAAGTGGCCGGCGATAAAAATAGAAGGGAAAGAGAAAGGAATGAGAAACGAAATTAGATAGGCAGACAAGGAAAATGACATTGAGGTAGAGGAAGTAGGCGAGAGAGAGAAAGTGATAAAGGAGAGCACTGGAAGGGACAGAAAATGGTCATCGAGTTGGAAGGTTGAGTGACAGAGAGAAAGAGAGAGTGGGGTGGAAGAGGAGGGAGTCTGAGTTGGGAGATAAACTGGGAGAAATGGAGAGAGACAAGAAGTGAATGAAGAATAAGAGGAGAAATGACATGAATGGCAAAGGAAATACGCGTGGGATTAAGACGGAGAAGAAGTAAGGAGAATTAGGGGAAGTAGAAGAAATGAAGTTGATAAGAACAGAAAGTGAGAAAAATTGGAAAAGAATGATAAGGAGCGGAAGATATAAATGGAAAGATAGAAAGATATGCGTCTTTATTTGGGCGAGATTGAGACTAGGGAGTCTCTTCTTCCACCCAACCTATTGTCAATTACATACAGGAAGACAGTAACAAAGAGAAAAAAATAGAACGAAGGATTACATAAAATAAATTACTAGATAAGTATAATGCCATGTTAGCATTTTTGGAAATAAAAAGAGATGGAGGTTTGTTGTTTGTGGGAAAAACAAAGGAAAATTAAGACACTATTTGCTAGTAAAACCCCCCTGCAGGAAAACACCCACACAAGAAGGGGGGTGTGAAAAACCTGCGAAAGAGAGGAAGGAAAAGAAAGAGAAGGATAGATACCGCAATGCCTTTTATTGGGCGAGTTTGAAGTTTGTTATCCCCCTCCTGCACCAAAATCTATTCGTCGAGTATTTAAAAAGGTAACATATAGGGCAGGGGTGGGCAAACCTTTTAAGTGGCAGGCCGCATTGACAGTTGCAAATTCTTAGGCGGATCCGCATTAACGGACGACAATGCTTCGGCGGTCCACGTCAGAGTTCACATCGGAAGTTATTTGAGATAATGCGAGGGATCTTGTTAGTTGAAATCAATAATAAGTAATATGTTATCCCCATAGCATCACTGGAAAAGGTTTTCTGGCAATAATTTTAAGCTACAGATATGAAATTATCTGAATTTTATATAACGGTTCGCTTTCATAATGCCATCGCGGGCCACATAAAATGCCCTCGCGGGTCGTAGTTTGCCCACCCCTGATATAAGGTATTATGGTAAAACGGCAGAATAAAAAGTTGAAAAATGTACAAAAATATAAAATTCATACATTAAGTTAAAAGAGATGGAATGATTTAAACTAAACGGAGAAAGCTTAGTATGAAGAAAGCTGTCTTATTTTCACAAGCAGGGGGCTGTAAAAAAAAAACCTGCGCAAACCTATTATAAAATAGCTAATGTATATAATTACATGTACATTACAATGAATGTAGTCATGACACAAATACAGGAATTTATGTAGATAATTGGACAAGATGAATTATTCTACAGAACATCTATGAAAGAAAGTGTATATTCTCGGTAAAAACACTACTGCGCACGAGCACACGAATATGAACAAATCTACACAAACGTACCTACACATATATACACAGATGCTCACAAAACGTCCATGACCTACATTAGAAGATAGAGAAGTTCATACACTCGCACATATATTCACACATACATACACACACACACACTTACCACCATAGATACATATAAACATATAGTGAACAAAGAGAGAGAGAGAGAGAGAATGTGAGAGAGAGGAAGAAGAGAGCTGAAGCGAGATGCGAGAGTCGGGATAGAATAAAGGGGAGATTGAGAGAGAGGATAGGAGAATTGATAGAGTGACAGAGAAGGACGGCGGTGTGAAAATAACCAAAAGGGGATGATCGGAAAGGATCCTTCGAAAATAAGCAAATAAATTAAACGAGCTACGATAAACGATTCGTGGAGAGATTTTGAGGATTGTATCGATCGAGGAGATAGATTGAAAGATATTTTTCAAAGATAGCATGAACATGAAATTCGAGATGAAACTCGGAATTGTTTGTAAAAGATTCTTCTGTGCATCATAAAGCACGCTTCGTATAAACGTAAGTTTTATACATCTATCTCATTGGAACGGATTTTTTCGTCCAGATTTCGCCTCTTTCATATGTAACTAATAGACAGCTGAATATAGAAAGGTCTGGCACTCGGATTCTTCAGTATTGTTTAACAGTTACAACTCTCATTAGGGTTTCTTATGCCAGTTCGTAAAACTCTGTTGATTTATGCTTTCGAAGTCCTCGCTACAGGTTGGTTCCCATTCCAAAAAGTAACAACTAATATAAAGTGAAATAAGCTTGATTCAGAAAATGATACCACCGTAGCCGCTTATTTTGAAATTTTAATATAAACGTAATATATCGTAAAGTTGGATTTTCACCCATATTAATTTACCTACTCACCTGCCTGAATCTAGGAAAATTGTCAGGAGTGGGATTAGAACCCACGCCCTCGTACTAGGACCAGAATTCACAACAACTCGATACGAGCAAGGCTTCGCTCTTGAGTCTGGCTCGGCCATACTGACACATACCTACGGGGGAAATATTTCGAAACGTCATAGAGAAATGCTGTAAACGACATTTTGTTTCTGCCAACTAGTAGACCCCGGGATAACTATTTTCGTTTAGGGAAGCGTCCCGGATTCGACCCCGGGAGATGATTATATTTTTCCATATGTTTACACAGGAGTTTCGATTTTTCAAGGTACAAGGTTTATTTCTTTCATTCATTAAAATACGTGAATATGGATTTTAATGAATTTTAATTTAGTTCGGACACACGTACCGGAAGCATTTGTATTAATAGAAACGATTAACTACATTACTATTCGTAAGAACGTCTATATATTGTATGTATTTTATTATAATTTTTCTTTATATCTTCCTTACTATTTCATTTTTATAATGCCCGTTCGCTGGTAATTTAACTCTCCAGGTATTTCCCGATGGAACTGAGATCTCATCGAAACGGCAAGTAAATAGTACCCCTTTACAATACATGTCAACCAATGGGGATTGGTGTATGTTTTTCATATTTGCATTTTAAAATTCATTAGACTAGAGATAGTTTTAATATAATAGAACGAACTCAGAATTTTAAAAATTCCACGACCCCTCCATTTAGTTCAAAAATATGATTTAAACATTAAAATTATACGTTTGTTGAAGAGAAATTGTGGTATGTTTCTTAAGATTCTCTTTTTTGTGTTATGGATCGTTTCTAAGTTTCCCGTTGAATTGTAGATATATATTCAACAACGATAATCTTAAAGCAGGAATCTTTGGTCGTGCTGTGGCTTGCCTTATTGACGTCGAATTTCAAAAAATGGAATTACCTCATGCTCACTTTATAGTTATCCTTGTTGATGGTGAGGATTATAGCGCGTAAATTTTGCGCAACACGGGCAGCTATATGTGATCAAATGTCAACGTGATTTCTTTTTAAAATGTTAGTTTTATACTACATACAGGTATAATAATACCGTGATGATAATAACGCGCAATTTTTGCGCAACCCCGGGCAGCTAGTAATCATTGTTTTCGAAACCTCGGGTCCCACCTACACCTAGACGACCTTCCCGTCTCACTGGTTGATAAACACTGTTCTACGGTGTAAAGCGACTTCATTTCCCGGCTCCTTTTTCCAAGGATTCTTCTGTTACGAAGATTCGTGACGAGTCGAACTCGAACGAACGTGTGTGGGTGGTACTCTAAAAGAAATAGAGGAAGGAAAGAGAGAGAGAGGTAGAAGAGGGGACGCCTGGCAAAACCAACTGTCGGTCATAAAACATCCTGAAGATGGAATCTCAGTCGCTTTCAAACTTCCCCTTTTTCTCAATTTTCCCTTGCCCAAGAGGAAAAAATGGCTGCAGATTCTCCTTTTTCTTGTAGGTCTCCTGTTACTCGCGTGAGTGCCTTAGAGTGGTGTATGAGGGAGGGAAAGTGAGTGCAAAAGGAAGGAAATGGTGAGGGATGAGTGAAAGTTGAGATTATTACCGAAAAGGGACTGCACAAACAGAAAACTTCCATCGCGGAAAATATCGGTTCACGCGTGGTTTTATCGAAAAATTTGTGAAGACCTTGACTATAGCCACAAAATCTGAAATTTTCGTCGTTCGAAGTTATATGGGGTCAATGTGCGTTGGAAATTTGTACGAAAAACAGAAAAAAGTCACCGTAGAGGTTAGGAAATACAAGAAAATGGTAGAAGTCAAAACGTGACAGCTTGGTTATCCATACAACCGCTGTTCACTTACTAACAAAACACATTCTGCCCGAATCCGAAAGTCTTAACCCTTGGGAGAAAGCTGAAGGTAAAAAGCAAGAGGGAGCCCTTTCAAAGTACATCCGCTTCCTTGAAACCCAACGTCTCACGTCCTCTGTTCGGCGACTAATCATCATAACAGATTCCTTTTCCTAAAACCCAGTTCTTTTCGCTTTGCCATCCACATGGCTAGCTGTCAAGTGGTAACAAGGGTGCGTCCGAAAATTCAGCCTAAGCATTGAACCCATCAACTTAGGAATTATTCTTGGGTTCTCAATAAATGGGAGGTTAAAGAGGGCTCTGAAAATACTCGAATATTTAGTAGCAATTTTAAGAGTGGTGTTAATCAAATGTCTTATCGACGTTGGGATCCATAGAGAGCATTCCTTGTCTTGAAACAACGTTGCCTTTTCGTCTAATAAAAATGTACAAAAAAATCCAAAATAGGCTAGTTTTTATGTAGGTAAATACATTTTCACATGTGATGGCAAAGATACAGCTTCGGAAGCGCCGATGTAACAGTTGATGACGTCACACCCTCCTGGAAAAATAATAAATCATTAATGCGGCAATAAAATTGAATTTTCAAGATAAAACGCGTATGTTATTATTATTTTAATGCTGATAGTAAATAGAAAATATGATTTTGTAAATTTATATACAAATGGAAATAATAATTGATTATTCCAGTACCTCTTATTAACGGGGGCCGCTCGATATTGCTGCTTGGTCGCCTTTAGAAAAGTGCCCCCTGAGGCGGTCGCTTCTCGAACTCAAATCACGCCACAGCAATGACAAACATTTTGGTTTCGTGTTTTTCCCCTTATTTCATGTTCGTACGGAACAATATTACATAAAAACTGTCATTTCGATTTCAGAACTATTTTCGCCTGAAATATTTCTTCTTTTGTTTCTGTTAGTTTGCAGCCATTCCGTTTTCTTACAATTAGTCACTATGCGTCAACCTTCTGATTACCAAATTTTAAACAAGTCTGTCGAATAGTAGTGCATTTAAAAGTGACCGGCATGTACTGACCATAAGACCTATTTCATACTCACTTTGCGGAAAGAAATACCTGCCAAAGCGAATTAATCTGCGTCCACTTAAACGGCAAAACTATGATTTAGCAAGAGGTATTTTAGGGTTCTTACTGGTAACAGAAATGAAAATATCCCTCATCGCACTCAGTATTCAATTTTTGTGACAATCGACTATATGAAATATCGCGCAATCTTTAGGCTCCCATCTGGAGATAATTATTTCCTAAAATATTCGCACGTGACAACGAAATATATACTCATTACGTCAGACATATTACTGGTTGCACGGATCCAAAGCACTGTTTCCTCCGACAAGAAATGATGACTTTGCAACTAGATCACCCGACGCTGCAGTTTTAGGTCCAATACATTCAGTGCCTCGCTGTCTGAAACATTACTGTAATTGAAGGCAAGATGACTTGAATGTGATACCTTGAGAAAAATATTTGCACGCATTTTTGAGAAAGTGGCGAAAGTGAGCCAGGACCCATTTTTTGACTTAAGTTGCTTACAAGAGCTGTCAAGTGCAATCCATCTAGCGCCTAGAGCACGGGCGCGAGGGTTTTCCTTTCCAGCATAAACTTGTATCATTTTTTTCGACACTGCCTTGAACGGAGAGATAACACTTAATTTTAGCTAATCGGGCCGTCTGGCTCGTGTATCGCGCTGCCTATTGGATTAAATGACTTATAAATAAATGTCGCTCAGTGAGCGTATTTTTGGGTCCTCTCAGATTAAACTATCCACTCCGTTCTGGAAGACTTCCCATAAGGTTTCCGATCCCAGTCAATTTCGCCCTCCTCCACTCATTCCTCCCTTCCTTTTGCTCCGCCCTCTCTCCCTTTTCCGTCAATGCTCGAATGCGTCTTCCGCATGCTTCTTCAGGCAGACCGCACATTCAAACGAACCGCCCTCCCGATTTATTACTCTCACTTAGTATACTATTGCCAGTCCTCCGACAGAAAGGTGCTGACAATAAGCAGCTCTCAGCAGAAGGGGCAGTGTTCTGTTCCCCAGCATTGTTGGAATAGGTGTCATCTATACTAATAAAGCAGACAGTTTGTATGTCTGTCCGCTAAAGTCTAGGGCACTTCTGCTTTACCTAGAAGATTGAAATTTTTAATGTGGGTACTTTTCCAAAATTCATAGGGAAAAACCCGAAAGCTGCATATTTATTAGTTTAAGTAGGACAAAAAATTTTTAATCTTGAAAAATGGCATTAGTTCAGTTTTCAACGCTTGATGGCGCTGATGAAAGGTTGTGTAGAAATTTATAAAAAATTACGTGTATCCTTATTCTTTATGTATGAATAACCATTTTGGATTTTAAAAAATAGTTTAATTTGTAAATTAGTAAAATCATACAGTTGTGAATTTCGTGATGCGGTATTTTCTGCGTTTAACCTGGTTTGAAAGTTAATGTTAAGCATTACAGGATTATTTTTTAAAGTTAGATTTTTCCTTATTGACATCTGGTAGTTCTAATGTACTTAAGTGTTCGACAAAATATCTTAAGGCGTTTAATAAAAAAACGAAAACTGGAGAATACGGATATCCTACATATAGAAGAAGTCCACATGAAGGGGAATTCACTGTCGAAATCGATGGACTTACGTGAGCAATGCTTTTCTCATGGACATTTTTACGTAGCATGCCCAAGAATTGGTAGTGGAAATAATTAGAATTTACATTCTTTCGCAAAGTGGAAAGACCCTCAACATAGTCTATAAAGAATTATTGTAAAAGGTTTTTAATATGGTATTCAATATAATTGAAGTCAAAGAATAGAAATTATTAATTCTAAACCATGGAGATTATAGGTACCTGTCAACGGGACTTTACAAGATATTAAATTGTAATTACTCCGGGCGAAGTCTAAAATATTTTTGTAGAGCGCTTATCCTTTCTTCGTTACCACGCTGAATTAAGCGGAAAATGTTCCCAAGGTTGTTAAACTGTAAACAGTGAGAAAACTTACGTTAATGTTTCGTAATTTATTTCCCGCGTTTGAGTGCTTCATGTTAGTTATATTATCGCTCAATTTTTTTATATTTCCTAAGCACATCTTTCCGTCGTTAAAGAAATTTTATTCGCCCTCAATTTTTATATATTTATATAGAATATTTAAAATGCAAATTAACTATCAGTAAAAGTTAAATTAAACCACAATCGAATGCTATAAAAATTTTACTATAAATTGTTTATCTTTAGGTTTTATAATTCCTATTTACGCGTTTTTATGATTTCATGATAATATTTCACGTGTTCTCTATGAAAATACGGCGTATAATAAATTTTTTCTTGGTTAAATTAATTTCATTACGTATAGTTTGCTTAATTAGGCTTTGATTGATTGTGTTCTATTTCTGGCATACTAGGATAAAAATTCACCCTGTAATTTGATTTATCGTCAAGGGATTACAAACTTGTACCTGAAGACTAGCTGTTTACCATTCCAAATTAATACATGACACACCCAAGGCTTTCCCAGTCGTAGAATTGAGCTTCAAGTGCTTCAACTGACCTCCCAGTGGTAAAAATAACTTTACAAAAATTATTTTTTTTTCGCTAAAGCAACATTAAAATGTTAATTTATGTTACGGGGTCGGGCAGAAAGCGCCTCAGTTTTATGTCCCAAATAAAAAATAACGTGCGCTGCTCCGCGAAACGTGATTGAAAAAAGGCGACGTAAACATAAATTTGTACAGGAAAATGTGAATGCACAATTAAGTACACAATGTTCCTTGAATAGTCCAAACATTCTAATTGATAGCTGACTCGGGGAAGATTCGTTCACGAAAGCACTCACAAACGTTGAAAAGACTTTGAAATATAAGGTTTTTTTTGTCGGGCGGCTATAAGAGGCGCAAACGTGAATTGCGTGTAAACTCATTCTAACAAGGCTTCGCGGTCTCCATGGAGACCGGAGATATAAAAGGAGTGTCGATAAACGGAGTTGTTAGGTATCGCACCACTCGAGGTGGTGTCAAAGGGACTGAAGCCCCTCAAAGGGATTTGGATTGCCCGCGGATAATCGCACTCAATCATATTGCCTCGAGGGTGTTTGGTTGTTTGAAGCCATTAAAGCGTTGACAGTTTGTTCCAGATGCTCGAATGTCGTCGCTGTTGAAGACGTGAGGTCATAAAAGTTCGTTCTTTTCTGCTATCGGCACCCAAATAAATTCCGCGAAAATATTGCAGTTGTCGTGCATATTTTCGTCCACCTGGATAGTTTTATTCATCCATTTAAATATTACATTACCCTTCGCCAGATCTCTTATAATAATTTTGGAGGAATTTATTTTTAGAACATCACTAACAACCGTAATCAAGTTTGAACCAAGTACAGAAGAAATTATACCATCAATCACGCTTTTCTCATGAGTTCTTCTTCTTCTTCTTCTTCTTCTTAATTATTTCAATGAAAAAGTAATTTTAAATTATGTTTTTCGCTTCAACCCATAAACTTTAAAAGAATAAATTGTTCGCACACATCTGAAAGAGTAAAAATAATCATCAAAAAGTTTGTAATCGACTAACTCAAACTGAAAACTAATAATCCATTGTCGCAGTATAAATAAATCTTAATATTGGCTGAAACAATTAGCGAACAATGAGCGTCATCTTAAAAAGCAGCGACGTGTGCTTATGTCGGACCAACCAGCTCGAAGTTTTTATTATCCAGCTGCGGCAGGATGTAAGAGCCGGCTGCTTTGAAGGTGAATAGCGTAGCGTGTAAAACAAATTTTTAAAAAGCATTACTCCAGCTCTTGAAAACTCAATACCGCGCACGTAAGCTATATTTCATTTTTCGCATATTTGTGACGACTCGACTCTTAGCGAAGATTGAGGTAGAACCTATGTACATACCCTTAAAGCCTCATTACCATAATGTTTGCACTCTTTGAATGAAAGCTTGACTTATTTTAAGGACTTTTTAGAAATAAAGCGAACCTCGGGACAAAATTCGGGTGGAAATACCCTCCTCAAAGCACTCCTAAAAAGAAAAACCAGGTCGACTCCTTTCCCGCGCGCGTTTTACGAATACGTTGAAACACGCGAGGGAAGAATTGCAGATGAAATTACATATGGCGATTTTTTATTGTTTTAGGATTATGACGTCATCATAAGATTACATCTTTGGTTGAGATCGACGGCTTCAGAACATAGTCCATAAATTTCCTTTAAAATCATTATATCAATGCTATGTAATGATGTTTTTCGTTTAAATTGCAGTGGACTCGTTGCTATAGAAGTTTCATATCCCATTGTTACAAATCCGAAATTTTCCCTCTTTTATGGTTTAAAAACAATTGTTTGCTCTCATTCGACATGGATTTGAATTCTGTTTTTAAAAAAAATATAAGCCTCAGTCTTTCAGCTACATAACTGTTCATGTCCCGAGCTCCTATCTTAATTTTAACTATGTAATTTAAAAATGAAAATTTATAATGCCCTGCGCCGACATCATGCTTTTCTTATGGGAGTAGAATTGAAACAAAGGTATTTGACATTTGAGAAGGAGAAAAAAATCCTATACTTCACCTGTGATCGAACCCGGGTCCCCCACTTGCCGGGTAGGTGCTTTAACCAACTAAGCAATCAAGCCAGCATGATTCTCCATTCTCGAATTGGGGTATTTACGGTGAAAAAGGGCTAGCTAAATAGTAAATCTTAGCTGCTAAACGTCCTCACAGAGGCATCGCGGAAAATACCTTTACTTTATCTCAAGAAAGTGAGATAACTTTCAAATAAGATGGGAAGTTGAGGAGATGACTTCATATACATGATCGCATTCTCCTTCTCAAATGTCACATTTCTGTTGAAGCTTTATGCGAACATGTATAAGTCAACTCCTCAACTTTCCATCTTGTTATTTGAAAAAAAGATGTTGGAGAAATACATCAATTACTCCTCAGCAGCTTATTCTAGATCCACCAAATGTGTAACATGTGTATCCCTCATGTAGACCACCCTATCTTAAAATATTTGCCTCTCCAAGTTGGAGGATTTCAGAGATATTGCCCGAAAAGACGGACGGACGGACAGACAAACCGAATACATAAGCGATTTTTTTAAGTGCTGAAAACACGAAAGCGACCGCTTCATTTCGCTACCTGACATCTTGTGACCTATTAAGGAGGCATTTTTCATCTCAAAGACACGCGATTCGGCTCTTTGACGCAAACCTTTTTGACCAATTGATCTCCTGTGTCTATCTAACGTCTTTCGGGAAGAGAGAGAGGAAAAATCTCGAATTTGATGAGCAAAATGAAACGGTCTCCTTTCTTTGTCTTTCGTATTGGTGGGAGAAAGCTGAGTCGTGTCTTCTTCAAGCATGAATCGATTCCCACAATTCTTATTATAATAAAAAACGGGTTTCGAACATGCCTTCCTGTGAATGGTATGACTCCAACGTTAGCAAATTTAGTAAGACAAATATATTCTAAAAATATTTACAAGCATGTCATTCAAGATTAAAGCTTGTTATTAAAAGTGTGTAACATTTTCAGTAATTGGTGATGTGTTTAAGTTCTCGAAAATCTTATTTAAGTATCTATATAAGGTACTCTCTATCAAGGGGTCCCCAAACTTTTTGAGAGGAGGGCCACATAGGAATATTGAAAGTGCAGGATCGAATAAAAACCATGTTTCGAAATTTAAAATGTTTTATTCTATAATTACCTAAGCATATATAACTATAAATAAACATAAATAAATGTAAGAAAAAATTCTAATGATAACAATTCGCCTGTTTTTTTTTTTGGAAACACTGATTTTATGATGTTTAATAAAATTTCCGCGGGCCGGATAAAACCCTTTCGCGAGCCGAATCCGGCCCGCGGGTCGTAGTTTGGGGACACCTCAACTAGAGCAACACAGATACATTTTTTTTAGTCTTTCGGTTCAAGTACTTGGTCATACAAGTTTGATTCAAGTTTCTTGTTGCTGTTTAACATTTGTAGTTCTGATTTTTCCCGTGAAAATATTATAGTTGTGTGCGTCGTTATGTGTACCATTGCACTATCGGGTGTATTGCCAATTCGTCGCGGGAAATTCGTCGGGGGACAAATTCTTCGCATGGAAAATTCGTCGCAAAACAAATTCGTCGCAAGGCATATTCATCGCATGACAAATTCGTCGCAAGACAAATTGCATGGTAATTTCGTCGCAAATTCAGGAATCGTTGAGGAAATAGGATATCCTTTTCTTCATTAATCTTCCTGCAATGCACCATATTTTGTGTATGGGAAGGGTTGACGATGCCTCATAATTTCCGAATAAATTATAGAACTCCTGTGCAGATTATTCACAACAGTTATCCTAATAAAAATTTCGAAAAATATAATTGATGAAATATTCGTATCTTATCTCATCAGGATAATAATAAAAGGCTTATTCCTCTTGTCACTTTGTGTATGACGCTTTTTATACGTGTTTTAACAAACTTCTCGTCTATGTAAAAGATTGAGATTTGGCAGGAATCTAGCGCGTGCCAGCGCTTTCATATATTAATCAATTTCGTGAAAACTGTTAAAGCCATGCAATCATCTTCAAATATAATACATATAAACTATTCTAAACATTTCATTCATTTCCTAAATCATTTAGGGAAAAAGTTTCCCGCAGATCAATTTTAGATAAATGTTACGATTATAATTTTTTTAAAGACGTTTCATAATTTTTATTTATTCTTGCGTTACTTTGTCGTTATTCGTAATCATTATAGTTGTCACGCAAAAAATTGTCCCTTTTTATTCTATAGAACCCGAAGTCTGACGTTGTGTATATAAGGAAGGAAGATATACACAGAATACAATAATAAGCTATGTTATAAGGGAAAGAATGGAAATGGAAAAAACTGACATATGTTTGAATGGGAAGAGTATTTACCAGTAAAGTATTACCAGATATTTTTATAGCATACGAAAAACAAATTCGGACGAAAATCTATCTGCATCTTGGACGGCGGGACATTTCACTGCCAATGCGCGACTCAGGATTTCACTATGCAAATCGTGACATTGAAAATAACAGAAAAATATTTCCTATTTCCTCAACGGTTCCTGAATTTGCGACGAATTTGTCTTGCGACGAATTGCCCGCGACTAATTGCTTTAGAACCGCACTATCGCTATCACTTTCATAAGCAACGCTAAGGAACATTAATACTCTTTGGAATATTTAACTTTTACTAAATACTTAAGATAAAGTTAAATTAATGTGACGGTGTGGTTTATGAGGGAAAAGGGATAGGGTCAATACACAGACATTTGAGGGGGGAAATGCGCAACTGGCTGAAAATGTAACAAAGAAATTTACAGGAATACAGCTTTGGTGTGATTTATTCAAACAAATACAGCTTCGAGATGTTTTAGAGAAGCAAGACGCTAATGAAGAGAAGCCACCAAAATTGCAACTTTGATGTTTCACTAAATTCACTAAATTATGGATCCAAAAAAGACATCGGGACGAAGAGTCGCTCTTCTACAATATCGAAATTACGTTTGGCGGAACACGAATCATTTTCACTATCTTGTTGGAATTCATTAGCTGTCGTGATATATAGAAAAGATCGAAAACGAAAAGACCTAACTCGAAGTGTGTCAGCAAAAAAATATAATTTAAAGACAGGCGGTCGTAGGTACATATTAAGGAAAACCTGCGTTTTGCAGAGAGCAAAAATTCTAAACGACGCTATAAGGCACTTATGATTTCGATAAAGCAAAGATTACTGAGATAATAATTACGTAAAACGTCTCGCAATGTTATTTATTAACAAAAATTGCAATGCAAATGCGAAAGCGTATTGGAAATTAAATGCGTTAGTTTTTATTGTATTTTCTCTGTACTCTTACTATCAATATGAAGCTTTCACTTTAATGCAGCGTGTTACTTTGTTACTAGAGCATCGCTTCGAATCATCTCAACTCTTCCTGATGTAACTTACTGGAATAATTTCATAATAAGAAATTACAAAGTGTAGTCAGTCATTTGTTATTATTGTTTCGAATGCCTATTTTCTTTTTTAATGGAATATATAACCAGAAAAATTCTCCGAATCGTAAAATAACTCTTCGATTTGAAAAAATGATAAAATGGCAGCTTAAAATTTTAAACGATTTCCTAGTTGATTGGTTTTCATAGGAGGCAAAACAAACAATTTTCGCGTTGCTCTCTCTAAGCGGCGGGTGTCCATAAAATTGGCGGTTTTCCCTTCCGCACCATTCCCTTCTATTTGTTACCCAATTGGCTTACTCGTCGCTCTAATCGACTCTCCCCGTAAATGCCTCAACTGGATGAACAAGTGACTGACGTTATCACGCACCCTCGACCGTGTGCGATCACTCGATTCGGGGTTAGGGAACAAAAGGGGCGTGGCACTCGTTAGCGTCAGGAGGTGGCGGCGAGGGTTAACGAAGGAAAACAATGGATGTCGCCCGCTATGATGATAATATTAACCTCGAACTTTAACCTTTTTTAAGGGGGTGGGTGACTCGATCTCGTGCAAACAAAACGACGGAAATTGTCCGCTAGAGTGGTCGGATGAGGTGGTGTTAGGCTGGGACCATTTTTTACATCAAAATTGCAGGCGAGAAATGTATTTTTCCGATGAGAGATAAGGGAGTGATATTTTGCATGCTAGGACATTTAAACAGTGCTCTACTGGTTTCATGAGGATTAATTTAAAAAGGAATATAACTCGGTTTATTTTTCCTCTTGGTGCTCGACTTCGATCGAATATTGATTTTTAAAATGAATGTGACAGTGCTAAAAAAGTCATGAAACTTTCAAAGTTAACGGTAATAGGGCGTAAAAGAGATTTATCCTAAACTAAGCATTGAATCGACTATTCATTTTCAAAAATTTTCAAAAAATTGTTGTTTATCCAATGGAAGCATATGAGGCTTGGGTAACGTTATATTAAATACAACATTTTTTAAATAAAAAACCAGTTTCAAGCACTTAGCTTGGTAAAAATATGAAATAGAGTATTAATTTGAAAGTTTTTAATCTCTCTTCCTCATTACGTACCCAGAGACTAGAGTGAAAGTTTTTAGAGGATTGATTAATTACTTGCATGACGGCGGCATGACACTTTTCTCGCTTCATTTCGTGTAGTTTCGCGCCAGAAACAAAGGAAGTGTCACTTCCATTATATAAGGTATCCAAATTCTCTAGGGTAGACCCTGCCTCGCAGATGACACGCAAATATATTTATTTATTTATTTATATAAGGGTGTAGCCACAGCTGTGCTCATAAATCAGTTTGAATGGAGAAGAGATGAGTTCTAGTTATGTCCGATAATGACATCTGTGTATTTATATTTACATATGACCCTGAATTTCATCATGATTGCAATGCGCAAAAAAAACACGTTTTTTGCCATTTGAATGATATGTGACAAATTTGAAGTGAATCGTAGAGCGGGTGTCGTACACAATTGAGACATGCAATGGATTAGGGTGACCAGATGTCCCGGTTTTTCCGGGATTTGTACCGGTTTTATTTGCTAGGTCCCGGGATCGCGGAATACATTTGCGGGAAACCGTATTTTCTTTTATCTGGCATTCATACTTTTACAATTGAATTCATTGCGTGAATTGATTATCTGAGTTAAATGTGATCATCAAATATTTGCTTTCATCAATTTCCTGGTCAATTCTGTAATAATTCTATGCACATAGTGTTTGAATTTATAAAATTATGGGTTTATTTTAAACAAAACCGTATGCAAGCTGCGCAAAATTTGTTTACATAGCATGTAAACGAAAAAAAAGACTAAAAATCATAGTGTTCTGGTTACTATGTCCCAAGTTTTTATTCCTCAGAACATCGTATACTCCAGTTTTGCTTTCTCATAATCAGTTCATCCTAGAAGTTATTGGAAGTTATTTCAGTTAGATTAATATACATTTTATATACTTTATTTCTAAAATAATTCAAATTAAAAAATAAAGTCTGTATACGTTTTTAAGTATGTCCGAGTTTCAAGTAAAGGTAAGTCAGAGGAGTAAAAGTTACTTGCGACTGCTTAATTTGCACACTCGTTTGATAAAGGTCGTCCGATGGTAGAGAGCTGGAAAAGCTCTTTGAGCGAGCGAATTATATAGTTCGGAAGCTCCCAATTTACGTCAAAGGAGACGCATGCAGATTAGAAGTCGGTTTCGTGCTGCTCTCCGAGTTATATTTTAAATTAAATCTTCAACCAACACGCTTCAAGGTTTGATATACTTATATTTTTGTAAAACAAATCGCAACAGGAAAATTTGATAGGATAAAACTAAAGCTCAAGCGGCTCGACATTTTTCTATAAAATTTTTACCGTTCCCCTCCTCAAACCATTCACAGGGCGTGAGCCCAGCCGTTACGCGAAACTAACTATAAATCGGTTACGTACTGTACTTAATTTTCACCTCTTAAAACGCAAAAAATTTACGCATAAATTTGTTCGTGTGTGTTCACACCTGAGGGTTTGGAGAGAGTGATTTCGCGGAGATGAACCGATGCTTGAACACGTGGCCGAGAGATGTTGACAAGCCGTTAGGTCAACGCCAATGACCTTTATTTTGAATAGCTAGACACACTGTATCGATCTAGTCCTAGCAAGATGTTACTATCTCGACGGATTTCTCAAACACGCAAAGTTTGCTGAAATGACACAGCCAAACTGCCATATAGGGTTAGTACAAAAGGATTGCTAACATTTTCATCAAAACCTCACTTTAAATGTTCACTCACGTGCTGCTCATCGAAATAAAAATTTATCACAAACTTAGGGTTGCCAGATACCTGATTGTTCCCAGTGTGACGCTGGTAATTAAGTAATTGAACTTATTTATCTTATAGAATTGAATGAATTCAGTGGCGGATTCAGAAAAATTCAACAGGGGGGGGGGGCACTTAATAGAAAAAATGTGTAAGTAGTATAACATGCTCTGGTAAATTTATACATATGACGGCGGAAAGATCGGACTATGATATTCTACTGTTTCCTTTTTCGAGATTAACCACCCAATCACCGCCCACATGGTGAGTGATATTCTCTTTTTGGAATGCGAGGGGCGCGTAAGCGCCCTGAGCGGTATAAACCCGACATAGCAGACACTAGAAACTAAAACCAAAGCGAGCCAAAGACTCTCCAAGAATCATCTCCAAAAACAGATAAAAGTAAATCAACAAATTGTTCACGCGATACCATTTCAAATTCTTGCGATAAACAACAAAAGAAGATTGGAAATCGCGTCGGAGATGTTGGCTGAGTAACTCGTAAGCTATTCTGAATATAATGATAATGATAATATTTATTGGTCCTTGGATCAGTTACATTGATATCGAACAAGTCAGTATTACGAAACAGTGCCATGAGATATATAGTTTACTAAACTTATATTTGTTTATGTGCAGGTCGGATGAAAGGAGGGGCACGTGCCCCGTGCTCGCCCCGCCCCCATCTGGATCAGCCACTGGATCAATTTATAGTGACGTATAAAAATTATACGTTTAATACATAATAAAATATACGACAGTCATGTAAGCGTCTCGAAAGACCTTTCCCGGATTATGGGACAAGGCAATGGAAAAAGGGACAATCCCGTAAATACGGGATGTCTGGTGATACAGAATCGCATTTTATAATCATTGCTACTTTCTACGAGATTTTTGTGACCCATAAGCATTAAATAAAGCGTCATTTTAATGTGCACATAAAATAGTTATCATTTTAATCAAGACTGGTTTAAATATTTACAGAGTCGAGGGCAACAATCGTTCGCCTGTCCTTTTACCATTTCTAAGATTAAGAAAACCAAGTAGCAATTATAAAAAACGCAGAAACTTTAAATCAATAAAATATATATAAATAATATGTCAATCATAAATATTATTGAAGTAGAATGATCTTCGAACGGAGGGAAGAGCCAGGTGCACATGGCTTAAGACAGCAGTTTCCAAATATTACAAAGCCGCGCCCCCCTCACCTAAGAAAACTATCTTCGCCCCCCCCCTCTTGACTATGCTCAATTACAGTTCATAAACAATACCTACTGGACATCGAATTACCATTAATAAAACCATCTTAAAGAAAAATACGGACACAAACGATACGTCCTAGCAAATTGAAGACTAGAATTTGGCTGTTGCATATAGTAGGTCTCAAGATTAGGATGGTAAAACGGCCAGTAAATATACGGGAAATACTTTGCGCCCCTCCAACCTACCTGTCATGCCCCCCAAGGGTGGCGCGCCCCACAGTTTGGAAACCACTGCCTTAAGGTTCGGTTCACTAATTGAGAAATTTTTAATTTTTTAATCGCCTTATTTAATTTTCGGTATTTAATATAAATATTTTACTTTACCCTGCCATTCAGCGAATTTCACTCACTTTGCTTTTTCTAATTTCTATGCTGGTTTGAAGGTACGGGCTCGCCTCAATGAAAAAGCTTTCTTCGGTAAAAGCAATACAACTCGTCTATCGGAGAAAGTTCGTCATAAATACGATAAAACGCCATAAAACCTAAACGTGTACCATAACGCATTCGCGCGGGGGAAAATTCGAGACTTTCACGCAAAATTGAACGCCGAATAGAGAGTTTTGCGCGACATGTAAGTGATCATATGGAAGAAATAATCTGATCGTGAGAGTGTTGCCATCGCTACGACTATTTTTGGACTCGAATTTGGTATAGTCTAGTATATACACGCGTTATTTTTGCCGCACAAATACGCCTAATCAACTTAGTTTTCCGTTCGAATGTATTTATAATATTTTATAACGCTGAATTATGAAATTTGGGAACAAAAAGAACTACATATCTGCGATGATTTTGAAGCTATTGCAGCCAATCTAAGTATTAAATAAATAATTGTGTGGAAAGTAGGCATCTTAAGTTCCGATTGAATAATTTTGTTTCTTCTATTATTTCTTTGAATAATATTTTGTTTAATTCGCTCCCAATAACCTAATTGACGAACAGAGGAGAATTTAGAATTTGTTCGCCTGTTATATGTGTAAATTTAGCTTAGCTTAATTTATTTTTATGTGGTTAAACCGCCACATAGTTGGTCGCTAGAGACTCGTTTGTAAGTTGCATCAATGTCAAAATGTACTCTCAAAATTTCAGCTTTCCCTCTTTTTTTTAACTTCGGAGATATTTCTTTTAATTTTTAATCGGCCTCTATCCGACCCTGTGTAGTTTTCAGAACTAAAATATAAAGAAAGAAAAATAGCAGCAATACAGAAATCTACGCTCCAAGTTTCAGCTCTCTATCGTTTATAGTTTCGCCAAAATTTCAGCAAGTGCACAGACAAACTGACGGTCAGGCAAGGCGCCGGGTGAAATTAGTATAAGTACATTTTTTTTAAACGCGCTTAAAATTGTTGGAATATCTGAAATATAGTTTTATGGATACATATCGCTTAAAAAGCTTCCATTTAAGAATTGTAGTGTGTCATACTGCGTCGATTTGGCGACGAATTTATCTTCCTGGCCTGGGAATGCTCATAATAAACTGTAGAATATAAAAAGCCCACAATATGTCTATATTTTCATAAAGTCGCAAGTTGAATAGCCCAGGAGCGGAAACCAAAATTATCATAACAAACGTAATGCCAACAACACTTATATAACACGCGAATGGTAAAATGTTGTTGAGATTGATCCATAAATGTAGGAGCATCGCGATGATCGTGGATAAGGTTGATAAAATCTACTGAGCTAATGAAAAGGTACGCGAAGAATAATAAAGCTATAGCCACGCTAATGCATATAAACACATTAGTAATTTAAAAAATATTGAAATATGCCCTCATCAAGATTTAAATGCAAGCGTGAGCGTCGCATTTTTTTGTTTGGCTTATGGCTGACTCTCCAAATCCACAGGAACACCCTCGAATAACTGGTGTCCATAATGAGCCGCCCTAAATCTTCTGTCTTGGCGGAGATGCCCACGCATACTACGAAGTTTTATTATATGCGAGTATGTTTTATTATTGGGTTGCTCTTTAGTTGACACAGTATCGCCTTCTAGCCGCCCATTGGCCATAAAAAAGGGGGTACAGAATGACCAAACGCGACATATTTATTGGACGGTTATTACGTGCCCTAACTTCCAATCGATGTAATCTTCAAACACGAGGCGACGGCCTTTCTCTGAACGATGCCTTTTTCTCTTTTCATCAGCGTCTATTGATAAAACAGAGGGAAAGTCTGACCTTCTAGGCGTCCGTCATTAATTTTGCAAATAGATTACGAAACGATAGCTTTTTCCGGAATAAGAACTTCTTCTCCACGATGGAAAACTTAATCGAAGGTAATGGAAGAAAATGAAAGCGCTTCCAATTATTTTTGTGCCATCGAATCCAACGCACGCAAACGAAGGTGTAGTTGTAAGGAGATGTCAAAGTATTTTGTTTACAAAATATTGTAAAGATTTACAGAGGTATTGTTAGAAGGGAGGACGATAATACCACCATGCATTTTAAAGTATCTTGAATAGTTTTTTAAAATGGTTACTCTAAGGTACAATGTATCCCCCATTGACCACGCTAATGATAATATTATAATAATAATTTTAAAAATAATAATCCTTTATTAATAAGGAAATACATATTAAGCACAATGTTCTTTTACATAACACTGGAATGTGTGAAAGCGGTTAACATTTTTAATATTACAATTGAATTTACAAACTCAATATTCCATCAAATGCACTCAAGACTGAGCTTCACATAATAAAGTATTGTGAACCCAATCTGACGGAGTGGCCGTCGAATACTACCATTTTCAGACTACTATAGTTACATGACATACATTTCAGTGCTTACTACATATTAGTATAAGTGTTACATTTTTAAAGGTTCCGGCAAAGCCCAGTACAGGCTTGACTACCAGAGAAAATCATATTTAAATCAGCATTACTATATAGTATTAAGTCACTGTGAAGCGCTTAGAAATTTCACCGAGGTGATTGCAAGAAAACAAAAACAAGAGAAAAGAACTAATAACAATAGATATTTCTTAGTATTTACTCATTTTTGCATTAGCCATTTTTTAACTTCGACTTTTGTTCTGGATAATGTTGTAAATTTTTTCAGGTTGCTACGCATCTTACTAAATAATGTAGGTACTATTGAACTTAACCTTCTTTCACCATGAGAGTTGAAACTTACAGGAATATTATATTCTATTTGATTTCTAAGCCCATATACATTTAGATTTTAACTCATTGTCCATTATTATTATTATGTATTTGTACATCTGTGCTATGGAGAGAATATCCAATTGTTCATTAACTTGTCTGCCATTAATGATGTTACAATTTACAGTCATGTCTTTCCAAATTTTCGATATGGTAGATTTTAGTATTTTTAAGTAGGTTTTGGCAGCATAGCCCCATACTGAGATTCCATATTGTATTATTGATTCAATTGTTGATAAATATATTATTTTCTTAATGTACGTAAGGGTCATATGTCTAATGTGGTGCATAATATAAGCACATTTTCTAATCTTATTGTTGATCATCCTTATATGATTTCCAAAAGTAAATTTATCATCCAATATTACACCAAAGTATTTGAATTCATGGATTTGTTATAAAACTCTACACTTACAATATATTTCTATATATGATTTTCCATGCAAACGAGAATGGCTGTGAAATTTAATGGTTATATCTTTATTTAGTTCCATACAATTTTTAATATGCATGAGCTTAGTTTTTTGTTCATTTATTAATAAGTAATTATCATCAGTCCATTTATTTAATATATTTAAATTTTGTTGCATATATAATGTAGCTTTTTTCCAAATCTCTATGAACAGTAACAGTTACAGTATCATCTGCATATTAAAATATTTTACAGCAATACAAGGTTTTTGGTAGATCATTTACATAGATTAAATATAGCAGTGGCCCCAATATAGAACCCTGTAGAACACCTAATAAGATTTTTCGTTTTCACTCATGGTTTTCTATTTTTACACAAATAAGTCTGTTTGTAAGATAGTCCTTAAAACAATTTAGTAAAATTCCCCTTATTCCTATATTTTACAGTTTTTTTAATAGGTCATTATGGTTGACAGTATCAAATGCTTTTTTAAAATCCACAAATACAGCCAATATGCTGTTGTTTTTGTTCAGATTTTCTCTAATATATTCCGTAAAGTCTTCTAATAAATGTTTTGTACTCTTATTTTCCTGAAAACCATATTGATCAGGTGGCAATATGTTATATTTTTTTAAAAATATAACTTAATATGATCTGCACTTTACCTTTCCATAATTTTATCCAGCACTGATAAAATTGAGATAGGTCTATAATTAGTAAATAATTTATGATCGCCATTTTTAAAGATTGGTCTTACAATTGCTGTTTTTAGATCATCATGGAGTTAACCATTGTGCATACTATTATTAATCCAAGTTGTAATTAAATTTATTAGATTTACATTTTGTTTAATATCTTTAAGCTGGATACAATCATACCCAGGAGACTTTCTTTCATTAAGCCTAATGATGGCTTTTTGTATGCCACTTGGCCTTGCTTCAGGAATTATAAGGCTTTGTAAATGGCTAAATTGACAGTCGTTATTTAATTTATCGCCACATTTCAGAATTATGTTTTGTATTTTGCTTGTAAATTCATCTGCAAATGCATTGGAAATTTGAGAAACTGACATAGCAGACCCCAAGTGTTTACATATTGTAGCATTGTTACGTTTGCAGCTGTCTGTACCTGAAATCTCTTTTATTATACTCCATCTAATTCTTATATTTCCTTTATATTTTATAAGTTTATCATTAAAATATTTATTCTTTGCTTTAGATATTTTAGCCTGAACAAGATTTCTATAAGTTTTATAACTATCCTTCATTTTCTGATTACCAGGAGATTTTCACCATTTCTTATATAGTCTATCTCTTATATTCATATCTTTTAATAAACTAGCTGTCATCCAGGGTTTTTTTAAATTATTTTAGTTTAAAAGGTAATGTTATTAAGCATTCTTTATATATTTTATGAATAATTTCCTTTATCATATCATATTGCTTAACAGGATCCTCTATATTTTCAAGCATATGCCAGTTATATTCCTTTATTCTATCTTTTAGTTTAGATTCATCATATTTATCTATATAATTGACTTCAGATATTTCATTTTTACACCTCCATTCATTTTCTATCACAAGCTCTACAAGGTTATGACCTGAAATGTTCATGTGAATAACTATACCAGAATAGTTCATTTTTATCCCCTATTCCCTATAATAATCATAATAATAATAATTATTATTATTATTATTATTAGTAGTCGTGTGTCGACTAGGCGGACATCGATCGGGTCACCCGAAAAAGCAACAGCCAAATCCAATGGATGCAATAACCCAACACCGTCAAGTAATATTGCACAAGCTGAATGTGTTTCTCAGGGGGGCAACCCACTTTTAACTGAGACCACACAAACAGGCCGGAGAGGTGTACGCATGAAATGGACAGCTGAAGTTAACACCTTTATCATGCGCACGTATTACAGAATTACAAAATTAGAATCCGATATGACAGCCTACAGAGATCAACTCCATACCACATTTACAAATCAATACCCAAACATACCTGTAACAGTTCAACGTACATCAGACCAACGTAGAGCAATAATAAGAAATAATCTAGTATCTCCTGAAACATTGAACCAACTAAAACACGAAATAGGCCAAGAATTAGAAGCAGATATGGGAGTTATATTAACCAATATGCCTATAAATAATGACAAACCTACAAATTTACCAAATGAAACAACACAATTTAAATATTATAACAAAAGAAAGTCCAACATCAAATGGTAAGAATTTAATTAATGAAAACACTGCAATACAAAATAGTGGCAAACCTAAAAATAGTAATAAATTAACTAATGAAATTTCTACCCCTGATAGTAACAACCATAATATTGAAGTAAATGCCGATGCTGACTTGATTGAAAATTTAAGAGAAACTTTCAACATTGCACTTATAGAATACACAGGTACAGACCCCACAAAAAGAGCTTACATACCAAAACAACACACTTCAGTAAAACTATCTAAAATAATTCTCATATTAAATGAGGTAATATTGCCTGAACATTTAGAAAATATAGAAACATTTGAAGAAATTCACACATTAATATACTGCGCTGCACTCACTGCGGCTAAATGCAATGGCTCAAAAATTGTTAAACAAAATGACTGTGATAAATCAGACAGAAAACAAGTACCATACATCCCAAATTGGAAAAAGAGACTGTTAAACAAAATAGAAAGTATAAGAGTTGAAATTGCACGTCTAATAGAATACTCAAAAGGTAACCCTAGCAAAAAATTAGAAGGTAAAGCTAAAATGGTAGTTAAAAAATAACAAATGCACACGAAACATGACAACCCGAACGAACACATGATAGAATTCATAGATACTCTCAAACAAAAACTTGCGGCATACAAAGCTAGACTAAACAGATATAATAAGTGCACTAGACGCAAACAGCAGAACACACAATTTAAAAATAATGAGAGAGGGTTTTATAGAGTGTTAAAATCAACTGGTGACAAACAGTCACAAAGCACTCAACTGCCAACGAAAGATGCCATAGAAGATTTTTGGTCTCAAATATGGTCAAATACTGAAATACACAACGCTGAAACACATTGGATACCGACAGAAATAGAACAACTTCATAACATTCATAGTATGCCGGCCCCCGACATATCACTAGATCTATTACAAACCATCATCCGGAAGACACATAACTGGAAATGCACTGGCAGTGACAACATTCACAACTACTGGTACAAAAGATTTACATGCACACACACACATTTATTAACCCAAATAAATAAATTCATTGAAGACCCCGACCAAGTACCTAGATTTCTAATGGAAGGCAAAACATATCTTCTCCCAAAAAGTAAGAATAATAATGACCCATCTAACTACCGTCCTATAACCTGCTTACAAACCATTTATAAAATTATTACATCATGTATAACACATCTAATTAACTCTCACTTAGACAATGAAAACATTCTCACTGAAGAACAAAAAGGCTGTCGCAAAGGTATGAAAGGCTGTAAAGGACAATTGATAATTGACTCAATAATACTCAAGCAAGCGCAAAGACACAAGAAAAATCTCTCATGCTGCTACATAGATTATCGCAAGGCCTTTGATTCAGTCCCCCACTCTTGGTTAATAGAAGTACTAAAAATATACAGAATAAACCCGATCTTAGTTAATTTCCTGGAGAAAGCCATGCGGCAATTGCACACAATAGTTAATCTTATTGATAACAAAACAAATGTTTATACAAAGGAAATAAAAATAAACAGAGGTATATTTCAGGGTGATTCCTTAAGCCCAGTATGGTTTTGTCTTGCTTTAAATCCACTCTCAAATATGTTAAACAGAACGAACATGGGATATTTAATAAAAAATAATCAGTCAAAACATATAATATCACACCTACTGTACATGGATGATATAAAATTTTATGCATCAACACATCCAAAACTTAGTGATTTAATAAAACTAGTAGAGAAATTTTCGACACACATTAAAATGGAATTTGGACTGAATAAATGTAGAACGCTAAACATAAAAAAGGAGGAATAGAACCCTTAGGATTCGAAACAGAAAATCAGGGAATAATAGAACCTATGGATGAATTAGAAATGTACAAGTATTTAGGATACGAACAGTCAAAGAAAATAAACCATACTGATATTAAGAAAAATCTGACAATAGAATTTACCAATAGACTTAAAAAGATACTCCACACAGAATTAAATAGTAAAAATATGACAAAAGCTATTAATACTTTTTCCATTCCGGTTTTAACATATTCATTCAGTATAATAACTTGGACAGACACAGATATTGAAAACTTACAACGAAAAATAAGAACCGAATTGACAAAGTGCAGAAAGCACCACCCATACTCAAGTATTTACAGATTGACACTACCACGCACAGAAGGAGGCAGAGGTATAATAGACATAAAAAACTTACGTAATAACCAAATCAAACTTCTAAGGAAATACTTTCATGGGCATCAAGATTCCCCTCTGCACATAAATATTTGTAAATCAGATAATAAATATACACCTTTGAATCTAACTGATACAGTAACACAAGGTCATGAAGAACCCCAAACAATAGCAGAGAAAATTGATAGGTGGAAACGCATGACCCTCCACGGGAGACACCCCCAAGATTTGAGCCAATCTGATGTCGACAAAGAAGCGTCGAACACCTGGCTCAAACACGGAGATCTCTTCCCAGAAACAGAGGGATTCATGCTAGCCATACAAGATCAAGTGATAAATACAAAGAACTACCAGAAGTACATAATAAAGAATAGACAAATTCAAGATGACAGATGCCGAAAATGTAGAGAACACCCGGAAACTATACAGCACATTACAGGAGCATGCATCAGACTAACACAGACTGACTATTTACACCGTCACAATCAAGCGCAAATATTATGCATCAAAAACTGGCTCTAAAGCATAAATTAATAGAAGACAACACGCCCTACTATAAATACAAACCTAAACCAGTTTTGGAATCTGATGCATTTAAGTTATATTATGACCGCTCAATAATCACGGACAAAACTATACACAGCAATAGATCGGACATAGTCTTGCAGGACAAGGTAGCCAAAACCACTTATCTAATAGACATAGCTATCCAAAATATACACAATCTTCAGAAAACCATAGTAGAAAAGCACCACAAATATATAGAACTAAAAGAAGAAATTAAACGAATGTGGAACATGAATACTGTACACATTGTCCCAATAGTTTTATCGACCACAGGAATTATCCCTACAGACTTACACAACAGTATAAAAATAATAGATTTACCTAAATTGCAATATACCCTCCTACAAAAAGCTGTCATACTAAATACAACGAGAATAGTACGTCAATTTTTAAGTTCCGAGTAATGAGAGTGCTTGGCAAAGCCCGTACCTCATTGAAATAACCGGCTCAAAAGCTGTGAAATACAAAGGTAAAATAATAATAATAAATGGACATACAAGAGAGCCTAGGTAAACCACTTTCCTATTAAATTTTACAAAATACATAAGGCTTAAAAATAAAGGTGTCACTTAATCTGGTGCAGGACATGATAGGATAATGTGTATAGAATTGGTCCATACCTAGTAGCTTCGGTGCACCGCACACGACTCTTGAAGTCATTTTTGGCGGTCCTTGAAGTTATTCCAAAAAAGCGATGCATTAAATTTTGCACTGGCGGATATTTTTTATAAGTTTACCCTTGTCTTTCTGTAACTGGTAAATCCATATTTGAAGAAATTAGAAAAAAATACGTTTGGTTCCGTAACACTCATAACGAGGATGCGTCTAGTTTAGCAACACCCATCTATTTCAATGAAGTTAGTGTGAAGGACTATGAAGTTTTTTTCCCTTCTTTGAATGATAATTGGTATCAATGATTTTATCATTATATATTAATTAAATTTATCCCACTGATTATGCGACCTTTGCACCAATCTACATCATGTTATTCCCAGTAGCCTTTCACGAAGTCTTTATTTTTCCCTCTGAATAATTTTCCTCTTCAAAATCGACCCACTACTTATGTCTATGAAACTACTGATTAATTTTAAGCTGAAACCAGGGGCGGGTCCAGAGATTTCCCAAGGGGGAAGGAGGGTGATAAGGGCATGCAAGGTGGGATGGTGCGGTCGCCACAAACCTTATCCCCCTTGGATATCCGCCACTGCCGATTACCTTTTATTTTGAATATCTTCTCTGCCATTTTTCCACTATATGAAGAATATAATCCAAGGATTCGAATCAAGGGATTTTAAGAATTTTCTATGGAATTAGATGAAGAACCAGGGGGGTGGAGAGATTTTTTCTTCGCCTCCCCCTTGGATCCACAAACAATAGACTACAACGACATTACCAACTTTAAGAAAGAGATGACAGCAGCATGGAGTTGGCAAAATTCGCCTCCCATCTCTCACTTTCAACTGGCCTAAATAGTCTATTTTTTATACTAATACACAGTGGCGTACTGGAAAATGTGTGCCCCCCCTCACCCCGCCAAAACAAAATTGAAGTCCCGGAAAAAAATGTAAGGGCCTCACGAAAAAAATATGGGCCTCCCCACCATGTGGGAGTTGCAGGGGTGTCGGCTACGCCAGTGCTAATACATTTTATACAGTCATCGACAGAATTTGAAAAGGGTAGTTTTAATGCCACCGTTAATTAAACATTGGAATCGCAATTTCATGAAAATGGAAAAATTGAAATGCAGTTTTTTATTCGGTGGCTAATGAAAACTAAATATTAAATATTATAAAGAGAAAGGAAATACAAATAAAAATGCTGCAGTTCATATGATGTACCTTTTCAGCTATGTAATACAAAGTCCTAATATTCGTTATCAACAAAAACTTAACCTTAATGAAATTTTTTTATTCATAGATAAGTCTTATTTAATTATTTAAGTTGTCAATAAATATGGCCTTTTTTCCTCAGCGTACATAAGTACATATCAATCACACGACCATTCAGCCAAATAATGAGCACAAGAGTGATTAGCATGATGATAGCTGCTGCATGGCTGTGGTCAACTATCTACAATCTAGCACCACTTTATGGGTGGACTAGTGTAGGTAAGGATGATAGAAAGAGTATCTTTCTCAAAAATTTAAATTATTTTACTAATATGTTTGATGATGTTGCCTTATGTATAAGAAATGTATGATATAGTTTTACAGACCATATGTTCCATTAATTTTAGATCACAATATTAATCAAGACATTATCATTTTTCATTTGTCAAATTGCTGCAGCATAAAGAAAAATTTATCTCTGAGGTAAAAATGGATTGAGATGATTAATCACCTCAATTTTTAACCAGTTTCTGCTTGTTATATTTGAAGTTTTAGTTAAATTTATCATAGCATAGATTGTTTTATTGTAACCACAGATATTAAATCTAGACATAAGTATGGATTATGAGGGGTATTGACATGAGAAATAAATTAAATGTGTTTGCTATTGATCTGATCAAAATGTCACAATATAAAAATTGTTATTTGCTATATTAAAATACAAAACAGTTAATGAGCTTCAAATAATTCTGTAACATTTCCATTTCTAAACGTCAGAAAGATAAGACATCTAAGAAATTAACTTATTTCATTGATAAACAAATATTTTTGTTTAATAAAAGCTATTTTATCATCCAAGTTTGAACTATAAATGTTAAAGGAAATATCTAAATGTAACAATATGATTTGGAACAATTAAAAGTATATATTATTTTTTAACCTCAGCTATAATTTTAAATAAAAATGCACATGATTACACAAATCTATGAACAATCTAATCTTAGAAAATATATAATTTCCCCTAATTCTGAATAGTATTACACATTTTGATGTGGTTTCATGGTGATGAATTGCTTTGAAAAAATATTTATTTCATGGAAATAGAAAAAGTAGATAAAATAATACAGGGAAAACACTTTACTCACTAGCATACAAGAAGGGAGCAACACAATGTGGACCTGTTATGCCATGCACAAAGGTTGAGCGATCTCACTCTTATTGTAACACACTGATAAACCTTGTTACTCCAATTGTGGTCATGATTTTCTGCAATGTACGAATCTTCAGAGCCGTTGGACAACATTTAACAAGGTAAGGATTTTATTATCCATGAATTTGTATGATAATATTTTTATAGTTTAAAATTTAATAATTTCCAAATGATGTTCTTGTGAAAAAACTGGAGTTCATCCATTTTAATAATTCAGATGACGTTTATACAAATTTTAAAAGTTCCTGAATCTATTAGATTAGTATTTAAATAACAATAGGATGCCAATATCTGAGGTATTTATAAAATTTATATATAAAATGTAAAATAATTTTATTATAGTATTAACCCATTATTTATTGTTTCTATTCAGTTAAAAAATATTTTTATTTATACAAATTCACCTCCCTCAAGTTAATATAATCAGATAGGTTTTTTCCAGAAACTTTTAACTTACCGTAATATATGGCTTTTGTGCATTTCCCATATTTAATTATAGTGTGTAATTGTAAAACTCGTAACCAAATTAAATTGCATTTATGATTTTTTACTCTTAGATCTTATAAAGCTATGAATGCTTATTTTTTTGCTAAACAGGATGAGACAGACATCAAACATGGATTTTCGAAATACAGTTCTACAGCAAAGACGGATTACAGTGACACTAGTCATTGTCATAGTGTGTTTTTTCTTATGCTGGACTCCATACACAGTCTATTCCTGCATGATAGCACTTAGTGAAAATCATGACTGGGTCCCCTCTATTTTGAATCCAATAGTAAGTAAAAACTCAACACATTAATAAATATTACTTTTAGGACTATCATGGTGATAAACCACTGAAACTGGTTGTTAAAGTTTTGTGAAAGTTTTTTATAAAAAATTTGTATTTTCATACAAATTTATATATCAAGTAAATGTTTTAAATTAGAGGCTCAATTGTTTAATCTTTGGCTCCAGGATTGAGTTATATAAAAAAATAAGTACATATTTCTTTAATTCCTTAGCTTCATGTGGGCATTACAGATTTGCCCCTTGCTAATTCAGTATATTTTTGACAAAACCACAAATGATATTAATTTATGTCATTAGTCATTTTAGGCTATGTTAACCAATCCAAATTTTATAATTTTATGACCTCGAGGACTATATATGAACAATTAAGAGCTAAATTTGCAGATTTGAAACATGATTTGTGCTGCACGTACTTTTTCATAACCAATTACTTCTTTAACAGTGTGAATAAAATTACATTGTACTTATTGAAAAACTGCCTTTCTCTAACTAGTAATAAAAATGTCATGAAGAAACTATTCTAATAAATCCTCTTCCAATTACAATTATGTATAAAATGAATAACTCTTTCTTTCCAGTCATATTGGTGTGGCTACATAAATTCAGCCTGCAATCCAATAATTTATGCATTTAGGAGTCCATCATTCAGGCAAGGATATAAGGAGATACTGTTTGGTCACACAAGTGAAGTGAGCACAGGTGTGTTACGTGGAATGGAATTTATTCTTTGGATTTACAGCTAATGATTAAACAATAAAATCATCTTGTTCAAATATTCTGTATATCTTCCTAATATTGAGTGTTGGTAGTAGATATAATACAAATACAGCATGGCATGGGTGGATCTTTTTCTGTAAAATATAGAGCATGAAATGTTTGCACTGTAAAAATGCATGAAGCATCATGTAAACTAAATTATTTGCATTGTAAAAATTTTTTCTCTTGAGACTTACTATTTCTGTTCACCTGATTGCACATTTCTTGACTCAAGCTAAATGTTCCCATCCATTTTTGTTAAGCAAAATAATACACAAATATTTCACTTACAATTAGAATGCTGTACATATATCAGTGTCATAAGATTGGGATTAAATATTTCCAATATTTTCAATTGGAATATTTGATGCCAGTACTTTATGAAATGAACTCATTCAATTACAAGCCTTAAAAAGCAGAGATTAATTCTTATTTCAGTGTTACATCTTATGTTATTAACTTTTAATTTTAAAATTCATATAGCTTTGCCATTTTATTTGCAATACCTCATAACCTACTTCCATTATGCAATATATATTCCAAAAATTGGATTTTTAACACATTCACTGCCATAGGTTTTAATCCACGTCTTTTATATCCTCCAGCAACTTAACTACCAATGACCAGCATGGCCTTAGTACAGAATATGCTGTTTCTAATTTATACTTCTACATATTATTATGCTTTCAATTGCTAATATAAACTCTGTTCTGATATAATTTTAGTATATCATAAGATTTTTTGTTATTAGCATGTAGTTAGGTTCCGAGATGGAAATGTGTTTTCAGAACTAGGGATGCCCTCTAAAAGAAATAAATTATGATATGCATAATAATTTACTTCAGCTTTCTGAAGCTATGCTAGGGAATACATTTAACTACACCATCATTTCCATCTCAGAGTAAGTTGGCGTATGTTTGGCAGTGAAAGTGTTAATTCCCAAGTCTAATCACATCCTTTTATTGCTGCTCTATTCTCACATTTATTTTGCATCTTTTTTGCACGGTGATTTCATTTTTAGGAAGCTTCTACAGTGGCTCAATGACCAAGCCATCCCGGCCCAACTCTCATCTGAATAGAAGAAGATATTTCCTGAAACAAAAAAGCAGTGAGATACTTTATACTTGTAGAATACATCCAAAATTACACCTTAAAAATTAAGATTAATTAAAATATTAACGCCTATACCTGGGATGAGATTGGGACTTTAAAAAAGTACTTCATAGACTAAGTGAGCTCTATTTGCTGTATTTTTTAAAATATTACATTTTATATTTGGCAAAAACAAAAACATTTTCAAGTGTTATTTTAACATGAACAATTAATTTGCTTAAATAGCTTAATTAAATCAAGGGTATATTATGAAATAGACCAATTACTTTGAAATAGCTCACACTCTGTATAATGAAATATGGACCATAAAAATTAAAAGAGCTTAAATTATTTCACATTTGAAAAATTTGTTAGGTTGTAAATTAAAACAATTTTTTTTCAGTGTACTTGTATATTATATCATTTGCAAAGACATAAACTTATAAACATTATGGCATATATATACTTGGCTGCACTCTTTCTATGCTTAAAATTTATCTCAATACCTTCATAATTTTCTTTGATGTAATGTGCTTAAAAACATTTTTCATGTACTATTTTGGGTCTTCAAAGAACATAGAAAATGCTTATTAACAACTAACTTATCTCAAATGCAAAATAAACAATAACAATCATAAATAATCATTGAAGATTATTTAGGTATGCTATGGTAAGAAGAGAACATAAGATTATACATTCAAATGTTATTCATTTTCCCTATAAAATACCCAGCATAAAAATATTTTTATTTGATATTAGTGTTTAATTGATCTGAAAACAGTCTTTCATTATAAATGGTATCATAGATATGATAAAGTTAATGAATTCATGCCAAGAAAAATAATTTGTTAATTCATGTCCAACTCATAATGCTTGAAGTAACTACTAACTTATTTTGCTAAATCATCTTCACAAGCTTTGCCATTATCACTTCAGTTTATAATTTTCCTTTTCTTTAAATAGTAACACAGTATGATAATTTTATATTTCTAAGAGTTAAAAATCACATGGTTAAATGTGATACAAAATCCATAAAATTGGAAAGGCACATTATTTTTAAAGAGTACATCATAATTTATCACTCCTTAAATACTTGTGAATTACACAGAGTAACAAATCACGGCAAATAAAATTTGAATTAAACCAGATCTCACAGCAATCAAATACTGACATATATAACTGAAAGATTATCAAAGATAGATTTAGGAAATTTCATTTACTTGCCACCACAAACCTATGCCTCTAATATAATGCATGGTGTCCTGGCCCATTTCAGCAACAAGCCAAGAGGTCACATGCACCTCAAGCATAGTTGCTTCGGACCTTACCTTGTGATACCAAAAGCTTCCATTCCATGATGTTTGATGACTTTTCATTTCTGGGCTTTGAACTTTTACAAAATAGAGGTAAAAATATGAACTTACCTGCCTCTACTTATTGCTCGTAACATGCACAATTTAATTACTTCTATTTTTGCCTATCCTTAAAGGCTTCAATTTGTATATATTTTCATTCACAATCACATTTTTCCATTTAAATGCATTTTGAGCGATCATATAAATGGAATCTTGAACCCTGTACATTCAAGTTCAATGCCTTAATTTGCAGAAGCTTCATTTAAGGGGTATACCAACTCATGCACAGGGAGAACAAGACCAGAGAAGCCTCTTTTGCTGCAAAGAGAAAGCTCAGCACCAGCTTTATTTGTGGGTAAGGAGCATAGGCAAGCAAAGCTGAGGAAGGAAATGTCAATTGAATGGAAAATCTTTTTCTCATTTTTAGAGGTTCTTTAAACATATTTGCTCAGTTGCAATCCAACTTTAAATATATAGCAGAGGACTAGTTAAACACCAAAACATTTAACTTATATGTGGAGCACACCTTTTATGAGTTGCTAGCTTGTAGAGCATATTGCCAGTTACTATAAAGTAACATCTCATATAATTATTGTATAATAGAGAGATGGTAACATTGAGATGCTGCCAGGATAGCAAATTGTGTTAAATTCAAATATGAAAGAAGGCTGAAAATGGAAAAGTTATGTAGGTAGCTGCATTGACCATTTCTGTATTTCTTTGTAAGATAAAAATTACCACTGCTAACTTCATGATAAAACAAACATATAAAGATTTATAAATTAGATTTATCTGTTTCTTCCTAAACATGAAAATTATTATAAAATTCTTTTACTGTAATTTTGAGTTGATTTTTGCTTGAAAAATGGAAGTGAAAATTTTCCTGCATAGAGATGAAAATATGCCTGGAATGTAATTGAGCAAAATGAAATTTTTTGAGCAAATAAATGAAAAATAATAAATTTAGAAATCAAATCCAGCTGAGCAAATAGTTTGTATTCTGGATTTTTGCAAATTCCTGAGGGAGTCTTCTATTACTATTATATCTAACTTCTAAGCTTAAGTTTATTAATGATAAAATAAAGAACATAAACCTTCATTTTCTGTACTTTTACATATATACATAAGGCCATTTTAAATAATCATGCTGTGCTTCATTTTCATTTTTTGATTGAGCTTTCATGCATTAGATTTAATCCTCCACAATGCAGTTGATACAATTCATTGAGCAAAATAGGATATTATTACGTACATACCTGTTTTTGCTTCATTTTAAGATTTTTGATTGATACTGTTTCAAAATATATTACTTAAAGTTGTTGGAATTCTTTACATAATCTTTTAAGTGATTGGAAGGCATTGCAGGTAAAATAATTTTAAATTATAATATTGATAAATATCGACAATGAATTTCATTGGTGATTCTGGTTTTGTATTTTATTATTATAACAAAAATTTCCACTGTATGTAATCTATTCAATTAAAACTTCAGCTTTTAGGACTGTCTACACATATTTCTTGTATTTTTATCAAATCATTTACTTGATTCTTTTATACATTTGCAACTCATATACACTTCTGTTCTATTCTCTTTACAGCACCCAAGCAATTGTTATACTTCTTAAAATTCATCCTTTAAGTCTGTTGGTGCATTGCACTGTTGTTTGGTCCACTCATAAAATTGCTGATAATGTTTAATGGATTTATGCATCTTCTCAGTAAATGGCAAGCATACTTATCATTTATACCTTGCAAAATTTTAAGACCCTGATTATAAAGTAAGCCCAACATTATCTACAAATTTAATACATTTCTGTTTATAAATTTGAGTTACAGAAATATTTGTTGCTACCAAAATTCTGTTCATCGGCAAGTTATATTTTTTTGGAAATTAATCACCAATTTTCCAACAATTTCATATTTCCAGCTTGATTGATTGAACTGATATTTCTTGGCAAACTGGTAAGACCTAAGAGATAGTTTGTCATAGACTGCAGTTTGTCATAGACTGTAAAATGACTAGTGGTATTATCTCACCTTTGAGAAGTAATTTAAAGACTAAATCCTTTGCAAAAAATATCACCTCCATTTTTTGAGCTGCAGTGTGTAGTATTGCTTGTGCAAAAGTAGAGCAGCCTTTTTATAGTATCATGAACATGTGATTTTGGTAGTTTTCTTGTAGAATCCATGTTTAATTTGTAGATTTGATATGGAGTGTGGGATAACAGCATGGTAGAACGTAAATTTTTGGTTGACTTTGCATAGTATGTTGATTGGTTAAAGTGAATGTATTAGTATATAGATTTTGATTGGGAATAGAGTTCTATAAACTGAGGAATGTTTATCTGCATAATGACACAAATGCAAAATGTTCAAATTCTATATGTAGATTTAGAAAAGAATCTGCATGAGAAATTGTTTTTGCTGTTCAAACCAAATGGTTTTCAGTCTCCAATATAGATAATATGTAATAAGGGATAAAAGATAAAAGTTTCTATTAATTAAAGAATTACAAATCTTAATGTTACTATCTAATAATTTTATCAGAAATATATACATATTTGTCAAAAATGTCTGTACAGTCAAAATATTCTAAAATAAGGTCTCTTAAGATGGTGTTTATGTCATTTTCCATAATCTCTAGAAATTTCAAAGTGAGCTCTTATTATAGTTTAGTGAATTTATCCAAAGATTGGCAAGCATTTTCATTTCTGCTTTTTTTATCTAAAATTTCAAATAAATTATATGAGTAAATTGTATACATTAAGAAACAATAACTGCAATTCATTTCTGAGACTCAAATAGATGTGAAAATTCTTTTAAGTTTGTTTTTTTTACAAATATGATCAACAAACAAACCAATTTAGCAGAGAATTTTTCTTCTTCATCTTCTGTTTGTTATGTTACATTGAAACACTTTCTACGAACAAATTAAGTATAGTAAAGCATCTTAAAATTTCTATTTCCCATAAAATGACTATTTTTTTTCAATGATAAAGCTATCTATCATAAAAATAGACACAGCATGTTTACTACCTGCTTCATGTAAATAGAGCCGGAAATGAATGCTGTGGCTGCAATAACTCTAAATATTAAATAACACTCAGGTTGTATTATTTACCCTTAGTTTCTTCTTTGTTTGTAGAAAGTGACTCAATGTATCATCACAAACAGAAGATGAAAAACCAAAATTATCTGTTAAATTGATTGCACACACACACACATACATACATATATATATATATATATATATATATATATATATATATATATATATATATATATATATATATAATGATACACACACAAATCAATTTAACAGAGAATTTTCATCAGCAATGGTGAGAGAACTACTGCTAGGTAGGGGTGTGGGGTGAGGATATAAGGATGCCCTATAATGTAAGGAATAAGGAAATTAGAGGAGAAGGAGGATGGTGGAAGGCCAATAAACTTAGGAGAGGTTAAGGCCAGCGGGGAAAAAGATTCAAGGAAATGTATGTGGGCAAGTTCCCACTATCAGAGTACAGTAGCCTCTGGTAAGGCACAAATACTCCTTACTTTATAGCAATTATTGAAGGAGATATTGTGGTAATTGGGTTGTGAGGGCACCGGGAGGGAATATTTGAGGTTGATACTCTTCTGGCTGCCAGTCATTCTTATGTTTAAAGGGTTGCTGGTGAGGCCAACCTAAAGTGCGTATACCGTATTTACCCGAATCCAAGACGAAATTTTCCCCCAAATTTCAGCTTTCAAAAATTGGGAGTAGTCTTAAATTCGAGTACGAAGTTGTGTGCCGTCAATACATCGCGATTAATTCCATTTGTCGCGCTTAAATTCGTGACGAGTCAATTCGTCATAAGGCAAACACGTCGCACATCAATACATCGAACGGCAAATTCATCGTGCGTCAATTTATCGCTAGACAATTCCGTCGCGTGACAATTTCGTCGCGAGACAAATTTGTCACGAGACAAATTGGAAGGGGAGACACCATGACTGGTGTACGGCAGGGGGATACACTTGTTGGGTTGGAAGTCAGCCTCTGCTATGCACCATCCAAGGTGTCCCGCGTAATTCGCCAAGAGAATTGCGATTCATTCTGGTATTCATCATCATCATAGGTAGTCTGTCCGTAGACAGGTCCGTGATTATTCATGGTTAAACCCGGTTCTCCATATACTCCTATTTTCCGCTGTCCTCTTTATATCTTGATAACTCTCTTCTTCTGGTATTATCGAAACATAAAAAAACCTTTTTTTGTGGATAAGTGGCTCCCCCTGCCGTTCACCATTCATTGTGTCTCGCTTTACAATTTGTCTCGCGACGAGTTCGTCGAAAGATGAATTGGCACGCGATGCATTTACACGCGACGAATTAACGTGCGGTGAACTGACCAAGACGAATTGAAGTGCGACGAACTGACCGCGACGAATTGTCATAGTTCTGTAGGAAATATAGTTACGCGTTTAATCGATGTTTTTTAACAAATGAAACATAAGGTAACATAATGGTATCTTCTGAAACTTTTCACTGCAAACTTACGTTCCGGATTTCAATTAATCAAGTCTTAATTTTAATAAAACATTTAAAAAATTCTTTTTTAAACAAACATTTGTAACAAACAAATTTTAATTAATGAATGACCTATTACCTATACTTATTACATGTGTTCGAAATATACACCAAATACATTCAGTGAGAAATTAGGTCATAAAATCTTTTTTCTGTTTTGACAGTCTGCTAAAAGGGAGGAAGGGGGGGTCGTGTTTGATTTGGGGGTCATCTTGGATTTGGTTAAATACGGTGTGTCTATGTGTATATTTATATATATATATATATATATTAACTAAAGGAAAAGAAAAGGTAGTGATGAGGGTGGCAACAAGGTGTTGAGGGAAGCCCAGCGGACACTTACCAAGTTGAGGACCAAGCTGGCAGGCTGCTGGGGGCGTCGAAGAGACACGTAAAACACACGAACACAAAAACACACGCAAGCTTATCGGGTCTATGCCCTTCTTCAGCGAAAGAGTAACGTAAAGTGACACACTGGGCGGGGAATGACAGGGTGATGTTGGAAGGTTGATGATTGGAGGAGGTGGGGAGTAGGAGGGGTGGATAGCCAATAAAGAGGGAATGTGGTATATATATATATATATATATATATATATATATATATATATATATATATATACCACATTCCCTCAAACAGTTTGGATACCAGTGGGGCTTCAAATCTTTTGTCCTTTTCTAAACAAAATCCTAATTTTCTGAATTATAAAATATTTTTTTAAATGATCGTTTAATAAAATATAACGTTCTAAATGTATTTGTATCTATTTATTAAAACAAAATAACATCCATTAATGACCAAATAATAGATAATAAATAATAAATTCCTTTCTTCTTTCCAGATGTTACAGTAAAATCTCCAAAGCCAACTGGTAAAAGTAATGGAGCCCTACTGAGAAAGAAGGTTCAGTCATCTCCCAATATATTATACATACACCAGCAAGATACCAATGGGGAGAGTGATTCAAAGCAAATGTTACAAATAGCAGATAGGACCGGAAAACCATGGAGATCGATTGAAATTACAAATTATTCAAGGGGAAGAAACACTATGCATGGCTCATTGGAAGAACTTCACTCTTTTTCCAAAAAAAAATCAAACCCTGATCAGACAGAAGAATGCTTGGTAACTCAATTCAATGGCCGTTTGAACCAGGATGAGATCAAACCGAGTGAAAATGTTCAACAACAGGAATTGCCTTCAGTAACAATAACCAATACAGACACATGCACAGACATAATTGCTGATGAAGAAAAGCCAGACAACTTGCTCTCTACAAATGGTGCAACAAATTTGGAAGCAATGAGTTTGGCACTGGGTGGTTCCCTAGAAAAGCTACACCGCCAAATCACCAGAAGAAGAATGAGAAAGCCTCATGGCGACAATACCAAAGAAACCGATGGGGAATCAAGAGATCTCAAGTTGTTGCATCCAGATGATGATACGCTATCCACAAAATCCTCAAAATCCCTGAGAGCTTCATTATACAATCTGTTCCGCAAGTCCACAAATGTTTTAACAGGGCAAGCGAAATCATCTGAGGACTTACAAATTCCCAATTATCCAAACACGAATGAATAAGAACTAATGCACAAACTTTCTTCTAGTCCAATTTCAGGTATTTGCTGTGCTGAAATATTTATTGTTTTCTCCGTTCTTATTCTGCCTTGAGTGTAAACAGTTATAGGCTAAAGATGTGTTTATGTGAAAATAGGTGGCATATGTGTAACTGACTACAGCTTGTGCAACTAAACCTTGTAAATGTTGATAAAGTTAATTAGATGAAAGTGCTCAAAGACAAATTGTGTTTTACCAACCACAAAAAATCAAATGGCATAGTTATATGAATGCAAGATGTATGTTGTCCAGAAATAGTAATTGGTGTTAAACGTACACCAGCATGATATAAATGTTCAAATAAATAAATATAAGAAAATAAATGTCCGAAAAATATCTGTAGTTGGCTTCAGTGTTTCTTCATGTAAAAATTAAGTTAGTGGGTATAAGGCAATTTCTGAAATAAAATTGCTATTTTCCAACAGCAAACTAATCAGTTCATAATCAATATTAATCAGCAATAAAGAAACTCTTTTAACTAAATATTTACATAACCCCATGCACTTGGATTTCATGAAACAAATGCCAGAAATTTACTGAATTTCCCTTTTTGTTGAGCTTTAGTCCTTGTCTTAAATGAAAATTGATGTTGTATTTACTCAAATAAAGGGTCAACTCAAACCATGCAAGCAGCCCAAGCAATAGCTTAGGGTGCACAATTTTTGGGGACACCATATTTACATATCAGAACTGTTTTGTAATAAATTTTTTCTCGTTAAACTTTCAATTTTAAAAGGTGAATTTCTAGAGACCATGAGAGAGAGAGTGTGTGCAGTGGCGTAGCCAGAGGGGGTGCAAGGGTGCATGTGCACCCCCCAAACTGCTCCAGATAATATAAAATTTTCAATGCGTTAACCAATGCAGTAATAATGTTAATTAAAACGGGATTGTAGTATTAATCAATAGTTCATTAAAATTCACACAATTATTTGTGTGAGTATTAATTTATATATTTTTATTATTAAAAAATTAGTATGGTGTACCCCCCAAACCAAATTTCTGGCCATGCCACTGAGAGAGAGTGTATGCATGAATGTGTTTGTTTTTCCCTTTGAATTTTTTTTAGAGAGCACATTTGTATTTTTCCTTTTCATTTATATGTTTTTGTATGTGCATGCATGATGTAGGAGATATGCATACCACTAGGCATGTTATGTACAAGCTACCAGACCCCTGATGCTGATTTTTCCATAAACTTGACTAAGGGTAATTTCTTGTCTTCCATCTTTTCTCTTTAAATAACAAACACTATTCATTTTTAGCTTTCATTACTTATCCCTAGTTCTTTGTTACATTGGCCTCTCAAATTTTTAAAACAGATACTGCATAAGAGTATTTTTGCAGATTGCTGTAGTTACTCTTGTTAAATAGGTATCAAGTTCAATTTTCATCATTCCATAAATAAGTTTAAATAATGATTTGCAGTAGTAAAGGCTAAAAATGGAAAGGAAGTAAACTGAGCATTGATAATTTATTTACATATTTAAAACAGTTTTTACAATTAACTTTTTAGTATAACAAATGTTGCAATTGCAAATTCTTGTTATAAGGATTGAAGAGTTTTGCACCAAGCAATAAAGAAACAATATATACTTATTATTACACTGAACTATTAAGTTAATTGTTTCTGCCTTAACCTACACTAACATCAAATGATAGTTTACCTGCTTCATGTTGATAACTCTTGCCCTTTTTCTTGTCTTAAACTAATGTTAGATCCCTCTGTCTCTCATTTCTTCCACCATATATTATTCTTTTCACTCCAAAATCTCTTCTTTCCACCTAGCACAGACCTAAGTTATTTAATTTATCTCTCTTTATTTCTGACTTTAGAGTTTCCAATTTGCCATTCCCTAAGCATCATTCTGACATCCCATATTCCCATTGTATTTTTTGTCTTATGGGCTGTGCAAGGATATCATGGGACGGCGACTGAGATGACCTTACTGTTACCACTGCTGGATTATTATACTATTTTTAATAACCATGCCATGTTTGCTTGGAAATATGTGGTTGGGGTGGTCTCTCATTGCCTTCCTCAGTTGTTTTCAATGTGGCACCACCACTTGAAATGGCCAACACACTGGGTGCTGACACTTTTTTGCAGCTACCTCTCGTAGGTACAGATGTTTCATGGAATGTTCATAGTCTGGCTGTTTCCTATTGACCATACTGTTAGCAGATGCTTCAGGTAGTGTAACTTGGGGTAGAACAATACATCTCAAAGAGAAGGGAAGCAATGGCCCACACCCTCTTTAACTCACCACTGCTGATGATCCTTTATTCTTAATATCCCTACACCTGCCAGAACTTTTCTTTCCCTTTGCACTATGCACCTAATATCTAGCCCATAATTTTTGTGTGGAATGGGTTTAAGAATGCATCCAAGGCATCCATCCCCCTTTGAATCTGCTACTCCATGCATTTTCCTCTTTGTATGTGGTAGCTGTTAAATTAGTGAAGCTTGAGCAACCAAATTTTGTGGTTTGATCTTCGTTCGCAATAACATTGTCACAAAAGGCACCCTATAGAACTTACAATTCTACCTTCTCTTGTTTTAAGATTGAATACGCTGCCGTCGCCACCCAAATCAAATTTTTGCATGGCTGCATGCACTTTGCTTGACAACACAATTGGAGTCAATGACTCGTGATACGTATGACTGTGAAACAGGAGGACTTCATCATAAATTAGGCACTTACTAAAATGAGTTATTTGGAGTCATATTATTGGATGTTTGTCTTTATTTAACATTTTCATAAAATGATTTCATAGTATTTCACTTCGTACTTCCTGTAAGATTGTTATCCATAATATGTATATCATCAGACACAAAAGGTATTGTTACATTTAAATCATTTTTCAGATCTTTTCCCAATTTGGGTATCTTCTCATCATTCCTGGCCAAACTTTATAATTCCATCAGTCGACAAAGTACAAATTTTTGTTGCAAAAGCTTGTATAAAACCTAGTGATGAGCTTCATCCCTGTTGTTAGTAGCTACAACATCAAGGGAGTTTAATTCGCAGCAACCAAGTAATTGTTTGATAGTATTTGTACACAGTCAAAATCTTTCTATGCAGATTTTCAGTTGCTGAACTCAACATCTTTTCATACAGTTTATGAGTTTCTTTTAAAGAATTTTTTAAATTTCTTTTACTGTAAATTTTCTATTTTTCACAATAGTCTACTTTCTCTCATATATCAACATATCTTAATAAAATTGAAGGGTCCATGAAAATTATACAAGTATGCAACAAATTAGACTACACTTATAAAACTATACAGCTGGTCATTCAGGTATGCCAAATCACCTCTAATTATTTTATGCCCAAAATAAGTGTTATTTTCATATTATTTTGGATAATTTCTCAGATTTTGAGCAACTGGACCATGACAGTACATGAGTTTTAGAGGAGAGCATATAAGGCAGCAGTTTTCCAAGGGCAGCATTTCAGCCACACTGACAATCTACATCTTTTTCTCAATCTTGGACAGCATTTTGTCTTTTCATCTCAGGAGGTATGTATCCAAAGGTTAGTCATACTGAGTTGCATAATTGTAGAAAATTAGTTTACTATTGAACAAACCTAGGATTGCTGTTCTGAAGAAATTAAGAGCATAAAAGTATTGATTGAAGACTGTAAATAGAAGCTACCAGATTTACTTTGTATTCTGATGCCAAACATTTTTTTGATCTTCTAAGAACTATATTCAAAATACTTTGAACTATTCACAAAATGGCATAGCATTAAAGTGTGCATAATAATTGCAAATAATATTTTGCAATATCTATATTTTAAAAGGTATATTTATGTATTTCGTTTAATAATTTATTTCTAATTTTCAGGATATGGAAATATCATGCTTAGTGGTCATCATCCTGACATTGCAGAGAAATTTTTTCATCAAAATATACAGTGACTATGGTGAAATTATGTAATTATTTTTAAAAATTTCCGTAAAACCTTGCACATTGTGAAGATTTCATAAATGAATTTGGAAGACGGTGAGCGGTGATACTAGATTTCTGTTCACTGAAGATTATAAATTGCTCATGATATGTTTGGCTCGGCCCTAGAAAAGTGTCCCATTTATTGCTGTTTTCAGTCTTGCAACGTGCTGATGCTCTACTATTCTTGCTCTATACAAATTATAGTTTAAACTTATTGGAAGATTTTGCGGCGACATAACACGATTTTGGGAGATCGTTTTTGGGGTTTCGCTGCATGGAGGGCCTTTTACTCTGTGCATTTCGCTCGAGTTGCATCGAGCTTCTTAATGGCTAAAGGATATTTTGGTTGGCGTCGCGTTTTTTCATCAAAGGTGTAGAGATACTTTCACTTATGCAACTTTAGCCTAACTAAAAGTAAACGACTATAAACAAAGGATTCTGTCTTGAAGTAGGTCGATCCAACTCTGAGAAAATGTCGAGACGGAATTGCCCTCTAGGCAGAAAAATTCGAAAAGACCATCAATTTAGGGTAATAATAATTACATCGCGATCAGTCAAATGTTGTCGCCCGTTTTGTCTATTGAATTCATTTTTATTATCTACCGCATTTCTCCAAACATATTACGCATTTTTTTAAATAAAATAGATCACCCTAACTACTATTTTAGCAAGTTTCCTTTTTAAAAAACGTGCCTATGTGATCACTCTGTCTGTCCGTCTGTGGACAACATCTTTTTTGTTTTAAAAGATATTTGGAAAATTACTTTTGAATCAGATAGCTCATATAAATCCATTATCATCTGTCTGTATGATCTCTGGATGAATAAATTTATTATGATTATTAAGTCTCAACTGATTGAACTTTCACAGCGGTTCGTAGACTTTCCGCTAGATTGCTTCAAATTCGGGTAATTCAAAATTCTGAAGTGTTATTGTATCCAAACTACTGAAGTGAAGTTTTCACGAATGGGAAAATTCTAATGAGGACCTACATTCCAATGGTACACGCTCTCCCCTCCTCATAGGAAGAGGCAAACCAAAAACCTGAAAATTCTAAGAAAACGTGCTTCCACCACCAGCTTTAGCTGTTTTAGTGTCGATCAGTGAAATCATTTCCGAACGTGCGGAAAACGGTGTTACAGAAACGTGACGTTCAGATTGGCGTCGTAATTTTTGCTATTGAAATTCCAGAAACGAAAATCGCCTACTGTTTCCATTTGCTTTGGTAAATATAAAATGATTCCGAAAGAGCAAATCAAGAAGTAATCTCAAGTATTACATTTTTATTTACTTCTGCGGATGCATGTATCTCAAGTAGATAATCATTGGAAATAAATGTAACTCCCGTTAGGTGAGTTTATCACAGTTGGCAATCATAATCTCTAAAATAATAAAATTCTAAATGAGATCATTTCATTTCATTAACTTAATAGCAAAACAGCCGATAAGTAGCAAAAACTTTAACGAACTTCCCATGAAAGATATTAGACTATATTATTAATTTCTATGACAACTTATGCGTCAACTGTTGTGAATCAAAATAAAGAGGCGCGTATGAAACAGCGGTAAAACTAATTCGGCAGTTCCACAGTAAATATTTGCTTGCGTAGGTTATACGTAAAATGCAGTAAATAATAATTTAGTTTAAAGATAAATACATGATGCAATGATTGCAATAGCAGTATAACAAATGATCGGTATATAATGGCATGTACATAAATAGTTTTAAAATGTGATAAGTAAATTATAATAAAAAACTGTGATAACACAAATTGGAGTTAATAAAGTATAAAAATTAATCGCATAGAATTTTACTTGAAAAAACGAACAAAAAATCCTGCCCCCTTTAGAAATTTAAAAAATATAACTACAAATTTCAAAATTCAATCTACTAAATAAATTGTCCACAACCAAAGCCATGAATTATAGGAAGACCGGCGACATAAACGGGCAAGAAAAAGACGCGAAGAAAAAGAAATAGAAGGAGACAAAGGAAGAAGGGAGTAAACAAGAAAAAACAAACCATTGAAGAGAGAGAGAGTAGGAAGTAGAGAGAAGGTAGAGAAAAAATAAAACCAGGAGCAGAATAAACAAGAATCGGAAGTGCGAGAAGAAAACATTAAAGATGGACGAGCGTAAGAAGAAATGGCGAAGAAAGAAAGAGCGAGAATAGGAAAGCGGGAGAATATGCAGGGAGGCTAGAACGACAAGAGAAGAAAGTGCGAGAATAAGGAATCGTGAAGAATGAAACAGCGAGAATGGGAAAGAGAGAGAATATGCAGCGAGGATAGAACGGCGAAAGAAAAACCGAGAATAGGCAAGCGGAAGAAATGAGGAGAGGAAAGAAACAGCGAGAATAAAAAAGCGGAAAAAGGAATGTCGAGGAAAGAAACAGCGAGAATAGGCAAGCGGAGGAAGGAAGAGCGAAGAAAGAAAGAGCGAGAATAGGAAAGCGGAAGGAGGAATGGCAATAAAAAAAAGACAATAGGCAAGGGGAAGAAGTAATGGCGAGGAAAGAAACAGAGAATAGAAAGAAGGAAGAGCGAGGAAAGAAACAGAGAGAATAGGAAAGCCGGAGAACATATATATCTCGATGACGACCATGAAGTTTGAACTAGGCGCCTATTCGAAATCGGAAGACCTTGAAGCCAACTTTCACTTTCCAAAACTTGGATTTTCTGTTCAAAACGCGAAATAGCCTAATTTCGCCTCCAAAATGCCGAAAAACTCGCTCCCCTAAAGATTTTGGCCTTCAGCTCGCCTCCAGCTAGCTTTCTACTCGGGTTGTAACCTCATGTTAACCTTCACAGATCTTATCGTGCTTCCACCTAGAAAAAGGGTCAATCATCGGTATTTTCCGCGTCTTCTGAATTAAGTTTAATGGAGAAGGTTTTTTACACGTACCTTAAGGCCACATATTTTCGGATATTTATTGGATGAGCTTGGTGGAGTAGTGGTCAGTGTGTTTTTCTCTCAATGGTGGTTTTACGGGTTCGATTCCTCTGTTAGGTGGCCTACAATGTGCGCGTCATTTTTAACTTTAGTACCATTATTTTTTACCTCATATAAATGGGGAAATGTTTGTTTTATGATATTACTATTTTATTAGAAGTAAAATTGAGTTTAAATTCACAGTAAAATTGGAGATTTTGGTACCTAAATTCGAAAGTACTTAATGTAAATAAAGGTTGGTTACATGATATTCGTTTTCGTTTGATCTTCCGTTTTTTTTCGTATTTTGCATTAGTTTTTGTTTCCAATATGTGCAATAAACTCGTCATATTTGTCTCGCAATTTAAGTTTCAATAAAAAAGGAAGGATTTCTAGTTTTTATAGTAATGCATTTTTATTTCAACATAATACATATCACATTTTTGGAAAAAACACTCCAGTGGTCATAGTCTATCAACCAATTTTGAGTTCAAACAAGGCACAAGAATTCACCATTGTTTGTGGAATATAGGTGGCCACATACCGCATGCAGTTGGTAATTAAAATTTTCTTTCGATATGTCCAGTAACCCAGGAGAATCCAGGCATTGGCTGCGACGATGGCTGCCCTCAGCTTGTTTCCTTGACTGGTGACTAGAGATGCATGTTGTGTTTGGACACAAAGATGAGGCTATGATGTAGTGCAGTGGTTCTCAACCTTTTGCCTCTTGAGTCCCACCTATCACCTCCTCAAGATATCCAAGTCCCACCCATAAAAAAACCTAACTTTTTCTTATAGATGTATTTCTACATTTATAAGCATATAAGTGGTATATTAATGATTGGTAGACATTTTTAAGGATTTAAAAAATGTAGTCATAATTTAAAATGATTTTATTTCACAAATATGAAAGCATAAATTATGGATATACAAACAAAATTTTGACTTTGACAGAAATATGACAAATATTTTATTAATGAGAAACCTGAGATTGTACTTAATTGACAAGCATGCCAATTCTTGGCGTAATGCAGGAAACGGCAAGTCGAAGTGCTGGTTTAAGTTGAAGACGATTTCTTTCCTTTGTTTTTACAGTTGCCATGGCAGAGAAACCCGTTTCACAAAGATGTATGGAAGGAAATGGAATAAGTTTCTTAACTGCTTTTTCACTTAGTTGTTCGTATTCTTTTTTAACTTTATGCCAGAAGGTTTCCAAAGGCAAACTCTTAAATAACGCTTTCAATGTAGGATCAGTTGCTAATTCAATCAGGCTATACTGCTCTGAGACTGAAAGAGATAGCTTATTTGTCTCAGACTCATAATGATGAATGGATCTAGTACCCACAAAAAACCAATTCTTGCATAGTCTTCAGAAGGATAATATTTATTGAATTCGATCTCCAGTTTATTTAAATGTTCGGAAACAAGCTTGGAAATATTATTAATGCCACATCCTCTGTTGTCCACAACTTCAGAGAAGCAATGAAACATATCAAATATTCCTACATCTACCCTATTCTTCCAAACAATTTCTTTTTGAACGCTTCTATCGCAGTTGCGAGGTGGCAGATGGAAGACTTTGGGCCTTGTAATCGCAAATTTAGTTCATTTAGAAGTGAAAATATGTATGGCAAATATACCAATTTTGAACCCCAATTAGAGTTATCAAACAACTCTGCTAGTTTTGATTTCTTTAGAATCAAGAAACTCCTAATTTCCTCTCTGAGTTCAAAGACACGAGATAACACCTTTCTACGTGATAATCATCTAACTTCCGTATGTAACAAAAGAGTTACATGTTCTGCACCCATCTCATCACAAAAAAACTTTAAATAATCGGCTGTTTAGTGCATTGGCTTTGATAAAATTCACCACTTTAATACAATCAGACAACACATCAGAGTTCCGGAACCATTATTTTACCAGCTAGTTGTTCGCCATGGATCATACAATGTGTTGCTTGAAAATCATTATGTGCAACTTCGCGAATTTTTGCTGCGACTCCGGAGTGCGAACCTGTCATTGCAGCAGCGCCATCTGAACAAAGACCAATTAAACATTTCCAATCTAGGCCCTTATTTAAAAAGTAATCATTAATAACGCGGAATATTTCTGAGCTTGTTTTTGTCTGCAAACTACAAACCATTAAAATATCCTCAAGTAATTCGTCTTCATAGATATATCTAATATATCCCGTTAAAATGGCACTGCTAGAAATATCCAAAGATTCATCTAACTGAAGAGAAAAAAGCTGTCATTTTTTCAAACGGGTAATGAGTTGAACCTCGATATCACAAGACATGCTTTCATTGTGACGCTTAACTGTATCGTTTGAAAATGGGATAGTAGTAATCTTATTTACTGCTCCATCGCCAAGAACCTCTCTGCAAGCATCTATAATCGATGGTTTTATTAATGTTTCACCTATTGTGTACGGCTTTTTACATTTCGCAATTCGCAAAGAGACTAAAAAAGATGCGCGAAGGGCGGCAGAGCCAACATTTGAAAAAGCAAGCATATCGTTTTGTTGAGATTTCATTGCTGAATTAAGTCTTTGGAAATAATCGATAGGCTTATCTTTAAAGTGCGGATGTTTTCCCTCCAAATGTCTCTTCAAATTTTGAGGCTTCATTCGTTAATGTTTCTCCACGTACGACACATAATGGAACAGGTGCATTATCAGTTCCTCTCTTCGAAAATTCATACTGTATGTAGCTTTCGTTGTACTTTCTTCTAACGATCTTTTTCTGTCTCTTCTCTGCTGGAATCCCTTCTTCATAGTTCGTTGATTCCAATGAGATAAATTCAAATCTTTTAGTCCTTTGTTACTCATTTTGATTCTGAGGGTAAAAAATGGAAATATAAAGCAATAAGTGAAAATGAAATTGGATTTAAAGAATGAATTCAAATTATTACTACTATTACAATAAAAATTAAGTCGTATATCATCCAAATAAAATATTCTTAGCTACTATAAATCATTAAATAATTATATAAAAATAATAAATAAAATATGGAAATACAAACAGGATAAAACATTATCTCATTACCCATGGTCTAAGAAAAGTCAGTGATTGTTTAGCGACAGTAAGGATAAGAAATGGCTCTAGATATTCTGTCGTAACAGCGATGCACTAAATGTGTATTGATGTTTTAATAGAATATAATTACAATGCAGTCTCAATTTGATGAGATTATTAAAAGAATAACCGTTTAACTCGAGGCGCATGAGAAAAAATTGGGTAAAGAACTGATTTAAAAATCTGTAAATGAAAAGTGTAATGTTCGATATAATGGCATCAAAGTTGACTCGTATGTATGGCATGTTTCCCGGCATATATGTTTACCATACATGCCGGGAAAATAGGTGATGGAGTTCTTTAATGATATTTTACATGAAAATCGGAACGTATTTTGTGATTTGAGACGTTTCTTATCATCTGATTTTGACTCGGAAATCGGCGCAGTCCCTTCAGCTTCGATTAATCAAGACTCTGGGGTAATATAATGTTTCATGTTTCTGGACCGTTCAATGACTTTTATCTGGGGGAATCGTCAAACATTACAAAAAGCAATATACGCAATAAGTCAGTTACAAAACTAAAGTAGAATGGCGTTTCTATCTGTGTGAATAAGTAGTACTGATTTCATTAAACTTATTACATTAATATAAAAATAACTCACCTTTCTGGAACAAAATGGTTTCCCAGGTTGATGTTTCGCTGGATTAGTGGCAGAAATGGTGAAAAGTATAGCTTCTTTTCCTCCTTGAAATCACACAATACGAACGTACTTCTTCCACTCCAGGCAAAACGACAATGTTCACTAAGATCATTCACATTACTAAATGAGAATGCAGCAGAGGGCTAGGAGGAAAAGACCACAATACGCAAAAGATACTTCCCGTGATGCTTAAGTATTTTGTTCTTTTCTCAGAAAAAGAAATAGGAAAGTAGTAAAAAAGATAAAGCACCAAGGAACGCATTTTTCATTGTTCCTTTGGGTAGGATGACGGTGAGCGGGGTAATTAGGGAGGTATAGGCTACAGGATTTCCTGCAGTACAGTGTGCACGTCTGTTCGAGTCTGGAGGTTTCGTGAGCCAGCGGGAGACATTCGCAGAAGGACCGAAAATGAAATTTCTGGAATAGGTTTTATGATCGGATTTACCTCATATCATCGGTCCCTGTCACTTGTTTTCAAATTTCTTCTCTGAAACATTTTCTTCAATCCTTTATAGAGATAACAATATACTCCCACGTTACCCATAGCCGATTGGGCTACCAAAATATCTTCAAACCGCTCGAGTCCCACCTAGAAGGCTTTCGAGTCCCACCAGTGGGACGCGTCCCACCAGTTGAGAAACACTGATGTAGTGGACACTTCTGGGTGACTGTTATGAGAAACAAAGTAGAAATTATAATGGAATTAATAATGTAATAAAAGGAAATATTTATCATGGAATTAATAATGTAATAAAAGGAAATATTTATCATGGAATTAATAATGTAATAAAAGGAAATATTTATCGATTTTTGTCTCAAGAGAAAACCTACATTATTTCCAAAACTACTTTCATTAATATATAGCATGAACAAATAAGTTAAAAACTTTATATACTGTTAACCAACGTAAGTTACCCCAATATAATAAGGAATCCATTCCCGAAATGTCCATCATATAGCTAATTAATTTTTTGGAAGGAGTTAATCCCACTATGGAGGAATGCATTCCCAATCTTTTCATTCATGGAATTCATTTATTATTAACCCGCCGTTGGTCGCGCCAACGTTTGCAACGCCGTTGGTCGCGCGTGAGATTTTCTCTCACACATTCGCTTATGCTTCTCGATTCCTAACGGAACAGTTAATGCCGATTTTCAGGTTTTATTTAGAAAAATAAAAGACTAAACCTTTTCATACAATTTTTATTAATCAGCCATCATATCAAGTTTTTTTTTTCAATTTATCGTCATGAGAATAAAAAATTAACAAAAATTGGTGTATTTCTCCTTAATTTGGCATAACTTAAAAATAATACTATCAGAAAAATATTTTTAATTTTAAATTATTTCTCACTTATCAGTCTTTTATGGCAATCATCACAAGAATGTACGGTATGCTCTGGGCAAATATGAATCGAGCAGGAATAACATCGTTTTTTTACTTTTCTATTTTTCCTCCTTGGACACTTTGCACATAGTTCTGGTGGTACATCCTTGGAAGTAGTGGGATTATCAGCACCAAGTACACGGCTCATGCTTCCTCGTAGGGCACTTGGTAATGTGGCAACAGTTGCTTGCCTGGTCAATTCAGGTTTCACAAGGATCAAGGCCAAATCCTTGAAGTAGTTACGGCGCTTGAGGAGAACATTTGTATTTGCCTTGTATATTATTTGACTATTAACGCCAGCTATGTTTAAGATTGCAAAAAATAATGTCAGGAGCCATCTAAAACTCACTCTTGCCATAGAATACAAGGACTTCATCTGGTCAACAACATCTACCCCCCCCCCCTTTGTCAAATTATAAAAACAGATGACTTCCGGTTTTCCTGCCTGCCCTGAATCTTCATCAATCTTACTGTCATTGTGCAATGTGGACAACATCAAAACGTTTTTATTCTTCTTTGGTATGTAAGAAACAATAGTAATCTTCGCTCCGAATCCATACTCGCTGCTGGTTACTGTTCTTCCCCTCGTATGAAGAAAACTTGGAGGAATTTCCCGCTTTCGCTTGTTCAGAGTGCCAACAATCGTTGTTCTGTGATTATTGACTAGATCATCAGCCAGAAGAACAGACATGAAGTAGGTAGTTGTCAACTGTAATGTTTCTTCCAGTGCCCAGAATAGGTCCAGCTAAGCGGATGACGACATCCCATGCTGAGTTGCTAGTTTTGAAGGGTCCTTCGGGCTGAGCTCCAGCGTAAACTTCAAGGTTTGAGGTGTAAAAAGTTTGTGCATCAACAGAAGCGTAAATTTTTAATCCATACTTTGCTGGCTTGTTACACATGTATTGACGAAATTTGCACCTTCCTCTGAATGCATCCAGCATTTCGTCAATGGTGATATACTCTCCTACCTGGAAATTTTCTTGGCAGTGACGCACGAAATTATCAAATATTTTTCTTATTGGAGCCAGGTTGTCCATACATGTTTTCTCTGCACGATCCTGGGAAAGATTGAAACGTAATGCTCTAAGCAATAGATAGAACCTTTTTTGCGACATAGTCGATCTGAAAATATCAGGAGCAGTCCCGTCTGCACTCCACAACTCTTCAACGTTAGTATGGTGCATCTTATAAAGTCCAGCAAGGTACAGCAGGCCTAAGAGAGCTCTAATTTCGATAAAATCAGTGGCCTTGCAATCACGCTGTCTACTATACTTAGCTCTCATTAAGTCAAGACAGTTATTAGTACAAAGCACTATTTCTTCGGTCATTTCATAGGTTATAAAGAGCTCAAAACACTCGAGAGGAGATTTGCCATACTTGGCTACGTTTTTTACGCCTGGCAGATGGATGACGATGTTTTGTGCACGTGTGCGTGAGTTTGGACTTGAAGGATGAAGAAACCATTTGGTAGTCTTGTCTTTACCCATAATGTAATCTCCTTGATAGGTTGAGTGTCTAATGTCAGACTCATCTGCTTCAGAATCTTCCTCGCCTGATTGTTCGGTGTCACTGTTATGATCCGAATGCTCACTGGGACCATCTTCTTCTTAGGTATCCGCCAGGCGCTCCAGGTCCTCATCCTGATTAAGCTCTTCCTCAACTTTATCTTCTTCATCAAGCCAGCTCGCAATCAAGAGTTGTTGTATTTCTCGTGATGACATCTACAGAAATAAAAGAAATGCTAGAAACGCTTGTCGGCTGAACTACAAAAATGTCAAAAATTAATTATTTATAAAGCCAAATGATAAATAAATTAATAATAACTATGTAAGCACTTACCTCTTTTAACATATTCAATAATTGCAGGTATAGGTTCCTTTTTTCCAAAAACACTCCCAGATAAATATCGTAACACCGTTGGTCGCGCGATGAGAAAAAATCTCACGCCTTGATACACACGTGCAAAGACCACTCTCTACCACGACTCCAACGCCACCGGCAGAAATGCCATTTGGACGAGTTGAAAGAATAGCAAAATGACAGAAGGTATAGAGAGAGGTGGCGTGCTCGCGCGTTACAAAGTAAACAAAATTTTGAAACTAAATCTTGTGTGAGAGAAAATCTCACGGCGCGACCAACGGCGGGTTAAACTTGCACACACCAGTTATTTTGCTTTGACAAGTCTCTTATAAATTATAATCATATGAATACAATTACTCCTTCAGAGGCTTACCATAGAACACTATCCACTTTCTCAGGGCAGAGTTGGGCTCCCAAACAGCTCGAACAAACAGGTTACAGAATCTTTGGGGGCACAATATTTCAGTTTCAGAAATATTTTATAACTGAGGGTTTCTCATTTGATTTCCAATAGATGGACCATGCATTCGCTGCTCAGAAGAAAGCTGCTAAAATATGGCTGCAGGTGAATATTAAAAGTACAACAACCATGTCATATTCATGATTTTTTTTAAAAGTTGATCACTACAGTAATATGATAATGCTGAAAAAGAGGGACACTAATTACTTTAAAAGTTAAAAAGAATACTCTAGATACAAAGGTTTATGGGATGTTTCTTCTCTCCAGGAACCCAACAGTCACACACAATGCACATAAATTCACATACTAAGTTCCATGGATTTTTTCACACCGCAGCACACAAAACACTCAGGTTTGTGGGAAAATAATCTTCACCAGTGTCCACCATTTATCTGTCTTTACACACGTTTTTGGGACGTTATTCCACGGCAGGAACTTTATTAATCACACAACAAGCACGTGGGTTTAGGAGTGTTTAAACCTCTCCAGGGACCCAATCAAAGGCACATACACAGAATATTACTCTGTAACAATCTGTGCTTGCAGTCACTACTTTAATCTCTAAATATATGTATTTTTATATAATTTTCATACTGTAAAACCTCTAGATAAAAAAGTGCATATTTTCAATATAATTTTTAAGTTTTTATTTTAAATTTTATCCTATCCTAAATCTATGACATTCCTTCATTAATATAGCATTTTCATAATGTACTAAACATAATAAAACAGAGAAATTATACAATCTGGATTAATTAATAAGCTAAAATTGAAATACTATGGAAAATTACAATAAGACAATCAAGTCAACAAAACTTTATCCCATATATGCCATCAACTGTATGTATTTGAATACAAATATAAAAAACATTCTGACAACAGAATAGATGAAATGTCGCATCGGTTTTTTTGCATTACTTGACGCATATTTAACATAAATAAGCGTCTATAATTATCTATCAGTTGGAAGATCAACCCTGCGCATCGGCTTGGTCCTCGCACGCAACCTCCCCCTTTTATGTCATTTCTTAAAGGAAATTTATTCTAAATTTACGCGTTTTTAATTTTCATGAACGTACCTGCCGCGTAGGAAAAGGAAAAAGGAAAATATTGCAAAAAAGATCCCTTTTTTCTTTACAGTGAGGACTGTGAGATGGGTGGTTCAGCATCTTCCACTTTTAACCCCATAGTAACTCACTGGCGCGGTTGACAGTGTTGGCCTGGCTACCAGCGATTTCCATATCTTCGGACGCCCGAAGAATCACCTGGCTGGCAGGCGATTTGCAACCGACAGCGAGGCGCAGCTAGCCGTTCTATCCTGGCTCGAGGCTCTTGTCCCCGATTTCTTCCAAGCTGGGATCGATGCCTTGGTGACACGGTGGGACAAGTGCTTATGCAGCTATGGTGACTTTTTGGAAAACTGATGAGTGCCAACGTCTTCTTATTCGTTATATTACATGCGCCCATTTAGGAATATAGTCCTTCAAAAAGGAGTGCTCGTTACCTTATTTATTGAAACGCTCTCGTATGTGACAGTTTGTTCATAATTAGAATATGCACAATCTTATGTCGCGTGCTCTTAAGCTTCAATAGAATGCTTCTAAAATATTTATCGTGATAAGGCCATGCGGCCCTCAATCTATTTCAAGATTATCTATTTGGCTCTCATGCAATTTGAGCATGAGATTCCTAGTCTAGTTTATTTAACTTTCATTAATCCCTCGCGCGCTGAGTATTGCTCGCTTAAATCCCTTCCTAAATATAATCCTCGCTGTCCGCTCTGTCAATTCAGCTTTCAATATCTAATCTGTCAATATTTATTATATATCTTATATATATCTTTCAATATCTAATCTACCTCCATAGCAATATTTATTGCTTCCACTCAGTCATTTCCCTGTGGTATATGTACTTCTAATGTGCTACGCCGGATAAGTGGCGATAATCGCGAATTAGACGTTTCGATAGCTTTTTTCTCGTTCTCTGCTCAGCCATTTGCGCTTAACTTTGTAGTATTCTACGAAGGCGCCGCTAGTTTGTTTTCCCATATTCCCAGTTTAAATTTCTCGCCATGAGTGCTTTTCACCGTCCGCTCGCACAATTCAAATGTCAAAATCGATCGACTTATTTATAATGTTGATGGAACTAGAATCTGTTTATTAATTTTTATTTTAAACTTATTTCAGGTCCATTATGTAATTGATGGCTGCGTAAAAGTGAAGGATTTTGGCTGAATCATCGATTCCCAAAGTAGGAATGGACGCCACCTGCCGCGAGGCCACTGAATTACTACGCCTGTACACGCAACTCTTAAACCCGTAGGGATCACGGCGAAATACCTCTGCAAACTATGAATATTTCCGCTTTTATTGGTGTTAATATCAATGCACCCTTTTCTGTAGTAATTTCCGCAAAAAATAGTGATTCACGATGGAATGTGTACCGCGGCATTATAACACGCGGGAGTAAGTTTCTTTACCTGTGGCATCTTATACTTAATGTACAGATTTTTAAATAAATAAAAACTCTTAATGAATTCAGCGTCTCTGTTTATTTCATATTCAAGAGATAGAAGATAGCGTTATGGTATTTTCATTCGATATTCGAGAAACGAAATTCGATATAAAACAAATATTAATCAAAAGCTAGAAGGAACGTAAAACCAAATAATATTTGCAAGACACTAGAATAATATGGAAGGTGAATATCGCTATTCAACATACATATGCATGTTGGAATATAGAAGTACCTGGCTATAAATCAGGGAAAAAAATTTATGCAACGAAAGGGACTCGAAACCCTGAACATCAATTCGCACTACCGATGTTTTAGCAATGAGCTAACGTAGCCGATACTTAGCCACTGAGCTATCGTATAACATAATGCATTCTTCATGCAGGAGAAATACTCGAAGGAAATATTCAAGGGGAAAAAATCTAAAGTTACCGAGAAATGATACGTAGGTAAACCTTGCCAATTAGACTCCATAGTTGAGTATTGGGCTTTACCAAGCTGACCGCGGCTGTGGAGGCCATTTACTGGAGGAGGGTGAGGTTTTAGGGTCCCCCGAATGTCGGTCAAGGCCATATTCCCGAGGGGAGTGAGGTTTTCGCCTCAAAACAGGCCAAAGTAGGTCAATCCTGGTTTTGCTCAAAAATGCTAAGAAAGCGAAAGTCTTCCGCCATTTTGATTTCCCCTCGTCGGCTTTTCATACTTCCCCTCTTCCGCCATTTTACTTCCCCTCGTCGGCTTTTAGTCTTCCCCTCCACCGCCTTTTATGATTCCCCTCTCATACCTTTTAGACCTCCATAACTCTCACTTGTCTCGGTAGAGGGGTGGATAGCGTGTCTGGCTCCTGATGCTAGTGTCGCGGGTTCGAGTCATTTCGAAGGCATTGATTTATGTTATTGTCTTCGTTTCCGTAATTACGCTCAATGAGACAGACTTATAAGAGCTGTTTATTATATAAATAAATCGAATTTTTATACGACCTCTTTCACAGAAATTTAATACGACAGCAGTTAAGGATTTATATTTGATAAATATAAGACTAGAGGTTGACGTTTTAAATAAGATTTAATTTTAATTAAAATTGCAAGAAACTTTTTCAAGTATAGAATGTAAGATTGAGCTTTTTATTTCGATTTTTTTAAACGAGAGGTTGTTCCATGTTTAGTTCTCAGATAGGTTTTCGACAACCCTTTTTTACAGTATTTTATCAAAAATCTCTTATAAGGTCTTTACATTTTAAATCTTCCAATCATCAAATGAAATAAATTAATTCATTTTTTTATTTCTTTTAAAGGAGTTTAAGAGAAATTAAAGGTTGTACCTGTAGGTATAATACGCTTTGGTGGTCAAGACAATAAGAATACAATATATATTCACTGGAAATGTTTTTATTGATTCAAATTATTTTTACTATCATACAGCTTGATTTATCAAACACCTTTTAAATGTTATTTTTGGATGCATTAGTTTTAAAATTTCAAAGAGCTAACCTTTGGAGAAATCATCTCAACATTTTGAACACATGGGAACAATACAAATGGTACAAGAGCAATTAATGAAATCAACAAATACGTGATTACAATATGCAACTGTAGATAGGTGGTGGTGAAAGTAGGATACAAAATTATACATTCATTTTTATTATTAATCTTGCCTATATGAGTTAAAAACTGATTAATATTATAAAGATCTCTTATAAAGAAATATATCAGGTAATGAACAGAGAATTGCACTTTAGGCACATGATAAATAAATTAATAATAAAAATATTAGCTATAATCACAAAGAATGTTCAAGCAATTAGCTGTGTCATATTGATCCTGTCCTGTTTCACCAGTATACACACACACACACAATTAAATGCTCAGAAAACAACATTTGCTTATTCATGCATATTATTTTGTCTTAAGAGTTCTGCTGAATGCAAGAGATAACTGGAGTGTTGTTTGAAGACGCTTTTGGTAGAGGCTGCATAGAGAGCATTTTTAACCAGGGCCAGATTATGGCCTAGGCACTATGCCTAGAGCCTACGAGAAAAGCAGCCAGCGAAAAGTTCAAACAAAAAATATATGTAAATATGTTTTTTTCATAGGTCTGCAACTGGGCAAAAGAAACGATTCTCTCTTTTTTTACTTTCAATAGAATTCAAATTACTCCCCAAATTAAATACTGATAAAATTATTTCAAAATTTGCTAACAAAATTGTACAAAAGCTTGGATATAAATGCAATATAAATAAAGTAAACCTTATTTCTAGAATGCATTTTCTTGAGTAATCGATAATAATTTTTCCCCATATGTTTCCCCAATAAAAAATCATTCAGTATATGTATATATACATACAACAGTTAAAAGGTCTATGAGCCATAATGCCTAAGGACCACATAACCCTTAATCCGGCCCTGTTTTTAACTCAATGTTTTGCCCATCCTCAAGATATCCACAGCAACGACAAGTTAATAATGCTCTCTACACAGCCCTCCCATAACTACCTTCTAAAAACACTGTTATCTGTGAAAACCTACAATCCAAGATCATAACTCATGCTTTCCTAACCCAGAACACATTTCACATCCATGTGTGTATCTTCAAATAAATGCTCTTTTGTTTAACGAAGTCCACATTTTTTGGAAAGGAAGAGGTCGCAGACTTCTTTTTTTCTCTCCACCATATGAGATCTGGCAGCATCATCCCTTGGTGCTCTCCTAAGATTTTAGCCTTGCAAAAATGAAGCAGCCTGTTTAAAAAAAGAGAAATAGACACTGTAAGATTAATAATAATTGCAATTAAGAGATACACTTTCTCCATCAACATATGTACACAAACATGATTTGTGTGCTCTTGAGATTGCATCATATGCACAGATATAAGGGCATGTTTGCTACATGACATCATGTACCAAAACAAGTAAGGAAAGTGTCCAGTGTATCACAAATAACATCTTATGATATGCAGTATTTTAAAATAAATGATAAAGTTTGAATTTATGATCACCATAGCACAGTGAAGCACCACTCTCTTTGTCTATTAAAACTTTCTTCCGTCTCCTAAGTTGGTGCATTAAAAAATATATTTACATAATTTTAGTATGATGACTAAAAACTGCAAAGAGATGTATCAGAAATAATGCCAAGGAAATATTAAATTTATGATTAACCAATTTATTTTGTAATCTGTTGTAATTAATCAAAAACTATTTAAAACATACATAATTTAGTTCAGTAGAATTAATGTCATATTTATATTATTTTCATTTCTATGCCAGAAATCATCCATATCTTTTCACTTACAAACACTGTGTTTATGCCTGGAAAATAAACATATTTATGTTCATCTCTTCATCAAAAATAACCCATTTTCATCCACTCATTGATGCTGCATGAGCAGGAATGAAAAAAGAACTAACGGGCATACAGATGAACAAATGGACATACTGAACCTAAGAGGCACACTCGCTGAATGAAAAAGATATCCAAAAATTGTTCAAATTTATGCGTATTTCAGTTCATGCACATCAAGAAATTTCTATAAAAAATATATATGGCTATTTATTCTGAACAATTTAAATTGCTCTTATTTCATTGTTCACAATCAAAATAGAAGTTAGGCTTTTTATGTACCTGAAAAAAGTTTATTTCTCCTGAGGAGACCTTTAATCCATGCAAGATTAATGTGAAAAATGTTTGGAATCTGAACAACACTGACATGTCACAATAGCAGGTTATATTGCCACAATAGCAAAATGCACTGCCATCGTATTAATTTTCAATGAAACTCGGCAAGTTTTTATAAAATATTTTTATGCAAGCATTATAATTTATGTGAAGTATCATTGATGAAGTCATTATTCAGAGAAAATTTGAATTATATAACAAGCTTAATGTATTCTTTTATCCTCATATATAAACCCTCATTTATATACCTAGCTATTCTTTTAAGATAAGTAATATAGTCCCAATTGAAGTATTGGCAAAAGTAATTATTCCAATAGAGTAAATAGAGAAAATAGATTAACTAAGGAACTCGAATCATTTTGTGTGGGGGCAAATATCTCTTTGAATTAGAAAAGATGTGTTTATATTTATATGTATAGCTGCAATCCTATGGACATCAAGTTCAAGGAATTTAAAACTTAAACTTAACCCTTTAATGCCGGAGTTTTATTTTTTTATTTTGTTCATATTTCCAATTTTAGTTTTTAATTATATGTAAAAGTTATAGTTAAAATTATAAGAATATATCTGCAATAGTTCTTGAGAAAAGTGCCATGTTCATATGATCACATTAGGCAGATCCCTTAACAATTCCATCCCCATCATCTTACCATTTCTTTCCAAGGAAATGCCAAATGTCAAGAAATTAGATCATGTTATCTTTTGAATTTAATAATAAAAGTCAATATTTAGCATATTAGATACATTTCACATATATAATTATATATAATTTTATATTTCTATAATCTAAACAAATTTTATAATAGAAAAATTAAATATTAGACAGAGAAATGATTAACGTGCACGAAATTTCAAAAAGCATCTAATGCATAATCTTACATCACATTTTATGCAAAATGTGTGCACAGCACTAGAACACCTTTCACTAGCATAACGACATGTCTTTCCTGACATTATCAAGTATTTGGATATGCCATCAAGGTGAATTTCATCGCTGACTCGGACCTGCAAAGTGCTAACCTTTGACATTGACGGTTGCCCAGTTGCACCAAGTCAGATTTGAATTATGTTATGATGAATGTCTAATTGTGAGACTTCAGCCCGACTTTTTACAATGAATTCATGCATCGTGTAAAGACACAGGTACTAACCACGTAAATAAACACAACCACCATTTTCCCCATCGAATTCTGTTCCTATAATAGGACACATTCTCATCCATTGTCTGTTCCTCCCATATATATATATATAATAACGAATGGCCGAGAAATGCTAGGTTTTTTCCGATTGAGAATGCCATGAAATCATGATATTTGGTTCAACACTGTGATAAGTGATCGCTTCAGTAACTATTGAATTGTCAACCCATCTGGTAATAAGAATCCCATTTTCTTCTTATCTTTTGTTTTTAGACTAAAATACATACTTAGTGTATTTATAGTCAGTGTCAGTATAAAATTACTGCAAAACATAGGTTTATGGAGATCATGATGATTAACTTCTCAATTCAGCTGGATATACAATGTAATTTGAAAACTAAATCCCTGTATTGCCTTGTAACAAGAAATGTCAGAAACCATCCGTCTTCAAAAGCCATTTCCCGAAAATGTGGCAAAACATTTTTGGAACAAACGACAAACCGTAAGAACGTTACATTGGTGTTCCGATACTTTGCATTATTTATTTTTGGGGGGACATCGCTGGATGAGCAATATATCCGAATCCGCTATACAGCGAGGCGCGTTATAATGTCATTTTACTGTAGTTATTTTAAATTTGTGTCATGAAGGGCGAGATATGAGAAAAGAAGACAGTTAATCCTCTTTGCTTTTGACCATAAATACAATTAAAATTAATGCGTAGATCACCCCAATTTGTTATACGTACTTAAAATGTTTTATTGGTAATTCAAGGGCTGATAAAGTTTTTGCTGAAATTGATCAAACCGGTAGTGGATGTTTCCTATTTTCATTTTTCAGTTTTTGTCAAATATCTTCTATAGGGCTTCATTAAAGCAAATATTTGTTGAGGCCAATATTATTTTCTATAAGTTTTGTTAACAATATTTTTGCGTGCGTGATATCGGGATTGACAATGGAAAACACTCCATAAGCTATTTTAAAAAATGATTTCCTTCCCTTTAGGTTGCTCTCCTCTCCTCCCGAGCGTCTCTTTCCGCCAGTTCCTCCCTCTCCCACGCCTCTCTCCGCAGGTCGCTCTCCGCCTTTGCCACGTCTCTCCTCGCCGATTTCCTCCCATCCGTCCATGTCCTCCTCCAGGCTGCTCTCCGACGAAGCTCTCCCCGCGGTAGTGCCTCCTAGTATTTTTATCGGCCAAACCTATTCTAGAACCTTCGGGAAGTTTCTAGATATCACCCTATAATTTTTACAGGATTATAGGAAAGGTAACTTTTCTTCCTGAACTTTTTGAAACTGACCAGCTATTCATTATACTATGCACCTCTTAGATGTCCCTTGCGCGTAGACAAGAGAGAATCAGCAGGCCTAAATAAAAAATCAAATGTGGTCCCCTACCTACTTTCAGACCAGCCCACACTCTCTCGTCGCCACTATATCGGCCGATCCCATTATAGAGCCTTGCGTCAAATACGCTCGCACGTATGTTTTCTGACTGGTCATTACACCCTCGTCACAACAATATTTTTCATGGAACGGATTTATTCGGGGATATTTCTGTCATTAGTCTGAATTTGTTCAGTATATGGAATGCCGATAATTGACAGCCTTTTTCCCGTTGCTATGATAACATTTTCATAATATAACTTACTACGTACTGGTTGGCACTACGTCATCATCAATTAATAAAAGCAAAAATTGTTGTCCAAAGACATCAACATTTCCAAATCGTTAACTTATTTATTTTCGATCTATTTCGAGGTTCCACTAATAATCAGCCGAGGCATTCCATTGTGCCGCGGAACCCTGTTTGGGAAGCACTGGCGGGCAGGAATGGAGTCAAGTCAAAGCTATTACATTTGCGAACAGGATTTGGGGGAGGGGAGGAGGGGGGCAAGAAAGACTCGGGGAATGTGACGTTCAAAAAGGAAACAAATAGCATCGGTGCATTTTTCAATTTGTACTTTTTCTAAGGCATGGGTAGGCAACTTAGGCCGCATGCGGCTTCTGCGAGCATTGTGCGTGATCCCCGAGGCTAAGAAGGAAAATCGATCCATAAATTATATAATATATTGATATTTTAAACTAATGGACATTCATCTTCCAGTGTTGAAATGTAAGCCATAAATATGTTACTAGTTGATTTTTAATTGAATGATACTACAGGTTCTCCAAGGAATTTTCGATTTACACCCTTATCCGACCAAGATAAGCATTTGCAACTTCCAATGGTTTCCGCAGTGTAGAAAAAGGAAGTTTCAAATAGCATATATCAGTTTTCATTAATAAAGAATGTAGAACGTTAAGCTCTTGACCGTCCAGTTCAATATCAAAGCACTTTCCTCGAATATAACCAGGTTTATTAGTTGAACGACAGATGTTAGGCCCAAAAAATCTACAAATGCGAATTTTAATATCTAAAAAATGAGTCAACTAATTTATTATCTAATTAGAATTATTGGAATTGAGAATAACTTACCGCAAAAACAGACAATGACGGATTAAGTCCAGAACTCTCTTCTGAGATTATTTCGTACGCACCACTACAATGGCTTCAGAAACTTCACCATATTTACCGAATACAATGGAGCTGTTCACTCGTAGGAGCACTGCTAAATTGCTTGGCTGGAAGGGTACGAGTGGGTACGAGTCTGGCTTTTGCCAACAGGTAGCGTAGTTTAGATGAGTGCGCCTCTATCGGCAGACCATCGAACTCACAACGGTAGTTTAGGAGGGGGCGGGTTAGCACAAAAATGGTAAACGGCTGCAATTGAAACTATGAGCGGCTGCGTGAATTAACTTACTAATAATTGTTTTAAAGAGCAATAAAATAGCAATATAACACCATTTTCGCTATCAGATGTCGTACCAAGGTGATGGATTAGATTATACCAACCGGTCGCTATGATTATAATTAAAAACAAGTTTGATACGGATAAATCCATTCGATGAGGCTTCTTTACTCATTATTTTTTAAACGAAGATTAAATAACTTTGTGCTGAGTACCTACTTGATATATGAGAGTGCAGAATTTTATATTAATTTCTCAAGTTCCTAATTTATTAAATACTAGGGTATTTAATTGCCCGTCAAAGATGACGGGTATGTGTAGATTATATATTAAAATTTAGTTACTTCCCATTCTTCCTCCCTTTCTCTCTGCCTCCCTCCCTCTCTCCCTATTCTCTCTCCCTCCTATTCTCTCTCGACTTCGTATTTTCCCTCTTTCTTCTTCTCATTCTCCATCCATCTCTCCCTCTTATTCTTCACCCTCTTTTCTTCCCACCCATTCTCCTCCCTTTCTTCTAAAATTTAATTAGTTTATTCGGAGGACGTGCAATATATCCCCCCTCAAAATAACGCCACAAACGGACAGTTATTCTTAAATTACAATGTCAGCCCTAAATAAATGAATTCTGATTACCTCATTATATAAATGTCTGCAAAATTTAAATTTTCTATCTACATCGTTGATCGAGTTTTAATAACTTGACACTCAGACCAATGGACTGAAAACCTTTTATTATTATTTTCGTGATCCTTTTAAACCTCTCTCTCCCTATTTCCCAAACCGTCCTCAACTCCTCCATTCTTCTACCTAACTCCCGTAACCTATCGCCTAGTCCTTCACTCTATACATTTTTTACACGCTCGGTTTGTTTATTAAAACGTCCAGCACGTTCCTCAGATTTTCATACCGTTTGTATTTTAATAATATTGAAATTAGCTCATCATAACGATTTTAATCTTTTTAAATAGTATTACAGGTTTTTAGGTATACCTTCTCGTAAATAACGCAACGAATGTTGTTTACATTGATTGCTATAAAAAGATTTTTCCCTCCTTTCGTCATTCTCTCCTTCTCGTATTAAAAGCCTTCAAAGCACGCTTAAACCCATAACGATTGAAATAACAATAGGATTTCGAGGTTTAATAATGCAATTGGTAGGCAAGGCAACATCCCGCTAAAATGGCAAGGTTTCCCCAAAATATGCGAATTAAACGTTTAACATGAGGAGTTTCGAACTGTAGACATAAAACGATGAACAGAATATAAAACTTTGTAATCTTTTCGTTAAAATGGTTTAGATCTAAAGCTCGTGAGTCAATGTTTTCTAATTTTAATGTCAAAAAGAAGAAAAGCCAGCACGTCAAAAAGTCGATTTTTACATGTTATCTTATGGAGAATGCAAATCATCCCCTGGAGTCTAACTCTGGATATTTTTCGTAAATTTTTCTTCGTCACAGTATTTTTATATCCAAGTAGATTATCTCTACCAAATTTCAAGTTATTCGCGTTTTAAGAGCGTGACATGGACCAACCAACCAACACAGCATTTTATTATAAAGGGGGATTCTCTATAACCTCAATTTTAATAAACCCCAGAATTTTGATTAACTCGCTACAATAGAGCATCAATTCTTGAATTCATAGTGAGTTATTACTGCAGTGTTACTTTTTATTCTTATTACATTCTTAAATTAAGCAAGAATTAAGAGTATTAAATCCGTTTTTTGTCACTGGCGAGAAGACTAGGATATTTGACGTGGGATTTCATTTATAAATAATTTTACGATGGATTTCATGGCTTCAAAAATACTTTTTCGCAATTATTTCATGAGATGGGTGGAAAATTTATTTTTTCTCAATAGGACAATGATTGTTTAATATTCATTATTCAAAAAATAAAACTTTGAAGAAGACCTATTAACTAATTTGCAACGCGAATTGCGGTGATATAACATGAATCATTACTAAATAGATTCTGCTTAACTCAAGTTAATGTAATATAAAATTGGGAATATAATAAGTTATTTGCATTTACCCAATACATACTATAAATTCGTAGTAGGTTTGAAGGCATTCGTATTTTCATTTATGAACCAAAGGATGCCAAGTGAATAAGCACATATAAAATGTATGAATAGGACATTTAATTTTCCAAGAAGTACACTATGGCGTAGTATCGCGGACTGCATTATGATAAAGTTCAAAAACTCCATAAATTGGGTAGGGGATGTTTGATGCTGCAGGCCCCTGATCGATTCCATTGACGAAGAAGTGCAGTGTGCCAAAATTATTTCTCAATACGCCGACACGATCACCGACCTGAAAATATTAGGTAAGAAATAACAAATTATCAGTTTAAAGAAGGATTTAATTTAAATTATTTTCAAAGTTCTCATAATAAAGAAATAATTGTAATTATCCCATGCGATTTTTCGAGAATTTACTAGAATTTAATTAATTGATACGAAATAGATATAAATATTGGAAATCGCCCTGCATTAAACGAAATATTGAATTGCAGTATGTTATGTTACCAAATTCTACAATAACCTCTTTAATAAACATAGGAGTAGTTATGAAAATAAAGCGAAAAACATGTAGATGGATGTATTCTTAATATTTATCCTTTTCATACCACAAGCTCGTCGAGGTTAAGTTTTTAAAAAATATTGTTCCATCTTTGCCTATGTTGGCGTAATAGTACATCCAGTTTCCAGACCTTATGAAGTAACAGAGAGGAAATTTAATTTAATTTAATTTTTTTAAAAACATCATGTGAAACTGATAGCAAAAGTAACCATTAATGTTTCATGAAATCATTCATCCACTTTATTTTCTATTGCCTGAATGTGTTAAATGGTGACTGCGAAAGAGGGCATTTTGGCTCTCAAACAAAAAATCTGATGTGGCTATCACATGACTTTCTCCATACCTGTAATAGTTCTAAAATTCCAAATAGGTTAAATGATAATAAATACTCCTCCTCCAGGTGGTGCGGTGGTGGCAGCTAAAAAGCATATTTTAAAAAATATCTCTTAAACAATGCATTCTAGGAAAAATCTCCAAATAAAAGTTGTAGAGAATAATATTTTCTACAATTTTTAAATCTAATGTTACCATAAATTATAAAGATTTAATGGAGAAAATTTGGTATAAACGAAAAAGTGAGCAAGAGTAAAGTTTCACTTCCGGTTGACCGATTTCATCCAAAAACTAATGAACTCTTGCCCTTTCAATAAAAATGGTAAATATCAAATTTCGCGTTGATTTGATAAAGGCATACACACACTCACGCAGACATCCTCGAGTAAATGGTCAAAAACTTTGCAGAAGACCTAGAAACGTATTTCCGTTGAAATATCGAATCCAATTTTTTTCATGAAAACAATACTTTCTCCTATATTACGTATGGAGAAAGTAAAAATGTGTTAAATGATAAGATTATATAATATTAGATTAAAGGATAATATAAGTAACATAAACGGCGCAATATACATTGCACAAACTTTCTCATATACGTTTGGTCTCACTATTTGCCCCAAAATTTACTCTGAGTGCTTGGCAATTCATTGCCAATTATGTTAATAATGCGTGGCAACAGAGACAAAGCGACTGACACATCAACCTCGCACAACTAGTACCTCTCATGAATAAGCGAGTGGCATTAACAGAGAAGTACGGAATTTTAGACTAGGGAATCCCAGGGTTCTCCCTCCCCTCTGACGCGTGCGCTGAGCGTCTTGTACAGAAATAATGCCACTGGACAATATATAGTAACGTTTTTTGGACAAATGGCTTAGATAGTATTGTTTATGACATCAGGTTGTTTGATTGGGTGGATTTAATCTAAATCCTTATCGCTATTTTTTAATATATCGAATTTTGTTTTAAAATATCCCAGAATAAAGCACCCTTCATTGTTGCACAATATCGTTTGTCTCTTCAGAATGTCTTTTATGAATGATACTAGCTTTAAGTACCCGGAGTTGCTTGGGCTTCTAATAACAGTTTATAGAAACTTAGAGCATTGCGATTTCTGAAAATTTCGTTAAAATCAAACTACGATATTATGATTAATTCATATTGTTTATTCTTATTCACATAAGTTAAAGAAAACAAATCGATATATGAGGTCCCGCTGTATATCCGTCTGTCTGTCTGTGCGGGGTAGTTGTCGGGGTTCCAGGATACCCGTAGGGTCATAGGAAGTCACTTTGCAAAGTTTGGTCTCGATAGGTCAAAGGGTGTAGGAATGTATAGGGAACAGACAGACAAACAGTCATTCAATTTTATATATAATATTATCCATAAATATGAGATATCATTTGGTTTAGTTTAACCGTATAGGCTGTAGTAAGATTTTTGTTGGACCGCGGCGGAGGCGTGACGTCATAGGGATTAGGTAAGGTAGCTTAACGTATATTTTAATGTCATCGGACGCCATATAGTGATTTCTAGAGACATATGGCTTACACAGTATTATTAGCGACATCAGGCTCTACAATTGGATTGATTTTTTCAAAATGTCTGGAGCCATTTTTGAGTAAATCAAATTTTTGAAAAAATCCCCTAGAATAAACTATCCTTTATTTTTGTGCAATATCATTTTTATGAAAAACCAATATGCAAAATATATTATATTACATAAAAACGGGATATCATTCGATTTTATGTACGCGAACAGACTGACAGACAGACGGCATGGCAAAAACCATTTTTATGGACTCGGAGACACCTAAAACGTGTATTTCCACCAAAATCTCCAAGTCGAACTTTTCACGATTACAATACTTTCTCAATATACTATGTATATTAGAAAGTAAAATGAATATATATATATATATATATATATATATATATATATATATATATATATATACAGTTCGTATATATACGTTACATACATGTAATGCTGACACTCAAGATATTTCAGAATCCTTTAATTCACTATTGTTTGAAATTGAATTAAAGGGAAAGATTAGTTTTCAAGTAAAGTAACGATATATTACCTCATGCCGTACATATGATTTGGAATACTAAAGTACAGCTAAGTTCACAGTATGCTCGAGAGTACTGTCGTAAGATGACTGGTTAGTGAGAGGAGTGGGGAAATGTAGGGGGAAAAGGAGAATGCACAGAAATCCATTGGGTAGGGAGCTTGAGCCAGAGCACATGAACAGATCGCCCTAGGCACGTGAGCAGATGGCTAAGAACACGTGAACAGGCATGGTGACGTCATGGCAAACATGTTTGGAATGGAGTATAGTAGGAGAAAAGCCTATGAATGAAAAGGCATGGGTGAAATGTCTTCGAGTGAAACATCATAGAACAATAGATGTTTGGGGTGACAAAATGTATTGAGTTGGCTCTGCTCAAATATAATATGAATCCCAGATTATAATACTCTACTTCTGGAAAAAATACTTAAAACTAGTTCTATATTAAGAACTTAATTTTACATTACATATATTATGGAACTTGGGCAAATAAATGTAAACTATCATAGCAAACTTGTTGCTCTAGATGCTGCCTTGTAGCAAATATATTGATTTTTTCTTTATAATGAGCCAATTTAACTATTTGCAATTGTATTCTAGGCAATTTATGCATAAATTTTAGACAAATTATTCTGAAAACATTATTTATGTCCTCCTACATGTCCTACAGCTATGGTCATCTAAACTACATTCATATGTAGTTAATTCAACAGAGAACAATTGAGCTTGTCTTATGGCTGAAAAAAAATCAATAATGTTCTTTTACAATCCATTTTCGGTGAATTATCACTGAAGACAGCTGCTTTGTAGTCAAAATGCACATATGGTTTTTAGGCTGGTTTCCATAGGAAACAGCCTTATGAAATGGTCCTGTCTGTGTGTGTCCCCCACTAACAACTTTTGCCTCAATGGACCGATTTTCATGAAACTTGGCATGAGGGCTCGTGTTGCCAGGGCCCACCTCCTGACTATATTTTATTTGGCAAAGATTGAGGTCCTGGGTTCAATTCCAGGAATGTTTTTCTCTATTTGTTTTACATAGCAAATCTCAAATCCAACTTGCAGAGATGTTTTCTATAATACTTTAAAATATCTTAAAATTGTGATATCAGAGCAAGGTTTGTACCTAATGTTCCAAGAAAAAAGAATGTAGATTATTATTCTTATAACAGAATTTTTATAATTGAATTTCTACTAAAACTTTGCATTTTTGCATTTTATCAGATTGTTGCCATGGAGACGATTATTACCGAACTCGGCTTGAGCATAGACGAGTGAACAAATTGGTTATTTTCTTTTTCACTCGACTACCCTTCCGCAATGGACAGTTGATCCATACATATTAGTGTATAAACAGTAACATTTATTAAATTTATTTTAAAAATACATGCAAAATGTCAGAAAGATTTTGACATTGCTTTTAGTATTTTAAACCTGATAATGCTCTCTTAATTTGTTTTCCAATTTTTCTCTATCATTGATAAACTATGAATTACAAATGGTATTTATGGTATGAGAATTCCTTGAAATGACTAACATATACCAAAATATTTCATGTCAATATAAGTAATCAATTTGGGACATCAACTCTGGGAAACCAGCCTGCAGTAGTCCTGGTTTGGACTTCTTGTTTAACCTTGTTGTGGCTATTAGAGACACCTAAGGCAAGTACATTTTTAAATTGCTTGTTTTTGAATTTTTTAACCACAGTGTTAAAAATATGCTGTTTATGTGCATGTCTACTACTCTCTTGATTCAATAGTTTTATACATCTAATGACTCATCTCTGTGATTATTGTCTAAATTAATAGTCCTAAAATTTCATAAAATTCATCAGCAATAGTTTTGGATATGTACCTAGTTGATCTAAATAAATATCATTATTATAATTTTCTTTACTGATATGTTATTCATACCCATTTTATGTGTAGTCATCGTATTATTCACTTCCACCCAGTGGCATAACTAGGAGCAGAAGTGCCTGTGGCAAAATATTATCAAGAGTCCCTTTCCCCCTCCCCTAACAAATATATATGTTCAATTAAAAAATTAAAATCATTGTAAAACCTACCAAGTTGCACTAATTAACCAATTATCAGGAATATGCTGAAAAGTTAAGCTTTTTAAATACTCTGTCCAAAAATAATAATTAACTGGAAAACCATTCAGAAATTTAATAAAAAAGAGAAATTGCTAAAAAATCTTTATTCTTTCTATATTCAGAATAATTCAAGGTCCCCCTCCCCAGGCCACCCTTTTGTTACACCACTGCTTCCACCAACTGTTGCTTCACATCCCTTCCTTCATACAATATCCTCTTTCAATTCATTTGTAAAACAACACTTCTTAAATCACTGATTATGTCTCACGCAATTTTTATCAGTCTTTCTAGAAAGGCCTAAGAGGTTTTCTTTAGCAATGCCAGCTGGGGTAGGCAGACTATTCTCAAATAACAAACTTTCCCCATAAAGGTGAGCTAGGTCAGTGTTTATCAACCAGGGATCCACGCATTATTTCTTGAGGAGTCCGCTAATTCAGTAGGACATGATCTTAATCTATAACTCGTTTGATCCCGCAACCAGCTCTGAATAATACTTCTAAGTGAAAAAATGAGACAATGAATGGAAAATTTATTAACTTTCATGAGGAAGGGGTCTGCAGAAATTGAGGGACTTTGTAAGGGGTCTGCAACTCCAAAACGGTTGAGAAACACTGACTTAGGTGATCTTGGAATAGTGTGATGACCAATATACCAAAAACCTGCTGCTGAGTCAGGTGCTAAAGTAAGTTAAGGATTATACATTGCCTGTAAAATGCCCCCAAAAACTGTCCAAGTACTAAATTTCCACTCAATCTGCATGAATTTGAGCCCTTCAATTACTTTAACTAGTGTCTTTTTCAAAAGAAATATTCAACTTAGCAGACAACACACTGTTATATTATACTGTGTTAGTTACCAAAGTTCCAATCTAACCGCGTAGCAGAGCAAATAATACTGGAAATCTCCAAGATGAATAAATTGATCTCCACCATGAAGAAGGTTTTCGTCAAGGCACCAACAAGAAAACAGACTTTTTGAGAAAAACTGCCTGATGTCCCTCTGCCACCTGAGCCTGTGCTCACCCGCTGGGGCACACGGCTGAAAGCAGCTGAATATTACAGTGAGCATACCCTTCATGTCAAGGAAGTTGTGACAAATCTAACCGAGGATACTGCCTGTGTCACTTCGGCGAAAATGTTGCTGGATGATCCCTCCATTCCCAAAATACTGCTTTGCTGAATGAAGTGAAACAATAAATCAAGTAAGCGCCAGGTGAAGTGGGGGAAAAAGTATGAGCTAAACAAGAAAAAGAGCTACAAAAGAACTCAGGTCTGCAGAGCCTATGTACAGCAGCAGATATAATGACAGGAAAATCCAGTGAAGTTGAGTGCAAAATTCTATTTCAACATGTACCTAAGTTGAAGTTCGCCCTGTCACATCAGTTGATGTCGAACGTTCTTTTTCTGCTTACAAGATGATATTAACTGGCAAATGCCATAGTTTTGTGGTAGAAAACTTAGAAAAGGTGCTTGTTATTTGCTGTGAGGCCAACTATGGGAAATTTGTGGAATAAACACAATGAGATGACAAATTCATTACAGGAATTTCGAATGAAACAGTTTGTCAAACATTCTGCATAGTACTGAAATATATACTTGAATAGTGTTTTCAGTCAGTATTACTATATGTAATGTAGATATTATTTTCTCTGTAACACATGGTAAATCAACCATAAGAATAAGTTTCAATGCATAGTAGTCAAATATTTTTGTTCTTTGAAAACACAAGTCAATAACGTTTTGTTGAATGGTAACTTTTGCATACGTACATGTTTGTCCTTATTCGTGAATTAAAGTTGATAGTTGACAGAGATGCTGCTGTTGTTTTTTACTGGACAGTTTTTGGAAGTAGTTTTAGAGCCTATTTTACGTTTTATAAAGCCTAATTAAGCTACTTAAAGAGCTTATTTTAGTCTCCTAAAACTTAATTTTTAGAACCTAAAAATCCGCGGTCTAGTTATAACGAAGAAAATTGACTTTTATTTCATGGTGTGTCATAGGAGCTGGATCATTTAATAAGTGTTGCCAAAGCAAAAAGGTTGAAAAACACTGTTAGTTAGATACAGAAAGGCAACCACCTCGTCTCATATGTAAAAGATTAGCAAATGCAATACAAATCTTATATACCAAGTACAGTGTATAATGAGAAGTTGGCTATAATCAGCATTTTAAAGGCTTCTTCATTTGCAGCATGCATAATACTGGAATAACCACAATTTAAATCAAGTGGCTTATAATATTTTACCATAGTATCATAACAGAGAATAAGAGAAGATTGTACATAAAAATGTAAGACACCAAATTACCATATTTACCTGACTATAAGATGATCTTGAATATACTTTATAATATAATTTTGAGAAAAAAATTTATAAGGCATTCTGAAGAAAATAAATTAAACAAGATTATTGGAGTTATTTATTATTTAAATCTTTAAAATATGTTAGCAGTGTGAAGTGCAAAATGTGTTTTAAACTATTCTAGACTAGTCATAATCAGTCACTATTTTTTATTTATTAATTTCTTTGCTCGCAAATATAAGATGCCCCTGAATCTTTGAATGAAAAAATAAACAGAATAAACTTTATCATATATACACCTGGTCCTCCTATAACACAGGGGATGTGTTCTGGAAAAGGACTGTGTAATATGAATCCGTGTAATGTGAACCCTGTTTTTCATAGGGTTGGATTCCATACCCTTTCATGCATCCTCATCCAGAACCAAAGTTTGAAAACATATCTCTCCTAAGGACATTCATGTACAAACCTCATTGCATGAAACCAAATATAATATAATATAAAAAATAAGATAAGAACGTATTTTTACACACCAGTACAGTCTAGTAATGAAGGCACACTAGGATGTGATGGTGTAAGTGGTGAAGTGGGCTTTAACTGCTGCAGGGAGTAAGTGGTGGTGAAGGATCATTAGAGTCAGACTTCAATGTCATGGTGGGGCAGAGGCTAGTAGGAGTCACAGAGCAGGATGGTGTGCCTGATGGTATGATAGTGGTGGTTCTGGAGATTTTGAAAAATTGTGTTAAGGTGGACTGCTTTGATGTCCCAAGCATACTTGATGTTCTTAATGTTGTGCAGGATATTGTAGTTATGCCAGAAATCATGATGGCTTGTTTGGCCCATCAGTAGCACCCAGCAACAAGGAGAATGTCTGCCTCGAATAGTACAGCTTAAAAGTTGCAATAACTCCCTGATCCATGGGCTGATTTAAGAAGGTGGTGTCGGGAGGTAGAAAAATTATTCTAACATTAGGATGCAGGTCGTTCAGGTGCATAGGGTGTCCTGGGGTATTGTCAAGGACAAGTAAAGCCTTAAAAGCAATGTTAGATTCATGGCAACTTCGCTCCACCTTGTGGCAAAAACAGTTGACAAACCAATCTTCAAATAGTTTCCCAAGTCTTTTTATTAGATCTCCAATGAATGGGTAAGGTTTTATGAAGAAGACCTTTTAATGCTTGGGGATTTTTGGAGCAGTACACTATCTTTGTTTGTATGGAATTTCTGGCTAATCAACCTCTTGGATTATTATAGCTATAACTCCTTCAAAACTGAACACAATCACAAGGGAGGAGAGAAAACTGGTGCCAGCATTAGCTTACTCATAACGAAGAGCACCAAGGGGGGCCAACTGCTTAACATCCATTCTGAAGGATGGAGCGCTGACTTGTGCGATCTCCTCAAATCACACAAGTAAGGGACGGGACGATCCCAGATAGAAAATTCCTACCTCCACTGGATTCAAACCTGGGACCAGTGTGTGGAAGGCCAATGCACTAACCACTCCACCACCCCGTCACTCTCGGCATTGCTACAACATACCAGAATTGTCAATATATCCTTTGCTGCTTTGAAGCCTGGAGCAGTCTTCTCCTCCTTTGAAATATACATTCTGGTCGGCATGTTTCCAAAATTAGGCAGTCTCATCTGCGTTAAAAACTTGCTGTGGGTTTTATCCTTCAGCTCTCACAATTGTTTTAAACCCATCTAGGAAGTTAGAAGCGGCAAAGTCATCAGCACTAGCAATTTCACCCTTTTTATATAATGGAGATTTTGATGACTTTTGAACTTGTCAAACCAACCTTTACTTGCTAAGAATGGAAAAGATGGCTGGGCATTCTGCTCCATAGTTTATTTTTCCTTTGAATCAGTTGTAGTTGTTTACTTAAGCTGATAAGCGTGGTCCTCAAAGCCTTCCAGCTCATCTCTCCCTAACTCAGCAATCGGGAATCCTACATCCCAAGTCTGATCAAACCACGTTGATGCGAACCGTAACTCGTATTGTATGGATTTTTGATAGTATAAAACAACTGTGCTGTAGAAAATCCATGTTATAAGAACCCTGTTATAGGAGGGCCAGGTGTATAGTCAGATAAATATGGTAATTAAAATTGTGAGCAACTATGGCATACATTGTTGGTATGACAGAAATAAAGGACATGGCTTTCTGAAATATGATTTTAATTTTTATAAAGGATTTTATTTGTAATAAAAACAAATTAAATGGGATGTCAATAATGTAGAACTGCCATTGTTGTGAAACCAGTGCATAATTAGCCCTTTATCATCTGTGTACATTTAAATTAACACTTAAAGTAGGCGTTCATGGCCATGCGTACATTTAAATGCACGCTGGGCTCCGAGTCTGTTTATATGAACTCATTGGCTAACCCAGACTGTGGAATGATGTGATGTCCTGAGATATGATAATTTATACAAATGTAAACACATAATATTTACATTGGCTGTGAGACAGAGCAGCAGGAATTTATATTCTGTACAATAAGGGTCAGATAGGTGATGCTGAATAGAACAATTAAGTTCTGGGTACATCTTTTGCTGTTTCCCTCATTTTTAGCCAATAATCTTGTTTACTTTCATTCCATCTTATACTTAGTTGATATTGCATAATTTGTGTTGACTGATACCAAAGCTGGTCAATTTTCTACATTTGCTACTAGGTGCGTCATAAAGCATTTATCCTTATATCATTCAAATGTTGTCTATAGCAAATATACAAAACTACAAAGTGATACTTCATAAACCCCTTGTTAGTTACATTATTTATATTTATCCACTTGAAATATTATATATTCGTATTCAGAATTTTACAAAATAACATGCAAGTGCTACATCCAAAAATCTTTTAATGTAAATGTTATTAACTATTATCTAACAAATATAAAAGCCTACTTGTCCCTTTGTGGCTCCCTCTGTCACGCTATAAAAATGCGAATAACTCGGTCAAGTTTGAGATATATTTTTGAAATTTGGTAAGAACACTAAGTTCGCATATTTTAAGGTCATGACAAAAAAAATCCCAAAAATGTCCTGGGTTCGACTCCAAGGAAGACATTTCCATTTCCCATAAAATAGTACGTAAAAATCGACTTTTCGACATGCAGGCTTCTATTCTTTTTGAGAACTAAATTAGAAAGAATTAAGGTATGATCTTAGGATTTGAACCATTTTAAAGAAAAAATTGTTTCTTATTCTGTTCATCCTTTTTCACCTACAGTTCAAAATTTCTCATGTTAAACGTTTAATTCACATATTTTGGGGAAATCTTGCCATTTTAATGGGGTGTTGCCTTGCTCGAAATCCTATTATTTCAATCCTAATGGATGATGGTTTTAATACGAGAGGGAGAGAGAGGAAGGAATGTAAAAATTAGCTGTTCCAGGTTGGTGTGTGAAGCCAGCAACAACAAATTCACCAAAGTCTAGAGAGCAACCAAAATTCCCGCATACAATAAGTTTTATTTTTATATATAAAGTTTTAGTATAGTTTAATTGGAAGAATCCAATTTATGTAATTTATATTGATAACAATCGATAAAATCTATTAAAATAAACATTGATATTCATCCTCGATTTTTAGGAAACATAAACTATGTTAGTGGTTGCTTTTTAAGAATATAAACACTGAAAACTACCATGCCTAATAAAATGTATTGAAATAAACGTTGATATTCACCTATTTTTAGGAAAAATAAACCAATTTTAATCGTCGAATCTTAAGAAAAATTAATGTTGAAAACTCCCAAGCCTAATTAAAAGTTTAAATATTCAGAGACAGCTACATTTGTCACTAATATCATGATAAAAAGTATGCAATTCATACTAGATGATTAAACAAACATTAATTTACAATTAGTTATCAAGTTTACTTTCAATTACATAATCAGGTTAATGTAGGGAAAAGAGTATATGTGTAATATAAAAATATTTAATCCATAAAATATAATTTAATAAACTATGTTGATTAAACAAAATATGTAGGACAGTGATTTGCTGGACTATTTGTTAATTAAATCAGCCTGTTTTACCACACAATGAGTTTTTTGCAGAATTTTATATTTTTCCAACATTTCAAACTCTGTAATTCCCTCTCCACTGCTTCCCTACCATAATACATTTTAGCAGAATATATATGAGGTAGAATTTATAAGATCTGAAAACAGAGCAGATAAGGAATTTTCTAAGTATAATTGTCAATTCGCTGCTTTCTCAAATATATGAAAAGGGAGGGTTGCGAGAAACAGTGAAATAATACAATAGTAAATAAACAAAAACTCCTTCACTGTAAAAAGGAAGAGAATACTCACATGCTACAGCTTGCTGGTAAACACCATCTCAGGACCTAACTCAAAAGGAGACTCACGCATGCAGCGAACTATAATTTTCGGTGCAAAAACATCCACTGATGTGCTAAGTGCTAATGACAAACTATAAATAGAACATAGAAATATAGACATATAACAATCCAACAGTTAAATTTGAATAGATTTAAGTAATACCACAAAACACAATACACCTCGTAGGTGAAGGCGATTCGAAACGAAACTTAGTTAAAGTCAGTTAAATCACATCCAATAGTTACTATCCTCTTCCGGCTCCCGGTAGGTCAATGTCCACTCCACACAATGTTTTCCTGCCGGAATAGTATGAACTCGAGAGTGGGACACCTGCGTCGACTTCACTCGTTGCTCTCCTGTGCGTCTCGTCGCTCGGCAGGCCACTATCGGAATGGACTGTCACGTGACGCCGGTGGTGAAGGAGGGAGGTAATGACGTCAGGCGGGTAATTCGAAATGGTCGAATTATTCCCGGTAATTGGTCGCTTTTCCACTGTTCTTGCATAACCATGGGAAAGAGGGAAGGTTAAAGAGGCGAGGGGTAATTAGGGTATATAAAGCAGAGAGGCACCACGGGAGGGCGTGTCGACCGTGGCGTGGCGTCTGTGGGCGTGGTGTTCAGTCCGGCGATATCACGAATATCGGCGATTTACGATTAACGAATCGCATGTACGAACATGCAAGTACGAATATCGCTAGTTCGAATATCGCCGCTATCGTATAAGTGCGGGAGTAAAGGGGGGGGAGGAAAAAATCGCCACACGCACACACAGAAACATACAAAAGCCACTCACACACTAAACTTGAACCAAAAATTAAAACTAGACAGATTTTTCCACAGCTAAGCTGTCATCTTCAGTAATGTGGGGTGTAGGAGGGAGAAGGGGGTATATATACAACGAGTGACCATTGGGGAGAGGGAGGAAAAAATGAAAGGATTAGAAATGGTTGAGTAACTGAAAAAGGGGGGAGTGGGGGATGGGACCTAAGTCATTGTTCATAACCGTGTTTTTGTTTTTATGCATGTAGATGCTTTTGTATGCATCGAGTTTATTGTACTGATCGATTGATTTGAGTAAGGATAGGGTTTCTGTGGTGATAAGATGGTGTCAAAAATGAGTTGCAATGCTTGATTTGTTTATTGTTTTTGTAGTGTGCTATGTGTTCTTTAAACTGGGTTTCCAGTTTGCGTCTAAATTGCCAAATGTAAATTTTGTCACACGAACTGCAATTGACTTGGTAAATGTCTGATTTGTGGTGATTGGGAATGTCAATCCTATGCAGAGCCGCCTATAAGACCCGCGGGGCCCCCTATTTATACAAATCAGACAAATCTCATTTAATTACAATTTTATTGTTGTTTTCAAGTTTATGTTAGTTTTTCTCCTAAAATACAGTAGGTGAAATATATTTTTAAAACCATTAAATGTTAAGGTTTGCAGATTAAAAAAACAATAATCAGTACATTACAACTCTCTCAGACTAAGTATATAATGATGTGTCACCAACAAAATCCATTTGATGGTCAACTTTCATCTTTTTACGCTTCACGTACATGGATATCCAATGAGAATTCACTTGGTGATAGATGTGCCATCTGAAGATAAACATGTGTACTTAAATTTGGAGATTTGGCAGAAAGTGTTGTTTTGGTGAAGGTTCCGACTTTAAAAGGTAAGTATATATAGGAAATGGAAATTATATATTACATATTTATTTTTCTATATTTAGTAATTGTAAATTAATGAGAAAAGTATACGAGTATATATAAGCAGTATACGAGTAAACAAGCACCTATCTCCTCTTCTCGAGACAATTTCATGAATACAATTTCTACTATAGCTCCTCATAGGCGCAGGGCCCTGGGCGACTGCCCACCCACCCAGCCCCCTTCAGACGGCTCTGTTTCTATGTAAAAATCTGTTTTCGATAGAGGTGTATTTAATAGTCTGTGACTCATGGAGTGGAAAAGTTCATTTGAATATATGTGTTGGTTTGTGTAGGTTTTCTGTAAACGTTGAATTGTAGCTGGTTATGTTTTCTTGTAATAAGCAAATCCAAGAAAGGTAAAGATTTATTGTTTTCTATTTTGTGTCGAATTGTTGGTTGAGGTGTTGTATGAAATTAGGGATGCTTTCTTTTGCTGTGTCAAAGATTGCAAAAATGTCATCTACGTAATGGAGCCAAGTTTTTGGAAAATATGGGAAGGAAGATTTACAAGACCTCAAAATTAGTCATGAAGAGATCAGCTATGAAAGGAGAAAGGGAGTTACCCATAGTGGTACTGTCTTTTTGCTGATATAAGGTGTTGTTGATTTTAAAGGTTTGTTGCATGCACAGGGAGGTAAAACAAACGTATTCTTCTGTTGCTTCTTTAGGAACCATGTCTGTAGGAATTCTTTGATAGGTACACTTGGGACTAAGGAGGTGACATCGAAGGAAACTAAGATTTCATTATCTGCAAGTGCGGTGTTTTGTATTGTTGATGAAATCGTGTTTTTTTGATGTGAGAGTCACAATCTAGTTGCATTTGTTTGCAATGATAGTTTAGTCACTGAGATATTTTGTATGTAGGAGAGTTGATCTCTGAAACTATGGGTCTCATAGGTGTGCCTGATATGTGTAATTTTGGAAGGCAGTACATCCTGGGGACAACCAGATTGGAGATGTTTAATTGAAGATTGAATCGTTTATCTATTAAAGTGGTGCATGTTTTCAGTGTTTTTTGTTTTAGTTATAATTTGGTTACATGAATTTTTCAAGATAACAGCTTAGCTGTCGAAACATCAGTCTAGTTTTAATTTTTGGTTAGACTTTACTGTGTGAGTGGCTTTTGTATGTTTCTGCATGTGCATGTCTCTCCTTTTGACTCAGGTCCTGCGACGGTGTTCACCAGCAAGCTGCAGCATGTGAGTATTCTCTTCCTTTTTACGGTGAAGGAGTTTTTATTTACTAATGCTTTCTCAAAGATTTTTTTCCAATTGCAATGAAATAAATTTAATGGGAAACATTGCACTACATGGAAATGTTACTCTCATCAACTAGCACCAAACTAATTTTTAGTGCTATTCAATTTATAAATAAAAAGCTTTCAGGTTTTAGTTTTATTAAAATATTTTCAAAATAACTATTGTGCTACTTAAATTTGATCTGGCCCACCCATGGAGAATTTTAAAACAGCAGTTTGCATTTGGTTTTAGTACACATTTTTGATTAGTATGATAATGATTAATTAATTAGAGTTGATTGGGAAAGTGAATTCTGTTCTTTTTTGTCACTTCAGGAAAATACTGCCTTGCAATACAGGTTTACCTCGCAATATGCTTGGGTTGCATTCCAAAAAACTGAAGCGTATCGCGAATCAGTGTATTGTGCAACACAATTTTATATAAGAGCAATGCTATAAAAAAAGATGCGTTCCTAAATGGATTAAAATCACAGGTAAACACGACAAATGTTCCTAAAAAGGGTTGTGTTGCACAAAATCATGCTAAACAAATGGAAAAATCCCATTGAAAACCAGGTCAAAGGTAGGAAGGGAAAAGAGAGCGCACCTGATATATTACATACTTATTTTATACACTACTCTAATTATCATCAAAGTATAAATAAAATACAATGCATACACAAAGACTTTCAATCCCTTAGATTGGTGGCTTAAAATATCTTTACATACTATTTGCCCTACTGAAGGGCATTACATAATTTTTAGGCAGTCACTACAATATAAAACGCAAATTACGCTGTGCTGCCATCTTCCACCAAATAATGTGTAATATTTGGTTTTTCGATCCATATGTTGAGCAAACGCTCCATTTCTATCAGTGTTTCACTTCGATTATGCCTCCCCAGCACAGTTGATGTTAAAGAAGTAGCCCCCTGAGCACATCTTTTAATTTTTTCAGCATTTCTGCAAATAATTCTCACAGTCAACAGAGCTAGAGAAAGAGCACAACCTACAGCAGCGTACACTTGTCCACTTTCAAATGTTTTATTATATCCAATTTAATTAATTAATTAGGAGAAATATTTTGCTTTACTTTTTTCGCTCACGACATTTCAAACTTATAAGGGTAAAAACTCGAGCACAAATTCAATGTGCCACCACCACAGGCTCGGACTAAACACTGGCTGTAGTCTGCCGAAACACTATCTTGGACATAAAAAGAAACTTGTCAATTACATTACTTCTCCAGTGCAATATTGTATACACATGAAATGAATATGAAAACAATTTAAAAGTAGTTTGTATGAAATGAAAAAAGTTGTTTTTCATTACTCGCATTGAGACCTTTTGAATGGGCAGTGAAAGGCTCTTTGCTCTCTAGGTTTTGTAAGAGCGTATGTCCGAATCAAGCGAGCGGATCAAGAGCTCGAATCAGAAAGTGTAATGAGCATAAAACCGAAAAAAACATCTTGTGAAACAGCATATCGTGAGGTACACCTGTATTCCTACAGCTCTTGAAGTCACTTTTAGATCATATTGATCAACTAAAATGTCTAACAGTGAGATTCTACAGTCCCCTTCGTAAGTTACTTTTCACCAATATCATACCAAATAGTAAAAGAAATTTCTTTAGCCTTTCACTCAGTGCCATCTTGACGATTTTAGGGGTCTGGGATCCAACATAATTAGGGCCTCCTATTTATATGTGGTAACCCCTGTTGCACTACTATGGGAGTAGTCGTGAAAAGCCATGGAAACAATTCGTAATTCAGAAAAAAGGGGAAGGGAAGAGGATAGTGTAAGCAAAATATCAATTTTTTATGAGTAAGGCCCCCTTAGTTTATATCTTTCAGGGAATCACAAAAAACTGTGGGACGGCCATGCATATAACTGTGTATTATTGAAATAGAAGGTTTGTGTCTTATACCCATGGCAGACAGGATAAACTCATTTACTGGGCACCACGGTGATAGGTAATAACAAATCTAAAATCTATCTATCAACCTGAGTATTGTCGAAATCAAACTGACAATATGAATAAAACCAGAGTGCTTGGACCTCCCATTCCATTCAGGGTCCAGGCCCGGTCGGCCCATGCCCAAAGACATTACTGCTTTCACTGCGTATTACTGTATTAGCCCAAATATAAGGCGACCTCAAATATAATGCAACCACAATATTTTGGAAGGATTTTCAAGGAAAAAATGTAAACGCACAAACAAATCAGAAACTTGCACTATATTTCGGCAATGTATACACAGTTTCATAATAGTACATCAACATCAGGGGGACTATCTAGAAAAAGTCTACAATATGAATGTTGAAAACCACCTCCTTATTTGGACTGTGAACTTTTCAGCCACCCCTCTCATTAAAATCATTAATTGTCAAATATAACGCAAGAGCTAATTTCCAAATGCAATTTCAGGATAAAAACATCACATTATATTCAGGCTAATATGATATAAGAAAAATCAGCCAAATGACATTCACGACTTGACAAAATTAATAAGTGATGCTTCTTCTGTCACACATTTTTGTTTGGAATATAGCTCAAAACTTATTGAACATATTTATACACGTCAGCAAAATTTGGGAATACAAACAGCAGAAATTTGGCATATATGTTGCACTAAAACAGCCACATTAACAAAATTTGATGCTGCTATTTTAACAATATGCAACATGAATGGGTGGATGTTGACATTTTTACAAAAGATATAGAATCGACACACCTGGCAATGCAGTTTGTTCAAATTTAACTTTAGAAATTCAAACTATTGTATTAAATCTAAAGACAAGACCATTTATTCATGCTGCAACAATGATAAAATGTCAGACCATTTTATAAAAACCCATCACCTTTGGATTACTTTGGTAATATTAATCTATTAATTATCTAATTAAGTAAGCTATGCAAAATGTTCAGTTAAAATTGAATGCATAAGATATCACTATCAAGTAAAACCAGGCTTTTATACTTTTCTGAAGACTGTAATAATTTTTCAGTTCATCAAAGTGTGGACAAATGGTTTATGCTATTGTAAATTGAACTCCATCAACCAGCTGATAATCAACCAAGGAGTTAACTTTGAATTTACATCAAAGGGTTGACGGTGACACTCATGAAATTGATGCAAGCAGTTTTTCTCACAGTTGAATTTTAATGTAAATCCTCAATAAAGTTGCCTTTTGCAGAGATCATATAGGATGACAACCAAGGTCAGTGATTAGATGAAGGGTTTGCCATGACAGAACTGTTCTCATTTGAGATAAAAGCAGCAAAGTCAGATGTGTGTCTGATTCTCTCAATCATTTTATGGCTATTAGAGGCACAAAGTTCATCTATTGAATACACTGGATTGATACAAAAGGGACCAAAAAAAATTGGCATAAGTTGAAGGAAAACATTATTTTCAATAATGTTAAAGTTGAGTTTTAAAAAGAGCTTTAGCACTCATGACATACATTAAATGAATTAAATTTTGAGAATGATTAATTTCACAAAGCTTACTACCTAAAAATGGCATTTAGAAAATGAACTCAAACCTCAGGCTAAAAAGCAATGTACATGTGAACAGGACCATGTACAAATCAACTTTCTCTCATTATACATATTAGAGTTCAATATTTAAAAGGGATTTACATATTGTCCCACTTGCAGGAAAAACAAAAACTTCACGTAAACTAAATTAAATCCTAGCAAGGATTATTGTGAGCCAAGATAATAGCAAAATAGGTAACCTCTTGAAAATAAAGTCTAGCTGAAAACAAGCATGAATTCAAAATAAAAGAAAAGTAAATTAATGGAACATTTAATTTATTTAGCAGCAAAATTTAATTCAAAACTCAAAATAGCAGAGTTTTGCTGCCAGATAAAATTTTATCCAATAATACTGCCAATGTCTTACCTACATTCATTGAGAGTACATTAAAAGATGATAAAATCCAACACTATTTCTTTATGAAACTTTAAATGCTTAAGTTCAACCAACTCCTCCAAATACAAATTTATCTTTAAAAACTTAAAACTCTTGTCCTTTGGTAACGATAGCAACACTCAACCCAATGGTGTCTTGACTTTTTTTGGTTCCACCACGCCAAACCTTTCCTTCCTCTTTCTTAGCCTCTCTTCTTGGTCAACCTGGAGCACGGAGGAAGATCACAACATAGAAATAAACATGCAACAACACTTTCAATGAAACACAAAATTAAATAAATAAACCAAATATGAGCGCACTATCTGATATTATAATGAAGGAAGCATTGCAACAATTTCAGAATCAGTGGATTATCGCTTAGGATGGTTGTTTTTAACCAAAATCTACTTTTATTATTTTGAAGCTATCAGAGTTATTTTCATCATAATCTTTGTGCCAGATGTCCAATAGTACCTAGGTGCCCATCAAGGTAAATTTTTTGTTGCCCAAAACCGAACTCTTGTATGTGCATACCTTAAAGCAGTGATGCACAACATACGACCCACAGGCCAAAATTGACCCGCCAACACATTTTGTGTGGGCCGGCAGGATTTAACTCGACTGATGCTTTCCTTTTCCATAAAAAATACAAGTAAAATTTGTTATGGATATTTATCGCATGTGTGAACAAACATTCTCTCTTATGAAATTATACAAAGATCCATTGCGTTCAGCACTGACAGATTTAAGTTTAAGAGACATTCTAAGAACAGCAACTAGCAGCATTGCTTCGGATATAAGAGGAATAGCGAGATAAAAACGGTGGAAAATCTCCCATGAGTAAGTAAATTATATTTGTTTGTCACCCCATTATTGTCGCATAAAAATTGCATGTAAAAGTTATGGTAATTACTGAATCTACAATAGTGCACTTAAATTTTTTATGCACAAAACTTTCATAGCGTGGTCTAGAGCTCTGCACAGGTCTAATTTTCTAGACCCGGCCCAGCCCAAACATTGTCCAAGAAATTATAGGCCCGGTGCCCATTTAATGCCTCTCAGCTCCAAAAATGTAATTATTGTATTCCAAATTTTCTACCAATATCGGTGGGCTGTTCAATGAATTAAAAACGATGTTTTTAATCCATATATTTGTATGCCTTGGAAGACCACAAACAAAATTAATTGCTATATAAAATACACAAATATAATGTTATAGGCAAAAAATATATTAACCAATTCAGTACGGAGGACGAGTCACACTCGTTCTTCACTAACCCTGGGTTAATTTACTTAAAACCTACACCACTTTTTTTGCTTGAGCCCTTTCAGTACAGAGAACTAATGTCACTCGTCCTCTGTACTGAATGGGTTAAAGAAAAACTTATGCAAATCGTATACGTAAATTTCAGACACTGATTAAAATATTTCGGCCAGTCAAAGCCCAAAAATTTTGTTAACAAACTTGATATATCCAGTAATTTTTAAAGCCTGGTCCAGGCCCGTAATGAATTCCAAAGGATCGACCTGCACCCAGCCCAGATGCCTGCCCAGGTCCAACAAAGGTCGATTTTGGCCAGTGTCAACTTTTGAGTTGTGCACCTGTCTTAAAGCTACATCTTGAATTCTTTGCATACTTTTCACCTTCACTCATTTTTGCAAGAATTAACCACGTAGTTCAACTTTCATCATCCATGCAAATATTTTTGTAAAAAACTGAAAACTGCACCTTAAAGGAGAAGATCTAAGCATTTTAGCGCCCACCACCCTTTCTATGAAATTCCAATGTTCCATTAGGCACATAAATGTTAGCAAGTCCTGCTCAATGGCAACAGGTGGTGAGAAACTTTAGAAAATTTGCAGCTTCCCTTCATGCTATACAACCTACAGCCAAGATAGGTTTAACTAATTTCTCTCATAAGTTATCTTGCTGAGAACCAAACTCATTATTAAATTTCTCATCTACTATTCTTTCATTCATTTTTTTCATCGCCTATCCTTGAAATATGTTTCCGAGGTTTCAGCATTGTCTAGCTTTTTTTTACACTACCAACAGGATACAAAATAAATCAAAGCCATCACTTTAATGATCAAATTAATTAATGAACTGATGCTTATCTGAAATGGTTAATCTGCTCCATTTTTAAGCAAACAAGATTAAAATAAAATAGTAGGTGATAGCCAGTTAGTTATGCGAGAAATACTGAAATCAACATACAATGCTATGGCATACCTTTTCCAAGGCGCTAGAAACAGACTGACCAAATCTTTCTGCTCTCTTCTTTAGTATATCAACACTGGCTCCCTGATTGGAGAAAATTGATTTTTTAAATCAGTCATTTCCAGAAACTTTAATTAGATAAAATTAATATATACCATCCAATTTAACTCACCTTAACTGAGGAACCTGGAGCAGAAATTCCAAATCTTGCAGCTCTCTTCACCATGGCATCAGTTGCGGTCTGCAAAAAAAAACAAATTTTAAAAGATACTTAATAGGAATAATCACAACAAATTATTATTATGCTTATAAGGCAAGCAAAACAAACTGAAGATGAGGCTTCCAGACTTTTTGATAAAGAAAGTTGTGACACAGTCAATACAATAAGATGATCAATGATGTGAGGTCAAATATGTAGGTAATAGTTACCTATACATAGAAAAGGCATAGGTCATTTGAAAGAGATCAAAATTATGGAAATTGTGACACACAATATTCACATTCTTATTCACCCTTACACTGCAAGATTATTGTTACAGTGATGAGCTTTTTCTAACTAGACAGACATTCAACTATCCACTTAAAAAAAAAGATTTTATCCAAACAATAAATAACTCCTACAAGCCGCTTAGAGGTATGGAATATTAAATCTCCTCCTGTTAATGTGTTTTATATAAAAAAGAAATTGAAGCAACTTAATGCAATAATAATATTCATATCCGCTTACTGTATTAGTTTTTTTTACCCCTCCTGTAGTAGATGTCGAAACTATGCCAAATCTTTCAGCTCTTGCTGCTTTCTTTGCATCTTCTGAAAGATTCGCCATGGCTCCAAATTTTTGAGCTCTCATCTCCAAACGCTTAATATGTAAATTTCAATAGGAAGAGAAATTTTTAATAAAACAGCAGAATATAAAATGATTTAATACAATACTGAATACTACTTCACAAATAAGTGGATATAAATTCAAAAAACGTAATTTTTAACTTACCTCCTTAGTTGAGAGCTGAGAGAGCTTGATGATTTTTCTTTCTGGTTTTTCCAGAGCTTCGTGATTTTCTTTCCCAACTGTTGGAACTAAAGTTCTATTAAGCACAATTTTTTTTGAGCGCTGTTTGTCATCTTTTGCAATATCTTCGACGGAATTCCTTTTCAATGGAAGCTGCGGAGACTCTGTAGTAGTAGGTGTTTTTAATATTTCTGTATCAAGAACTTCTTCTGGATCATCCTACAGCATAAACGGAAAGTATAAATTAAAATAAATTCCCGTCACTACTAGAAAACTACAGAAACCTGTAAATAAAATATTTAAAAATTACCGCAAGTACGTCATCTTCATCAAGCATTTCCTCAGCATCCACCACAACGGAATCAGTTTCCATCACTAAGGCCCCTTCTACAAATTAAAGATTCAATTATATCAATAAGTACAAGAAAGTAGGGCTAAAAAAAGTTTTTTACTAACCACCATGAAGAGCTAACTGCAGCCTTTCCAGTAACTCGTTTTTGTTTCCAGTTGTTAAAAGACCTCTGTTTTTAAGTTCTCTTTTAAGATCGGCGACCTGCCCATTTAAATATACCAACATACGCTTTCAGTGAGAGACCGGCGTATGTGCCTAGCATTGATATTTACTCTATTTTCTCAAAAGAGATTTTTATTCATGAACAGTTTATTAATTAAATAATCACTAGAAAATACATCCAGGATAAAAATATCAAATGCATACCTTTAGTTTCGTCAGATCAACTGAATTTACTACTTCCGCTTCGTCCGCCATTATAATGTCGTCCAGCCAACTGTTTTCAGCGCATTCCATATCGATACAATCTACACTATCGATATACGTATGATATAAATATACCGTAGTCAACAAGAAGCGATTCAATTTCTTTTGAAATGCATAAAAAAGGTAAATATATTCAGTGAAGGTAAACATGCCTTAAGAAAATTTAAACGTTCAATATTTTACACAAACGCTAAGATTTACTTTAATTCCCCCTAAAGGCCTTCTAAAATATGAAAATCTATTCCATTATTTAGGATTCAGCATTAAAATCGGTTAATTTTGTCCACAATTTACTTAGTTCATATATTTTAAATAAATTGTGGACGTACGTCAGAGAATGACCCACTTTGTCGATTCTAGTTTCGGAGATATCAGCATTTTTGTGAAAAAGGGTAGAAAGTATCGATGTCTAGAAAAGTGCATGGAACGATTCTCTGGTTTATTAAGAATAACCGTATCGAGGAATTATATCCATAAATGAAGTACGAGTAGAACTGATTTTTAATGTTGTGATTTTGGCTTCAATTTTCTCAAAACACTGCTTTTAAATATCTGTAATATTCAATAAAAAATTTATTTTTCAACATAGAAGTGTGATTTTTCTTTCATTTTACTCGTAATGTATCACAGAATACGGCTCTATTCATAACTCCAAAGCGACAAAGTGGGCCCTTCTCTGGCGGACGTCCACAATTATTTACATAATGATAATTTTTTACATTAACATTTTTGGGTAAAATGTATTCCCATAGTTTCCATGTATGTACCGAAAAGTTTAGTTTGGGGATATTTCTCCTAATATCTCAAGCTATAAAGTAAAACTGCATGAGCGAATCCACCCCCTAAGAGACCGCGATATAGGAGAGTCTCAAGTATTTTATACTAGCATATTTATTTCTTGATAACTAGGAGTAACGTACGAAGGACGTTTAGGATAAATTGGGTACGCTTCTTTCAGGAGATACAGGAATTGAAATTTCTTTGTTTCCAGAAAGATTAAAATTTTTTAAAAACCTACCAAGCTTAATTAATTTTTTCATACTATTAAGAAATTGGAACCAAGTTTCATAGCCGACAATATGATTCCAAGAATGTCGAATAACTCGAAAATGGCGGAATCTATTTAATCAATTCCTTCAGCGTTATGACACCATCTGTGGCGAATCCTGAGATTTTTTTTGCGGAAGCAATTAATTATGAAAATCAGATCTTACCTTGTTATTTGAAATGCAGAGGAATTCCTCTTTCCTTCTTTGCTAATTCTGCAATGGCGTCATCATAGAACACGGATTTTTGAGAAAGTTCTTTGATGAGGGCTTTTTCGATTGATAGAATTAATAATTTAGAGTCGTTCTTGATTTGTGGAATTCCTCACGAATGCTTTAATACCTATGAGAGCTGAAACACTCCGTTCAGTTGAGACACTAGTCGCAGATATTGTCAATACTAATTAACATAATTTTGCCACTGCAGAGTAAGCTTTGTTTATACCGTTTTCTTTAATGAAATGATATAAATCGCTAACGCTGTTTTATCAATATTTTCTATCTGATATATAACTGAAAGTTCAGAACGCAAAGCAGCTATGACGAAATAATTTTCGTAACTGTTCTCTTGAGCAACGCAAGAAATTAAATCAATCTGTATTGCACTGAACGTGCCGCGAAACACTGTGGAATGTTCCAAATGGTTTCACAAAGTTTCGTTATATTTAGCAACAAATACAATAAAGTCCACGCAATGACGTAATTACCTTTATTTACAGTCACTGGTCGTCAAGACCACGAAAGCAAAGTTAATGCTTTCCCTAAAAACAAACAATATCAATAAGTTTTTAACATTTTCCGATTTTTCTTTACTGCTGCTTCGTTATGCTGGCGATGAGTAAATTCCAACTGCTTATCTAAAACATATTCTATTTGAGTTCTTCCAAATGTTGTTTCTTGAAGAATTGACTGTAAATGTTATTTACTTATCGAATGTCTCTTTATTACCTTATGAATATTATTTAAGTCAGAAAATTCCTTTTTAGTCCGAACATTTTTTTAGTTTGAAAAAGTAAGCACGGCCAACAAAATAATTTTACTTTTCTCTTACATCCAGTCAACCTTTCGATACAATTAGAAATATCTACGTTAAAATGTCTTGTGAATGATTTAATTTTTATACTTAAATTTAGGTGAGGTTTTGGCCTACCTATTTGGATAGTTTTACTCTGCCTGATAATTGTTCGACGAAAAACTTTTTGATAATAAATTACACATTGCACTGCATGAAACCTCACCAGAGCTTGAAAGCACAAGAGAACCATTTGAAACACTCCTTTCACTCATGTTTGCAATTTCAAATTGCTTCCACTCCGTACTTTATTAGGCGCAGAATAGCCGCGACAATCCTCCTATCTGAGCCAAAGGTTTGGAAATAATATTAGTTAATGCACTACTATAACACAAACACTTCTATAAGCATGAAGGTTAGATAGATAGTTTATTAGTCCTGTTGATTTGCAAAATACAAATATAGGATGTCACAATAAGGTAAAGGAACAATAAATTTACATCATATAAAGTCACATTGTTAGATACTCTTGGGCACTATAAAGACATTTTTCAATAGAAAAATATAAATATAGGATAAGTAACAAAAGGAACAATAAATTTACATCATAAAAAGTCACATTGTTAGATACTCTTGTACACATTAAAGACATTTTTTGATAAAGAACTCTTTTAACTGAGTTTTGAATATGCTGAATTTATGTAGGTTTTTTATACTATTTGGCAATTTATTATAAAAGTGCTTGCCAGCATAGAATGGAGAGGTATTTATTTTACTGGTTCTGTGAAAATCACCTTGATAATCTTTTCTCCTTCATGTGCAGTGACCATGCTTATCCATATTAACTGTGTTCTCATGCTTCCTCATTATAAACTCATAGGTATACAATGTCTTGATGTGTAGCTTTTAAAAATATGGCTTACAATATTCTCTAAATTTTAAATTGGCAATACTTCTTATTGCTCTCTTTTGTAATATAAAAACTCTATTTATTTGTGAAGCAGCAGATCCTCCCCAGACATGGATATAATATGTCAAGTCAGGAAAAATTAGTCCATGGTATAAGGTTAGTAGCACTTTAGGACCCACTAGCTTATGAAGTTTAACAATGACAAATATGTTGGAGGAAATTTTTTGCATATGAAATCAACATGGGCCTCCCAATTTAATTTTTCATCAACATATATTCCTAAAAACTTTTATGATGTAACTTGTACCATTTGGGTAACATCAACAAAGATATCCATGTAATAACTATTAGATCTGTTGGGATGGAAGCAGGGTCGCGACACTCAACATTAGAAAACGAGGACCGTCTAAACGTGGCGTCACATTACCCCTCTGCCGCCTCAGTGCATTTTGGAAGTACTTCCCATTGGTCGAAGACGTTGCTAGGCAATGAGTCTAAATAAGCAGTCCCCTCCCCTCCCCCCCCCCTCCTTCTCCGCCCTCCCATTTGTGTTACATGAATATTTCCTGTATTTAATAAGAATGTAGAATTGGTACACACTTATGAAAGAAAAGAACAGATATTCCTTTACACATTTATTGATAAAAAATGAAAGCAAATAAATGTAAAAAATATAATAATGATTATTGGTTTATTGATCTGTATAAAAAAATATAGGACAAGTCAAGGTTGGAATTATATAAACAAGAATGGATATAACGTAAGAGCTTCCAGTACCACTTGCAACATATACTGTAGAGGAAGATGCTCAAGATGATGAAGAGGCAAAGATTTCATTCCTCCTAATGTAATGAAGCCACGAAAGCAAGCAGAATTACTTGGTTCCAGATTACAGGGATTGCATATCCTAGCAGAACGTACCACCATAAGCCATTTTCATAAAACTAAAAATAAAAAAATTACATATGCAATTTTACGGTAAAAATACGCTGTATAATTTTTATTTGGAAGTAATGAATGCAGAAACATACAATAATGGGCATTTTAAATATTGCAGTAAATGAAACAATGGTTCGTAGCATGAAAAATGGCATCATGCAAGAATGATCATCTATAAATATGTTATTATTAACTTTATTGTTATATTAATTAAATATTATTGATAATATTAGCCTTGCCTTGGCAGACAACAATTGGAAGAGAAAATAATAAATGTTGTGAAGTTCATTTAATATTAACGAGAAGAAAAACATGGAAGTTAACTGCAGAGACATCAACAAAGAATTTTAAAAGGCACAGTCATATATGTTTCTGCATTCATTGCATATCTTGAATATTCCTTTACATTACTAAATGTAGAAATACTTAACTCAAGCAAGCTTCTTTTCCCCGCATCGCGTCGACAATGAACATTTATCACAACAATTCAAATCGGTTGTAAGTACATGCAACCTATTTCCCCTACTTCCCCTCCTCCGCCTCAGTGTGCTTTGGAAGCACTTCACATTGGCTCCTAAGACTGTCCTCATTTTGCAATCTGAGTGCCCATCCCCTGGATGGAAGAGGATAAAATTAGATTATTTTTCATTTGTTAAGAGATGGTTGGTATGGAAATATTGAATGACTGAGTTTACACTTAAATGTGTTTTAATTTCCATCTCTGTTGTTGAGGAGTCTGTGCACATCAATGTTGTATCATCAGCAAAAGAACAGATTTGCAGTTGGTGTGTTCAGGAAAATCAGCTACATAACTCAAAATAAACTGATGTGGGCAACACACGACTTTCTCCATATTTATATGCCAAATTACATGTTGTTAGCTCTAGGATCGTTGTCAATATTTACTTCCGGTTGACAATTAAGAAAAGAAAAAGGAGCGTTACTAAGATGTAACTAAGCATCAATTGTTAACAATAGTCTTCGGTAGGTGGCGTGGTGGTGGCAGCTAAAAATAGAAGATAACTCTTAAACAATGCATTATATTGAACAATGTATCAAACAAAGGTTGTAGAAAATAAAATTTCCTACAACTTTTATTCCAGTACATTTTTACATTTATCAAATATTAAAGCAAATATTTCAAAATAATGGATAAGTGACAAGAGTAAACACCCACTTCTGGTCGACTGATTTTTACCAAAAACTAATCAGATCATCTAACTTTTATAAAAATGTTAAATATAAAATTTTGCATTGACCTGATTAATGGATTTTGAGTTAGAGCACCCACAAAAATCTATCACATACAGACAGACATCACCGAGAAAATAGTCAAAACGTGTTCAGGGAACCTTAAAACATGAATTTCCGTTGAAATCTCGAATTCGATTTTTTTCATGAAATCAATACTTTCTCTATACTTTTTAAATGGAGAAAGGAAATGCCCAAGTACAGATCCTTGTGGATTACCTTGGATAACTGTTTTAAAATATAATGTTTATTATGGAGCTCATTCTTCCTATTGGTCATTAACACTGTGCACTGTTTTCTATTAAGCAAGTAGGATTTTAACAATTCAAAAGCAACACCTCTGATACCATAGGAATAAAGCTTATTTAGAAGTCTTATATGTTGTACACAATCAAATGCTTTACTTAAATCTAGAAATACTCTATGTTTTAATTCCCTGATCATTGCAACATTATTTACAAATTCAGCAACAGCAGTTTTTGTTGATAAACCAGATGTAAATCCATGCTGGTTACCATCATAGAGTTGATGTTTGTTATAATGATCCATCATACAATTAAGCAAAATCTTTTCAAAGATTTTAGAAAACGATGACAAAAGAGATATTGGTCTATAATTATCAACATTATTCTTCTTAATAGGTTTGATTAGGCTTATTTTTAGGCATTGAGGAAAGAAGCCTTTTTCCATAGAGTAATTGATAATATGTCTTAATGGAGTAACAATTAAAAGTGCACAGGCCTTTATTACTGTCATGGGAACACCATCTAACCCACTGGAGTGTTTATTTTTAAATTTAGCAATTTCCATTAAGTAACTCCAGCTCTGTTACTTCTCTTAAATACAGTGTTTCACAGACATATTTGCTGGAAGAATGGCTGTGAGTACTGACCCTAATCTTTTTTGCAATATTGCTAGGGACATTAATAAAATGGTAATTAACCCTTTCGCTGCTATGGACTTTTAGTTTCTGCGTCAGCCGTGTGCGCCGAGTTCAGTGACCTTGAAGCACGCCTGTGCTGAATACTCTCTCTAGGAGCTCCGTGTCTACGTTCTTTCATTTGTCTCTTTATATTTTAAAAGTTATTTTGTCAATCATTTGCATTCATATTGATTATTAACCATCTCGAAAAAATATTTTCATCTTTTTTGAGAAGCGAACAGAAAAGCTTGAAACACATATATGCGTTGTTAGCAGTCAAGGCATCGCTCTGCCCGCGTGCATATATGCGTCGATAGCAGCGAAAGGGTTAAAGATATTGGCAACTGCAATTGGGTTACTATATAACTTATCAGTCATAATGATCTCTATCTGATTTACATCAGTAGGATTTGTTCCCTTATAATCATTAATTATTTTCCAAGCTTTATTTGAGGTAGTGTTAGTATCGCTTCCATTCATGTACCTACTGGTTATAAAAATGTGCTTTTGCTTTCTTTATCATTACTCTATAGTTTTTTATAAGTAGTTTGTATGTAATCCAGTATTTTCTTTCCCCAGAGATTTTATGTTTCATAATCATCCCATAACCTTTCTCTAGCAATTCTAATTTCATCGGTCACCCATAATTTGGCGAATTTCCTATTGCTTTTATGTTTCTTCTTGTATGGGCAGGCACTGCTAAAATATTCTTTAAAAATTGATAGGAAGCAATCCCACTTGAAGTCTACAGTCTCTGAGTTATATATTTTATCCCAAGTTTCAGTTATTAATAAGGCCTTTAAAGAGGATATATTATCAGTACTTAAATTATGCCTATAACAATGATAAATATTGTTATGTTGTATCATGTTCATAAGTACAGATATAAATTGAGCAAAATGATCAGAAATATGTGTGTTAACTATAGCAATTGAGCACAGATGCCTCTCGAAGTTGGTTATAGCATGATCTATAGTCGTGGAAGTGGTATCAGTGATCCTTGTAGGCTGGTTAACCAAAGAATTCAATTTATACATCCCTAAAACTTTTTTGAATAATTTAGTGAGAATACTATTCTTAGAAATGTCTATATTAAAGTCCCCAAGAAGTAATAGTCTACAAAAGGAGCTAGTTATTCTACTAACTATATCACATAAAACATTAAAGAACACATAAATGTCGCCCTGGGGAGGTCTGTATAGGGCCAAAATGATATACCTTTCTTTACTGCAGTGTTTCAACTGCAACCATTTCAATAGTTTTTTCAATGGAGCACTTAACCACCCATTCCAAACACTTCCAATTATGGGTGTTGTCAGAAAATATTGCTACACTACCACCTTTACAGTTATTCCTGCAATAACTAGCAGCAATTGAATATCCACAAAATGTATTTAGCGTGATTAACTCTTCCTCTTTAAGTCCATATTCATACAGCAAAGATATTTGGTATACTATCATTCAATAATATTTTGATTAGCTCAAGCTTATTATATATAAACTGAACATTTAAATTAATAGGAGAAAGGGCACTTTTCTCATTACTGTTAACAAAATTATGATTATTTTGTGTGCATTGGAATGAAGAATTATTATTCCTTGAGGGGGGAACACAGTGAGCGTGAGGAAGAACCAAAAACACTTCCAACAACTTACCCAATCCAGTGGGGCCGAGTAAAATTTTCCTTCATGTTCAAATTTTTCTTCCCTGACTCAGCCGAGTTCCAATGGAGAACTGCTCCACGTAATTCCAAATCTCGCCACTATCAGCGACTTGTTGTTCCATATCTTGCCCGTAGAGGCGCTGCAGAGGTGGAGCCCCGTTAATACCAAAATACCTGAGTGTACAAGGAGAATAGAATAGGAGGTGGTCTCAGCTGAAAGTAGTGGTGTGAGTGCGGGACATCACAAAGTTCCTCGGGCTTCTGGGTTCTGTGAGGGATCTCATGTAAACTCTTGTATTGAAGTAGTAGCTCAGCATGCATTTAAAGTGTAATTGCTTTGCGTAATAGATTTGCGGACTTAATTTAAGCAAAAATGCCAGGAAAAAGGTTTTCCGTCACTGTGTGCTCCAATAGTTTAGGCAACAAGACAATGGAAAGCTAGTCTGTCAGCATTTATATGATTAGTGTAAAAATAATCTAATCCTGAATGTTGTCAAATCTCAATTGATGTGTTTTGCTAACATTAATAAAACTCATAAAAGCCTTATAATCGAGGTTAACCACATACCTATTAATCAGGTGAATCATACTAAATTTTTGGGAATCCATTTGGATTCTCATATTTCATGGGAATTTCATTTTTGTAAATTGTCAAGTCACCTTAGTTCTGTTTGTTTTCTCATGAGATGTATGCAACGCTTGATGTCCTTCTTACTTTGTATTATGGTGAATTTTATTCACATGTAATTTACAGTATTTTATTTTTGGGTTCTTCCCCTCATTCTATTACTATGTTCAAAGTTCAAAAAAGAGCTGTTTGCTTGATTGCAAATGAACTACATTATGCATCTTGTTGCTCTATTTTTAAAAAGTTGAAAATTCTGTTACCCTGTGTAAGTATACATCCTTGCAGTATTAGTATTTATGAAGAGAAACTCATAAGATTTTTATAAAAATTGTAGTATACACAGACATAATACCAGAGGTAGTAATAACCTCCATATTCCATTTGTTCATACAAGATCAGCTGCACTTGGTACTAGACTAATGGGACCAGTGGCGGCTCGTAGCTAAAATTAGTGGGGGTGCTGCTCCAGAAAATTTTTAGCCTTTGTTTTAAAATTGTGTAAAAGGAAAAAAACATGTATAAAAAGAAAATTTATTCAGGAACTTGATAAAATCTTAACAAAAAAAACCAAACATTTTTTACTTACTTTAACTTAAATTGTTACAGTTCAAGCTTGATCTATTCATTTAAAAATGAAATCCATTCTTCTTGTTTTAATTTGCGCAAAAAGTTCAATAATTTTCTCCTTGATCTCTGGATGACAATTGAGGAAATTTTTCTCCATTGAAAGTACTGCAAGCGCATTTAGTCTTTCCGAATTCATAGTGCTTCTTAAAAAAGTTTTTATTCTTTTCAATGTTGAAAAGCAGCGCTCTGCCTCTGATGTAGTCATGGGAATTGTCAAGAGGATTTTTATCAGTTTCGTAATTTCACTAAAAACATCATCTAGATTATTTTCCAAGATAAATTTCAGCAGCTCAATTAATTTGAAATATTCATGAATATCAGTCCTACAATAGAATACTTTTAGTTCAGTTTCAAACTTTTCTTTGTCAATCATGGGATAAGCTTCAGTGGTCAGTACTATCTCTTTTGTGGGATGTTCATTCTTAAATCTAGTGAAGCATTTCTTGTTGAACAATTTAGCAGCTACTAAGTGTTTAGTGGAAGAATATCTGTCCATTATATCAACACATATATAGTCACACACTTCCTTAGCTTCTGCCATGAGTGTCTTTGAAGGATTCTCACAGTACTTTGAGTTTCTCAATTCTAAAATAGCAGTTTTGAAATTTGTTATATATTCATTAACTTTAAACACACTAATTTCTCGAGATTGCATTTGGTTGTAAATTATTTCAACATGAGGCATAATCTGATGAAAAAGCTCTAACCAAAACTTGAAATTATCATCATTCAGGTATTTTAAAATTCCTGTTGCTTCTGCAATGGTTTGATCTGCATTTGATGTTGACTGAATTTCAGTAAGGCAGTTTTTTAAAGGTTGCAAATTTTCATGAACTCTGTTTATGGTCCGTATGTTGAAATTCCACCTTGTAGAGGATGGACGTGGAATGCTGACGTCCATATGTTTCTTGAGAATGGACGCACGTTGTGGTGATCTTGAGAAGAATGTTGGAATAGCCAGAATGTTAGAGAAAAATATTCTTGCATTTCGTGTAATACTTGCTGCATTTCTCATTATTAAATTAAGTTGATGTGCATAACAGTGAATGAAATGTGCATTACTATAAACTGCTTTTATTTTTGCTTGAACTCCTGCTTTTTTGCCTTTCATGACATTTGCACCATCAAATGTCTGAGCTATCAGTTTTTGTCCATTTCCTTGAAGGATTATGTCCAATTGTTCTAAAATACGTTTTGATATGCCATCTGCAGTTTGATTTTCTGGAATAAAGAATCCCCAAAAATGCTCAAATATTTCTTCATTCAATACGTACCGTAGAACAAGGACCATTTGAGTGTGTTCTGAAACATCTGTTGTGTCATCAGCCATGACAGCTACACAGGAAGCTTTTCTAATTTCCGTCCTTATCTCCTCATGGTATATTTGTAGCAGGCAGTCAAGTATCTCATTCTGAATGGTCTTAGAAACACCTTTGAAGACTGCACTGGTTTCTAAGCGATTCTTCAAATCTGAATCTAATTTAGATGCAAACTTTACTAATCCTCTAAATACCCCTGGATTTACTGAATCGTCTTTTTCATCATGTCCACGTAAGGGAGTTTCAAAGTTTCCACAAAAGTAAATGCAGTCTATTATTTTGGACAAAATTTCACGGTTCTTTTTAACTTTTATATTATGCTCATTGACTGAAAGTCTGTATGCCTCACTAAGTTTCTCCTTAATACTTACGGTTCCTAAAAGTGACAGTGAAACAACATTATCAACGTGCTTCTTTGACTTCTCATGCTTTTCAGTTTTTTCTTTCATTTTGTTTATATTTCTAAAACCATCTTTTGTCCATGGTACATCACCTCCAAACAGCAAACACGGGAAGCAAAACAGTGCATTTTTTACTTCACAGCCGCAAAGCCAACTTTTCCGTTGGTACCATTCAGAATTAAAGCTACGAATATATTTCTTGTTGTTGCTTTTGCCTGGCTGAGATATTAGAATATCAGGTGTTGAACGACCTCTTTTCTTAACTGTAACTTTCTCATGGAGAGATAGCTGTGAAAACTTAAGCTGTTGAAGTTCACTTACAGTCACAGAACTTATTTCTTGGGGATGCAAGGCCATGGTTAAAGTTTTCTGTTAAATAAAAGAACCGAAAAAAAATGAATCAAATAGAATAGCTGGAAGCAGAATAATAATCTAATTCTACACTCTTCTACACTTTATTACATTCAAGAATATGGTACACGGTTTTTAAGCACAACACACGCTGAGTAAAAAAAAACTTCCTTCCACCATCACGCCAGAGCCGGCACTGCGAGAGCAACAGTGCTCTCTCTACCTGGCAGTCCCGCCTTCCTCCCCACCCCCCCTCCTATGTGCGCATGCGCACAACAGTCAAACACCACGTCGCTGGCACTGTGAAGCGCACAGTTCCATACAAAGATTTTTGTATCTTTTTCATAAACTGGGGGATGGCTACTGAAGTACTGACATTAAGCTTAAGGAATATATATTGTACTACAAAAATAAAGAAAGAATTAAAGAAAAAAGGACTCATTATATTAAATGTTATCGATAATATCAAGTGGATATAGGGGGTGCTGCAGTTCCGCAGTGCCTATACACGAGCCGCCACTGAATGAAACTACAACTACATATATAATAAAATCCTTAATGATCTAAAAACTGTTAAAACTATTTCGAATTTTAAAAATAAGGTAAAGGAGTTCTTGTTGAACAGAATGTGTTATAGTATAGGTGATTATATGGATGCTGTATAATGATGTCAATGTTTGGCATATACTTATTATTCTAAATTTAATATGTTTAATTTTTTGTTTTACTAATTTCTCCTGTTTGACTTGTCCTATATCTCTGTATATCTTGATCTCTGGACCAAATAAACTACTTCTAGAAGTGCTACAGAGCTGAAATTTGGCATGAAGATAGGTCATTGGGTACAACCTTCGTGTGGGTCTTTAAACAAGTCCATCAATATCTTTTGAATTCCGTGGGTTGGAGTAAAATAATGGATGACCAAATGAAACAATTTTTGCGAATCTTTATTTGAAGCATCTGTCGAATTGTAAAGTAAAGAGGGTACAGTCCAAAATATTAGGTCATTTAACGCAATTTCTGTGAATTTTTCACTATTGCACTTGTTTTCGTTCCTCCACAATGCACCTTCTTCGCCAAGGTTGACTCATTGTACATATTAAAGTTTCATTTGTTTCTGCAGTCGGTACTTATTGTTAGATTGCTATGGATATAAGTAATAGCATGATAAATAGTTCCAAGTTCTATTTGGGTCACCTTATATTCCTCAGATGCAGTTTTTTTGGCGTAAAATATGTAACCAAATCGTTTTTTGCATGTTTGCGACAAATTTTTTATGAGTCCGTTTCTAAATGTTTTGAAATTGTATATTCTCCATCCCATTACACAGTAATATTGGAATGACAATAATTGCATTTTGCGTTTTTAGTCTACTTTACAGAATGGAAATAGGGTTATAGTTGCGTTGTGGCTGTCTGTCTGTCCGTCCCCCTATTAACTTTTGAAACAATAAATCGATTTTCGTGACACTTGATGGAAATCTCATACTTCCGAGGCCGAGCTCCCGAGGATAGTTTTTGTTGCTAATACTGAAAGTCCCGGGTTCGATTCCAGGAAATCTGAAATCCATCGTGCAGGGTAATTTTCTCTTGAACATAAAAATATTTTAGAATCGGAGCGGGGTTTGTACTATTCTCTGAGGAAAGGAATGAAGATTCTAATTTTTATCGTAGAAATTTGCTTAACGATCGTATTTCTTAGAATTTCGCGTAAACTTGCAGTTTTTATTTCGAGAGTGTTGCCATCGCAACGACTATTGTTGGACTCGGATTAAGTATAGTCTAATACATAAACGCGTTATTTTTGTCACACAAATACGCGTGGTCAAATTAATATTCCGTTTGAATGTATTTGTAATATTTTATAACGCTAAATTGAAATTTAGGAACACAAAGAGTAACAAATCCGCGGTGATTTTAGAGTTATTAAAGCCAATATAAGTATTAAATAAATGTATTCAATAAATGTATTCAATAAATGATTAAATGGAAAGTATACATCATAAATTCCGTTTGGATCATCTTGTTTTCATCTATTTTTGGCAACCACTTGCTATACTGTTGATTGTTGAGCCATTCATTGTTATCTGATGGGAATATTTTTTGAAACGAGAAAAGTCTGTTATGACCGGGAATCGAACCCGGGTCTTCCACTTGCCGGGCGGATATTCTACAGCTAAACTATCCGTCCAACTAGTGGAAGACCCAGGTTCGAATCCCGGTCATAGCAGACTTTTTTCTCGATTCAAAAAATATTCCCAACATTACAGCTTATGTCTGTCTGCATAAGATCTTCAGATCACTTTATTCCATTGTTAACTGATGTTTCATATCGTGCATTCTTTTTCTGTGGATTTCTAGTTTGATCACCCATAATTAGGGTTACCAGATGAAAAATATGAAAAGAAGGACAATGAGATTTATAACCTGGAAAAAAGGACAAATGTAACAGAAAGTGGCATTACTTTTAATTCATCGAAAATAAAGTTGACAACTTACCACACGCCGTTCAGTTACACTAGTTAATATAATATTCGTATACGTTTGGTTAAACGCCCCTTCAGGCATTATAGTGATACACAACAGATGTGATCTGCTAAATGATAAAAAACGTATTATTATTCAGTCGTTGCAACGCAACGAAGCACAAAAGAATTAGATTCACCAATTTATTCCGCCACCTGTTCACAAAGCATCAGTTCTTTTTATATTTCTCCGAACGAAATAACCTCAATCACCTGACGGTTCTGGTTCCTCCGAAGAATGTTAGCGCCCGACTATCAGACTAACGAAATGTAACTCGATTTCTCAGGATACAATAATCTATAGTATTACATTTGCCTCGAATGTCATATAATTCTATTTCCTTTCTATTAAGAGAAAGTATGAAGGAAATCGATAGGATAGGATATAGTTTTTTCAGCAGAAATTGTCAGTTATTGCTCTCCCCCCCTCCTCCCCTTACTCTCAGCATATTATATACAGGCTTGTAGGATTCGATTTAAATCGAAAAACTGAGACGCAACTGTCTCATTTTACATTAATCTCTCGTAATTCGCAAAGTACTTGGAATAGAAAAACGATACGATACCTCTTAGGTATTATATTTGGCGACCTAATGGTGGGGTACTCCACGAGCCTCTCTATACAGATAAGGTCATGGATGTGTACTGCTGAGAGTTACTAGGGCCCTGCAAAACGAGGTTCGGAAGAAAGGAATCTCGGTGGCCGTTTTGCTACCCCTTCCATGCATCTACTCCGTAGAGTGTATTCCTGGAACAAATGTTTCTCGATTGCTTGCTAGCGTTTTTCCTATAGATGGACGTTGTTGTATGCACTATCATCCCTTCTCCGTATGTACTGAACCCACTCTTTTGGCAGTCTTTCTCTAAAAATTATCCAGGAAGGATCGATCGCTCCGCTCTCTTGCTTTTGGCCCCTTCATCCTTTGCTACAGGTTAGTAAATTTCAATTTATATACTTATAATGGTTTAAAAAAGGTGCACATAAATTAGCAATCGTTACTTAAAATTGAAGAGGGATTTAGGATTAATATTTATTTGCTGTTTGTTTTAAAATATTTTGCCGATTGGAAAAACACATTTAAACAGTATTTGTAGTAAGACGCTGAATAATTGTCTAATTTTTCCCTCAATATATTTTTTTAAATAAAGAGAATGTTTTGTACAGTGATGAAATATATCAAATGATACAAAGTAAAGTATTAGATAGTTCTATTTTGACTGCTAAAATAATATTGCGATAAATATATCGTTAATGTTTTTTTTCCTTTATTGGCATCAAAGAATGTCTAAACGCCTATAAGCTGAACTCGCAATTTTTTAAAAGAATGTTTCTTGGCAAAAGCAACAGCATATTGTTCGGATTTCATAAATTTACGATTTCTTGCTTTCATTACTCAATTTCAAGAGGTACAGCATAATTTACTATCTACATTCGCGATATAACATATTTGTCAACGACGCGATTGGAAGAATTACACGAAATCAAAAATATCTAGATTTGGAATATCCAGCTTACGATATTTGAGATTAAAAATATACTAACTTTCAGTGTGGTAAAACAACAATAATATTCTCGTGGCCGATATGCCAGGTGCTAATTTGGTGTAATCATCAAGATTCAGTTAGTAAAAGCCGTGATCAGCTATTAATATATGGTTTCTCTTATAGGTTGGTTGTCGAAATCATCACTTTTGGAAACATTTGTAAAGAAAGGAGTGAAAATACAAGAACAAGAAATATCGTTTCGTGTTCGCACAATGAAATTTTTTGTGCACTAACTATTTTTTGTTATTAAAGAGGAAAGATTTCAAAGTCAAAATATTCTTGTATACGTGGCCGTCTCAAATGTGATTTTCATGGTTAAAAGTCACGATTTAATTAGTAAAAGATCAAATTAACGATTTAAATATACTTCTTACTTTGTATTTTATACTTTTTGGCTGTAAATAAAAGATAAAATAATATTTTAATAAATTCGTTGTATTATTTAATATTGGCTTTTAAAAATTAAGAAGAGTGTAAATGCGCATAAATAAAATAAAATTTATGAAGAACAATGTATTAGTTCGCTTAATTTTTACATCAATATTTAGTTTCTTACAAAACTTTTAATAAATAATCAAGGTATTGTAGAATAAACGTAAATGTTACGTAGAATTTCGAAATAAAAAGTAAATTTAAATAATGTAATTGAAAGGCCGAAAACTGCCAGCCATATATGTAAGTAGTAATTTTTAGCGTCGATATTCGTCGAAAATCTCTCAGGAAAATAAACGTCCATTTAAATCGTCGATTAAAAAAAATAAATTCTACCAAGTCTAATTATAATGCTCATGCGACAATATATGATTGTTCAATGATGTTACAACAATCTATAACATTGCATCGCATATCTGTTCTCGGTGGCATGTGAAATTCAATCCGTAGTCCGAGGTGATTAAATTGTATTCAACAAATACACACAAAAAGATTCATTGGAACGACTTACAGATGAGTGAAATTTAGAAGAAGTCATAATGTAATAATACGGGACGCATTTTGTCACAAAGTCCGTCCCGTATTGATTTCACATGGGATAAGGGACATTTGAGGAAAAATTGGACAAAAAACGTCCTGTAACCGGAGACTGGTTATTAAAACCGGAGATGAACTGCAAAAACCTGAGTCTCCCGACTAAAACCGGATAGGTGACATAGATTATAAATTTTATTCGGATATAGTACATCATTTACCACAAAAAAGTCTGCGAGGGCATATAATCACGAGTAATAGTTTACGGAGATAAAAATTGAAGAACCGCCCAAACTTTCTATACCGTTTCATACGTATTTCCCATAAAAAACTTTTAAATCTGTGTATTGCGTTTATAGAATAGGTATACATACGTTGCCTTGTTGTCCTTAAAGGAAGGTGATTATACTTAAATACTATGAGGAATGATGGCATTGAATGAGCCTTTCAATTTTGCACCAATTAAGTAATATAAATTCTATTATTAATGAAGAAATAGTTATGAAAAGTGAGTTTTGAGTTACTATAACTTATAAGAACGATGGGAAATAAACATTATAGCCTCTCTGCACACGTTATTATGTCAGTATACTGAGAGTTTCACTAAAATCACACTATATATCATTTTTAGTCATCGGAAATGATGGAGAAATGCAAAGCCATTTTTGGAGCCACTATGCATAGCATACTCTGCATACCTTAACACACTGGTCCTAAAATCTAGCAAAAAGCTGTAGTATAATCGTCAAACACAAGTACAGCAATTTCATGTTATGCAAGGGTAATGAGGCGAGGAGGTGGGAGAAAAATGACACAAACAATTTATTTGTAATTGTTGATGGATGTAAAATCTCAAGGTTTATTTTTTACATGTTGAATGCAGCGTACGCGCTTGGATATACAAAACAAAAATGCAGTGATGCAGTCGGACTAGGGCGAGAATAATTAAAAAAATAAAGAAGAGAGCACGCGAGATGGATTTAAGGAAAAACCGAGTAGTTCAGGTTTTAATAACAATTTGCGTGCATGTAGCAGCAGAAAAGTAAAGGCGAAAGGAGGGAAAGTGATGGATATATCTTTGGTCGTGATTTTGGTCAATAAACATTTTCTCGTTTCCTCCTAGATGAGTTTCGCCTTGATGGCCCTGACCAGTGGGAACTTGGTTCCGGTGCACATGCCTCCGAAGTCGTCCAAGCTCAGATCCCAGATGGCCACGCCTCCCAATCCCTTAGTCTTGGAGTAAAGAGCCTTGGCTCCGGCGAAGTCCAGATCGTCATATCCGATCCAAAGGGGTACGTGGTGGCCGGTCCTGTGAGCGTACGGGCCCAGCTTCCTGGTCGCGTCGGGAAAGTTGACCAGGCCGAACTCGGCGTTGCTTCCGGTATGTGTTATATTGCGGCAGATCTCGTAGTGCGCGACCATACCCACGACGTTGGTGTACGGACCGGCTGGAGCAGGTCCCTCGGCGGTCGCGGGTGGAAGAGCCGCTGAGGGTTCGACTCCGTCTGGAAGACTCCAAGAGCGACCGAAGGCGGGAATTCCGAGGACAAGCTTGCGTCCAGGTGCTCCCATGCTGAGCCATTTCCTGACGGTCGCGTCGACGGAGCTGAGCCTCGGGTCGGTGACGTACAAGGGAGCAGGTTGGCTAGCCTGGGTCTTCTGCCTGTACGGGGTGATGTAGTCGAAGGCCATCAGGTGGATCTGGTCGACCTGGCTGATGATGGAGTGGACGTCGAAGTAGGCGGTGACGTTGGTCGTGGGAGGTGCGGAGACGGCGATCTTCAGTGGCCTGGCGCCGCCGCTGAAGGCGGTTTTGAATTCGCGGATGAGGGCGGTAAATCCTTCGCGCCTGGCTCTTGCGACGTCATCGTCCTCTGGCTTGGCTGAGGAGGAATGAAATGTAGGAGCCGTTAGAAATATAAGTCCAGAAAATTGGCGAATGTCGCGTGGAAAATATTACGATCCGACCTTGTAATTGTTAAGTTTCGGGAGCAATTTTTTTCCCAGTAAAATTCTTTCTTACGTTAATATTCTACGAGTTTAAGTTAAAAAATTTCTGTTATCGGTAAAATGACAGCATCGATAGGTTGGCAACAGTGGCGCACCGGGCACCTCCGCGTGGCGGAAAGACCTCGACCAAGGCGAGTCCAATAAGAATAAATATTAATTTATTATCTATGGTAAGCATTCTTGTTGACATTTGTCGTTGAAGCGAACTGCTTCAGGTTTTTAGGTGCTAAAAGTGGTGAAGGTATGATTTAGTTTGGTGGTTGCAGAGAGGCACTTTTTGCGAGACGGGGTTGTGGGGGTGCAGAGTGATTCGTATGCCTCCGATTAACAACGTAATAAAGAGATTATTTTGCTCCTTTGGTCCTTCTTTCTGCACTATTAACATCAAACCTAAAGGCTAGGTATGGAAATGTTGCTTTAAAGAAATCATTTCGCACTATCTAAAATTGAAATATTTCTCCTGATTCTCATAGAGAAAATTGTCTAAAACCTTTAGTAACATGCCCGAGTATTATTCACCCTGAGGCCGATACCGCAAGACCGTAGCCTATACCAACAAATTGCTCGATTGATCATTCAATCTCGACATTGATCTCATGCTTTCATTTGTGCGCCTGAGAACGATAGAATAAATGAATGATGAACATTCTGGGCCATTGCCTCACTATTGTCCTTGGGGAGGCAGCACTCGTCTTATGTCATCGTCTGTAAGTCTATTCAAGGCTGGATGGTGTTCCTGCGTGACTATTCGAGAGAATAACAGCGAGAGCAAATGTTTATTTCGTTACCGAAGCCTTAGTCTAACGCTTCGCCTAATTGGATTGCTACAGAAAAAACAACTATCCCAGAGAGCAGTTTTATTTTCCATAAATGACGTAAAGGCGGAATGAAATGGCCAATTTTGGATAATGGTTAATCGCTGGCAGCGTTGGTTTGGAAAAACAAATATAAATATCAAGCCATTCGAATTTTTCGATCATGTAAAAAAAAGCTTTATTAACTTGACTTAACCCTTATCCGGGCAAGGTGAGCCTATGCTAGTCTTTCTCTAATTTTTCCTGGAAATTAGAAAGTACAATGCCACAAAATTTACTTTTTTATCTTGTCATACTCTACAAAGCACGAGAAGAGGGTTTTTCACTTTTCGGATTTACTAAATATACCACTTTGGTTTCATTTGTACCCAAAAAATAAAAGCGTAATATGTAGTTTTGTCAACAATGCACCTTTCACCGGAAATCACTGGCAATAATAAACCAGAGATATTTAATCACTTAAATCAAACTAAGGAGGGGTTGAGGTGTTGCCGTGTATGTGATATGGTGGGGTTTAAATCCGAATTGGAATGATAAAAAGAACGATAAACGGCGGTAGTTTCTTATTTCATTTTCTGAAGGCCTAATAAAGCCGCTAATACAATCAAGATCGTTGTTGGACCTTCAACAATCAACACGGGCGGCAATGGCAGTATTTTATGAACGAAGAGAATCACGCATATTAACTGAAAGCAACAGTAAAATAAAGAGGTGCTATGTGTGCCCAGCAAGTATAAGCAGGATGCAAAAACAATTTTGTGATAAATATAAAAATAATGTTTGCAACGAACACAGCATTAAAAAAATTTTCTGCCACAACTGTAAAAAATGAAAAAATTATTTCCATATTGCTCAAAAAACATATTTTTGTAATATATTTTGTAGCCAAATTTTTTAATTGTTAATTGATGCCTTTGGCAACTAAATAAATTATATTTACTGAAAGTATAACAGCTCTTCAATCATTCCAATACATTGTAATCAACTGTGAGTCTCAGGGGCTCACGTTGCCCGGTTGAGTTGGTAAAATAGCTTGCCCGGATAAGTGTTAATTCAAAGCGTTAATATTGACAAGGGTATTATGTTTAGTCCCAATGAGAGGATATAAAATCGAATAACGCATAACGTATACGAATCACTGTCTTAAATTTATAGCGTCGAATCACGTTCTGTTATGACGAACGGTTTTTTTTGGCGTCTCGGTTTAGGATATAATATTTATTTTCTCACCATAATTTACTTCATCAATCTAAGCATTAGGTAGAAACGAGTTTAAATTTTATGAAACATACGTCTATCCATTCAGTTATAAAATGTAGGAAGACTGGACTGTTACTGATAAATTACGTATTCCGTCAGTTTATCGTATATTTTTTTATTTTCAATGAAAAATAGCCACCCATCTGAATGCATATCTTTGCATTTAACTATTGTCGTTTTTTTATGATTTCATGCAGTTTGCAGCATCATAGAACTGAAATGTATAACGTTAAAAGGATAAAGATTGCTATTCGCCCATTAACTCGGGTCTCCTTACTCAATTCGATTATAAAATAATAGCTGTGTTTACCCTCAATGGAACTTTTAATTCGTTTTGAGAAATATCCGCTACCAATCGTCCTCTAGGGATCATCAAGGTCGAATCAAGTGAGTCGTTAAGTTTTTCGATCCCAAAGAAAATAATCAAGTAACCGTTTCGCTGAATTCTGAAAGAGTATACGAAAAACGTCAATTCACTATTCTCGAGGTTATTTTTACGACATTTTGTGCTTAATATTTGTGCGATTGTATAAAAACTCATTTTTTCGAAAATATTTTCGAAATAAATACGGAAAATATTAGTTCTGTCGACAATCTTTGCAACCTGCATCACGCTCCTCGGGAGGGTTTGTAAAGTTATGATGTTGATGGTTTTTTAGCAATGTTCGACATGCCGAATTTATCTAAACATTTATCTGCTATTCCATTCTGTCTTTAAACCGTTTGAGCCTATCCTCCAACATCTGCTAGTCACTTTCCTCGTCTTAGTTTTAAGAATCATTTTTTTTACATATTCAACAGATCTCCAAGCATTGACCGAGGTCATGAAAACGAGGAGCAATAACTTTCCTTCAGTTTCTTATTACATTTACCCAGAACCATCATGTTGACGCCCTACGCGTTACAATCCTTTGGAATAAATTTTGTGATTATGATTGGCGATTTTCAACGAGAGAATAATCAGCGCAGCGTCAGGAATTTTGTGAATTCTCTCTACCGTGTGAACTCTTGTTGGTAATCGCTTACTGTCAGATCGTCCGGCTCCAAACTTCCTCCTGACGCTGTGCCACCACGATCCCAAGGTGCCTCTTTCCTTCTTGAAAGGCTCTTTGGGGAATGGCCATGCAAGATCGATGCCGTCGAACCCGGCCCTCCTGACCAGGGCCCTGGCGGATTCTACGAAGGCGTCTCTCTTTACGTGGTCTTCGATAAGGGTCTGGTAGGGTTCGGAAGAGGCGAAGTAATCGGGTTCCTCCGGATCCACGGGATCGAGACCACCGGCTAAACCTGCCGGCCAGATGCCCACTCCGAGGAGGATGGTGAGGTGAGGGTTCCTTGCCTTCAGCCCGGCCACCTATGAATGCGAGCGAAAGGAGTCCCCGAAAATAATATTAAAAGGCGAGTATGCAATGCGTAATGACCCCGTATCCTTTATTTTTCTCCTATAACCAATCTTCTGTACTCATAAATAAGCATTAAATTTTAATTTGAAAAATCTACATGCATAGAGGTAGAATTTATTATTTTCACAAGGGATTCTGTTGCCTGAATATGGCACAGGATGAAGAAAAAAGTGGTTAGGATTTACATTTACGTTCGTAAAGGTATGCAAAAATTATTAAGTCGCGAATGAATGTTAAAGGATTTTTTCTCCGTAATCACCTCCATAAAGTTTCCTCTGCCGATTTCAAGGTCAAGTTCTTCGTTGTAGGGGAGAAGATGAAAGTTCTCAGGGTTCAGTTTGGTGGGTCCATACACCAAATGGGTGCAAAGGGTGGCGTCGATGTCTGGTGTCCTCATCCTTCCCTGATCTGCGATAAATAGTTTTGAAAAATGTCATCTTCCAAATTGCCTCCAATTGCTGCTAAATTATTCATCACCAATATAATTCTTAGCGGTTATCACAGTCGACATATTTTAGGAAAGTTTAGAAGCAGTGTGAATTGAGTTAACGATAAACAACTTCCAATTGGTTTTATTTGAATTTAAGATAAATTTATATTCATAGTATTGACATTTACACCATGTTGCCAATTCACAATTTATAAATTAAGATTCATTAAACGTAACTGAATAATAAGTATGACCAAATGTACAGCAAAGCACAGGAAATTTCATTTCGTTCCGGCGTTTGAGCATAATGTAATAATACCAACCGTGTCTCCAGTGCGCCCTACTGTCGTAGTAGCAGACCACCTTGGGTTCGTACTGTGCAGCGACCATCGCCGTTGCGGCCATGGCCAAGGCCAAAGCCAGAAGTGTTCGCGCCATCGTGATCTGAAACGAAGGGTAAATTATTAATTCACATCCAATCGCAAATATTTAATCACAGGCTTCGCGAAAAAGAGAATCCAAGTTAAAATAAGTTAATATCTTCGACTTGAAGACGCACCTTCATGAAAAATATAGTACTTGTTTTGATTCAAATATAAGAGCATTTATTTTAGAATGATCTATCGGTGAATAACCGCTGCTGTTTAACCGAAATTCGTAATTGGGCCCTAAACCGCTAGTTGTGCTAGTGAGCGGAGCTTCGAGGAGTGGATAAACGGTTTTTCGCTTTGCGATTGGTGCGGTTGGAAATTGAACGCCGCGAACGAACTCATTATTATGAGAAGAATAAAAAAAACTAGAAATTCACGTGAAGGGGTTGAAGACTGGCGCAATCTGTGCGCTCGGTTTTTGCCGCGGTGTTGGATTTTAACCGCGAATCCTCGATAGAATTGCGTCTTTCGCAGAGGTCGTTTGAGATGACAACAAAGGTCAGCGATTTATTTTGTCATTACGGATTAGGTTTCATTGGAATTTGTGCAAGCAAAGTCGGACGGATTATATGGTAAGAGAGCGGGGGTAGGGAGAGAGAGTGGGGTAGGGAGAGAGTGGGGTAGGGAGAGAGAGTGGGGTAGGGAGAGAGAGTGGGGTAGGGGGAGAGAGAGTGGGATAGGGAGAGAGAGTGGGGTAGGGAGAGAGAGTGGGGTAGGGAGAGAGAGTGGGGTAGGGAGAGAGAGTGGGGTAGGGAGAGAGAGTGGGGTAGGGAGAGAGAGTGGGGTAGGGAGAGAGAGTGGGGTAGGGAGAGAGAGTGGGGTAGGGAGAGAGAGTGGGGTAGGGAGAGAGAGTGGGGTAGGGAGAGAGAGTGGGTAGGGAGAGAGAGTGGGGTAGGGAGAGAGAATGGGTAGGGAGAGAGAGTGGGGTAGGGAGAGAGTGGGGTGGAGAGAGAGTGGGGTGGAGAGAGAGTGGGGTAGGGAGAGAGTGGGGTGGAGAGAGAGTGGGGTAGGGAGAGAGTGGGGTGGAGAGAGAGGGGTGGAGAGTGGGGTGGAGAGTGGGGTGGAAAGAGAGTGGGGCAGGGAGAGAGTGGGGCAGGGAGAGAGTGGGGAGGAGGATAGAGGGGAGTAGGGAGAAAAGAGCAAGGAGAAGTGGGAGAGAGGGTAAATGGGAGAGAGGAAGGAGAGAGAAAATGAAAGGGTAGGTGGGAGGGAAGTGGGAGTATGGAAGGAAGGGGTAGGAAGAGAGAGGAAGGGAGAGGAAGGGAAATGATGGAGGAAGAAGAAGGGTAAAAAGGATGAAGGGCAAGGAATCGTGTCGTAACGTTACGCAGGCTGTCACAGTCTGTTAGTATTATGATGCGTGAGTACCATGCGTTTTGGTCGCAAATGGATGGATACGATTATTCGATAGTTGAAAAAACAACTAAATCACTTAACAGTTATTCAACGGATCATTTGATAGATGAAGGACGAGAGTTGGAATTGGGAATTGACCGCATTCGATTGTTCCAATTCGACGGCTGCCCTAACACGCACCTGATTCTTAATCCCTACCGCTTCTCCGCATAGCACAGGATCAAAGCATCCGCTCCTTGCAGTGACTCCTAACCAGTTTCTCAATTGAGATAACTCCTTTTTTAGTATCGGTGATTTCGTATGCGATCCCGCGAGCGATGGTCCTTCCCCGCCACTAGCGCAGACACTCGAAAAAAAAAGTATTCCAGAAGTTTCTGTATCCCGTCGAGGCCAAAGGAACGCGACAACAAATGGCGTCGGTTAAAAACAATGACGCATATTATGGATAAATTTTGCTGTTGCGCCCGTTAAAAAAAAACTTCCTAAATTTTTAAAACAGACTAGTTATTCATTGCACTACCTCTTATGCACCCACTGCGCGTAGCCAAGAGGGAATCGGCAGGCCGTAAAAAAATTGCTGCGATCAACAACATTTTGGCTTTCATTTACTCGGGTGCAAAATAGGTGGAATGACAGAGTGCAAACATTGAGAGCACGCGTAGCGATTTACGAAATACGGCTTTTCGCTCGTTAATTTCCACGGATAGCAAATTTTTTAAATTAACGAACGCTTGTCGAATCGTGAAAAATTGATGCGGAAAAACCCAAGGATTTTCTATTTTGAGCTAATGACCGCTGCTAAATGGCACCAATGAAATCTGGCTCGCGGTAGATTCGAGAAGCTCCGCTTGACGATACTTACGCACAAGGAAAACGCTCGCTATCTTACATCTACATCTACATATTACCCTGCAAGTCACCTTGACGGTGGATGGCAGGGGGTGCCGCGCACCAAGTTCCTAACTAATTATTATTATTATCTTACGCGCATCTGAAGCATATAATGCGAGAGTTCCGCAATCTCCATCACTAAATTTGTCTTAAGGAATCGCCACTTAATAATTGACATAGAAATTCGATTTTCAAAAATATAATTCGGTATGGAATAAATATATATTCGCATCGTTTTTCATAGCATCAGCTCTTTAAGCTACTGATTAAAGCGAAACGGTCTCTTGGACAGCCTCGAATAATAATTTTTGCGATGTTAACATAAAAGACGCCTTAATAATTGCAGATAATAATAAAAACATTTGAAAAATTCCAATAGACAAAAATAATTTAAAAAACAATTATTTCTCGCCTCTGATACCATCCCCAAAAACTTCTAATTTGAGCGAACTCGAACCGAGCTTTCGATTGTTTTTCGAAAAGTTCTCTTAATAATATATTTTTATGAATGAATATTATTTCCAAGAAAGGAAAATTTCAACTTTTAAGGCAGCGATCCGAAAGGAAAAGGCGAATAAAATGGCAATTAGACATAGCGTCGCCCCTAAGAGCATCCCAAAGACGCCGCAATAGAAGTATATAATTCTAGATTTATTAAAGATCACTAGGTTATCACGACAAGCACAGATACGGGGGGAGAAGAAAGAGCCGCTACTTACCCCAGTAAACGATTCGCTCGTGTTCGGCAACTTACTGAGCAAGGAGACCGGCCGGTCAGCCGCTGATATAGCAGAGGTCGTCCTCACTCCACCGACCGCAGCGCCTCCGAGCGGGAAGATGTTCAACCAACGGGGAGGGACCTTCGGGACAAGAACTTAAAAAAAAAAGATTTATCCCTCTCCGTGACTATCTTCCCCTGCCCTCCGCCATTCTAACCTAGCAAAAACACCCGATCCTCCCTTGCATCGCTAATTCGAACGGCCTCTTTATACATTTCCATTATCGCCCGTTCGAGGAATCGCCATCCGCGCCGTTCAAGTGGATAGTGCTGACGGTAAGAATCGCGGAAAGATTTCGACAGAGATATGGGAAAGGACTAAGGTTGCGACGAATGACGAGTCCCTTCACAGCTGGACTACGGAGGGAACAAAAAAAACAAAGGTATTATCTCACACAATGCTGGCGATTGTCTGTTTTTATTTTTCCAAAGTTTCCCTTGCATGTTATTAGTGGTTAGTAATTAGAATGTGTCATGAATGCGTGGAAACGCGTTAACTCTTTGGAAGAAAGAACATTCGTCCTTCAGTTGGGGCTTGAAAGAATGGCTCTTTTCCACCAACTAATAGTTTGGATTTTAATTATTTTAAGACGGGATTTTAATTTCTTTCCTAATCTGATTTTTTCTGTATTGGCTGTTTATATTGTGATATATGGTGATTAAAAAAAATAAATTGAAAATTATTGGCGTAGGTGAATTAAAATAATATTTTAGCATACATCGAGATCATATCCGAAACCCTTGCTTATTTAATGGAAGCTGATCATTTCCCTTTAAAAGCGGTAAATATTAAAATATTACAGAAACTATAAGTTCAATCGTTTGACTACCGCTGAGGGTGGTTACTTTTTAGCCGAAGTGTGACTTTCA